>CM043316.1:92372686-94772686 GCA_023736055.1 Quercus glauca | reverse complement strand
GGGGGCTTGTTTTAAAGCTAACTACAAAGGCAGACGCTTGACAAAGCCTCCAGAGGAACAAAAGGTAGAAAGCAAAACTGACTGAAGATGAAAAGATAGAAAAGAAGTGAAAGAAGAGATGAAGAACAAAAGGTAGAAAGCAAAGCTGGTTGAAGAACAAAAGATGGAAAAGAAGTGAAGGAAGAGAGGAGGAAAGAAGAGAAAGAAAACTGGCAGAGGAACAAAAGATAGAAAAGAAGGCTGGATGAGAAGCAAGAGAAGAGGAAAAGAAAGGAGGAAGGCTCGTTGAGGAGCAAAAGAAGAAGAGATAAAAGGGAAAAGAGGGAAGAAGAGCTACATAGGAGGTGAAAGAGGTCGCGGCATAGGACGGCTCCACTTTTGGGTTCCGCCTAGCTTCCCTCCCACCCCCATTGTAGCCGGCTTGGAGGGTCAATGACCCATACCCAAGGGAAGGTGGTTACGTTCTTCCTAGATCTTCCTCCGGACGACGAGGAGGTTTCCTCCTCTGGTTAGGTTGAAAAGAAGGAGAACCTTTAGATTTCCCCTACTCCAACCCCAATGTGACGTCCAGGGTCGGAGTGCCATCCTCGGCTCCTGATAGGGGCTGTGCATCCCCGAGATCGCCCTTTTCAAGGGCCAACTCATTCGAAGGGGCTCGAACGGCTATGTTTGGTAGAACCTTTTTGGGTGATATTTTTGGGAGAAGTTTAAGATGAGTGTTTGTCAAAGGGTGAAGGAGAAGGTTGCCCTAGAAATGCCTTATATAGAAGGCGGAATATTAATGAGGGCCAATCCGCAATAAAACCTAGGGAGAGATTTCCGGAGGCAATAATTCCGCCCCAAGTTCCAAGGGGCCTATCAACCGTTAGATCCTCGTAGATCCATGGCTAGCATTTATGAGGAGACGCCTCATTAAACGAGAAGACACCGAAGCATCAGAACACGTTACTAGGACAACCTAGGAGACGTCTCATAATCAGGAGAGTCCCATCAAACGAAGAGGCAAAACACGACAAGGTCTTATCCTCCACCAACTCCAGCCCGCATTTATTATTATTATTCTGCTTGAAAAATGTAATTATTTAATGCTTATTGTAAATTATAGCAATGTAGAATTAAACGGCTACGGATAAATAGATAAAATAAATGATAAAATGAGAAAACTAGGTACTGGATAGAACTAAGGCATTGCATGGTCCTCGGACCCAAGCCTCATGGGGAAACCAGATACTTCAGATGATAAAATGAGAAAACTAGGTACTGGACAGAACCAAGGCATTGCATGGTCCTCGGACCAAAGCCTCATGGGGAAACCAGATACTTTAGATGATAAAATGAGAAAACTAATTACTGGACAGAACCAAGGCATTGCATGGTCCTCGGACCCAAGCCTCATGGGGAAACCAGATACTTCAGATGATAAAATGAGAAAACTAGGTACTGAACAGAATCAAGGCATTGCATGGTCCTCGGACCCAAGCCTCATGGGGAAACCAGATACTTCAGATGATAAAATGAGAAAACTAGGTACTGGACAGAATCAAGGCATTGCATGGTCCTCGGACCCAAGCTTCATGGGGAAACCAGATACTTCAGATGATAAAATGAGAAAACTAGGTACTGGACAGAACCAAGGCATTGCATGGTCCTCGGACCCAAGCCTTATGGGGAAACCAGATACTTCAGATGATAAAATGAGAAAACTAGGTACTGGACAGAACCAAGGCATTGCATAGTCCTCGGACCCAAGCCTCATGGGGAAACCAGATACTTCAGATGATAAAATGAGAAAACTAGGTACTGGACAGAACCAAGGCATTGCATGGTCCTCGGACCCGAGCCTCATGGGGAAACCAGATACTTCAGATGATAAAATGAGAAAACTAGGTACTGGATAGAATCAAGGCATTGCATGGTCCTCGGACCCGAGCCTCATGGGGAAACCAGATACTTCAGATGAGAAAATGAGAAAACTAGGTACTGGACAGAATTAAGGCATTGCATGGTCCTCGGACCCAAGCCTCATGGGGAAACCAGATACTTCAGATAACAAAATGAGAAAACTAGGTACTGGACAGAATCAAGGCATTGCATGGTCCTCGGACCCAAGCCTCATGGGGAAACCAGATACTTCAGATGACAAAATGAGAAAACTAGGTACTGGACAGAATCAAGGCATTGCATGGTCCTCGGACCCAAGCCTCATGGGGAAACCAGATACTTCAGATGACAAAATGAGAAAACTAGGTACTGGACAGAACCAAGGCATTGCATGGTCCTCGGACCCAAGCCTCATGGGGAAACCAGATATTTCAGATGATAAAATGAGAAAACTAGGTACTGGACAGAATCAAGGCATTGCATGGTCTTCGGACCCAAGCCTTATGGGGAAACAAGATACTTCAGATGACAAAATGAGAAAACTAGGTACTGGGCAGAACCAAGGCATTGCATGGTCCTCGAACCCAAGCCTCATGGGGAAACCAGATACTTCAGATGATAAAATGAGAAAATTAGGTACTGGACAGAACCAAGGCATTGCATGGTCCTCGGACCCAAGCCTCATAGGGAAACCAGATATTTTAGAACAAAAGCCAAGCGCTAGACAAGACTTAAACATTGCATGGTCCAAAGGTCTCAGGCCAACAGGAAGAACATTTCCTAAAAAAAACTAAGTACTAAGAAAAACCAGGGTCCTGCATGGTCTTCGGACCCAAACCTATATGAGAACCAGTCACTATGAGGCAATACAAATGCTGAACAGAACCAGGGTCCTCGTATGGATCACGAGTCCAAATCTAAGGCAAAGCCAACCCCCTTAGGCGCTAAATTATGAGCCACATCAGGGACGAAAACCATGAGAAATTGAGCACTATAGCACAAACAACTTAAACCTATCCATCCTCGGGCGACCCTTTGCGCAAAAAGAAAGCTGCAAAAAAAAAAAAAAAGCGCTAAAATAGCGATAACGTTGACGAAGAGGTAGAGCCCGACAGGCCGAGAAAATTCGCCGAGGAAGTCAAAATCCTCCTCCCCGCCCAAGGGGACGTGCAGCAGAATTTTGAGGGGCTATTGTGGGACCCCAATCATTAGCTATTCTGACCCACTCTATACCCGGCCCAAGGCCCACGCCGAGGATACTATAAAGGCCGAGGATAGTGGAAAATAGTTCAGGTCGCCTAAGGGCCTCGCCGAGGATGACACATCCTTGGCACACCGACTTCGCTAAAGGAAAATATCTCTCATTCATTGAATATATCCCACCAACATTCTGGCCGCTTTAATGGTGAGGTGACCTGAAAACCCTAAAGTATCAGTCACTTCCACTTTTATAAAGTCTGCAAAGGCAGCTGGGAATTAACATAAAGCTTGCAAATACAGATGATGGGATAGTCCCCTGTACATAGAAGCTCCGATAATTAACAAGTGGACGGTGAAGATGAACAAAAGTAAAAATACTATATAACCAAAAGATTTCCCAAGATGAAGGGGGGATCGACTATAAGAAAAAGGCATCCTCGGAGGAAGCCGAGGATGGATATACTTCACAAACCCTTAACCAAAGTTATAAGGATCCTCATGGATACTGATCCAAAGTCATTACAAAGATCCTTACCAACACCTAACTAGGGTCATAGTCCTTACCCTTAGAGAAAATACTTAGCAAAATTATTTTGTTATGATGTTGATTTCATCTCAACCGTCGTTTGTATTGCTAATGCCTAGCCCGTATACCCACATCTCTACAAGTTTTATTGTTAAGGGTCCATTACGAATTATGCCCCTATAGTTATATTATAAAATAAAAGTTTGGATGTTGAAGTATTGTAAAATGGAATACTATAATTGATAAAGTAGCTTTTTGAGATCGTAAAATAATATAATAGAATGAAATTATTGGATGTGAATGCTCTAAGAAGTAATTGCCCTAAATCTGAATCTCACATAAACTTGAAATAAAAATGGTTAATTGATTGTTTGTTAAACAAAAGTTTCTAAGAATTATAATACGCATGAACTTTTCAAGAATTTTAATTCCCATTTGAACTTTTCAATTCACATAAAACATGAGAATTAAACCTCTTTTAGGGTTCGATTTTAGTCCTTCAAAAATATCAAAGCCTAAAATCCTTATACCTTTTTTTACTCTAAAAATTTGAAATGATGAAAAACCTATCATACCGTGGTTGATATTGGGGGACATAATGTCCTTATACTGAGCTTTGCAATGTTGTCAATCATGTCATTTATGATTATGTACAAACGGCATGGAATCTTGTACTCCGGTTTACAGCCATCCCTACATATATATCATGGTTATTCCATCAACCATCATAGAGATTCATGTATACAATTGTCCTTTTTAATATTAATATTCTTTGCAACATCGCCAATCTTGTCATTCATGATTATGTTAAAGACATATTGAGTCTCTGGATTATTAAAGCCAGCGTCCTCTGCATTATCATGGTTATTCCATCATTCAGATTTACGTACTGCTGGGTACCATTGTTTCTGTACTACCTATAACATGAATGATTAGTGTTTGCAAAAAGACCTAGGATTTTTTTTTTTTTTTGGAGTGCATATATTTATTTTAATAAAATTAAATTCTTAATTATACTTTTAATCATGTTCAGCCACGTTTACTGCTCTATGGTCATCTGCAGCCTTATCCTTTGCTGTTTTGTATTGTAATATGAAGATTTAATTTGCTGGAGATGATGGTGCCTAGTCAATGTACAATTTTCAATGCATGCACATAAAACTTTTTTGTTTTTTGACAAGGCACCGTATGTATTACAAAATGGCTTTTGTTACGGTGTGCCCTAAGGGCACACGGTTAAGCTAATGGTAGTGGTGGTCTATTGCATAGGAACTTGAAATAAGCCGTACAAGGAGTACTTTTTTGATCTAACAAAATAAAATGACAAATATGTCCTCCAATTTTTTTAACAAACCGGATCTAACCTCAATTTTTTTAACAAGACAAAAATGCTACTTTTGCAACTTACTTTACCAATAGTTATTTTCCCTTCATTTTCTATTTCATCTCCCACCAATACTTACTTTACCAATGTTTAATTTTTCTTCTCCTCCACTTTACCAATATCATAGAAAAAACTAAAAGAAGAGTTCAATGTTCAACAAAAAGACAAGAAAGAAAGAAGAGTTCAATGAATGATCAAAGAATGTCTACAAAAACATAGTATTCAAGAAATTATAAATAAGGTACATATATTTCTTTTGTTCTTAATTTATTTTTCAAATATATTGAAATATGATGTTAATATTTATTTATCATTTTTGTTAAATTATTATAGACTCAATGGATGAGAATTTTGTAGAGAAGAGTTCAATGAATGATCAAAGAATGTCTACAAGAATATAGTGTTCAAGAAATTATAAATAAAGTACATATATTTCTTTTGTTCTTAATTTATTTTTCAAATATATTGAAATATGATGTTAATATTTATTTATCATTTTTGTTAAATTATTGTAGAATCAATGGATGAGAATTTTGTTGCAAGTGAGATTCATCAATTAGTTCCAATGAGTTGTTTTGACTTAAATGAATTACCTCAAGAAGGTATACTATTTTATTCTATTTTTTATTTATTTATAATTTATATTTCATTTATAATTGAATATGATGTTGATTTTTTATTTTTATTTTTATTTTTTTTTATCCTTGTTACAACATAGAACAAATGAATGATATTGTAATTGCAAGTGAGATTTATCAAAGTTTTTCAAGAAATTGTGTTGACTTAAATTAGCTTCCAAATGATGGAGAAAATAATGACATTTGTGGGGAGGAATTAGTGGTTTGGAATAAATATCCAATGGAAGAAATAGGAGTTATTGAAGAAAATGAAGATATTAATTCAATAGAAAATAAGTTTGAACCTTTTGTTGGTCAATGTTTTCTTATTGAAGAAGAGGCTTTCATTTTCTATAAAGATTATGCAAATCGATATGGTTTTACAATTTGAAAAGGTCATTTTATCACAAAAAATAGAAAAAAATGTAAGATGTGATTTCTTTTGTCGCCGAGGTAGACAACAATTAAAAAGAGTGGATTCATCTAAGGAGCAACGAAATAGGATATCTACAAGATGTGGATGCAAAGCTCATCTAAGAATCACATTGCGAAAGTCATTTGACATGTTTCCACAAGAATGGCATGTCACTAAGTTTGTTATAGATCACAAATTGTTGTCCTCTTCGGAAGTGAGATTTCTTTCGGCCAATCGAGTTATCACTAAAGAAGATAAAGATCGCATTCTCTTATTGAAAAATGGTGGACTTTCGGTTAGGCAAATAATACGTGTTATGGAGCTTGAGAAAGGTGTGAAGTATGGAGATCTTCCATTTTTTAAAAGAGATATCCATAACCTTTATGTGAAAATGAGAAGGATTCATGCAATGAATGATGCTATGGGTCTTTTACAATTGTGCAAAGTTGCTAAGGAAAAGAATTCTAAATTTCAATATGCATATACAACTGATGAAGAAAGAAGGTTGGAGCATATTTTTTGGGCGCCTACTCCTTGTTTTGATTGGTACCAAAAATATGGAGATGTGGTTGTTTTTTATACTACTTACGAAGTAAATGCATATGACATGCCTTTTGGTATTTTTGTTGGTATCAATAATCATGGAAAGACAACTCTCTTTGGTTGTGCACTTCTTTGAAATGAAACAACTAGTGCATTTCAATGGTTAATGAAAGTATGTAAATTATTTAATTATCTTGTAAGGTTGTGCAATTATTTTTCAATTTTATTTGATTAATTAGTAGTTTAATAGTATATATCCTACTATATTTTTTCATGTGCTAATAACTTTGTATTTGATTTATAGACTTTTGCAAATTTAATGAAGAAGTCACCTAAGACAATTTTAACAGACCAAAATCTATGGATTACAGAGGCAATATCAAAAGAATTACCATCCACAAAACATGCTTTTTGTATATGGCACATTACTGCTAAATTT
The DNA here is from genome assembly GCA_023736055.1 of Quercus glauca. Classification (NCBI taxonomy): domain Eukaryota; kingdom Viridiplantae; phylum Streptophyta; class Magnoliopsida; order Fagales; family Fagaceae; genus Quercus; species Quercus glauca. The sequence goes on along the minus strand of CM043316.1, from coordinate 94,765,681 downwards.
AGTAGTTGGTTTACGGCAATTCTTCATAGTCAATATTCAAATTGGTGTATGGATTTCTACAAGCTATATAAGTTAGACTCATGTGAAGAATTTGAGTATCAATGGTCTCAAGTAATGGCAAAATATGACATGCTTACTAACAAGCATGTAAGTGGTTTATATCAAATCAAGCATTTTTGGGTACCATGTTACCTTCGTGGCTATTTTTTTGGGGGGAATGACAACAACCTAAAGATCTGAAAGTATAAATGCATTTATCAAATGGTTTGTTAGTTCCCACATAAACTTGACGCAATTTATTGAACAAGTAAGTCATTATTTATCGTTGCTTTTTTTTTTTTTTTTATTGTAGAATTTGATTTATTTTTTTATTTGTTAATATTTGTAGTCTTTATGTGTCTTTAAATTATTTACAATTTGTAATTTTAGGTTGACCTCACCATTGAAGATATTGAGCAAACACAATCACATGATACAATGTTGGAGAAATATAGAGGTTCTTCTTTAAGAACATTGTCACCGATAGAAGAACAAGCACATAGTGTGTTGACACCCTATGCTTTCAAAAATTTTCAAGAGGAGTTTGGAAAAGCCACACAATATTCGGTGCTTCAAGAAAATGGTATTGAATTTGTGTTGCAATATTATGAGGAAAAAACTAGTCAAAAGCACTTGGTCTTATGGGATGGTGAGATGACTAGTCGTAGTTGGAAGAATTTTGAATTTTGGGGAATACTTTGTCGTCACATACTTAGTGTATTCATTCACAAAGATTGTGACTGAATTCCATCTTTGTATCTTCCACCACGTTGGTGTCACGAAACATCATTAAGTGATAAAGAATTGATAGTGTTGAGTGATGAAAATTTAGTGGACAAGGAAAATATGGTTGATGCTAATGCTAATGCTAATGATGCTATTGGTGGAGATTGTTTTGTTCATTGTCCTCTGCTCTCAAAGACGAAAGGTCGCCCAAAACAAAAAAGAATGAAAGGTGGAAAAGAATTGGGAAAGCAAAAGAGAACTTGTGAGTTTTGTAAGCATGTTGGCCATAACATCTCTACATGTCCAGAGAAGGAGAAGGAAAACTCAACTTCCTCAAATGGTGCAAAGAAAATGAAAAATTGTACTTCAATAGATATGGGATTGAACCCAATATTTTATTTGAAATGTTAGGTCTTTTGCTTAAAAATCACCAATATGATGTTTGTCAACTTTTTATTTTTGTCGGTGTTATATTATCATTTTGACAATAATATGCCAATGAATATCATGCATTCTTGAAAAAATAGAAAATTTTGCCATAGAAATAATAGTGTTTCACTAAAATTGAAATCTAATGTCCCATATCATATCATGTATCATGACACTTTTTCAATCCAAAGCAAACCGGTCTTCTTACTACATTTGAAACACAAAATAGCGAGGTACTATTTTTAAACTTAAAATAATTTTAAAAATTACTATTTATATTTTGTTGTCTTAGGACACTAAATCTCTAACACCTCTAACCCACTACTAATCAATAAAATATTTTTATTTCTTTCATTTTGGATTTTATTATTTTTACTATTTAAATAAAATAAGTGTCAACTCCATATAAGATCCTAAATCTATGGGGAAATATAACAGGGCACCAACACAACCCCACCAATTCACGCGGGTTTGTCCCAACAAAAAGTTGGTGCACTGAGGGTGGGGTGTTCTCACATACTTACTATGATAAGGCTAGTGGTACAAGACCAGGAAAAAAAAAATGCAATGACTCAAGCTCATGCCATCACATATACAAATAGAAATTGCGGACTCAAAAGGAATTGGCCATTGTTGCAAGAAACAAGATTTTATTGTCATGATACTTATTGACCTCATATCATCTTGAAATGTTACAAGCATAGAAGTTATAGAAGAAAATGTAGTGCGAATGTGTATTTGTCAAAATTCACACTCAATAAAAACTTGAAATTTAAAGATTTTATTGATGTGATCTTTATTTTTCCTAGAGTTTTAAAATTTTGACTTTACCTCTTAAAGATGTATATTGTTTACATCAGTAGCCTCTTCATTTATACTTTTCCACTAAGTGTCACAAAATAATGTTACACGTATTTAGTTTGTCCAATAAAATAATGTCACGTGACAGACTAAAAATGACGTGAATAATAGACACAATTGATCCTTATAATAAATTTCACAATAAATTTAGTTTTTCACAAATACTTATAATAAATTTCACAATAAATTTCTTTATAATTAAAATAATTAATTGTGATATAAATACTTAAATAATTTCACAAATACTTATAAAAAGTTGCGTTGGTAGCATTATTTAATCATTAAACTTAGATAATTGTTTGTCGCAGGAGCCAAGGAGTCAAAAATTTATTCACTGTGTACTGTGTAGGCCTTTACGAAAAAAAAAAAATTTGTTGTGTGGCTTTTTTTTACCACGTATCCACACGAGGACAACATTTTTTTTTTCCAGAAATTGTTGTGTAATAGGTAGAACTTGTTTCAGAAATTTTCTTCCTTTCAACTGCTACACCGTTATAAGGGAGGAAAGTCTTGGTCTTTTTTTGATGAAAAAAAGGTAGAAGTCTTGGTCTTCAATGGTAAATGTTTCTTCTCTTTCAGTTTCACTACATTTTTTTTTTCTTTCTTTCCTTCATTTTCTCTCAGGTCCCATCTCTTTCTCTGCATTTTTTTCTTTTTTTCTTTCGTTCTTTCATTCCCTCAATAAACAGAGACCACTGAAATGAAAGTGAACTCAAGCATGAAATGGGAATGGCTTCAAGGAACACCCAATCATGAACCACGCTTGGCTGACACACCCATTTCAAGGCCCCTCTTGTCGTCGACAACAAATAGTTGTCCAGCTTTAAATAATTCTGGTGCCGAGATTCACAAGTATTTAAAATCCATATCGATTTCTTTTTAAAAAAAAATTTAAGTCATAATTTTTTTTTATTGATTATATGTTTTGGTTTTGTTCTAGTAACATCTGAAATTTGTATGAGGTGTAATTTTTGTAAGATGATTTTTTTTGTAATGAGAATTTTTGTAAGAGGTTGTTTGGTTGTAGAGTGTTGTTTTCAGTTAACTTGTTTCAGTTGTGTAACTTGTGTTTCAACTTTCGAGAAGGAGGAGAAATGAGTGAAGGGTATCTTAGTCTTTTTAGAAAAATATAATTTGTCAGATGCTTTTCTCTTGTTCCCATACAAGTCATTGTTGTCTTGTGAAAAAGCAAAACAAAACTAATAAAGTATTCCCTTATATGTACGGTTAGGGCACACATTAACCGAATCCTTACAAAATTCATCAATGCATCTTCAAATTAAATTCATTATCATTCTGTCCATAATATATATTATAAGATAAAAGTTGTATCTCACAACTAGTGGATGCACACAATAATGAAAAATGGCATAATTTTATATTTATTTAGAATGATGTAGATAAATAGTACCACATGACAAGAAGCAATTTGTCCATAACACATCACATCTGACATGTGGCAATACATTTAATCTTAAATTAATGGTATTTATAATCAGTCAAACAACATATTATATATAAAAGCAGAAACCTTATGCGGGAGAGCATGAGGTTCTGCAATATGGCGCACTCGATGAAGATGATTGAAATACTCTTAACCCACATAAGAGATAAGAACAAATTTAAAAATAAAAACTCTTTATTTCTTTTGGTTCAATGTTTCAAGACTACTTTTTGTTACATTTTTTATTCAATTTTGTAAGACTACTATTTGTTTCATTTGGTTCAATGTTTCAAGACTTTTCTTCTTTCTCACACACAAAAAACTTTTTGCATTTCTATTCATCATTTCACTTCTACTCCTTTATATACACTAGTACACATGCTCACAACCCTTCATGCCATCCCATCTCAAATACATTCAGGAAAAAAAAAATGATGTCGTTTACTTTTAACCTTTCAACAACACTTATATAACTCCAACATTGCAGTACTATTTGATCCTAATCCGTATAAGTAGGCTATGATCAAGGAAGGGGGTTTGTGTTTTTTATTCAGTGATGGTAGTTTATGGTTTTGATATTGATGTCAGACGTTGTAGATTTTGTGAAGATTATGATTAGTTTTGAGTCTTTGAGTGTTTGGGATCTTGATTTGGGAAAGTCATAAATGTATTTAGTTTTAAAACTAAAGAAAAAGAAAACGAAACATTTTAATTGGTTATTTATGAAGTTAGCTTTTTTTTTTTTTTTAGTTTTTTAAATTTTGTGTTAGAACTCATAATTTGTACGTTTTTTTTACTGCTATTTTGTGCAGTATGAGACATAGTGATAAAAATGAAAATCAATAATGATTTCAAAGTATTTCCTTTTAAAAAAAAAAAAGAATATGAAAGCTCAGCTAAAGATAATTAAATTTTGATAAATAGATGTGTTTTTAGCAATTTTCTCTTTGTTTAATCACGTTATCTTTATGTTGATACTTACAAAAAATTTCCTTAGTTTCATTGAGATAATGAATTGGGTGTTTGTGATTAAGGTCTCCATATTTGATTGTGAGAATAGAGTGGTTGAGGAAATTTTTGGAAGGTTGCTTAAATACTTTAATATATATAAAAGTAGGTCTTAATAGATATAAAAATGATTTCAAATGAAATTGTAAAGTAATCTGCGCATCGCGCAGGACATCATCTAGTTAGAGATAAAAGAGGAGGTACAAAGCTTCCCACAACAATTATCTTAAGGCTGATGGAGTTCTATTATTGTTGATGTTCTCCATACAAGCTTACAATTGCTTTTTTTTTTTTTTTTTTTCAATAGCAAATCTAATGTCATTTCTATTATTAACTATTGGTGTGTAGACTTTTTTTTTATTTGCATTGTTTTTTAGCATTTACTATATATATATATATATATATATATAGTAAATAATCCTTTAATCCACAATCTTTCCAGAATATAAATTCAGCCAACCAACATGACCTTGTTCTAAAAGAAAAGGTTAACCTAGAAAATCAGACATAACTCTCAACAAATGACATAAATGATAAAATAATGCATGCATACTCAATCCCTCAACCTAAGAAGGTCAAAGCCACCGTGCATGTTAAAGATCACAATATAAAACCCATAAGGATCCAAACTACTGTACAAGAAATCATCTCCATCAATAAAAAAAGACCAAAACTGGAGCACAATATATAATTTCAAAAAGAAATAATAGCATAAAGTACAGAGTAAAATAATGACCAATCATCTCCACTAATATAAATATTTGCTTATTTTTCATTCAATTTCCAACAAACATAGGTCAATCAGACAGTACATAATGCAAAACAGTTTTTCAAGAAACAATTATAACAAAAAATCAGACAATAGAATTCCATGAAATACAGTTTTCAAGCAGAACTACGCCACACTAATTTCAAGCAACATGAAATTATTATAAGTGAGTTGCATTTTGGGTAGCAGTTAGCAGTATTTATACAATCTTTCCACATCACTTTAGAAGACAGCATCACTCTAATTGCAACATCAGCTCAGAGAACAGGGTTCTCACTAGGTATGCATTTAATTTAAAAAGATCTAAACCCACCATCAAATTTCCATTACAGTCAAATCACACTCAAAATTTTATAAAACTAAACCAATAATTCACTTTGAAAGACAAATAAACCCAATTCACGCTGTGGATGAACCCAACCAAAACAAATAAACCCCCATAGTTTCATCCCCTTACCACTAACCTCCATTATCTGTAATCTCCCTCTCAATTTCCACAACCCAAAGCTGGGACCCATGAACCTAACATTCCCATAATCCCATGGCAACACCCAATCACAAACCCAGCAAACCTATAACCAAAAGCTCCAAAACCCAGTCTATGTCATTTAAGCCAAGACCTCCAGATTTCCTTTTCATGCCATATGAACTTAGACTTCATTTTTTTTCCCTCTTTTTCTTCCCACTCACCAAAAATATTCCCCACAGCACATAACCAGCTCTGCCATACCCAATCAACCTCACCCTCAGTCAACCGACTGCAACAATCACACACACTACACATTAAACATAAAAATTGCACACACATAGACATGACAACTGAAAAATACAAGAAGCTTACTAAATTTCTCTGATATACACTGCCTCTGATGTAACTAATATTGAATATAGTAATTTGGAGCAGATTCCTCGTCTGTTTCAAATTTCAATTAGCATAACACAACCATTAAATTTCTCGATCTTAAATCTCTAAGATCTAGCAAAAAATTAAATGAGAAATAATTTCCATTTGTTTGAACCAAATTTTACATGGAGTACTTGAAACAGAATATGAAGTAACGAAAAATAATTCTATGGATTTTCTAAAAGAAAATTGAATCTGATCACATAAACAAGGAAAATATGCTCAGATGTAAATTTCTGCTAAAGAAATTCAAATGCGATTGTCCGTAATTGAAGTTGAAAGACAGAAAATCGGAATAATGATGATGATTACTAGAAGAAGCGAGTCCTGCTCAGTGATTTCAGCTTCTACAACCTGAGGAAAACGATTATGTTACAGTGAGATTCTAAAGCTCAGTTTTCAGAGAAATGTGAAATGAAAATCATGGAGAAATCGATTAAAAGTGTGGGTAAACCAAAAAAACAAAAAAAAATCAAAGATGAAATTAGGGTTTGTGATTCGTACCTAACCGGAGCTGAGAAACACAATGCCAAGAGAGATGAAGAGTCACACAACCGAGATCGTACCTAATCGGAGATGTGCGATTACGTACCTAATCGATGATCGTCGAGCTCTATGAGATCTCCATGATCGTCGAGCTCTATGAAATTTCCATGTGCTCTGTGAGATTTCTATGTTTTCTCCGTTTGCTTTCAGCGAAAGAGTGATAAGAGCTTTGTGTTTGTTGGTTATGTTTGGGCTATATTTTTAAATTTTGTTGGGCTTTTTTCAAGGGATGAAAGTTTTGTTGTGGGCTTTTTTCAGAGGCTGAAAATTTTGTAAGATTTTATCAAGGGTTGTGGGCTGAAAAAACTGGTGCGCTTTTTTTTTTTTTTCACATTTATTTCAAGTTTTTTTTTTTTAAAACTTATTTTGACCCTCGAAATAAAGCTAATCAAACTTAACCACCCGCCCCAATTTTCAGTGATGGTTTCGGCACTTTTTAGTCAATCATTGAGAAAAGTGGGTTGAAACAAGTCAAGTTTGTTGTAGTGGTGGTTTCGGATGCACTTCCATTTCTAGGTTGGTTGGATTTGCAGGTTCATGAAAAGCCAATGAAGAAGAATGCTAAGGAGAGGGATTCTATATTGGGAGGCTGGCTGGAGGAGCATCGTCAAAGGAGAGTTTCTGGTGAGGTTAACGCCAACGGTGAGCAAGATTTCATTGATGTCATGTTGTCACTTCAGGAAGAAGGTCAACTCGCAACTTTTCAATATGATGCAGACACTAGCATCAAGTCGACTTGCCTGGTATATATGTTGGTTGCTTTGGTAGAATATTAATAGCTTATTTTTTACATTAATTATTATCTAACGTGTGATTTCACTACTTTAACTAACCATATGATTCATATGAATTTGTAATATGACTGGGGTGGAGTTGGCTGCCCACAGAGTTTCTAGGCTGAACCTTAATTTTGAGCCATCTCAAGACAACATAGAGCCCAAATATTAGGCCTATTCTTGGATGGCCATTCCTTCAAATTAATCCTACTTGCCTCAAGATTTGACTATTTTCAAGGGTTTCGAGTACGCTAGATTGGACACAGAAGCCTGCATATATGACCATGTTGATATAGTCTATTATAATTAGTGCATAATAAAATTAACGTCGTCTATGTAAAAGTGATATTGTTCTAATCACGAATTATCACACCTTAATAAGTTGTAAAAAAAGAAGGTTTCATAGTTAGCATTAATTTCTATGAGAAATATTAATTGAAACTTATTCCTCTTTAAATGAATTAAATAGATCTTTAAGGTCATAAAAATTTTATGTAGGCACTTATCCTTGGTGGTAGTGACACTGCATTAGGGACGTTGACATGGGCCATCTCATTACTTCTGAACAATCGAAAAGCGTTGAAGAAGGCACAAGAAGAATTAGAGCATCATGTTGGTATGCATTGACAGGTTGAAGAATCAGACATGAATAACCTCGTTTATCTTCAAGCAATTATCAAGGAAACTCTTCGTTTATACCCAGCTGGTCCACTTTTAGGACCGTGTGAAGCATTGGAAGATTGTAACGTTGTTGGCTATAATGTTAAAGCTGGCACTCGCTTGATAGTGAATGTATGGAAGATTCAAAGAGACGCAAGGGTTTGGCCCAATCTGTCTAGTTTTCAACCGGAGAGATTTCTCATAACCCATGTGAATGTTGATTTTAGAGGTCAAAGCTTTGAACTTATTCCTTTTGGGTCTGGCAAACGATCATGCCCTAGCATGTCATTTGCCATCCAAATCCTTCACTTGACACTTGCTCGTCTACTTCCTTGTTGGGTTTTGTGGAGTTTAGTTTATGTTTGATCCAGTTGATAACCCGACCCGAATAATGTTGTGTAGTTTTTTAATGGAAGATTTACTTAGGCTTAGTCCATGGAGCGGAGGCTTGGGCCGATAAGCCTAAGCTGTAGGTAGAAAAAACACAACTTGATGATTAGGGTTTTTGTTGTTGTCATGTTTTAGAAAGAGAAACATTGTAACTGCCGCACTTTTGTATTTTTCCTGATAATAGTGAAATTCCTGCAACTCCGTGGACGTAGGCAAATTGCCGAACCATGTAAATATTGTCTTGTGCGTATGATTGTTTTTTCTTTGGCGTGTGTTTTCTCTATTTTTTTTGTTTCTCACAGGTTGAGATTTCGGGTTGAATTCCCTTCATTCATGCCTTTGAATTTGCAATCATATTGGATCAACCTGTTGACATGACTGAAAGCCCTGGTACAATTCTTCCAAAAGCAACTCCATTGGAGGTTCTTCTTACCCCAAAACTTCCGGCCAAACTCTATGGCTATTGAAGTGTTTGTTCGCAATGTTAGAGATGTAAATGAATAAAATAAGATTGAAGTGTTGCTGGCATAAGCAGGTTCTTAATTGAACATATGTAAAACAAATAAGGATGTTCGATCTAGTGGTTTGTACTCTGTGGTAGTGTGGTGGTTTGTCTCCATGCTTTTATTTATTTATTTATTTTGATAGGTCCATGCTTTTAATTAAGTTCATTTATAGTATTTAACACTAGATATAAAGTCTTGCTTTGTTTGTGACCCACTGCTTGGATACTTTCACATTTGAGATCATGTAACAGCTTGGATACTCCCACATTTCGAATATTACCGATGAAAAAACTGAATTGCTTAGAGGTTAAATAGGATAAGAAATCCTACTGCTAGTATTAGGATACCCGTATTAAACCTTCAAGTACAAATAGAACAGATGGGGGAATCTAAAACACCTTAAATTAGGCTAAAAAAAAATAGGAAAAGATAAAAAAAAGACAAAATTTGAAAAATTACAAAATCAAATCTTACATACTACTCCAGGAGAACTCTATAAATTTCAACAATCCTAGATCTGACTATTGAAATATTAAATTAAAAAATTAAACGTAACCAAAAAGCAAAAAAAAAAAAAAAATTGTGGAGTCTATAGTTTTAGGTTGGCAAATCGTGAAATATGATCAAATGTAAGTCTTGTAAGTGTATTTTGAAATAATTTCAAAGTTAACATTAATGCCAAAGACTGCTTAAGGAAGACTAAAGGTTATGTAATCTCGATAGCTAGTTGAACGATTGAGACTTGAGTAAGTTTGATTGATCTTGAATTGTGGCAGAATTCAATTTTCTAGCCCAATCCATAATCTAAGCTTTTAGGTTTTCGTTCCATTAAAGGAAGACTATAAAAGAAAATACTTTTTGAAAGTATTGCCTTTGGTCTATAGACCCTAAAAACGCGACTATAGCCCTATTTGGTCTATAGCCGCTTTTATACACGTGGCTTAAACACCGCGACTATAGGTCCCACAAGTCTATAGCTGCATTTTTTCAAACGCGGCTATAGGATAAAACCTATAGCCACGTTTTTAAAAATGCGGCTATAGGGTGCACATTAGCCACGTTTTAAAAACGCAGCTATAGGTCCTTAACCTACAGCCGCATTTTAAAAATGCGGCTACAAGTTTTTTTTTTTTTTTTTTTTTTTTTCTCAGAGGGTTAGTCATCCTGAGATGCAAAAGATTCTTAATCACAACAAGTGCCTGCAAAACATCACAAAAATAGCATAACATAGATTAGAACCAGCATACCTGAAGCAACTTGTTGAGGTGAATGACAGGTGAAAGTGTGATGCAATAAAAATTAGAGTGATTAATGGCCTAAAAGGATCCCTCTCCCTATAGTGTGTAATTAATGATTCTATAGGTTTCAAACAATGAATTTTCTAAAAAGATTATTTTTTTTGTGTGGCTATAAATATCATCTATCGCTATTTTAATTTAGTGGCAATAAATATCATCTAACTGCAACAAATTTACAATGAGAAACAAAGAAGATATTTACCTACATTACCATGCATTTGAAATCCATGCTTCTTCAAAACCAGCAAGTTCATCTGGAATGAGCACCAAAATATTAGTCCCATGGCGAACGATGGCATAAAACACAATTTGTCTCTAAATACTCATGAAAGATAGCAGGAACAAAGCTTCATTTAAATTGTGTAAAGTTTGCAACATATCCACCTTACCATCTGAATTAAGCTTCCTTGTAACTGAGTGACCCTGTATAAGCAATGCAACGATCTTAATCAACATGACCACATTTCCACGTCTAATAATATAGAGACCATTTCCTTATTCTTTCTTCCATTAACTTTTATCCACAAGGGCTTGGAAAAGGAAATTTAGTGACTGTGAACCACATGAGGTCAAGTTATATATTAAATGGATCAATTAAGGACAGTATGATAAAAACATATATAGCTCAATCACATCTTGCTCAAAAATTATGCAAGTGAAATGGTTGTTATAAATTTCAGGGAATTTATTATTGGGTTTTAAATCTCCCAAGCCAAAATAATGAGAATATGCATGAAGGGGAAAGAATAATTGAGGACCAAGTGTACTTACCCACACTGCACTAGTTCAACTTGATATTTGTTTTAAAAAATTTTCACTTTTAGAGACCGTGTACAAGTTTCCCTATTTCCGAACTATACTATCAATTTCCAAAATTTTAATTTAAGGGTCATAGATTACTTTATCTTTGGGTGGAGCTGGAGATCCATTGGCTAAGTTTGGAGTCTATGAAGCATAATAAAGGGTCCCTTTCAGTAACAATCTTCAAAATTGAAAATTAAGCTATCCTTAAAATTGAAAATTGAAAATTATTATAATAAATAAATATTAGAAAAATTCTTAAGTTGGGATGGAATTTAAATACTGATAACAACAATAAAAAAGACTTACCTAGTGGATATTAGAACAATGATCAGAAAAGCTTAATCCCTTGTGTACTATGAAGCAATTGAACTACCAGGAGACCCTATACAATCAAAAAGATCGTAACCCAATTCTTAAACCACAGAATTCCCCAAACTAAAATCCCTTATAGAGAAGAAATTAAACTCAAAACACTCCCTAGTATCTTTCAGTTTCAAACCATCAAGACAAAAAGACTCCAACTTTGCAAACAGCCACAACGCAGCCCTTTAACCACTACAGTTCCTTTAATTCATGCACATCCAAAACAAAATTTGAACTTTTCAGAGCATCTTCCACATGGCTCTCCCATACACAACCAAGAACAGCTCTATAGGACAATAGTACAATGATAAAACAATCTTCTTACTCACGAAAAACACAAAAAAAAAAAAAAAAAAAAAAATCCCAAAAGACTACATTTTAAAATCCATATTAAGGTTGAAATGTATTGTTGAAAATAAAATGCACTATACTCAAGAAAGAGTTCCAGGTGCATACTTCCAGTCCTGCATAAACCGCTACAAATAAAGCACATCCAGCTGGGCCATAACCTGTTCAATGAAAGAAGTTTATAAGATTAAGCTGAGAGTGCATTCTTTTATTATGATGAGCTAAACGCTATATTGCTGTCTAGATATACTCTGAGAATGCTACTAGAATGGGCTAGGAAGAAACACAATTTAGGAGTTCAATGGCATCATAAATCAGGAAAGCAGTTGCTCCAATTCATAGAGGAGGTCCTATCATCAAGATAAAGCAAGCACTTTCATTTTAAAAACAACTCCAACCAAATTCATACATGCAAAACTAAATCCAATTTACACAAGATAAAACTACAACTTCGAAAATTAGATTGCATGATTGAGCACAGGATTCTAATTCCAATCAATTGAATTCACACAAGTGTCAAAAGAAAGTAAATAAATAAACCATGTTCCTTCTAGAGCTAATGCAAACTTCTCTTTGCAAACAAACAATACTAGCAATACTCACACTTTCTTCTTCCTTCCCTTCTTTCCCATAAAAATCCTCTTGTTCTTCATGCAATCAACCAACATAATGAGAAACCTTAAAAGAAGATGGGCTTTGTATATATATGTGTGTATAGTGTGAGAGAGAGTGAGAGCTAGTGAGAGGTGGATCGGCTACGAAACATTGAAGGCCACAGCGTTGGCATGGTGAGAGGGCTTGAGAGTGAGAGAACTAGTTCTCGATGGCAAGGGAAGATCAAGGGATGACGGTGCCAGTGGAGGCTTGGGCTTCGTCGGCAGTGGCACGGTGAGGAGGATAGGTGGTAGGGAGGGGTAGATCAGCGATGAGGGTTTAAGAGTCAAAGGGAGAGAGTGAGAGAGAAGGTGAGAGATCGTGTTAGAGAAAAAGAGTAATTTGAGTGCTTAAGCTTTCAAAAGCGTTTAAAAAATGTGGCTATAGATAGTCTATTTAAAAAAAAAAAAAAAAGATGAACCTATAGCCACGCTTCTAAACACTTAGAAACGGGGCTATAGACTCAACCTATAGCCGCGTTTTAAAAACATGGTTATAATAAGTCTTCCTTTTAAAAAAATATATGTTATTCGGCTGGATCTATGGCCATGTTTTGAATGCGGCTATGGACTTAACCTATTGCCGCATTTTTTAAACGTGGCTATAGGTCCTCTAAAAAAAAAAAAAATTTATTCGGATGGACCTATAGCCACGTTTCTAAACGCGGCTATAGACTTAATCTATAGCTGTGTTTTAAAAACATGGCTATAGGTTAGCTATAGCCACGTTTTTTGAACGCGGCAATAGGCCATATCCAAAAAAATGCAACTAAAAACACTTACAAACGCAGTTATAGGTTAGCTATAATTGCGATTTTTGTAAACGTGGCTAAAAAAAATGCGGCTATAGCCCACGTTTTTTATAGTGTTGGTTTGATTGTACCATGCTCTCTTAAAGCACCATCCAAAAATCAAGATTGAAGGAACTTGAGATTCAATGAGCTTGAAGTTGCTACAACTAGAATTCTTAAATCCCTAGAACCAAATCTTTGAGTAGATACCTGGTGACATGAGTGGGATGTTCAGGCACAACAATCACATATATGTTAGGACATATGTGTTCACATGTTAAGAACATATGTCATATTTTATGTAAATTGGCTAATCTTTTGACAAAACGCACTCTACTTGTAATTGGGTAGTTCTAGGTGTTTTTAATACTTCAAGAAACAAGGTTTCAAGATCAAGTATTGAAGTCATCATGTCTGTCCAAGAAAAAGCAAGCTGAAGTGCACAGTTTTTAATGCTCGACACCTGCTCGATAGCTACCTCGACACCTGCTATTTGTCGAGAATTAAAAAGTCAGATTTCTGTTCTGATTTTCTTGGGATCCGTGAATGTGTTTTTGGGCTTTCTTTTCTTCTAACTCTAAACATATAAATGGAGTGTTTTAAGAGCCGTCAATAGAGACACAAGTTGCATAAGCATTGAGCAATCCTTGTTCAAGCAAATTGTGATCTAAGACGAAGTTCTTGACCTAGTTCATCTTCTCTGAAGAAGTTGCTGTGTATTTTGCACCATAGGGTGTTGTGACCAAGCATCTTCCTGATCTTCATCGCATAGGATGAACTGAAGAACTTTGCAGCCAACCTCTCTTCCTAAAGTTGGTGTTTGAAGTCGCGTACTGGGATTCGCGCATCTGGTTAGTCACGTACTTGGGAGCCGTGCATCAAAAGGGGGAACTGTCACTACAGATCAAGTCCAATTGGGTATTGGGGTAAGGGTTCAACTGTAGGTTGGTAAGGTACTTGAGATTCCTTTACTTTTAACCGCTTGATTTGATAATAGTGGAGTTTCAGGAGTGGTGACCTGAAAATCACCCGGTGGGGTTTTTGCCATTAGGGTTTTCCCCATTCGTGAACAAATTACCGAGTTATTTATTTTTCCGCTGCATATTTAGTTTTGGTGATTTGTTTGTGCTGCCACGTGTTTGCATGATAAATTGATTAATTAATAACTTGGCTAAATTAATTAATTAGTTTATATCACAAGGGGTCATTCAATTTGTGGCCTATCAATATAGAAGAAGTCTGTGATATTCCATAAATTCAACAAGTGGTAAAAGTATTAAAATAAGATTATTTTATATTGTAAACTTCCATTCTACGTGCATAGTGATTTGTTTTGCCAATGAAGCTAATGGTGATATCTTCATTTTTTCTTTGGCATACTTTTTCTGTTGATTATTTCTATGTTGCCATATTAAGTTTCTCATTTAATGCCATAATTGTTTATTTTGAGTAATTCTTAAGTATTTTCGGAACACGAAAAATAGTTCTTTATTCTCTTGGAGTTTATCCATTAAATTCATAGTAAGGTTTGAATATGAGAGGAAAAAACATAGTTTCTTAATACTCTAAAAACATTTAAGAATTTTTCGTTGGGTAATTCTACAATACCCCCCAAAAGGGGGGGGGGGGGGGGGTACGGTACCTACTACTAGGTAACTTACTATACCAGGTTACATTTTTCTCACATTTGACGGCTCCATCTTCACATTGTGCAGTTCCAACATCACATCTGACAGTTCTTTTCTCACATTTGGTGGTTCCCTTTCTTTTTTCTCACATTTGACGGTTCGATCCTCACATTATGCAGTTCCAATATCACATGTGACAGTTCTTTTCTCATATTTGGTAGTTCCCTTACTTTTTTTCTCATATTTGACTGTTCCATCCCCACATTGTGCAGTTCCAATATCACATGTGACAGTTCTTTTCTCACATTTGGTGCTTTCCTTAATTTTTTCTCACATTTGACAGTTTCATACTCATATTGTGCAGTTCCAACATAAAATTTGACAATTCTTTTCTCACATTTGGTGGTTCTCTTATTTTTTTCTCACATTTGACGGATTCATTATCACATTGTGTAGTTCCAATATCACATTTTAAAATTCTTTTGTCACATATAGTGGTTCCTTTATTTATTTTTTTCTCAAATTTGATGGTTTCATTGTCATATTAAGCAGTACCAATATCGCATTTGCTCTATTTTTGTCACATGTGACAATTCTTTTGTCACATTGGGTGGTTCCCTTATTTTTTTCTCACATTTGACGATTCCATCCTCACATTGTGTGGTACTAACATCACATGTAATAGTTCTTTTCTCACATTTGGTGGTTCTCTTACTTTTTCTCACATTTGACGATTCCATCATCACATTGTGTAGTTCCAACATCACATGTGACAGTTCTTTTCTCACATTTGGTGGTTCCTTTACTTTTTTCTCACATTTAATGGTACCATCCTCACATTCTGCAGTACCACATCACATGTAACTGTACTTTTGTCACATTCGGTGGTTCCTTTTTTTTTTTTTTTCATATTTGATGGTACTATCCTCATATTATGCAGTACCAACATCATATGTGACTGTACTTTTGTCACATTCGGTGGTTCCCTTATTTTTTTTTTCTCACATTTGATTATTCTATTATCACATTAGGCAATATTAATATTACATTTGACCGTACTTTTCTAACATTTGGTGGTATTTTAATTTTTTTTCTCCCATTTGACGGTTCTATTGTCACGTTAGGTAGTACCAATATCACATATGACTGTACTTTTACTTCATTTAGTTGTACCCTTATTTCTTTTCTTACAAGTGATAGTTTCATCGTTACATTAGGCAGTGCTAACATCACATGTAATTGTACTTTTATCACATTCGATGGTTCTTTTTTTTTCCCCCCTCACATTTGATGCTCCATTGGACAGTACTAACATCACATGGGACCAAAATACCCTGAAACTTTCACAAATTACTAGGATACCCTTAAAATAAAAAAGATGACCAAAATACCCTTAGAACCTATAAAATGACTGAAATTACCCTAAAACCTAAAAAATGTCCGAGATACCCTTAGAACCTAAAAAATGACCGAAATTACTTTGTAACCTAAAAAGTGACTGAAATTCCCTTAGAACCTAAAAAATGACCGTAATACACGTAAAAATGACAAAAATACCCATAGAACCTTTAAAATGACCAAAATACCCTTAGAACCTAGAAAATGACCGAAATGACCCTGAAATATAAAAAATGACTAAAATGACCTTATAACCAAAAAGTGATTGAATTAACCTTAGAACCTAAAAAACAACTATAATGCACTTGAAGCCTAAAAAATGACCGAAATACCCTTAGAATCTTAAAAATGACCGAAATGGCCCTAAAACCCAAAAAATGACCAAAATACCCTTAGAACCTAAAAAATGACCGAAATGAACCTAAAACCTAAAAAATGATTAAAATGACCTTGTAACCACTTATTTTCTATTATTAAGGTTGAACATTTGAAATAGATCACATTGACATATATAAACAAAAGATGGTTGAAAACTGCAAAGTGTGACCTACCTTGCAAACATGAATCCCAGATTTATGATGTACATTCATGCATAAGATTATCCTAAGTTAATTTTGATTGGTGCTTAACAAAATATTAATTCAAATTTAATTGTGAGATCTTTATATCTTAACTTAGTGGTAAGCCTAAGATAATTAACATTCATGCATAGAATTATCTACATGTATATGTATTTTTTAACATCTTAGAAGCAGTAACTTAGTGGTAAAACAAGCGTGTTTTAACCAGGATACCCTGGTTTGAGCCTTTGCGTTGATCCTGAACGGTTTAGACCCCTTAAACTATAACCAGATTGCGTAGCCTAGATTAATTAGCCAAGTTGTTACTTAGTCAAATTAAGCAATTCTAGGTTAAAACAATCACAAAATCATATCATGCATGTAAAACATATAAAGCAGCGGAAAATAAATAACACAGTGATATGATCACCCAGGAAAACCAAACCGGTAAAAAACCTGGGGAAGATTTTACCCACCGATCCTCAAGGCAAAACGGAATCCACTAAGAAAGAATTGAAGTTCTTACAAAAGGACTTACAAGCTCCCCGCTTGACTTCCTAATGCTACCCACCAGTAAAACTTCCTGACACGACCACGCGCAAGCTCCGAGTCCACGGATTACTTCTTTTTTTGTATTCCTTTAATCAGCTACAAGCACCCACGCTTGATATTCTTTAAGCTTCAAAGGCAGCAACCAAGTTGATTATCAAGATGTTGATGTGATCTCAATCTTGAAAACCCTAAGCTTTGTGTAAAGGAAAGCTCCTCTAGATCTCACAAGAGATTTACACAAAACCGCAATGTATGAGCAACAATACAACTTGTGCAACTCTGAAAAACGTGGCTAGGGTTTGCCTTATATACCTAGGGCAAAAACATAAAACCCTAAACGTTTAAAGAGTTT
The DNA here is from genome assembly GCA_023736055.1 of Quercus glauca. Taxonomy (NCBI): domain Eukaryota; kingdom Viridiplantae; phylum Streptophyta; class Magnoliopsida; order Fagales; family Fagaceae; genus Quercus; species Quercus glauca. Next base: position 94,747,876 of record CM043316.1, on the reverse strand, counting down.
GGGCTGAGTTGGAATTCTGCAGAAAAACACATCTGGGCCGACTTTCGATCGATCGAGTCTAACCTTCGATCGATCGAGCCAGGCCGAGAAGCCCCAATGCTTCTGCAGTCACTCGATTCCAACTTTACAATATTTAACCAACTTTGAGCAAGCCTAAACTAGACTAAATACATTGTTTTGATCATGATTTGCCAACATTACAAATTAGAGTTCTAAATACATAAAATCCTAAGACCTTAGAACCTAACAAACTCCCCCTTTGGCAATCCGTGACAAAACATAAATTAAAAGCTCAAAGTTTACAAGTAATAAGCCCTTTACAAAATAATGCTCATAAACAAAAGTTCAACTTAACTACTATCCATCAGTTGCAAGTGTAGACAGCAACTTTGTTGAATCAACCTGTATATTCCTGAAATACTCAACAAACACATAAACGCATGTGTGGCAGGAAATAATATATAAATAGGTATAATATTCTTGTAAGATTCACACAATACAAAATAAAGATATATATCAATGAATCAACTCATAAATATAAATCAATAAGCAGTGAATCATAAGACAACAAAAATCAAAAGAAAACATGTATATCAAATATATCAATCAATGTTACTCCCCCTAACATGAATATCCCCAAAAATGATATACAAAGTGAAGCACCTAGATACAATCTAATAAACTCCACAAAAAATATCCCATGCTAAAAAATATCTCCCCCTAACACAAAAAATCTCCCCCTATCAACAAAAACTCCTCTACAAGTCAAAACTCTACTCCCCCTTTTTGTGACAGAATGCCAAAGGGCATCATAGGCCATCATCAAAAGGAGGTGGTGAGGAAGAACGAAGATGCGCCAAATCCGCTCTCAGAGCCCGAATCTCGTCAAACAGATCCACCAAAAGCTGACCATGAGCCGCCTGAACGGTTATGACAGTCTCCAGAGTACGACGAACATCGAAGTCAGCCGCAGGAGGTGGAGGAACAGCAGCAGCACCAACAGGATCTGGAACAGCCTCACCATCAGGACCTGTAGAAAAAGAAGGAGGAGGAGGAGCGCTACTAAAGGGATCAGACCTAGGGTGTTTAGAACCAGCTCGAAGATGAGCGGCTCTCTGTCTAAGAAAAGACGCACCTATAGGACCGATAACATGGACAGGCTCAGAAGCAGGGAAATCCTCTAAACCTAGATACAGTAAAATCCTATGAATGAAAATAGGATGGAGAAGGGCATGAGCAGTAGATGAACTCCTATAAACTTCGTTCAAAGAACGAAGAAAAAGATGAGGAAAACTAATAGGAGCATCAGTAACAAGAGCGTACAGAAAAACACACCTCTCAAGAGGAATGGTGTGCAGATGAGAAATGGGCCAGAGTGAGTGACAGGCTATCCTAAAGAATAGATAGGTAGTCTCGGGAAGCTCAGCTGTGGTGATCCTAGGATCAGAACCCCACTGGATAGATGATCCAGTGATGTAAGACATGACATCACTCAACTCGGGTGACTCATCATAGGGATAGACAGGATGCCTAACCAACGGTACCTCTAGAGCATCAGCCACTACCTGAGGAGTAATGGTGTACTCTACACCTCGTATCCAACTCCTAACAAGAGTGTTGGAATCATAGATGTGGACATAGAGGTTCGAGAAGAACTCTCTAATCAAGAGAACCGGAGGTGGAGGGTTAGACACAGCTAACAAAGGCAACCAACCTCGACGCTCAAAATTTTCCCTAATGGCAGGATCTAACTCATCTAACAGAACAGAACGCTCAGCCCAAACTTTTCTCTTAAGGTTCAAAGTCTCAAAGATCTCTTGGTTTTTCTCATGGGGGAACCGCTCACTATCAAAAGAAGGAGGGGATGGAGTAGGAGTGGGAAGAGTCCTACGTGCTCTAGTCTTCCTAGGCATGGTGCTAAGGAACAGGACAGAGACACAAAGAGAAAACCAAAAAGAACAAACACAAAACCAAAGGCAGACTGCAAGTTAGCACAAAAAAAATATAGAATAAAAATCTATATGATGCATGAACATGAACAATGTTATGATGCATGAACTAATGCAGTAACCAGGATCAAATTAAGTTCAAATTCACAAAATTGGCTTGAACATAGAGTTTCTTTACAAAAACCCTAAAAATTTGAGAACCACTTGAAAATTTTTGTACCAAATTGATGAATCAGTCATTACAGATTATTGAAAACAGTTTATAATAACCAATTGCATCAATTACACAAGCCAATTTCATCAATTAAACTCAATTTCACAAAAAGCCCCAATTCGGATCAATTATAAACCCTAGAAATTTAAGTTTTCCACAAAACACAAAATTGATCAAATTAATCAATCAAGAACATGTCTATAGGATGTCCCCAACAAAACCCATTGATCAATTGCAAACAATTTGGTTCGAATCAACAAAAATCCCAAAAAGAAAAGTTTCGAAAATCTCCTCTAAAATGCATGAAATCATGAAAATAAATTGAAAAGGAAGGGTAAAATAGACATACCAGCTTGAGGAGAGAGAGATTGTGCAAGAAATTCGGAAGAAAACGACAAAAAATTGAAGATTTGGTCTTGCCTCGTCGGAGAGAGAAAAAGAAAAGTTTTGAAAATGTTTGAATACTTTGAAAAAGTCAGATTTCTTCTTTTTAAAAAAGCTCTCCACGATCTTCGATCGATCGAAAATTACATTCGATCGATCGAATGTGACAGTCATTTTAGCACATTCTGAGGCACTTTTTCGATCGATCGAAAATCAGGTTGGATCGATCGAAATGGGCAGAGGCACACTGAATTTTGGGGAAAAACACAGTTTTGAAAAATTGCAAACCCAATTTTGAAACAACTCCTCAAAGCATTTGAACAATGAATACAAAATGCATGAGTATGAGATGGAATGCATCTTCAAAAACCCAAAATTTTTAAACCCAATTTTCAATCATCTTCCAAATTAATTTTCTCAAGCAACAAGTATGTTGTGCACAAATCTCAAGATATTTTCAAACTTGGTTGGTCAGACCAAAGACACACACACTAACATGTACAGTGTTTAACAAAGAGTAACTTGTGTAGTGTGTGAAACTAGCAAAGATTTGAGATACATGTGAGGTGATATGTGAATAGCAATCAAACACAAAGTCTACACAATTCATCACATAGAATTTAAAAGAGACTATCACCTAAAGAGTTACATCCTATAACCCCCACATCTCCTAGAACAAAAGCTTGCAATCATGTAAGTTTCTTTCATTTTTGCCTCTTATTTATGTGGAATGGCATTCAGCCTAATAGTACACACCGATTTGAATTAAGTGAATTGGCATTAAGCCTAATAGCACACACCAGTTTTTAATTTAATTTGAGGCTACACCTTATGTTCTTTTTGTGCATGTGCTACACTTTCTCGAGCACTAAATTTTATGATATGTACTAAGGTGTTCATGATTGGCTAGTGAACAGTGGTGAGATGGTTATTTATGCCTTTCTCAAAAGGATCAAGTCCGACAGTCAAAAACAAGTGACTTCATGATTAAGGCAAAGTGATTAAGAACCACACACATCTTTCCCACACAACATGCACTACAAAGTTTCAACTAGTCAAGTGCAGTAAATAAGCTCATCAAAGTTAAACAAGGTACACAAGACATGACATGTGTAAAAAGAATGACCAACCTTGTTTTCAAAAGTCAAGAAAAATAGTGTTCAACACAGATTTTGCTTTCTCCTTTTTTTTTTTTTTTTTTTTTATTAAAAGAGAAAACCAATAAATCCTAGAATGAAATGCATGTATGTAATGCAATGCAAGTCCTAGAACAAAAGAAAAACACAAAAACCAAATAACAATGGTCACAACAGAATATAGCAATGAAGCACAAGGACCAAGGAAGCCAAGACAACTAGGGACAACGAAGCACACCAATCACTTGACGAAGTGTCTCAAACTTACTTCCATCAAGTGGTTTGGTAAAGATGTCAGCGTTTTGACGATCAGTAGGGATATACTCAAGAGCAACAATTTTCTTTTCAACCAAATCCCTAATGAAATGATACCTAAGCTCAATGTGCTTGGTCTTAGAATGCTGAACAGGATTCTTAGATATATCTATAGCACTAGAATTATCGCAATAGACAACCATGGTATCTTGAGGAATCCCATAATCACCCAAAAGTTTCTTCATCCAAAGGAGCTGTGAACAACAACTCCCGGCAGCAATATATTCTGCCTCAGCAGTGGATAGAGAAACAGAATTCTGCTTCTTACTCATCCAAGCCACAAGATTGGCTCCTACATAAAAACACCCTCCAGTGGTGCTTTTTCTGTCATCAGCATTCCCAGCCCAATCAAAATCAAAAAATCCAGCAAGAGACAAGTTTGACTCCTTGCTATAAAATAAACCATAATCACAGGTTCCACTCACATATTTTATAATCCTTTTAACAGCATTTAAATGAGAAACCTTAGGATTAGACTGGAATCTAGAGCAAACACCAACACTAAAAGATATATCAGGACGACTAGCAGTCAAATACAAAAGACAGCCTATCATGCTTCTATACAAAGTAACATCAACAGACTCACCTGATGGATCAATTGTCAACTTTGCATTAGCCGCCATCGGCGTTCTAGCATGAGCAGCCTTGTCCAGTCCGAATCTTTTAACCAAATTCCTTGCATATTTAGCTTGATTGATGTAGATTCCTGTCTCAGTTTGCTTTACCTGCAATCCCAAAAAATAAGTTAGTTCTCCAACCATGCTCATTTCAAACATCGCCTTCATTTCATCTGCAAAAGAATGAGCAAGAGAATCATTAGTAGCACCAAAAACAATGTCATCTACATAAATTTGAGCTACAACAAAACCAGTCTTATCCTTTCTTATGAAGAGTGTTGTATCTACAGATCCCCTTTTGAAACCATGCTCAGTGAGATATGCAGTCAATTTGTCATACCAAGCCCGAGGAGCTTGCTTCAACCCATAGAGAGCTCTCTTCAATTTGTAGACGTCATCTGGTCTATGAGGGTCTACAAAGCCTTTAGGTTGTTCAACATAAACTTCTTCTTGTATCATTCCATTCAAGAAAGCACTCTTGACATCCATCTGATATAGCTTGAAGTTTAGATGACTTGCTATAGCCAACAATATCCGGATGGATTCTAACCTTGCTATTGGTGCAAATGTCTCATCAAAGTCAATTCCTTCCACTTGTGTATACCCTTGTGCAACAAGTCTTGATTTGTTTCTGATCACAGTGCCATGTTCATCTGACTTGTTCTTAAAGATCCACTTAGTTCCAATCACATTTACATCCTTCGGTCTAGGAACTAGTTCCCACACATCATTCCGAACGAATTGATGAAGTTCTTCATGCATAGAATTTACCCAATCAGCATCTTGAAGTGCTTCATCCACCTTCTTCGGTTCAAATTGGGACAGATAGCATGAGTGAGTGATCACATTCAGTGCTTTTGATCTTAATCTCATGTTATCATTCAGACTACCCAATATATTTGTGGAGGGATGGTTTAGTCTTACTTTGGAGGATGGGCCTTTGACTAAAGAAGTGGAAGTTTCTTTCTGTGCAGATGAGGGACTGAGTTGACTTTGTGCCTGTCGAGTGTCACGAACTGGAGTGGATGGTTTTAACTTAAAGGTATTGAGACTGTATCATTTAACACCAACAGCTCTTCCTCACTATGTTTGACAACATCCTCAGTAAGAAGAGTGTCATCCACTTCTAAAGGCTTATCTTAAGTAGGAACAGTGCTTTCTGAACATACTTCATCATTTATCACAACATTTGAGGATTCCATTACTGTTTTGGTTCTCAGATTGTACACTCTATAAGCTCTACTGGTGGAAGAGTATCCTAGAAAGTACCCTTTGTCGCTCTTAACATCAAATTTTTCTAGGTTCTCTCTATCACGTAGAATGTAACAGTCACTGCCAAATATCCTGAAATATTTGACAACAGGTTTCTTCCCTCTCCAGAGTTCATAGGGAGTCTTCTTAGAATCAGGTCTAAAATACACCCGGTTGAGTGTATGGCAAGCAGTGTTGACTACTTCTCCCCAGAAAGACTTTGGCAAATTTTTGTTGTGAAGCATGACTCGTGCCATCTCCTGAACAACCCTATTTTTCCTTTCCACAATTCCATTCTGTTGAGGAGTCTTAGGAGATGAGAACTCTTGGTGAGTGCCTTGCTCATTGCAGAAAGTGGCTAACTTGGTATTTTCAAACTCTTTTCCATGATCACTTCTGATTCTGGCTATCACAGTATCTTTCTCAACCTGCAATTTCTCGCACAGATGGATCATCTTCTCAGGAGCTTCAGCTTTATCCTTCAAAAGTATAACCCAAGTATATCTAGTAAAGTCATCCACAACAACTAGAATATACTTCTTTCCACCCAGACTTTGAACTCTCGCAGGACCCATGAGATCAATGTGTAGTAACTCTAAAGGTCTTGACGTTTGAACACTAGTCACAGATGGATGCTTGGATTTTACTTGTTTACCTATCTGACATGGTCCACAAATGCACTTCTCTATTTTCTCAAATTTAGGTAAACCTATAACTGCCTCACATTTGGAAATCTTTTCTAACTGCTTATGACTGGCATGCCCCAACCGTTGATGCCACAGATCAACTTAATCTATCTTTGCACTAAAGCACTTGTTGTTTACACTTGGTGTTATCCCATAGCAGTTGTCAGCTGTCCTCACACCAACACACATACAATCACCTCCTCCATCAAGTATCTCACACTCATACTTGGTGAAGAGGACATTTAAACCCTTGTCGCAAATCTGACTAATGCTGAGTAAATTGGCCTTCAATCCATCAACATACCAAACATCTTCAAACATTGGCAAACCTGGAATATCCACAGTACCAATGTCTCTGATCACAGATTTACTTCCATCTCCAAAGGTGACTGTCCCAATCTTTCCTTCAAAAAGTGTTTTGAACAAATCTTTATTTCCTGTCATGTGCCTGGAACAACCACTATCCAAATACCAATGACAAGAATCACGTGCCTTTAAGGCGGTTAAAGCAGTATAACAAACATAATTCTTATCACATGTGATTATGCCAAAATACTTAAGGAAAGATTTAACAAAAACAACAAATGGCAAAGATAGTAAGTAGATAAGTTGACTAATAAGTAAAAAGATTTTCCAAGAATCCAAGACAACAGGGGTCAAGGATCAGCTCAGAGATAAAAATCTCAAACAGAAGAGCTACCCGCTCTGATACCACTTGAACGGTTTAGACCCCTTAAACTATAACCAGATTGCGTAGCCTAGATTAATTAGCCAAGTTGTTACTTAGTCAAATTAAGCAATTCTAGGTTAAAACAATCACAAAATCATATCATGCATGTAAAACATATAAAGCAGCGGAAAATAAATAACACATTGATATGATCACCCAGGAAAACCAAACCGGTAAAAAACCTAGGGAGGATTTTACCCACCGATCCTCAAGGCAAAACGGAATCCACTAAGAAAGAATTGAAGTTCTTACAAAAGGACTTACAAGCTCCCCGCTTGACTTCCTAATGCTACCCACTAGTAAAACTTCCTGACACGACCACGCGCAGGCTCCGAGTCCACGGACTACTTTTTTCTTTGTATTCCTTCAATCAGCTACAAGCACCCACGCTTGATATTCTTTAAGCTTCAAAGGCAGCAACCAAGTTGATCATCAAGATGTTGATGTGATCTCAATCTTGAAAACCCTAAGCTTTGTGTAAAGGAAAGCTCCTCTAGATCTCACAAGAGATTTACACAAAACTGCAATGTATGAGCAACAATACAACTTGTGCAACTCTGAAAAACGTGGCTAGGGTTTGCCTTATATACCTAGGGCAAAAACATAAAACCCTAAATGTTTAAAGAGTTTGGGCTGAGTTGGAATTCTGCAGAAAAACGCATCTGGGCCGACTTTCGATCGATCGAGTCTAACCTTCGATCGATCGAGCCAGGCCAAGAAGCCCCAATGCTTCTGCAGTCACTCGATTCCAACTTTACAATATTTAACCAACTTTAAGCAAGCCTAAACTAGACTAAATACATTGTTTTGATCATGGTTTGCCAACATTACAAATTAGAGTTCTAAATACATAAAATCCTAAGACCTTAGAACCTAACAGATCCCTTACCGTTAATATAATTTTAAAAATAATTAACACTTTAAAACATAACCCTTGCTGGTATCTTTTTCTATTCACCCTAGATTATCCATTTGTATATGATGCAATTTGTTTACTAAGAAATCACTTTTCCATATTCACATATGAAAAGATAAAGAATTCACTAGTTCTGTTTGTATATACCATAGATGATCCAAAGAAATTAGACCAACTACTTGCACTTGGATCTATTACTGAAAATTTTTATCTCATAATATCTATAACTTGATTTGATATGTAACTCACTTTCATGTACTACAAGCAGGTCTCTTGTTGCAAAGTATCTCAAAGAAGCAAAACAACTACAAAGAAATCCATTTAAAAAGGGAAAATTCTTTTTTTTTTTTTTTAAATATCCGCTACAATGTGTTTCATTCACATCTATATCTAAATAACATCATGGTAACAATTGAAAAAGAGACAACCAAAAGCATCTACATGTTTTGGATTTCATTCTTAAATTCTCAAGAGGGCAACTTCTAACTTGTAGGAATTTCTTGAAGTCCATTTTGCAACTCCAATGGCAACTGAAATATCTGCATTTAAATGGTATAACTATTAGTGCTTTAAAAAAAAAAAGATGTTCATAAGAGCATATCTCTTTGCATAGAGCCTTAGATATTCAGTTATTATTTAAATAATTACAATTACTCAAGAACTTTAGCTTATCTAGCTCAAATTGACAATATCAAGTTCAAAATCATATGTAATAAGTTTATTTTTAAAAAAATCAGGTAAAGAACTACATGCAAAAAAAAGGGATATAATTAACCTTTGAGAGGTTTCTTACCATCTGAAAGTTGAGTAATAATGTAAATGATTGTGGGTGCATATCAGTGTTTCAGCTCTGTTTTAGAGCTTGATCTTGTTACATGGACTTCAATTGTATGTGCATATGCATTCTAGACGTTATAAGTGTTTGGACTCATTTACAGAAGCAATACACAACATAATAGGCAAAAATTTTAACTTATTTAATAAACCCATCCATAAATTACATCAAATGTTCCCTAATAGCTTCCAAGAATAATCATATCACTTTGCGCAACATAAACATACACAGTGACTCCATTGACACATTTGGCAGTTGGTTCTTTACATAATCAATTGCTTCGGGCTCCACAACTGGAGTTTCCATGATTTACAAGATCCATTAAAGGAGGAAGTACATCTTGGACAACACCGTGAAAAAAAATTTCATACTTTTAACCATATTTTACAGCTGGTTGTTATCATATCTAACCATATCCTGTATATAAAAGCAATTCAAATTATGAAAGGAAATATCTAAAGTAGTAAAAACCTTAACTTCAACTAAATTAACAATGGGCATCAATTTATTTCAATCTTTGGGGGTTGAACTGGATTATGACTAATATCCAGTGCAAACATTATGTGGAGTTGGTAGTCTTGGGATTCAATTTTTACACATATGGACATGCTTGCACATGGTTGCTTTTAAGAAAACATGGTACTAAATTCCACCAATTATAGATGTCATTTTTCTTTATCCAGTGCAATTCCAAAAGTGCAGAAAACAAAGCTTACAATAATACACAAAAATAAAGCCAACAATTGGAAATACGCTCTGTAAACATAATTAGAGTACATATACGAACAAATACAGAAAATCCTTATTTCCAATGTCAAATAAACCCTCTAATCAAGGGCTCTAATCTGTGTATGAACAAGGGTCACATAATGATTTAATTTCTCTGGGTCGAGATGGAGAGTATTATTCTCTATTAGAACTACAATGTGGCAGCTCCTCTAAGAAGTAAACTAGAGCAACTATGAAACCTTATAAACATTCATAACTACCTAAAAAAGTTGAGAAACTAAGGGTGACACCCATAAATTATAAAGGACATGAACATGTAATGCAATCTACTCTTTCTCCAAGCTTACCTTGTGCCAGATCTCTTACAACCTAAAAATTTCATGCACAATACTCTTATTACTAGTAATAAAATGACAAAACAAAACTTGTTGTTATAGAAGTATAAACCTGAAATCGATGGAATACACAAAATGCTTCCCTTCAGTGGAGAACACAATCAAAGAAACCTTGATTATGAAGGCAGAGTGTTGAATAAGTGGCATTTGCCACATTTTGAAGTTGGTGACTTCCAAGCATGCACATTTTCACATCTAAATAACTCAATGAATTGTGTCATTAAAATAATTATAAATTATCCAAAACTTCCAAATGACCAATACTTAAAACTTGAATAATAATAATAATAATAATAATAATAATAATAATATTATTATTATTATTATTTTATGAATCAATAAAGATATTTTTTTTGGATAATACAGTAAAGAATTTTATTCAAAGTAAGATAAGCATACAGTAGGAGCCCCAAAGACTCTAAACTAGCAGCTGACATAGTAGAACTCTGCATTACATACCACAATAACAACACAAACACACCATCCAAAGTAGGCAAATTCAACCCTTCTAGGCATGATTATCATGGTAAGGGGAAAAGATGACATCACAAAATGCTTAATCATGCATGAAAAAAGTTTCAAATGGTCAATATTTTTGTATTCTTAATCATACATTATGTTAATTTTGTTTTAATTTTACATATTAATTTGAGAAGAATTTGAGGGACATCCTGTTTTGGCTGATATAATTTTCGAGCTTGGATCTTTGCCCCCAAATCGTCACAGATAACTAGCAATCATATAACCCAAAATACCCAAACCAAATCAAGTTGAAATACCCAAACAAATTAATCCAAAATCAAGAATAAAAAGAAAAAAATTCTTACACAAGATATATATATATATATATAAACAGCTTCTCCCACAAAAATTCTCACTGGTGGCAGTAGCGGACGATCTGACGTTGACGATGGTGCGCGGCGGTTGCGGCGGTGGTGGTGGAGGCGGCGGTGGTAGTGACACAGAGCTTGCCAAGTCTCTCTCTCGTTCAGCCTCTTTTGTTCTCTGTTTCTTTTTCTTTTGGTTTTGTTTTTCATTTTATACACTACCTATTCTACCGGTAACAAGTTTACCTAATAATTTAAATAAGGCATAAATGCACTTTTAGTCCCTACATTTTAACTTTTTTTCATTTTAGTCCCTATATTTTAACTTTTTTTCATTTTATTCCCTACATTTTATTTTTATCACTTTTAGTCCCTAAATCAATTTACGCGTTCCATTTAAGTCCTTGAAGCTACCTTCTGTCACTAATCTAACATACAAACTAACGGATGAATAAAATAATAATAAAAACTTTACTGGAGCATGCCACATCATATTATAATTTAAAATATTTATTTTTCAATTTTAACAAAATAAAAAATATGAGTTACCCAAATCCATATTCATCTTCAACAAGAACACCAAACAACACAAAGAACACAAACCCAAATTTTAAACACAAACCCAGATTTTAAACATAAGAACACATGCCCAGATTTTCTTGCATTTTCTTGTCCTTTCTTGTCAACCGAACGCAAACACAAATCAATCTCCAGCAAGAACACAAACACAAACCAAGCAGCAAATCTTCTCAGATTTTCTCAAACTACAAAACCCAGATATACAAAATCTCAACTCAAACCCAGATTTTCTCATGTTTCAATCAACAACGAAACCTCCAGCAAATAAAATTCATAAACCCAGAAAATTCAGCATAAAAACACCATTAAAAAAAAATCATAAGTTCCAAAGCCCCCAAATCTCTCTCGCACCCAAATCTCTCACAGACAAAAACACAAACACCTAAACTACAAAAAAAAATCTCACAATGGAAAACCCCACAACAAGCTCAACGTGTCAACGAGTCGACTCGTCGCAATCGGCGATATCCACTGTCGCCGATCTGCTTACTTGATCGGAAGTCCCTCCGTTGTGGATTTCATAGTCCTTAAGGGTGATATGGTCCTTGTAGATGTTGTACCATTTCTGGATCCGGATCTTGTCGGCCTAGGTACCTGTATGCACCGCCACGAGTGTCTTCAGGTCTCCGATGGTGTCGTCCTCGTTGCACTTCACTCTCACCTTTTTCCCTAGCCGATCGTTCAACACCACCTCAATCATCTTCACTAGACTTAACCTCAACCTCTGATTTCCAAACAAAAAAAAATCATTTTCTTTCAGTCAAAAAGAGGGTTTCTGCAAGGCCAGCATGGCTGGAGCTTCCTCCACCTCCAATCTCTCTACCACCCAAACTAAATCTCACACACTTCGAACACTTGAGACCCAAAACCTGATCTGAGTCCATCTCTCTCTAGACCTCGGCTTCTCTCTCTTTGATCCAAAACGAGGCACAACCTCCCTGTTCCACCACGGAACTCAGCCTCCCTCTTAATTCCTCTCATAGTAAAGCCTCTCTCTCTCTCTCTCTCTCTCTCTCTCTCTCAAGATCGGCTTTGGGTGGTCCTGGGTCAGATCTCAGATCGGCTTTTTGGTTGAAATTTATGCCGTTGTGGCCTTTGGTTTATGAAAAAAAGTAGAGAATTTTTTGTGTTTTTGGGCTGGAACCTTTCTTTCTTGGTCTTCTTGTTGGGGTCTTCATGTTTTATTTTTGGATCTTTGGCACAGAGGAGAGGAAAGATTTAGATTAATATTTGTGTTCTTTATGTTTTTAAATTTGAGGTTGTGCTTGGATTGCTGATTGTGTTCAAATGAATTAGATCTAATGTGTTTTATTGTTTTTAATTCTGTTTTTTCTTTTTTTATTTAGTTAAAATTGAAAAATATAATTTTTAAATTATAATGTGACGTGGCATGCTACAGTAAATTTATTATTATTATTTTATTCATCCATTAGTTTGCCCGTTAGATTAGTGACGGAAGGTAGCTTTAAGGACTTAAATAGAACGCGTAAATTGATTTTGGGACTAAAAATGGTAAAAAATAAAATGTAAGGACTAAAATAGAAAAAAGTCAAAATATAAAGATTAAAAGTGTATTTACGCCTTTAAATAAATGGTTAGAATTGAAAATTTTAAAATTTACGGCTAAGATTTAGGCGGATACTGTATCCCAAAAAAGAAGAGGTGGGTATTGTAGAATGTGATAGGCCACAAACTGAATGACCCCTTGTGATTTTAAACTAATTAATTAATTAAGTCAAGTTATTAATTAATCAATTTAACATGCAAATACGTGGCAGCACAAACAAATCACCGAATAACAAAATATGCAGCGGAAAATAAAAGACACGGTGATTTGTTCACGAATGGGGAAAAACCCTAACGGCAAAAACCCCACCGGGTGATTTTCAGGTCACCACTCCCGAAACTCCACTATTATCAAATCAAGCGGTTACAAATAAGGAATCCCAAGTACCTTACCAACCTACAGTTGAACCCTTACCCCAATACCCAATTGGACTTGATCTGTAGCGACAGTTCCCCCTTTTGATGCACGGCTCCCAAGTACGTGACTAACCAGATGCGCGGATCCCAGTACGCGACTTCAATCACCAACTTTAGAAAGAGAGGTTGGCTGCAGAGTTCTTCAGATCATCCTATGCATGAAGATCAGGAAGATGCTTGGTCACAAAACCCTAAGGTGCACAATACACAGCAACTTCTTGAAGAAGGATGAACTAGGTTAAGAACTTCGTCTCAGAGCACAATTTGCTTGAACAAGGATTGCTCAATGCTTATGCAACTTGTGTCCTAGTTGACGGCTCTTAAAACACTCCTTAAATATGTTTAGGGTTAGAAGAAAAGAAGGCCCAAAAACACATTTACGGATCCCAATAAAATCAGATCAGAATTCTGATTTTCGTAATTCTCGACAGCTAGCAGGTGTCGAGGTAGGTGTCGAGCAGGTGTCGAGCATTAAAAATTCTGCACTTCAACTTTCTTTTTCTTGGACAGACTTGATGACTTCAACACTTGACTTTGAAACATAGTTTCTTGAAGTATTAAAAACACCTAGAACTACCCAATTACAAGTAGAGTGCGTTTTGTCAAAGGATTAGCCAATTTACATAAATTATGACATATGTTCCTAACATGTAAACACATATGTCCTAACAATCTCCCCCTTTGGCAATCCGTGACAAAACCACAACCAACAAATGAACATATGAGAGAAGTCATAAATCACTCAACTCATATTCACTTGTTACATACAATAAAATCTATCCTAACACAAACTCTTGAAGAACTTTGCAAAAAGAGAGTTTATGGCAAGTAGACTTTGACAACCTGTATTTCTGAAACACTTATAAACAAAACTCATCAAGGCATCTTGTGTGAAACAGAAATAATTAGATTGCATACAATTATAAAGAACATGTGTATAAAGAGAGAAAAGAAACAACACATGAAGAGATAGGTGAATAAGAAACATACATCCACATATATAGAAGATAAGTACAATGTATGTAAACTGATATACAAGACCAATGTATCTAAAAGAAGGAAAAGAAAAAGATACATCTAAAACCTCACTACATCCCTCAAAAAGTATAAACACTCCCCCTATCAAAATGTCCTATACTAACTCTCCCCCTAAGATGACTACTCTCATAAACCAAAACTACTCCCCCTTTTTGTCACGGGTGACAAAGGGTAGAGTGTCATGTAGACATCTCATCAGTAGAGCTAGCATCTCCATCATCATCTGAAGCATCATCGTCATCACTATCATCATCATCATCCTCAGCATCAGACTCTGAAGCAACTGGAGGAGGTGGAGGAGAAGCCTCAGAAGCAAAACCACCCATGGTCGCCTGCCGTCGTGCAATACGACCAACACGAACGTTCACCTGATACAACTCAGTGGTGAGTGTATCAAGGCGAGCATCCATGCGCTGCAGCTGCGCCATAATATCTCCAAGGGATACATCGCTGGAGGAAGGAAGAGAAGTCGATGTAGATGGAGCAGATCTGGATGGAGCCGAACGGGAGGGCGGAGTGAAATCCGGCTGTCTCGCCCTGAACTGTGCCTGACTACGTTTTACGGTAGCGGCATCTATGGCAGAGATGTGTGTGAAGTGGTCGGAGACAGGGAAAGGGATGGAAAAATGGCGTAGTATCCTCGTGATAGCAGAAGGAAAGATGAGCTTATCACGGGACGCCGCATCTAGATGAACATCTATGATAGATAGAATGAAGTGAGAAGGAAAATCTATCGTGAGATGCTCAAGAAGAGAAAGCAAGAAACGAGCACGAGGCTCTGTGATAGAGTTATAATGGGAGAGAGGATGAAGTACACAAGTCATCACCATGTTAAGGAATCTAGGACCTTTAGCAAAAGGTCTACATGATGTGTACATGTGCTCACCCCACTCTGAAGGGCGCTCACAGAAAGCAGAAATGAGCTCATCCCTGGACACAGTCCTCAGTCGCTCACAAGTAGGATAGTCAGGAAACTCTATCCTAGGAACATGAAGCACATCCGCAACCAGCTGCGGTGTGACAGCAATGCGCGTACCTCGAACGCGAGTGAAAAAGAGAGGTACTGAACGATCAATCCCGTGCATGTTGGAGTAAAACTCCTGAATCAGCACGAGAGGACAAGTGACCGGGACGTCACACAGTGACTCCCATCCCCTACTGTGAATGACAGAGGGAAGGTCAGTGTCGGCGAAGTCCGCCAGAACAACGTGGCGTTCCGAATGAACACCTCGTTTAGAGAAGTTCTCAGTAAATGCCTTGTAGGCATCTCCATCACGGAACCGAAGATTATGAGGAGCATGATCAGAAGATGAAGAAGCTCCAGAACGCAGAGGGTTCCGAGCCGGAGTAGATTTACGTTTAGGTGCCATAGATGCAACTAACGTAAAAGAAAAGAAAACGATAGAGAGGGAGACAATCAGAAAAGTCCCAAACAGTTCAAGTATGACAATAGATTGAACAAAAAAATGGACGTATGCATGGGAATGCATGATCATGTGACATGCTAAACAATAAAAACATCATGGGCTCAGCCCAATCCAATCCTAGCAGCACACATTCAAGAATCACACAACTAAATGCATGAAAATATCATTCTAATGCACATGGAATGCAATGCATGATATTCTAAACACTTTTTAATGAAAAACCAACCCAAAATTTCACCAAAAACGCAATGATTTTGAAAAACCCAAAGTTTTCAAAGAAAAAACCCAAAACCTAAGTTTTAAAACATGGAATGCATGAAAAACAAAGGAAAACAAGATCATACCACTTGATTTGAAGCAAGAAAGGATGAAAATCAAGTTGGATGAAGATTGGATTGAGGAAAACTGCTCAGGAACACCAACCGCCTCGGACAGATCGAAGAGAGAACGAGAAAATGGAAGAAAAAATCGCGACAGAGGCTTAAATAGGATCTCCAGTAAATCTCGACAGCAGAGGTGTCGAGAGGTGTCGAGGTGCTGTCGAGGAAGGTGTCGAGAAGTTTTGCCTTCGACAGCTGAGGTATCGAGGAGGTATCGAGGTACCAAACAGCTCAACCATCATCAGAAGCTCGATCGATCGAAGAGGTGTCGAGAAGGTATCGACCAGACAGAGAGTTCTCGATCGATCCACCAGGTGTCGAGGAAGTGTCGAGATTGCGATAAGAAAAAGTTTTAGAGGCTCGACAGCTGACCAGGTATCGAGGAGGTATCGAGAAGGTGTCGAGCCAGCTTTGAAATGCAGTTTTTCGAGATTTGAAAAACACAGACAATATGCAATCAAGACATGCACCTTAATCATGATCCAATCAACATATAAATCTCTCAAAAATCATCTCTCAATGAAAATTTAAGCACATGGATCTCCCAAGAACACACACACACACTAAACAAGTCTAACGAATTTTATATTTCAAAAATAAGTCATGACAGTTTAGTGAGCATACAAAAGCACATGTAAAACCTTTGTGATGGCCAAATCACATTGTACCTGCACATGTATCAAAAGTAGCAAAGAATATTGCGTGTTGTGTGTGAAAAACATCGCAAGATTGCATAAGTGTATACATGTTATGACGATCTGAGATATGAGAAAATAACTTTAACTCACACACAATCATAACTGTTTGATGGGGACTATCACCTTTGAGGTACATCCTATAACTCCCACATCTCCTAGAATACACGCTTGCAACCATTTTTAAAAGCATTTTTAATCTTTTTGCTTTTTATTTCTTTGCATATTTTCTTTTTAAGCATATCATACATGGGCTTATGAGAAAGAAAAGAAATACCCATTGATATTTGACACTTCAATTTTGCTATGCCTAAGCACACAAATGTCATTGACATCACACTTTTGCTATGCCGAAGCATACAGATGTCATTAATGATTGGCGGGCAACAGTGGTGAGATGGTTATTTATGCCTTTCTCTTAGGATTTTCTAGTCCTACCCGTCAAAAAGAGTGATATGAGTGTTAAGTCAAAGAAATAACCTAATCTTACTCATCACAAACACGAGCCACAAAGCTCACTTGCTTAGTTGTGCATAAAGATGCTCATCTAAGCTACAAGAGATACAAAGTTTAGAAAACTTTGTTTCATTGGCCATCTAAGGTACACAAGTACCAAAGTACACAAAACACACACTGTTTTTGTATTTTTCAATTTTTCAATTTTTTTTTTTTATTTTATATCAAAAACAAAATAAACAAAACTGAAAGTAAACACACAAAAACATGTTAACAAAGCAAAACAATGCATAAAACTAGACTGACTCAAAAATGCAAAACACACATGCAATGCAACAAATAAGAAGAATAAGAAGGGAAAAGAAAGTGATGAAATCACTTAGAGTCCTTTTTCTTCCACTCCTTGGAAGAGCCTTTCCTTTGATTGAAACCTTGAACCGGAGGTGAGGGGGAAGAATTGAAACCGTTCAAGTTCGAAAGGAACATGATGGCTTTAAGAAGATCTCCAAGAGGAGCAAGAGAGGATTGAAGCGAATTTTGGCTTCCAGATGCTGTCATACTATTGCTCTGTTGGGTGGCTAGCCACTTGTAGCAATTAGGTCGAGTATGACCAGCAGCTCCACAATGATAACAGAGATGCTGCTTCTTTTGTTTAGGCTTCTGAGAGTTAGCCTTCTTATCCTTAGGGAGTTTAGCATCTTTCTTTTCTAACTTAGGGGGTGCTCCTAAGATTGATTTGCCCTTGTCTATGTTCTCACTAGCTAATTCAGTTTTAGCATCAATGTTCTCAATTTTAACATTATTAGCAGGAGGAACAAAAACAGTAGAACTAGTAGAAGCAGCGTTAGAGATAGAAAGACCATACCCTAAACCTGTTCGATCTGAAGCAGATTTCTGGTTGCTGAGCATCTCATCAAGCTTTGCACTTGACGTCCTCTCCAGTTGAGCTCTCACTTGAAACAGCTCAGCTTCAAGCTTCTTGGTCTTCTCAGCCAGGAAGTTGTTCTCAAATCTCAGTGCACCAATAGTTTGATTAGCCTCATCAAACTTTGTGGACAATTCTTCTCTGTCAAGTTCCACATCACTGAGCTTCTTGGTGGCCAGCCTGTATAGCTTCTCATGCTTTTCAGAAAGCTTGTAAAGCTTCTCATAGGCTGAATGGATATCATCTTTGTCATCCATCTTTTCACATTCAGTGTCCACCAATTCTTCCTCTTCTTCTTCAACAATCCCATCAGTAGAATTGACTGAAGCAGTGAAGGCATTTAGGATTCCGTCATCCTCATCATCGGAATCATCTTCAGGCTCAGTGTCACTAAGGGTTGCAGCTAGAGCCTTGCTCTTCCCAATGCTCTTCAGATAAGTAGGACACTCATTCTTCATGTGTCCAAACCCGTGACACCCAAAACACTTTGGTCCTGCAGGAACAGTGTACTGACCGCCATCCTTGGCATCCTTCCTTCCCTTATCTTGGCTCTTGAACTGTGAAGAACCGGATTGCCTTTGGTCTTTGTCGAAGCTCCTCCCATTGGCATTCTTCATAAACTTCTTGAACTGCCTCGTAATGTAGGACTTCATCTTTGAATCTTCATCATCGGAAGACTCATCTGTATCACTGCTCTTAGCCTTCAGGGCCATGCTCTTGCCCTTGCTTGACTTGCCTATCCTTGATAGCCCTAGCTCGTAGGTCTGCAAGTTCCCAACCAGCTCAGTCAAAGGAATTTTATCAATATCCTTTGATTCTTCAATTGCCGTAATCTTGGCATGAAATCTCTCAGGTAGAGATCTGAGCACCTTCCTTACAACCTTGGGTTCAGGGATGGTTTCCCCAAGATTGAAGGCTGAGTTCACTATGTCTTTCAACTTGGCATAGAACTCATCGAACGACTCATCCTCCTCCATCTTAATTTCTTCAAAGCTAGTAGTGAGCCTCTGTAGCTTTGAATCCTTGACAGCCTTTGTTCCTTCATAGGTTGTCTGGAGGATGGTCCACGCCTCCTTGGCAGTTTCTGTTGAGGATATCTTCTTGAACTCCTCATTAGTGACAGCGCTAAACAGTGCATTCAACGCTCTGCTGTTGAAGTTTGCCGCCTTGATCTTGGCTTCATCCCAATCAGCCGGCGCTTCTTTTGGCTTTGTCCAGCCAATCTCCACAGCTTGCCACACCTTCTCATCTAGGGACTGCAAAAAAGCTCTCATGCGTACTTTCCAATAGGCATAGTTAGTCCCATCAAACAAAGGAGGTATAATAAGAGATTGTCCTCTATCCATGACAAACAGGGGTCAATGGATCAAACACAGCAAAGATTAATAACTAATCAGAGTGTGCCCGCTCTGATACCACTTGATAGGCCACAAACTGAATGACCCCTTGTGATTTTAAACTAATTAATTAATTAAGTCAAGTTATTAATTAATCAATTTAACATGCAAATACGTGGCAGCACAAACAAATCACCGAATAACAAAATATGCAGCGGAAAATAAAAGACACGGTGATTTGTTCACGAATGGGGAAAAACCCTAACGGCAAAAACCCCACCGGGTGATTTTCAGGTCACCACTCCCGAAACTCCACTATTATCAAATCAAGCGGTTACAAATAAGGAATCCCAAGTACCTTACCAACCTACAGTTGAACCCTTACCCCAATACCCAATTGGACTTGATCTGTAGCGACAGTTCCCCCTTTTGATGCACGGCTCCCAAGTACGTGACTAACCAGATGCGCGGATCCCAGTACGCGACTTCAATCACCAACTTTAGAAAGAGAGGTTGGCTGCAGAGTTCTTCAGATCATCCTATGCATGAAGATCAGGAAGATGCTTGGTCACAAAACCCTAAGGTGCACAATACACAGCAACTTCTTGAAGAAGGATGAACTAGGTTAAGAACTTCGTCTCAGAGCACAATTTGCTTGAACAAGGATTGCTCAATGCTTATGCAACTTGTGTCCTAGTTGACGGCTCTTAAAACACTCCTTAAATATGTTTAGGGTTAGAAGAAAAGAAGGCCCAAAAACACATTTACGGATCCCAATAAAATCAGATCAGAATTCTGATTTTCGTAATTCTCGACAGCTAGCAGGTGTCGAGGTAGGTGTCGAGCAGGTGTCGAGCATTAAAAATTCTGCACTTCAACTTTCTTTTTCTTGGACAGACTTGATGACTTCAACACTTGACTTTGAAACATAGTTTCTTGAAGTATTAAAAACACCTAGAACTACCCAATTACAAGTAGAGTGCGTTTTGTCAAAGGATTAGCCAATTTACATAAATTATGACATATGTTCCTAACATGTAAACACATATGTCCTAACAGAATGTCCTTTCCGGTTTATTTTATGCAATATGGTGTGTGTGATTGCTTAAACCAAGGTAAAATAATAATTGAACTGATTAATTCACTTTGACTTAAAATTGGTTTGTTAGTACAACCGGGGCGTAATCATACCGAGAAAAAAAAAAGGACCCCATACGAGTGAAATTGATAGGAAGGCGGGAGCTATATGGTTGAGATTTTATTTTTATTATTATTATTATTTTTTTTTGGGGTTAAAGAATTACTATTTGGCTTATCAATTTTTTGGTGGGTGTGCCATATTTGGATTTGTCACTATGGCCTCGTTGTTTGTGCTGTGCTTAGTGCTATGCTTGGTGTGTCATATTGCTGTTTTGCGACACCAAACAAAAAGATTATGCATATTATTAGAAAAGTTCCTAATGTGGTTATAAAAAAAGTAATTCATTCAGAATCATCTTATATTGTTGTTTTGCGACACCAAAACGAAAAGATTATTCGTATTATTAGAAAAGTTCATAATGTGGTTATAAAAAAAATAAGGGTCCATTTGGTATTTTGCTTTAATAACGTTGTTTAAGCGTGGAGGAAATACATGTAGGTGAAAAAGTATTGAAGGAATGCAAGTAGGTGAAAAAGTATTATGAAAATATGTGTTGTATTGTTTAAATAACAAAATTATTGTTTAAATAACACTAACAAACAGCCCCTAATTCATTTGGAATCATCTTTAAACAATTTTTTGTAACTACTAGTACAAAACCCGTTTCTCAATAATAGAATCCAACCAATGAACCAAATAAGGTTAAAAATAGTTGTTGATAAGAAATCAAACTCCAAACAAACTTCCAAGAAGTTAAACGAGAAAGAGAACATATAAGCGGACTTAGAACCAACTAATTAAGCAGCCACCAGGCCCACCACCAACTATTTTCTATTTTTTGAGCTAGAAGATTGACTCTACAAGTCTGATTCCCCCCAACTTGAACCTGTTTCAAATACTAATTTGCAGCCACTTCCTAGCTAGTCCAAAATTAGGCCATCATGACCATGAATTTTGACGATGCAATAAATTTAAGTGAAGCTTCCTTCAAGTGCATCGCATGTAACACATATCCAAGTAGACCATATCCTTCACAGCATGTTTTGCAATGGCATTTCAATTTCCAGCGTAGGGTTGTTGTAACTTGCAAGACCATTTTTGGTAGGTAAGAACTGTTTTCTTATTATGCCATTGAATAGACATCTTTATATAATAATAAAAAAAATGATAATAATCTTTGTAGATAATGATAAATGGATGTACATGTGATTTTTTTTAAGTGTGCATTTAGGATTGTTTAAAAAGTTAATTTTTTTTACTATTCAGCTTATATTTGGTATTATTTATAGATTCTATTGCATTTTTAAACATTATTTATGAGTCTTACTATATTATTTCAGTTACCTTTTAATTTTATTTATAAGACTTTCAACAAAATTTTTTTTTTTAATTTCAATTAAATAAACGGTTTCTAAACCGATATCATATTATATCATATCATATCATATTATATATAATAAAAGTTGGGCTTAAACGCCGTGGTTCCGCCAAGTGGCAGCACCAAATTATAAAAATTTTCTTAAATTTTTAGATTTTAAGAAAAAATATATATAAAATTTATCACAAATTCACAGTTCACGGATTAGATAGACACGTGTGTAAAGATGGCAAGGCATTTTTCCGGAAGAAAAGGCTGAGTTAACCAAAAAAAAAAAAAAAAAAAAAAAAAAAAGGGCCACAGAGCCCACTTTAATTAGAGTCCCTCACATTCACGCTACATTCACAAAGTGTGAATGTGAGGGACTAATTAAAGTGGCTAAGGCCAACTGTAAAACTGTACATATCCCAGGAAAAAAAAAGTTGGACTCTAATAAATATCCTAGGAAAAAAAAAAAAGTTGGACTCTAATTAAAGTGGCTAAGGCCAACTGTAAAACCGTATATATCCCAGGAAAAAAAAAATTTGGTGAAGATAAGAAGTTGACCGGTAGAGAAAAACTTCAGTAGATGTTATATGGTGATACAAAGTGTTGTGCTTCAAATTGTGGTTTAACATTTAATTAGCTTTAGACTTTTTATTCATATAAAATTCTTCAACATGGAGTGTGTATATATATATATATATATATATCAAATAATTCATAATTAATATCCATCATACGGTTTTTTTGTGCTATTATTCTTTTCTTCTACCTACAATCTCTACTATTCTCTTCTTCTACCTACAACTTTACAAGTACGTATTTGAGTTTAAGTTAATTTCCTTAAGTTGAATTGTCAATTGATTTTTTATTTATTTTTTATTCTAAATTGTTATGAATTGTCAATTGATTTTTTATTTTTATTTTTTTTATAATGTTAGTTTGATTGTTAAGAAATTATATAAGAAATTGAGCTTTCATGTCTAATTAACTAAGAAATTAATTTTTTAGTTTTGCGGTAACTCAGCCTGTGAATCTGTGATTGATGTTTATACTATGTTTTTTTCATTATATATTATAATATGTTTTTAATTTTTAATTGCCGCTAAAGGGCTTGAATCAGGTTAGTGCCTCCATGGAACCATTACTTGCACAGACCAATGAGGCTGCATATAAAAAATATTATTTTTTAAATCATATCATATCATATCATATTATTATATATAATAAAAATTGGGCTTAGACGCCGTGGTTGCGCCACGTGGCTTCACCAAATTGCAAAAAATTTTATTAAATTTTTAGATTTTTAAAGAACTAAAAAGGAATAGTATACTACAAGAACTCTAATTCATTATTATCATTAAATAAAATTAGATTAACATTATTTTTTTATTTGTTAGGATATATTTCTTAAATTAAGGAATAATATTTAACATACAAAAATTTAATTTAGATAATATTTATCATCTAATTAACATTATTTTTTTATTTGTTAGGATATATTTCTTAAATTAGGGGATAATATGCAAAAATTTAATTTAGATAATATTTATCATCTAAATTTTCAAAATTTTAATATTATTTTATCAAAATTTCAAGCTACAAAACTTGATTATTAAGGGATAAGCACAATCCAAATTCTTCAAGAGGTGATTAATATAAATCTATCCCAAGAAACAGTATATATCTCCAATAATTTGATAATCTCTATCTATTCCAAAAAATAGTATATATCTCCATTAATTTGATAATTTCTATGTTGATGACATTTAAAATATATATCACATATATATATTGTGGGGCCCTACTACACTAACCACGTTCGGCCCACTACATATGGCCCAAGGCCCGCGCCGAGGACAATGTAAAGGCCGAGGACAACGGGAAAGGCCCATGTCATCCAAAGGCCGCGCCGAGGATGACCTGTCCTCGGCACGCCGACCTCATTAAAAGGGAAAATATCCCATATTCTTTGAATATATCTCACCAACATTCTGACCACTTTAATGACAAAGTGACCTGAAAACCCAAGGCATCAGTCACTTCAACTAGTATAAAGCCTGCAAAGGCGGCTTTGACCTAACATAAAGCTTGTAAACTACAGATGATGGGACAAACTCCTACACGCAAAGCCCAGATAACCGACAAATGGACGTCTAAGATTAACTAAAGAGAACACTATATAAATAGAAGGAACCCCCTCGGCTGGGGGAGGGAGACGACGGATTTTACAAACAGAAAACAAAAAGGACCACTAAGGGGGTCCGAAAGACCTACCAAAGAAAAAGATCACCCTTACAAAACTCCTAATCCAATTCGTTTATCAGGATCCACCATAAACTCCACACTGACCGTCGTTTGTTCGTTAGTTACCTAGTCCTTCCTACCCATTCTCTACAAATTTTTTGTCTAGGGTCCATTACATTTTGAGCCCTTACAATTGGCGCCGTCTGTGGGGAGGACTTGTGCGTTAGCAGCACGACGGCGGGGGTAAAGAAAACAAAACGACAAATCAATCAAGAACAGATGCAGATTCATACGGTTTTTAACAGCATTATTCGTCCGGCAGTCTACAACAACAAGAAACAAATGCAAAAAAAAAAAAAAAAAAAAAAAAAAAAAGAAAAAAGAAAAAAAAGAGGCAACACATGAAATAAGTCTACTTCTTTTATTCATATATGAAAAAAGATTACATCTTTTACAAGTAATACCCAGGGGGCTTGTTCTAGAGCTAACTACAAAGGGCAGACGCTCGACGAAGCTGGCGGACGCTTGACAAAGCTGGCAGAAGAACAAAAGGCAAATGCTGGACGACGATGGCAGAAGAACGAAAGATAGAAAAAGAGAGTAGAAGAAGAGATGAAGAACAAATGGTAGAAAGCAAAGTTGGCAGAAGAACAAAAGGTGGAAAAGAAGTGAAGGAAGAAAGGAGGAAAAGAAATAAAGAAAGTTGGCAGAGGAACAGAAGATAGAAAAGAAGGCTGGATGAGAAGCAAGAGAAGAGAAAAAGAAAAGAGGAAGGCTCGTTGAGGAGCAAAAAAAGAAGAGAGAAGAAGGATTAGAGAGAAGAAGAGCTACAGAGGAGGTGGAAGGGGTCGCGGCACAGGATGGCCCCACTTCTGGGTTCCGCCTGATTTCCCTCCCACCCCCGCTGCAGCCGGTTTGGGGGGTCAATGACCCATACCCAAGGGGAGGTGGTTACGTTCTTCCTGGATCCTCCTTCAGACGGCGAGGAGGGTTCCCCCTCTGATTAGGTTGAAAAGAAGGAAAACCTTCGGATCTCCTATACACCCATCCCAACGCGGTGGCCAGGGTTGGAGTGTCATCCTCGGCTCCTGATAGGGGCTGGGCATTCTCAGGAGCGCCCTTTTCCAGGGCCAGTTCATACGAAGGGGCTCAGATGATTGCGCCTTGAGGAATTTTCGGCGATGTATTTTTGGGAGAAGTTCAGAACGAGTGTTTGTCAGGTGTGAGGGGGAAGGTTGCCCTAGGAGCGCCTTTTATAGTGGGAGGAACATTGATGAAGGCCAATCCACATTAAATCCCAGGGAGAGATTTCCGGAGACAATGATGCCGCCCAAATTTCCAAGGGGCTTGCCAACCGTTAGATCCTCATAAATCCATGGTCGGTATTAATGAGGAGACGCATCATTAAACAGGAAGACACCGAAGCGTCAGAACGCGTCACTTGGACAACCCAGGAGACGCCTCGTTATCTGAAGAGTCCCACCAAACGAAGAGGCGAAACACGGCAAGGTCTTATCCTCTACCAACTCCAGCATTTACTATTATTATTATTCTGCTTGAAAACTGTAATTATTTAATGCTTATTGTAAAACGCGGCAAG
Organism: Quercus glauca; assembly: GCA_023736055.1. Taxonomy (NCBI): domain Eukaryota; kingdom Viridiplantae; phylum Streptophyta; class Magnoliopsida; order Fagales; family Fagaceae; genus Quercus; species Quercus glauca. The sequence continues at coordinate 94,721,724 of CM043316.1, read as the reverse complement.
AATTAAAACGGCTACGGATAAATAGATAAAATAAATGATTAAATGAGAAAACTAGGTACTGGACAGAACCAAGGCATTGCATGGTCCTCGGACCCAAGCCTCATGGGGAAACCAGATACTTCAGATGATTATTAAACGAGAAAACTAGGTACTGGACAGAACCAAGGCATTGCATGGTCCTCGGACCCAAGCCTCATGAGGAAACCAGATACTTCAGATATTATTAAAAGAGGAAACTAGGTACTGGACAGAACTAAGGCATTGCATGGTCCTCGGACCCAAGCCTCATGGGGAAACCAGATACTTCAGATGATTATTAAAAGAGAAAACTAGGTACTGGACAGAACCAAGGCATTGCATGGTCCTCGGACCCAAGCCTCATGGGGAAACCAGATACTTCAGATGATTAAATGAGAAAACTAGGTACTGGACAGAACCAAGGCATTGCATAGTCCTCGGACCCAAGCCTCATGGGGAAACCAAATACTTCAGATGATTAAAAGAGAAAACTAGGTACTGGACAGAACCAAGGCATTGCATGGTCCTCGGACCCAAGCCTCATGGGGAAACCAGATACTTCAGATGATTATTAGAAGAGAAAACTAGGTACTGGACAGAACCAAGGCATTGCATGGTCCTCGGACCCAAGCCTCATGGGGAAATCAGATACTTCAGATGATTAAAAGAGAAAACTAGGTACTGGACAGAACCAAGGCATTGCATGGTCCTCGGACCCAAGCCTCATGGGGAAACCAGATACTTCAGATGATTATTAAAAGAGAAAACTAGGTACTGGACAGAACCAAGGCATTGCATGGTCCTCGGACCCAAGCCTCATGGGGAAACCAGATACTTCAGATGATTAAAAGAGAAAACTAGGTACTGGACAGAACCAAGGCATTGCATGGTCCTCGGACCCAAGCCTCATGGGGAAACCAGATACTTCAGATGATTATTAAAAGAGGAAACTAGGTACTGGACAGAACCAAGGCATTGCATGGTCCTCGGACCCAAGCCTCATGGGGAAACCAGATACTTCAGATGATTATTAAAAGAGAAAACTAGGTACTGGACAGAATCAAGGCATTGTATGGTCCTCGGACCCAAGCCTCATGGGGAAACCAGATACTTCAGATGATTAAAAGAGAAAACTAGGTACTGGACAGAACCAAGGCATTGCATGGTCCTCGGACCCAAGCTTCATGGGGAAACCAGATACTTCAGATGATTATTAAAAGAGGAAACTAGGTACTGGACAGAACCAAGGCATTGCATGGTCCTCGGACCCAAGCCTCATGGGGAAACCAGATACTTCAGATGATTATTAAAAGAGAAAACTAGGTACTGGACAGAACCAAGGCATTGCATGGTCCTCGGACCCAAGCCTCATGGGGAAACCAGATACTTCAGATGATTATTAAAAGAGGAAACTAGGTACTGGACAGAACCAAGGCATTGCATGGTCCTCGGACCCAAGCCTCATGGGGAAACCAGATACTTCAAATTATTATTAAAAGAGAAAACTAGGTACTGGACAGAACCAAGGCATTGCATGGTCCTCGGACCCAAGCCTCATGGGGAAACCAGATACTTCAGATGATTATTAAAAGAGGAAACTAGGTACTGGACAGAACCAAGGCATTGCATGGTCCTCGGACCCAAGCCTCATGGGGAAACTAGATACTTCAGATGATTATTAAAAGAGAAAACTAGGTACTGGACAGAACCAAGGCATTGCATGGTCCTCGGACCCAAGCCTCAGGGGAAACCAAGCATAAAATGAGAAAACCGAGCACTAAACAAAGCTTAAAGCATTGCATGGTCAAAGACCTCAGGTCAGCAGGAAGAAAATCTCCCCGTAAAAACTAAACGCTAAGAAAAATCAAGGTCATGTATAAACGTCAGACCCAAACCTCTATGGGAATCAGTCATTATGAGGCAATACAAACGCTGATCGGAGCCGAGGTGCCTGTATGGGCTACGAGTCCGAAACTAAGGCCAAACCAAACCCCTTAGGCGCTAAATGATGAACCCCATCGGGGTCGGAAATCATGGGAAACTGGGCGCTATAGTATAAACGGCCCAAACCTACCCATCCTCGGACAAACCCCGTGCACAAAAAAGAAAAAGCGCCGAGGAAATCAAAATCCTCCTCCCCGCCCTAGGGGATGTGCAGCAGAATTTTGAGGGGCTATTGTGGGGCCCTACTACACTAACCACGTTCGGCCCACTACATATGGCCCAAGGCCCGCGCCGAGGACAATGTAAAGGCCGAGGACAACGGGAAAGGCCCATGTCATCCAAAGGCCGCGCCGAGGATGACCTGTCCTCGGCACGCCGACCTCATTAAAAGGGAAAATATCCCATATTCTTTGAATATATCTCACCAACATTCTGACCACTTTAATGACAAAGTGACCTGAAAACCCAAGGCATCAGTCACTTCAACTAGTATAAAGCCTGCAAAGGCGGCTTTGACCTAACATAAAGCCTATAAACTACAGATGATGGGACAAACTCCTACACGCAAAGCCTAGATAACCGACAAATGGACGGCTAAGATTAACTAAAGAGAACACTATATAAATAGAAGGAACCCCCTCGGCTGGGGGAGGGAGACGACGGATTTTACAAACAGAAAACAAAAAGGACCACTAAGGGGGTCCGAAAGACCTACCAAAGAAAAAGATCACCCTTACAAAACTCCTAATCCAATTCGTTTATCAGGATCCACCATAAACTCCACACTGACCGTCGTTTGTTCGTTAGTTGCCTAGTCCTTCCTACCCATTCTTTACAAATTTTATTGTCTAGGGTCCATTACATTTTGAGCCCTTACATATATATATATATATATATATCAAAATTCCTTATAGCTATCAACCACATTATTTTTTTCTCTCTCTTTTTTTTTTAAATTTTAATTTTTTATATGTTACGTTATGTTGAATCAACTCTTTTTCTTTTCTTTTTTTTTTTTTTTTTTTTTTTCATTCTATTCATATGACCTTTTTTTAATTCCAATTTTTATGAGATAAAAACAAACACATTGATTAGATATCTTTACTTTCAATAAGATTTAAATGAATTATATTTCAAATAGAACTCTACCAATATATATAACCCTATATATCCTTTTTGGAGTGAAGCTCATTTCAATATGTGAATGCCTAAATCCCATGACAATGCAGGTATGCATTCTTTCTTCTTTTATTATTATTATTTTCATTTTGTTTATTTTCTTTAGTGTTATTATTGGTTTTTTGTCTTCATGTGATTTTAATTAATGAATTCAAAACATTCGAAAACATTGTTAAGTTTCTAAAGGCTCATTTTTTGTTTTTGTATTTTGTTTTTATTAAATTGATTAGGTTTTGTGTATTGGTTGCATTTTGTTTAAACTAATTTTCTTAGCTTTGATCTAATTTATATGCTTAGGGTTAGGGTCTTTGAATTAATGATTAAATATGGTTAGAATTAATAGATTAATTTTAACAATTTTCTTATTTGATTTTTATGTTATATCAAATTATCAAGATGTTCTACACGTGTATTCTTGAATTATCAACTTTAATTTTAATTTATAATATTATCAAGATTATATTAATTTTAGATTTATCAATTGTTTAGTACATTTTTTTAAATATAATTATCAATTTAAAATTCAATTTGGAATTATCAATTTAATTTAGTTTTAGGAAGAAATATTACTCCTTATTTTAGTGAGATAATTATTTACACTTGATAATTTTTTCTTTTATCTTTATTGAATCTATTAAAATATATATTTATTTTATAAGCTTTTTCATAAAACCGTGGAACGCAGTAATAACCCAATATATATAACCCGTGGCTTTTTTGGTGAAGCCACATGGCGCAACCACGGCTTCACCAAATTGCAGAAATTTTATTAAATTTTTAGATTTTTAAAGAATTAAAAAGAAATAATATACTACCAAGACTCTAATTTGTTCTTATCATGAAATAAAATTAGATTAACATTAATTTAATTTAGATAATATTTATCATCTAATTAACATTATTTTTTTATTTGTTAGGATATATTTCTTAAATTAGGGGATAATATTTAACATACAAAAATTTAATTTAGATCATATTTATCATCTAAATTTTCAAAATTTTAATATTATTAAATTAATATTAAAATTGAAGAAAAATCAAAAAAATTTTTAAAATAAAAATAAAAATTAAATATTATGTATATCACTATACCCTATTATAATTAGGATTTCTAATTAACGTGTTTGTTGTTATCCCATGAAAAAAAATGGAATAAAAAAGGTCATATTTTTATGGATAGAATGAAAAAAAAATGTTGATATCAACATAATGTAAAAAAAAAAAAAAAAAATAATAATAATAAAATAAAAACACGTGAATGAGGCAATAAGGATATAAGATAGAGTTAGGTTGGCATTTGATGTGAAATTTAAATCCTATTGAAAATAGAATTGTTAATCAATGTGTTATATTACCAAACTAAAAAAAAAAAAAAAAAAAAGAATTAAAAAAAAAAGGTCCTATGAAATTATGAATAGAATGAAAGCAAAAACCACAAAAAAAAAAAAAAAAAAAAAAAAAAAAACGTGATTGATCTACAAGGAAATAGGATATGAATTTTTTTTATTAAAACCTAATTATCAAACGTAGAAATTTAAAAACAAAATAAAATAAATACACAAAAAACAAAACTAATTTATCCTAAGAAGTGATAAAACAATAGAAGAAAGGTTGATAAGAACAAATAATATGTTATATTTATCTAAAAAATCATTGTAATTAAAATAAAATAAAAACCCACAAAGAAGAAGAAGTTGTTATCAACATAACTTTATCCAAAGAAGTTATAAAGCAACTAAAGAAAAGTACAACTAATTTGTAATAATCTTTTCTAGAAAAATTGTACGGTTTTGCTATCTTAAAATTCTATATCAATCATCATGAAAGTTAGGTATAATCTAGATGCAATTTGTAATATTAAGATGGAAAGGTGTTGGCATGTGAGTGTATTCCCTTATCTCATCCCCCTTCCCTTATATATGTGTGTGTGTGTGTGTGTGTGTGTGTGTGTGTTTCTCAAAAAAAAAAAAAAAAAAAAAAAAGATGGAAAGGTAAGGAAATTTGTGTTATTAATATGTTCGATCTATCACCCTTTCATAATCTCAGTCCAACAACAAGCAACAAAGGTTAGTGATTCTCATACTTATTTTTTTTTAATTGGAATTGAAAGCAAATTCTTGGTACTTTTGAAATAGTGTTGTTTTTCATTATGGAGTCAAATATTGTTGTTTTTCATTAGGGAATCGGATCTCTAATTCATATTCCATTTGCTTTCTTTTATATAATTTTAGATCTATTATTTTATTTTTATTTCAGTTTTGTCATAGGAAACTCTTAAATTGATATTAAATTCAAAGGTTGTATAATATACAATTCTATTTTTAATTTATTTTAATTTTCTTTCTGATTTATATTTTCAATTTTAGCTATTGGTATATGTTTCATTCCATTTGCTATATGTTCTAATAGTTTTTTCTTAAAATTTATTTTCGATTTTTTCATAGGTGATTCCAAGCAAGCATCCTATAAAATTGTTGAAGACTCCTAAATTGACATACAATTCAAAGGTTGTAATCTATGTTATTCTATTTTTTTAACTTAGATTTTAATTTCTTTCTGATTTTTATTTTCAATTTTAGTTATTGCTATATAAATGTTATTTTATATTTTCTTTTCTTTTCATTTTCAATGTTGTCGTAGAAGATTCCATGGGTTCTAAGATTGTGAAGACTCTTGACACTCAATCCCAAGGATGTAAAGAAAAGGTTGTATAGGCTTTTAAGGTAGATTCCCATTTTATTTCATTGGTTTTTATTTTTTATAATTCGATAACTACACCAAGGCTATTTTTTGGGGTTTCATAGATTAATGCATTGATTAACTTTTTTTTTCTTTGTGACAAGTGTTTAAACTGTGTGGTTAATGAAAATTAGAAAAATATTACCAATAATTTACTCTACATAAAACACTATCATCTAAAATATAAATTCTTTTCAACTATAATTCTATTACTAAATGTTTGTGGCAGTTTAAATAAATTTAATTCAATATATATAATAAAATTTATATACTATATACCATATTCGCACAAAGTTACATATATTATAAAATTAATCCATTTTATCATATGGCTCACTTATTATCAATATGATTATAATTTAAGACATTCTCCCCTCTCTCCATGTGTATGTTAAAAATATTTAGTATTCTAAAAAAAAATATATGATTATAATTTATTTCCATATAAATTTTAAATAAGTCGTGCATCACCCAAGTATAATACAACGTAGAATTTTGACTACATCATCGAGTAGGCTAAGAGTTGTGATACTCAATCAATTCTCTTATTATATATATATATATATATAGAAAATGGAATTTTTATTTTTATTTTTTTAATGCTTATACATTTGGATAGCTTATAATTTGTGAATTTTATGTTGATACTAATTTAATGCTTAAATATTAATTTATATGGACATGTTATTTTGTTAAATGTTGATATTAATTTTTATTGTTTAGTTTTATTGGACAATTGGTACAATTGAAGAGAATTATGAATAAAAATATTTCATTTAATTTATTATTTCTGAAATGCATTATTATATATTGTATTTAATAAGTTATTGACCAAAACCGTGCGTTGCATTCAACTAGTTAAATATATAAACAACATTCAAACTCTGGGTTCTTTATTAAACGACAAGAGGCTTAAGAGTTGGAGTACACGTAAATGAACCCACGTGTAAAACAAAAGAAAAGACAAATGGGAGGCCAAAAGAGTAGTCTATTGGGCACATCTTTCGGCCAAAGCAATTATTGCGAGAGACATCTCTATCCTCTCTTTCCACCCAAATATCTCATTGTCTCTCCCTCTAGAAGTCCCATATCTAAAATGGACTACTCCTTTCTACCATACTTCAACACAAACCTAGTTGGCCTCCTTGCCATACTTCTCTTTTCCTATGTTATACTAAGAAGATTGAGAGCTCCCAAAGCTCGAAAAGCACCAGAAGCTGCCGGTGGATGGCCTCTAACAGGTCATCTCCGCTTATTAGCAGGAGGTTCTCAACTTCCCTACATGACATTGGGAGCCTTAGCTGACAAGTATGGGCCAGCATTCACCATTCGAGTTGGGGTGCACCCAGCTTTGGTGATCAGTACTAGCGAGTTAGCCAAAGAATGCTTCATCACCAATGATGTTTCCCTTTGCTCTCGACCCAAAATAATTAGTGGGAAACATTTTGGTTACAACTATGCCATGTTAGCTTTCACTTCCTACGGTCCTTACTGGCGTGAAATACGCAAGATTACCTCTTTAGAGCTACTCTCAACTCGCAGGCTTGAACTACTCAAAGGTGTCAAAGCCTCTGACATGGAGACCTCTTTGAAGGAGCTATATAAGTTTTGGGAAGAGAAAAAAAGTGGCAATAAAGACCATGTTTTGGTGGACATGAAGCAATGGTTTGGGGACCTAAGTCTCAATGTGATTCTTAGAATGGTTGCTGGAAAGAGGTACTATGGTACTAGTGCTGCGAGTGATGAGGCTCGAAGGTGTCATCAGGCATTGAGAGAGTTCTTTCATTTGGCTGGGCTTTTTGTGGTTGGGGATGCTATTCCTTACCTTGGATGGTTGGATTTGGGTGGGTATGAGAAGGCTATGAAGAAAACAGCAAAAGAGTTGGATGGTATAGTTACAGAGTGGTTGGAAGAGCACAAGGAGAAGAAAGCTTCAGGTGAAGCAAAACTAGGAGAGCAAGATTTCATGGATGTCATGTTGTCTATCCTTAATGGAGCTAACCTTGCTGGTTTTGATGCTGATACTGTCACCAAAGCCACATGCTTGGTAAGCACTACTCATCATTTTTTTTAAAAAGTTAAAAATTTGTGCATAAGCCAAATAAACTTAATGATATTTACTAATAAGTTTTGACAATTTTTTGGGTATCAGTTTGGGTAGACCAAAAAAAAATCTTTTTACTTTTTGTCATAGTTATTATATAATATGAGATTTATTAACGTGTGTTCTTAAGATTGTAGGTCTTAAGACTTCTGGGTATTTTTGGAAATAAATTAGATTGTAGGTCTCTGTCAAACATTTAATATAAAAATTATATATTTTGATAATCACAATACAAATAAATTATAGAAAAACTGAGGTGTTTAAACAGACTTTTAATTATTGATTTTTGTTGCTCTATCTTGACATGGAGATTGCATTTTGCAGAGTATGATTGTAGGAGGCAGTGACTCAACCACATGTACTTTGACATGGGCTCTTTCACTATTGTTGAACAACCGCCATGTTCTAAGAAAAGCTCAAGAAGAATTGGATATCCATGTGGGAAAAGGAAGACTTGTAAATGAATCCGATATCAATAAGTTGGTCTACCTCCAAGCCATTGTTAAAGAGACACTTCTGTACGATTTTAGACCCCTTAAAAACAACCAGATTGCGTAGCCTAGATTAATTAGCCAAGTTGTTACTTAGTCAAATTAAACAATTCTAGGTTAAAACAATCAAATAATCATATCATGCATATAAAACATATAAAGCAGCGGAAATAATAAAGAACACAAGATATGATCACCCAGGAAAACCAAACCGGTAAAAAACCTGGGGAGGATTTTACCCACCGATCCTCAAGGCAAAAAGGAATCCACTAAGAAAGAATTGAAGTTCTTACAAAAGGACTTACAAGCTCCCCGCTTGACTTCCTAATGCTACCCACCAGTAAAACTTCCTGACACGACCACGCGCAGGCTCCGAATCCACGGACTACTTTTTTCTTTGAATTCCTCAATCAGCTACAAGCACCCACGCTTGATATTCTTTAAGCTTCAAAGGCAGCAACCAAGTTGATCATCAAGATGTTGAAGTAATCTCACTCTTGAAAACCCTAAATTTATGTGAAAGAAAGCTCCTCAAAGATCTCACAAGAGATTCACATAAACAGCAAATATGAGCAACAAAGACTTAGAGAGGTTTGGGTACAAAACCCTAATAAAAGGAGGTACAAGAGGCACTCTAATCTTTCTCTACAAAAGTCTCAAAAACGTTCTAGGGTTTTCCTTATATATAGGAGTGTTTTACTTGAACCCCAAGACGTTTAAATAGAGTTTGGGCTGAGCTGGAATTCTGCAGAAAACGCATCTGACCCGAGATTCGATCGATCGAGTCTATCCTTCGATCGATCGAGCCAGGTAGAAATGCTCCAATACATCTGCAGCCACTCGATTCCAACTTTACAATATTTAATCAACTTTAAGCAAGCCTAAACAAGACTAAACATATTGTTTTGATCATGGTTTGCCAATATTACACGTTAGAGTTCTAAATACATAAAATCCTAAATCTTTAAAACCTAACAAACTCCCCATTTGGCAATCCGTGACAAAACACAAACTAAAAGCTAAAAGTTTACAAAGTAAAAGCCCATTACAAAAATAATGCTCATAACAACAAATCCAACCTAACTACTATCCATCAGTTGCAAGTGTAGACAGCAGCTCAATTGAATCAACCTGTATAATCCTGAAACACTCAACAAACGCATAAACGCATGTGTGACAGAAAAACAGTAAATCAACAAAAATAAATTCTTGATTTCACATAGCACAAAATAAAAACATATACCAATGAAGAACTCATAAGTATAAATCAATAAGAAGTGAAACAAGAAACATAAATAAAAACATAAGTAAACTAACTCTCCCCCTAAGTTAGATACAACAAAAAGTTTTTATTTTCTTCCCTTTCAAAAATAATTTCAACTCCCCATAAACAAGACAAACATGATTCCCATAAACATGATTCCCATAAATCAATAATTTCTCCCCCTTTTTGTCACGTATTGACAAAGACAACTCATACAAAGAGTAAACAGTTAACATACGCAAGAAAGGATAAGAGAAAACAGAGAATCAAGGGGACAAAAAATTCAGCTTTATAGAAAATAGAGACAACTCCCCCTATGAAGAGCAACAATTCCCCCTAAAAACCACAAAGGTAAAAAAAATTCCCTCCTATAAAAATAGGAAAAACAAAATATGTTTTAGGAAAACAGTTTTGGAGAAACATAAAGGGGGTGGGGAACAGCAGTAGCAGCATCACCAACAGAATCAGGAACATCCTTACCAGCAGAACCAAAGTGAAAAACACACAAACCAAAGTTAAAAACTAAGGTGAGGATACACATGAAAAAAAAATATTCTCTCTTTCAATAAAATGCAAACATGGCATTATATGACCCATAAACAGTTGCATGAGTAGAGAAAATATTTGCATATTGATTATCCATCATATTTCTTAAGAAAAATATTTTCTACAGTTCACACATAAAAGAGGCATATACTAGAAAGTACATAGCTCAAAAATTAATCAATCAATTTTTTGATCAAGTTGAGTACCCAATGTAGCAAAGTGTATGCATGCTATGTGTGAAAACAATGAGAGATATGACTGCAAAACTGCAAGATGGATACAGAAATCAATGCAATGCATGTGAATCTTAAACACAAACCAAGGGCAGACTGCAAATTAGCACAAAAACAATATAGAATAAAAATCTATATGATGCATGAATAATTACAATGACATAATGCATGTACTAATGCAGTAAAAATTAAGTTCAATTGAGATCAAATTGACAAAATTGGTTTGAGCATAGAGTTTCTAACAAAAACCCCAAAAATTTGGAAACCACTTGTTGAATTTTTAAACAAATTGATGAATTGAGCATCACATAACACAACTCACAGAGTACAATGCTTAATTACATCCAAACAACAAGCTAATTTCATCAAATTCAACTCAATTTCACAAAAGCCCCAATTTGGATCAAGAACAAACCCTTTTTAAAAACCTGATTCGCGACTTTCGATTGATCGAAAAATACATTCGATCGATCGAATGAAACAGTCATTTTTAAACAAATTAAAGCACTTTTTCGATCGATCGAAAATCAGAATGGATCGATCGAACTGGGCAGAGGCTCACAAAATTTTTGAGAAAAAACACAGTTTTGAAAAACACAAACCAAATTTTGAAAACAACTCCTTAAAGCATTAAACAACGAAAACAAAATACATGAGTATGAGATGGAATGCTTTTTCAAAAACCCAAATTTTAAACCCAATTTTCTTAAAAAAACAAGTTTCAATCTTTTTCCCATTGAATTTTCTTAAGCAACAAATATGCTGTGCACAAATCTCAAGATATTTTCAAAATTTTCAAACTTGAAACACATTTTGCATTAAAATCAAGGAACTTTTAATCTTGGATGGCCACAACAAAATCACATAAAATATAATGTACCAAGTTTAACAAAGAGTAACTTATGTAGTGTGTGTAACTAGCAAAAACTTGAGATACATGTGAGGTGATATGTGAATGGAAATTAAACACAAAGTCTACAAAATTCATCACACAGAATTTAAAAGAGACTATCACCTAAAGAGTTACATCATATAACTCTTACATCTCCTAGAACAAAAGCTTGCAATCATGTAAGTTTCTTGCATTTTTGCCTCTTATTTATGTGAATTGGCATCAAGCCTAATAGTACACACCAGTTTTAATTTAATTGAGGCTACACCTTATGTTCTTTTTGTGCATGTGCTACACTTTCTCGAGCACAAAATCTTATGATATGCACTAAGGTGTTCATGATTGGCTAGTGAACAGTGGTGAGATGGTTATTTATGCCTTTCTCAAAAGGATCAAGTCCGACAGTCAAATAACATGTGACTTCAAGATTAAGGCAAAGTGATTAAAAACTACACACATCTTTCCCACACAACTTGCACTACACAGCTCAAACTAGTAAAGTGCAATAAAATAAGCTCATCCAAGCTAAACAGGGTACATAAACACGTTATGTAAAAATAATATGGCCAATCCTTGATTATAAATCCAAGATCTATAATACAAAACACAAAAATCTTTTTGGGTTTAACAAACGTCACTTATTGAGATTTTAAAAAAAATTTATGACCAAAAACAAAAAACACACATTGTGCTAAATGATCAATGCAAATGCAATGTATGACAGTGCTTAACAAAGCTATAGAGGGCACACAAATAAGAAATATCAATTTCTTAATTAACCCATGAGTACATGTACAAACTAGTACATAAAGTCAAAAATAGCTTAGCACATTTATAACACACGCTATTCAAGTTTCACCACAATGTCAAGCATGTTCTAAATCAAGAGAGATATTAAAACTCATGTAATCCTCAAGAAAAATAAAACAAGACACAAAATAAAATATTTTTGTCTTTTTGAAATTTTTCAATGTTTTTGGATTTTTTTTTTTATAAAAAAAATAGAAAAAACAAAACAATCAAAAACAGAAATAAGACATGTCCACAAACAATAGAAAGAATTAAAACAGGGACAAGTTAGCAACGCTCACCTTAAAGGATCTTTTCTCACCCATATAGCACGAGTCTTCGGCTTTGTAGGTGAAAACCCATGAGAAGCAGAGTATATTTGAGGAATTACACCAATCTTCTGAGACGGACTAAAATTCTGCAAATTCCTTTCACAAGCCAACAAGCTCAAATTTTTCAAAATAATATGAAACAATTTATACGGACTTATAGCAGGAGCAATATCATCACATATCCTAAATTGACATACAGAATGTTTAAATTTCAACTTATGACAATTAGGACGAATGTGACCGGAGACACCACAAAAGTGATAAACAGGAACAAAATTAGGAACATCAGTATTCTTAACAGCAAATCTAGTCTCAGAATTTTGTTTTTGCCTCAACAAAGAACAATTTGGTCTAATATGACCAACAACACCACAAAGGTGACAGGTAGGCATAAAAACAGATTTATTATGCTCTCTAACAGTAAGTTTAGATTTAGGTTTAGAAAATTCAGCGTCTACATCAGAACTTTTACCTTTGTCTAACCTAGCACAATAAGCCTTTTCTTTATTATTCCTCTTAAAAGGAGGGATATAAATTTTTTCAGTTTTAGGCTTAAGAAAAATAGAAACACTTCTGTTATCATCAACAGGTTTAGAACTAGTCAAATTTTCAATTTTAGATTTAGATTCAACTAACTCTTGTTCCAAGCTTTTTATCTTCTCATCTTGAGAGGAAATTTGATTTCTCAAAAATTCATTCTTTTTATTAGATTCATCTAATCTAACAAGCAATTCCTCTTTATCAAGATTAGCCAATTTTAACTCTTCCTTGAATTTCTTAGAAATTTTCAAAGATTTAGATAATTCCTTACGAAGAGTTTCAAAAGCATCAAAAAAATCAACAGAAGCAATAGTGTCTTTTTTATTCAAAACATCACAGGCATCAACAAAATCAGCAGAAGCATGAGCAGAAACATGATCAGAAAGACACTTCAAATTATCCATAACAACAGGGGTCAAGGATTAGCTCAGAGATCAAAAAGATCTACAATAGAAGAGCTACCTGCTCTGATACCACTTGTACAGTTTTAGACCCCTCAAAAACAACCAGATTGCATAGTCTAGATTAATTAGCCAAGTTGTTATTTAGTCAAATTAAACAATTCTAGGTTAAAACAATTAAATAATCATATCATGCATATAAAACATATAAAGCAGCGGAAATAATAAAGAACACAAGATATGATCACCCAGGAAAACCAAACCTGTAAAAAACCTGGGGAGGATTTTACCCACCGATCCTCAAGGCAAAAAGGAATCCACTAAGAAAGAATTGAAGTTCTTACAAAAGGACTTACAAGCTCCCCGCTTGACTTCCTAATGCTACCCACCAGTAAAACTTCCTGACACGACCACGCGCAGGCTCCGAATCCACGGACTACTTCTTTCTTTGAATTCCTCAATCAGCTACAAGCACCCACGCTTGATATTCTTTAAGCTTCAAAGGCAGCAACCAAGTTGATCACCAAGATGTTGAAATAATCTCAATCTTGAAAACCCTAAGTTTATGTGAAGGAAAACTCCTCAAAAATCTCACAAGAAATTCACATAAACAGCAAATATGAGCAACAAAGACTTAGAGAGGTTTGGGTACAAAACCCTAATAAAAGGAGGCACAAGAGGCACTCTAATATCTTTCTACAAAAGTTTCAAAAACGTTCTAGAGTTTTCCTTATATATAGGAGTGTTTTACTTGAACCTCAAGACGTTTAAATAGAGTTTGGGCTGAGCTGGAACTCTGCAGAAAACGCATCTGACCCGAGATTCGATCAATCGAGTCTATCCAATTCGATCGATCGAGCCAGGCAGAAATGCTCCAATACATTTGCAGCCACTCGATTCCAACTTTACAATATTTAATCAACTTTGAGCAAGCCTAAACAAGACTAAACATATTGTTTTGATCATGGTTTGCCAATATTATACGTTAGAGTTCTAAATACATAAAATCATACATTTTTAGAACCTAACAACTTCGATTATACCCAGCTGCACCACTTCTGCACCACTTCTAGGACTACGTGAATTTGCTGAGGATAGCACCATAGGTGGCTACCATGTTACCAAAGGCACTCGATTAATGGTGAATCTTTGGAAGATTCAAACAGACCCTCGTATATGGTCCGAACCACTTGAGTTCAAGCTAGAGAGATTTCTAACAACCCACAGGGATATCGATCTTAAGGGCCACCATTTTGAGTTCCTTCCATTTGGTAGCGGTAGAAGAGCTTGTCCTGGACTGGCTTTTGGTCTTCAAATGACAAGCTTAGCATTAGCTAGTTTGCTACATGCTTTTGAAATCTCTGCTTCATCAAATGAATTGATTGATATGACTGGGAGCTTAGGACTTACAAACTTCAAAGCTACACCACTTGACGTTCTCGTCAAACCACGCTTGCCTTCATCCTTTGATGCATAAAGAATAACCTATCACATCAAATAATAGAGCTATTATGGTTTGGTGAGGGATCGCATCAGAATTTTGTTTTGTTTGATTTGTATTGGTTATGGAGTAGTAGTCCCATGTACTTTCTGTTGTACTCCACTTTCTGTTAATGAAATATCAGTTTCTTTTTTCAAATATATATATATATATATATTTGGTGAGGGATTGCAACAGAATTTATGGGTTCATTGGTATATGCGTTTAAAAATATGTGTGGGTGAAAAATGTGTGAAATACTATTTAAAAATTAAAAATTTTTGTTTAAAAATACAAATCAAACACCCCCCGTTATGTTTGATTTGTATTAGTTATGGAGTAATAATTATATAAGAGTCCCATGTGCTTTCTGTTGTACTCCAATTTCTATTAATGAAATATCATTTTCTTTTTCCCAAATATATATATATATATATATATAGGGTCATGTTAATGAGTGCTGTAGGGTATTGGTTAACAATTCAATTAAAGAAATTTTTTATGAGAAAAGAAAAAAAGAACAATTAATGCTTTGACAGTTTTTTTCATTTTCCATAAAAGTGATGTCAAAACTTTCTTAAAATGAATTTTTAACCAATGCCCCAACGGCACTCGTTAATATTTTCCATATATATATTTATTGAGAGGATTCAGAAAGTTAATTATTATTTTTTTCCTGTCAAAAATACCCTTAAATTAATTAACCAACAACTTAAAAATGAGATTAAAATAGTAAATTGGAAAAAGAAAGTTAGTTATTGTTTTTTTTACTGTAAAAAATACCCCTACCTAAAACTTAAAAATGAGGTTAAAATAATAAATTGACAAAAATAATAAATTCCTAATTCCACATTGAAATGCCTTCATGCTTCTAATAAATTTCTACTTTTACGTTGATTTAAATTCTTACTTCTACTTACTAACTCCCTACAAAATATGATTACTCTTTTGTTAATTTTAAAACTCCTCCAATATGCAAAACTCACCCCACGTATTCATATATATATATATATATATTTTTTTTTTTACTTCATTGCCATGTATTTGTTTTTTCTGTCCTCCTTTTTTTTTTTTTCAATTTAAAAAAATAAATTTTATTACATCCTTAGTTTTTTTTTTTTTTTTTTTTGATTGGAAGAAGTAGAAATCCCAAATTATAATAAATGCAAATTATTAATCTTTACCCAAAAAATGGAAGAGCCTAATATATATATAAGTGGCTTGCTGCTATAAAACTCATTGCCGAGCGTGATGTATGATTCAATAAATTCTAAATTAAAGTTGGTTTACTCTTTAAAGTTTTGCTCTCTTCCTCCTGTCTTTTGTTGCATAATCTCCCTTTTCCGAAATTATTATAGACTTGCTTCTTAGAGGAAATAATATTTTTTACTTAATTGAAATACTAGTAGTTAAGAGTATTGTAGCTCATTTTGCACTTCTTGATATTTTCAACATAAACGTTTAAGATTTAAATATTTTTTATCCCAAATATTAAACTATAAAAAATTATTTTTTTTAAAAAAACTCAAAATATTAATGTAGTGCCTAAATTTAACAAGGTTGTAGTCTTAGACTACAATTAATTTTGTAACTAAATTTTGTTATTTAAATATTTCACCACTGACAACGATTGATTATCGATTGCAATTACATGGGCTGATTTTTTTTTTGTTAACCACTCACAATTTATCACGTAAGACGGCTATAATAAAGTGAATAATATTATAAATTTTTAAAAAAGATCTAGCTAGGAAATTTTTATGAAAAATTGAAAGCACTGTAAAAAAAAGTTAATAGCTTTTCATTTTTTATAAATTTTTTTTAAAAATGGTTTATTAATGTAGGAGGATATGTTAGTAAAATCCAAAAAGAAAAAGAAATCTAGTAATGTATAAGTCACTCTCTGTTATCTACCAAGAAGTTGGTAAGAAAAAAATAAAAAAATAAAATAAAAAAACCAAGGACGAACTGATATTGGACAGGTGTCCAAGGTATTGTGGAAAATCCTAAAGTGAGTTAACATACACGTTCAATTATCTCCTTGCTTTTGGTGGGAGCCGCTCAGCCCGTCTACTTTGGCGTGTTCTACTGAGTTTTGCAGACAGGAAAATTATTAGGTACTCCCGGAGTACCATAAATGCGTGCTCCCTCCTCTCACATGAATGGTGGGTCCCACCATGAATTTAATTAGTGGGACCCACCATTCATGTGAGAGGAGGGAGCACGCATTTATGGTACTCCGGGAGTACACAATAATTTTCCTTGCAGACAGTATAGAATAATAATTCAATTTTGATGCCCTTTGCTGACTTTTGGCTAGTCTGTGATGGTCATGGAATCTGACTTTTGGCTCCCGTTGTTGCTTTGCAAGGTCCTGGTCCTGGTCCTGGTCCTGGACCATGTGTACTGGTGTTGAAGCCAAAGTTGCTATGTCTATGCCATTTGATGCAGAGTTTACTCTCATTTCTGCTGGTTTTTGGCTTCATAATCTGTTGTGTTATAAAAATTTCTTACTGATTCCTTAAAAAAAAAATAAAAAATAAAAAATAAAAAATAAAAATCTTGATTTCCGTGAATTCGTGTCTGTTTGGAAATAATTTATTTAGATTTTTGTTGAATTTTTTTTTTGCTGAATGTTAAAGTATGCTTGTAATTCCATAAAGTGAGAAAAAAAAAGATTTTAAAAAGTTATACATAAAAATTAAAAACTAAACTTATAAACTCAGGGCACGTTTGGTAGACTTTAATAGGCACTGTAATGTAACAGCTATTCCTATGGTTTAACTATTCAATAATTGCCAACGGGGGCTTGGCTCAGCTGGTAAGGTTCGGACGCTTCGTCTAACCCACCTAGATTCGAGTCTCGCTGCCAGCAGGTTTCCGTTGGTGGGCATACTTAGTGGCGAGGTGTACTCGATAAAAAGAGGTGACTCCCACACAGTGGTGCAGGCGGGCCCCCGATAATACGGGCTACCTTGTCATAGGCCACTGGCTCTCTGCCCGGGGGTGAAATATGACCATAAAGACCCCAATTTTTTCATTCTAAAAAATAAAAACTATTTAATAGTTTGGTTATGTTTTTATTACAGGGAATAGTCATTATTTATGAATAGTTATTCTTTAAAATGAGGAATAATTATTCCTCTTTAAAAAGGGTTGTAATAACTATTCTTTATTAGATGTAATAATTTCTAGCATTAATATATTCCTAAATAAAAAAACTTTCCATATCCACCTAACAATTATGGAAATAAAAAATCATAAAAAAATAACTCATCTCTCTAAAATTTAAAATATATTATTTTCTAAGAAATATAATTGTATGAATGAAATATTTCCTAAAATAGATTATAAGTTTTATTCTAATATTACAACTATTTATTCTTTATGAATAGTTATTCTTTAAAATGAGGAATAACTATTCCTCTCTAAAAGGGTTGTAATAACTATTCTTTATTAGATGTAATAATTTCTAACATTAATATATTCCTAAATAAATAAACTTTCCATATCCACCTAACAATTATGGAAATAAAAAATCATAAAAAAATAACTCATCTCTCTAAAATTTAAAATATATTATTTTCTAGAAAATATAATTGTATGAATGAAATATTTCCTAAAAATAGATTATAAGTTTTATTCTAATGTTACAACACACAACCAAACTAATGAATATGTTTAGTTATTACATTACAACATATTTTATTTCCGGTAATAAAAATTACCATTCCTGTTGTAATCCACATTCAGTATACCAAACATACCCTCAAGCTAAAAAAACACGACCATGTATCTGAATAGAGATCAATTTCAAATTTTCAATAAAGATTTTGTGTAAAATCAAATCAATCAAATTCAAACTCCACTAAAAATCAAATCCCTAAAATGGATCAAGAAACAAATTCAACAAAATCAAACCCCTGTATCTCCCTTTTCTAATTTTATCTCTTATTTTCTCCCATGCCTTGCCAAGACCCCTCACCCCTGATCAGGATATGGCGATGAAGATTCTTTTTCCTCATGACACATGCAAACAATCGTCGCTGCAAATTATTTATCACAACATCATCATTTATCTTGAAACCCTAGGTTCTCTTTCTCTAGGAACAAAATGATGAAACACACACACACACACACAAACACACACACACATATATATAATAAAAACCAAATTGAATTTCATGGTTCTGTGAATTTTTTTTTTATAACAAATAATAAACATTACAGACAAAATGCGATTAACTTTTTGAAGAATTGGTGTGGCTAGTGCTTTTTGAAAACATTTTCAATGTTTTCATTTGGAGTGAGAGAGAAGGAAGAGAAAAAAAAAATTGATTCTTGATCCATTTCTTTGTTGCCAAGTCTTAGAGGTTTAATTTTTAGTATGTGTTTGGTTGCCAAGAAATTTGAAGGAAAAAAAAAGTTGTAAATTGAGTTTTCTTTTTTAATTCATTTTTTAAAATATTTTTTCTAATGTGAATTTTATTTACTTATTAATATGTTGATGTAGTTTTTAATGTTAAATAAACATTTATTATTATTATTAGAATGATGTAGTTTTTAATGTATTTTTTCTAATGTGAATGTTAATTAAATGTTGATGTAGCCATGCCATCAAGTTCCATCACAAATAAAAATTTGCTAAAACCAAATTGAATATTTTTAAAACAAAAATACCAAAATGAATATTCTTTAAAATATAAGAACAAAAAGTTAATTTGTAAAGTTGTAAACTGGAGTCTTTTGGCTCAACATTGTAAAAATTAGAGTTTATTGGATTTATGTGTACTGTGCAAAGTTTTTTAGCTAAATGAGGAGAGATGCAAATTTCAGTATTGGTGTTGCCGAAATACAAGTAAAAGAAGAGAGAGAAACTGACAAATTTGACATAATTTTGATATTTCGGTATTGATATTGCCGAAGTTCAAGAAAAAGGTGGAGAGAGAAACTGACACCAATTTCGTCAATTGGATTGCTGAAATTCAATTGTCATTTTGCTTCTGTTAGATTTTTTTTTTTTTTTTTTTTCATTAGTTTTCCGTTTGGTTAGTTTCTTCATAGTTTATTTTTGTTTAAAAAATAAAGATAAGAGAAACCCCGAGGGATTGGACCCTTGAGCAAGGGGTATTCTACATAAGAAGAAGCCAGTAGACTAACGTACATTATGTTTAATCAATAAGGAAACTAAATTAACTTATTCTAAAACTGATAGATATTTCAAGTTCTCAAAAACACAAAAAAACACACATTTTATTTTTATTTTTATATACTTTCCAAAAATTGATAGTTATGATAACAAGAATCGTAAATTGAAATTATAGTTCATCCACAAGGATGTCAAAATTAATTAATATTAACTAAATAAAAATAACAATTTTGTAAAAACTAGTAACCTTAATTAAAAAGGACAAAGTTTAGTTATAAAATGGGTTGTAGCTTAAGGTTATAATCTTACTCAATAAATTTTTATTGGAGGTGAATTTTGACAAATTCATCAATAGATTACATCTTCTTCTTATATCCTCTATGCTTGCAAAAATTTTAGAAAATTAAAGATCAATAGTTATATCATCAATAAATTGTTTAAATTGAAAATTTTTATAGTTTAAAATTATACATAAAATATAAACTTATAGATCATATAGTAAATAATATTCGATTGACACAAAATTTGACATGTGTATTAAAAGTACCAAGGACATATAATTCCATGGTTAGATTATCAAAATATGTAGTAATATTTATTTTATTGAGTAAGGCTACAACTAATTTTGTAACTAAACTTTGTCCAATTCCATAATTATTACACACTTCTTACAGGCTTTCTATTTTTTTTAAGAGATTACTACATTTTATAATCATAAAATACATATGATGAATATTATGTATTTGTGGGTGAAATAATTTTTTTTATCACATCTCTAGGTATTTTTATAGTGCTATCCTCAAGTTTTATATGGGTGAGATTATTAATACTTATCACACATGTACTTAGAGACCCTTCTATTTTTTTTTTTTTTTTTTCCTGAAGGCTAATGATTTACATTCATTATAATTTGGAATTTCTACATTTTTCAATCACAAAAATAACTAGAGCGTGATGAGAATTATGCGAAAAAAATTATTTCTCCCATAAATGCCTAAATCTCATCACACCTTGGGTATTTTTGTAATTGAAAAATGTAAAAATTCCGAATTATGATGAATGTAAATCATTAACCTTCAGGAAAAAAAAGTTTCAATTGTTATTTTTATTTAGTTAATATTAATTAATTTTGACATCATCGTGGATGAGCTATAATTTCGATTTACCATTCTTGTTATCATAACTATCAATTTTTGGAAAGTATATAAAAAAAATGTGTGTTTTTTTGTGTTTTTGAAAACTTGAAATATCTATCAGTTTTAGAATAAGTTAATTTAGTTTTCTCATAGATTAAACATGATGTACGTTAGTCTACTGGCTTCTTCTTATGTGGAATACCCTTTGCTCAAGGGTTTAATCCCCCACGGTTGCTCTTATCTTTATTTTTTAAACAAAAATAAACTATGAAGAAACTAACCAAACAGAAAACTAACGAAAAAAGAATTTAACAGAAGCAAAATGACAATTGAATTTGGGCAATCCAATTGACGAAATTGGTGTTAGTTTCTCTCTCCACCTTTTTCTTGAATTTTAGCAATATCAATACCGAAATACCATAATTATGTCAAATTTGTCAGTTTCTCTCTCTTCTTTTACTTGTATTTCGGCAACACCAATATCGAAATTTGCATCTCTCCTCATTTAGCTAAAAAACTTTGCATAGTACACATAAATCCAATAAACTCTAATGTGGGGCCAGTTGCCCAAAAAGATAACAGAAAATTTATAGGAAGTGGGCTTGTGACACAATGGCCCAGTCCAAGGACACTCACATGTCTGAGGATGGTTAAAGAAAGCTATTTTGAGAGTAGTATAAGACAAAGAAGGGTAAGTCGTGTATAGCGGCCCAAATCGCATCCGAGGAAGAGATCCACCTCTGATACTAAGGTCCGAGGTGGATGTAACTATTTTAGTATTCAAGGTACTTCATCAAGTTACGTACAAACTAAAAGGTGAATACGGAACAAAGGGTGAACTGGAAAAGGTGGCAAATATCTTCTAAAGCTGCTACCTCCACATTAAATGCTTCTCAGCTAACTCTATGGCCGCATTAATGTGGAGGTGATACCTGAACAGTAACCAAGCAGCCTTATGGCCACTAAGCAAAGGTTCTAGGAAGTGCTGGATGGGACAAAAGGAAGCTCCCAAATTAAAACCTACACGTGTACGGCGAGAATGAAGAAAGAATGCAGTATATAACAGGAAAGAATATGACATTAAGCAAGAGGAACTTTTGGGAAAAAGAAGAAACAATAGAGTATCCAGGAAGATATCCCCTGAAAACCTATCCGAGAAGAAAAGATATTGCTAAAACTAGTTTGAGGCTTCCTTTGCTGCGGAACGATAATGTCTTTTTTCTACCAATTGGGCTTAGCTCTTACGCCCGCTCTCTAGAAATTTTATTGTTTGGGCTTAAACCTTCCCGTCTTTTGGGGTCTAATCCGAATTGAGTCCTTACAATTGGTATTGTCTGTGGGAAGAGCTTAATCCATTTGTAGAGAAAGACAAGTGCAAAGTTTGTGATGGAAGAGGGAGCACCACAGCACCCAGTGGCGGGCCCATTGCAAGTGAATGTTAATCCACATCAGGCAGAGTCCAGGGATTCTCAGCATGGTAATCCGTTGGTAATCCATGAACAAAGAGGTGATCGTGAGGGAAGTGCACGAACAACCCACCCTGATAGAAGTCATTCTCGTGGGAAAAGCCATGTCTCCCACGTAAAAAACGACGGAGGCATGCAGCAGGAGATTAACAGATTAAAAAGAGAATTACGGCACGAGCGACGAAAGCGTGTGGCTCATAACTCTGAGGACTCCTTTGAGGATTCAAATGCCACCAGTTACAGATGGAGGTCAAGAACTCCGCCCAGTGAGTCTTTTTCATATGGAAAGGAGCACCACCGCGAACGAAAACATGAGAGTCCACCTCGTCAGGGCTTAGGGAACGACGATCTGAACAAAGCATTGAGCCAAATCTCCAAATCACCCTTCATACGACGCATTGAGGATACAAATCTTCCTCGGCGGTTACATCAACCAATGTTTACCATTTATAACGGTCAAACAGATCCAGTGGAACATGTTAGCCATTTCACTCAGAGGATGGCCATTCATACTAAGGACGAGGCCCTGATGTGCAAGGTTTTTCCCTCAAGCCTAGGGCCAGTAGCAATGAGGTGGTTCAATGGTTTGAAAGTGAATACTATTGACTCCTTTGAGAAGCTCACCCAAGCTTTTGGTACTCGCTTTATTACTTGTAGGAGGGTTGTCCAGTCCTTGGGATCATTATTATCCATGTTTATGCGAGAAGGGGAAACCCTGAAAGCCTACTCTGATAGATATTGGGAAATGTTCAACGAGGTAGATGGATCCAATGATGATGTGGCCATTAATACCTTCAAGGAGGGACTTCCAACTGAGCATGATCTGAGGAGTTTCCTGACTGGTAAACCTGTTACTAGCATGCGACAGCTTATGGACAGAATTGACAAGTATAGAAGGGTAGAAGAAGATCAGATACGGGGTAGAGGAAAGTCTAAGGTGATCCCTCAGGAAAGGAGGGATTTCAGGTCGGATCGGTATAACAACAACCGATCTCGGAGAGATTTTACAGGGCAGTCAGGATCTGCTAACTCCTAGGCGGTTAATGTTGTGTTCCGAGAACCAGTACAGCGGGTTCTGGAGAAGATAAAAAACGAGCATTTCTTCAGACTGCCCAATAGAATGGCAGGGGATCCTACGAAATGTAATCAAAATCTGTACTGTCAATACCATCAAGATCATGGACACATCACTGAAGATTGCAGAAACCTATGGGACCACTTGGAACAGCTGGTCCGAGAAGGAAAGTTGACCCACCTTCTGCACCATTTCAGTGGTCGAGGAAGTCAAACAGGGTCGACGTTTCGAGGAGATGCCTCTTCAGGAGCCCCCCTGGGCACAATAAATGTCATATTTGCTGCCCCAGGAAGAACAGGGTCTTGTCCCTCCAGAATAATGTCTGTGTCTCATTGTTTGGATGGGGGCTCAAGTTCAATGTCGAAGAAAGCAAAACTGAGCACCTCACTAGTTTTGGGCTTTTCAGATTAGGACAAGAGAGGAACCATACAACCGCATGATGATGCTTTGGTGGTTACGCTTAGGATTGGTGGGTATGATGTAAGAAGGGTGATGATTGATGAGGGGAGCGCAGCCGAGGTGATGTATCCTGACCTATACAGGGGGTTGAATTTGACACCCCAGGACCTAACAGCTTATAGCTCTCCGTTGGTAAGTTTTGAGGGTAGATCGGTCGTTCCGATGGGTATGATTAGATTACCAGTACAGGCAGGTTCAGATGTGGTGGAGGTGGATTTTATTGTGGTAGACGTTTTTTCTCCATATACAGCGATTTTGGGTAAGCCTTGGTTGCATATTCTGGGGGCTGTTTCTTCCACTCTTCATCAGAAGGTGAAATATCCATCAGGAGGCCAAGTGTTAGAAATATTGGAAAATCAAGCTATGGCAAGGCAATGCATGATAGCGGCTATTCAACATCGGCCAGAGATAGGTACATCGGCCACGACCGAGAATGACCCATAGCAATCAAAGAGTCAGGGAACCCTTTTCAGCACATCTGCCGAGGAAGCGGAGTGTGAGAATTTGGAGAGGGTGAGTGTTGGTGATGATCCAGATAAGTATTTTCAGGTGGGAGCACTGTTACCTTCGCTGGAGAAGGAGCAGTTGGTTGAGGTCCTAAGAAGAAACATTGATGTGTTTGTGTGGAATGCTTATGAAACCCCTGGGGTGGATCCAGATTTCATCTGTCATCATTTGAATGTCAATCCCTCTGTTATTCCGAAGAAACAGTCACCTCGGCGTCTGTCCAGAATGCATGCTGAGGCCATCAAAGACGAAGTGACCAAGCTCAAGCAGGCAGGGGCTATCAAAGAAGTGTTTTACCCTTAATGGTTGGCAAATACAATTGTAGTGAAGAAGAAGAATGGAAAATGGCGTGTATGTATAGATTTCACAGATCTTAATAGAGCTTATCCAAAGGATCATTTCCCTATGCCCCGTATAGATCAACTGGTGGATGCAACAGTTGGTCATCCTCGGATGAGCTTTCTAGATGCCTTTCAGGGCTATCATCAAATCCCACTGGCATTGGGTGATTAGGAGAAGACCGCTTTTCTAACTTCAATTGGAAATTATCACTATAAGGTAATGCCATTTGGCTTGAAGAATGCTGGGTCTACTTACCAACGAATGATGACGAAGATGTTTGAACCACAGTTGGGCAGCAACATAGAGGTCTATATTGATGATATGGTTGTAAAGAGTAACTTAGTGGCCGAGCATATAATGGACCTCACCAGCACGTTTGAGATTCTGAGGAAGCATAAGTTATGACTGAATGCATCTAAGTGCTTCTTTGGGGTATGCTCTGGGAGGTTTTTAGGCTACATGGTGACCCACCGAGGAATTGAAGTGAACCCCGACCAAATTAAAGCCATAAATAGCTTGCAACCACCTCGGAATCCCAAGGAAGTCCAGAGGTTGACTGGGATGATCGCTGCGGTAAACAGATTCATATCCAGGTCGGCGGATAGGTGCAGACCTTTCTTCCTTTTACTCCACAAGTGGAAAGGGTTCGAGTGGACTGAGGAGTGCGCCCTAGCATTTCAGCAACTCAAAGAATATTTGTCTCGGCCACCCATCATGTCTAGTCCTAAGGTGGACGAGGTTCTTTTCGCCTATTTGGCGATAGCCACTTATGCTATCAGTTTTGTTATGATACGAGTGGATAATGGCCTGTAGCGGCCAGTCTACTACGTGAGCAAGTCACTTCATGAGGCTGAAGTACGTTATCTACCGTTGGAGAAGGCCATTTTGGCAGTGGTGCATGCTACAAGGAAACTTCCCCATTACTTTCAGGCACACACTGTGGTCATTCTGACTTAGTATCCACTCAAAGCAGTACTTCGGAGTGTAGACTACACTGGCAGGGTTGCCAAGTGAAGCACAATCCTAGGGGCTTTCAATATTAAGTATATGCCTCGTACTTCTGTGAAGGATTAGGTTCTCGCCGACCTGGTGGTCGAATTTGCTGAAGGCCTTAAAGAAATAGAAGCAAGCCCGCATGGCATGGATGAAAAATCAGTTGGCCTTACCTCATCGCAACATTTCTCTCCTTGGAAGGTGTATGTAGATGGAGCAGCAAATCAGAGGGGGTCAGGAGTGGGGTTGGTTCTAATATCTCCTGAAATGGCCATCATCGAGAAGTCTTTAAGGTTGGGATTCTCAGCTACTAACAATGAGGCAGAGTATGAAGCTTTATTAGTGGGAATGACAGTGGTTAAGAAGTTGGGTGTAAAAGCAGTAGAGATGTTCTTGGATTCAAGACTGGTTATAGGCCAGGTTAAAGGGGAGTTGGAAGCTCGAGACACCAGAATGCAAAGTTACTTGAGCCAAGTTAGGCGTATGCAAACAGATTTTGAGTCTTTTGAATTGTCCCACGTCCCTAGAGGTGGAAATGCACATGCGGACTCTTTGGCTACCCTTGCTACCTCCTCGGCGCAGAACTTACCTCGGGTTATCATGGTTGAAGATTTGAACACACCCACTCCAGTAGCGGAAGACTCGCTTTAAGTCAATCAAATCAGCTCGGCGCCTAGTTGGATAGATCCTATAATGCTTTTCCTTGAGAAGGATATACTACCCGAGGACCGATCGGAAGCTGAAAAGATACGAAGAAAAGCTCCTCGGTTTTGGTTGTCCGAGGACAAAAAGTTGTACAAATGCTCTTTCTCTGGGCCATATCTGCTTTGTGTGCACCCTGAAGTATCAGAGGCGCTTCTGGAAGAGCTGCATGAAGATATTTATGGGAGTCACACAGGAGGAAGATCTTTATCTCATCGGGCAATTACCCAAGGGTATTAGTGGCCAGGTATGCAAAAGGAAGCGCAGGAATATGCTAAAAAGTGTGATCAATGTTAGAGGTTTGCCCCAAACATCCATCAGCTTGGGGGAGTTCTTAACCCTTTTTCTAGTCCTTGGCCTTTTGCTCAGTGGGATTTAGATATTGTTGGTCATTTCCCTAAGGCAATAGGAAATAGAAAATATTTGCTAGTTGGCACTGATTATTTCAAGAAGTGGGTCGAAGCTGAGCCCCTGGCTAATATCAGAGATGTGGATGTCAAAAGGTTTGTCTGGAAGAACATCATCACACGATTTGGGGTTCCTCAAGCTCTCATCTCGGATAATGGTCTTCAATTTGATAGCAAGGCTTTCAGGAAGTATTGTTTCGACCTGGGAATAAAGAATAGATATTCCACTCCGGCTTATCCACAGGGAAATGGGTAGGCCGAGGCTGTCAACAAGGTCATTGTGAGTGGGCTAAAAAAGAGGCTGGATGACGCGAAGGGAAAATGGGTGAAGGAGCTGCCACATGTCCTATGGGCATATCGAACAACGGCCCGACCGTCAATAAGGGAAACCCCATTCTCAATGACGAATGGGGCTGAGGCGGTGATTCCACTTGAAGTGGGCTTTCCTACACAATGGACTAGAACTTTCACCTCGGATGGCAATGATGAGCTCTTGAGTAAGAATCTAGACCTGATAGATGAACGATGAGAGAACGAGATGGTTCAGTTGGCCTATTACCAACATAAGTTGAAATAGGGTTATGATGCAAAGGTAAGGCTGAAGCCGTTAGCTCCAGGGGACTTGGTATTGAGAAAAGTCTTGGGAATTACCAAAAATCTAGCTTGGGGAAAGTTAGGGCCTAACTGGGAAGGATCGTATCGTATCACCTCTGTAGCGGGAATAGGAGCTTATTACTTAGAAGATTTAGATGAAAAACTGTACTCCATCCTTAGAATGTAAGTAACTTAAAGGTATTACTATTAATATGAACAGTTCTGTTCTATTTCCCTTTTATAGCTTATCCCAAATTCTATTACTTATGTTTCTCAAATTATTGAAGTATTAAATAGAAACTAAGTCATGTAAGGTCCTTGGACCACAACTTGGTGGAAATTAATACACTGCCATCTTTATTGAAGTATTAAACAGAAACTAAGTCATGTAAGGTCCTCGGACCACAACTTGGTGGAAATTAATACACTGTCATCTTTATTGAAGTATTAAACAGAAACTAAGTCATGTAAGGTCCTCGGACCACAACTTGGTGGAAATTAATACACTGTCATCTTTATTAAAGTATTAAACAGAAACCAAGTCATGTAAGGTTCTCAGACTACAACTTGATGGAAATTAATACACTGTCAACTTGGCCCACAAATTGGTAAAAATTAATGTACAGTGTAACCTTAATCGGAGTATTATCCTTAAGCTAAGGTATGACAGATTGTTTATACTACTAACTTAGTAAAAATCAGTGCTTCTTAAATGGGATCTGTGTGACTATCTTTATATATCAAAACGAACTCCATGAGCATCACTTAAAGCGTTTTAGGGTGTTCAATACTTTCAAGGACTAATTGTTTGGAAGGCTATCTCCAGTATAGACATTTCTTAACAAATATGAGGCAAGTCTTTTTAGAGCTGAGGAGTTCTCAGTTATAGTCTATTCTGGTTCTCAATGGGCATACATAAATTTAAGCTTTCCCTTATGGTGTCAGATTTTACTCCTATGTAGCATGAGATAATGTAAAAGTAAAAAAACAGTCATGCAAGAAATTACATAAGTAATAGATAAAACCATAATGTCTCATATAAATTTAGAAAGAAAAATACACATCACAATGGAGAATGTTCTCAAAGAAGAAAAAAATTGAATTAAAAGAAAAATTACATAAACTATTTGTTAAGTTTTATTTGAAGCTTGTGTTGAGGAACTTTGCTGGCTTCTTGAGGGGGAATCCCTTTTTCCTTCTCCTTTGAAGCTTCCCCAGCAGGTAGAATAGTGGTAGCTAAGTCCTTTTCAAAGTTTTGAGAAGCTGTTCCATCCTTAGTTCCCTCGGCTGCTTTGTCCAAGGAAGTATCCTTGGCCATATCAAGCACTTCAGGTTGTGTCTGCTGAGTGATAGAGGGGGGATTCTGATTTTGAATTGCTTCAGCCGATTCAGCAGCAGTAGAGGAGGCCTTTTGTTGTTGGGAAGAAGCACCTGGGGCTCGTATAGTTGGGGGGAAGTAGACATTTTTAGGCCTTCTCAGCTTTGAGGATGGCTCAACTCCAGCTCGGTTGAGAGCTTCCTCCCAAGTCTAAGCACAGTATGTTCGACATACTACTGGGACCTCAGCTTGGAAGCTTTCCTCGATCTCAGCAACGCCGACGTCATATCCATGCTGTTCGGCCTCATCCCTCTCTTTTTCAATTTCAGCTCTTGCTTTTTCCGCCTCAGCTTTGGCTTTTTCAGCTTGATCTCTGAGCCTCTGGGCTTCCTTTAGCTGCCTCTGGGCTTCCTCTAGCTGCCTCTGTGAGGATGATATCTGCTTCTTGGAAGCTGCCAACTGAGCATTGGCATCAACCAGGCTTTTTCTTTGGTCCTCAACTTGCCTTTGGAAGCTGGCCAGGGCTGAATTAGCACTCTTTCGAGCGTGTTCTTCGTTGGCCAACTTCTTCTTCAGCTCTGTAACATTCTGCTCGCTGGCAGTAAGGGTCTGGACAGCTGTATTTCGTTTCTTCCTCTCCTCATCCAGTTGTTGGTAAAAGGCATTGATCATTTCCTCTAGCCTGAAAGTGGCTTGAACAGCCTAGAGAAAAAAGGGTCAGAGATAAAATAAAATAAAAGGAACGAGTAAAGCAGTAAGGGTACCATACCATGCCTATATGCCTTTTCATATTCATGAAGATCTCATTCTTCTTCATGTTTCTGAGCTCGACCATATCCTTGGGAAGAAGGAGGGTTTCTTCCAAGGCCGAGGCCATGTGGCACCCAATGCCACTGTTGAAGTCCCTGATCGAGGCATCCACCCTCAGAGGCTCACCGCCGAGCATAGGAGTAGGGAGCTAGGCCTTGGTCTCCGAAGATTGAATACTTTGCTTGGCCACAACTTTTTGAGACCCGTGAGTGACCTTTTGCTGCTTCGGAGCCCGCTCGACTTCGTCCTCCTGAGTTGGGCAAGATCTCCCTATCTCCACCACTTTTTTGCCTTTAGGCTCTCTCCTCCTCTTTGAGTCAGTAGGTTCAACCCCTTGTGACTGGGGTACTTGAGGAGGAGGAGGAGAAGGTGGGAGATTGGCCTGGATAGACTTCCCTGGCGCCCCCTTTCCAGGTTTGCCTTCGATCAAATCCAGCAAGCTCCTTTGATTTTTTCTTTGAATGCCCATGTCGTCAGAAATCACCTCGGGCGATTGGGGTTGGTTGAAGACCTCGAATTTGTCTGCAGAATCCAATAGTTCTACAACTCTTTCTTCTTGTTCTTCTTCCTCTTCCTCTTTCACTTCCTGAATAGCAGAACGTGACGAGGAGGCCCCTATGGAAATAGCAGCCACAGGTAATGGCTGAGTGAAGGGGGTGACTTCAGGAATTGGAACACCCTCAGGGACAATAAACCCTTCAAAAGCTACGCTGATTCGGTGCAGCCGAGGATCTCTAACCTTTATCACACACTTGGGAGCTTGAAAGGCGGTGGAGATTGGTTTGTATTGAAGGATTATGTGCGCTGCTCTCAGTTGGCCGTTGGAGGGGTTTACATACACCTCAGACCGTAGAATTTTATCCAAGCTCTCTCTGTTAATTAGTTTGAGTTGAGGCTTGGTAGCGCGCTTGTCTGCAAAATCAATAAAACAGCAAAAAATTCCGTCAAAAATGAAGTTAACATGAATTAAGGAATATAATTTAAGGTGTAGAGGTGTCCAGCCTAAAAACCCCACCTGGTGTTCCCTCTTGGG
Organism: Quercus glauca; assembly: GCA_023736055.1. Taxonomy (NCBI): domain Eukaryota; kingdom Viridiplantae; phylum Streptophyta; class Magnoliopsida; order Fagales; family Fagaceae; genus Quercus; species Quercus glauca. Next base: position 94,690,781 of record CM043316.1, on the reverse strand, counting down.
TCGGACAGGGTAGACCATCGTGCCATGCCCCAGAAAAAATGAAAAAATCATCTTTTAGGCCCTTGTTCGATGTAGGGAGACACTGGATTAACCTTACCTCAGGGTACCTAGACTTAAGATAGTATCCCTGGCCCGTCAAATGATTAAGGTTGTATACCCAGTTCACATCGTGATGGGTAAGGCCTAAATTCATCCTCGCATTAAGGGCTTCTATACTCCCTAACACCCTAAACATATTGGAGGCGCACTATGTGGGGGACAATCTAAAGAACCTAAGATAACTCCTAGTGAGACTACCCATCGGAATAGTCATCCCTCCCTCTATGAAAACGATCATAGGGATGACTACTTCCCTTATTTTTCTATCATCAAACCACGTTTCTGTGGAAGTATATCTCATGCCCACCGTGGGGGGGATCCTATACTTAGCTCTAAATTTCTCTATTTGCTCCTTGGAATCAACTAGATACTTAAATCTACCCATTTCTTAAGAATCGTGAAGAAAAATTAGCAAAGAGGATTGAAGACTGAGGAAGGTTAAAGAAACTTACAGGTGTGAAAAATGAGCTCCTCGGACAGACTTCAGGTATTTATGAGAGCGTGGAGAAGAAAGAAAGAAGGACAGGTTCAATGAATACACGATAAGACAATGCGATTATTTCGTAATTGCCAAGAGAGTTGATTTGAAAAACTCTTTATAGTGGCGCATAAATCGTAAGCGGGAAAAATTCCGCCCATAAATATTGCGAGTCCTCCACCGTTAGATTCATATCTTGCTGAAACGTGGGTGGGCAAGAAAGCCGCCATCATTTAATAATGGCGTGCTCCTGACGCCGAAACGTCAGGAGCGTGCCTTGGGCAGATGGAAAAGCGTTCTTGAATTTAGAAAAGTCCAACGATGAAGGTGATGGTAGAATATCAAAATCTCCCTTTTTTCCGAGGTGACAAAAAGTGAGATTTTGAGAGGCTATTGTGGGGCCAGTTGCCCAAAAAGATAACAGAAAATTCATAGGAAGTGGGCTTGTGGCCCAACGGCCCAGTCCGAGGACACTCACATGTCCGAGGATGGTTAAAGAAAGCTATTTTGAGAGTAGTATAAGACAAAGAAGGGTAAGTCGTGTATAGCAGCCCAAATCGCATCCGAGGAAGAGATCCACTTCTGATACCAAGGTCCGAGGTGGATGTAACTATTTTAGTATTCAAGGTACTTCATCAAGTTACGTACGAACTAAAAGGTGAATATGGAACAAAGGGTGAACCGGAAAAGGTGGCAAATATCTTCTAAAGCTGCTACCTCCACATTAAATGCTTCCCAGCTAACTCTATAGCCGCATTAATGTGGAGGTGATACATGAACAGTAACCAAGCAGCCTTATGGCCACAAAGCAAAGGTTCTAGGAAGTGCTAGATAGGACAAAAGGAAACTCCCAAATTAAAACCTACACGTGTACGGCGAGAATGAAGAAAGAATGCAGTATATAACAGGAAAGAATATGACATTAAGGAAGAGGAACTTTTGGGAAAAAGAAGAAACAATAGAGTATCCAGGAAGATATCCCCTGAAAACCTAGCCGAGAAGAAAAGATATCACTAAAACTAGTTTGAGGCTTCCTTTGCTGCGGAATGATAATGTCTTTTTTCTACCAATTGGGCTTAGCTCTTACGTCCGCTCTCTAGAAATTTTATTGTTTGGGCTTAAACCTTCCCCTCTTTTGGGGTCTAATTCGAATTGAGTCCTTACATCTAAATTTTACAATATTGAACCAAAAGACTCTTGTTAATTGTGTCATTTTATTTAAGACCAATTATTAATAATAAAAAAGATACATTTTATGACATTAAACACTATGCCGTGCAAGCCAATTTTTAAAATAATGGTAGTAACTGTTGTCCTTCATCATAATTTTTGCTTTATTTGAAAGGAGATATTTTCGTGTGTTTTGATATTATCCAAACTAATTGACTTGGCGCCAAGTAAATTCTTGAGTCATCATTCAAGAAGTGACAACTAACGGTTCTTTGGTACATTTCACCGACTACATTCGTAACTTTTTGACCTAAATAGTTCTGAGTGACAACTGACAAGCATTGACAAACATAAGTTCGAAAATTCCACCACAAATAAAAATTTGCTAAAACCAAATTGAATGTTTTTAAAACAAAAATACCAAAATGAATATTCTTTAAAATATAGGGATAAAAAGCTAATTTCTAATCGTGAGTTGTATTTTTTCATCTCAAAATTAATTAATGATGAGAAAGATATATTCAAATTTTTGGTGACTTTTGATATCACGCCACACAAATTTATTTTTAGAATAATTGTAAGAAGTCGATCTCCGATCCTCCAACATAATTTTTGCTTTATTTGAAAAAAGGTATTTTCATGTTTTTGGATATTTCCCAATCTAATTGACTTGACCCAAAATAAATTCTTGAGTTATCATTAAAGAAAGTGACAATTAAGGATCTGTTTGAAACACCATTTTAAATATATGTTTTTAGTTTTTAAACAAAATTACATATATTTTTGCACATTTTTTTATTTACATATATTTTTAAAAAAATTAAAAAATATTACTTAAATACATGTACCAAATGGGCCTAAGCTCCTGGTACATTCGTAACTTTTTGACCTAAATAATTATGAGTGACAAGCATTGACAAACATAAGTTAGAAAATCGTTACTCTTGAGTCTTGAGTTGATTTTAGATGTTAGAAATTGGATAAGTACATGCAGACATACCCGCCTGGGTCCAAATTAACAATCTCGATCGAATCTTGAATTCTATTATTTATTGGGAATTGTTAATCCCACAGCCGAAATGCTCAGATATACGTACCCTTATTACACACCAACAAAAGTTTATCTGTGCATCCATTAATTTCAACTCTTTTAGCTGGGTGTTGTAACTAGAGTAAGCATCTTTTTGTATATTTTTCTTTCCCTATGAATAAGAAATTTTATTACTGAACTTTGAATCATTAAGTAAAGGCGCTAAAGTCTTCTATAATTTTTGTCGATATACAGTGCAATATAGAATGTCTTGCATTGCCAAAAAGAATTTAGCCACTGTCAAGAGGCTTTGTAGCTTAACTGATGTTGATGCCCATTTTTTAATATCATGGGCCAGCAAACAAAACCCCAAGCCTGGTGGGAAAAGCCCAAGAGAGCAGGGAAAGAAAGAAGAATCGTTTAAGTGGCATAAAAAGAGGACTCGTTGCAAAATTCCTGTAGCAGAAGCAGTTGAGGAAAATGGGAGAAAACAATCTTCAACATGAAGCCCATAGGAAAAAGTAAAAGCGGGCCCACGAAAGGCCCAAAAAGCATTAAAGAAAGAGGAAGCCCACCAAGAAAAGCCTCCGCAGAATAATCCATGAATTGCAAATAAGCCCAATAAGTCCCAAACCTTGCGTATAAAAGAAGTGGACAATTTGTTTATAGTATATGTTATGCTGTGATTTCAACAGGGGCTTTTCCTCTTAAAAAAAAAAAAGGGCTTTTACAAACAAGAATTCTATAGCAAGCGTACACCCAAAGATTCAACCCGATTTCGTTGCAAAGGTCATTCATTCCATCGTCCAATCAAATGGAAGATGGATTGAAACATGGTGATGGTAGTAACAAGAGTACTATCTAATTATTTTCCTGTGACCAGAAAGCTCATGTGAAGACTCCGGAAAAAAACACTCAAATGTTCATTAATACTATTACTGGCTAGAGATAAGACGTCATCATTCATCACTAGTGAATCAGATAAACCTTCTGCAAATGATTATTTTTATTTTTTACTTTGAAGGATTCAACAAACGAATTATTAAATCTTTTCCTATCTTGTCAGGGTATGCAAAAAGATACATTATACACATAAAAAAGATCAACGATAGTGGGCCATTTCCAGCCTTAAAATAACGATTACATAGAAGATGCATTCCTCAGATAGATATTGATCCAGGCAAGTATACAAATATGAAATATGTCAATTGTCAAACTGGGACATGTTCTCTTACAAGTTACAAAGTAACCAAAAATATCCATCTCCTAAAACAGTTTAAGCTACAATAATGGACTTCCTTTTACCACATCTAAACACCAATATTATAGCTGGATTGATTGCCATATTCATCGTATCCTACTTTATCAACAACAGTTTTGGTTCTGCTAAGAGGCAAAAAGCACCAGAAGCTGCTGGAGGATGGCCTCTAATTGGTCACTTGCACCTATTCACTGGATCCCAGCTCCCCCACATAAGTTTGGGAGCCTTAGCAGAAAAGTATGGACCAGTGTACACAATCCGAATTGGGGTTCATCCAGCTTTGGTGGTTAGTAGTTGGGAAATAGCTAAGGAATGTTTCACCACCAATGATGTGGCCACATGTTCTCGTCCTAAATTCATTGGTGCTAATCACTTGAGTTACAACTATGCCATGTTTGGGTTCAGTCCTTATGGGCCTTTTTGGCGTGACGTGCGCAAGATAATTGCTTTGGAGCTACTCTCAAATCGCCAGCTTGAGTTACTCAAAGATGTTAGAGCCTCAGAGATGGAGACCTCTTTGAAAGAGCTGTACAAGGTCTGGACCGAGAAGAAGGATATAGGGTCAGGTTCTGTTTCTCTAGAGATGAAGCAATGGTTTGGGGACTTGACACTCAACGTGGTTCTTAGAATGGTTGTTGGAAAGCGATTCTTTGGTGCCATGGCTATAAGTGATGAGAAAGAGGCACCTAATGCTCGTAGGTGTCAAAAGGCTTTTAGGGACTTCTTTCACCTGTTGGGTTTGTCTCTTGTGGGAGATGCTATTCCTTGGCTTGGATGGTTGGATTCATTATTGGGAGGGCATGAAAAGGCCATGAAGAAAACAGCGAAAGAGATGGACTTTTTGGTTACTGAGTGGTTGGAGGAGCACAAGCAGAGGAGAGCTTCAGGTGAGGGTAAAGGGCATCAAGATTTCATGGATGTCATGCTTTCAATCCTAGAGGGTGTTGACCTTGCTGGCTTTGATGCTGATACCGTCAACAAAGCCACATGTTTGGTACGTATACGGTATACCTAAGTAATATAAAATGCTAATTGTATCTGAATCAATTATTTAGGAATAATTCTAGGGAGAAATCTAATTTCACATTACCACATCCAACAACATGATGATGTGCATTCGCATGATTGTGAATAGTAGACACTTTTTATCTAATTTTATTTACATGGACCTATAACTTTTAATTAATCTCATAATCGCATAAATCAATAAATTATAAAATTAAATGTAAAAATTGGTGTGTCTGTAATATTGTTGATTATTTAGGAAACTCTACAATTTTTTGGTTTCTTTTGAGTAAAAATATTTTCATTTTTCTATGTTTGATTGTGGCTTGAAACTGAGGAAAAAAAAAAAAAAAGAAAGAAGTTTTTTGTTAGGAGAACAGATCCCAAATGAAAAGAAAAAGCCTTATGAAAAAGTAGAACCTAATTTTGAAATCTACCTGAAAATTTAGGTGGAACTAGTGACTTGTTTTGTATGGTGTCATATAGAAAAAAAGAAAAAGAAAAAAATAGAGAGAGTAAAATTTCAAATGCCCGTCAACCGTTGGCCTTTGGAGAGAGAGAGAGAGAGAGAAAGAGAGAGATTATCATTTGAAGATTTTTTTAATGATGATTTGAAGTTTATTTGTGATGGTCTGTCAAGTTTGTAATGTTCTAGTAAACATTTTCAACTTTTTTAAGAGTAAGACAACGTTTCCCGGTCAATTGGGCTTGTTTTTCCTTGATCATTGAAAATGTTTTCCATTGATGTGTGTTTTTTACTATAATAAATACTAAAAAATGTGGAATTCGCTTTCCACATAAACAATTGCAGCCTTAGATACCGTGATTTAACAATACTAGCGAGGATAACTTATGTGCACAAGCATATATGTTTAAACAATGACAGTAATCTTAATTATTTACATCAATTATGTTTGATCAAAATTAATGAAAAAAATTATAAATAAATGATCTCAGCTAAGTAGATTTGTGTTTAAGAACCATTAATTTTGGTTATGAACAACTACTTTAAATATATATAAAAAATAAATTATACCACGCAGAATATGATAGCAGGAGGCAACGACACAACCATGGTTACCTTGACCTGGGCACTCTCACTATTATTGAACAATCACGACGCTTTGAAGAAAGCCCAAGAGGAATTGGACATCAAAGTTGGTAAAGGAAGACTAGTGAATGAAGCAGATATCAATAACTTGTTCTACCTTCAAGCCATTATCAAAGAGGCACTAAGAATATACCCACCTGGACCACTTTCAGGACCAAGAGAGTTCCATGAAGACTGCACCATTGGTGGCTACCATGTCACAAAAGGCACACGTCTAGTGGTCAATTTGTGGAAGATCCAGACAGACCCTAGTGTGTGGTCTGACCCATTAGAGTTCAAGCCAGAGAGATTTCTCACTACTCACAAAGATGTTGATGTGAGGGGTCAAAATTTTGAGCTCATACCCTTTGGTAGTGGTAGAAGAGCTTGCCCTGGGATATCTTTTGGCCTTCAAATGCTGCACTTAACTCTGGCTAGTCTCATACATGCATTTGAAATCTCAACCCCATCAAATGCACCGGTTGATATGGCTGCCACCTTTGGATTAACAAACATCAAATCCACACCACTTGATGTGGTTGTGAAACCACGCTTGCCATCAAATCTTTTTGAATAAAGTTTGCTTGTGGAATATACAATTCACATCAAGATCTTCGGAGTATTGCAATTTGATTTGATGAAATGTTGTCTCGGTATTTTTCTAGCTACTTTCCCTTGCATTGTATTTGCTGGTTTGTAGAATATGCTAAGTTTGGCTTCTTTTTTTTGGATAGAGATGCTCAGTTTGCTTATTTATCCGTTGTGATTAATTATCCGTTGTGATAAAGAGTAGAAATTTATAGTAAGATTTCACTGTCACTCCTTAAGTAGCACAGATAATTTTATCCACGAAACTTCATCAATCAAAGGAATTAAAACTTGCGTTGTGTATACAATTTGATCAAACTCTTGGACTAAGAGAGTGTGTTTGAAGAGTGGTAATAAAATAAAAGGGTAAACTACAAGTTTGGTCCTTTAACTTTTTTTACGCTATGTATTAATTTGATCTTTAACGTTTTAAATGTGTCAGTTTAGTCCTAAACTTTTTGGTATTGTGTTAAAATGATCTTTGCCGTTAAGTAATGAATGAAAAAGATTGACGTGACTAACAGTGAATTAAAAATAATATGATATATATATGATGATATGACATATTAGGATTGGAGAGTGTAAAACTTGAGTTTTATATCACATCCTTATAGAATTTAATTTCTTAAAAAGATATAACGTGTTAAGTTTCTAATAAAATTATTGACAGCAGAGTTACTTCAAATCAATTTGAACAGCATGTGAGATACATCATACATTCAAGAATGTCTTCTAATAAGTTCTATCCACGCCACTTCATCCTCTACAAATTGTGCATGCATATCTTGATAAAATGTGAGCGACAGTATTTGCTTCCCCTTTTGAGTGCGTTTTGTTGATTCTTTATTTGTTGAATGAACGCTATAAAAGGAGTACTCAAAAATTATTTTTGGGCTAATTACAACTTACTTACCTGTGGTTTGATCAAAATTTGAGTTGCCTACCCGTAGTTTGAAATTTGACACTTTATCCACCTGAGGTTAGCTCAGTTAGGATTCTATAAAGTACTTCTATTAAAAATGGAGCTAAATATGTAATTTTGCTCTCATTTTATGTCTCTCTCCTCCAAAACATAAAAAACATAAAAGAATAAAGGAAAACGAGATCAAAAAGTGAGGGTTTACTGAAAATTAAGAACAAGAGCTACCTTCTGAATTCAATAAGACCTGAATGGAATTGTACCCACTCGTTATCTAAACTGTACAATGCATTTTGCAGCAATCTTTAGTCTGTACTACTGAGTCTATGACTAAAGCAAAAAGAAAAGAAAAGGAAAAGAAAGTGAGAAAAAAAGGGTGCCTCAAATCATTGAACACCACGTTATGGAACAAAACAAAAACTCTGAAATCGAAACACATATGGGTAAAGAAGAGATTGAAAGGCAGCTTTCTTCAAGTGCTCCATGTGGACTGTGGGGTTTCAATTCTATCCCAACACATTTCCGTAATTTTGGAATGTGGTTAAAGATTTAGGTGCCCAGATTTGGAGCCTTCCAAATGAGCATAATGTGTTTGGATCTTTATAGTCTCCATTATTATACTATGGTGTCTATTCATTTAAAGTCCACTAAGAAGCAAAGGGAAATATTAAAAATGAGACTAATGTTTGTTCTTAATTTTTACTAGAACCTCACTCTTTGATCTTGTTTTACCTTGTTCTTTTATGTTTTTTATGTTTTGGGAGGAGAGAGATATAAAATGGAAGCAAAATTACATATATAGCCCAATTTTTAACAGAAGTGGGTTCTGAAATCCTAACTGAGCTAATCTTAGGTGGGTAAAGTGTTAAATTTCAAATAATGGGTAGACAATTTAAATTTCGGCCAAACCACAAGTGGTTAAGTTGCAATTAGCCCATTATTTTTTGATATAGAAGTATAGAACCTCAAAATAAGCTAAAATAAACTCATAAAATGAGTTTTTCATTTGGTTAAAATATTGTTTCTATTCTTTCTACCCCTTCTATTTTAAATGAAGCAAGGACAGGTGGCAGTACAAGGTTTAGTCCCTCATGTTTATATATATATATATATATATTAGAAACACCTTTTTTATTTTATTTTTATTTTTTTTATGTAACGTGGCAATACACTTGGCAATTTAAACATAAAAAATATTATTTTAATATCATTGTTAGCTACGTCAACCTTTTTCATCCATCAATCAACGGTAGAGACTATTTTGACATAATGCTAAAAATTTGGGACTAAACTGACACATTTGAAATGTTTAAGATCAAATTAATACATAGCTTAAAAAAAAAAGTTAATGACCAAACTTGTAGTTTACCCTTTTATTTTTTAACTACTCTTCAAACACACTCTCTTAGACCAAGAGTTTGATCAGATTGTATACACAACGCAAGCTTTATCACTGTAAATTTCTACTCTTTATCACTATAAAGTTGTGATTTCACTCTTACTATAACTTTCTACTCTTTATCACTGTAAAGTTGTGATTTACAGCTATGTTTTGTATTAGCTTTATTCCATGACAAAAAGTGTTGTAATTGCTTTAATTTTATTTATTGTATTTTGTGAGATTTTATTGTATTGGGTTTAGTATTAAGTTGGTGAAGAATTGAGCATGAAATGAAGAATCAGTGCAGTTTCGCAATTGGCTAGCGAGAAGAGTTCCCGCGAAAAAAGAGAAGCACATGTTGGAAGCTGAGGAGTCATACCAGCCTGGAAGATTTCGCGAGTGTTTCGCAGGTAAGGCCTTCTCACGAGATACCCGCGAAACATTTTGCCTAGAGGATTTTTGAGTGTGACTTTATTACCCTTCACCTATACTATATATACCCTTATTACCCACAAAAGTATGAGAGGCCATTCAGAGAGAAAAACTCTAGATATGTTTTCTACAACACACACCCATCTTTAAGAGAGATCCTTAGTGAGAAATCCTTCTAGCATCTTCTCTTTCCCTTTTCCATTGTCATACCTTGAGAGGAGATTTGTACCAAACACAACCCACACATTTTTAGAGTGTAGAGAGTGTTTTGGAACTTAGGAAACTTTGGGGATTTGCCAAAAGATACCGGTGAGGCTTGGCGGATCCAATCGAGCGTATTGTGGGATTCGAAAAGTTAGAGAAGACATGACTTCGAGAAGTCCATTGATAGCAGGAGCTTGGAGAACTTAAATACATTGGGTAGACTAGGCTTGGAGGGTTTTTTGTTATTCGTGTACTCCAACTTTATTCTCTAGTGGATCGATTACGGCTTGGAGGGCGGCAGAGAGGTTTTTCGCCGAGTTCTTCGGTTTCCTCTTCAATAACACGTTTTGGTGTTATCTTGTGGTTGCATCTTTCTTTCCTTATTCTTGTACTTTACTTGTATTATTAGTTATTCATGTGTATGAACTAGAGTAGTTTTCGGTTTATTGCGCTTCATTTACTCTTATTCCACACTTAGATAAGTTAGAATAAAAGTAATCTAGCCGTAATTTTAATTTAGGGGTTCAAACAAGCTCTTGTGTTTTCACACAAATCCGAGCTTTCAATCACAAAGGATAATTAAGCAAACTGAGCATCTCTATCCAAAAAAAGAAGCCAAACTGAGCATATTCTACAAACCAGCAGATACTATGCAAGGGAAAGTAGCTAGAAAAATACCGAGACAACATTTCATCAAATCAAATTGCAATACTCCGAAGATCTTGATGTGAATTGTATATTCCACAAGCAAACTTTATTCAAAAAGATTTGATGGCAAGCGTGGTTTCACAACCACATCAAGTGGTGTGGATTTGATGTTTGTTAATCCAAAGGTGGCAGTCATATCAACCGGTGCATTTGATGGGGTTGAGATTTCAAATGCATGTACGAGACTAGCCAGAGTCAAGTGCAGCATTTGAAGGCCAAAAGATATCCCAGGGCAAGCTCTTCTACCACTACCAAAGGGTATGAGCTCAAAATTTTGACCCCTCACATCAATATCTTTGTGAGTAGTGAGAAATCTCTCTGGCTTGAACTCTAATGGGTCAGACCACACACTAGGGTCTGTCTGGATCTTCCACAAATTGACCACTAGACGTGTGCCTTTTGTGACATGGTAGCCACTAATGGTGCAGTCTTCATGGAACTCTCTTGGTGCTAGTGTTCCAGGTGGGTATAGCCTTAGTGCCTCCTTGATAATGGCTTTAAGGTAGAACAAGTTATTGATATCTGCTTCATTCACTAGTCTTCCTTTACCAACTTTGATGTCCAACTCCTCTTGGGCTTTCTTCAAAGTGTGGCGATTGTTCAATAATAGTGAGAGTGCCCAGGTCAAGGTAACCATGGTTGTGTCGTTGCCTCCTGCTATCATATTCTGCATGGTGTAATTTTTTTTTTTTAATAGTTGTTCATAACCAAAATTAATGGTTCTTATAACACAAATCTACCTAGCTGAGATCATTTTTTTGTATTTTCTAATTTAATTTTGATTAAACATAATTGATATAAATAATTAAGATTACTGATGTTTAAACATGCTTGTGCACATCATTATCCTCGCTAGTATTGTTAAATTAATCACGAGTATCTAAGACTTCAATTGTTTATGTGGAAAACGAATTGCACACTTCTCCAGTATTTATTATAGTAAAAAACGCACATCAATGGAACACAATTTCAATGATCAAGGAAAAAACAAACCTAATTCAGCTGAAAACGTTGTCTATACTATAAAAAATTGGAGATGTTTACGAGAACATTACTAACTTGACAGATCATCACAAATAAACTTCACATCACCATTACAAAAATCTTCAAATGATAATTTCTCTCTATTTACTTCTTCATCATCCTCCTCCTCCTCCTCCTCCTCCTCCAAAGGCCAAAGGTTGACAGGCATTCGAAATTTACTTCTTTTTATTTTTTTTTTAAATTTTTTTATTTTTTGGAATTTGTTTTCTTAACAAAAACAATTTGTTTTCTCATTTCAAGCCACAACCAAATTTAGAAAAATGAAAATATTTTTATTCTAAAGAAACCACAAAGAAACCAAAAAGTATTAGAACTTCCTAAATAATCAACAATATTACAGGTAGGGATTAGGGCCCAAAATTATATATTGGACCTTGGGCCTTGGCCGAGGATGTTGGTTGGTCCAAAGATGAATAAACAATTGTGAAGGTGTTAAGTTTAGAGTCCCATTAGTAAGTTACAAACGGAAAGGTTGGAGAAGGTGGTCCAAGGATGAGTATCTCCTCAGATAAACAAAGTACAGATCAAATGTATATCCTATCGTTCAAAGTGACCTTCCAGGAAATTCCACTGATAGGGATGTGCATTATAAACGTACAAGAGGGATGGAAGCACAGAAATATCTAAGAAAAAGCTGCTGCCACCGCATTGAATGCTCTGTAGCTAACTTTTTTGCCGCATTTATGTGGAGAAGACCTCTAAACCGTGTTGTCTTGGCTACCCCAACTTATAGAGGACCAGAGAGGGTGTCCGATGGGACAAGCACTCAAGTAATAGTTTGGATGATCAACAAATGGAGGGTCAAGATCAATAAAGGGGAGATATATAATGTAAGAAACCCCTGAGGAAAGGGGGATCGAAAAAAAGAGAGAAAAACACTGTAACAATCTAGAACAAAACTTGTAATTCAACTTGCGGATCAATACAAAAGAACCAATCTCCTCGGACTTCGCCAATGACGACTTTCTTAAGTTTAAACTTGTCTATCTTCATTCTCTTGTTATTAAGATCTATCTTATTTGTTGACTAATTCACTAAAACCCATTTTTTCAACTTATTCTCTATAAATTCATTGTTTTGGGCTTTTTGGGCCGAAATCCATCCATCTTTTGGGATAAGGAGCCAAATCAGGTCCTTACATTACAGATATACCCATTTTTACATCAAATTTTATAATTTACTAATTTGTGTGATTGTGACGTAATCAATCAAAAGTGATGGGTCCATATAAATAAAATAGACAATAAGTGTCTACTACTCACAATCACATACACCAACATTAAAGGCAACACTACTTGTAACTTAGGATGGTCACAAGACCATCTTGACTTGCCAAAAAATGTATATATATACTTGCAAACACACACACACACACACACACACACACTAAATTAACCTATTTGGACCACCCTAATAAAAATGAACACACTGACTTGAAAATTATAAGAATTTAGTTTCGGTAAAAATAAAAGTGGTGCTACGTTTACAACTTTTTTATAATAATTTCACAACAAATCTTATGTAATAAGCGGAAAACAGTTACTAATTCTAATTTCGGCTCAATATTGACATCAATTTTTAACCCACCAATCACAAATTATTGCACAAGATTTGTTTTGAAAATGTTGTAGGTGTAGTGTTACTCCAAAAATAATTTTGTCCCCCACAAACATAATCCTTAACCCCTTCAAACCCCCCCCCCCCCCCCAACAAAAAAAAAAAAACCCTTAAATAACCCAAAAAAAGAAGCACAAATAACAACAAAAATAACCGGGTTAAAAAAAAGACTAGACCAAACAAAAATGAGTTAACAAATTATTCAACAAAAAACCTATTCAAAAAGAAAAAGAAAAATAATTATTCCAATTTGTAATTCTTTCAACCGATTACATAAAAATAATCTCTAATTTCAGTTTTCTTTGAAAAAGAGACTCAAGAATAATATTTTAGTTCATGAGTTTTCCTTGACAGTATTGGCAATTATGCTCTTTTTGGCTTTACAGTTGCAATAATTTTTCTTTCCTTAATGACTTAGCTCGTAGTTACAGCAAATATCATCAGTTTTTCTTTCTCTTTTCTATTGTTATTTTAATTCTCTTATTTTATTACTTCCATCTCAACATTCTCAATTCCCACTTTATTTCTTATCTGTCAATTTTTTCTTTTACTCTTTGTTAGTAGAAATAACTTGTAATACTTCATTTTTTTTTGTGACATCGATATATTCAAGTTATTTCTTTATTAAATTTTGCATAATTTAAGTTTTTTAATGACTATCCTAAAAGTGGGTTCCAGTCAGCTCAACTGGTAAAATCTCTAATGGTTGTATAAGAGATTTAGGATTTAATCCCTGCCTACACTGAAAGAGCTATCATCAGAAGCGGACGTTATAGGTTGAAACTTTTTTTTAAAAAAAATGACTATCCTAAAAAATATTCTTAGAGCCACCACTGGTCAACATGTTGTGAGATGTGGTCATGTGGGATTAGATCTCTCCCTAGAAATTTCTCAAAAAAAAAAAAGAAAAAAAGATCTCTCCCTAGAATCATTCATAAACAATTGATTAGGATACAATTAGCATTTTATATTAGTTAGGTATACGTACCAAACATGTGGCTTTGTTGACGGTATCAGCATCAAAGCCAGCAAGGTCAACACCCTCTAGGATTGAAAGCATGACATCCATGAAGTCTTGATGCCCTTTACCCTCACCTGAAGCTCTCCTCTGCTTGTGCTCCTCCAACCACTCAGTAACCAAAAAGTCCATCTCTTTCGCTGTTTTCTTCATGGCCTTTTCATTCCCTCCCAATAATGAATCCAACCATCCAAGCCAAGGAATAGCATCTCCCACAAGAGACAAACCCACCAAGTGAAAGAAGTCCCTAAAAGCCTTTTGACACTGACGAGCCTTACGTGCCTCTTTCTCATCACTTGTAGCCATGGCACCAATGAATCGCTTTCCAACAACCATTCTAAGAACAACGTTGAGTGTCAAGTCCCCAAACCATTGCTTCATCTCTAGAGAAACATAACCTGACCCAATATCCTTCTTCTCTGTCCAGACCTTGTACAGCTTTTTCAAAGTGGTCTCCATCTCCGAGGCTCTAACATCTTTGAGTAACTCAAGCCGGCGATTTGAGAGTAGCTCCAAAGCTGTTATCTTGCGCATGTTGCGCCAAAAAGGACCATAAGGGCTGAACCCCAACATGGCATAGTTGTAAGTCAAGTGATTAGCACCAATGAATTTGGCACGAGAACATGTGGCCACATCATTGGTAGTGAAACATTCCTTAGCTAATTCCCAACTACTAATCACCAAAGCTGGATGAACCCCAATTCGGATTGTGTACACTGGTCCATACTTTTCTGCTAAGGCTCCTAAACTTATGTGGGGGAGCTGGGATCCAGTGAATAGGTGCAAGTGACCAATTAGAGGCCATCCTCCAGCAGCTTCTGGTGCTTTTTGCCTCTTAGCAGAACCAAAACTGTTGTTGATAAAGTAGGAAACGATGAATATGGCAAGCAATCCAGCTATAATATTCGTGTTTAGATGTTGTAAAAGGAAGTCCATTATTGTAGCTTAAAGTACTGTTTTAGGAGATGGATATTTTTGGTTACTTCTAATAAGAGACTATATTACAGCAGTTTAACATATTTGTAAACTTGCCTGGATCAATATCTATCTGAGGAATGCATCTTCTATGTAATTGTTATTTTAAGGCCGGACATTTGATCTTAGCCAAAAGGCCGAGAAAGGTTTATTTTAAGGCCGGACATGGCCCACTATTGTTGATCTTTTTGATGTGTTTAATGTATCTTTTTTCATACCCTTACACGATAGGATAGGATAGGATTTAATAAATAATTTGTTGAATCCTTCAAAAATAAAAATATAAAAATCATTTGCAGAAGGTTTATGTGATTCAGTAGTGACGAATGATGATATCTCATCTTTAGTATTAATGAACATTATGTGTTTTTTCCGGAGTCTTCACATGAGCTTCTGCCTTCTGGTCACAGGAAAATTATTAGATAGTACACTTGTTACTACCATGGTTTTCAATCCATCATCCATTTGACTGGAAGATGAAAGGCCTTTGCAACGAAATCAGGTTAAATCTTTGGGTGTGCGCTTGTTAGAAAATTCTTATTCTTCTTGTAAAAGCCCATGTTGAAATCTTAGACGCTATGACTACAACAGGTGCACGCATTTTCCCCCTTTTTGTTGTTGTTGTTGTTGTTGTTGTTGTTGTGTCATTTGACACGTTTTTAGTGGTTGAGTCATTGTGAGATGACAAACGCCTTCCACCAGCGATTCCATGAAGAGTTTAAAAGATTCATTACAATAAAAGATTTAGTGGGTCGATCAAAGCAGTTAGAAAATTCTCAATTGACAGCAACTTTTTGGTCCTTTGTGGCATCTATGATCTTTAGTTTATACATGATGTTTGATTAAGTTGTGTATCGCATAAGAATAATAATTGGGGAGAATTTACATATTCTTACTATGGTATGATATGAGAGAATGATATTCAAGCGTGAAAGATATGCAATGGATTTTGAGAAGTGATGTAAAACAGATAATACAAACTTTTCTTGAATAGAGAGCCACTTAGAAGTTAACACACAAGAGTTAAAAAAGAAAAAGAAAAAAAGAGTACTAGTAGAAATCATTGGAACAAATAGTAAAATCATGTGAAATTTGGTGATCTTAAGGGAATCTCCATGAGGATTAAAACTATCACTTTACCTCTCCCTCCCTTAAAAAAAAATCATTACTTTACAACAGGACTTATGTCACCTTTTGGCAAACTCCTTTATATAGGCTTGCATTTAGTCATTTTTGCTATTTTTTCTCATTTTTCTTTTTGTTATAACTTTCAATTTAAAAGTCAAAATGTGGTCTATTCTAGGGCATTTTCTCGAGTATGTAGGAGTTGATTTTTTAATTTTCCCATTTTTTTGGCGATTTTTCCTATTTTCTAGCTTAATATTAAAGTTTTCTAGGGTTTCTTAAGGGTCTCATAGCCTCCTAATGATTTCTTTAGTATTTATATTGTCGTTGTAGCCTCTTAGGCAATTTAGAATTTGTTTAGTAAATTTTTTAGAATTTTCTCCTTTCTTTTTGGAGGATTAGTAAGAAACCTCCTTATGGGTTCAAATGTTATAATTTCCTTGAAGTAAATGTATTTTGTTTCTTATTTTTTTTTTTTGTGTATCAAACTTATAATTATTAATGTTTTTCAAATGAATCCATAATATAATTAAATCAATTAGATATGATTTAGGTACTTTTTCTCACTCCTTATTCCTTACTCTAAAACGAAAATAAAACCATTTGTATTCGCACCTCATATATGTACCTCAAGTTAGATAACTAGCAAATAAGCCAAGAAAACCCTTTACTTTGAGCGGTCTCTAACTACGCTCTTTTTGTCTTAAGAATAAAACCACTACTTTATATATATATATATATATATATATATAAACAGTAAAAAGAATTAAGCCACTTGGGAAATTTGTCCAAGTTTTTTAAACTAAGAAAACCCCTAAATCTTTTCCCGTCTTTGTGTAAAAAAAAGTCTAAAAAGACACGTAACAGAGGAAGACAGGCAGTCATATGACTCATATCTCAGAGTCATACATCCTTAAGATTTCGGATTTCATAGTCTTTGGTCAAATATTACGATGATTCATTAGAATAAGATAGTGTCACAAAAGGCACACGTCTAGTGGTCAATTTGTGGAAGATCCAGACAGACCCTAGTGTGTGGTCTGACCCATTAGAGTTCAAGCCAGAGAGATTTCTCACTACTTACAATGATGTTGATGTGAGGGGGTCAAAATTTTGAGCTCATACCCTTTGGTAGTGGTAGAAGAGCTTGCCTTGGGATATCTTTTGGCCTTCAAATGCTGCACTTAACTCGGGCTAGTCTCATACATGCATTTGAAATCTCAACCCCATCAAATGCACCAGTTGATATGACTGCCACCTTTGGATTAACAAACATCAAATCCACACCACTTGATGCGGTTATGAAACCACGCTTGCCATCAAATCTTTTTGAATAAAGTTTGCTTGTGGAATATACAATTCACATCAAGATCTTCCGAGTATTGCAATTTGATTTGATGAAATGTTGTCTCGGTATTTTTCTTTGCATAGTATTTGCAGGTTTGTAGAATATGCTCACTCAGTTTGGGTTTTTTTTAAAAAAATTTTTTTAATTATTTTTATTTTTTTGGGATAGAGATGCTCAATTTGTTTAATTATCCATTGTGATAAAGCGTAGAAATTTATAGTAAAATTTCACTCTCACTCTTTAAGTGGCACTAATAATTTATCTATATATGAACCTTCAGCAATCAAAGGAATTAAAGTTTGCGTGTATACAATCTAATCAAAGCACTCTTGGTCTAAGAGAGTGTGTTTAAAGAGAGGTAAAAAATAAAATAAAAGGAGTAGAATAGAAACAATATTTTAACAAAAAGAGATTATAAAAAAAAATATTTTAACCAAAAAAACAAGTCAGTTTTATGAGTTTTTTTTTTTTTTTTTTTTTTTTTGGGGTTAAATATTAGCATTGATACATCATGTTGAATATGCTAGTATGGATGCGGAAGCGAAAGTATAAAATATAGAACACAATAACACACGAGAATTACGTGGTTCAGCCTAACGGCCTACATTCATGGAGGAAACCCTAAATGGCTACATCAATAATATATTATAGTGTAGTACAAATCCTGTGTTACAATAAACCATAACATGTGTATATATAGTCGACTAAACCCTAGATCAATAGACTTCTAGTACAAGTAGGAGACTTGGCTTGCACACAAAGTAGAATTAGATTTGGGCCTATGTGAATGGGCTAATATATTTCTAACATTTTTAAAATTATTTTAAAGCTTATTTTGAGGTTCTATCCTTCTATATCAAAAACTACTTTTTTTAATAAAATTTTTAGTACTCCTTTTAAAGAGTTCATTCAACAAATAAAGAATCAACAAAATGCCCACAAATATGATACGAGTGTTTAAAAAGTGATTGACTAAAATACAAAAAATAAATAAATTTTTATCTTGAAAACAAATATATATATATATATATATATATATAGAGAGAGAGAGAGAGAGAGACTAATTTAATTGCTCTTTATCTTAGAATCCTTTCTATTGTGTTGTCCATAGAAAATCTTGACGATAAGATTGTAATTGCTACTTGCTAAAATATTGTTAAACAATCAATTGTGCTTTTCACCATCTAATAATGGAGAAGAAAATAATGAAAAAAGACAAAAGAAGGAAAAATTGAGGAGATATTTTCTTACCTAATCTATCAGTATCAATCAGATAGATGTTGCATATCTTAAAACTAAATAAGAAGATTTTGAAAAGGTTTTTTTCATTATTTATTTTTATAATTAAATATTATAAATTTTGTTTTCAATAATAATTTAGTTTTACATGATTTGCACCATGTAACTTGAATTTTTTTTGTTTTCAATAAAGTGTACAAGATTCCAAACTAGGTAGTTAAATACGATAAGGTTAGGTTAATATTGATTTGGCTATTGCAACCTTAAGTCACCCTGATAGCTTAGTGGTACCAAAATAAAAGCTAATCCACAAAATGCCCTGAACAGCTAAATATTTGTCTATAAACGCTTACAGATTTCATTAGAAAGATATTCAAATATAGGACTCCAGCAACCTTAGCCTAAAATGGATTTTCTTTCACCTTCCCTATATTCTGCCATAGCTGGACTTATTGCTTTAATTCTTTTCTCCCATTATCTTCTAAAGAGGTCAAGAGTTGGCTTAGCCAAAACAGTACCTATTGCTCCTGGTGCATGGCCTGTAATTGGTCACCTCCCTCTGTTAGGGGGAACCCAACCTACTCACCTAACTTTGGGAGCCATGGCTGACAAGTACGGACCACTTTTTACTATCAAGCTTGGATTGCATCTAGCTTTGGTGGTGAGCAGTTGGGACATGGCCAAAGAGTGCTTCACCACTAATGACTTGGCCGTGTCATCGCGATCCAATTTAGTAGCCGTAAAGCACATGGGCTATAACTATGCCATGTTTGGATTTGCACCCCATGGTCCCTATTGGCGTGAATTGCGTAAAATAATCACGTTAGAGCTACTATCAACTCGTCGGCTTTATCAGCTTGCCTATATTCGAGTCTCTGAAGTTGAAATGTTCTTGAAAGGTCTATACAAACTTTGGACCAAGGAAAAGAACGGGCCAGGCCAAATTTTAGTGGAGTTGAAGCAATGGTTTGGGGACATGAGTCTCAACGTGATTCTTAGAATGATCGCTGGAAAGCGGTATTTTGGTGTTAATCATGATGTTGTTCATGAAAAAGAGGCACGGTGCTGCCAAAAGGCAGTGCGGGATTTCTTTAATTTACTGGGTTTGTTTGTGGTGTCGGATGCAATTCCATATCTTAGGTGGTTGGATTTGGGTGGACATGAAAAGGCCATGAAGAGAACTGCAAAAGAGATTGACAACATTCTTGGGGAATGGTTGGAAGAGCATAAGCGAAAGAGAGTCTCCGGTGAAACTAAAGAGCAAGATTTCATGGACGTAATGCTTTCAGTCACTGATGGATCAGACCTAGGAGGTTATGATCCTGACACAGTCAACAAAGCCACATGTTTGGTATGCGTGCTTCCTCTCTTAAAAAGAAGAAAATATTAAGTTGATATGAGTTATGTTCTAAACAATATGTCTAAATACACAATAAATTTCACATGATTGATGTATAATAAAAGAGATATCATAGCAGTCATGAAAGTATTTTTGCACTAATTACAATCTATCATACTAAAAATGTGAAAACATTTATGAAATTTTTCATGCCTATAGTATTGTTGTGTTTTTAAACCGCTAAAATAATATGGATTGCTTTGTTTCACAGTATCATTTGGACATGAATAACAATTTTCATTTTTGCAGAATTTGATTGTAGGTGGAAATGACACCATTTTAATAACCTTAACTTGGGCAACATCACTATTGTTGAATAACTGCCATGTATTGAAAAAGGCCCAAGATGAGCTTGACGATCAAGTAGGCAAGGAAAGAATTGTAAACGAGTCGGACATAAACAAGTTGGTGTACCTCCAAGCCATAGTTAAAGAGACTTTACGTTTGTATCCCGCGGCACCACTATCAGGACCACGTGAATTCACCGAGGACTGCACCATAGGTGGTTACCATGTCCCAAAAGGCACTCGGCTAATCCCAAACCTTTGGAAAATCCAAACAGACCATCACAAATGGTCAGACCCATTAAAGTTCAAGCCGGAAAGATTTCTCACCACCCACAAGGATGTTGATTTTAAGGGGCAAAACTTTGAGTTTATCCCGTTTGGAAGTGGTAGAAGAATATGCCCTGGAGCATCTTTTGGAGTTCAAATGGTGCACTTAGCACTTGCTAGTTTTTTACAAATGTATGACATTTCTACTCCCTCGAATGTAAAGGTTGATATGACTGAGAGCTTTGGACTCACAAACTTGAAAGCCACCCCACTTGAAGTTCTCATCACACCACGCCTGCACCTCACGAGCTTTATGGATTAGTTCGTCTAAATAGAAGTATAGAACTAAAGTGTACTTCTAAGTGTTGTTGATTTTTCTTATGGAGTTTGATGATGTAGAATGGAAATTTCAGTGCCTATATAACACTCTTTTGTCAAATATCATGACATGCACTTAATATCATGCTTTCGGTGCTCCAATTGGTGTATTGATCTTGCAGGGACAGTACCAGGATTTGAATCTAGGCCAAACTTAAAACAATTTTTTTTTTTTTTTTTATAAAAATAAAAACTAACATCTATTTCATATTTAACAAAATACTACATACAAAATAAGTGTTTCTTAAACATTTGATAGTATAAAAATATCGACAGAGTATTAAATACAAAATAAGTGATTCTTAGACACTTCAACACATTTATCAAAACAATCACAAAACAAAGGCTTTGGTCTTAAAAAACAGTCACTTACTTTGGTCTCACAAATTCACAATCACAGTACTCACACAGTGGTCCCACTTTATGTCTTTATAGATAAAACCAAAACAAAAAAAAGGTTACAAACACAGGTCCACACAAAAAGTCACAATTACACAGTACAATGCCACAAACTACGGTCCACACAACACACCACAATCACAGTTTTAGGGGTGGTTAGAGGTGGAGGCCCATCAAACATCTTTCACGCAACAATACAGTTCTCCCATATTAGAGCATAGAAGGGACACAAAAGTTTCTCCTTAATTGTTCTTTGTTTTCTCCCAAAATTTGTTAATCTCCTAATCATTAAATTTTAATTGATTTCCCTTTGTTTTTGTTATATATTTCCCTTTGTTTTAGATATATATAAGGGTAAATTGCAAATTACATTTCTAAAATTTGGGGGGATTTAGATTTTACACCTTGAAGTTTCAGAATTTGGATTTTATCCCCTGAAGTTTGGGAGTGTTTAGATTTTACATCCTGGCGTTTCAGAATTTGGATTTTGTCCTCTAAATTTTAGGGGTGTTTGGATTTTCTTTCATAAAGTTTGGAAGTGTTTGGATTTTATATCCTAAAGTAGGGTGTAAAATCCAAACACTTTCAAATTTTATGGAGTAAAATCCAAATTCTAAAACGTAAAGGTGAAAAATCCAAACACCCCAAACTTTAGGGGTAAAATCCAAATTCTAAAATTTTAGGAGGTAAAATCCAAACATTCTCAAACTTTATGGGTGTAATTTGCAATTTCCCATATATATAAACACACACACTAGCCTCACCACATGTGCTTCACGCGTGTGCTATGGCTTTTTTTTTTTTTTTTTTGGTTTAGTGTCAAAAATTTTCCAAAAATATAAAAGAGAAAAAAAGAAACTAAAAATCATATAGAACAATCAAAATCATATGAGTAATAAAAAGATTTAAAAAAAAGGCACTAAAAGAATTACATTGTAGGAAGGGATTGCTCCTTCCTATAAGAGGGAAAAAAAAAAAGATATATATATATATATATATATATATTAAAGATTAAATATAGGTAGAGAGGCATTTATTTATGTTTGATTTTAGAGGAAATATGGAAGTGCTTAATTTTAACGAATATGAATAAGGAATTATCATTGAATTAAAACAAGTTAGCTAAACTTACGTGAGAGAGAGATAGAGTGAAAAAAGCTACTTTTTTTTTTTTTTTTTTAAATTTTATCTAAAATGTTGGAGTGTTCAAATTAGTACTTTACATATCTAACCCTACTATTAAAACTTTCTAAACATATGAATTTGAGGGTATTCTGGTATGCAAAATGATAAAACTCAAACAGAAGAATCCTGTTATTAGTAATGTGTGTGTGTGTATATATACTTTTTTGTAATTTAATGTATATAATTTAAGTATGTACAAATTAAGAACTATTGATGCATTTAGAAGAAATGATGTTCACATTTTCTAAAGTAAAATACCTTTGGACGAGTTTTCTATAGATAATTTTTTTTTGAGAAAAATTCTATAGATAATTTGGTTGTCGATATTAAAAGAGAAATTGAAGAGAAATTTAGTATAAATTTGATATTCAAATATTTTCGTTCTCTAAAATAAGTAAGCTACAGTAAGCTAGCAACAGTTTCATACTTACCTAGTACTTCCATGACAATTAATCAAAAATGGATTACAACTTTCTAATATGTTTCTTAATCTTAACACATATTTATTAAATTTGATACTCACTTTTTTGCTATATTAATGCATGATATAGTTGGATCATAAAAATTATTTTTTTAATACTATTATTATATATTAGCCTTATCACGTGCGCTTTGCACTTATGATGAGGCTCTTTTATTTTTTTATTT
Source organism: Quercus glauca (assembly GCA_023736055.1). Taxonomy (NCBI): domain Eukaryota; kingdom Viridiplantae; phylum Streptophyta; class Magnoliopsida; order Fagales; family Fagaceae; genus Quercus; species Quercus glauca. Next base: position 94,667,487 of record CM043316.1, on the reverse strand, counting down.
TGGGTGTCAAAATATTTTAAAGTAAAATAGAGATAGTGTCTTAAGATCTTTCTCTACGTGATTTTTTTTTTTTTTCCAAATTAGTTATTTGTATGTGAGTTAGTGGCTAATATGAATGGAAGAAACTATTTGAAACAGAAACTCTTGATTTTATAATGTTGAGTAATTCTATAGTCACAAACTATTTTACAACATTTTTACAAACTGCTGATGTGGCCAACCTTTTATTAGTTTTTATCTAGGCTTACCATTAATATCACTTTTTCACTTACCAATAATCACTCACTACATTAGCAGTTTGTAAATTTTTTTTGTAAAATAGTTTGTATCTCTTGTATTATTCTTATAATGTTTAAAAGTGAGATAGAGATAATGTCCTAATTTTTTGGATCTTTCTCTATGTGAGTGTTGATAAAAGTTTGAAATTTTGAATTTAAAATAAAAGTGGCAATTCATATGGGAGAAAATAAAAGAAGAAGCCTAAAAGTTAGGAATTAAAAAAAAAAGAAAGTAAATTACTCTTTTAACTGGTTTGTATTGTTAAATTTAAAATTATTTAACTAAAAGATATAGGTATTTTAGAGAGTTTAAGAATTTGTGTGAGGATATTTGAATATGCAAAATGATAAAACTTAAACAAGGAATCTTGTTATTAGCAATAAACATAACACATAAAAATTTAACATCGATTTCAATAGAAGCCTCTGTCCGGTCCCTTTGGGGATATCCGATAAAATAGAAACTTTGAAGACAAATTCTACCTCCTTCATTGTATGCAAATGATCAAACACATCCTCGAGATAAAGTACTAAACAACTCTAGAAAGAGAGCACTAATCACTTGTCAGGATGCGTTTAGTCAATTTTGGCTGTTGATAGCAATAGAGTCTCGGTTAAAAGTGGTCCACTACTTTCTTCAAATTTCTAACTAGTCGGTTTCATGGATTACTAGTTTAGGTAGTCATTGGTCGATGTAGATATCATGTTTTACAATTTTGGAAACGAGAAAGTTGATAGACATTATAACAAATTCACAATTATTTATATGGGTAAAAAAATGATGTTAGTGGTGGATTCAAATTAGAACAAGTAAAATGTTGCAACTCAACTGTTGTAAAAAAATCTTGTTATTAGTAGTATAGATAATACATATAAAAGTTTAATATCGATTTCAATAGAAGCCTCTGTTTGGTCCCTTTGGGGAATTCCAATAAAATAAAAGGCACTCCCAAGACAAATTCCTACCTCCTTCATTGCATGCAAATGATCAAACACATCCTCAAGATAAAGTATTGGTTACAAGTTTAAACTGTTCTAGAAGGAGAGCACTAATCACTTGTCAGGATGCGTTTAGTCAATTTTGGCTGCTAATAGCAATAGAGTCTCTATTAAAAGTGGTCCACTACTTTCTTCAAATTTCTAGCCAGTCAATTTCGTGGATTACTAGTTTAGGTTGTCATTGGTTGATGTAGATATCTTGTTTTACAATTTTGGAAATGAGAAAGTTTATAGACATAAAATAAATAAATAAATAAATCACAATTATTGATGTAGGTAAAAAAATGATGTTAATTGTGGATTCAAATTAGAATAAGTAAAATGTTTCCAACTCAACCGTTGTGAAAAATATTATAAACTAGTATTATACCCGTGCAATACACGGTTTAATCAAGAATCATGTGCAAACTAAAAAAAATATTTTATTAAGTTAATTAAATTTAAATAATAAAATAGACAATAAAACTAAAGTAAATATTTTTTTTCCTTTACTTTAAGTTATATAATGAATGCATGCATGTTACTTAAGACTATATTTTCTATTAAAAAAAAATCATATATAAGTCCAAAATTAATTGAATTGAAGATGGTAGATAATTATGTAAATAATATAAAAGGAGATGTCTAATCTAAAATAACTTAATTAGCATTTAGATATGATGAAAATTAAAAAGTGATACCTTTTAGCAAGCTAGGTCCTGCACGCCCAAAGCTCATGGCTATAAACAATAATCTGTATTATGAATAAAAGCAAAATAATAATAATAATAATAATAATAATAATAATAATTACTATATATATAAACAAAAGGCTACAACCACAAAAGAAACGAAAAATTAATTATGTTGAAATTTTTTCTTACTTAACCACCGAATAAGCGGGATTAAATTGCAATGGATTCTAATTCCGATGTGTTACACTGTTTTGATCAAGAACTTATAAAAGATATAATTTTATTAAAAAACAATAACTAAATGTATTCTTATTATATAATTTAAGAACTCTCATGTAACGTATCATTTTGGTCAATAACCTACAACATATATAATTTTATTGATTCTCAAAAAATAAAAACATATATAATTTTATTGAAAAAAGCATTGAACTACGCCCCTTCTATATCTATATAGAAAATAATATAAGAAAAAATAGAAAACAGTTGCAATACTTCTAAGATATTACCTGAATGTGCATCATGCCCACGAGGGACGTAAAGCCCCTTTCTCGAAATATATAATTTATATGAGAAACAGCAAGCCATAAAAATGATTCTCAATTTGGGCTCTTTTTTTTAGCTAGTATAAAAGAGGCAGGAAATTCAAATGAAAAAAAAAAAAAAAAAAAAACAATAATGCTAGAAAATGATAAAATAAAATTAAAAATATTGTGTTAAAATGAATTGACCCATTTCGAATTAATTAATTACCCAAGTTAATTAATTAGTCAAATTACATGCAATGGCGTGGTAGCACAAACAAATCACCAAATAACTATATGCAAAGGAAAATAAATTTGACACAGATGATTTGTTTACGAATGAAGAAAACCATTAAGGCAAAATTTCACCGGGTGAATTTAAGGTTACCACTCCCGATAATCCACTATTATCAATCACAAGTGGTTACAAGTATGAGGAATCTTACCAAACCCTTTGGCCTATCCTGAAATGTCAACATACAGTTGAATCCTTACCCCAATACCCAATTGGATTTGTATTGTAGCAGCAATCTCTTCGTTCAATGCACGAATCCTAGTACGTGACTAACCAATGATGCACGGATCTCAGTACGTGACTAATACACCAACTTGAGGAAGATTGTTGGCTGCAAAGTTCTTCTATTCATCAACAATGAAGATCAGGAAGCTCTTTGGTCACAAAACCCTTGACGTAAAGACGCAGTAGTTTCTACAGAGAGAATAATGAACTAGAGCAATTTTTGCCTACGGCCACAATATGCATGTATATTTCTTTGCATCCCCATCGTGACGGCTCTTAAAATAATCCTTATATATGTTTAGGGTCGTGAGAAAAGAAACCTTACACAAATACCTAAGGATATGCGCATAATCAGATCTGAAAAGTCTGCTTTCTTAATTCTTGATAGATACAGCTTGTGTCGAGCTTTAGCATTAAATCTTGATAGAAGTCTTTCTGTCAACCTTTAATGAACAACACTTCCTTCACTTGTTTCTTGGTCAAACTTGCATGGCTTCAATATTTAACTTGAATACTTGTTTCTTGAAGTAATAAATCCATCCTAGATCTACCCAATTACAAGTAAAGTACGTTTTGTCAAATGATTAGCTAATTACATAAATATATCCCTAACAAAAAAATATTCCCAAAAAAGATAAAGAAGAACAAAAATTGAAATGAACAAAACGTAGGTTGCATATTTTATTAAAATACTTGTTGTTACTTTATCCAAGTTGATAAGACCAAATAAATTGTTTTTATCTAAAAATTTGATGCAATTTAATGGCGCAACTTTTTAAAAAAAAATTAATACAAATTATTTTATCAAGTTAATAAACAATAATTAAATGAATGATAATTATATTCACAATTCTCATAATGAGATTTGTAGCTCCAAAATTATAGAAATTAGAAAAAATAATTAAATTGAATACAAAAATCACCATAACATATACAAAAAAAAAAAAAAAAAAAAAGCCTTTAATTTAATATAATATTTTAAAAAATCCAAAGAATAGTTAAAACATAGTTAACTAGAAAGAGAGCACTCGAAAGAGAGTACTAATCACTTGAGAAAGTATTGGTTAAAAGTTTAAATTATTCTAGAAAGAGAGCACTAATCACTTGTCTGGACACGTTTAGTCAATTTTGGTTGCTAATTGCAATAGTCTTTGTTCACTACAAAAAAAAAATGGACTATTGTGACGGGCCAAAACCATCGTAAAAGCCCAAAAAACCGCTGCTAAAGGTCCATTTGGCCTATTGCGGTGGGAGCTATTGCAGCGGTAACCAAAAACACCGCAATAGATCTATCATTTAGCGGTGATTTTGGTCTTTTGCGGCAAGTAGAAAACCGCCACCATATGTGGTTACATTTCGGGTCAATTGACCTTTTAGTGGCGGGATATGCACACCGCTATAGGTGACAACCTTTAGCGGTGGGCAACAAGCGCCGTTATAGCGCTTCATGTACAACCGACCATATGCACCTTTTAAAGGCAGTTACGCCCGTCGCTATATGTTTGAAGCTTTAGCGGCGAGCTATAAACGCCACTATAGGGTTTCAATAATAACATAATTTTAGACCTTTAGCAGCGCTTTTTGCCCGCCGCTATAGGCTAAATTTAAAAAAAAAAAAAAAAAAAAAAAAAAAAAAAAAAAAACCAGTCCCATTACAAACAACCTGTAATAATTTTAGTTCTACTAAAACAATTGTTAGGATATATGTGATTCATTGCTAGGAACATATGTCACTATTTTATGTAATTGGCTAATCCTTTGACAAAACGCACTATACTTGTAATTTGGTAGATCTAAGACGTGTTTAATGCTTTAAGAAACCTTGTTTCAAGTTCAAGTGTTAAAGCCATGCAAGTCTGTCAAGAATCAAGTCAGAAAGTGTTGTTCATTAAAACTCGACAACTAACATCTATTGAGATTTAAAGAGAGCTGTTTCAGCCCGAGGCTTGACAGTTAGCTCGATAAATGGCTATTTATCGAGGTTTATGAAGTTCAATTTTCCAAGATTGTTTTTCATCCAATCCGTGAATATGTGTTTAGGCTTTCTTTTCTCATGACCCTAAACATATATAAAGATTATTTTAAGGGCCCCGTGCATTGAAAAAGAGAGATTGTCACTACAAAACAAGTCCAATTAGGTATTAGGGTAAGGGTTCAACTGTAGGTTGGTATAATGTACTAAGATTCTTTTACTTGTAACCGCTTGTTGTGATAATAGTAGATTCTCGGGAGTGGTAACCTTAAAGTCACCCGGTGGGTTTTTTGCCTCAGAGGTTTTTCCCATTCTTAAACAAATCATTATGTCAATTTATTTTCCGCTGCATACTTAGTTTAATTGGTGATTTGTTTGTGCTACCACGCGCTTTGCTTGTTAATTTGATTAATTAACAAACTTAGCTAATTAATCAATTAATTCATTACAAGAGGTCAATACATTTTTGGCCTATCAAGCGGTATTAGAGCAAGCACACTCTGATTAGGGTTAATCTTTGCTGTGTGATCCATTGACCTCTGTTTTTCATGGATAAAGAACAGTCTCTTATTATACCTCCTTTATTTGATGGCACTAACTATGCATACTAGAAAGTACGCATGAGAGGTTTATTACAGTCTTTAGATAAGAAAGTATGGCAAGCTATGAAAATAGGCTGGACCAAGCCTACAGAAGCGCTGGTCGATTGGGATGATGCTAAGATTAAGGTGGCAAACTTCAACAGCAGGGTATTAAATGCTCTATTCAGTGCAGTCACTAATGAGGAGTTCAAGAAGATATCCTCCACTAAAACTGCAAAGGAAGTATGGACCATCCTCTAGACAACCTATGAAGGAACCAAGGCAGTCAAGGACTCAAAACTTCAGAGGCTCACTACCAGCTTTGAAAAGATCAATATTGAGGAGGATGAGTCGTTCGATGAGTTCTATGCCAAGCTCAAAGATATAGCGAACTCAACTTTTAATCTTGGAGAAAGCATTCCTGAACCTAAGATTGTGAGAAAGGTGCTCAGATCTCTACCCAAAAGATTCCATGCCAAGATCACCGCGATTAAGGAATCAATGGATATTGACAAAATTCCTTTGACAGAGTTAGTTGGCAATTTGCAGACCTATGAGTTGGGTTTGACAAGGATTGGAAAATCGAGCAAGAGCAAGAGCATGGCATTGAAGGCCAAGAGCAGTGATACTAATGAGTCTTCTGATGATGAAGATTCTAAGATGAAGTCCTACATCACCAGGCAATTCAAAAAGTTCATGAAGAATGCCAATGCAAAGGGCTTCGATAAGGACTGTAGGCAATCTAGTGCCTCTCAGTTCAAGAGTTAAGACAGAAGGAAGAAGGATGCTAGGGATGGCGATCAGTACACTGTTCCCTCAGGACCAAAGTGCTTTGGGTGTCAAGGCTTCAGTCACATGAAACAAGATTTCCCCACATATCTCAAGACCATTATGAAGAGCAAGCCACTTACTGCTACATTGAGCGACACCAAGCCTGAGGATGATTCTAGCAATGAGGATGACAGAATCCTAAATGCCTTCATTGCCACTGTTAATCCTTCTGAAGGGATTGTTGAAAACGTGGATGAAGAAGAGTACTTGATGGAGTCTAAATTTGAGAAGATGGATGAACAAGATGACATCCATACAGCTTATGCAAAGTTATACAAGGTCTCAGAAGGTATGAGAAGTTGTATAGGTTGACCACCAAGAAGCTTAGTGATGTGGAGCTTAGGCAAGAAGAAATCTCTACAAAATTTGATAAAGCTAATCAGACTATTGGAGCACTGAGATTTGAAAATAATTTCTTGGCTGAAAAGACCAAGAAGTTTGAGGCAGAAATGTTCGAAGTCAGAGCTCAGCTGGAAAGGACTTCAAGTGCTAAGCTCGATAAGATGCTCAGTCTTCAGAAATCTGCTTCCCGATCAAACCGATTTAGGATATGATTTCTCTTCTCCTAGTATTGCTTCTACTAGTACTACTATTTTTGTTCCTCCTGCTAATAATGTTGAAACTGAGAACAATGAAGTTAAAAATGAATTAGTTAGTGAGAACATAGATAAGGGTAAGTCTATCTTAGGAGCACCCTCTAAACTTGCTAAGAATGAGACTAAAAACCCTAGGGCTAAGAAGGAAAACTCTAAAAAGCCAAAACAGAAAAAGTAGCATTTCTGTCATAACTGTGGCACAGCTAGACATACTTGACCTAATTGCTACAAGTGGCTAGCCACTCAAAAGAGCAATAACATGATCGCATCGGGAGATCAGAGTCAGCTTCCATCCTCTCTTGCTCCTCTTGGAGATCATCTTAAAGCCCTCATGTTCCTCTCGAATTTGAACGGTTTTAACTTTTCCCCTCACTGCCGGATCAAGGGTTCTCTAAATGAAAAGGTTCTTCCAAGGTGTGGAAGGAAAAGGGCTTCAAGTGATTCTGTCACTTCTTTTCTCTCTCCCTTTCTTGTTTTTGTTTTTGCATTACTTGTGTGTTTTGCTTTACTATTTTGAGTCAGTCTAGTTTTATGCATTACTTTGTTTTGTTTAACAAGTTTTGGTTTGGATTAGTTTTCAGTTTTGTTTTATTTTGTTTTTCATATAAAAATAAAAATAAAAATTGAAAAATTGAAAAATACAAAAACAGTGTGTTATGTGTACATTGGATAGCCATTGAAATAAAGTTTTCTAAACTTTGTATCTCTTGTAACTTAGATGAGCATCTCTATGCACAACTAGCAAGTGAGTTTTGTGGCTCGTGTTTGTGATGAGTAAGATTAAGTAATCATTTGTACTTATCACTCGTATCACTCTTTTTGACGGGAAGGACTAGAAAATCTTAAGAGAAAGGCATAAATAATCATCTCACCACTGTTGCCCACCAATCATGAAATGATATTCGTATGCTTCGGCATAGTAAAAGTGCAATGTCAAATACTTAACATCATTGAGTATTTCTTTTCTATCTCTTATATGCCCATGTATGATATGCTTATTAAAAGAAAAGTATGCAAAGAAAAATAAAAAGAAAAAAGATCAAAATGCTTTATATGATCGCAAGCGTGTATTTTAGGAGTGTGGGAGTTATAGGATGTACCTTGAAGGTGATAGTCCCCATCAAATAGTTATGATTGTGTGTAAGTTAAAGCGATTTTCTCATATCTCAAATCGTCATAACATGTAGACACTTATGCAATCTTGCGATATTTTTCACACATAACATGCAATATTCTTTGCTACTTTTGATACATGTGCAGATACAATGTGATTTGGCCATCACAAGGAATACATGTGTTAATGTATGCTCATTAAACAATCTTGACTTGTTTTTGAAATATAAAATTGGTTAGACTTTTTTAGTGTGTGCGTGTGTGTGTGTTTTGGGATCTATGTGCTTAACATTTTTTGTTGAGAGATGATTTTGAGAGTTCAAAATGATTGTTTGGATCCTTGGTTGAGTTGCATGTTTGATTGCATTCATGTCTGTGTTTTTCTCTTTTTTGAAAAAACTATTTTTAAGCAATGTCGACAACTCCTCGACACCTATCGACACCTAGCTTTTCTATCGAGCTCTTCAGTTAATTTTTATCGGAATCTCGACACCTCTCGATAGCTAGGTCGATCCATCAAGCAACTTTTTGTCCCATCGATAGTTCCTCAACAGATCATTGACCCATCGAGCTTCTTTTTGCCTTGGACACTTGCTCGATAGCTGCATCTGTCGAGCCGTTTAAAGCTAGACACCTCTCAATCTGTCAATAATTACTGAGCATGTATATAAAGGGTTCTCGCAATCTCAGACTCATTTCACTCGATCTCTCTCAATCTCTCTTGACTTTTCACCTCCCAAAACCTCTCTCACTCACTCTAAACCTCTTCCTCAAGGATTTTTCAGCCTAGATCAAGTTTTTCTTCACTTAGTAAGGGTCTTAATCCTTCTTTCTCATGCATTTCATCTTTTATGACCTAACTTTTGGGGTTTGATGAAAAATTTAGGGTTTTTCAAAATCAAAAAGGTTTTTGCAAAATTTTTGGGATGGGTTTTGTGTTTTTGATCTTAAAACTTCATGCATTACATCTCATTTGCATTATAACATTGTTTCATGCATTCTTAGATGTGTGTTTACTTTGTTGCATACTTGTGTACTGGTAGGATTGGATTGGGCTAAGCCAATGATGTAATTACCTTTGCATGTCACATGTTTATGCATTTCCATGCATAAGTACTTTCTATTCAATATATTTTGATATATTTTTGTTGCTTGGGACTTTTCTGATTGTCTCTTTCTCCCTCTCTCTTTCTCTCTAGTTTACGTTAGTTGCGTCATGGCAACTAAGCGTAAATCTACTTAGTCCCGAAACCCTCTTCGTTTCGGGGCATCCACTTCATCTGATCCTACTCCTTCTTCTGTTCGGTTCCGTGATGAGCAAGCTCGAAAGGACTTCTCAAAGAACTTTTCTAGACGAAGCGTTCATTCAGAACGCCAAGTCATTTTGTCGGACTTCTTCGACACTGACCTATCCACTGTCATTCACAGTAGGGGTTGGGAGTCACTGTGTGATGTCTCGGTCACTTGTCCATCTGTGTTGATCCAGGAGTTTTACTCCAACATGCATGAATTTGATTATCCAGTACCTCTTTTTATTACTTGCGTTCGAAGTACGTGCATTGTGGTTACACCGGATATTGTATCCGATGTGCTCTGTGTCCCGAGGGTAGAGCATCCTGACTACCCTAGTTGTAAGTGTCTGAGGACTGTGTCCAAAGATGAGCTTATGTCCGCTTTTTGTGAGCGTCCCTCTGATTGAGGCGAGTGTCAGTTTACTCCATGTTCAATCTTTGCTAAAGGTCCCAGATTCATGAACATGGTTATGACTTTTGTTTTGCATCCTTTTTCTCACTATAACTCTATTACCGAGCCTCGTGCTCGATTTTTGCTTTCTCTTTTAAAGCATCTTACTATAGCTTTTACCTCTCATTTTATTCTTTCTATCATAGATGTATGTAGGGATACAACGACTCGTGATAAGCTCATCTTCTCTTCGGTTATCACGAGGCTTTTATGCCATTTTTCTGTTCCCTTTCCCATTTCTGACCACTTCTCTGTTATGTGTGCCATTGATGCCGCTACCGTTAAACAGAGCGAGGCGTAGCTACGTTCGAGGCGGTCCGGTATGGCAGCTCCTCCCACTGCTTCTGCTCCATCCACCTGCGCTCATTCTTCTTCTGCGGGTGGTGTGACTCTAGACACGATCATGGCACAGCTTCAACGCATGGATGCTCGCCTTGACACTCTTACTGATGAGTTGTGTCAAGTGAACACCTGTGTCGGCCGTATTGGCAGACGGCAGGCTCGCCTTGGTGGCTTCGTAGAGTCTCCCTCTCCTCCTCCTGTGTCATCCGAGGACGATGACGACTCTGACGACAATGATGATGATGGGATGCGATGCTAGCTCACCCAGTGATGACGAGATGTCTACTTGATACTCTTACCCTTTGTCACTCATGATAAAAAGGGGGAGTAATTTTGAATATAAGAGTAGTCATTCTCATAGGATGAGGGTTAGTGTAGGAGATTTTTGTTAAGGGGAGTGTTGATATTGAGGGATGTAGTGAGGTTTTTATGTATCTTTTTCTTTTCTATCCTTTTTAGATACATTGTTCTTGTACATGGGTCTTGTGACCATTTTGACATACATTGTACTTATATTCTTTATATATTGATGTATATTTTTCACCTACCCTTACATGTGTTGTTTCTTTTCTCTCTTTATGCACATGTCTCTTATTACTTGTATGCAATCAATTATTTCTGTTTCACACTAGGATGCCTTGATGAGTTTTTGTTTAAAGTGTTTCAGAAATACAGGTTGTCAAAGTCTACTTGCCATAAACTCTCTTCTTGCAAAGTTTTTCAAGAGTTTGTGTTAGGATAGATTTTATTGTATTCAACAAGTGAATATGAGTTGAGTGATTTATGACTTCTCTCATATCTCATTTATTTGTTGTGGTTTTGTCACGGATTGCTAAAGGGGGAGATTGTTAGGACATATGTGATTCATTGCTAGAAACATGTGTCACTATTTTATGTAATTGGCTAATTCTTTGACAAAACGTACTTTACTTGTAATTGGGTAGATCTAGGATGTGTTTAATGCTTTAAGAAACCTTGTTTCAAGTTCAAGTGTTAAAGCCATGCAAGTCTGTCCAAGAATCAAGTCAGAAAGTGATGTTCATTAAAGCTTGACAACTAGCATCTATCGAGATTTAAAGAGAGCTGTTTCAGCCCGAGGCTGGACAGCTAGCTCGATAGATGGCTATCTATCGAGGTTTATGAAGTTCAGTTTTCCAGGACTGTTTTTCATCCAATCCGTTAGTATGTGTTTAGGCTTTCTTTTCTCACAACCCTAAACATACATAAGGATTATTTTAAGGGCCAGAAAAGGTGACACAAGTTGCACAAGAGAAAATTCCACAAGTGTGAAGAAGAGTGTGATCGAAAACCTAATTTGCCCTAGTTCTTCAAGAAGCTGCTGTGTTTGTACACCGTAGGGTTTTGTGACCAAGCAACTTCGTGATCTTCATTGTTTGGATGAACTGAAGAACTTTGTAGCTAACATCCTTCTCAAGTTGGTGATCAAGAAGCTGCTGTGTTTGTACACCGTAGGGTTTTGTGACCAAGCAACTTCGTGATCTTCATTGTCTGGATGAACTGAAGAACTTTGTAGCCAACATCCTTCTCAAGTTGGTGATCAAGTCGCGTATTGGGATCCGCGTAATTGGTTAGTCACGTATTGGGAGCCGTGCATTAAAAAGGAGAGATTGTTACTACTGAACAAGTCCAATTAGATATTGGGGTAAGAGTTCAACTGTAGGTTGGTATAAGGTACTGGGATTCCTTTACTTGTAGCCGCTTGTTGTGATAATAGTGGATTCTTGGGAGTGGTGACCTTAAAATCACACGTTGGGGTTTTTGCCTCGAAGGTTTTCCCCATTCGTAAACAAATCACCGTGTTAATTTATTTTTCGCTGCATACTTAGTTTAATTGGTGATTTGTTTGTGCTACCACGCGCTTTGCATGTTAATTTGATTAATTAATAAAATTGGCTAATTAATCAATTAATTCATCACAAAGGGTCAATACGTTTTTGGCCTATCAACAATACCACAAATGTAACTAATTAACAACACCACAAATTTCTCCAAACAAACATTATATTCACATAGAAATATAATTGTATTTGTAGTATATTTTTTAGTAGTAAAAAAAGGTGCTCTCATTGGAAAATACATAAAGACAAAATAGAAGAATAATGCAAAATCCAAAATTGGAAACGGAGAATGAATAAATATCATACAAATCCAGAGTACATGATTCGAGTTTCTCTTGCTATTGGAATGTCCCAAAAATTTCAATGCTTCAAACTCTCAACAATTTTGGAGAGGGCTGAATATGTCCCAAAGGAACATGATACAACACCTACTAAAATAATTATAATACAAAGTGCTCCCTGAAAAAAGAATAACCATATAAATAATGGACGTGAAAGCAAATATGATAATCAAGCTGTCAGTATTGCCCACAAGACACAACAGCAATGTAATGATTGAACTTCTAGTTTAGCTCCATAAACCATTTGCATGCATTTATAAATCCTATTACCTTGCAATCCCCAATGCAAGGAGGTGTTCAAATTCAAACAGAGTGATTCAACATCACAATGGCATAAAGGGGGTTGTTAGCTATTGGCTTCAAACAAATTCCAAAATGGGTAGAGCTGGAAAACCATGATTTACAAAGGACATACATAACTATAGTAGTAAATCAATAATAATAATAATAATATGTAGATGCCATAACTGCAACCGGGTTATTTTCCCTCTCACAATGCTTAGGAAACAAGCACAAGGAAGTATAAATTCCTGCCATAGAAATAAGTGTTAATATAATAAAATAGACAAGCTTCGGAATTATATATCCTTGATAGGAATGGCAACGGGTCTGGTTCGGGGTGAGTTTTTCTATATCCGAACCCGACCCGCGAGCCTGCTATTGTAACCTGAACCTGGCCCGGTTAATAAAAGGGTTTTTTTTCCCACCCCAAACCCGCCCCGTCGGGCCCCGTCCCCTCATGCCCAGCCTAGCCCAAAATCAGAAACACAAATTTCAATTTATGATTTTTTGGCCCAAAATCACAAACACAAACACAAATCCAAACACAATCACAAACATAAACACAGAAATCACAAACACAAATTTCAGATCTATGATTTTCCCTTTCAAAATCACAAACACAGAAATCATTAACACAAACATAAACTCACATGATTGAGACGAACTGAACCCAGAAATTTTTTTTTTTTTGAAGAACGAGGTGGAGCCGTGGAGCAATGCCATGAGGCCATGGGCGAGAAAGATGAGAGGGGCAGAGGGCTGTGCAAGATCGGCGACGGTAAGGATGAAACGGAGTTGAGAGAGTAGATAGTTGTGCATGTGCTTGACTGCTTGTGGGCTTGTGGCCGTGTGAGTGAGAGCTGAGAGATGAAGAAGAAGAGGTGGCTGTGTGAGATAGTGAGTGAGAGAGCTGAGATAGCTTGGGACAACGGTGAGAGCTAGGGCGGTAGTGAGAGGTTGGGCAGTTGGGCTAGCGGTGAGATTGAGAGTGAGTAAAGGAGATGGTGAGCTGAAGAGATGAGAGGCGGCTTAAGCTGAAATGAAATGAGAATAAAAAATTTTAGGGTTTATAACTATATATATGTGAGGGTATTTTAGTAACTATATATATGTATATATAACCGGGTCGGGTCGGGTCGGGTCCGGGTCCGGGCTTAGTTTTGGGAAAAACCCTGACGCGACCCGGACCCGCTTTAGGTTTTTTTTTTAAAAGCTCAAACCTAACCCTATTTTTTATAGGGCCGGGTAAAATCCAGCCCATTAGGGTCGAGCCGGGCCGGGTACTCGCGGGTTAGGTAGAAATTGCCATCCCTAATCCTTGAACCAAATGCATCATAACTACTGCTAGAAGGAGAAGACACATGAGTTTGCAGAAAAAACTTACTACAGGCATTGTGAGCAAAGATCCAATCAATGACATTATCTGACCTGAAATAAGATTAACAAAATAATTTATTAACTATAGTTTCTTTTATTTTTAATTTAATTTTTTTGGTACACAAATGCTTACATACATATATATAAGTTGCATGGTCCAGCATCCTGTGTTCAAGTAGAAACACAACACTCATTTATGTCCCTTATAAACATAAAAGCTACACACTGTCATCCCATACATAAAACTTTACTCCCACAATGTGTATAAAAATCTCAAATAACACAGCCAATCTTAACACATCTACATCTCAAACAATTAGTTCAATCTTAACACAGCCAAATCTCAAATAATTGTATTAGAACATAATGAATTCTTTAAGAAAAAGCACACAAACATTGAGATATAATTTTAAGGAGAAGAAACTAACCAAAGAGAGGTACAAGAATAACTAAGAAAAAAAAAAAAAAAAAAAAAAACGAGAAGCTAAGTATGAGTGATCAGTTAAGAACGAAGCATCCCTGTACCATGATGTGATAAGTATGAGTGAGACATTGCCGCTTCGGAGCTGGACCCAGTCTCTATTGCCAATAACGAAGCATACCTGTACCATGATGTTAAAATTAAAAGTGAACATTTGAAAGAGAGACAAAGAATCAAGTAGACCCAATAAGCATATATAAAACCATTCTATGAGAAATGCAAGGACGAAAGCTACTTACGCAGAATAAAGCAAAGTGAATGAAGGCTTGTAGATCAAAAGAAAGTGAATAACACATCAAACTCAATGAAAAGATTGTAAATTTATTGGTAAAGTTATATATATCTACCAAAATTAGGGACCAAACTTAGAAGAAGAAACAATTCAAAAAGCAAATCAGTCAACAAATAAATGAACTCAAAAAAAAAAAAAAAAAAAAAAACAAGGTCACTCTCTCCCATCGTGACACTGAAAATTAGGATCTCTATGGCTCCAATGTCCATCTAGTCCTATATTAATCAATTTGAGAGCCCAATTTTAATCCCAAAAAAAAAGAGCCTCCTAAGTTAACCATATTAAATTATCATTAGACGAAGATCTGTTAAGGAAACAAATAAAACGCAATATCAATTCCCAATTTGCTCATAAAGGGAATTCAGAATCACAACTTTGACGTACAAGCCAATAGTAGATCCAAACATTGCGGCTCCATCCAAAAGATCCCGCGTTTTAATTTAATAATCCAAAATTTATTTATTTCAAAAAAATAAGCAACATAATTCACACACAGAGAGATTTGAATAGTTTGATCAAAATCACGAGCCGAATATGTAGATCAATCACAGATCATTGAATAAATCAACCATAAAAAGGGGAAAATGTTTATAATTCTAAAATAAATATGGATGGGATAGTGAAAATTACATCTCATGTTCGTCTATATGGATCGTCCATGAACCTTGAGCCAAATGTTCAAATAGACCGTCTATGAGCAAAAGAGTCGTCCATGGGTAAAGAACATGGACGATCACATAACACTTGGGAAATCCTCAAGTATTGACTCACTCACATGTGTGAAGGATTCGAGCCACAAAATCTTGGAGCGGTTACCCAACCCATATTCATCGCCACAAATTCCTCATAAGTACTTAACTTTGACCAGCGGTTGTAACTCCTATAGCCATTGAGGAAGTTATGTGTGGACTCACTGATTTTCACAAATCTTGAGGAAGTTACTAAGCCAATAACTGCTCCAAGGTTTTCTATATAAGGACCGGCCTGAATCAAATCAAAGTAAGTGCATTCTGAGATTTTACTTCTAAAAAGTTGGAACTCTATTCTTGTGAGAAACTAACTTAGGCATCAGAGGGTGTTTGGCTGGTCCACCCCGGTCCCCTTTGATAGTGTGTTCATCTTTGCAGGCCTTCACAACAACCAGTAGCTCCATTAAAGTCGGAACATTCAGCCTATTGATCTCATGTAGCATCAATTGGCGCCATCTGTGGGAAGGCGATTTGTATTTTTGCAAATTGGTCCTTCTTAGAAAAAAGGCTGTATGGTTCGAACAAAATCAAGGGCTACAAGCCCAGGTTATCAGGAAAGTAGAGACACATCCAGTAATCCCAATCGCGATCGTCAGTTAGCACCTGTCACGCAACCACCTTCCATCCAACATATACAATCCACGGTAGCCGCCATGGCAAAGTTAACTCGTTAGAATCGAGAATTGACCAGGGAGATTGGTTTGAGAAGGCAACATCGTGAAAGATATGTAGATGAGCAATCCCAAAGTCAGGAAGACAGAGGAGAAAACGCTGAGCCTGAAAACCAATCAAGGGGCACTGCCTCACAGAGAATGCCACATTTTGAGAAGAAGATGGACCAGATGAGGAAGGTGATGGACAAAATGAGAGAAATGAATAGGGCGAATCCTGTAGATGACTTGGTTCATCGAACAGACTACCCTTTCACGCCTTCCATCAATAGTCACCCCTTGCCTCCTAAGTTCAAAATGCCTTCCCTAGATTCACGATGGAATGTGTGACCCGTGTGATCACATTGCAACTTTCAAGACTACAATGCACCTTCAAGGGGTTCCGGACAAGATTATGTGTAGGGCCTTCCCTACAACTCTTAAAGGACCAGCACGATTATGGTTTAGCAAAATACCTCCCAATATGGTGAATTCCTTTGAAGAATTGAGTAAATTATTTGTCAACAATTTTATCGGAGGGCAAAGACACAAGCATTCCTCGTCTAGCTTGTTGACTATAGAGCAAGGGGAGAATGAAAGTTTGCTGTCCTTCATTACCCGTTTCAACAAGGAAGCCCTCACAATACACGAAATGGATGACAAATTGCTGTTGGCTGCCTTCCATAATGGAGTCAATTTGGATTTGTTCATCCACAAACTTTAAGAGCAGGAGCCCCAAACCATGGCTGAACTCATCCACTAGGCCTAGAATTTCATGAATGCAGAGGATGCGATCATAGACAAGAAGAGGAAGAAAGTAAAACGAACGGAATCAGACCTAGCTTGTCATACCGAATAAGGCCCTTGTCCAAAGAAGGCTTGCATAGGAGAGAAGCAGGATCGAAACAATAGGAGACAGGTTCGTCCTCAGGAAGGAATTAGAATTATACACCCTTAAATGCCCCATTCGATCAAGTGCTCATGCAAATCAAGGATGATCTTTCCTTGAAGTGGCTAGAGAAGATGAAAGGAGATCCCAACAAGCGCAATAAGAATAAATATTGTCGCTTCCATAGAGATCATGGGCATGACACAGACGAGTGTTATGACTTGAAGCAGCAGATTGAGAATCTCATTAGACAAGGAAAGTTGAGGCACTTCATTGGAAGGGATCATAAAGATGATAAGTTGAAGGGAAAGATGGAAGAATCATCACAGCCCCCACTTGGAGAAATAAGGGTTATCATAGGAAGGACTTCGACAGGATAGTCTTCCAAGTCAAAGAAGACGTATCTCAAAGTGGTGCAAAATGTCCAACTCTCTGGACGATCCCCAAGGACGAGAGGGATTGATGAGCCAACTATTTCATTCACTGACGAAGAAGCTGAAAGGATCCATCACCCACATGACAATGCAATTGTCATTACTTTACTCATCACGGATTATACAACCAGGAGAGTGTTGGTGGACAATGAAAGTTTAGCAGACATATTGTACTACCCTGCCTTCCAGCAGATGAGGCTTGGACGAGATCAACTTCGTCCAATATGTTCGCCATCGATAGGATTTGGAGGAATGAAGGTGCAGCCTGTAGGCACCATCACGTTACTTGTAGTAGTGGGGTCATACTCACAACAGATAACCAAGGAAGTCAATTTCTTCGTGGTGGATTGTTCGTCCTCATACAATGCTATTATTGGAAAACCAACTTTGAACAATTGGAAGGCGGTCACGTCTACATACCATCTATCCGTTAAATTCCCTACAGAATATGGGGTAGGACAAGTGCAGGGAGACCAACTAGCAGTAAGAGAATGCTATTTGGCAATGTTGCCACAGACGAGCAGAACCGGACGATGAATATTGAAGAAAGAAGAGTTGTCGCGGAACCTACTGAAGTATTGGAAAACGTTTTATTACAAGAAATGATCCTAAAAAGTTCACCAGAATTGGAATAAGTATGAAGGAGAAGGCGAAAAAAGACCTCATCCAGTTTTTGAGGAAGAGTATCAATGTTTTTGCGTGGAGTCATGACGACATGCCAGGAATCGATCCAAGTGTAATTAGTCATTGATTGAATGTGTACCCCTCTTCTAAGCCTGTTCGTTAGAAGAAGAGGGTGTTTGCTCCTGAACGAGATAAGGCTATCAAAGAAGAGGTTCAGAAACTGACCACAGCATAGTTTATCCGGGAAGTCTATTACCCGGATTGGTTAGCCAATATGGTGATGGTGAAGAAGGCAAATAGCAAGTGGAGCATGTGCGTAGACTTCACTGAACCTAAGTAAATGTGCATTTGGAGTATCATCAGGAAAGTTTCTAGGATTCATGGTTTCACAAAGAGGAATTAAAGCAAATATAGACAAGATCCAAGCCATATTAAACATGGAACCACCTAAAAATGTCAAGGAAGTCCAGTCCCCCACTGGACAAGTTGCTGCTTTAAACAGGTTTGTTTCAAAAGCCATAGACAAGTGTTTACCCTTCTTCAAAGTCCTCAGGAAGGCATTTGAATGGATGGATGAGTGTCAAAAGGCCTTCCAAGATCTAAAGGATTATCTTACCAAGGCTCTATTGTTAAGTCCGCCCGTGCTAGGAGAGGAACTGTATCTGTACTTAGCAGTGTCCCCATATGCTGTGAGTTCAGCGTTGATTAGGGAGGAAGGAAAGGTGCAAAAGCCTGTGTATTACACTAGCTGAGCACTCAGAGGAGTAGAAGGAAGGTATCTACTGATAGAGAAGTTAGCTTCTGCACTAATAACAGCTTCTAGGAAGTTAAGACATTACTTCCAAGTTCATGTCATCAATGTCATGATGGACCATCCGCTCAAGAAGGCAATAAACAAGCTGGAAGCTGCAGGACAACTGATTCAATGGGCAGTCGAGCTCAGTGAATTTGACATTCGGTACTAACCGAGAAATGCAATAAAGGCTCAAGCCCTGGTAGATTTCATTGCAGAGTTCACTCCAAGTTATGAGGACTTAGGCAGAAGAGAAGACAATAAAAAATGGGTCTTCCATGTAGATGGATCGTCTACACTGCATGTAGGAGGTATAGGAGTTGTTTTGTAGTCACCAGAAGGAGATAAATTGAAGCACAAGGTTCGCTTGCAGTACCAAACAACTAACAATGAAGTGGAGTATGAAACCCTTCTTAAAGGGTTGGAGTTGGTTAAATCTGTAGAAGTAGACTCAATACTCGTCTTGGGAGACTCTCAGTTGGTCATAGGCCAAGTAAATGGGACATGTGAAGCCAAGGAAGACAGAATGAAGAGATATTTAAAGAAGGTGGTATGCCTTGTGAAGAAATTCAAAGAAGTTGATTTCGTTCAAATCCCAAGAGAAGAGAACGTAGAAGCTGATACTTTAGCAAAGGAAGCCTTCGCGAATGAAGTAATGGACGAGTTTGATGAAATACAATACATGCCAAGCATAGACATCCCAGAAATGTTGCAAATAGAAGGTGAGGAAAATTGAATGACCTTGAGAGTATCATACCTGAAGGATGGAAGGCTTCCAAAGGGGAAGGACAAAGCCAGAAAGCTCAGTTAAATCAGCCAAGTACATCCTTATGGACGAAGTGTTATACAAAAGAGGTTTTTCCCAGCCTTACCTAAGGTGTTTAACTCTAGACAAGGCAAATTACATATGGAGGGAAGTTCATGAAGGAGCATGTGGTAACCACTCAAGAGCCAGATCACTCGTCCACAAGGTCGTCCGTGCAGGATACTATTGGCCAATCACCCAAGCTGATGCTAAGGCATATGTTAAGATATGTGATCAATGTTAACGTTTTGGTAATATTCCTAGATAGCCATCAGAGTATCTTACCCCAATGATAGCCCCTTGGCTTTTTGCACAATGGGGTTTGGATATTTTAGGCCCCTTTCCAACTGAAACTAAACAGATGAAGTTTTTGGTGGTAAGAATAGATTATTTCACTAAATGGGTAGAAGCTGAACCTTTAGTGAAGATTACACAACAGAATGTCAAAAACTTCGTTTGGAAAAGCATTGTATGCAGATTTGGAGTACCTAGGGTACTAGTGTCTGACAATGGACGATAGTTCGACAACACACCTTTCAGGGAATTTTGTGAACAATTTGGAATCAAGAACCATTACTCCTCACCCTCCCACCAACAGGCCAATGGACAAGCAAAAGTGGTAAACCGATCCTTGTTGAAAATCATCAAAACTCGGCTTGAAGGGGTAAAGGGAGTATGGCCGGATGAACTACCAGGTGTTTTGTGGGCTTACAGAACAATAGTGAGGACTCTTATGGGGGAAACTCCTTTTAAACTAGCTTACGGAAGTGAATCTGTTACACCTGCAGAGGTGTACATGGCCAGCCATAGGGTGATTAAGT
Source organism: Quercus glauca (assembly GCA_023736055.1). Taxonomy (NCBI): domain Eukaryota; kingdom Viridiplantae; phylum Streptophyta; class Magnoliopsida; order Fagales; family Fagaceae; genus Quercus; species Quercus glauca. Next base: position 94,646,917 of record CM043316.1, on the reverse strand, counting down.
ACTAAGATAAAGAAAACAAGGAACATCTTTGTCTTAACCTCGATCTTGTAGACGAGTTGAGGATGGGCGCGGAGCAGAGAACAGCAAGGTACAAAAATCTTATGGCAAAGTAGTATGATGCCATGGTGAAACCCAAACACTTTAACATTGGGGATCTCGTCCTTAAAAGGGTTTCTTTGGCCACCAAAAACTCGGCCCATGAGAAGCTAGGATCAAATTGGGAAGGACCTTACAAGGTTATCAACTGCAAAAGGCAAGGATCCTACTATTTGGAAGCCCTGGATGGACGGAAGCTAGAACATCCTTGGAATGTTGAACACTTAAGAAGATACTATCAATAAAGGGTGACCATGGACGAACATTGCCACGGACGAGATCCTTGGACGTTTAAAGTAATGTGTTGTTTACAGTGTTATTTTCTCGTATTTGCTTATTACTACTGTGTGTTTTAAATGTATAAGTATTTTGTGTTGCTTATGGACGAAGTTGTGTTGTATAAGTATTTTTAATTCCTTAAAGGCACTAGCTCTCAAGCATGTTCCATGATTGTGGACAAATGTTTACATAGTTTGGATTTCCAAATATATATGATGTATTTCCAAGTATTTGCATGATTGTGTGGGAATCCTTCATTTTTGCAATTTCATTCAAACTAATCCACAAAAGACAAACAACCAAAGATGAATAAAATCCTTGGACGCAAGGATGTGCCATCTATAAGCTTTCCTCAAAATAAGGATAAAGCAAAGAAAATAAACCTAAGGTATATCCGTCTAAAGTTTAAGACGAGATGAAACCTAAGGAATAATCGTCTAAGCCATGGACAAATAACATGTGTAAAAACACAAGTCCATGGACGAATCTAACCAGCCTAACAATCCAGTACATGGACGAGCAATTGCTGGGAACAATTTAGCTAAGGACGGACAAATGATCGTCCCCAGTTTGAATAACGAATAAAGCTAGCTAAAAGGAATGCCATTCATAGACGAGCTGCACTTAATGACGAACATGAAGGATTCATTTTACCCTATTTTGGGCGATGTAAACAAAAATTCGTCCACATGCTAAGGACGAGGTAAAATGTCTTCCTAAGTGGATAGACCACACAACCATAGAAATAATATGGACAACATAAATGAAGTTTCTCCGTAAAGTCTTAAACACATTCAAACACAATGAAAAGTGAATATGAAAATCATTCATTCATTCACTCATAGAGTTCAAAGAAGGGTAGATGACCAACGTCCAAAAACCCTTGAAGTTATGTGAAAGACAATAGAACTAATTGTACACAAAGCTTGTCCATAAACTTGGACGAGACAATTGTACTTGGAAAAATTTTTAAAAAAAAAGGAAAAAAAAAAAAAGGGAGCAAAGCCCAAAACAACGGGCACCTTTAATAAAATTAGACTAATAAATAACCTCATTTGGATAAACCACTAGGGGCATTGCCCCTAGACTTGGGGTCGTCTTGGGTAACTTCGTTGCTGGCGTCATCCACTACGTTGACATCCTCAGAACTTGTCTGTAGCAAGGAGCTTTCTATAGCGAGAGGAAGCTTGAAAGAGTCAAAGTTCAAGTCAGGAAATGCTTCCTTGGCATCAGCACGGAAATCCTCATAGTCAGCAGTATAGTGACTATCTAGATGATTCTTGTACTCGTCAGACTTCTTGAAGGCTAATATGGCTTCCTCACGTGCTTTCTCCAAGGACGAGGCAAACCCAGAAACTTGTCCCTCCAAGTGAGCAATGCGAGTATCTTTCTCGATGGCATCTGTTTTAAGCTCCTCCACCTCGTTCTTCAGCTTCGTTTCACTTCCTTGCAGACGATTGAAATCATCAGTCAACTTAGCAGCATCTAAAATGGACGCTACTTCAAGGGCATAACTATAAATAATATTTTCTTCTTCCTCCTCCTTGTCTTGAGGAAGGCTAAATGGTTGTCTGGACGAGCTAGCCCCAGATCCTGAAGCCATCCTACGTTGTAATTCCTGGAATTCCTCGAAGGGAATACTAAGAACCCCAGATGAATAATGCTCGTCTGAAGAATTACTACTGGCTGTACTACTTTCACTACTCTCATAACTACCCTCACTCCAGAAGAAACGTCCTGGTACTCGTCTATCCCCCTTTCTAAACTACTACTAGACGAAGACACGACTGAAATAAAGAAAGATTAGGATGAAAACCTAAAAAGGAAGAGGAAATACCTGATAGAACTAGAAGGAGGGCTAGACGAGACTCTTGGACGAGATGGCAGAAAGGAAATTGTGAGAAAGGTGAGAGGCAAGAGAGGGAATGCACCTATTTATAGGGCCCAGAAGTGGGGTCTACGAAGCGACGCCAGCCATCCAGAATAAGACACATGGTGGTCCCCTTGAAAAACGCAATCGATGCGACAGGTTAACCAACGAAGTCGTGACATGTGGCCCAAATTAAAAAAAAAAAAAAAAAAGGTCAGAACCACAAAGGTGCGCATTAAATCCCAATAATATCTTTGGACGACTATTGGACGAGGGGGCAACTGATGGGATAGTGACAATTACATCTCATGTTCGTCCATATGGATCATCCATGAACCTTGAGCCAAATGTTCAAATAGACCGTCTATAAGCAAAAGAGTTGTCCATAGGCAAAGCACATGGACGATCATATAACAATTGGAAAATCCTCAAGTATTGACTCATTCACGTGTGTGGAGGATTCGAGCCACAAAATCTTGGAGCGGTTACCCAACCCATATTCATCGCCACAAATTCCTCATAAGTACTTAACTTCCACCAGAGGTTGTGTCTCCTATAGCCATTGAGGAAGTTATGTCTGGACTCACTGATTTCCACGAATTTTGGAGAAGTTACTAAGCCAATAACCACTCAAAGTAAGTGCATTATGAGATTTTACTTCCAAAAAGTTGGAACTGTATTCTTGTGAGAAACTAACTAAGGCATCGGAGGGTGTTTGGCCGGTCCACCCTAGTCCCCTTTGATAGTGTGTTCATCTTTGCAAGCCTTCACAACAACCAGTAGCCCTATTGAAGTCAGAACATTCAGCGTACTGATCCATGTAGCATCAAATATATATACATTTCGAGGAAAATATAGAGTCAGTCAAACTTTGGTAAAAATATCTTAAACCGTGAATTGAAGACAAGAGATAGAGAGATGAGAATAAAAATGTAGCAGAAACCGTTTGTTTCCGCTACATTTTTTGGGCTTATCTTTCTCTCTTTTACAAACCAAAAGCTGAGTCAAAAACTGAAAATTTAAACTACCCTATGTTTCACACTGTAAAAATTGGAAATTTATGAGAAGAAAAAAAAAAGTGTGGAAGCAGAAGCAAATCTCACCGTTTGTGTAAGCTCTTGAATTCCTCATTCGTCACTTGACCACCAAACACAACCTTACTGATCCCATCCGACGTCCTCCTCAGAAGGAAATCAAACCACACACAAAAATGCAAATAGGGAATTGAAAACGCTTGCGCACACACACACAAATTGAGCTATGCAATCAGACTACATTGAGATTTGAAACTTTAACCTAATTAAATTATTGAGATTCAAAATCACAATCCAAACAAGGAATGATCCTATCACAAAAGTGAAATTTTTCATAACAAGACTGTCAAAATGTACAATTGCACATCGCAAGTAAAACACCTCCAATTTCAGAATTGAATCGATGAAACATCAAGCGCTTCGATTTTGTTCAACAGATACGATTTCAAAACAATAAACTACAAGAATTTAATCTACATAAAATTGAATTATCCATACAAAAAATTAATTAAAGCTAAAATTGGCGACTATAATTTCTTCTCTCCCCTTATTTTTCTTAGTTAACCTATATTTTAGGAATTCATCAAAAAATTCTCTCAAATCCACAACTGTAAAAAGCACAAAATTATCAAGGATCTAAAGAGATTATCCAAATTAAGATCACGTGATAGGCCACAAACTGAATGATCCCTTGTGATTAAACCAATTAATTAATTAGTCAAGTTGTTAATTAATCAATTTATCATGCAATTGTGTGGCAGCACAAACAAATCACCAAATAACTAAGAATGCAGTGGAAATTAAATGACACGGTGATTTGTTCACGAATGGGGAAAACCCTAACAGCAAAAACCCCACCGGGTGATTTTCAGGTCATCACTCCCGAAACTCCACTATTATCAAATCAAGCGGTTACAAGTAAAGGAATCCCAAGTACCTTACCAACCTACAGTTGAACCCTTACCCCAATACCCAATTGGACTTGATCTGTAGTGACAATTTCCACCTTTAATGCACGGCTCCCAAGTACGTGACTAACCAGATGCGCGGATCCCAATACACGACTTCAAACACCAACTTTAGAAAGAGAGGTTGGCTGCAAAGTTTTTTAGTTCATCCTATGCAATGAAGATCAAGAAGATGCTTGGTTACAAAACCCTTTGGTGCAAATACACAGCAACTTCTTCAGAGAAGATGAACTAGGTCAAGAACTTCGTCTTTGATCGCAATTTGCTTGAACAAGGATTGCTCAATGCTTTAGCAACTTGTGTCTATGTTGACGGCTCTTAAAACACTCCTTATATATGTTTAGGGTTAGAAGAAAAGAAGGCCCAAAAACATATTCATGGATCCCAAGAAAATCAGATCAGAAAAATCTGATTTTTAAATCTCGACAGATAGCAGGTGTCGAGGAGCTATCGATCAGGTGTCGAGCTTTAATGAAAATGCACTTCAGCTTGATTTTCCTTGGACAGACTTGATGACTTCAACACTTGATCTTGAAACCTTGTTTCTTAAAGTATTAAAAACACCTAGAACTACCCAATTACAAGTAGAGTGCGTTTTGTCAAAGGATTAGCCAATTTACATAAATAAGTATGACATATGTTCTTAATATGTGAACCACATATGTCCTAACAATCTCCCCCTTTGGCAATCCGTGACAAAACCACAACAAACAAATGAACATATGAGAGAAGTCATAAATCATTAAACTCATATTCACTTATTGAATACAATAAAATCTATCCTAATACAAACTCTTGAAAAACTTTGCAAGAAGAGAGTTTATGGCAAGTAGATTTTGACAACCTGTATTTCTGAAACACTTTTAAACAAAACTCATCAAGGCATCTTGTGTGAAACAGAAATAATTAGATTGCATACAAGTATAAAGAACATGTATATAAAGAGAGAAAAGAAACAACACATGAAGAGATAGGTGAAAGAAACATACATCCACATATAGAGAAAAAAAGTACAATGTATGTAAAACTGGTCACAAGACCTAATATACAAGATCAATGTATCTAACAAGAATAGAAAAGAAAAGATACATAAACATCTCACTACATCCCTCAACATATCAACTCTCCCCCTATCAAAAATGTCCTATACTAACTCTCTCCCTAAGATGACTACTCTCATAATCCAAAACTGCTCCCCCTTTTTGTCACGAGTGACAAAGGGTAGAGGGTCATGTAGACATCTCATCAGTAGAGCTAGCATCTCCATTATCATCATCCGAAGCATCATCATCATCACCATTATCATCCTCAGCACCAGAATCCGAAGCGACTGGAGGAGGTGGTGGAGGAGAAGTCTCAGAAGCAAAACCACCCATGGTCGCCTGCCGTCGTGCAATACGACCAACACGAACATTCACCTGATACAACTCAGTGGTGAGTGTATCGAGGCGAGCATCCATGCGATGCAGCTGCGCCATAATGTCTCCAAGAGATACATCGCCTGTAGAAGTAGAAGGAGCCGATGCAGATGGAGCTGATCTGGATGGAGCCAAACGGGAGGGGGGAGTGGAGTCCGGCTATCTTGACCTAAACTGAGCCTCACTATGTTTTACGGTAGCGGCATCTATGGCAGATATGTGTGTGAAGTGGTCGGACACAGGGAAAGGGATGGAAAAATGGCGTAGAATCCTCGTGATAGCGGAAGGAAAGATGAGCTTATCACGGGACGCCGAATCTAGATGAGCATCTATGATAGAGAAAATGAAATGAGAAGAAAAATCTATCGTAAGATGCTCAAGAAAAGATAGCAAAAATCGAGCACGAGGCTCTGTGATAGAGTTGTAGTGAGAGAGAGGATGGAGTACAAAAGTCATTACCATGTTAAGAAATCTAGGACCTTTAGCAAAAGGTCTACATGATGTATACTGATACTCACCCCAGTCAGAAGGGCGCTCACAAAAAGCGGAAATGAGTTCATCCTTGGACAAAGTCCTCAGACGCGCACAAGTAGGATAGTCAGGAAACTCTATCCTAGGAACCCTAAGCACATTCGCAACTAGCTGCGGTTTGACAACAATGCGCGTACCTCGAACGCGAGTATGAAAAAGATGTACTGAACGATCAACCCCGTGCATATTGGAGTAAAACTCCTGAATCAGCACGAGAGGACAGGGGACTGGGACGTCACAGAGTGACTCCCATCCCTTACTGTGAATAACAAAGGGAAGGTCAGTGTCAGCGAAGGTTAAGAGGAGCAGAGTCAGAAGAAGAGGAAGCTCCAGAACACAGAGGGTTCTGAGCAGGAGTGGATTTACGTTTGGGTGCCATAGACACAACTAACGTAAAAGAATGAGAAAGAGATAGAGAGGGAGACAATCAGAAAAGTCCCAAACAGTTCAAATATGACAAATATATTGAACAAAAAGTACGTATGCATGGGAATGCATGAGCATGTGACATGCAAATCAAAAGGCATCATGGGTTCAGCCCAATCCAAACCTATCAGCACACATACAAGAAACACACATCTAAATGCATGTAAATATCATTCTAATGCACATGGAATGCAATGTATGACATTTTAAAAGCATTTAAGTGAAAACCCAACCCAAAATTTCAAGAAAAACTCATCAATTTTGAAAAACCCCAAAAATTTCCAAAAATCCCAAAACCTAGGTTTCAAAACATGCAATGCATGAAAAAGTAAGGGAAAAATGAACATACCAGGTGATGGAAATTAAGGGAAGACCGAAAATGATGAAGATTAGAGGATTTGAGTGAGAAAAAGGGTGTTTGGAAGAGGAACAGCCGCGGACAGATCGAGAGAGATAGAGCAAATGAAGATCGGATCGCGACAAGAGCTTAAATAGAAGCTTCAGTAATTCTCAACAGTAGAGGTGTCGAGAGGTATCGAGGAAGGTGTCGAGGAAAGTGTCGAGGATTTTGCCTTCGACGGCTGAAGTTGTCGAGAAGGTATTGAGGTAAGAACACCTGAACCAAGAACAGAATCTCGATCGATCAACTAAGTGTCGAGGAGGTGTCGAGGAGACAGGAGATTTCTCAATCGATCCATCAGGTGTCGAGACAGGTGTCGAGATTGCGATAAGAAAAGGCTTGAGAAGCTCGACAGATGATCAGGTATCGAGGAGGTGTCGAGGAGGTGTTGAGCCAGCAGTGAAAAGCAGTTTTTCGAGAAGAGAAAAACACAGATATGAATGCAATCCAACAAACACCTCAACAATGATCCAATCAACATAAAAAGCTTTCAAAATCATCTCTCAATGAAAAGTTTAAGCACATGGATCTCCCAAAAAACACACACACACTAAACAAGTCTAACCAATTTTATTTTTCAAAAACAAGTCATGACAGTTTAGTGAGCATACAAAAGCACATGTAAAACCTTAGTGATGGCCAAATCACATTGTACCTGTACATGTATCAAAAGTAGCAAAGAATATTGCGTGTTGTATATGAAAAACATCGCAAGATTGCATATGTGTATACATGTTATGACGATCTGAGATATGAGAAAATAACTTTAACTCACACACAATCATAACTGTTTGATGGGGACTATCACCTTCGAGGTACATCTTATAACTCCCACATCTCCTAGAATACACGCTTGCAACCATTTTAAAGCATTTTTAATCTTTTTGCTTTTTATTTTCTTTGCATATTTTCTTTTTAAGCATATCATGCATGGGCTTATGAGAGAGAAAAGAATTACCCATTGATATTTGACATTCCAATATTGCTATGCCGAAGCACACAAATATCATTGACATCACACTTTTGCTATGCCGAAACATACATATGTCATTAATGATTGGCGGGCAACAGTGGTGAGATGGTTATTTATGCCTTTCTCTTAGGATTTTCTAGTCCTACCCGTCAAAAAGAGTGATATGAGTGTTAAGTTTTAAGAGATAACCTAATCTTACTCATCACAAACAAGAGCCACAAAGCTCACTTGCTTAGTTGTGCATAAAGATGCTCATCTAAGCTACAAGAGATACAAAGTTTAGAAAACTCTGTTTCATTGGCTATCCAAGGTACACAAGTACCAAAGTACACAAAACACACACTGTTTTTGTATTTTTTCTGATTTTTCAAATTTTTTTTATTTTTATATTAAAAACAAAATAAACAAAACTGAAAGTAAACACACAAAAACATGTTAACAAAGTAAAGCATAAAACTAGATTGACTCAACAAAAATGCAAAACACACAAGCAATGCAATGAACAAAAAAAACAAGAAGGGAGAAGAAAGTGATGAAATCACTTAGAATCCTTTTTCTTCCACACCTTGGAAGAACCTTTCCTTTGATTAAAACTTTGAACCGGCGGTGAGGGGGAAGAATTGAAACCGTTCAAGTTAGAAAGGAACATGAGGGCTTTTAGAATATCTCCAAGAGGAGCAAGAGAGGATTGAAGCTGATTTTGGCTTCCAGATGCTATCATGCCGTTGCTTTGTTGGGTGGCTAGCCACTTGTGGCAATTTGGTCGAGTATGACCGGCAGCTCCACAATGATGACAGAGATGCTGCTTCTTTTGTTTAGACTTTTGAGAGTTAGCCTTCTTAGCCCTAGGGTTTCTAGCATCTTTCTTATCCTGCTTAGGGGGTGCTCCTAATATAGATTTACCCTTGTCTAAATTCTCACTAGCTAATTCAGTTTTAACATCAGTGTTCTCAACTTTAACAGTATTAGCAGGAGGAACAAAAACAGTAGAACTAGTAGAAGCAGAATTAGAGAAAAAAAGTCCATACCCTAAGCCTGTTCGATATGAAGAAGATTTCTGAATGCTGAGCATCTCAGTAAGTTTTGCACTTGAGGTCCTCTCTAGTTAGGCTCTTACTTGAAACAGCTTCGCTTCAAGCTTCTTGGTCTTCTCAGCCAGGAAGTTGTTCTCAAACCTCAATGTTCCAATAGTTTGATTCGCCTCATCAAACTTTGTGGACAATTCTTCTCGATCAAGTTCCACATCACTAAGCTTTTTGGTGGCCAGCCTATACAACTTCTCATGCTTCTTTGAGAGCTTGTAAAGCTTCTTATAGGCTGAATGGATATCATCTTGATCATCCATTTTCTCACACTTGGTGTCTACCAATTCTTCTTCTTTGTCCACTTTTTCAACAATCCCTTCATTAGGATTAACTGTGGCAGTGAAGCCATTTAAGATTTCGTCATCCTCATTGTCGGAATCATCTTCAGGCTCAGTGTCACTCAGGGTTGCAGCAAGTGCCTTGCTCTTCCCAATGCTCTTGAGATATGTAGGACACTCATTCTTTATGTGTTCAAACCCATGACACCCAAAACACTTAGGTCCTACGGGAACAGTGTATTGACCACCTTCCTTTGCATCCTTTTTCCCTTTGTCTTGACTTTAAACCTGTGAAAAACTGGATTGCCTGCGGTCCTTATCAAAGCTCCTTCCATTGGCATTCTTCATAAACTTCTTGAACTGCCTTGTAATGTAGGACTTTATCTTGGAATCTTCATCATCGGAAGACTCATCTGTATCACTGCTCTTTGCCTTCAAGGTCATGCTCTTGCCTTTGCTTGACTTGCTAATCCTTGATAACCCTAGCTCGTAGGTCTGCAAGTTCCCAACTAGCTCAGTCAAAGGAATTTTGTCAATGTCCTTTGATTCTTCTATTGCCGTAATCTTGGCATGAAATCTCTCAGGTAGAGATCTGAGCACTTTCCTTACAACGTTGGGTTCAAGGATGGTTTCCCCAAGATTAAAGGCTGAGTTCACTATGTCCTTAAGCTTGGCATAGAACTCATCAAACGACTCATCCTCCTCCATCTTAATCTCTTCAAAGCTAGTAGTGAGTCTCTGTAGCTTTGAATCTTTGACAGCCTTTGTTCCTTCATAGGTTGTGTGGAGGATGGTCCACGCCTTCTTAGCAGTTTCTGTTGAGGATATCTTCTTGAACTCCTCATTGGTGACTGCGCTAAATAAGGCACTCAACGTTCTGCTGTTGAAGTTTGCCGCTTTGATCTTGGCTTCATCCCAATCGGTCGGCGCTTCTTTTGGCTTGGTCCAGCCAATCTCAACAGCTTGCCACACCTTCTCATCTAAGGACTGCAAAAAAACTCTCATGTGTACTTTCCAGTAGGCATAGTTAGTCCCATCAAATAAACGAGGTATAATTAGAGATTGTCCTCTATCCATGACAAACAGGGGTCAATGGATCAACACAGCAAAGATTAAAAACTAATCAGAGTGTGCCTGCTCTGACACCACTTGATAGGCCACAAACTGAATGACCCCTTGTGATTAAACCAATTAATTAATTAGTCAAGTTGTTAATTAATTAATTTATCATGCAATTGCGTGGCAGCACAAACAAATCACCAAATAACTAAGAATGCAGTGGAAATTAAATGACACGGTGATTTGTTCACGAATGGGGAAAATCCTAACGGCAAAAACCCCACCGGGTGATTTTCAGGTCACCACTCCCGAAACTCCACTATTATCAAATCAAACGGTTACAAGTAAAGGAATCCTAAGTACCTTACCAACCTACAGTTGAATCCTTACCCCAATACCCAATTGGACTTGATCTGTAGTGACAATTTCCACTTTTAATGCACGGCTTCCAAGTACGTGACTAACTAGATGCGTGGATCCCAGTACGTGACTTCAAACACCAACTTTAGAAAGAGAGGTTGGCTGCAAAGTTCTTCAGTTCATCATATGCGATGAAGATCAAGAAGATGCTTGGTCACAAAACCCTTAGGTGCAAATACACAGCAACTTCTTCAGAGAAGATGAACTAGGTCAAGAACTTCGTTTTTGATCATAATTTGCTTGAACAAGGATTGCTCAATGCTTTAGCAACTTGTGTCTATGTTGACGGCTCTTAAAACACTCCTTATATATGTTTAGGGTTAGAAGAAAAGAAGGCCCAAAAACATATTCACGGATCCCAAGAAAATCAGATCAGAAAAATCTGATTTGTAAATCTCGATAGATAGCAGGTGTCGAGGAGCTATCTAGCAGGTGTCGAGCTTTAATGAAAATGCACTTCAGCTTGATTTTCCTTGGACAGACTTGATGACTTCAACACTTGATCTTGAAACCTTGTTTCTTGAAGTATTAAAAACACCTAGAACTACTCAATTACAAGTAGAGTGCATTTTGTCAAAGGATTAGCCAATTTACATAAATAAGTATGACATATGTTCTTAATATGTGAACCACATATGTCCTAACATCACGTTCGGTTGCGTAGAAAACAAAAGAGGAAAAATAAAAATCGAAAAACGAAAAACGAAAATTAAACTCAGATTTTTCATTTTCGAGCGACCAAACAGAGGAAAAAGTTGTAATAGTAAAGGAGATTGAGATCAAAGATGCCAAAATAGAGAAATTAAAAAAATTAAAGATTTAAGAAATGGAAAATAGTATACAAGATAGCCAAATAGGGAGTTACGGGCATCGACGTGTTGGGAGGAGGGTCAGTGAAGAGGAGCTTGAGGTAGAGACTTAGAGAGAAAATTAAGGATGGAGGCGACTGAAGAAAAGAGAAGAGAAGATAAAGTGTGGTATTTACATCATGCTACTAGGGTTTTTAAAAAAAAAAATTAAATAGCAAAAAACCCACGCGATGGCTCGAACTGAGCATACTAAGCCACTAATCAATTATGTCTTTAAGTTTTATATATATATATATATGTGTGTGTGTGTGTGTGTGTGTGTGTGTGTGTGTGTGTGTGTGTCTTTAAGTTATATATATATATATATATATAGGTTCAGTTCGGTCCATTAAACTTTTGTGCGGGAAAAAAATTTGGGGAAATTTTTTGCTGAGAGGGAAATTGCTTACGTGGTAAATGAAGTGCACTGTCTACATACTAAATGCTGACATGACTATTAAAAAAAATCATATTTAGCATATTAAAAATTCCAAGTTAGTATTTAATAAATAATAAATCACATAAATTTTTTTTTCAATTTCTTAATTTTTTTTTAAATAAAATAAGATAATTAAATTAATTTTTTTATTCCTTTCTGTTAGGTTCTAAGGTCTTAGGATTTTATGTATTTAGAACTCTAATTTGTAATGTTGGCAAACCATGATCAAAACAATGTATTTAGTCTTATTTAGGCTTGCTCAAAGTTGGTTCATTATTGTAAAGTTGGAATCGAGTGGCTGCAGAAGTACTTGGGTTTCGGCCTGGCTCGATCGATTGAAGGACAGGCTCGATCGATCGAAAATCGCACAGGTTGATTTTTCTGCAGAATTTCCAACTCAGCCCTACTTCATTAAACGTTTAGGGTTTTATGTTTTTACCCTAGGTATATAAACAAAACCCTAGCCACGTTTTTGAAGAGACTCCATATTGTATTGTTGCTCATACATTGCGGTTTTGTGTGAATCTCTTGTGAGATCTTAGAAGAAGCTTTCCTTTACACAAAACTTAGGGTTTTCAAGGTAGAGATGATTTCAACATCTTGAAGATCAATACAGTTGCAACCATTGGAACTTAAAGATAAACAAGTGGGGAGCTTGTAGCTGATTGAGGAATTCAAGAAAGAAGTAGTCCGTGGATTCGGAGCATGTGTGTGGTCGTGTCAAGAAGTTCTACTGGTTTGTAGCATTAGGAAGTCGAGGGGGGGAGCTTGTAGTCCTTTTGTAAGAACTTCAATTCTTTCATAGTGAATTCTGGTTTGCCTTGAGGATCGGTGGGTCAAATCCTCCTCAAGTTTTTCCGTGTGGTTTCCTGGGTGATCATATCTTGTGTTCTTTATTATTTCCGCTGCTTTATATGTTTTATATGCATGATATGATTATTTGATTGTTTTAACCTAGAATTGCTTAATTTGACTAAGTAACAACTTGGCTAATTAATCTAGGCTACGCAATCTGGTTGTTTTTAAAGGGTCTAAAACTGTTCACTTTCATTATTATTAATTTGTTGGAAGAAGAAGTTTAAGTTCATTGTGTTATTTCCAAAATATAACTCATATTATTAGATCAATAACAATTAATCAAAATAACATTTTATCAAGCATTTTGTCACACAATCAAATTCAACCCCAAAACCTCCTTTTCAAGCCGGTTCTCCAACTCTTCTAAGACATTCTTAATCCTCTCTCTCTCTCTCCATGATCGAGAATTACCATCTTCGCTCATCACACCGCCACCAACAGATCTCTTTCTAACTCCATGACCAAGCACTACCACCTTTGCTCATCTCTCATCGCCCATCAATCTGCTCTCTCTATTTGTCAATTTTGCTCAAAATCAGACCTAAATGTCTCAAGTATATATATATATATATATATAGAGAGAGAGAGAGAGAGAGAGCGAGAGAGAGAGAGAGAGAGAGAGAGAGAGAGAGAGAGAGATGGTTTTTTCTTAAAGCTAACAATAGAGATAGTGTATTGGAAAATGAAAAATGAGGGAAATGAAAAGGCAAAATGGCGCTTAGGCCAAAAAAATAGAGGTATACATTGGACCAGATGCGAGCACCATACTTAGATTTGAAATTTAATCGTTGGATTTGAAAAGTGTAACGAAAGGTTAATTTTGGTAAATTATTGTCACAATCAAACGGTTGGATTTAGAAAAAGACGCGGTCAAAGTTTAGTCAAAGTTGATCAAACCCGGTCAAACTTAAGAGATGGTCTTGATACCACTGGACTTGGCAAAATTCATATTCAAATCTTAGTCAATAGGATTGAAGAGTATGGTGACATATTGGTGTTGGTAAAATTTAAGACCAATTGGATGGTCAGATTGAGAGAATATATATAGCCATATAGGTACACAACATGTGCCATTACTAGATTTGAAATCTAACCTTTGGATTTGAACAGTGTAATGAAAGGTTAATTCTGGTAAATTGTGGTCACAATCAAACAGTTAGATTTAGAGAAAGGCGCGGTCAATAACTTATTATTGAATGTTACACCAACCAATAACTTATTATTGAATGTTACACCAACCATTACTAGATTTGAAATCTAACCGTTGGATTTGAAGAGTGTAATGAAAGGTCAATTATGGTAAATTATGGTCACAATCGAACGGTTAAATTTAGAGAAAGGCGCAATCAATAACTTATTATTGAATGTTACATCAATCAATAACTTATTATTGAATTCATATTTTGAAAATCCAACCATTGGATTAAATTTTCTATATGTTCTTAACATGTATGCCAATTTTCATGCCAATCAGGTGTAATTTACAATTTGATATTTAAATTCATTTTTTATGCATTATTTAAAACTACAAAAACTTGAATTTAAACAATTGATTGATGACATGACTATTAATCTTTGATCACCTCAAAATTTTGTATGCATGAAAAATATATGAAGATAATGTAATCTAACAGTAGATTTGTCAAAATTCACATTGAATTAAAAAATATAGGGTTGGGTTCAAGTTACACCTAATGTAACTCTAAAAAATGTTACACCAACCAATAACTTATTATTGAATTCATATTTTGAAAATCCAACCGTTGGATTACATTTTCTATATGTTCTTAACATGCATACCAATTTTCATGCCAATTGGGTGTAATTTACCATTTGATCTTTAAACTCATCTTTTATACGTTATTTTAAGCTACAAAAATTTGAATTTAAATAATTGATTGATGACATGGCTATTAATCTTTGATCACCTTTAAATTTTGTAATCATGACAAATATATGAGGATAATGTAATCTAATGGAAGATTTGTCAAAATTCACATTCAATTAAAAAATATAGGGTTATGTTCAAGTTACACATAATGTAACTCTAAAAAATGTTACATAAACCAATAACTTATTATTGAATTCATATTTTGAAAATCCAACCGTTGGATTATATGTTCTATATGTTCTTAACATGCATGCCAATTTTCATGTCAATCAAGCGTAATTTACCATTTGATCTTTAAACTTATCTTTTATGCATTACTTTAAACTACAAAAACTTGAATTTAGACAATTGATTGATGATATGCCTATTAATCTTTGATCACCTTGAAATTTTGTAAGAATGAAAAATATATGAAGATAATGTAATCTAACGATAGATTTGTCAAAATTCACATTTAATTAAGAAATATAAGATTAAGTTCAAGTTACACATGATGTAACTCTAAAAAATGTTACACCACCAAATAACTTATTATTGAATTCATATTTTGAAAATCCAACCATTGGATTACATATTCTATATGTTCTTAATATGCATGCCAATTTTCATGTCAATCGGGTGTAATTTACCATTTGATCTTTAAACTCATCTTTTATGCATTATTTTAAACTACAAAAACTTAAATTTAGACAATTGATTGATGATATGCCTATTAATATTTGATCACCTTGAAATTTCGTAAGTATAAAAAATATATGAAGATAATTTAATCTAATGGTAGATTTATCAAATTCACATTGAATTAAGAAATATAGGGCTGGATTCATGTTACACCTAAGGTAACTCTAAAAAATGTTACACCACCAAATAACTTATTATTGAATTCATATTTTGAAAATCCAACCGTTGGATTAAATTTTCTATATGTTCTTAACATGCATGCCAATTTTCATGCCAATCGGATGTAATTTACAATTTGATCTTTAAACTCATCTTTTATGCGTTATTTTAAACTACAAAAACTTGAATTTAAACAATTGATTGATGACATGGTTATTAATCTTTGAACACCTTGAAATTTTGTAAGCATGAAAAATATATAAAGATAATGTAATCTAACAGTAGATTTGTCAAAATTCACATTGAATTAAGAAATATAGGGTTGGGTTCAAGTTACACTTGATATAGCTCTAAAACATGTTACACCAACCAATAACTTATTATTGAATTTATATTTTGAAAATCTAACCATTGAATTACATGTTATATATGTTCTTAACATGCATGCCAAACAGAGGGAAATTCAAGGGTCTATTGAGGCGGTCCAACCTGCCGCAAAATGGAGTACATATTGCGGCAGTTTTCTATACCGCCGCTATAGTATCTGCACAAAATGATATATTTATTGCGACGGGATTTTGGAGCGCTGCTATATCTAAGTTATCGCTGCTAAAACATATATATTGTGGCGGTTTTATGTCCCGCTGCTGTAGGACGCCGCAAAATACTATACCTATAGCGGCGGTCCTAAAAAACGCCGCAATAGACCCTATGTATAGCGGCTATCCCAAAAAGCGCCGCAATAGGAACATAGTGGCGGTTTTTGCACCCGCCGCAAAAAAACCACCGCAATAGTACAGATTTCTTGTGGTGGTTAAAAGTGGTCCACTACTTTCTTTAAATTTCTAACTAGTCAATTTCATGGATTACTAGTTTAGGTAGTCATTGGTCCATGTAGATATCATGCTTTACAATTTTGGAAATGAGAAAGCCTATAGACATTAAAAAAAAAAAAAAAATTCACAATTATTGATGCAGATTAAAAAATGATGTTAATGATGGATTCAGATTAGAACAAGTAAAATGTTGCCAAATTAACTGTTATGAAAAATATTACATATATATATATATATATATATATTGTAAATGTAGCATTGTTCTTCGAAAATATCAGTTTTGAATAAAATTGGGAAGAAAGGCAAAATAGTCATTTTAGACATCTAAAGACAAAAATTTTATTTTACATGTTCATACAATCCTGTATTTGATTTAGGATAAAAAATTCTTAATCCGAATGCGTTATGGAATTCAAGCACAAGGCGGTTGTTTTGTTAGGAAATTTGAGGTTTTATTTTATTTTATTTTGTTAATTGAGTCATATGAAGTAATTATTTTAATCAAAGGAAGAATAATTTCAAAGTAAGCAATACTAATGCAATTAATTAAAATTAATATAGTTTTTTTTTTGTCTTGGCAATGGAATGATTTAATAAGATAGTTAATGAGAAAATTAGTGCTGAAAGAAAGTTTAAATTTCATCAAGGGTAATTACTGGGGACTCCCATAGTATCATAAAGGCGTACTCCCCCCTCTCACATAAGTGTGAATCTCACTAATTAAATTTATGGTATGACTTACAATTCATGTGAGAGAGGGAGTACACATTTATGGTACTCCCAGAGTATTCAATAATTTTCCTTTCATCAAGGATGAAAAAGTCTCCAAATCACTCGCTTATGCTTTGCAGATGACTTATTCCTTTTTGCAGCAGCGGAAATTCCATCCTTGATACTATATCAGGAAGCTTAGGAAGAATTTAAAATGTTGTCAGGCCTTTCGGTAAATCACAGCAAAAGTGAAATATTTTGCTTGACTGTTGTTAACCCTGTATTGCAACAACAAATACTATCCTCACTGCATTTCAATGTTGGTTCTCTTTCAGTTAAGTATTTGGGGGTGCCTCTGATCACTGGTAAACTTTTGATGGTAGACTGTATGCCTCTTATTGAAAAAATCACAACAAGGATAAATTCCTGGACTGCCAGAAAGCTTTGGTTGTACCACTATTCTGATCAAGAATCAAAAGGCTTGTATTCTTATGCTCAAGGTTGTCAAAATCGGGATCCTACGTAAGATTTTGGGAGATAGGTGGGATCATAAATCGTAGGATTGGATTGTAAAATCCTACATTATTTGAGGGGGAAAAAAAAAACCACATTGATATGTTAAATAATCACATAAATTATACATTTATTCATAAAAAAAAAAAAAATTTATTCATTTGATGTAATTACCATACATCATTACATCTATTTGTAAGTATCATTTAAAAATGTTAAAAACCTCAAAACGTGGTACTATACTCTCCGCTCATATTCTCATTTCCACCTACCCCATTTAATATAACTATATTGATAAATTTAATTAGAACCTTTTTTTTTTTTTTTTTTTTTTTTTTTTTTTTTTTTTTTTTTTTTTTTCTGTGGAGAGAATTTCAACTTATGGCATCCACTCTTAATGATAGCTCTTTATCATTAGACCAAGACACCAATCAGTTTTTGGTGTAAGCGAAGATTGAACCCTAGATCTCTTATACAACCACTAGAGATTTTACTAGTTGAGCTAACTGGAACCCACTTAATTAGAACTTAATATATTGCGTTTAGGAAATTGAACCTAAGGTTTTTTATTTTTTATTTTTTATATTTACGAAATGTATGTTGAGTTTTATTCTTAAGCATTAAATTGGTCTGATGACATGTCATTGAAATTTAATATGATGGGTTTTAGACCCCTTACAAACAACCAGATTGTGTAGCCTAGTTAATTAGCCAAGTTGTTACGTAGTCAAATTAAGCAGTTCTAGGTTAAAGCAATCAAATAATCATATCAAAAATATAATGCAGCGGAATAATAAATAACACAGTGATATGATCACCCAGGAAACCACACGGAAAAACCTGGGGAGGATTTTACCCACCGATCCTCAAGGCAAAACGGAATCCACTAAGAAAGAATTGAAGTTCTTACAAAAGGACTTACAAGCTCCCCGCTTGACTTCCTAATGCTACCCACCAGTAAAACTTCCTGACACGACCATACGCAGGCTCCAAGTCCACGGACTACTTCTTTCTTTGAATCCCTTAATCAGCTACAAGCACCCACGCTTGATATTCTTTAAGCTTCAAAGGCAGCAACCAAGTTGATCATCAAGATGTTGAAGTAATCTCAATCTTGAAAACCCTAAGCTTTGTGTAAAGGAAAGCTCCTCTAGATCTCATAAGAGATTTACACAAAACCGCAATGTATGAGCAACAATACAACTTGTGCAACTCTTAAAAACGTGGCTAGGGTTTGCCTTATATACCTAGGGCAAAAATATAAAACCCTAAACGTTTAAAGAGTTAGGGCTGAGTTGGAAATTCTGCAGAAAACGCATCTGGGCCGATTTTCGATCAATCGAGTCTAACCTTTGATCGATCGAGCCAGGCCGAAATGCCCCAATGCATCTGCAGTCACTCGATTTCAACTTTACAATATTTTATCAACTTTGAGCAAGCCTAAACAAGACTAAGTACATTGTTTTGATCATGGTTTGCCAACATTACAAATTAGAGTTCTAAATACATAAATTCCTAAACCTTTAGAACCTAACATAATGCTACTCTATTTCTTTCTTTATTTTGTCTACTTTTCTCATAATTCTCTATTTTTTATGTACTTATTATTAAATTGTTTATTTGTGTAATTGAAAATGTCCATAATCTTAGTCTACTTCTTTCAGTAATTTATTTTAAAAGAGTGACTTGTTTTATTTTAATAGATAGTTTCATTTCAATGTCTTTAAAAATAATTATTTTATGAATTTTTTCTTGTACTAAATAGATGCTAATTTGAATTTTCATAGAAAATTTTTTGTTCAAATTCCCCCCCCCCCTTCTCTTGGAGTTATGGCTCCGTCCCTATATATATATATATAATATAATATAATTTAATAAAAAAATTTAAATTACATAATTATAAAATTGTTTTAGATAAATGAAGAAGATGTCATTAAAATGATATATATTTTAAAATATGTATCATAAATGGTTGACTAATTTGAATATATCCAAAATATTAAAAACAAATTTACACTTCTATTTCATGGAACCCATGTAACATATTATATTAAGTTTAAATTATTATATAAATTTAGAATTGTAACTTTTTTTTTTCTTTCCAAATATAAGTATAATAACTATATTATTGAATAAAATTTGTTGCCTAATCTCTAATACCTATTTTGTTTTTGTTTTTTAGGCTATAACTAAAGAGTTTGGTTCAAATAGAATAAAATTTCAAACTTTAAAACCCAAAATTAAGGAAAAATTTTTATTTTTGAGACCAAAACTAAAAATGCAACATATAAAAAGAATCAATTTAAAACCTAATTAGTTCAAAATGGACTGAAGTGGACCGAATGAATCAAATTGGATAGAAGTGGATAAAAGTAGACCAAATTGGACAGAATGAATCAAAGTGGACCGAATTTGACCAAAGTAGTTTGTAGTTTCACTTTTGGTTAAGCTCATAATATATTGCCACGAAATATTTTTAATGCCTTACAATTTTGCACACTATATTTAAACATTTATTATAAACTTAACACATTATATCTTTTTAAGAGATTAAATTTTATTCGGATGTGATGAAAAACCCAAGTTTTACACCCTCCAATTCCAATCTGCCATATCACTATATCAAAAATTAAAGAATATATATAATTACACCCAATCAATTCTAATACTCATCTGAAAATCCAACCCAACTGGGAGCTTAATGAGATGTTATTAGGTGTAGTAGGATGTATTGAGTTTTTAGTATAAAACTGATGTAGCAATTTCTTATTGGATAGTGTAAAACATTTGTTTTGAACTTCGTCTTTACAAAACTTGGAGTCCTTTTCTAAATGTTAGAAGAGTCCGAATTTGGTAAGGATGAATTTAAAACTTATGTTTTACACCATCTAATAAGAGATTGTGATATCAATATTTTACTTAAAATTCAATACATCCTACCACATTTAATAACATCACAATAAACTCTCAATTTGGTTGGATTTATATATGAATATTAGAATTGATTGAGCGTGGTTGTACTTATTCTTAAATATGTAATAAGATAATGTGACATGTTGGGATTGGAGGGTAAAACATGAATTTTACACCACATCCTTACAGAATTTAATCTCATGAGATAGAATATCGAGTTTCGTAATTACATTTTTAAGAATTTATTATTATTTTTCATAATTACATTTTAAATACTTTTCTACAATTCGATTTTTAAGGCTTAAATCAAATCCTATTAAGACCAAATTAAGGGTGGGTAGTCCAATGCTACCCATCCTTATGAATGAATGTTGCTTCACACTGGTTCAGGTATATTTCTTACACACAATATCCAATACTTTCACATTTGACAACCACCTTTTTAAGAATATCATATTCTACTCGTGATTTTGATGATGTGTACATAGTGTATATATTAGAGTGTGAGATATGCAATGCCTTTTCTTTAAGGGGTTGTGCAAAATAGAAGGCAGAACAACATTGTTATTCCTTGAAATTTACCTTGTGAACGCAGTTGGTTTCTCTCAAATTTCAAGTGAGCGTTATTAGTCATTGAATTTTAAAAAATGAGCATTATTGATTATTTTGTTAACTTTTAAGTGATGGAACTTATAACATTAAAACATTACACATGACCACCAACTTACAATCTGAGTTGTAAATTTTTTTTTAACAAATTAGATTTATCTCAATCTCTAAACAACTCAAATCCCTTTCGCCAGAACCTCAACCACGGCCTCCATTGCAATACCAACAACAAAGCCATAATTGTCCCAGACCTCATCTTGAAATCAAAATCCCACTCTAGTCTCTAGAAGGGCAACAAATATTGACAAATCTCAAACGTGTCATGAAGAAAATTCTATATAGGTGTTGACTCCAAATCTTAAATGTGTCTAGACTCTTTATTTATTTTTACCAACTATTTGTAATGATCCAGTTAGACTCTTTCGATTATGCATGCTTACAGTGGCGATGCCACTCAGAGTCCAGGGTGTTCCCAGGAACACCATGACTTGAAAAAAAAAATTATATATAATAATTTAAATTTTTTTATTTGTTTACCCTTAAAAAAAAAATAGGAACACCCTTAAGCCCAATCAGGAACACCCTCAAAATTTTTATGCCAAACAAATTTTGAACTAAAATCTAAAAAAAAAAAAAAAAAAATGTAACAGAGAATCTGAAAAAAAAAAAAAAAAAATTGTAACAGAACAAGCCAAAAAAAAAAGCCCAGCTTCTTTGTGTTGCCATAAGGCGTTGGTATTTCGTCAGTAAGCCAATAGAGGTAGAGACATGGTAGAAAGAGAGTGAGGTAGAGACATGGTGATGACAAGGGCAGCTGGAGAAGAGTCTAGAGACTGGAGACCAGAGAGAGCTTGAAAAGTGAGAAGTGAAAAGTGGAAACTAAGGAGAAGAAGAGAGAGATCCGGATTTTTTTTATTTTTAGTTTGAGTTGATGTTTATATTTTGAGTGCAAGTCTCATACTAAAGTGCAAGCCAATTGTATACAACCTGCCTAGGAACTAATGAGATGAAAAAAAAAAATTTTTTTTTGAAGATAGGTGGTAGATTTTCTACCAATGAGAGAAAGGCATGTTAGGCTAAAAAATTAATGAGAGAAAGACATGAGAGAAAATTAATGAAGCAACTAAACACTAATAATTAATAATTTAATTAACTAATACATTATAAAAGACAAACAAATTAGATTATGTTAGGCTAAACAATAATTAATGAAACAACAATACAACAAATTATAGTTTATAAAAGACAAACAAATTTATGAAACAACTAAAAAATAATAATTAATAATTTTATTAATATTTTAAATGAACTTATAGTTTATTGTACAGATACCTTTCTTCATTTCATTTTTTTTCATTTTTTTTTTCTTTTGAAGTTTTTCGGTGTATAGAATGCAAATTTGTTTTGGTTTTAAGATTTTTTTTTTTTTTTTTTTTTTAAGGCCAAATCTTGAATTTCGGCTGGTATTTATTGAAACGTCCTGAAACACCCGAAATTTTTTCAAAGTGGAATAGGAATACCCTGAACAAGATTCCTGGAGTCGCCACTGCATGCCTATGGAATCTAGAAACATTTTAAGCTTTTGTTTTTTCTCTTCATTTGTGTTAGGACGTATGTGTTTCACTTGTTAAGAACATATGTCACTATTTTATGTAATTGGCTAATCTTTTGACAAAACGCACTTTACTTGTAATTGGGTAGATCTAGGATGTGTTTAATACTTCAAGAAACTGTATTTCAAGATCAAGTGTTGAAGTCATCAAGTCTGTCCAAGAAATAAGCTGAGAAGTGCAAATTCATTAAAGCTCGATAGTTGTCTCGACAGTTGCATCTATCGAGCTTAAGAGAGCTGTTCTAGCCCCGTGTGCTCGACAGCTTCTCGACACCTCCTATCTGTCGAGGTTTAAGAATTTCAGAATTCAGATATGATTTTCTTGGGATTCGTGTTTATATGTTTGAGCTTTCTTTTCTTCTAACCCTAGACATATAAAATGATTGTTTTAAGGGCTGTCAAATAGTTCACAAGTTGCACAAGTATTGAGCAAAGTCTGTTAAGCAAATTGTGACCGGAGACAAAGTTTTGCCCTAGTTCATCATTCTTGAAGAAGTTGCTGTGTATGTGCATCGTAGGGTTTTGTGATCAAGCATCTTCTTGATCTTCATCGTGAATGAACTAAAGAACTTTTTAGCCAACAATCTTCTCTAGTTGGTGATTGAAGTCATGTATTGGGATCCGCACAATTGGTTAGTCATGTACTTGGGAGCCGTGCATCAAAAGGGGAAATTATCACTATAGAACAAGTTCAATTGGGTATTGAGGTAAGGGTTCAATTGTAGGTTGGTATAAGGTACTGGGATTCCTTTACTTGTAACCGCTTGTTATGATAATAGTGGAATTTCGAGAGTGGTGACCTAAAAATCGCTTGGTGGGGTTTTTGCCGTGTAGGTTTTCCCCATTTGTAAACAAATCATCATGTCAAATTTATTTTCCGCTGCACTTAGATTAATTGGTGATTTGTTTATGCTGCCACACGTTTGTATGTTAATTTGATTAATTAATAACTTGGGTAATTAATCAATTAATTTAATCACAAGAGGTCAATACATTTTTGGCCTATCAAGTGGTATCAGAGCAGACACACTCTGATTAGGGTTAATCTTTTCTGTGTTGATCCATTGACCCCTGTTGTCATAGTTGTAATCGGCTTGAAGAGATCATTGTTTTCAAATACATCTTGTTTTTCTAATCTCTATTTGTTTGAGTGTTTCAGAAAATACAAGTCTAAAAGTTATTTGAATTCTCTTATAATGACTATTGGAAAAGATCTCAGTTTGACTAAAAAGAAATTAGACTATCTCAGAATGAAAATGTGCAAAGGAGTTCTTCTGAGAAGAGTAAAGATTAAAGGCTTAGCTTGTAAAAGGCAGATGAGAGAAAGTACCATTCCCACTGATCTATCATCTGAGCACGAAGTGTGTTTTATGATGAAATTCGCATTTAAAGTTATGGACACATGTTTATGGTACCTTGACAGCAGTTGCTCAAGACACATGACTGGAGACCGATCTCTCTTCAAGGTTTTCGAGTATAAGAAAGTTGGCAATGTCACTTTTGGTGATGGGAGCAAGTCACAGATTAAAGGGAAAGGAATCATCTCTCTACCTAGACTACCGGACATTGCAAATGTTCTTTATGTTGAAGGTCTAAAGGTGAACCTGTTGAGCATAAGTCAGATATGTGATCAAGACTTCATGGTACTATTCTCAAAGGGAAAGTGTCTTGTCATGGATGAGTCTAGAAAGAAACTTATAAGTGGTGCTTGCACCTTAGACAACTGTTATGGATTGGTTCCTGATGCTGATATTGTGTGCAATAGCATTCGTTTGCCAAATGAAGATCTATGGCATCAATGAATGGGACATGCTAGTTACAAACATCTTTCTATTGTATCTAAGCATGAATTAGTCTTGGGGACACCAAAGCTTATTAGAATGAGCAATGTGGTGTGTGGACTATGTCAGGTTAGGAAACAGACGAAAGCCAAGCATCCAAGCACTCGGACATCAGCTACATTTAGGCCATTGGAGCTTCTACATTTGGATCTTATGGGTCCAATTATAACCGAATTTCTTGGTGGTAAGAGATATATCTTGGTTATGGTAGATGACTTCACTAGGTACACTTAGGTCATTCTCCTACGATTCAAGTCTGATGCTCCTGAGCACATTGAAGCTTTGTGCACAAGACTGCAGAATGAAAAGAGCCTGAAGATTGATCGAATTCGAAGTGACCATGGTAAAGAATTCGAGAACTTATATATGGAGTCCTTTTGCACTAGATCAGGTATATCTCAAGAATTCTCTGCTCCTATTACTCTCTAGTACAATGGTGTGGTAGAAAGAAAGAACAGGGTTATTCAAGAGATGGCCAAAGCCATGTTGCATAACAAAGATGTGGCTAGAAACTTGTGGGGAGAAGCCGTTAACACTGCATGTCATACGGTTAATAAGGTGTACTTTAGACTCGGTACCAAAAAGACTCCCTATGAATTATGGAAAGGAAGGAAGCCAAATGTTAAGTATTTTAGAATCTTTGGAAGTACTTGTTTCATCCTCAAGGATAGAGAGAATGTGGGAAAGTTTGACTCTCGGAGTGATGAAGGTATATTTTTGGGTTACTCTTCCACAAGCAAGGCTTATCGAGTATACAACAAGAGAACTACGAAGGTAATGGAGACAGTGAATGTTGTCATTGATGAGTCTTTAGATTCCAGTTCTGAGAAAGGTATTGAGGAACTCCCCAAAGAAATTCTTCCTCCTAAGTCTAAGGAAGTTCAAGAAATTGTTGAACAAGAACCTGTATTTCTAAGTACACCCGGTACTCCCAGTGTTGTAGAGGATTCTGCAGATATACCTACTTCACCGGATTCTGAATCTCATGAAGAGAAAGGATCTTACTCCAGAATTAAATTAAATCATCCTCTAGAAGTTATTATGGGAAACATGAATGAACTCACATTAAGAAAACGTACAATTGATAAATGTGTTGCTAACTTTGTGTCTTATTCTTGCTATTTGTCACAGATTGAACCCACAAAAGTTGAGGAAGCACTCCAAGATGAAAGTTGGGTCGAAGCAATGCATGATGAATTGCTCTAGTTTTAGAGGAATGATGTCTGGACTCTAATACCTAGACCGGAGGGTGAGCACATCATCGGTACAAAGTGGATATTCCGCAATAAGATTGATGAAGAAGGTAATGTGATTTGCAACAAGGCTCGACTTGTGGCTCAAGGATACTCATAAATGGAAGGAGTAGACTATGATGAAACATTTGCCTCAGTTGCTCGTATAGAGTCCATTAGAATTCTCCTTGCCCTAGCATGTCATCTGAAGTTCAAACTTTATCAGATTGATGTGAAAACTACTTTCTTGAATGGGTACTTAAAGAAGATGTCTATGTGGCTCAACCAAAAGGATTCATTGATCCACACTTTTCGGATCATGTGTTGTACCTCAAGAAGGCACTGTATGGGTTGAAGCAAGCTCCTAGAGCTTGGTATGATAGACTCACACAATATCTGGTGTCACATGGATTCACAAGAGGAAAGGCTGATCAAACTGTCTTCATAAAAAGGGAAGATGGCATGTTGATAGTTACTTAAGTCTATGTTGATGAGATCATCTTTGGGTCAACTAAGGATGAACTTGCTCATGGCTTCTCAAAACTCATGCAAACCGAGTTCAAGATGAGCATGATTGGAGAGCTGATTCACTTTCTTGGATCGCAAATTCGTCAACAAGATTCAGGTATATGCCTATCTCAATCTAAATATGCTAAGAATCTTGTGAAAAAGTTTGGTTTGGAATCTGCTAGTTCTGTTAGAACCCCTATCAGCCCAAATGTTAAACTCACTGTAGACTTGTTAGGCAAGAGTGTTGATCCATCTCTCTATAGAAGCATGATAGGTAGTCTTCTTTACCTTACTGCTAGTAGACTTGACATTAGTTACAGTGTTGGTGTGTGTGCTAGATATCAGGATAACTCCAAAAAATCACATATGACTGCTTTAAAAAGAATTATAAAGTATGTCAAAACCACTGCTGAGTTCGGTGTGTGGTACAACAAGGACACAAATGATGTTTTAGCTGGGTATCCTGATGCTGATTGGGCTGAGAATGCTGATGATAGAAATAGTACTTCGGGGGGTGGGGGGGGGAGGGGGTTTATGTGGGTAACAATCTTGTCTCTTGGATGAGCAAAAAGCAGAACTCCATCTTTTTATCCATTGCAGAAGCTGAGTACATTGCTGCCGATAGCTGTTGCACCCAACTTCTATAGATGCAAAAATTCCTCCATGATTATGGTATTTGTCAAGAGCATCTCACCATCTATTGTGACAATACCAGTGCCATCAATATCTCTAAGAATCTGGTTCAACATTCTCGAACCAAACACATAGAGATTCGACATCACTTCATTAGGGAGCTTGTCAAAGATGATATTCTCACTCTTGAGTTTATTCACACTGATGATCAGAAGGCTGACTTGTTCACCAAACCTCTTGACAGCGAACGTTTTGAATCCCTTCGTCAAAACATTGGTGTTATCTCCATGGATTGATCTCTTTCTCTCCTCTTTCTTCCTCATGCATTTGCATCTAGTTTTATGCTTTGCTTTGCTTAACATGTTTTTGTTTGTTTATTTTCAGTTTTGCTTATTTTTGTTTTTCATATAAAAATAAAATAAAAAAATTGAAAAATCTAAAAAACACAAAAACAGTGTGTGTATGTGTACATTGGTACTTGTGTACCTTGGATGGCCATTGAAACAAAGTTTTCTAAACTTTGTATCTTTTGTAACTTAGATGTGCATCTCTATGCACAACTAAGCAAGTGAGCTTTGTGACTCTTGTTTGTGATGAGTAAGATTAAGTTATCTCTTGTACTTAACACCCATATCACTATTTTTGACGGGTAGGACTAGAAAATCCTAAAAGAAATGCATAAATAACCATCTCATCATTGTTGCATGCCAATCATGATAAGACATCTATATGTTTCGGCATAGCAAAAGAGTGATGTCAATGACATTTATGTGCTTCGGCATAGCAAAATTGGAATGTCAAATATCATTGGGTAATTCTTTTCTATCTCTTATTTACCCATGCATGATATGTTTAAAAAGAAAATATGCAAAGAAAAATAAAAAGCAAAAAGATTAAGAATGCTTTAAATATGATTGTAAGCGTGTATTCTAGGAGATGTGGGAGTTATAGGATGTACCTCAAAGGTGATAGTCCCCATCAAACGATTATGATTGTGTGTTAGTTAAAGTGATTTTCTCATATTTAAAATTGTCATAACATATATACACTTATGCAATCTTGCGATATTTTTTCACACACAACACACAATATTCTTTACTACTCTTGATATATGTGCAGGTACAATGTGATTTGGCCATCACAAGGTTTACATGTGTTTATGTACGCTTACTAAACTATTTTAACTTAATTTTGAAATATAAAATTGGTTAGACTTGTTTAGTGTGTGTGTGTGTGTTTTTGGGATCCATGTGCTTAAAATTATTGTTGAGAGATGATTTCAAGAGCTTAATATGTTGATTGGATTCTTGGTTGAGTTGCATGTCTGATTGCATTCATGTCTGTGTTTTTCTCTTCTCGAAAAACTAGTTTTAAAAGCTTGCTCGACAGCTCCTCGATACCTCCTCAATTCCTTGCTATCTGTTGAGCTTTTTAAGCTTTTTCTTATCGCAATCTGGACAGCTCCTCGACACTTGGTTGATCGATCGAGAAAGTTCCTGCCTCTTCGATAGCTTCTTGATAGCTGGGTCGATCGATCGAGCTTTTGTTCTTGTGTCTTTGGTTTGTTCCTTAATACCTTCTCGACACTTGCATCTGTCGACGACCATTTTCTCGACACCTATCTCAACAGAAGTCTTGACATCTCTCGACACCTTCATCTGTCAAGATTACTAAGGGTTTTATATATACTCATGTACGATTCGGTCTCTCATTTCTCTCGATCTCTCTTTTGATAGCTCTCTCTTTTCTCTCCTAAACACTCTCATCTCACTCCAATCTTGATCCTCAAGGTTTCTTCAAGATTTTTCAAGAGTTTCATCACTTGGTAAGCTTCTATTCTCTCATTCTTCATGCATTTCATGTTTTGAAACCTAGGTTTTGGGATTTTTGAAAATTTTGGGGTTTTTCAAAATTGATGAGTATTTTTTGTAATTTTGGGATGGGTTTTCATTTAAATGAGTTCAAAATCTCATGCATTGCATCACATTTGCATTATAACAGTATTATCATGCATTTAGATGTGTGCAAGTTGATTGTGTCCTGGTAGGATTGGATTGGGCTGAGCCCATGATGTATTTTCTGTTGCATGTCACATGTTCATGCATTTTCCATGCATACATACTCTCTTTTCAATATACTTGTTATATTTGAACTGTTGTTGGAGCTTTTCTGATTGTTTCTCTCCCTCCTTTTCTCTCTGTTTACGTTAGTAGTGTCTATGGCACCTAAGCGTAAATCTGCTCCATCTAGGAACCCTCTTTGTTCTGGGACATCATCGTCTTCTGATCCTACTCCTTCTAATATTCGGTTCCATGATGAGGATGCTTGGAAGGCTTTCTCGGAGAACTTTTCTAGACGAGGCATTCATTCGGAACGCCAAGTCATTCTGGCAGACTTCGCCGACACTGACCTTCCCGATGTCATTCACAGTCAGGGATGGGAGTCACTGTGTGATGTCCCGGTCACCTGTCCTCTCGTGCTTATCTAGGAGTTTTACTTCAACATGCACAGGATTGATCATTCAGTACTTCTTTTCTTCACTCACGTTCGAGGTACGCGCATTCCTGTCACGTCGCAACTTGTTACGAATGTGTTTCGGGTTCCTAGGGTAAAGTTTCCTGACTATCCTAGTTGTGAGCGTCTGAGAACTATTTCCAAGGATGAGCTCATGTCTACTTTCTGTGAGCACCCTTTTAATTGGGGTGAGCGTCAGTTTACATCATGTAGGCCTTTTGCTAAAGGTCCTATTTTCTTGAACATGGTGATGGCCTTTGTACTCCATCATCTCTCTCATTATAACTCCATTACAGAGCCTCGTGCTTGGTTTTTGTTATCACTCCTTAAGCATCTTACTATAGACTTCCCTTCTCATTTCATTCTTTCTATCATAGATGTTCATTTGGATTTGGCGTCCCGTGATAAGCTCATCTTTCCTTCTGCTATCACGAGGATTCTACGCCATTTTTCCATCCCTTTTCTAGTGTCCGACCATTTCACTTTCATGTGTGCCATAGATGCCGCTACCATAAAATGTAGTGTGGCGCAGTTTAGGTAGCGACAGGAGTCAGCAGCTCCTCCCTCCCATTTGGCTCCATCTCGATCTGCGCTATCCACATCCGCCCCTTCCTCTTCCATGGGTGATGTTACTTTAGGAGACATCATGGCACAGCTTCAGTGCATGGATGCTCGTCTTGATACATTCTCTACTGAGTTGTATCAGGTGAATGTTCGTGTTGGCCGTATTGCTAAGCGGCAGGCGACCATAGGTGGTTTTGCTTCTGAGACTTCTCCTCCACCTTCTCTAGTAGCTCTGATTCTGCAGCTGAGGATGATGATACTGGTGGTGATGACGATGATGCTTCTGATGATGATGATGGAGATGCTAGCTCTACCGTTGAGATGTCTACTTGATACTTTACCCTTTGTCACTCGTGACAAAAAGAGGGAGTAGTTTTGGATATGAGAGTAGTCATTGTAAGGGGGAGAATTAGTATAGGACATTTGATTAGGGGGAGTGTTGTTGATATGAGGGATGCAGTGAGGATTTTATGTATATTTTCTTTTCTTTCTTTTATAGATACATTGTTCATGTACATTGGGTCTTGTGACCATTTATTAACATACATTGTGCTTATTATTTTCTATATGTTGATGTATGTTTTTCTTTCACCTACCCCTTACATGTGTTGTTTTTTTTTTTTTTTTTTTTTTCTCTCTCTTTATACACATGCTTCTTATATTTGTATGCAATCTATTATTTTTATTTCACACTAAGATGCC
This sequence comes from Quercus glauca, assembly GCA_023736055.1. Taxonomy (NCBI): domain Eukaryota; kingdom Viridiplantae; phylum Streptophyta; class Magnoliopsida; order Fagales; family Fagaceae; genus Quercus; species Quercus glauca. Next base: position 94,616,014 of record CM043316.1, on the reverse strand, counting down.
TTGATGAGTTTTGTTTAATGTGTTTAAAAAATACAGGTTGTCAAAGTTTACTTGCCATAAACTCTCTTCTTGCAAAATTTTTCAAGAGTTTGTATTAGGATAGATTTTATTGTATTCAACAAGTGAGTATGAGTTGAGTGATTTATGACTTCCCTCATATGTTCATTTGTTTGTTGTGGTTTTGTCATGGATCACCAAAGGGGGATGTTAGGTTCTAAATGTTTAGAACAATTGGCAAATCGTGAACACAAACTTGTCTAGATATAGATCTTAGAGTCTATAGGTTTTATTAGACAATGCTCAAGGTGATTCAAGTCAAGATTCAAGAACATACAAGCTGCAAGAAGAAGACTTCATATTCTGCCTGGTTCGATCGATCGAAGAACAGGCTCGATCGATCGAAAATTGTATCTGCAGAATTTTAAGTCGGCCCAAACAGTAGCTTAAGCCCATTAAGGATTAGGGTTTCGGATCTACTTCTCCCACTATATAAAGGAAACCCTAAGCCACATTTTTGAGACAAAAGGAAGAGAGATTAGAGTGCCTTTTGTGCCTCATTTTATTAGGGTTTTGTACCCAAACCTCTCTAAGTCTTTGTTGCTCATATTTGCTGTTTATGTGAATCTCTTGTGAGATCTTTGAGGAGCTTTCCTTCACATAAAATTAGGGTTTTCAAGATTGAGATTACTTCAACATCTTGATGATCAACTTGGTTGCTGCCTTTGAAGCTTAAAGAATATCAAGCGTGGGTGGTTGTAGCTGATTGAAGGGATTCAAAGAAAGAAGTAGTCCGTAGATTCGGAGCTTGCGCGTGGTCGTGTCAAGAAGTTTTACTGGTGGGTAGCATTAGGAAGTCAAGCGGGGAGCTTGTAAGTCCTTTTGTAAGAACTTCAATTCTTTCTTAGAGGATTCCGTTTTGCCTTGAGGATCGGTGGGTAAAATCCTCCCCAGGTTTTTCCGTGTGGTTTCCTGGGTGATCATATCATTGTGTCTTTTATTATTCCGCTGCTTTATATGTTTTATATGCATGATATGATTATTTGATTGTTTTAACTTAGAATTGTTTAATTTGACTAAGTAACAACTTGGCTAATTAATCTAGGCTACGCAATCTGGTTGGTTTTTAAGGGGTCTAAAACCGTTCAATCGGTATCAGAGCGGGTAGCTCTTCTTGTTGTAGATCTTTTGATCTCTGAGCTGATCCTTGACCCCTGTTGTCATGGATAATTTGAAGTGTCTTTCTAATCATGTTTCTGTTCATGCTTCTGCTGATTTTATTGATGCCTGTGATGTTTTGAATAAAAAGGACACTATTGTTTCTGCTGATTTTTTTGATGCTTTTGAAACTCTTCGTAAGGAATTATCTAAATCTCTAAAAATTTCTAAGAAATTTAAAGAAGAGTTAAAATTGGCTAATCTTGAAAAAGAGGATTTGATTGTGAGATTAGATGAGTCTAATAAAAAGAATGAATTTTGGAGAAATCAAATTTCCTCTCAAGATGGGAAGATGAAAAGCTTGGAACAAGAGTTAGCTAAGTCTAAAGCTAAACTTGAAAATTTGACTAGTTCTAAGCCTGCTGATGATAACAGAAGTGTTTCTGTTTCTCTTAAGCCTAAAACTGAGAATGTTTATATCCCTCCTTTTAAGAGGAATAATAAAGAAAAGGCTTATTTTGCTAGGTTAGACAAAGGTAAAAGTTCTGATGTAGACGCTGATGTTTATAAACTTAAGTCTAAACCTACTATTAGAGAGCATAATAAATCTGTTTTTGTGCCTACCTGTCACCTTTGTGGTGTTGTTGGTCATATTAGACCAAATTGTTCTTTGTTGAGGCAAAAACAAAATTTGAAACTAGATTTGCTGTTAGGAATACTGATGTTCCTAAATTTGTTCCTGTTTGTCACTTTTGTGGTGTCCGTAGTCACATTCGTCCTAATTGTCATAAATTGAAACCTAAGCATTCTGTATGTCAATCTAGGATATGTGATGATGTTTCTCCTGCCATAAGTCCATATAAATTGTTTCATATGCTTTTGAAAAATTTGAGCTTGTTGGCTTGTGAAAGGAATTTGCAGGATTTTAATCTTTCTCAGAAGATTGGTGTAATCCCTCAAATACACTCTGCTTCTCATGGATTTTCACCTACAAAGCCGAAGACTCGTGCTATATGGGTGAGAAAAGATCCTTTAAGGTGAGTGTTGCTGACTTGTCCCTGTTTTAATTCTTTCTATTGTTTGTGGACATGTCTTGTTTTTGTTTTTGGTTGTTTTGTTTTTTTCTAGGTTGTTTTTTATTTAAAAAAAAAAATCCAAAAACATTGAAAAATTTCAAAAAGACAAAAATATTTTATTTTGTGTCTTATTTTATTTTTCTTGAGGATTACATGAGTTTTAATATCTCTCTTGTTTTAGAACATGCTTGACATTGTGGAGAAACTTAAATAGTCTATGCTAAGCTATTTTTGATTTTGTGTGAGGATGTACTAGTTTGTACATGTACTCAAGGGTTAATTAAGAAATTGATATTTCTTGTTTGTGTACCCTTTATAGCTTAGTTAAGCACTGTCATGCATTGCATTTGCATTGATCATTTAGCACAATGTGTATTTTTTTTTTTTTTTTGGTCATAAATTTTTTTTCAAAATCTCAACAAGTGGTTATAACGTTTGTTAAAACCAAAATGATTTTTGTGTTTTGTATTATAGATCTTGGATTTATAATCAAGGATTGGCCATATTATTTTTACATAACATGTTTATGTACCTTGTTTAGCTTGGATGAGCTTATTCATTGCACTTTACTAGTTAGAGCTGTGTAGTGCATGTTGTGTGGGAAAGATGTTTGTGGTTTTTTTAATCACTTTGTCTTGATCTTGAAGTCATATGTTATTTGACTGTCGGACTTGATCCTTTTGAGAAAGGCATAAATAACCATCTCACCACTATTCACTAGCCAATCATGAACACCTTAGTGCATATCATAAGATTTTGTGCTTGAGAAAGTGTAGCACATGCACAAAAAGAACATAAGGTGTAGTCTCAATTAAATTAAAACTGGTGTGTACTATTAGGCTTGATGCCAATTCACTTAATTCAAACCGGTGTGTACTATTAGGCTTGATGCCAATTCACATAAATAAGAGGCAAAAATGCAAGAAACTTACATGATTGCAAGCTTTTATTCTAGGAGATGTTAGAGTTATATGATGTAACTCTTTAGGTGGTAGTCTCTTTTAAAATTCTATGTGATGAATTTTGTAGACTTTGTGTTTGATTGCTATTCACATATCACCTCACATATATCTCAAGCTTTTGCTAGTTGCACACACTACACAAGTTACTCTTTGTTAAACTTGGTACATTATATTGTGTGTGATTTTGTTGTGGCCATCCAAGATTAAAAGTTCCTTGATTTTAATGCAAATTGTGTTTCAAGTTTGAAAATTTTGAAAATATCTTGAGATTTGTGCAAAGCATATTTGTTGCTTAAGAAAATTCAATGGGAAAATGATTGAAACTTGTTTTTTTTAGAAAATTGGGGTTTAAAATTTGGGTTTTTGAAAAAGCATTTCATTCCATCTCATACTCATACATTTGTTTCTTTTATTTCAATGCTTTGAGGAGTGTTTTCAAAATGTGCTTATTGATTTTCAAAACCTGTGTTTTTTTCAAAATTTAGTGAGCCTCTGCCCATTTCGATCGATCCAACCTGATTTTCGATCGATCGAAAAAGTGCTCTCAATTGTCTCAGAATGACTGTGTCATTCGATCGATCGAAGATCATGGAGAAGCTTTTTTAAAAAGGGTTTGTTCTTGATCCGAATTGGGGCTTTTGTGAAATTGAGTTGAATTTGATGAAATTGGCTTGTTGTTTTGATGAAATTAGGCATTATACTCTATGTGCTGTGTTTAATAATGCTCAATTCATCAATTTGTTTATAAATTTCAACAAGTGGTTTTCAATTTTTGGGGTTTTTGGTAGAAATTCCCTGCTCGAGCCAATTTTGTCAATTTGATCTCAATTGAACTTAGTTTTACTGCATTAGAGCATGCATCATGACATATTTTGTCTTGCATCTTTTATGGTTAGGATTCACATGCATTGCATTGATTTCTGTATCCATCTTGCAGTTTTGCTGTCATATCTCTCATTGTTTTCACACATAGCATGCATACACTTTGCTACATTGGGTACTCAACTTGATCAAAAAATTGATTGATTAATTTTTGAGCGATGTACTTTCTAGTATATGCCTTTTTTTATGTGTGAACTGTAGAAAATATTTTTCTTAAGAGATATGATGGATAATCAATGTACAAATATTTTCTCTACTCATGCAACTGTTTATGGGTCACATAATGCCATGTTTGCATTTTATTGAAAGAGAGAATATTTTTTCTTCATGTGTATCCTCACCTTAGTTTTAACTTTGGTTTGTGTGTTTTTAACTTTGGTCCTGTTTGGTCCTGTTTGTAAGGATGTTCCTGATCCTGCTGGTGCTGCTGCTGCTGCTATTCCCCAACCCCTTTATGTTTCCCAAAACTATTTTTCCCACAACTTGTTTTGTTTTTCCTATTTTTATAGGGGGAGAAAAGTTAGGGGGAGCTGTCTCTATTTTCTATAGAGTTGAATTGTTTTGTGTTCCCCTTGATTCTCTATTTTCTCTTATCCTTTGTTGCGTGTGTTGACTGTTTACTCTTTGTATGAGTTGTCTTTGTCAATACGTGACAAAAAGGGGGAGAAATTATTGATTTATGGGAATCATGTTTGTCTTGTTTAGGGGGAGTTGAAATTATTTTTGAAAGGGAAGAGAATAAAAACTTTTTGTTATATCTAACTCAGGGGGAGAGTTAGTTTACTTAGTTTACTTATGTTTTTATATTTATTTCTTGTTCACTGCTTATTGATTTATATTTATGAGTTACTCATGATATATGTCTTTGTTTTGTGTTTTGTGAAATCAAGAATTTATTTTTGTTTACTTGTATTTTCCACACATGCGTTTATGCATTTTGTTTAGTGTTTCAGGAAATATACAGGCTGATTCATGTTGATTCAATTGAGCTGCTGTCTACACTTGCAACTGATGGATAGTAGTTAGGTTGAATTTGTTGTAATGAGCATTTTATTGTATTGGGTTGTTCTTGTATTTGAGCATTTCATTCTGTATGAAAGTTTTGTCACGAATTGCCAAAGGGGGAGATTGTTAGGTTCTAAATGTTTAGAACAATTGGCAAATCGTGAACACAAACTTGTCTAGATATAGATCTTAGAGTCTATAGGTTTTATTAGACAATGCTCAAGGTGATTCAAGTCAAGATTCAAGAACATACAAGCTGCAGGAAGAAGACTTCATATTCTGCCTGGTTCGATCGATCGAAGAACAGGCTCGATCGATCGAAAATCGTATCTGCAGAATTTTAAGTCGGCCCAAACAGCAGCTTAAGCCCATTAAGGATTAGGGTTTCAGATCTACTTCTCCCATTATATAAAGAAAACCCTAAGCCACGTTTTTGAGACAAAAGGAAGAGAGATTAGAGTGCCTCTTGTGCCTCCTTTTATTAGGGTTTTGTACCCAAACCTCTCTAAGTCTTTGTTGCTCATATTTGCTGTTTATGTGAATCTCTTGTGAGATCTTTGAGGAGCTTTCCTTCACATAAACTTAGGGTTTTCAAGATTGAGATTACTTCAACATCTTGATGATCAACTTGGTTGCTGCCTTTGAAGCTTAAAGAATATCAAGTGTGGGTGCTTGTAGCTGATTGAAGGGATTCAAAGAAAGAAGTAGTCCGTGGATTCGGAGCCTACGCGTGGTCGTGTCAGGAAGTTTTACTGGTGGGTAGCATTAGGAAGTCAAGCGGGGAGCTTGTAAGTCCTTTTGTAAGAACTTCAATTCTTTCTTAGTGGATTCCGTTTTGCCTTGACGATCGGTGGGTAAAATCCTCCCCAGGTTTTTCCGTGTGGTTTCCTGGGTGATCATATCATTGTATTTTTTATTATTCCGCTGCTTTATATGTTTTATATGCATGATATGATTATTTGATTGTTTTAACCTAGAATTGTTTAATTTGACTAAATAACAACTTGGCTAATTAATCTAGGCTACGCAATCTGGTTGGTTGTTAAGGGGTCTAAAACCGTTCAGGGGAGATTGTTAGGACATATGTGTTTCACTTGTTAAGAACATATGTCACTATTTTATGTAATTGGCTAATCCTTTAACAAAATCCACTTTACTTGTAATTGGGTAGATCTAGGATGTGTTTAATGCTTCAAGAAACTATGTTCCAAGATCAAGTGTTGAAGTCATCAAGTCTGTCCAAGAAACAAGTTGAGAAGTGCAAATTCATTAAAACTCGACAGCTGTCTCAACAACTGCATCTATCGAGCTTAAGAAAGCTGTTCCAGCCCCGTGTGCTCGACACCTACTCGACAGCTTCTCGACACCTGCTCGACAGCTTCTTGACACCTTCTATCTGTCGAGGTTTAAGAATTTCAGAATTTAGATATGATTTTCTTGGGATTCGTGTTTATGTGTTTAGGCTTTCTTTTCTTCTAACCCTAGACATATAAAAGGATTGTTTTAAGGTCCGTCAAATAGTTCATAAGTTACACAAGCATTGAGCAAAGTCTGTTCAAGCAAATTGTGACCGGAGACAAAGTTTTGCCCTAGTTCATCATTCTTGAAGAAGTTGCTGTGTATGTGCACCGTAGGGTTTTGTGACCAAGCATCTTCTTGATCTTCATCGTGGATGAACTGAAGAACTTTGCAGCCAACAATCTTCTCTAGTTGGTGATTGAAGTCGCATACTAGGATCCGCACAATTGATTAGTCACGTACTTGGGAGCTGTGCATCAAAAGGGGAAATTGTCACTACAGATAAAGTCCAATTGGGTATTGGGGTAAGGGTTCAACTGTAGGTTAGTATAAGGTACTGGGATTCCTTTACTTGTAACCGCTTGTAGTGATAATAGTGGAATTTCGAGAGTGGTGACCTGAAAATCGCCCGGTGGGGTTTTTGCCGTGTAGGTTTTCCCTATTCGTAAACAGATCACCGTGTCAAATTTATTTTCCACTGCACTTAGATTAATTGGTGATTTGTTTGTACTGCCACGGGTTTATATGTTAATTTGATTAATTAATAACTTGGGTAATTAATCAATTAATTTAATCACAAGGGGTCAATACGTTTTTGGCCTATCAATTTGGATGATTAGTGCTTAGTTTATATAAAACATATTGGTTATTGCCTATTTGTAAGTTATGGATATTAATATTTGTTACAGTTCTCATAAAAAAAATTGTTACCACTAAAAATCTTAACTCTTTTTTTAATTTATTTTTTATATAAAATAGAAATTATATTTTAACATAATCTAAGTGTATATGTGTGAAGTTTTCTTCAAAAGACTTGAAACCCGACCCTTACTCTTCCTGCCCCACAAGAACTTTGTATTTATAGAGTAACAATTACGCTAAATGTACGCAGTAGTACAATCTTAACTTTTAAGTGTATGATTATCTTCCCCCTCAAAAAAGTGTATGATTGTCTATGAGATCTTGTAGCTAGTTATGATAAACCATACAGTTTCTATTTTTAAAAATATTCTTTTTCATTTTAGTTATATTTTTGATGATTTTGATAGTTGTTATTAGTTTGTATAGCTTAAAATAAATATAAATTATGATTAATAAAATTGATTTAAATATAGAGTAATTAAATTTCATATATTAATCATATCTATAGTTTATAATCTATAATATTCATATAGACTTGATGACATTCAACTTTTGGTTATTCTCATAATATTGTGTTACCTAAGATTTGAGGTTTCACAAATTTACGCATCATTATTCTCATACATAGTATATTATATGTTCTTTAAATAGTAAAATATATATATTTGCATATACAAACATAATTTTATTACATGTCTATTAATAATTATTATATTTATCAAATTTCATAATTTTTTTAAAAATTGTATTATATTAATTTTTCTTGTGCATTACATGAGTTACTAACAAGTGATAGCATAATTTCTCAAAAATTGATTTGTTGTATAGTAATTAGTACGCACTATTGTGTACATTTCCGTGCATGGGTCCTTGCTTCATAGCTTTATCATGATCTCACAAGTTAAGCTAAAAAAATACAAAGATTGTTTAGTGTCATCTGTCCGTGTATGCGTCCTTGCTGCATAGCTTAATGATCTCACAAGTTAAGCTATAAAATACAAGATGCCAAGATTGTTTGCTTCAGAGCCTTATTCTAACCCAAAATATAAACCAAAATGTACCTTGCAGATTATGATTGCAGGAGGCAGTGACTCTAACACAATTACCTTGAAAATTAAGAAAAATGTCTTAATTTTCTTTTTCACTATGACACGCTCTCACTGTATTTTATCTCTGTTTCTTTCAAAATACACCTGTCAAAACTGTCTTTCTCTCAATATTTTGGTCTATATCTCACTCCAACACGAAATGGCCGAATGGCCTTTGTTTTGCTTCAGCCAAAAACCATCGTGTCCCAAACGACTAAAGTCATGTCTCATTTAATGAAGGCTGACTCTCCACATAACTTTGGGGGCCATGGCTGACAAGTACGGACCACTTTTTACAATCAAGCTTGGATTGCACCCTGCTTTGGTGTTGAGCAGTTGGGAGATGGCCAAGGAGTTCACCACCAATGACCTGGCTGTGTCCTCGCGGCCCAAACTAGTAGCCACAAAACACTTGTGCTATAACTACGCTATGTTTGGCTTTGCACCCTATGATCCCTATTGGTGTGAATTGCGTAAAATAACCACTTTAGAGCTACTATCTAATAGCCAGCTTGAGAAGCTTTCCCACATTGGAGTCTCCGAAGTTGAGAACGATATAAAAGATTTATACAAACTTCGGATAAAAAAAAAAAATCACATGTCAGGCTTGATTTTGGTGGAGTTGAAGCAATGGTTTGGGAATATGAATCTCAACGTGATTCTTAGGATGATTGCTAGAAAGAGGTACTTTGGTACTAGTGATGGGGTTAATGAAGAAGAGGCTCGGCGTTGCCAAAAGGCCTTGGGGGACTTCTTTCATCTTCTAGGGTTGTTTGTGGTGTCAGATGCAATTCTATATCTTGGGTGGTTAGATTTGGGTGGACATGAAAAGGCCATGAAGAAAACTGCAAAGGAATTGGATAGTATTCTTGGGCAATGGTTGGGAGAGCATAAGCGAAAGAGAGCTTCATCTGAGACTAAAGGGGAGGAAGATTTCATGGACATAATGCTCTCTGTCCTTGATGGCACTGAGCTTGAAGGTTACGATGCTGATTCAATCAACAAAGCTACATGTTTGGTACACTTTCCCTTTTCATTTCTTCATGGAACTTTGCTCAAGTGGCCTTGCTTGAACATGTTCCAAGCAAGGCGGCCCTCAAATGCAGGGTATACCAAAAATAATAATCTCAAAGCTGGCTTTTTAAGACTTAAATCTCATAAATAATATTCAAACCAAATTAAGGGCTCTAGGCAGCCCTATCCTATACCCATCCTTACAAATGCTTGGTTATTGAAGTAGTTCTTGCACATTTAAAAAGAAGAAAAAGAAATGTATTGCAGACTGCAGAGAACACCATAGATATATTAATTGTAAAATCCAACCAGGTAATGTCTTACATGTAACAATTTGCCACGTTACAGTATTCTGTATTGCGTCGTGTATATAATTATGCTTCTTTGCGTTTCCTTCCAAGCTAAAGCTCCAAAACATAGGGCTTTTTTTGCATCAGAGTTGCATTCTAACAAAAGGTATGCACTTTGCAGAGTATGATTGCTGCAGGCAGTGACACTAGCACAGTTACTCTAACTTGGACAATAGCGTTATTGCTAAACAACCGCCATGTGTTGAAGAAGGCCCAAGATGAGCTTGATGTCCAAGTGGGCAGGGAAAGAATTGTAATCGAATCAGACATCAGTAAGCTAGTCTATCTCCAAGCCATAGTTAAAGAGACATTACGTTTGTATCCCGCAGGTCGTCTAGCAGCACCACGTGAATTCACTGAGAATTGCATTATAGGTGGTTACCATGTTCCAAAAGAAAATCGATTAATCACAAACCTATGGAAAATCCAAACAGATCCACGCATATGGTCAAACCCATTGGAGTTCAAGCCCGAAAGATTTCTCACAACCCACAAGAATGTTGATGTTAGGGGTCAAAATTTCAAATTGCTCCCATTTGGAAGTGGTAGAAGAGCATGTCCTGGAATATCTTTTGCCCTTCAAATGGTTCACTTAGCATTGGCTAGTTTTCTACACATGTATGATGTCTCAATTCCCTCGGATGCAAAGGTTGATATGACTGAGACAGTTGGTCTCACAAACAACAAAGCCACCCCACTTGAAGTTCTCATCAAACCTCTCCTACACCTTCCAAGCTTTATGGATTAAAGACTGTCTAATATAATTTATGTGCAGGTCTAAGAATTGTGATTTGATCAAAATTTGCCATGATTTGTCTGTACTTTGTTGATGGGCGTGCCATTTTGCTGGACACTATGAGTTTGCTATTGTGAAATGGAAATAACAATGCCTAAAAATTGGGGGAAAATGGTTATTTCTCCACCTTCCTTATGTTGGGTTATTCAAACATAAATAGATTTGAATTTTGTCAATCTTCATCCTCCAAAGAGAAATTTTGTCATAAGAAATTGAAATTTCTATACACCATAAAATGTCGAAACTTGGGCTTCACATTTTATGCACGAAAAAATCATTAAATGCGATTGTGTTGTTTTTAAATTAAATTAACACTACCATACAATATGTTGTATCATAATATAACACAAACTAAGAAGATAAAGGTTTTTTCGAAATCAAGGGCAGAGTAGAGCAGGGGGTCATAAGAATAATTGCCTCCTAAACTCAATCACCCTCAAAGAAGCTCATTCCCTTCTAAACTACATGCTTGTGTTGCAAGTTTTACCCCATTTGTTAGGACATATGTTGTTCACTTGTTAAGGACATATGTCACTCTTTATGTAATTGGCTAATCCTTTGACAAAACGCATTTTACTTGTAATTGGGTAGATCTAAGATGTGTTGAAATACTTCAAGAAACCAAGTTTCAAGATCAAGTGTGGAAGCCTTCAAGTTTGTCCAAGAAAACAAGCTGAAAGTGCAAAATCATTAAAGCTCGATAGCTGGCTCAACAGCTGTATCTATTGAGCTTAAGTAAGCTGTTCTAGCCCGCAAGCTCGACACCTGCTCGACAGCTTCTATCTGTCGAGGTTTATAAAATCAGAATTTCTGATCTGATTTCTTGGGATCCGTGAATGTATCTTTGGGCCTTCTTTTCTCATAACCCTAAACATATAAAAGGATTGTTTTAAGGGCCGTCAAAGTGTTCACAAGTTGCACAAGCATTGAGAAAACTCTGTTCAAGCAAATTGTGACAAAAGACGAAGTTCTTAACCTAGTTCATCTCTTTTGAAGAAGTTGCTGTGTATGTGCATCTTTGGGTTTTATGACCAAGCATCTTCTTGATCTTCATCGTGTAGGATGAACTGAAGAACTTTGCAGCCAACCTCTCTTTCTAGTTGGTATTGAAGTCACGTACTAGGATCCGCGCTAATTGGTTAGTCACGTACTTGGGAGCCGTGCATCAAAAAGGGGAAACTGTCACTACAGAACAAGTCCAATTGGGTATTGGGGTAAGGGTTCAACTGTAAGTTGGTAAGGTACTTGGGATTCCTTTACTTGTAACCGCTTGTTGTGATAATAGTGGAGTTTCGGGAGTGGTGACTTGAAAATCACCCGCTGGGGTTTTTGCCGCGAGGTTTTCCCCATTCATAAACAAATCACTGTGTTATTTATTTTCCGCTGCATATTTAGTTTATTGGTGATTTGTTTGTGCTGCCACGCGTTTGCATGATTAATTTGATTAATTAATAACTTGGCTAATTAATAAATTGATTTAATCACAAGGGGTCAATACGTTTTGTGGCCTATTACCATTGATAGGAGAAAGTATGTTAAATTATCGATTGTCTTGAAAGCTTAAATTATTGAAATATTGTAAATTTAATCTTTTAAACACATACTTCTAACAAAGTATCTTATGAGTCTGACCTCAGAAGTATCTCTCCCTATCTCTCCTTTGTTTTAAATTCCATTTTTTATGCCCATTTTGGATTCATTAGTTAATTGTAGGGCAATCAAATTCCTTAATAATTGTCTACTTTAAGTTGCATCTTGAACATTTCAATTTGAACTTATCACATTACATATTTGATTCAAATTATAATGTCATGGAATTTGCCAATCACAAAATATCAACATATAATATAACATTATTTTTACAAGCGAGACACATATTCTGTCAAAAGAATAAATTTCGAGGCACAATTTTTTCTGCAACTTGCTAAAATGATAGGTTTTAAATAGTAAAATTAAAAATGATATTAGTGATGGGTCCATATATACGTGATATCTACCGCTCAGAACTTGCACTCAAAACAATACATGAAAAGTTTGTGCTCTCCTACTCTTTGTAGGGCCCTCCTTTGCTGTTTTACTGTAATTTATTATTGCTTTTGTTTTCTTTCTTCCCCTAGTGGGTTAATAATTTTGTTTCCTTTCATTAAAAAGGGAAAGAAAAAAAAATTTGACATATATCTTGTTTTTAGAAACAAACACACACTACACACTCAAGACGGAAAGAAGAAATTGAAAGGTATCTAACCAGAGGCAAAACAATCTGTCATTTAAATATAAGCCACAAAAGTCTATTAGAAAGAAAATGATATATCATGGAATAATATTTATACAGAACAAGAAGATGACTCAGAAAAGTACTAGAGATTGTTTCAAACAAAAGAAAGAAAAAACAAAAATGGATGCCCACATACAATATGGACTTCGTAGGGCCGGCAATCAGTGCAGACCCCATAATTTCTATCATCGTTTGTTTCAGAATATATATATAGTGATTAGTTACTTTGACCCGACTCTCACTGAAACCATAATTGATTGGTAGGGACTTTCTACACATCATCCAAAGGTTTAGAAAAAATTCAAAATGAAAAAACAAACACACACTACATACTCAAGAGGAAGAGAAGAAATTGACAGGTATCTAACCAAAGGCAAAACACTCTATCATTTAAATATAAGCCACAAAAGTCTATTAGAAAGAAAATGATATATCATGGAATAATATTTATATAGAACAAGAAGATGACTCAGAAAAGTACTAGAGATTGTTCAAACAAAAGAAAGAAAAAACAAAAATGGATGCCCACATACAGTATGGACTTCGTAGGGTTGGCGATCGGTACAAACCCCACAATTTCTATCATCATTTGTTTCAGAATATATATATATATATATATATATATATATAGTGATTAGTTACTTTGACCCGACTCTCACTAAAACCATGCCTGATTGGTAGGGACTCTCTGCACAGCGTCCAAAGGTTTAGAAAAAATTCAAAATGAAAAAAAAAAAAAAATGATTGGATCGTGTTGAAATATTTGATTTTGAGAGCTAGTAATTTGTGTCTGGTTAACAGATTTTCTTAAGGCAATTGTTAATAAACTATATTAGAAAATTTTTGATATAATTTTTATGAAAAATATAAAAAAACCATCAACAAAGTTAATTATTTTCTCATTTTCTCATAAAATATTTCTAAAAATAGTTTCTAAACCAATGCACTTAGAACATTCTTTAATGTATCCATAAGTAATTTATCTACTCTTATCTGTCTCCTGCAGCAGCTGTAGAAAATCACAAATAGGGAAAACAAAAATCATATGTAAAGCAAGATTTATGATTGTGATTGACGTTATCATGCTTGGGACTTAATGCAATCACATTGGGGTCTCTTGCTAGCTGTTTCTTAAAGTAGAAAAAAGATACTAAAATTCTTATTTTTATTTTTTATGTTTTGATAACTGAAATAAAGAAAAGCGGTACATTGAAAAGTAAGAAAAAAAATAATAGCTAAAAAAATAAATAAAATATTTTACTAAAGTGAAAAAAATAAAGTATAGAATAATGAATATGATATGAGTTGATAGGCCAAATGCGTATTGACCCCTTGTGATTAATTAACCAATTAATTTAACTAAGTTTATTAATTAAGTTAATTAACATGCAATCGCATGGCAGCACAAACAAATCACCAATAAACTAAATATGCAGTGGAAAAATAAATAACACGGTGATTTGTTTAAGAATGGGGAAAACCCTACAACAAAAACCCCATTGGGTGATTTTCAGGTCACCACTCTTGAAACTCCACTATTATCACAACAAGCGGTTACAAGTAAAGGAATCCCAAGTACCTTACCAACCTACAGTTGAACCCTTACCCCAATACCCAATTGGACTTGTTCTGTAGTGACAGTTCCCACTTTTGATGCACGGCTCTCAAGTACGTGACTAACTAGTTTGCGTGGATCCTAGTACGCGACTTTAATCACCAACTAGAAAGAAAGGTTGGCTGCAAAGTTATTCAGTTCATACACATGATGAAGATCAAGAAGATGCTCGGTCACAAAACCCAAAGGTGCACATATACAGCAACTTCTTCAGATGAGATGAACTAGGGCAGAATTTTGTCTCTGGTCACAATTTGCTTGAACAGAGTTTGCTCAATGCTTGTGCAACTTGTGAACTCTTAGATGGCCCTAAAAACAATCATTTTATATGTCTAGGGTTAGGAGAAAATATGGCCCAAAGACGCATTCACGAATCCCAAGAAATCAGATCAGAAATTCTGATTTTATAAACCTCGGCAGATAGAAGCTATAGAGAAGCTGTCAAGCAGGTGTCGAGCTTATGGGCTTGAACACCTTTACTGAAGCTCGATAGATGTAGCTGTCGAGCCAGCTGTCGAAATTTAATGAATTTGCACTTTCAGCTTGTTTTCTTGAACAAACTTGAAGGTTTCAATACTTGATCTTGAAACATGATTTCTTGAAGTATTTCAACATATCCTAAATCTACCCAAATACAAGTAGAGTGTGTTTTGTCAAAGAATTAGCCAATTACATAAAAGTATGACATCTGTTCTTAACATGTGAACCACATATGTCCTAACACGAGTGTTTAAAAAAGTGATTGATTAAAATATAAAAAATAAATAAATTTTTATCTTGAAACAATATATATATATATATGTGTGTGTGTGTGTGTGTGTGTGTGTGTGTATGTGTGTGTGTGTGTGTGTGTGTATTTTTTTTAGAGAGACTAATTTAATTGCTTTTTATCTTAGAATCCCTTCTATTGTGTTGTCCATAGAAAATCTTGACGATAAGATTGTGATTTCTACTTGCTAGTATATCATTAAACAATCAATTGTGCTTTTCACCGTCTAATAATGGAGAAGAAAATAACAAAAAAAAGACAAAATAAGTAAAAACTGAGGAGATATATTTTCTTACCAAATGCAATAAAATCACAAACATATTGCTCTAAGTAAAACTCTACTAACAATTTTTTTGAAATTTACAATACTATTTTGATTAAAACTAAATACGAATATTTTCAAAACGATTTTTTTCATTATTTATTTTATAATTAAATATTATAAATTTTGTTTTCAATAATGAAAATAGATTACATGATTTGCATCATGTAACTTGAATTTTTTTTAATATAATAAATAACCTATTTTATTTTTTAAATTCAATTACCTTTTCTTAGTTTATATATGAATTTAAATATATCTTTGCATCACACTAGTATAATATTAGTATAGTATATAATAAAAGTCGTATTTTACGTGACATGATTGAACCAGCTATTTGGCTCCACCTTTTCCTTTATTATTTTCTCTCAGAATTTACACGGCCTTTATTCTCTTATCTCTTTCTCAAGCAAGCTTTGAAATTAATGTGTCAAATATGTTAGAGTTGTGTCGGACTGTGTGCCTTACCGATCCATCCAACGACTAATTGGTGAAGGATGAGGGGGCACAAATCTTTTATAGCAGTCGATCGCAGACCAAGCCCATCGATATTAGAGTGAATTGTGAAATCCCTCATACCACATATATTTAAATTAATTATCAAAGAATAATACAAAGTATCAATGAGTCAGTGACCTTCAGAGACGAAACCATGTACAAGCTGAAGGGGGCTATGCACCCCCCCCCCCCCCCAAATTTTTTTTTAAAATTAAATATTTGACATATATTTAAGATTTTAGAAAATAACCCAAGAAAAATTATATTTGGAACGGGTATGACCAAGACTATGATATCGATCAGCTAATAGAATTAACACATTCAAACACTGTGGAGTGTTGTATATATTATAATTATATATTTCATACTAGTATAGATAAGACATGGAACTGGTATTTTTTTTTTGGTCTCTTAAGTACACTGAACTGATCATTTCAATAAAAAGTACACAAAACTGACAAAAGTGTACAAAATTCCAAACTAGGTAGTTAAATATGATAAGGTTAGGTTAATATTGATTTGGCTATTACATTCGTAATGGTTTGTTTGGGTATTATTTATTTTATTGAAAGGTAAAAGTTAGCTGAAATAGTATAGTGGAGCCCATAAGTAGTACCAAAAAGTATAGTGGGACCTATAAATAGTACAAAAAATAAGCTGAATAGTGAAATAATTTTCATTTTTCATTTGTATCCAAACGAAGGCTAAGTCACCCTGATAGCTTAAGGGTACCAAAATAAAAGCTAATCCACAAAATAACCTGAACAGCTAAAAATTTGTCTATAAAAGCTTACATATTTCATTAGAAAGACATCCATGAATAGGACTCCAGCAACCTTAGCCTAAAATGGATTTTCTTTCACCTCCCGTATATTCTGCCATAGCTGGACTTATTGCTATAATTTTTTTCTCCCACTATCTTCTAAAGAGGTCAAGAGTTGGCTTAGCCAAAACAGTACCTATTGCACCTGGTGCATGGCCTGTAATTGGTCACCTCCCTTTGTTAGGGGGAACCCAACCTCCTCACCTAACTTTGGGAGCCATGGCTGACAAGTACGGACCACTTTTTACTATCAAGCTTGGATTGCACCCAGCTTTGGTGGTAAGCAGTTGGGACATGGCCAAAGAGTGCTTCACCACCAACGACTTGGCCTTGTCATCGCGACCTAGTATAGTAGCAGCAAAACACATGGGCTATAACTATGCCATGTTTAATTTTGCACCCCATGGTCCCTATTGGTGTGAATTGCGTAAAATAATCACGTTAGAGCTACTATCAACCCGTCGGCTTGACCAGCTTGCCTATATTCGAGTCTCTGAAGTTGAGATGTTCTTGAAAGGTCTATACAAAGTATGGACCAAGGAAAAGGATGAGTCAGGCCAAATTTTAGTGGAGTTGAAGCAACAGTTTGGGGACATGAGTCTCAACGTGATTCTTAGAATGATCGCTGGAAAGCGGTACTTTGGTGTTAATCATGATGTTGTTCATGAAAAAGAGGCACGATGCTTCCAAAAGGCGGTGCGGGATTTCTTTCATTTTCTGGGTTTGTTTGTGGTGTCGGATGCAATTCCATATCTTAGGTGGTTGGATTTGGGTGGACATGAAAAGGCCATGAAGAGAACTGCAAAAGAGATTGACAACATTCTTGGGGAATGGTTAGAAGAGCATAAGCGAAAGAAAGCCTCCGGTGAAACTAAAGAGCAAGATTTCATGGACGTAATGCTTTCAGTCACTGATGGAGCAGACCTAGGAGGTTATGATCCTGACACAGTAAACAAAGCCACATGTTTGGTATGCGTGCTTCCTCTCTTAAAAAGGAGAAAATAATAGGTTGATATGAGTTATGTTCTAAACAATATGTCTAAATATACAACAAATTTCACATGATTGATGTACGATAAAATAGATATCAAGTATTTTTGCATTAATCACAATCTATCACATTAAAAATGTGAAAATATTTATGACATTTGTCATGCCTAAAGTATTGTTATGTTTTTAAACCACTAAAATGATATGGATTGCTTTGTTTCACTGTATAATTTAGACATGAATAACAATTTTCATTTTACAGAATCTGATTGCAGGTGGAATTGACCCCATTGTAGTATCCTTAACTTGGGCAACATCACTACTGTTAAATAACCGCCATGTATTGAAAAAGGCCCAAGATGAGCTTGACAATCAAGTGGGCAAGGAAAGAATTGTAAACAAGTCAGACATAAATAAGTTGGTGTACCTCCAAGCCATAGTTAAAGAGACTTTACGTTTGTATCCCGGGTCACCTCTATCAGGACCACGTGAATTCACCGAGGACTGCACTATAGGTGGTTACCATGTCCCAAAAGGCACTCGGCTAATCCCAAACCTTTGGAAAATCCAAACTGACCATCACAAATGGTTAGACCCATTAAAGTTCAAGCCGGAAAGATTTCTCACCACCCACAAGGATGTTGATTTTAAGGGGCAAAACTTTGAGTTTATCCCATTTGGAAGTGGTAGAAGAATATGCCCTGGAGCATCTTTTGGAGTTCAAATGGTGCACTTAGCACTTGCTAGTTTTTTACACATGTATGACATTTCTACTCCCTCGAATGTAAAAGTTGATATGACAGAGAGCTTTGGACTCACAAACTTGAAAGCCACCCCACTTGAAGTTCTCATTACACCACGCCTGCACCTCACGAGCTTTATGGGTTAGTCCATCTAAATAGAAGTATAGAACTCAAGTGTACTTTTAAGTGTTGTTGAATTTTTCTTATGGATTTTGATGATGTAAAATGAAAATTTCAATGCCTATATAACACTTTTGTCAAATATCATGACATGCACTTAATATCATACTTCCGGTGCTCCAATTGGTGTATTGATCCTAATGTTTTGGTACATGCTAAAAATAAATATAAGAAAATCTTTGAACTAAACAACAAGACTAAACGAATAATAATAATATTCGTGATTTATATACGTATTATGATGGTGAATATTATTACGAAAATTCAATATATGAAAATTCATTGGACAAGATATAATTTCTATCTTGTATAAAAAAAATAAAAAATAAAAAAAGTAAGAAAAAATTAATAGATAAAATAAATAAAAAAATATTTTACTAAAGTGAAAAAATAAAGTATAAAATAATGAATATGATACGAATGTTTATAAAGTGATTGACTAAAATACAAAAAAAAAAAAAAAAAAATCTTTAAATCAAGTATATATATATATATATATATTTTACGATATACTAGCAAGTAGCAATCACAATCTTATCGTCAAGATTTTCTATGGACAATCAATTGCTTTTCACAGTCTAATAATGCCATAATGGTGAAGAAAATAATGAAAAAAGACAAAAGAGGGAAAAACTAATGAGATATTTTCTTACCTAATCTATCAGTATCAGTCAGATAGGTGTTGTATATCTTATCTTATCTAGTTGTACATCTTATCTTATCTAGTTGTACATCTAATATTCTCATAACTTAAAAAAGACCCAAAATATTCAAAGTTCAAACAAAAGCTTGATACTCCTTAACCTCAATATTATATGCTGTAATATGTCCAATATCCTCTTATCATATTTCCATCCAAATGAATTATTTAGGTAGATTTGAAATTGTTTCTAGCAAAAAAAAAAAAAAAAAAAAAGTAGATTTGAATTTTGTCTACCAAATAACCAAAGGAAGGGAGAGAGAGAGAGAGAGAGGGTTAGGTTCAAGTTACATTTGGTATAACTTTAAGTAATATTTACACCACCTAATATTTTTTACTTAGATGTGAATTTTGCTAAAGCGACCGCTGGATTACATTATCTTTTTATATTCTTCATGCTTTCAAAATTTAAAGATGATCAAATATTAATAACCATATTATCAATCAATTGTTTAAATTCGAGTTTTTGTAATTTAAAATAATGTAAAAAAAGATGAGTTTATGGATCGAATGGTAAATTACATAAGATTGGCATGCATGTTAAAAACATATAGAACATGTAATTCAACGGTTGGATTTTTAAAATATGAATTCAATAACAAGTTATTGGGTGATGTAACATTACTTTTATTATTTACACTAATATATTTGTTATGTAAAAATGTGGTTTTGTTTTGTAAAGGACCATTGGACATAGGAATGGGTTATGTGATCGATTTTGTTAGGTTCTAAAGACTTAGGATTTTATGTATTTAGAACTCTAATATGTAATGTTAACAACCATGATCAAAACAATATGTTTAGTCTTGTTTAGGCTTGCTCAAAGTTGTGTAATTCATGTAAAGTTGGAATCGAGAGGCTGCAGATGTATTAGTGCATTTCGGCTTGGCTCAATCGATCAAAGGTTAGACTCGATCGATCGAATGTCGGCCAGAATGTTTTTTCTGCAGAATTTCCAACTCAGCCCTATCTCATTAAACGTTTAGGGTTTTATGTTTTTGCCCTATGTATATAAGGCAAAATCATAGCCACGTTTTGAGAGTTGCTCTAGTTGTATTGTTGCTCATATTTTGTGGTTTGTGTGAATCTCTTGTGAGATCCTTGAAGAGTTTTCCTTCACATGAACTTTGGGTTTTCAAGGTAGAGATATTATCAACACCTTGATGATCAACTCAGTTGCTGCTATTGGAGGTTAAAGAAACACAAGCGGGAGTGTTTGTATCTTGTGGAGAATCCAAGAAAGAAGGAGTCCGTGGATTCGGAGCTTGCACGTGGTCATGTTAGTAAGTTCTACTGGTGGGTAGCAATAGGAAGTCAAGCGGGGGTGCTTGTAAGTCTTATTGTATGAACTTTGATTCTTTCATATAGTGGATTCAAGTTTACCTTGAGGATAGCTAAGTCAAATCCTCCCCAGGTTTTTACCGTGTGGTTTCCTGGGTCATCATATCTTGTGTTCTTTATATTTCCGCTGCTTTATAGGTTTGATATGATTGTTTAATTGGATTAACCTAGAGAATTAGCCAAGTGATTAACTTAGTAAAATTATGCAAATCTAGGTTATCACAATCAAACAATCATATCAAACCTATAAAGCAGTGGAAATATAAAGAACACAAAATATGATGACCCAGGAAATCACACGGTAAAAACCTGAGGAGGATTTGACCTAACTATCCTTAAGGTAAACTTGAATCCACTATATGAAAGAATCGAAATTCATACAATAAGACTTACAAGCACCCCCGCTTGACTACCTATTACTACCCACCAGTAGAACTTATTGACACGACCACGTGCAAGTTCCAAATCCACAGACTCCTTCTTTCTTGGATTCTCCACAAGGTACAAGCACTCCCGCTTGTGTTTCTTTAAGCTCCAATAGCAGCAACTGAGTTGATCATCAAGGTGTTGATAATATCTCTACCTTGAAAACCCTAAGTTCATGTGAAGGAAAGCTTCTCAAGGATCTCACAAGAGATTCAAACAAACTGCAAAATATGAGCAATAATACAACCAGAGCAACTTTCAAAACGTGGGTAGGATTTTGCCTTATATACCTAGGGCAAAAACAAAAAACCCTAAACATTTAATGAGATAGGGTTGAGTTGGAAATTTTGCAGAAAAAACATTTTGGCCAACATTCGATCAATCGAGTCTAACCTTCAATCGATCGAGCCAGGCCGAAATGCACTAATACATCTGTAGCCTCTCGATTCCAACTTTACATGAATTACACAACTTTGAGCAAGCCTAAACAAGACTAAACATATTGTTTTGATCATGGTTGCCAACATTACATATTAGAGTTCTAAATACATAAAATCCTAAGTCTTTAGAACCTAACAAAATCGATCACATAACCCATTCCTATGTCCAATGGTCCTTCAGTCCTATGAGTTGGACCTACCCAAAGCTAGCAAATCCAAATCAATGGCTCTTAAGTCAGTTGATGATGTTGAGGTTGGTGGATTTGATGATGAGCACTCTCCTACAGAGATTGCTTACCTTACCAAGAACTTTAGAAACTTTCTTAGGAATAGTAACAGAAAGGCAAGAAATACAAACACTACTGAACCTAGAAATTTTAGGAAGAATGATCCCACTAAGGTTAGCAACACTGAAAAACCTAGAGAAAAAGTAGGTCAATCTTCTAATAATTCTTTGGGTTCTCAATGTTTTGGATGTCAAGGGTATGGTTATGTTAAATCTAAATGTCCTACATTCTTGAGGTCTAAGGGCAAAGTTATGGCTGTAACCCTTAGTGATAATGAAGTTTTTAATGATGAGTCTGGATGTGACGAGGATGAAAACTTCATTGCTTTCACTGTTACTGCTGTAGTCAATGAAAGCGTGTCTGTTGAAGAGAACCCTTCTGATGGGGAACTCTCTAAGGATGCAAATCTTCAAGAGGCCTATAATAAACTTTGCAAAGTTGCTGCAAAGGATGCTATGAATGTTGAACTTGGCCTGAAGAAAATTGAATCTCTTGAGCTTGATAAGAAGAATTTGCTTGTTAAACTGTTTGATGCTAATGAACTTTTGAACAATGTGAAAACTGAAAATATGCTTTTGCTTGATAAAGTTAAATCTTTAGAAATTGATTTATTTGTTGCTAGATCTGCTAGTTCTAAACTTGATTAAATGTTGAGTGTTCAAAAGTATCCTTCTGACAAATCTAGTTTAGGTTTTGTTGAGAGCGTCTCTGTGTCTGCACCAATTCCACAAACTTTGTTCCTTCATCTTCTTCTGAACCTTCCGTGAGTGAGGTTGTGAGTGAAACTGTCAAACCCCCTGTGAGTGAGGTTATCAAACTTGTAGAAGTTTCACAATTTAGGAAGATTAGGGTTGATCTGAAAGAGTCTAAACCTAAGGAGTCTACCCTTCCTAAGGACAAGATGCGTGGTAAACCTGTTTGGGTTTGTCATTTTTGTGAAAAGTCTGGACACATTCGTCCTAATTGTTACAAACTTCAAGCTGCTAAGAGAGCAAACAAATCAAAAGTGCCTGTGCCTCAAGCACAAGATCCTATGGCACTCATTGGTGAATTGGTAAAGGCTTTAAACCTTTATTCCAATTCTGGAGTTAGGAATCACTCTAAAGTGAATAGGAACTCCAATGCTCATGGTGCATCTAAAAGATTTTGGATGCAAAAGACTCAATCTAATTGAGTCTTTCTGACATGGTCCTTGTGCTTCATTGCTCTACTCTTTGTGACCATTGTTCTTTGGTTTTTGTTTTTTTTTTTTTTTTTTTTGTTTTAGGTTTTGCATTGCATTACATTCATGCATTTCATTCTATGATTTATTATGTTTTATCTTTTAATAATAATAATAATAAAAAGGAGGAAGCAAATGGTGTTTGGCATTATTTTCTTGGTTTTTGAAAACAAGGTTGGTCAATTTATTTTCACATAACATATCTTATGTATCTTGTTTAGCTTTGATGAGCTTATTTATTGCACTTTACTAGTTGAAGCTTTGTAGTGCATGTTGTGTGGGAAAGATGTTTATGGTGTTTATCGCTTTGTCTTAATCTTGAAGTCACATGTTATTTGACTGTTGGACTTGATCCTTTTGAGAAAGGCATAAATAACCATCTCACCACTGTTCACTAGCCAATCATAAACACCTTAGTACATATCATAATATTTTGTGCTCGAGAAAGTGTAGCACATGCACAAAAAGAACATAAGGTGTAGCCTCGGATTAATTGCTTAATGCTTAAAATTGGTGTGTACAATTAGGCTTGATGCCAAATCACATAATTAAAATTGGTGTGTACATTATCCCGACTACTTAATAAGTTTCTAAACAATTAAAATTGGTGCGTATATTATGAGGAAAAATTCAAGAAACTTACATGATTGCAAGCTTTTGTTCTAGGAGATGTGAGAGTTATATGATGTAACTCTTTTGGTGATAGTCTCTTTTAAATTCTATGTGATGAATTTTGTAGACTTTGTGTTTGATTTCTATTCACATATCACCTCACATGTATCTCAAGTTTTTGCTAGTAGCACACACTACACAAGTTACTTTTTGCTAAGCACTGTACATGTTATTGTGTGTGTTTTTGGTCTGACCAACCAAGTTTGAAAATATCTTGAGTATTATGCACAACATATTTGTTGTTGAAGAATGTTAAAGGAAGATTGGTTGAAATTTTTTTTTGGAGAAACTGGGTTTAAAACTAGGGTTTTTGAAAAAGCATTTCATCTTATACTCATACATTTTGTTCATCAATTTCAATGCTTTGAGTGTTACTGCCCAAAATATGTTTGTTTTTTTCAAAATTGTGATTTTTCTCAAAAAATTTTGTGAGCTTCTATCTGTTTCGATCGATCCAGTTTGTTTTTCGATCGATTAAAATTGTGCTTAAAATGTTTTAGGAGTCTTGGAATGTTTAGATCGATCGAATGTAATTTTCGATCAATCGAATATCGCGAATCGAATTTTTTTAAAACTCAGATCTTGACTTTTTCAAAAAGTTTTCAAACTTTTTCTCTCTCTCTCCAACTCAGCAAGCTCACTCAGCAAATTTTTTGCAAGGTTTTTCTCTTCTATGGCCGGTAAGTCCATTATACCCTTCCTTTTTCTTTTATTTTCATGTTTCATGCATTGTTCATTGAAATTTTCGGACCTATTCCTATTTGGGGTTTTTGATGATTCAAGCCATTTTTTGAAAAATTGATCATTGGGTTTTTGTTGGGACATGATATAATCATGATCTTGTTGGTTTAATTTGATCAATTTTGTGTTTTGTGAGAAATTGAAAATTCTAGGGCTTGTAATGAATCCGAATTGGGGATTTTGTTCAAATTAGGTTTAATTGATGCAATTGGCTTGTTGAATTGATGTAATTGATCATTATATTGAGTATTCTAGCTTGTGTGATGATTAATTGGTTAAGTTTTTTCCTAAAACTTAACAAGTGGTTTTAAAATTTTGGGGTTTTTGTTAGAAACTCTATGCTCAAGCCAATTTTGTGAAATTGAACTTAGATTGAACTTAGCTTTACTGCATTAGATCATGCATCATGACATTTTGATTGTTTATGCATCATATAAATTTTTGTTCTATATCTTTTTGTGCTAATTTGCAGTCTACCCTTGGGTTGTGTTTTTGTTTTGTTCTTTTTGGTTCCTTCTTTGTGTCTTTATCGTTTCCTTAGCATCATGCCTAGGAAGACTAGAGCTCGTAGGTCTGTTTCCTCACCACCTCCTCCTCCCTTTGACCGTGAGAGGTTTCCTAGTGAGAAAAACCAAGAGACCTTTGAGAAGCTGAACCTTAAGAGAAAAATTTGGGCTGAGCGTTCTGTTGTGTTAGATGAGGTTGATTCTGCCATTAGGGCAAATTTTGAGCGTCGGGGCTGGTTACCTCTGTTGGATATTTCTGATCCTCCTCCTCCAACTACCCTGATTAAAGAGTTCTTTTCAAACATCCCTATCCAAATCTATGATTCCAACACTTTGGTAAAGAGTTGGATACGAGGTGTAGAGTTTACCATTACTCTTGATGTAGTGGCTGATGCTCTAGGGGTTCCTTTAGTCCAGTACCCTGTCTATCCGTATGATGAGTCTCCTCTCTTGGTTGATGTTATGCATACATCACTGGGTCTTCTATCCAGTGGGGTTCTGATCCTAGGATCACCACTGCTGAGCTATTTGAGTTGCACTATCTCTTCTTTAGGATAGCATGTCATTCTGTGTGGCCCATCTCTCATCTTCACACCATTCCTCTTGAGCAGTGTGTCTTTTTGTACGCTCTTGTTGCTGATGCTCCTATCAGTTTTCCTCACTTGTTTCTTCATTTTTTGAATAAAGTTTATAGGAGTTCATCTTTGTTAGGTTTTTAGACCCCTTAAAACAACAATTGGATTAACCTAGAGAATTAGCCAAGTGATTAACTTAGTCAAATTATGCAAGTCTAGGTTAACACAAGCATATAATCATATCAAGCATATAAAGCAGCGGAAAAATAAAGAACACAAGATATGATGACCTAGGAAACCACACAGTAAAAACCTGGAGAGGGTTTGACCTAGCTATCCTCAAGGTAAACTTGAATCCACTATATGAAAGAATCAAAGTTCATACAATAAGACTTACAAGCACCCTTGCTTGACTTCTTATTGCAACCCACCAGTAAAACTTACTGACACGATCATGTGCAAGTTCCGAATTTACGGACTCCTTCTTTCTTGGATTCTCCACAAGATACAAGCACTCCTGCTTGTGTTTCTTTAAGCTCCAATAGCAGCAACTGAGTTGATCATCAAGGTGTTGATAATATCTCTACCTTGAAAAAGCTAAGTTCATGTGAAGGAAAACTCCTTAAGGATCTCACAAGAGATTCACACAAACCGCAAAATATGAGCAACAATACAACCAAAGCAACACTCAAAACGTGGCTAGGGTTTTGCCTTATATACCTAGGGCAAAAACATAAAACCCTAAACGTTTAATGAGATAGGGCTGAGTTGAAAATTCTGCAGAAAAAAAATCTGGCCAACTTTCGATCGATCAAGTCTAACCTTCGATCGATCAAGCCAGGCCGAAATGCACTAATATGTCTGCAGCCTCTCAATTCCAACTTTACATGAATTACACAATTTTGAGCAAGCCAAAACAGGACTAAACATATTATTTTGATCATGGTTTGCCAACATTACATATTAAAGTTCTAAATACATAAAATCTTCTAAATACATAAAATCCTAAGTCTTTAGAACCTAACAATCTTCTACTCATGCTCTTGTTCATCCTATTTTTATTCATAGGATTCTGTTATATCTTGGTCTAGATGATTTCCCTTCCTTTGAGCCTATTCATGTTATTGCTCCCATTGGTGCGTCTTTTCTTAGGCAGAGGGCTGCTTATCTTCGAGTTGGCTCTAAAAACCCTAAGTCTGAGCCTTCTGGTACCGCACCTCCTCCTTCTACCTTTATAGGTCCTGCTGGTGAGGATGTCGTTGATCCTGTTGCTGATGCTGCTGCTGCTGATGTTCCTCCACCTCCTTCGGATGACTTTGATATACGTCATTCCTTGGAGACTGTCTTGACCGTTCAGGCGGCTCATGGTCAGATTTTGGTGGGCTTGTTTGATGAGTTGCGAGCTTTGAGAGCTGACTTGGCACATCTTCGTTCTCCCTCACCACCTCCTTTTGATGATGGAATGTGATTGTCCTTTGGCATTCTGTCACAAAAAAGGGGAGTAGAGTTTTGGTTTGGTACTTGTAGAGGAGATTTTGTAGTTAGGGGGAGTTTTTCTTTTGTTTGCGGAGCTAGTGGTGATATTAGATTGCATCTAGGTGCTTCACTATGTATACTTTCTTTTGATATCATTTTTTTTGTTTTTTGGGCTATTCATGTTAAGGGAGATACATTTATTCTGATATATGATTCTTGATTCTTATGTTCACTACTTATTGATTTATATTATGAGTTATTCATTGATATATATCTTTATTTTGTGTTGTGTGAAACATACAAGAATGCTTTATTTTTGGTGTATCTAACTTAGGGGGAGAATTAGTTTACATACTTGTTGATTTATTGTTTTTCTGTCACACATGTGTTTATGCGTTTGTTGAGTGTTTCAGGAATATATAGGTTGATTCAATTGAGCTGGTATTTACACTTGCAACTGATGGATAGTAGTTAGGATTGAATTTGTGTTATGAGCATTATTTTTGTAAAGGGCTTTTACTTGTAAACTTTGAGCTTTTAATTTGTGTTTTGTCATGGATTGCCAAAGGGGGAGTTTGTTAGGTTCTAAAGACTTAGGATTTTATGTATTTAGAACTCTAATATATAATGTTGGCAAACCATGATCAAAACAATATGTTTAGTCTTGTTTAGGCTTGCTCAAAGTTGTGTAATTCATGTAAAGTTGGAATCGAAAAGCCGCAGATGTATTAGTGCATTTTGGCCTGGCTCGATCGATCGAAGGTTAGACTCGATCGATCGAAAGTCAACCAGAACGTTTTTTTTGCAGAATTTCCAACTCAGCCCTATCTCATTAAACGTTTAGGGTTTTATGTTTTTGTCCTAGGTATATAAGGCAAAACCCTAGCCACGTTTTGAGAGTTGCTTTGGTTGTATTGTTGCTCATATTTTACGGTTTGTGTGAATCTCTTGTGAGATCCTTGAGGAGCTTTCCTTCACATGAACTTAGGGTTTTCAAGGTAGAGATATTATCAACACCTTGATGATCAACTCAGTTGCTGCTATTGGAGCTTGAAGAAACACAAGCGGGAGTGCTTGTATCTTGTGGAGAATCCAAGAAAGAAGGAGTCCGTGGATTCGGAGCTTGCACGTGGTTGTGTCAGTGAGTTCTACTGGTGGGTAGCAGAAGGAAGTCAAGCGGGGGTGCTTGTAAGTCTTATTGTATGAACTTCGATTCTTTCATATAGTGGATTCAAGTTTACCTTGAGGATAGCTAGGTCAATTCCTCCTCAAGTTTTTACCGTGTGGTTTCTTGGGTCATCATATCTTGTGTTCTTTATATTTCTGCTGCTTTATAGGTTTGATATGATTGGTTGATTGTGATAACCTAGATTTGCATAATTTGACTAAGTTAATCACTTGGCTAATTCTCTAGGTTAATCCAATTGTTGTTTTAAGGGGTCTAAAAACCTAACAGATTTATTTCAGGGGTTCTTTGGATCTGAGTTTTAATTTTAAATTTTTGGTAGGGGAAGGGGGAGAATAGTGGTTTTTTTTTAATTTTTTTTTTAGCCTAACCTTTGAATTTTATATATCTCTATATATTGTTAAAAAATAAAATTAAACTTTAAGGGGGCTATGATCTTTTGAACTATTAAAAAAACTAGTGTGTAACTCCGTGTATATGAACGAATACATTTAGAACCAATCAAATTAAACTTGGTTTAAGAATTACAACTTACACATTTTTTAAGCAATGAATTTCTAAAATATGTAATGATTTTTCATTATATATTTAGAATTTAATTAGATCTAGACTTTTCAGTTTTTGTACCCAATAATTTACTTGCCACAAAAATTAAAAAAATTAGATGGGACACATGACACAAAATTGAACTTCAATTAAAATTCAATTTAGAATCTAACTGAATTTAGACTCTATGATTTTTGCATATAATAATTCACTTGACACACAAATTTAAAAATTAGATAAGACACATAGCGCAAAATTAGACATGATTTAGAATCTAATTGGATATAGACTCTTAGGTTTTTGCGCCTAATAATTCACTTGCCACAAAAAATAAAAAAATTAGATAAGACACATGGCACAAAATTGAACCTCAATTAAAATTCAATTTAGAATCTAATTAAATTTAGACTCTTTGATTTCTGCACCTAATAATACAATTGACAAATAAATTTAAAAATTAGATGAGGCACGTGACGCAAAATTAAACTCCAATTTAGAATTTAATTGGATTTTTTTTTTTTTTTTGGCAATTTTGGCTATATATATATATATATATTCCGTCCATAATATACACCAAATATACTATATAATAAAAGTTAGGTATTGCAAACCGTGATTGGATTAAGTGTATATATATATATATATATATTTATACAAGATAGAAATTATACTCTAGCCTAATTTAAGTAACTATACTCTCTTTAAACCAAGTGACATGCAACAAATGCAATAAAATCACAAACATATTGCTCTAAGTAAAACTCTACTAACAATTTCATTGAAATTTAGAATACTATTTTGATTAAAACTAAATGCGAAGATTTTCGAAAGGTTTTTTTCATTATTTATTTTTATAATTAAATATTATAAATTTTGTTTTCAATAATAATTTAGTTTTACATGATTTGCCCCATGTAACTTGAATTTTTTTTTTAGTATAAAAAATAACCTATTTTATTCTTTAAATTCAATTACCTTTTCTTAGTTTATATATGAATTTAAATTTATCTTTGCATTACACTGGTATAATATTAATATACTGTATAATAAAAGTCGTGTTTTACATGACATGATTGAACCAGCTATTTGGCCCCACCTTTTCCTTTATTATTTTCTCTCCTTAGAATTTACATGGCCTTTATGCTCTCATCTCCTCAAGCAAGCTTGGAAATTAGGTTGGTGTCAAATACGTTAGAGTTGAAAGAAAAGGAAAAATACCAAATATATTTAAATTAATTATCAAAGAATAATACAAAGTATCAGTGACCTTCATTTTATGGCACTGAGGAAAGACCCCAAACAATGCTAAAAAAATCATATCCCAAGGTGTTGAACCAATAGAGTTCATTACAAACAAGGACAAATAACTAGACTTTTTCTAATTGACAGACATGACATAATGCCATCAACTATATTGGAGATGGACAATGCTAAAAAAATCTTATCCCAAGGTGTTGAACCAGTAGAGTTCATTCCAAACAAGGACAAATGACTAGACTTTTTCTAATTGACAGACATGACATAATGCCACCAACTATTGCCCGAACACTATAGCTTATTTGAAGTAAGAAATTGTTGCAACGGGGATGAACAAGACTATGATATCGATCAGCAAATAGAATCAAAACATTCAAACGCTGTGGAGCGTTTGTATATATTATAATTACATATTTCATAGTATAGATAAGACATGGAACTGGTTTTTTTTTTTTGTTCTTTTAAGTACACTTCGGCTTGGAACTGATGAAGTGTACAGAATTCCAGACTAGGTAGTTAAATACGATAAGGTTAGGTTAATATTGATTCGGCTATTGCAACCTTAAGTCACCCTGTTAGCTTAATGGTACCAAAATAAAAGCTAATCCACAAAATGCCCTGAATAGCTAAATATTTGTCTATAAAAGCATACAAATTTCATTCGAAAGATATCCATATATAGGACTCCAGCAACCTTAATTAGCCTAAAATGGATTTTCTTTCACCTTCCCTATATTCTGCCATAGCTGGATTTATTGCGATAATTCTTTTTTCCCACTATCTTCAAAAGAGGTCAAGAGTTGGCTTAGACAAAACAGTACCTATTGCTCCTGGTGCATGGCCTGTAATTGGTCACCTCCCTCTATTAGGGGGAACCCAACCTCCTCACCTAACTTTGGGAGCCATGGGTGACAAGTACGGACCACTTTTTACTATCAAGCTTGGATTGCACCCAGCTTTGGTGGTGAGCAGTTGGGACATGGCCAAAGAGTGCTTCACCACCAACGACTTGGCCGTGTCATCGCGACCCAATTTAGTAGCCGCAAAACACATGGGCTATAACTATGCCATGGTTGGATTTACACCCCATGGCCCCTATTGGCGTGAATTGCATAAACTAATCACGTTAGAGCTACTATCAACCCGTTGGCTTGACCAGCTTGCCTATATTTGAGTCTTTGAAGTTGAGATGTTCTTGAAAGGTCTATACAAACTATGGACCATGGAAAAGGATGGGTCAGGCCAAATTTTAGTGGAGTTGAAGCAATGGTTTGGGGACATGACTCTCAACGTGATTCTTAGAATGATCGCTGGAAAGCGGTACTTTGGTGTTAATCATGATGTTGTTCATGAAAAAGAGGCACGATGCTGCCAAAAGGCGGTGCGGGATTTCTTTCATTTTCTGGGTTTGTTTGTGTTGTCGGATGCAATTCCACATTTTAGGTGGTTGGATTTGGGTGGACATGAAAAGGCCATGAAGAGAACTGCAAAAAAGATTGACAGCATTCTTGGGGAATGGTCGGAAGAGCATAAGTGAAAGAGAGCCTCCGGTGAAACTAAAGAACAGAATTTCATGGACGTAATGCTTTTAGTCACTGATGGAGCAGACCTAGGAGGTTATGATCCGGACACAGTCAACAAAGCCACATGTTTGGTATGCGTGCTTCCTCTCTTAAAAAGGAGAAAATAATAAGTCGATATGAGTTATGTTCTAAACAATATGTCTAAATACACAATAAATTTCACATGATTGATGTATGATAAAAGAGATATCATAACAGTTATGAAAGTATATTTGCACTAATTACATTCTATCATATTAAAAATGTGAAAATATTTATGAAATTTGTCATGCCTATAGTATTGTTGTGTCATTTATGAAATTTGTCATGCCTAGTATTGTTGTGCTTTTAAACCACTAAAACAATATGGATGGCTTTGTTTCACAGTATCATTTGGACATGAATAACAATTTTCATTTTGCAGAATTTGATTACAGGTGGAAATGATACCACTGCAGTAAACTTAACTTGGGCAACATCACTGTTGTTGAATAACCGCCATGTATTGACAAAGGCCCAAGATGAGCTTGCCGACCAAGCTGGCAAGGAAAGAATTGTAAACAAGTCGGACATAAACAAGTTGGTGTACCTCCAAGCCATAGTTAAAGAGACTTTACGTTTGTATCCCACGGCACCATTATCAGCACCGCGTGAATTCACCAAAGATTGCACCATAGGTGGTTATCATGTCCCAAAAGGCACCCGGCTAATCCCAAACCTTTGGAAAATCCAAACAGACCATCACAAATGGTCAGACCCATTAAAGTTCAAGCCGGAAAGATTTCTCACCACTCACAGGATGTTGATTTTAAGTGGCAAAACTTTGAGTTTATCCCATTTGGAAGTGGTAGAAGAATATGCCCTGGCATATCTTTTGGAGTTCAAATGGTGCACTTAGCACTTGCTAGTTTTCTACACATGTATGACATTTCTACTCCCTCGAATGTAAAGGTTGATATGACAGAGAGTTTTGGACTCACAAACTTGAAAGCCACCCTACTTGAAGTTCTCATTACACCACGCCTGTACCTCACGAGTTTTATGGGTTAGTCCGTCTAAATAGAAGTATAGAACTCAAGTGTACTTTTAAATGTTGTTGAATTTTTCTTATGGATTTTGTTGATGTAAAATGGAAATTTCAATGCCTATATAACACTTTTGTCAAATATCAGGACATGCACTTAATATCATACTTCTGGTGCTCCAATTGGTGTATTGATCCTAATGTTTTGGTACATGCTAAAAATAAATATAAGAAAATTTTTGAACTAATCAACAAGACTAAACGAATAATAATAATATTTGTGATTTATATACGTATTATGATGATGAATATTATTATGGAAATTCAATATAAGAAAATTCATTGAACAAGATATAATTTCTATCTTGTATAAAAAAAAAATAAAAAATAAAAAAGTAGGAAAAAATAAATATATAAAATAAATAAAAAAATATTTTACTAAAGTGAAAAAATAAAATATAAAATAATGAATATGATACGAGTGTTTATAAAGTGATTGACTAAAATACAAAAAATAAATAAATTTTCATCTTGAAACCAAATATATATATATATATATTTTTTTTTACGATATACTAGCAAGTAGCAATCACAATCTTGTCGTCAAGATTTTCTATAGACAATCAATTGTGCTTTTCACAGTCTAATAATGCCATAATGGTGAAGAAAATAATGAAAAAAGACAAAAGAGGGAAAAACTGATGAGATATTTTCTTACCTAATCTATCAGTATCAGTTAGATAGGTGTTGTATATCTTATCTTATCTAGTTGTACATCTAATATTCTCATAACTTAAAAAAGACCCAAAATATTCAAAGTTCAAACAAAAGCTTGATACTCCTTAACCTCAATATTATATGTTGTAATATGTCCAATATCCTTTTATCATATTTCCATCCAAATGAATCATTTAGGTAGATTTGAAATTGTTTCTATCAAAAAAAAAAAAAAAAAAGTAGATTTGAATTTTGCCTACCAAATAACCAAAGGAAGGGAGAGAGAGAGAAAGGGTTGGGTTCAAGTTACACTTGGTATAACTTTAAGTAATATTTACACCACCTAATATTTTTTACTTAGATGTGAATTTTGCTAAAACGACTGCTGGATTACATTATCTTTTTATATTCTTCATGCTTTCAAAATTTAAAGATGGTCAAATATTAATAACTATATTATCAATCAATTATTTAAATTCAAGTTTTTGTAATTTAAAATTATGTAAAAAAGATGAGTTTATGGATTGAATGGTAAATTACATGAGATTGGCATGCATGTTAAAAACATATAGAACATGTAATTTGACTGTTGGATTTTTAAAATATGAATTCAATAACAAGTTATTGGGTGATATAGCATTACTTTTATTAGTAACACTTAGATATTTGTTATGTAAAAATGTGTTTTTGTTTTGTAAAGGACCATTGGACATAGGAATGGGTTATGTGATCGATTTATTTTAGGGGTTCTTTGGATCTGAGTTTTAATTTTAAATTTTTGGTAGGGGAAGTGGGAGAATAGTGGTTTTTTTTTTTTTAGCCTAACCTTTGAATTTTATATATCTCTATATATTGTTAAAAAATAAAATTAAACTTTAAGGGGGCTATGGTCTTTTGAACTATTAAAAAAACTAGTGTATAACCCCGTGTATATGCACGGATACATTTAGAACCAATCAAATTAAACTTGGTTTAAGAATTACAACTTACACATTTTTTAAGCAATGAATTTCTAAAATATGTAATGATTTCTCATTATATATTTAGAATTTAATTAGATCTAGACTTTTCGGTTTTTGTACCCAATAATTTACTTGGCAGAAAAATTAAAAAATTAGATGGGACACATGGCACAAAATTGAACTTCAATTAAAATTCAATTTAGAATCTAATTGAATTTAGACTCTTTGATTTTTGCACCTAATAATTCACTTGACAAACAAATTTAAAAATTAAATGAGACACATGACGCAAAATTAGACTCCAAATTAGAATTTAATTGGATTTTCTCTTAGCCCAGAAGCTTAGTGAATTCAAGAAAACCTTAGTTAAGGAAACCAGTGAACCTAAACCAAGGTTTATAGAACCCAAAGTTGATTTGGAGAAAATCTACAATAGGTTTACCAAATATAAGAAGGAAGTTTACAGTTAGTGACCTTCAAAAATAAATCAAGGAAACCAAATCTGAGGTTAGAACCCTTAAGCAAGAATTAACTATTCTTAGGGTTGATCAAAATCTCCTTGATCAAAGAGTGAAGAATTTGTAAAACACTTCTCATCAAGGCAATGAGGAAGGACCCTCATCACAGAACCCTTCTGATGAAGAACAGTTACAGACAAAGGCCGACTGAGGCTATAAACTGCGAAAATATAAAATTACATGTTACAAATGTGAAGACCATTCTAGTGTTACAAATGTAAACTGGGAGGGGGAAGAAGAGAGTCATCTGTTTACAAGTATTGGGTTGTAAAGAGAACTGGTTTAGAACTCTAAAAAGAAGTTTCCCCTCAGAACTGATCTTGAGCTGCCTTATATAGACTGGGGGGAGCCTTGGATGCTGCTAAAGATTGCTTGAAATCCAGAAGAGTGAAATGCTTTAACTTAGGTGAAAAAACTTTTCAGTCGAAAGCAAACAGTAAATCTAGATTATTGTGTCGGGTACTGTAGATGAACAGTGACTGTTGCTGTTCATGAATAGTGCTCTGTCCCCATGCTTTTCTGGCGTACTGTTCATCAACAGTGACTTTTTGCTGTGGATGAATAGTAGACTTTCTGGAATCTACTGATTGTGGGTACTATTCATGTACAATGACTGAATAGTAACCATTCTGAGAACTGTTCTGAATAGTGACTGGTGCTATCTAGAATGCTTAGTCTTCGTCCAAATTGTAATCATCATACAGGTCCTGTGAGTCCTAGAAGGGATCAAAGGTACAACGGTTAACTGAAGCTTCTGAAGAGGCAGGAGAAACCTTTTCTGTTGACTCTAACTTCTCTGCTTGGATTTACAATTGCTTGGCAAGATCTTTTAGTTCCTTGCTAGATTTTTCGGCGATCTGGACGGAGTCTAGGCTAGACTGAGACCTTGTATTATAAGCAATGGCTTTCTGAACTGGAGGAAGGAAGTCCTGAATGATGATTGGATCACTCTTAGGGCTTCAATCCTTGAATGGTGGGATGACTGCTAGTTAGTATCACAAGCATCAGATGGGTAACCATCATATGGATCCCATGGGGGATTGTCATTACATTTATGCTCGTGATAAATATCATATTGATTGCAGAGTCCATAATAGAGGAGTGGTTCAAAACCTAAAATTCTTTCTGGGGTAATAAACCTTCCTGGATCATTGTGGTTAATCCTTTGTAGTTGAATCATGGCATTATCATATGGTCTGGGTACAAATACCGAGATTCTGTCTGTATTTCCAAAGAGATGGTAACATTGCCATAGATCTTGGAAGACATTAAGGATTTGTTTGTTGAAGTATCTCCTCCAACATTCTGCAAGGGCATTGGAATATTGGTAAGAAAGGCGTGCATTGCCTTCGAACCATGGTCCTTGATAGGTGTACCCACTGACAAGTACAAGATGATTTGCTGGTTGGACTTTCATCCAATTATCTTTCTACCATTTTGGTAGAGTACTCCAGCATCTGATTGAAACAGAAGGGCTATCGATTCTTGCAACAGCTCTTTGTATGACCTGTGGTAACTGGCTAATTTGGGCACGGTCTGTCAGTTTGATGAGTCTGATAAAACCATACTCAAACATTTGGGATAGCCAGTAGGGATCTCTGTCCATAACGTCTAATCCATCTTCATAATTAACAAGGAGGCGGGGGAAGGGGTTCATGTTTTCATAAACCTTGAGACTATTCCCAAAGTATTCTTCCCATTCTGCCTGTAACAAGGTATCTCCTAGGTCATCAGAATCTGTAGGATTAGGGATGTTTATTATGACCAACTTTTTGAAATGTAAGAACCATTGGTCAAATGATTTAGACATTAGCTTGCTTTCTAAAATACTGACTTGTATTTCAGGTGGCTAGTTGGCTACAGCACTTCTCAGCTGGTTCTGAGTCTTAAGACTTAACCTAGCATAATCTGTGCTCATAATAGTCCTTACACCCATGGAATGGGTATCCTCTTTACCAAAGAGTTGACTAATAAGAATTTCAAGACTGGTGGAAGCTGCATTTCCTGCCTCAAGGTTAACTAAATGGATTTCTAGTGCTTTGAGGGTTCTTTGGAAAAGGGTAATGTGTCTTAGGGTGGAGGCTATTTGAAGGTTGTCAAGAATGAATCTGATGGGGGGTGGTAGTTCACTGTGAATGTTGAGTTCTAAGAAATTAGGAATTAATGTATTAGAACTTCAATTTGTATTTTGTTGGCAAACCATGATCAAAACATTTAGTCTAGGTTTAGGCTTGCTCAAAGTATGTTTATTTGTAAAATTGGAATCGAGTGATTGTAGAATTTATTGAACTAAATCTGTAAGTCTCGATCGATCGAAAATTAGACTCGATCGATCGAACCACGTACAGAGATTATTTTTCTGCAGAGTTCCAGTTCAGCCCAAACTCTATTTAAACGTCTTGGGGTTCAAGTAAAACTCTTATATATATAAGGGAAACCCTAGAACGTTTTTGAGACTTAAGTAGAGAGAGATTAGAGTGCCTCTTGTACCTCCTTTTATTAGGGCTTTGTTCCCAAACCTCTCTAAGTCTTTGTTGCTCATATTTGCTGTTTATGTGAATCTCTTGTGAGATCTTTGAGGAGCTTTCCTTCACATAAACTTAGGGTTTTCAAGGTAGAGATTATTTCAATATCTTGATGATCAACAAGGTTGCAACCATTGGAGCTTAAAGAAAAACAAGCGAGGAGCTTGTAGCTGATTGAAGGAATACAAAGAAAGAAGTAGTCCGTGGACTCGGAGCCTGCGCGTGGTCGTGTCAGGAAGTTACTACTGGTGGGTAGCATTAGGAAGTCAAGCGGGGAGCTTGTAAGTCCTTTTGTAAGAACTTCAATTCTATCTTAGTGGATTCCGTTTTGCCTTGAGGATCGGTAGGTAAAATCCTCCCCAGGTTTTTTACCGGTTTGGTTTTCCTAGGTGATCATATCACTGTGTTATTTATTTTCCGCTGCTTTATTTACTTTATATGCATGATATGATTTTGTGATTGTTTTAACCTAGAATTGCTTAATTTGACTAAGTAACAACTTGGCTAATTAATCTAGGCTACGCAATCTGGTTGGTTTAAGGGGTCTAAATTTCCAACAAGTGGTATCAGAGCGGATAGCTCTTCTTGTTTTAGATCTTTTGATCTAAGAGCTGATCCTTGACCCCTGTTGTTATGGATAATTTGAAGTGTCTTTCTGATCATGTTTCTGCTGATTTTGTTGATGCCTGTGATGTTTTGAATAAAAAGGACACTATTGTTTCTGCTGATTTTTTTGATGCTTTTGAAACTCTTCGTAAGGAATTATCTAAATCTTTGAAAATTTCTAAGAAATTCAAAGAAGAGTTAAAATTGGCTAATCTTGAAAAAGAGGAATTGCTTGTTAGATTAGTTGAATCTAATAAAAAGAATGAATTTTTGAGAAATCAAATTTCCTCTCAAGATGAGAAGATGAAAAGCTTGGAACAAGAGTTAGCTGAGTCTAAAGCTAAACTTGAAAATTTGATTAGTACCAAGCCTGTTGATGATAACAGAATTGTTTCTGTTTCTCTTAAGCCTAAAACTGAAAAAGTTTATATCCCTCATTTCAAGAGGAATAATAAAGAAAAGGCTTATTGTGCTAGGTTAGACAAAGGTAAAAGTTCTGATGTAGACGCTGAAGTTTCTAAACCTAAGTCTAAACCTACTGTTAGAGAGCATAACAAATCTGTTTTTGTGCCTACCTGTCACCATTGTGGTGTTGTTGGTCATATTAGACCAAATTGTTCTTTGTTGAGGCAAAAACAAAAATCTGAGACTAGATTTGCTGTTAGGAATATTGATGTTCCTAAATTTGTTCCTGTTTGTCACTTTTGTGGTGTCTCCGGTCACATTCGTCCTAATTGTCATAAATTGAAATTTAAGCATTCTGTATGTCAATCTAGGATATGTGATGATGTTTCTCCTGCCATAAGTCCATATAAATTGTTTCATATGCTTTTGAAAAATTTGAGCTTGTTGGCTTGTGAAAGGAATTTGCAGGATTTTAGTCTGTCTCAGAAGATTGGTGTAATCCCTCAAATACACTCTGCTTCTCATGGATTTTCACCTACAAAGCCGAAGACTCGTGCTATATGGGTGAGAAAAGATCCTTTAAGGTGAGTGTTGCTGACTTGTCCCTGTTTTAATTCTTTCTATTGTTTGTGGACATGTCTTGTTTCTGTTTTTGGTTGTTTTTTTTTTTCTAAGTTGTTTTTTTTAATTAAAAAAAAAATCCAAAAACATTGAAAAATTTCAAAAAGACAAAAATATTTTATTTTGTGTCTTGTTTTATTTTTCTTGAGGATTACATGAGTTTTAATATCTCTCTTGATTTAGAACATGCTTGACATTGTGGTGAAACTTGAATAGCATGTGTTATAAATGTGCTAAGCTATTTTTGACTTTATGTACTAGTTTGTACATGTATTCATGGGTTAATTAAGAAATTGATATTTCTTGTTTGTGTACCCTCTATAGCTTAGTTAAGCATTGTTATGCATTGCATTTGCATTGATCATTTAGCACAATGTGTGTTTTTTTTGTTTTGGTCATAAATTTTTTTCAAAATCTCAACAAGTGGTTATAACGTTTGTTAGAACCAAAAAGATTTTTGTGTTTTGTATTATAGATCTTGGATTTATAATCAAGGATTGGCCATATTATTTTTACATAACATGTTTATGTACCTTGTTTAGCTTTGATGAGCTTATTTATTACACTTGACTAGTTGAAACTTTGTAGTGCATATTGTGTGGGAAAGATGTTTGTGGTTATTAATCACTTTGTCTTGATCTTGAAGTCACATGTTTTTGACTAACGGACTTGATCCTTTTGAGAAAGGCATAAATAATCATCTCACCACTGTTCACTAGCCAATCATGAACACCTTAGTGCATATCATAAGATTTTGTGCTCGAGAAAGTGTAGCACATGCACAAAAAGAACATAAGGTGTAGCCTCAATTAATTCATTTAATTAAAACTGGTGTGTACTATTAGGCTTGATGCCAATTCACTTAATTCAAACC
The DNA here is from genome assembly GCA_023736055.1 of Quercus glauca. Classification (NCBI taxonomy): domain Eukaryota; kingdom Viridiplantae; phylum Streptophyta; class Magnoliopsida; order Fagales; family Fagaceae; genus Quercus; species Quercus glauca. The sequence continues at coordinate 94,576,122 of CM043316.1, read as the reverse complement.
GGTGTGTACTATTAGGCTTGATGCCAATTCATATATAAATAAAAGGCAAAAATGCAAGAAACTTACATGATTGCAAGCTTTTGTTCTAGGAGATGTGAGAGTTATAGGATGTAACTCTTTAGGTGATAGTCTCTTTTAAATTCTATGTGATGAATTGTGTAGACTTTGTGATTGATTACTATTCACATATCACCTCACATGTATCTCAAGCTTTTGCTAGTTGCACACACTACACAAGTTACTCTTTGTTAAACTTGGTACATTTTATTGTGTGTGATCTTGTTGTGGCCATCCAAGATTAAAAGGTCCTTGATTTTAATGCAAATTGTGTTTCAAGTTTGAAAATTTTGAAAATATCTTGAGATTTGTGCACAACATATTTGTTGCTTAAGAAAATTCAATGGGAACTTGTTTTTGAGAAAATTGGGTTTAAAATTTGGGTTTTTGAAAAAGCATTTCATTCCATCTCATACTCATGCATTTGTTTCTTCTATTTCAATGCTTTGAGGAGTGTTTTCAAAAAGTGCTTGGTGATTTTCAAAACCTGTGTTTTTCTCAAAATTTAGTGAGCCTCTGCCCATTTCGATCGATCCAACCTGATTTTCGATCAATCGAAAAAGTGCTCTCAATTGTCTCAAAATGACTGTGTCATTCGATCGATCGAATGTAATATTCGATCGATCGAAGATCGTGGAGAAGCTTTTTAAAAAAAAAAAGGGTTTGTGCTTGATTCGTATTGGGGCTTTTGTAAAATTGAGTTGAATTTGATAAAATTGGCTTGTTGTTTTGATGAAATTAGGCATTATACTCTATGTGCTGTGTTTAGTAATACTCAATTCATCAATTTGTTTAAAAATTTCAACAAGTGGTTTTCAATTTTTGGGGTTTTTGATAGAAATTCCCTGCTCAAGTTAATTTTGTCAATTTGATCTCAATTGAACTTATTTTTTACTGCATTAGAGCATGCATCATGACATATTTTGTCTTGCATCTTTTATGTTTAGGATTCACATGCATTGCATTGATTTCTGTATCCATCTTGCAGTTTTGCAGTCATATCTCTCATTGTTTTCACACATAGCATGCATACACTTTGCTACATTGGGTACTCAACTTGATCAAAAATTGATTGATTAATTTTTGAGCGATGTACTTTCTAGTATATGCCTTTTTTATGTGTGAACTGTAGAAAATATTTTTCTTAAGAGATATGATGGATAATCAATGTGCAAATATTTTCTCTACTCATGCAACTGTTTATGGGTCACATAATGCCATGTTTGCATATTATTGAAAGAGAGAATATTTTTTCTTCATGTGTATCCTCACCTTAGTTTTTAACTTTGGTTTGTTTGTTTTTAACTTTGGTCCTGTTTGGTCCTGTTTGTGAGGATGTTCCTGATCCTGCTGCTGCTGCTGCTGCTATTCCCCAACCCCTTTATGTTCCCCCAAAACTGTTTTTCCCACAACTTGTTTTGTTTTTCCTATTTTTATAGGGGGAGAAAAGTTTTTTTTTTATAACCTGTGTTGTTCATAGGGGGAGCTGCCTCTATTTTCTATAGAGCTGAATTTTTTGTCCCCTTGATTCTCTGTTTTCTCTTATCCTTTGTTGCGTGTGTTGACTGTTTACTCTTCGTATGAGTTGTCTTTGTCAATACGTGACAAAAAGGGGGAGAAATTATTGATTTATGGGAATCTTGTTTGTCTTGTTTAGGGGGAGTTGAAATTATTTTTGAAAGGGAAGAAAATAAAAACTTTTTGTTGTATCTAACTTAGGGGGAGAGTTAAGTTACTTATGTTTTTATTTATGTTTCTTGTTTCACTTCTTATTGATTTATACTTATGAGTTCTTCATTGGTATATGTCTTTATTTTGTGCTATGTGAAATCAAGAATTTATTTTTGTTGGTTTACTGTTTTTCTGTCACACATGCGTTTATGCGTTTGTTGAGTGTTTCAGGAATATACAGGTGCATTCGATTTGGCTGCTGTCTACACTTGCAACTGATGGATAGTAGTTAAGATTGGATTTGTTGTTATGAGCATTATCTTTGTATTGGGCTATTTGTAACTTTGAGCATTTCATGTTTGTGATGTGTTTTGTCACGGATTGCCAAAGGGGGAGATTGTTGAGTTCTAAGAAATTAGGAATTAATGTATTAGAACTTCAATTTGTATTTTGTTGGCAAACCATGATCAAAACATTTAGTCTAGGTTTAGGCTTGCTCAAAGTATGTTTATTTGTAAAATTGGAATCGAGTGATTGCAGAATTTATTGAACTAAATCTGTAAGTCTCGATCGATCGAAAATTAGACTCGATCGATCGAACCACGTACAGAGATTATTTTTCTGCAGAGTTCCAGTTCAGCCCAAACTCTATTTAAACGTCTTGGGATTCAAGTAAAACTCTTATATATATAAGGGAAACCCTAGAACGTTTTTGAGACTTAAGTAGAGAGAGATTAGAGTGCCTCTTGTACCTCCTTTTATTAGGGCTTTGTTCCCAAACCTCTCTAAGTCTTTGTTGCTTATATTTGCTGTTTATGGGAATCTCTTGTAAGATCTTTGAGGAGCTTTCCTTCACATAAACTTAGGGTTTTCAAGGTAGAGATTATTTCAATATCTTGATGATCAACAAGGTTGCAACCATTGGAGCTTAAAGAAAAACAAGCGAGGAGCTTGTAGCTGATTGAAGGAATACAAAGAAAGAAGTAGTCCGTGGACTCGGAGCCTGCGCGTGGTCGTGTCAGGAAGTTACTACTGGTGGGTAGCATTAGGAAGTCAAGCGGGGAGCTTGTAAGTCCTTTTGTAAGAACTTCAATTCTTTCTTAGTGGATTCCGTTTTGCCTTGAGGATCGGTGGGTAAAATCCTCCCCAGGTTTTTTACCGGTTTGGTTTTCCTGGGTGATCATATCACTGTGTTATTTATTTTCCGCTGCTTTATTTACTTTATATGCATGATATGATTTTGTGATTGTTTTAACCTAGAATTGCTTAATTTGACTAAGTAACAACTTGGCTAATTAATCTAGGCTACGCAATCTGGTTGGTTTAAGGGGTCTAAATTTCCAACAGTGAACTTCATTATGGAAATGTAGGGTTCTTGACAAAACTTCTTGTTGAGCAAAAACCATATCATCACTAGAATAAGATTCTTGAAAGGATATTGCTTTTCTGGGTTCTGTGCCAAAAGAAGCACCTTCATGCATTTGGAAAGACTGTACCAGTGCTTTTCCTTTGTTTTTTGAAGAAGCCGTTTTCCACTTACTAGTGGTAGTAATATTTATTTTCTTCTTTTCCTGCCAAAATTGATTTAAACAAATAGGATGAATTTCTTTTTCAAAAACACTATTGTTTAAAATATGAGATGGCTTAAAGCAAATACGTTTATGCTGAATGAATGGAATAGAATGCTGGGATGATTTTTGGAATTGAATTGGGCTAACAGAATCATTATTTGTGAGAGGGAAGGGGGATACTAATGAATCAAGGTTCTGTGCTTGATTATAAGATAATGGAATTTTGGCATTGATTAGGTTCAAGGTCTTGGAGACGAAAATTTCCTTGAGAGTACTGATATCTCTAGGTTCAGGGCTCCTAAGAAACTTAAACTTAACTAATTGGCCGAAAGGATGGGTAGTGATACCTTCACTATCCGTGGTGAAAGGATACAACAGACACATGAAAGGGTTTCCTAAGGTTCATATTCTTGACTAGGACAAATGTGGTTTTGAAGCATGTGTTGTCCTGACACACATGAGCTTTTGGAATTTTGAATTCAATCTGCATTTTTTCTCCACTTGCAGAAGTTAACATTTCTTTGGTTTTTCTGAAGTACTTAAAGGGAATGATTCCTTCTTGAATGCAGTTAAGATCAGCGCCTGAATCTATTAAGGCAATAACCTCAAATTCAAAATCTTTGCTAATGACAATCCTGACTTTAGAGTGCCATTTTTGGAAGTTAATCCTACTGATGGCTTTTAAGAACACCGCATTGGATGGTTCCTGGTCCATATCTACTGTAGGGTTAACAGTTTCATCAACTTCAACTTCTTCATCAGAAGGGTTCTGAAATGAGGTTCCTTCCTCATTACCTTGATGAGAAGTGTTTTCAAAATTCTTAACTCTTTGATCAAGGAGATTTTGATCAACCCTAAGAATGGCTAGTTCTTGCTTAAGGGTTCTAACCTCAGACTTGGTTTCCTTGATTTCTTTTTGAAGGTTGCTAACTGTAACTTCCTTCTTGGATTTGGTAAACCTATTGTAGATTTTCTCCAAATCAACTTTGGGTTCCTGAAACCTTGGTTTAGGTTCACTGGTTTCCTTAACTAAGGTTTTCTTGAATTCACTAAGCTTCTGGGCTTTAATGACTGGGTCTTCGATTTGTTCTATGATATTTAAGAGGAGCACTTCTTGCTTTGAGATAACATTGAGAGTCTTGTTCCTACAACAACTATCAATTCATGGAATGGGTTCATCCGGGCCACTAGAGGAACTAGATAAGGCTCTAGAGGGTTTAAAGGATGACTGGTAAATCTAACGAATCTCACTACTAGAAGAATCACTATCTGAGCGATCTAATTCTAGGAGTTTGAAGATTTCATCCTTACTGGTCTGGTCACTAACAAGGGTGTTGATAAGGGATTTGGCCTTAGCTTTACACTCTTTTCTGAAATGACCTCTCTTTCCACAATTGAAGCATTTTCCTGATGCTTTGGGTGTGGGTTTTCCTGTGGACTTGGATTTTCCTTTCCTATAGAAATCATCTTTGTTGTACTTCTGTTTTCTATAGTACTTGGCTGCAGTTTTCTTCCTGTGGAAATTCTCAGAGGATTCCTTGCCTCTGTATTTGGACTTTCTTTTGGGAAGAATTGAAGGTAAGCCATACTGTGTACAAAAGTTTCTTTGCCTTTGTTGGCTTTGCTATGGATCTTGAGATCTCTGCACATCTTCATTCCTACACTTCGAATGGTGCTAGAGATATCTCCATAAGTTAGGTTATCATAATCTATGACACCTAAGGGGCTACAAAAAGGTTTCTTTGACCTTTTCACCAAAAAGGGTTGGTAAACCATTAATGAACTTCTCCTTCCAATATGGAGAGTTACAATCACTTCTGTGCATGACTCTGGTAGTAAACACGTCTTCGTACCACCTAAAGTCGCCAAGGGTTTTACATCTAAGGTTACTCAACTGGTCATAAATCCTAGATGTGATATTGCTGGGTTTTCCTACGAAGTGTTCCATGATCGTATAGATCAAGGTATTGACTCCGTCAGGGATATATCTTCCAATGGTGTCGTCAAAGATGGGGATTCCTTCCTCATCTTTTTGGATAGCATGTTTGATGTCTTCCTTAGATTCTTCTGTAAGGCAGTTGTTCCACCATTGCAAAAGTTTTCCTGTAAATCCTAAGGCAATGAGCTCTATGACCTCAGTATGGGGATGTCCTTCACTGATGTAGTTATTGGCTACCATGGTCATGTGCTGTATTTTGTTTAAGATTTCTTGTTCTGACAAACCATCAATGTTCCATTCATAGAGTTTACTAGAAGATACTGAAAACTGGTTGCTAACATTCCTTTCCTCGAACTGGAGGTCAGGGGGTGTAGGTTTAGGATACCAATTCTTGGCCAGGCTAGTTGGGGTTACTTTGGGGTGAAGAAGTTTATTCACTCGTAAACCCTTAAACTGGTTTTCTAGATGTTCTATCTCCTTTTCATTATCTGAGGAGGTTCTACTGGAACTGCTAGAGGCTGTATGGATGTCTAGGACAACTAGACGAGAATTTAATCGGGGATCAACATCGGTTGAAGTAGTAACTGGTGAAGTGGTGACTGGTTCCTTCTTCACAAGTTCTTCAAGCTTTTGGTTAACTATTTCTAAGGCTGATTTATTCTTAGGTGTAAGGCTGGGTTGCCTATTTGTGGGAAGCTCGACTAAAGGTTTCTCTAATGTTTGGACAGGTTTGCTAGGGCTTCCTGGCTGGAGGATGACCTTGTTTTCTATCCCATCTTCAATCCTATCAAGCTGCTTTCCTATAACACCTGAACACTAGTTGGTATAGTTGTTTTGCTCTATAACCTTCTTGATAACCTCTTCTTCTGGGCTGGTCTGGGTTTTGAAGGGAGAGGCAACTAAATCACTACCACGATGCTTAAAAGTTATGGCTTCTAGGGGCAGATGGCTGGATCTAACAATTTCTGGTTTGCTAGAGCTTGGGGCATCCTTGTCTGGAAGTTTGGTCCAATTAGTGTTGGTGATGACACAGGAATTCTTATGCCAATCAAAATGGTTCTCAAAGTATTCAAAGAAAGGGACATTGTTGGATATCTCCTTCATGAATTCTTTCCATTTATCCAAAACTTCTTGCTTTTGTTCTCTGGTGTGGTTGGCTCTATAGGCTTCTCGTTTGACTCTGTTTTCTTCAGATTCAAACTCTTTCCTAAGGGCGACTAAATCAGGGGTGAATTCTTTTCTTATGGTCATAAGTTGGTGATCAATTCCAGTTTCTTCTTGAAAAGGATCTTGGAAGTCCGTTCCCGAAGGGGAAGGGGGCTTCTGACTTTTGTTGTCGTCTTCCTGATCGACAACCGAGTCTTGTCTAGCTGTGTAGCAAGGGGTGCTAACTTGAGATCTAGTCTAAATACCTTGGAGCTTTAGTCCTAAGTCTCTTCTAGATCTGGGTAAAGGTGCTATGGGTCTGGATGAGCTACACTGGGATGTAGGTCTATCCCTAAGTGGGACATGAAACTGCTTATAGATTGGTGTAGATCTATTGGGGATCAAAACTTAGGGTCATCATAGTCTAAAGGCATTCTAAACCTAGACTGGTTAACTAATGGTGTTCTAATCCTGGATTAGTCAAAACTCAATCTAATCGTACCATCGGCTAGTTGTTGGACAAAATCTAGATTAGGATTCTGGGATGGGTGTTGGATCTGTAAATGATGGTTTTCATTTTCCAGAGTCCAATTGGTGGGGAATGTGACCTCGGACCATTTCAGGGTTTTGGGGACCTGAATCTTGGATTTAAGATCTTTGGTTTGGATGAGAGTGGTTTCTCCCATCTTTCTTTTATCAAGAGCTTGAACATTCATGTTCATCCTCATGCACTTGTAATACACTCTGTATATCAAGGCAACTTGCTGGACACCTTCTAACATGAGGGTTCCATGGGTCTTGATGTTGAGGGTTAGGGCTTTCATGATATGCTGGTCATGGAGTCCTACTTTGAAATTTGGGAAACAGTCAAAATGGACTAGTCTATTTCCTAAATTGGTTTCAATGGTTCCTAAGAGGCTGTCATTAAACTTGATATGACGGGTGTCTCTAAGGGCCATTAGGACAGAACAATTCAAACCTTCTCTGAACAATGGTTGAACTCCTACCTGGACTAAACCTATGTGAAGAAAATTGTGTCCTACTTTCCTGTGTGCTAACAAGGTAGAGAAGGGTAACAAGTAGCACGTCTTGTACTCCTTGTTGATGCTATAAACTTGTTCTATAGTTCTAACATGGTAATCTGTCTTGAAAGTCTTTTTCAAGGACCATGAGGATGACTTATAGATTTGGCTGGTGGGAATCTTGGGGATATTCCAATCTCCTAGTTTTAGATCCGTATCAGATAACTCATAAGATTCAGAGTTGAGAACTTCATCTTCTTGGGGTATGGGCTCAGGGATGGATGATCTATAATTGGTAGAAGAGTTGCTTCTAAACAACCTATTCATCATTCTGGATTAAAAGCTTAGTTAAACAATCACAACCTAATTACCATTATCCTCAAACTTCTGGATCTATCCTTAGATCTGAAACAGAGTGTTCAAACAAGACGATCGCCTAATCTTGTGCAAACTACAACCTCTTATTGCCACAATCCTTTCCAATGAGGGACCACCCTAAACGCCTGACACACGGCTAACACGGGCTGACCAACATAGACAGGATCGGATACCGGGGCTAACTAGGTTGACAAACAACACGGATCTGGTCTTACGCGTCTCAACAGTACACATTTGAAACAAGCTGTGGAAATAAAAACAGAAACAAGAAGAAGCAGATAACTGGGATATAATTGATTAACATGAACTTATAAACACAGAATGATAAATAGATAGGTAAAGAAGGAGGCTCAGCCTATCAATTATACCAAAAAAACATCCGGATACCAATAAGCACAAATGATAAAAATGTAATAAATGTAGAATGTGATGAATGGTAATGGAAGAGTTATCAAAAAATAGATGTAAAACATAATTAAGTGGTTAGGAGATAACATACTGAAAATAATCAAAATAATCTTAATGCAAAAGTATTTTGATAACTATGGCGACAATGCTATATATATATATATATATATATGATTTAGAGTCTTATTGGATCTAGACTCTTCAGATTTTGCACTCAATAATTCACTTGCCACAAAAATTAAAAAAATTAGATGAGACGCATGGCACAAAATTGAACTTCAATTAAAATTCAATTTAGAATCTAATTGAATTTAGACTCTTTGATTTTTGCATCTTATAATTCACTTGACACACAAATTTAAAAATTAGATGAGACACATGGCGCAAAATTAGACATGATTTAGAATCTAATTGGATATAGACTCTTAGGTTTTTGCGTTCAATAATTCACTTGCCACAAAAAATAAAAAAATTAGATAAGACACATGGCACAAAATTGAACCTCAATTAAAATTCAATTTAGAATCTAATTAAATTTAGACTCTTTGATTTTTGCACCAAATAATTCAATTGACAAACAAATTTAAAAATTAGATAAGACACGAGGTGAAAAATTAAACTCCAATTTAGAATTTAATTGGATTTTTTTTTTTTTTTTGGCAATTTTGGCTATATATATATTCCGTCCATACTATACACCAAATATACCATATAAAAGTTAGGTATTGCAAACCGTGATTGGATTAAGTAATTTTTTTATTTTTTATTTTTTATACAAGATAGAAATTATACTCTAACCTAATTTAAGTAACTATACTCTCTTTACACCAAATGACATGCAACAAATGCAATAAAATCACAAACATATTGCTCTAGGTAAAACTCTTAACAATTTCATTGAAATTTAGAATACTATTTTGATTAAAACTAAATGCGAAGATTTTCAAAAGGTTTTTTTCATTATTTATTTTTATAATTAAATATTATAAATTTTGTTTTTAATAATAATTTAGTTTTACATGATTTGCCCCATGTAACTTGAATTTTTTTTTTAGTATAAAAAATAGCCTATTTTATTCTTTAAATTCAATTACCTTTTCTTAGTTTATATATGAATTTAAATTTATCCTTGCATTACACTGGTATAATATTAATATACTGTGTAATAAAAGTCGTGTTTTACATGACATGATTGAACTAGCTATTTGGCCCCACCTTTTCCTTTATTATTTTCTCTTCTTAGAATTTACATGGCCTTTATTCTCTCATCTCCTTCTCATGCAAGCTTGGAAATTAGGATGGTGTCAAATACGTTAGAGTTGAAAGAAAAGGAAAATACCAAATATATTTAAATTAATTATCAAAGAATAATACAAAGTATCAGTGACCTTCATTTTATGGCACTGAGGAAAGATCCCAAACAATGCTAAAAAAATCATATCCCAAGGTGTTGAACCAAAAGAGTTCATTACAAACAAGGACAAATAACTAGACTTTTTCTAATTGACAGACATGACATAATGCCATCAACTATATTGGAGTTGGACAATGCTAAAAAAATCTTATCCGAAGGTGTTGAACCAGTAGAGTTCATTACAAACAAGGACAAATAACTAGACTTTTTCTAGTTGACAGACATGACATAATGCCACCAACTATTGCCCGAACACTATAGCTTATTTGAAGTAAGAAATTGTTGCAAGAAATTGTTGCAACGGGGATGAACAAGACTATGATATCGATCAGCAAACAGAATCAAAACATTCAAACGCTGTGGAGCGTTTGTATATATTATAATTACATATTTCATAGTATAGATAAGACATGGAACTGGTTTTTCTTTTTTCTTTTTTTTGTTCTTTTAAGTACACTTCGGCTTGGAACTGATGAAGTGTACAGAATTCCAGACTAGGTAGTTAAATACGATAAGGCTAGGTTAATATTGATTCGGCTATTGCAACCTTAAGTCACCCTGTTAGCTTAATGGTACCAAAATAAAAGCTAATCCACAAAATGCCCTGAATAGCTAAATATTTGTCTATAAAAGCTTACAAATTTCATTAGAAAGATATCCATATATAGGACTCCAGCAACCTTAATTAGCCTAAAATGGATTTTCTTTCACCTTCCCTATATTCTGCCATAGCTGGATTTATTGCGATAATTCTTTTTTCCCACTATCTTCTAAAGAGGTCAGAGTTGGCTTAGCCAAAACAGTACCTATTGCTCCTAGTGCATGGCCTATAATTGGTCACCTCCCTCTATTAGGGGGAACCCAACCTCCTCACCTAACTTTGGGAGCCATGGGTGACAAGTACGGACCACTTTTTACTATCAAGCTTGGATTGCACCCAGCTTTGGTGATGAGCAGTTGGGACATGGCCAAAGAGTGCTTCACCACCAACAACTTGGCCGTGTCATCGCGACCCAATTTAGTAGCCGCAAAACACATGGGCTATAACTATGCCATGGTTGGATTTACACCCCATGGCCCCTATTGGCGTGAATTGCGTAGAATAATCACGTTAGAGCTACTATCAACCCGTCGGCTTGACCAACTTGCCTATATTCGAGTCTCTGAAGTTGAGATGTTCTTGAAAGGTCTATACAAACATTGTACCAAGGAAAAGGATGGGTCAAGCCAAATTTTAGTGGAGTTGAAGCAATGGTTTGGGGACATGACTCTCAACGTGATTCATAGAATGATCGCTAGAAAGCGGTACTTTGGTGTTAATCATGATGTTGTTCATGAAAAAGAGGCACGATGCTACCAAAAGGCGGCGTGAGATTTCTTTCATTTTCTGGGTTTGTTTTTGGTGTCAGATGCAATTCCATATCTTAGGTGGTTGGATTTGGGTGGACATGAAAAGGCCATGAAGAGAACTGCAAAAGAGATTGACAGCATTCTTGGGGAATGGTTGGAAGAGCATAAGCGAAAAAGAGCCTCCGGTGAAACTAAAGAGCAGAATTTCATGGACGTAATGCTTTCAGTCACTGATGGAGCAGACCTAGGAGGTTATGATCCAAACACAGTCAACAAAGCCACATGTTTGGTATGCGTGCTTCCTCTCTTAAAAAGGAGAAAATAATAAGTTTATATGAGTTATGTTCTGAACAATATGTCTAAATACACAATAAATTTCAAATGATTGATGTATGATAAAGGAGATATTATAATAGTTATGAAAGTATATTTGCACTAATCACAATCTATCATATTAAAAATGTGAAAACATTTATGAAATTTGTCATGCCTATAGTATTGTTGTGTCATTTATGAAATTTGTCATGCCTAGTATTGTTGTGTTTTTAAACCACTAAAATGATATGGATGGCTTTGTTTCACAGTATCATTTGGACATGAATAACAATTTTCATTTTGCAGAATTTGATTGCAGGTGGAAATGACACCATTGCAGTAACCTTAACTTGGGCAACATCACTATTGTTGAATAACCGCCATGCATTGACAAAGGCCCAAGATGAGCTTGACGACCAAGTGGGCAAGGAAAAAATTGTAAATGAGTCGGACATTAATACGTTGGTGTACCTCCAAGCCATAGTTAAAGAGACTTTACATTTGTATCTCGCGGCACCATTATCAACACCGCGTGAATTTACTGAAGACTGCACCATAGGTGGTTATCCTGTCCCAAAAGGCACCCGGCTAATCCCAAACCTTTGGAAAATCCAAACAAACCATCACAAATGGTTAGACCCATTAAAGTTCAAGCCGGAAAGATTTCTCACCGCCCACAAGGATGTTGATTTTAAGAGGCAAAACTTTGAGTTTATCCCATTTGGAAGTGGTAGAAGAATATGCCATGGCGCATCTTTTGGAGCTCAAATGGTGCACTTAGCACTTGCTAGTTTTTTACACATGTATGACATTTCTACTCCCTCGAATGTAAAGGTTGATATGACTGAGAGCTGCATCATTGTTGCACTACAAGAAAAGAGTCTACTAGTGAGGGTAAAATGCCCTCGCAAAAATTCAAATATTATCACAAAAAGTTATTAGCGAGAGCATATGGCCCTCGAAAGCCATCGTATTTGCTTTTGTTACTAAAAGAGATTTTGCAACCATACCTTCGCAAATAGATAATTTATGAGGGCAATCCACTGTCGTTATTGAACAAATCTACCCTCACAATGTTAAGACACTAGTAAGATGAGTTGTATTACTGAGCTGTATTAGTGAGTGTTAGTTGGTAGCCGTTGGGTTGTTAATAGTTAGTTAGTTTGTTTGGGTTGTTATTAGTTAGTTAAGTTTGTTGGTTTTGGCGGGAGATTTGTGAAAGGTATAAAGATGGGGAATTCTGATTTGTAAAGGCATGAAAAGAATTAATAAACTTCTCTCCCTTTCAATTCAGTTTTGCTCTCTCTCTGTTTCTGTTAGGAGGTAGTTACCCTCGAAGTAACTGTTCTTTTCCAATTCCTCTTTCTCTCTTTTCCCTGTTCCATTCTCATTTTCTTATGATAGGCCACAAACTGAATGACCCCTTGTGATTTTAAACTAATTAATTAATTAAGTCAAGTTATTAATTAATCAATTTAACATGCAAATACGTGGCAGCACAAACAAATCACCGAATAACAAAATATGCAGCGGAAAATAAAAGACACGGTGATTTGTTCACGAATGGGGAAAAACCCTAACGGCAAAAACCCCACCGGGTGATTTTCAGGTCACCACTCCCGAAACTCCACTATTATCAAATCAAGCGGTTACAAATAAGGAATCCCAAGTACCTTACCAACCTACAGTTGAACCCTTACCCCAATACCCAATTGGACTTGATCTGTAGCGACAGTTCCCTCCTTTGATGCACGGCTCCCAAGTACGTGACTAACCAGATGCGCGGATCCCAGTACGCGACTTCAATCACCAACTTTAGAATGAGAGGTTGGCTGCAGAGTTCTTCAGATCATCCTATGCATGAAGATCAGGAAGATGCTTGGTCACAAAACCCTAAGGTGCACAATACACAGCAACTTCTTGAAGAAGATGATCTAGGTTAAGAACTTCGTCTCAGAGCACAATTTGCTTGAACAAGGATTGCTCAATGCTTATGCAACTTGTGTCTTAGTTGACGGCTCTTAAAACACTCCTTAAATATGTTTAGGGTTAGAAGAAAAGAATGCCCAAAAACACATTCACGGATCCCAAGAAAATCAGATTAGAATTCTGACTTTTTAAGTCTCGACAGCTAGCAGGTGTCGAGGTAGGTGTCGAGCAGGTGTCGAGCTTTAAAACTTCAGCACTTCAACTTGCTTTTTCTTGGACAGACTTGATGACTTCAACACTTGATCTTGAAACATAGTTTCTTGAAGTATTCAAAACACCTAGAACTACCCAATTACAAGTAGAGTGCGTTTTGTCAAAGGATTAGCCAATTTACATAAAATATGACATATGTTCCTAACACGTAAACACATATGTCCTAACAATCTCCCCCTTTGGCAATCCGTGACAAAACCACAACCAACAAATGAACATATGAGAGAAGTCATAAATCACTCAACTCATATTCACTTGTTACATACAATAAAATCTATCCTAACACAAACTCTTAAAGAACTTTGCAAAAAGAGAGTTTATGGCAAGTAGACTTTGACAACCTGTATTTCTGAAACACTTATAAACAAAACTCATCAAGGCATCTTGTGTGAAACAGAATTAACTAGATTGCATACAAATATAAAGAACATGTGTATAAAGAAAGAAAAGAAACAACACATGAAGAGATAGGTGAAAGAAAAACATACATCCACATATATAGAAAGTTAAGTACAATGTATGTAAACTGATATACAAGACCAATGTATCTAAAAGAATGAAAAAGAAAAGATACATCTAAAGCCTCACTACATCCCTCAAAAAGTATGAACACTCCCCCTATCAAAATGTCCTATACTAACTCTCCCCCTAAGATGACTACTCTCATAAACCCAAAACTACTCCCCCTTTTTGTCACGAGTGACAAAGGGTAGAGTGTCATGTAGACATCTCATCAGTAGAGCTAGCATCTCCATCATCATCTGAAGCATCATCGTCATCACTATCATCATCATCATCCTCAGCATCAGACTCTGAAGCAACTGGAGGTGGTGGAGGAGAAGCCTCAGAAGCAAAACCACCCATGGTCGCCTGCCGTCGTGCAATACGACCAACACGAACGTTCACCTGATACAACTCAGTGGTAAGTGTATCGAGGCGAGCATCCATGCGCTGCAGCTGCGCCATAATATCTCCAAGGGATACATCGCTGGAGGAAGGAAGAGAAGTCGATGTAGATGGAGCAGATCTGGATGGAGCCGAACGGGAGGGCGGAGTGAAATCCGGCTGTCTCGCCCTGAACTGTGCCTGGCTACGTTTTACGGTAGCGGCATCTATGGCAGAGATGTGTGTGAAGTGGTCGGAGACAGGGAAAGGGATGGAAAAATGGCGTAGTATCCTCGTGATAGCAGAAGGAAAGACAAGCTTATCACGGGACGCCGCATCTAAATGAACATCTATGATAGAGAAAATGAAGTGAGAGGGAAAATCTATCGTGAGATGCTCAAGTAGAGAAAGCAAGAAACGAGCACGAGGCTCTGTGATAGAGTTATAATGGGAGAGAGGATGAAGTACAAATGTCATCACCATGTTAAGGAATCTAGGACCTTTAGCAAAAGGTCTACATGATGTGTACATATGCTCACCCCACTCAGAAGGGCGCTCACAGAAAGCATAAATGAGCTCATCCCTGGACACAGTCCTCAGTCGCTCACAGGTAGGATAGTCAGGAAACTCTATCCTAGGAACATGAAGCACATCCGCAACCAGCTGCGGTGTGACAGCAATGCGCGTACCTCGAACGCGAGTGAAAAAGAGAGGTACTGAACGATCAATCCCGTGCATGTTGGAGTAAAACTCCTGAATCAGCACGAGAGGACAAGTGACCGGGACGTCACACAGTGACTCCCATCCCCTACTGTGAATGACAGAGGGAAGGTCAGTATCGGCGAAGTCCGCCAGAACAACGTGGCGTTCCGAATGAACACCTCGTTTAGAGAAGTTCTCAGTAAATGCCTTGTAGGCATCTCCATCACGGAACCGAAGATTATGAGGAGCATGATCAGAAGATGAAGATGCTCCAGAACGCAGAGGGTTCCGAGCCGGAGTAGATTTACGTTTAGGTGCCATAGATGCAACTAACGTAAAAGAATGAGAAAAGAGATAGAGAGGGAGACAATCAGAAAAGTCCCAAACAGTTCAAATATGACAATATATTGAACAAAATGGACGTATGCATGGGAATGCATGATCATGTGACATGCTAAACAATAAAAACATCATGGGCTCGGCCCAATCCAAACCTAGCAGCACACATTCAAGAATCACACAACTAAATGCATGAAAATATCATTCTAATGCACATGGAATGCAATGTATGACATTTGAAACACTTTTTATTGAAATCCCAACCCAAAATTTCAACAAAAACTCAAAGATTTTGAAAAACCCAAAGTTTTCAAAAAAATCCCAAAACCTAAGATTTAAATCATGAAATGCATGAAAAGGAAAGGAAAACAAGATCATACCAAGTGATTTGAAGCTAGAAAGTTCGAAAATCAAGTTGGATGAAGGTTGGAGAGAAGAAAAACCGCTCAGGAACATGAACCGCCTCGGAGAGATCGAGAAAAAATGCGAAGAAAATCGCGACAGAAGTATATATAGGATCTCCAGTAAATCTCGACAGCAGAGGTGTCGAGAGGTATCGAGAAGCTGTCGAGGAAGGTGTCGAGAGATTATACCTTCGACAGATAAGGTATCGAGGAGGTATCGAGGTACCAAACAGCTCAACCAACATCAGAAGCTCGATCGATCGACGAGGTGTCGAGTAGGTATCGAGCAAACAGAGAGTTCTCGATCTATCCAGAAGGTGTCGAGGAAGTGTCGAGATTGCGATAAGAAAAATGCTTTAGAGGCTCGACAGCTGACCAGGTATCGAGGAGGTATCGAGAAGGTGTCGAGCCAGCTTTGAAATGCAGTTTTTCGAGAAATGAAAAACACAGACATGAATGCAATCAAGACATGCACCTCAACCAAGATCCAAACAACATATAATTCTCTCAAAAATCATCTCTCAATGAAAATTTAAGCACATGGATCTCCCGAGAACACACACACACACTAAACAAGTCTAACAAATTTTATATTTCAAAAATAAGTCATGACAGTTTAGTGAGCATACAAAAGCACATGTAAAACCTTTGTGATGGCCAAATCACATTGTACCTGCACATGTATCAAAAGTAGCAAAGAATATTGCGTGTTGTGTGTGAAAAACATCGCAAGATTGCATATGTGTATACATGTTATGACGATCTGAGATATGAGAAAATAACTTTAACTCACACACAATCATAACTGTTTGATGGGGACTATCACCTTTGAGGTACATCCTATAACTCCCACATCTCCTAGAATACACGCTTGCAACCATTTTTAAAGCATTTTTAATCTTTTTGCTTTTTATTTCTTTGCATATTTTCTTTTTAAGCATATCATACATGGGCTTATGAGAAAGAAAAGAAATACCCATTGATATTTTGACATTTCAATTTTGCTATGCCTAAGCACACAAATGTCATTGACATCACACTTTTGCTATGCCGAAGCATACAGATGTCATTAATGATTGGCGGGCAACAGTGGTGAGATGGTTATTAATGCCTTTCTCTTAGGATTTTCTAGTCCTACCCGTCAAAAAGAGTGATATGAGTGTTAAGTCTAAGAAATAACCTAATCTTACTCATCACAAACACGAGCCACAAAGCTCACTTGCTTAGTTGTGCATAAGGATGCTCATCTAAGCTACAAAAGATACAAAGTTTAGAAAACTTTGTTTCATTGGCCATCTAAGGTACACAAGTACCAAAGTACACAAAACACACACTGTTTTTGTATTTTTCAATTTTTCAATTTTTTTTTATTTTTATATCAAAAACAAAATAAACAAAACTGAAAGTAAACACACAAAAACATGTTAACAAAGCAAAACAATGCATAAAACTAGACTGACTCAATTAAAAAAATGCAAAACACACATGCAATGCAACAAATAAGAAGAATAAGAAGGGAAAAGAAAGTGATGAAATCACTTAGAGTCCTTTTTCTTCCACTCCTTGGAAGAGCCTTTCCTTTGTTTGAAACCTTGAACCGACGGTGAGGGGGAAGAATTGAAACCGTTCAAGTTCGAAAGGAACATGATGGCTTTCAGAAGATCTCCAAGAGGCGCAAGAGAGGATTGAAGCTGACTTTGGCTTCCAGATGCTGTCATACTGTTGCTCTGTTGGGTGGCTAGCCACTTGTAGCAATTAGGTCGAGTATGACCGGCAGCTCCACAATGATAACAGAGATGCTGCTTCTTTTGTTTAGGCTTTTGAGAGTTAGCCTTCTTGTCCTTAGGAAGTTTAGCATCTTTCTTTTCTAACTTAGGGGGTGCTCCTAAGATGGATTTTTCTTTGTCTATGTTCTCACTAGCTAATTCAGTTTTATCATCAATGTTCTCAATTTTAACATTATTAGCAGGAGGAACAAAAACAGTAGAACTAGTAGAAGCAGAGTTAGAGATAGAAAGACCATACCCTAAACCTGTTCGATCTGAAGCAGATTTCTGGTTGCTGAGCATCTCATCAAGTTTTGCACTTGAAGTCCTCTCCAGTTGAGCTCTGACTTGAGACAGCTCTGCTTCAAGCTTCTTGGTCTTCTCAGCCAGGAAGTTATTCTCAAACCTCAGTGCACCAATAGTTTGATTAGCCTCATCAAACTTTGTGGACAATTCTTCTCTGTCGAGTTCCACATCACTGAGCTTCTTGGTGGCCAGCCTGTATAGCTTCTCATGCTTTTCAGAAAGCTTGTAAAGCTTCTCATAGGCTGAATGGATATCATCTTTGTCATCCATCTTTTCACATTCTGTGACCACCAATTCTTCTTCTTCTTCTTCAACAATCCCATCAGTAGAATTGACTGAAGCAGTGAAGGCATTTAGGATTCCGTCATCCTCATTGTCGGAATCATCTTCAGGATCAGTGTCACTAAGGGTTGCAGCTAGAGCCTTACTCTTCCCAATGCTCTTCAGATAAGTAGGACACTCATTCTTCATGTGTCCAAACCCGTGACACCCAAAACACTTTGGTCCTGCAGGAACAGTGTACTGACCGCCATCCTTGGCATCCTTCCTTCCCTTATCTTGGCTCTTGAACTGTGAAGAACCGGATTGCCTTCGGTCTTTGTCGAAGCTCCTCCCATTGGCATTCTTCATAAACTTCTTGAACTGCCTTGTAATGTAGGACTTTATCTTGGAATCTTCATCATCGGAAGACTCATCAGTATCACTGCTCTTCGCCTTTAGGGCCATGCTCTTGCCCTTGCTTGACTTGCCTATCCTTGATAACCCTAGCTCGTAGGTCTGCAAGTTCCCAACCAGCTCAGTCAAAGGAATTTTATCAATGTCCTTTGATTCTTCAATTGCCGTAATCTTGGCATGAAATCTCTCAGGTAGAGATCTGAGCACCTTCCTTACAACCTTGGGTTCAGGGATGGTTTCCCCAAGATTGAAGGCTGAGTTCACTATGTCTTTCAGCTTGGCATAGAACTCATCGAACGACTCATCCTCCTCCATTTTAATTTCTTCAAAGCTAGTAGTGAGCCTCTGTAGCTTTGAATCCTTGACAGCCTTTGTTCCTTCGTAGGTTGTCTGGAGGATGGTCCATGCCTCCTTGGCAGTTTCTGTTGAGGATATCTTCTTGAACTCCTCATTGGTGACAGCGCTAAATAGAGCATTCAACGCTCTGCTGTTGAAGTTCGCCGCCTTGATCTTGGCTTCATCCCAATCAGCCGGCGCTTCTTTTGGCTTTGTCCAGCCAATCTCCACAGCTTGCCACACCTTCTCATCTAAGGACTGCAAAAAAGCTCTCATGCGTACTTTCCAGTAGGCATAGTTAGTCCCATCAAATAAAGGAGGTATAATAAGAGATTGTCCTCTATCCATGACAAACAGGGGTCAATGGATCAATCACAGCAAAGATTAATAACTAATCAGAGTGTGCCTGCTCTGATACCACTTGATAGGCCACAAACTGAATGACCCCTTGTGATTTTAAACTAATTAATTAATTAAGTCAAGTTATTAATTAATCAATTTAACATGCAAATACGTGGCAGCACAAACAAATCACCGAATAACAAAATATGCAGCGGAAAATAAAAGACACGGTGATTTGTTCACGAATGGGGAAAAACCCTAACGGCAAAAACCCCACCGGGTGATTTTCAGGTCACCACTCCCGAAACTCCACTATTATCAAATCAAGCGGTTACAAATAAGGAATCCCAAGTACCTTACCAACCTACAGTTGAACCCTTACCCCAATACCCAATTGGACTTGATCTGTAGCGACAATTCCCTCCTTTGATGCACGGCTCCCAAGTACGTGACTAACCAGATGCGCGGATCCCAGTACGCGACTTCAATCACCAACTTTAGAATGAGAGGTTGGCTGCAGAGTTCTTCAGATCATCCTATGCATGAAGATCAGGAAGATGCTTGGTCACAAAACCCTAAGGTGCACAATACACAGCAACTTCTTGAAGAAGATGATCTAGGTTAAGAACTTCGTCTCAGAGCACAATTTGCTTGAACAAGGATTGCTCAATGCTTATGCAACTTGTGTCTTAGTTGACGGCTCTTAAAACACTCCTTAAATATGTTTAGGGTTAGAAGAAAAGAAGGCCCAAAAACACATTCACGGATCCCAAGAAAATCATATTAGAATTCTGACTTTTTAAGTCTCGACAGCTAGCAGGTGTCGAGGTAGGTGTCGAGCAGGTGTCGAGCTTTAAAACTTCAGCACTTCAACTTGCTTTTTCTTGGACAGACTTGATGACTTCAACACTTGATCTTGAAACATAGTTTCTTGAAGTATTCAAAACACCTAGAACTACCCAATTACAAGTAGAGTGCGTTTTGTCAAAGGATTAGCCAATTTACATAAAATATGACATATGTTCCTAACACGTAAACACATATGTCCTAACATCTTATGATCCAAGCTCTTAACAATTGGTATCAGAGCCCTACGTTCCTACAGTCATGACTGAGACGAGATCTTCTTCCCATATCAATGAAACCTTATCTCTGCTCAAAACCACCACAGACCACCATGCTCATTCATTACAAGAGATCAACCATCAATTGAATGCAAACACTCAACAAATGAATACGAACACTCAGCAATTGAATGCCATCAGTTTAGCCTTGCAGAAACTCACTGAAGCAGAAGAACAGAGACAGTAGGTTGCATCCTTGAAGGCATCCTCTCAGACTCCGAGCACTCCAGCTTCGCACGCTATACCTCTGCCTTTCTCAAATTCATCAAGGAGTGTGAGACTTGATTTTCCGCGATTCAAAGGAGACGACCCTGCTTCATGGGTGTACAGGGTAAATCAATATTTCAATTTTTATCAAACACCATTGTGTGAAAAATTGTTAATGGCTTCCTTCCACATGGACGGAGATGCCCTGATTTGGTTTCAAGATAGCGATGAAAATGGAATGTTTGTTACGTGGGAAGGGTTTGTAGAAGCCTTATTGACACGGTTTGGAAACACTGCATACGAAGATCCTATGGAATCACTCACAAGATTGAAGCAATCAAGTGGGGTCGTGGTTTACAAAGGGCAATTTGAAGCTTTGTCAAACAGGATTAAAGGATTGTCAGATGGTCACAAACTGAGTTGTTTTCTGAGTGGTCTTAAGGATGAGGTGCGATTACCTGTGAAGATGCTCAATCCCAAGAATCTCAATGAAGCTTTTGGATTGGCTAAAATCCAAGAGGAATATCTGAACAGCAGCTGCAGAAGTCAGAGGTCTACAATGGTGGATTACAATAAGCCTTCCATTTTGGGTCCCAAGCCTGAGATGAAGGTGGAGTCTAGATATAGGCTTCCTTTACAGAAGTTATCACCTGCTCAGATGGAGGAACGAAGGAAAAAGGGGCTTTGCTTCAACTGTGATGAGAAATTTCAACCAGGACACCAGTGTAAGTCAGCCAAACTCTTCTTGTTAGAAGGTTTATTCCCTTTCCAAGAGTCCAATTCTAGTGTTCAATTAGTAGAATTTACTGAGTCTGAGGCTACTTTATTACCATCAGATGGTGTTAATTCTGAAGACAATAGATCTGATATGGAGAAAGGTGTAGCTGAGATTACCTTATATGCTTTGTTGGGTAGCCCTTCACCGGGTACCATGAGAGTTAAGGGTAGGATTAATGGTCATTGGGTTACCATCTTAATCGATACAGGCAGCACACACAATTTTTTGGATTATGCCATTTTAGCTACTTTACAACTCTCATTAGATCCTACTATAACATTTGAGGTGAAGGTTGCTAATGGTGCTGTCATTCAGACCAATGGAGTGTGTTCTAATACTAAAGTTTTAGTGCAAGGGCATAATTTTGCAGTAGATCTAAATGTTCTGCCTTTAGGTGATTGTGAATTGGTTTTAGGCACTCAGTGGCTTAGAACTTTGGGTATGATACAATGGGACTTTAGGGCCATGTTTATGAAGTTCCAACACCTGGGTTCCACAGTGACTTTGGAAGGTTTACATCCTACTGATCACTCTTTACAAGAAGGTACCCAATTCTTTAAAAAAACCTGTGAGGAAAGGCATCTTATTGCAGATTATGTCTTTGGGGTCTGCTAGTTCATCTGACCAACCTTGTAACCCTGCTATTGAGCAACTGTTATCTGAGTTTGCTTCAGTATTTGCTACTCCATCTGGATTGCCTCAGTGTAGAGGACATGAGCATCAGATTTTATTGAAGGATGGTACCAACCCCATTTGTCAAAGACCCTATAGATATCCCCATTTTCAGAAAACTGAGATTGAGAAGATTGTTGCTGAATTGTTGGAAGTGGGTTCAATCAGACCAAGTCAAAGTCCATTTTCTTCCCCAGTTTTGTTGGTGAGGAAGGCAGATGGCTCTTGGAGAATGTGTGTGGATTATAGGGCTTTGAATCAAGCTACTATTAAGGATAAATTTCCTATTCCAGTTGTGGATGAATTGCTTGATGAGCTTGCTGGTTCCTTACTATTTTCTAAGTTGGATTTACGGTCTGGATATCACCAAATTCAGATGAAGGAGGAGGATATTCAAAAAACTGCTTTTAGGACTCCTGATGGACACTATGAGTTCTTGGTTATGCCCTTTGGGTTGACCAATGCTCCCTCCACATTTCAATCTTTAATGAATGATGTTTTTAGGCCTTATTTGAGGAAATTTGTATTGGTTTTTTTTTATGATATTTTGATTTTCAGTCCATCCTTGGAGTCACATCTTCAGCATCTCAGAATTGTGTTGGAAGTGCTGTTGAAGCACCAGCTGTTTGCTAAGAGAAGTAAGTGTGTTTTTGGATGTTTAGAGGTAGAGTATCTAGGTCACATCATTTCTGGAAAGGGTGTGAGTACTGATCCTAGAAAAACTGCTGCCATGGTGTCATGGCCTATTCCTACTTCAGTTAAGGCTTTAAAAGGTTTTCTGGGCTTAACAGGTTATTATAGAAAGTTTATAAGGCACTATGGACTAATTGCTGCCCCTCTTACTACCCTCTTGAAGAAGAATTCCTTTGTGTGGACTACTCAGTCTGAGGCTGCTTTCCAACAGCTTAAGATGGCTGTAAGTCAGCCCCCAGTTTTGGCTTTACCAGACTTTTCCCTTCTTTTTACTATAGAATGTGATGCATCAGGGGTGGGTTTGGGAGCTGTCTTGATGCAAAATCAGAGGCCTATTGCCTTTCACAGTCAAGTGCTTAAAGGAAAAGCCTTACATTTGTCCACTTATGAAAAAGAGTTGCTTGCTTTGGTCACTGCTATCCACAGGTGGAGACCTTATCTATTAGGTAGACCTTTCATCATCAAAACTGATCAACAGAGTTTGAAGTACATTCTGGAGCAAAGGATTGCTACACCTGCTCAACAAAAGTGGTTAACTAAACTGTTGGGATATCTGTTTGTGGTGGAATACAAGAAAGGAAAGGAAAATAAAGTGGCTGATGCTCTATCTAGAAGACTTGATTCAGCTGCTGTGGTTCAGTCTAATGAAATGCAGATGACTCTTCTTCTTTGTGCTTGATTTCCTTCCCTTGTCTTTCTTGGATTGATGAGCTTAAGGCAAGTTATCAATCTGATCCATGCATGCTGCCCTTGCTTCAGAAGTTGCTGGATGATTCTATTAAGCCTAAGTTTTTTTCTCTGCATAATGGTTTAATATTGTTTAAAGGCAGGGTGTATCTGAGTTCATCTTCTGGATTGAAACCTAAGGTTTTACAATTGGTTCATGATAGTCCATTGGGTGGCCATTCCGGATTCTTGAAGTCATACCATAGACTGAAACAAGATTTTTACTGGATTGGTATGAGGGCAGACTTGAAGAAGCACATAAGGGAATGTGGGGTGTGTCAACAAATGAAGCATGAGACATGTCATCCAGCTGGGTTACTTCAACCCTTGCCTATTCGTGAGAAACCTTGGACTGCAGTAAGTATGGATTTTGTGGGGGGCTTACCTAAATCTCAAAGATTGGATGTGGTTATGGTTGTGGTGGATAGACTAACCAAGTATGTTCATTTTATGGGTTTGTCTCATCCTTATTCAGTTGCTAAGGTAGCTACTTTATTTGCTCAGAATGTCCTAAAGTTACATGGCATGCCCACTTCAATTGTGTCTAATAGAGATCCTGTGTTTACATCCAAATTTTGGGCTGAGTTGTTTAAACTTCAAGGAGTTCAACTTGCCATGTCTTCTGCCTACCATCCTCAAACTGATGGGCAGACTGAAGTAGTCAATAAAAGCTTGGAACATTATTTGAGATCATTCTCTGCTGACAGACCTACTGAATGGGCTGAGTGGTTGTACTTAGCTGAGTTTTGGTTTAATACTAATTACCATACATCTACCAAGATGACCCCTTATGAGGCTTTGTATGGTTGTAGCTCTCCTAGTCTCTTGGATTATGTTCCTGGCACTACTCAGGTTGCAGCTGTGGATTCCAATTTGCAGTCTAGGCAGCAGATCCTCTCACTGTTGAAGCAAAATTTGGTGGTTGCTCAAGCACGGATGAAGCAGCAGAGTGATCTTCACAGAACTGAACGGGTGTTTCAAGTTAGGGATTGGGTTTACCTTCGATTACAGCCTTACAAGCAGCAGTCTCTTGCTGTTAGGGGATTCAACAAGTTGTCACCCAGGTTCTTTGGTCCTTATAAGGTTTTGGAGAGGATTGGGGAGGTTGCTTACAAGTTGGACCTTCCTTCTGAATCAGCTATTCATCCTGTGTTCCATGTATCCTGTTTGAAAGCTAAATTGGGTACTCATAACATATCCATTTCTCAGTTGCCTTCTGTCAACTCTCAAGGCATCCTCACACCTGAACCTGCTGCTGTGCTTCAGTCCAGATCTCTTCAACTCCGAAGGAGGACCATTACTCAGCTACTAATCCAGTGGCAGGGTGGTTCAGTTGAAGATGCTACTTGGGAAGATCTTTTTTCTCTTCAGCAACAGTTCCCTCATCTTGTGGGCAAGATGTTTTAAATGGGGGGAAGTATGTTAAGACACTAGTAAGATGAGTTGTATTACTGAGCTGTATTAGTGAGTGTTAGTTGGTAGCCGTTGGGTTGTTAATAGTTAGTTAGTTTGTTTGGGTTGTTATTAGTTAGTTAAGTTTGTTGGTTTTGGCGGGAGATTTGTGAAAGGTATAAAGATGGGGAATTCTGATTTGTAAAGGCATGAAAAGAATTAATAAACTTCTCTCCCTTTCA
This sequence comes from Quercus glauca, assembly GCA_023736055.1. Classification (NCBI taxonomy): domain Eukaryota; kingdom Viridiplantae; phylum Streptophyta; class Magnoliopsida; order Fagales; family Fagaceae; genus Quercus; species Quercus glauca. The sequence continues at coordinate 94,551,060 of CM043316.1, read as the reverse complement.
ATTTAGTTTTGCTCTCTCTCTGTTTCTGTTAGGAGGTAGTTACGCTCGAAGTAACTGTTCTTTTCCAATTCCTCTTTCTCTCTTTTCCCTGTTCCATTCTCATTTTCTTATGATCCAAGCTCTTAACACACAAATATATTACCAAACAAAGAGAAAAGTTGACGACTTATTTTTAGTAAGGGGAAGCAGTCTTCGCTAACAACTATTTGTGAGGACCTTTATACCCTCGCAATTAGTTATTTGCAAATTCCAAATTGACAACATACTTTTTAGCATTATATTCACAATTCTCATAATGAGATTTGTAGCTCCGAAATTATAGAAATTAGAAAAAATAATTAAATTGAATACAAAAATCACCATAACATATACACACATAAAAAGCCTTTAATTTAATATAATATTTAAAAAAAAATCCAAAGAACAATTAAAACGTAGTTAACTAGAAAGAGAGCACTCGAAAGAGAGTACTAATCACTTGAGAAAGTACTGGTTAAAAGTTTAAATTATTATAGATAGAGAGCACTAATCACTTGTCTGGACACGTTTAGTCAATTTTGGTTGCTAATTGCAATAGTCTTTGTTAAATTGTTAAAAGTGGTCCACTACTTTCTTTAAATTTCTAACTAGTCAATTTCATGGATTACTAGTTTAGGTAGTCATTGGTCGATGTAGATATCATGTTTTACAATTTTGGAAATGAGAAAGCCTATAAACATTAAAAAAATTCACAATTATTGATACAGGTTAAAAAATGATGTTAATGGTGGATTCAGATTAGAACAAGTAAAATGTTGTCAAATCAACTGTTATGAAAAATATTATTATTATTTTCTTTTTTGGGTAAATGTAGCATTGTTCTTCGAAAATATCAGTTTTGAATAAAATTGGGAAGAAAGGTAAAATAGTCATTTTAAACATCTAAAGACAAAATTTTGATTTTACATGTTCATACAATCTTGTATTTGATTTAGAATAAAAAATTCTTAATCCGAATGTGTTATGGAATTCAAGCACAAGGCGGTCGTTTCCTTAGGAAATTTGAGATTTTATTTTGTTAATTGAGTCATATGAAGGAATTATTTCAATCAAAGGAAAAATAATTTCAAAGTAAGCAATACTAATGCAATTAATTAAAATTAATATAGTTTTTTGTCTTGGCAATTAAATGATTTAATAAGATAGTTAATGCGAAAATTTGTGCCGAAAGAAAGTTTAAATTTCATCAAGGGTAATTATTGGGTACTTCTACAGTACCATAAATGCTTACTTCCTCCTCTCACATAATTGTGGGTCTTACTAATTAAATTTATGGTAGGACTCTGAATTTGAACGGTTTTTAGACCCCTTAAAACAACAATTAGATTAACCTAGTTAATTAGCCAAGTAATTAACTTAGTCAAATTATGCAAATCTAGGTTATCACAATCAAACAATTATATCAAGAATATATAGCAGCGGAAAAATAAAGAACACAAGATATGATGACCTAGGAAACCACACGGTAAAAACCTGGGGAGGATTTGACCTAGCTATCCTCAAGGTAAACTTGAATCCACTATGAAAGAATTGAAGTTCATACAAAAGGACTTACAAGCTCCCCGCTTGACTTCCTAATGCTACCCACCAGTAGAACTTACTGACACGACCATGTGCAAGCTCCGAATCCACGGACTCCTTCTTTCTTGGATTCTCCACAAGATACAAGCTCCCCACTTGTGTTTCTTTAAGCTCCAATGCAGCAACAGAGTTGATCATCAGGGTGTAGATAACATCTCCTCCTTGAAAACCCTAAGCTTTGTGTAAAGGAAAGCTCCTCTAGATCTCACAAGAGATTTACACAAAACAGAAAATATGAGTAACATAAGCTACTCTAAAAACGTGGCTAGGGTTTCCTTTATATAGTGGGAGAAGTAGATCTGAAACCCTAATCTTTAATGGGCTTGGGCTGAGTTGGAAAATTCTGCAGAAAAATAATCTGCACGACTTTCGATTGATCGAGCCTAATTTTCGATCGATCGAGTCAGGAAGATTTACATAGTAAATCCTGCAGAACACTCAATTCCAACTTTACATATAAATATACTTTGAGCAAGTCTAAATAAGACTAAAACGTTTTAATCATGGTTTGCCAACAGTACAAATTAGAGTTCTAATACATTAGTTCCTAATTCCTTAGAACCTAACAAACTCCCCATTTGGCAATCCGTGACAAAACACAAACACAAAGCTCAAAGTTACAAGTAAAAGCCCTTTACAAAAATAATGCCCATTATAAAATAATCCAACCTAACTACTATCTATCAGTTGCAAGTGTAGACAGCAGCTCAATTGAATCAACCTATATATTTCCTGAAACACTAAACAAAACGCATAAGCGCATGTGTGGAAATAATACAAGTAAACAAAATAAGATCTTGATTTCACAAAACACAAAATAAAGAGATATACCAATGAATAACATCATAAATATAACTCAATAAGCAGTGAAACAAGAAATATATAAAATAAATTCTAACTCTCCCCCTAAGTTAGATACATCAAAAAGTTTTTATATTCTCCCCTTAAACAAAACAAACAGGTTATCTATGTCTCCCCCTTTTTGTCATGTATTGACAAAGACTACCCAATCAGAAGGTAGACAGAAAACATACGCAACAGAGTAAGAGAAAATGGAGACAGCTCCCCCTATGAAGAGCAACAACTCCCCCTAAGAACCACAAAGGTTAAAAAAAATTTCTCCCCCTATAAAAATAGGAAAAACAAAACAAGTTTTGGGAAAAATAAAGGAGGTGGGGAAAATAAAAACACACAAACCAAAGTTAAAAGCTAAGGTGAGGATACACATGAAGAAAAATATTCTCTCTTTCAATAAAATGCAAACATGGCACTATGTGACCCATAAACAGTTGCATGAGTAGAGAAAATATGTGCACATTAATTATCCATCATATCTCTTAAGAAAAATATTTTCTACAATTCACACATAAAAAAGGCATATACTAGAAAGTACATAGCTCAAAAATTAATCAATCAATTTTTTGATCAAGTTGAGTACCCAATGTAGCAAAGTGTATGCATGCTATATGTGAAAACAATGAGAGATATGACTGCAAAACTGCAAGATGGATACAAAAATCAATGTAATGCATGTAAATCCTAAACACAAATGATGCATGCTCTAATGCAGTAAAACTAAGTTCAATTTCACAAAATTGGCTTGAGCATAGAGTTTCTAATAAAAACCCCAAAATTTAAAAACCACTTGTTAAGATTTTAAGAAAAATTTGACCAATACACAATATAATGTACCAATTACATCAATTCAACAAGCCAATTGTATCAATTGAACCCAATTTGAACAAAATCCCCAATTCGGGTACATTCTAGCTCTAGAATTTCCAATTTCTCAAACTTGAAACACATTTTGCATTAAAATCAAGGAACTTTTAATCTTGGATGACCACAACAAAATCACACACAATATAATGTACCAAGTTTAGCAAAGAGTAACTTGTGTAGTGTGTGCAACTAGCAAAAACTTGAGATATATGTGAGGTGATATGTGAATAGAAATCAAACACAAAGTCTACAAAATTCATCACATAGAATTTGAAATAGACTATCACCTAAAGAGTTACATCATATAACTCCCTCATCTCCTAGAATAAAAGCTTGCAATCATGTAAGTTTCTTGAATTTTGCCTCATAATATACACACCAATTTTAAATTATTCAGAAACTTATTAAAAAGCCAGGATAATGTACACACCAATTTTAATTATGTGATTTGGCATCAAGCCTAATAGTACACACCAATTTTAAGCATTAAGCAATTAAACTGAGACTGCACCTTATGTTCTTTTTGTGCATGTGCTACACTTTCTCGAGCACAAAATCTTACGATATGCACTAAGGTGTTCATGATTGGCTAGTAAACAGTAGTAAGATGGTTATTTATGCCTTTCTCAAAAGGATCAAGTCCGACAATCAAAGGCATGTGATTTCAAGATCAAGACAAAATGATCAAAAACTATAAACATCTTCCCACACAACATGCACTACAAAGCTCAAACTAGTAGAGTGCAATAAAATAAACTCATTCGAGCTAAACAAGGTACATAAACATGTTATGTAAAAATAATATGGCCAATCCTTGATTATAAATTCAAGATGTGTAATACAAAACACAAAAATCTTTTTGGTTTTTAAAAAAATTTATGTCCAAAAACAAAAAGCACATATTATGCTAAATGAACAATGCAAAACTATGCATGACAGTGCTTAACTAAGCTATAGAGGGTACACAAACAAGAAATATCAATTTCTTAATTAACCCATGAGTACATGTACAAACTAGTACATACTCACACAAAATCAGAAATAGCTTAGCACAAACTATTCAAGTTTCTCCATGATGTCAAACATGTTCTAAATCAAGAGAGAGATATCATAATTCATGTAATCCTCAAGAAAAATAAAACAAGACTCAAAATAAAATATTTTTGTCTTTTTGAAAATTTTCAATGTTTTTGGATTTTTTTTAAATAAAAAAAACTAAAAAACAAAACAACCAAAAATAGAAATAAGACATGTCCACAAACAATTGAAAGAATTAAAACAGGGACAAGTCAGCAACACTCACCTTAAAGGATCTTTTCTCACCCATATAGCACGAGTCTTTGGCTTTGTAGGTGAAAATCCATGAGAAGTAGAGTGTATTTGAGGGATTACACCAATCTTTTGAGAAATGCTAAAATCCTACAAATTCCTTTCACTAGCCAACAAGCTTAAATTTTTCAAAATAATATGAAACAATTTATTTGGACTTATGGCAGGAGAAATATCATCACATATCCTAGATTGAAATACAGAATGTTTAAATTTCAACTTATGACAATTAGGACAAATGTGACCACAGACACCATAAAAGTGACAAACAAGAATAGGTTTAGGAACATCAGTATTCCTAACAGCAAATATAGTCTCAGATTTTGGTTTTTGCCTCAACAAAGAACAATTTGATCTAACATGACCAACAACACCACAACGGTGACAAGTAGGTACAAAAACAAATTTATTATGCTCTCTAATAGTAGGATTAGACTTAGGTTTAGAAACTTCAGCGTCTACATCAGAACTTTTACCTTTGTCTAACCTAGCAACATAAGCCTTTTCTTTATTATTCCTCTTGAAAGGAGGGATATAAACTTTTTCAGCTTTAGGCTTAAGAGAAACAGAAACACTTCTGTTATCATCAGCAGGCTTGGTACTAGTCAAATTTTCAATTTTAGCTTTAGATTCAACTAACTCTTGTTCCAAGCTTTTCATCTTCTCATCTTGAGAGAAAATTTGATTTCTCAAAAATTCATTATTTTTATTAGACTCACCTAATCTAACAACCAATTCCTCTTTTTCAAGATTAGCCAATTTTAACTCTTCCTTGAATTTCTTAGAAATTTTCAAAGATTTAGATAATTACTTACGAAGAGTTTCAAAAGCATCAAAAAAAATCAATAGAAATAATAATGTCATTTTTATTCAAAACATCACAAGCATGAGCAGAAAGACACTTCAAATTATCCATGACAACAGGGGTCAAAGATCAGCTCAAAGATCAAAAGATCTACAACAGAAGAGCTACCCGCTCTGATACCACTTGAACGGTTTTTAGACCCCTTAAAACAACAATTAGATTAACCTAGTTAATTAGCCAAATGATTAACTTAGTCAAATTATGCAAATCTAGGTTATCACAATCAAACAATTATATCAAGAATATATAGCGACGGAAAAATAAAGAACACAAGATATGATGACCTAGGAAACCACATGGTAAAAACCTGGGGAGAATTTGACCTAGCTATCCTCAAGGTAAACCTGAATCTACTATGAAAGAATCGAAGTTCATACAAAAGTACTTACAAGCTCCCTGCTTGACTTCCTAATGCTACCCACTAGTAGAACTTACTGACACGACCACATGCAAGCTCTGAATCCACGGACTCCTTCTTTCTTGGATTCTCCATAAGATACAAGCTCCCCGCTTGTGTTTCTTTAAGCTCCAATGGCAGCAACTGAGTTGATCATCAAGGTGTAGATAACATCTCCTCCTTGAATACCCTAAGTTTTGTGTAAAGGAAAGCTCCTCTAAATCTCACAAGAGATTTACATAAAACAGAAAATATGAGCAACATAAGCTAGTCTAAAAACGTGGCTAGAGTTTCCTTTATATAGTGGGAGAAGTAGATCTGAGACCCTAATCTTTAATGGGCTTAGGCTGATTTGGAAAATTCTGCAGAAAAACAATCTGCACGACTTCTGATCGATCGAGCCTAATTTTCGATCGATCGAGTCAGGCAGATTTACATAGTAAATTCTGCAAAACACTCGATTCCAACTTTACATATAAATATACTTTGAGCAAGTCTAAATAAGACTAAAATGTTTTAATCACGGTTTGCCAATAATACAAATTAGAGTTCTAATACATTAGTTCCTAATTCCTTAGAACCTAACACAATTCATGTGAGAGAGGGAGTACGCATTTATAGTACTCCCAGAGTATTCAATAATTTTTCTTTATAAAGATGAATAGTTATTCCTCATTTTAAAGAATAGCTATTTATAAGGAATGACTATTCTCTGTAATAAAAACATAACCAAATTACTGAATAGCTAAACCATAAGAATAACTATTACATTACAGTGTCTATTATAGTTAGCCAAACATACCCTTAGACAGGGACGGACTAAGGAAGGGGCCTAAGGGGGCCTAGGCCCCCCCTGGGTCCAAAAAAAAAAATTTAGCAGCTTAAATTTTTCAAATATATATATATATATATATATACAAGCTTGGGCCCCCCTTAGTTTTTAGCTCAGGTGCCCCTCTTGAATTCCAAGCCCAGCCGGCCAGCCTAGGAGGCAAGAGCCCATAACCCATGTAAATAAAAAAAATTAAAAAAATTAAAAAAAAAAAAAAAAAAACCTCAGAGAGCCCATGACCCATGTAAATCAAAAAAAAAAAAAAAAAAGGAAACAGAGAGATATTGAGGTGCGAGACAGAGAGATAGAGAGGTAAGATAGAGAGATAATGAGCCACTAAGCCCAGACGCCGACGCAACGCGATGCCATCATCATAATCAGTCATCACGCTGACGCGACGCGAGACTTTCGCCCAATAAGGCAGTACCCACGCCGATGCCAGCGCCAACGCCAGCGTGCCATCATCACCGAGCCCTCAACTGTCACCGCCGCCGATTGCTCCAGCCTTCACACTGTTTGTGAATCAACTGTTTTAACAAGTATTTAATCTATGATCCTTTCCTTCAAGAATCAAAACCTAATAAAATGTTTATGAATCAACTATTTTAACAATCTGTGCTTGTGGAGTGTTTGTGTTTTTACTGATGACTGATGAGTGATGAACTGATTACTAATGTTGGTGATTGTGAATTGAATCTGTGTTGCGGCTGTGGTGTTTTTTCTTTTTTTTTTGGCCTTTTGACTTTGTGACTCTCTATCACTCTGTGTTTGTGACTCTCTCTCTTGTATTATATAGATAAGAGAGATAGAAAGAGAGAAAGAGAGAGAAATAGAGAGAGAGAGAGAGAGTGTAGAGTTTGTAGAAATTACTCAGATAAGGATTAGAGAATATTTGTTTGACTGTTTGTTTGTGCTTTGTTGACTGGTAGTTGGACTTGGACATAATAAGGACCAGGGACAGACCAAAAAAAAAAAAAGTAAAGTTAAGAAAAGTTTTTGTTAGTAGTGTTGTGCAGAATAAATTTAGAATGTCGGTAGTGCCGTAATGGGATTGGTTTAGATGATTGTATTAAAAAACAATAGTGTAGATGATTTTGAAGATTTGAAAGAGCGTCGAGTTCCCTTTTCATAGATGATTGTATTAAGAAACAATAGTGTTTCGTGTCTTTTGTTTTTATTGGTAGATGATTGTATCTTAATATATTAAAAAACAATGATTTTTTGGTATTTGTTTTGGTTGATAGTTTATTAATACTATATGGATGCGTATTTGAAAAATAAATTTTCTGCTTATCTCAGGCCCCCCCCCCCTCCTCAGCTTGAAATCTTGGGTCCGTCCCTACCCTTAGGGACCACCAAGTCCTCTTCATCATCTTATGTTTCTATAACCCCTTCAGTAGGATCAACGGTAGCAATGAAAGCACTCAAGATTCTCTCGTCATCACTGTCTGACTCAATCTCAAGCTTGATGTCACTCAAGGTAGCAGCAAGAGCCTTACTTTTCCTAATTGTCTTGAGATATGTTGGACATTCTTGTTTCATGTGTCTAAAACCTTTACATCCAAAGCACTTTGGTTCGGAGGGAATAGTGTACTGACTGCCATCCGTAGCATCCTTCTTTCCTCTGTCTTGGCTTTTGAACTGAGAAGAACTGGATTGCTTACGATCCTTATCAAATCCTTTCGCATTGGCATTCTTCATGAACTTCTTGAACTACCTAGTGATGTAGGGCTTCATCTTGGAATCTTCATCATCGGTCTCATTACTTTTGGCCTTCAGTGCCATGCTCTTACTTTTGCTTCCTTTTCCAATTCTAGTCAAACCCAATTCATAAGTTTGCAAATTACCAACCAGCTCTATCAGAGGAATAAAGTTAATATCCTTTGATTCTTTAATGGCAGTGATCTTGGCATGAAATCTCTCAAGTAGAGACTTTAGCACCTTTCTTACAACCTTGGGTTCGGGAATAGTTTCCCCAAGATTAAAGGCTGAGTTGACTATGTCCTTCAGCTTGGCATAGAATTCATTAAAAGACTCATCCTCCTCCATCTTTATCTCCTCAAAACTATTAGTAAGCCTTCGGAGTTTTGAATCCTTGACAGCCTTAGTCCCTTCATAGGTTGTCTGGAGGATAGTCCATGCTTCCTTTGCAGTTTCAGTCGAGGATATTTTTTTGAACTCCTCATTCATGACCGCACTAAAAATGGCGTTCAATGCTCTGCTATTGAAGTTTTTTGCTTTGATATTTGCATTATCCTAATCAGCTGGTGCTTCCGTTGGCTTAGTCCAGCTAATCTCCACAGCTTGCCACACTTTCTCATTTAAAGACTGCAAGAAAGCTCTCATGTGTGCTTTCTAGTATGTATAGTTAATGCCATCAAAGAAATGAGGTATAATAAGAGATTGTCCTCTATCCATGACAAACAAGGGTTAATGGATTACACAGTAAAAATTAAACCTAATCAAAGTGTACCCGCTATGATACCACTTGATAGGTCAAAAATGTACTGACCCATTTTGGTAAATTAATCAATTAATTAGCCAAATGAATTAATTAGATTCAATTACATGCAATAAGTGTGGTAGCACAAACTAATCACCAACTAAGTTAAATGCAGCAAAAAATAAATTTGACACAGGTGATTTGTTTACGAATTGGGAAAAGCATCAAGGCAAAACCTTACCGGGTGAATTTAAGGTCACCACTCTCGAGAATCCACTATTATCAAAACAAGCGGGTACAAGTAAAAGGAATCCTAGTACCTAATACCAACCTACAGTTAAACCCTGACCCCAATACCCAATTAGACTTGTATTGTAGCAGCAATTTCTCCTTTCAATGCACGGCTCCCAATATGTGACTAACCAATGATGCATGGATCTCAGTACATGACTAACACACCAACTTGAGGAAGATGCTAGTTGCAAAGTTCTTCAATTCATCTAACAATGAAGATCAAAAAGCTCTTGGATACAAAACCCTTGGCGCAAAGACACATTAGCTTCTACAGAGAATACGATAAACTAGGGCAAATTGTCTCCGGTCACAATATGCATGTATTATCACTTTGCTTCAAGTTGCATCACCTGTGATGGCCCTTAAAATGTAAAAGGAATCCTAGTACCTAATACCAACCTACAGTTGAACCCTTACCCCAATACCCAATTAGACTTGTATTGTAGCGGCAATTTCTCCTTTCAATGCACAGCTCCCAATATGTGACTAACCAATGATACACGGATCCCAGTACATGACTAACACACCAAATTGAGGAAGATGTTGGCTACAAAGTTCTTCAATTTATCCAACAATGAAGATCAAGAAGCTCTTTGGATACAAAATCCTTGGTGCAAAGACACATTAGCTTCGACAGAGAATACGATGAACTAGGGCAAATTGTCTCCGGTCACAACATGCATGTATTATCACTTTGCTTCAAGTTGCATCACCTGTGATGGTCCTTAAAATAATCCTTATATGTGTCGGGGTTGTGAGAAAAGAAACTCTACACAAATACTCATGGATATGTGAGAAATCAAATCTGAAAATTCTAATTTCGTAATTCTTGACAGATTCAGCTTCTGTCAAGCTTCAACATTAAACCTCAATAGAAAGGCTTCTGTTGAGATACTGTCAGCATGGCTTCGATATTAAACTTGAACACTTGTTGCTTGAAGTACTAAGTTTATCGTAGATCTACCCAATTACAAGTAATTAAAGTGTGTTTTATCAAAGGATTAGCCAATTTACATAACATATGTCTCTAACAATCTCACATATGTCCTAACATAAATTAAGTTAGCACTACCATACAATATGTTGTATCATAATCTAACACAAACTAAGAAGATAAAGGTTTTTTTTTTTAAATCAAGGGTAGAGTAGAGCAGGGGGTCATAAGAATAATTGCCTCCTAAACTCGATCACCTAAAAGAAGCTCATTCCCTTCTAAACTACATGCTTGTGTCAAATTTTACCACATTAAGGGTCTATTTGGGATACTTTTTTTGCTAAAACTGAAAACTTTTTGCTAAAAGTATTCTAAATAAAGGTAAAAGTTAGCTGAAATAGTATAGTGTGACCTATGAATAGTACCAAAAAGTGTAGTGGGACCCATGAATAATAGTAAAAATAAACTGAATAGTAAAATAAGTTGGCAAAACAATTTTTGCCAGACACACACTAATAGGAGAAAGTATGTTAAATTACCGATTGTCCTGAAAGTTTAAATTATTAAAATATTGTAAATTTCATCATTTTAAAACATACTTCTAACAAAGTATCTTATGATTTTGATCTCAGAAGTGTCTCTCCCTGTCTCTCCTTTGTTTTAAATTCCATTTTATGCCCGTTTTGGATTCATTAGTTAATCGTAGGGCAATCAAATTTCTTAGTAATTGTCTTCTTTAAGTTGCATCTTGAACATTTCAATTTGAACTTATTACATTACTGTGGGGTCGGTTTTTGTTGGGCCCGGTATCAACTCTCTGGGTTGTGAGCCCAACAAGTGCCCAACAATAAATTTGTAGAGTATGGGTTAAACAACTGGGCTGGGTCTGGATTTAGCGACGGTTCATGGAGGCTGACCAAAGTAAAAAAGGATTTGGACTAGTGTTTGAAAGCAATTTCCTCAGTCCGAAGAGCTTTTATATTTGGAGACTTAATGAATACAATTTTTTCTCCCCCATTCTCTGTGAGTCTTGCTTCCTTTATATATACATTCTCCTCTCATCTCCACCGCACACTTGCCCTCCATCTAGGTGCCCACTCAAGTACTAGTCACATCAGCCGTTTGCTTTAATCCCCAGTGAGTGGTGGTGGGTGAAGATACACTGTTCAGGTGTCTTCTCCACATAAATGCGGCCAGGAAAGTTGCTGCAGTGCATTAAATGTGGCGGTGGCAGCTTTACTGATGAGATATTTCATGATAGCCTTGCTTTTGGACGTGCTCGAAGATCAGCTCTGGTGTGGGGGTCTTTGGCATATCTATTCGATCAAGTACTGGACAGCTCCGGTGAGTTAGGTCCCTTCGGCCCAATTAGATTGTCTTCGGATGATGCGTCTGTCCCTTATGGATTGTTTCTCCACCGGGGTGGCAAAGCATTGATACTTTCATCCTCTTCGGACAGAGGGCCCTATCTGAACTGGGCCTCAGGCCCAACATATGGCGTTAGACTATCTCCCCCACAATAGCCCCTCAAAACTTCACTTTTTACTTCACATCCGAAGAGGAAAAGTGGGGTTTTGATTTTTGACAAAAAAGGGCACTTAACTCTGTCCTCACACGTGTGCGTGCGTAAGTTTGGGCGCCTTCTTTATAACCGCTGCTGTCGCGCCGTTTCCGAGGCGTCATTAATTGCTCCAGGCGGCGTCTTGTCCCTGAGATCTAGCGGTCCATTTCAAATCAACGGATGGGATTCTCCATAAGATTTTTGGGCGGGGTAAGTTCCTCCACTTCACCTGCCACTATATAAAACCCCCAGATAGGATCGTCTTCTCATTTTGCAAACTTCAGAACTTCAGACGAACTCAAGCGCTCAGACTTTCAAAACTCTTCCTGTCATCTGCTCCAAACCGTTCCAGAATCCGCTTCGAACTCACCGCGACACCAGAGTTCATCCTCCGATTTGATTCTGCGTAAGTTCTTTCACCGAGATTTTTGCGTTACATTCAGATTGCCTCTTCGGACCGTGGTAGATTATCCCAGTCGCCGTTTCGCATTTCCCTTCCTCCAACCTTGTTAGCAATGGGTAGATTTGAATACCTAGTGGACAGTCCTTCCCAGATAGAGAAGTTTAGGGAGACATATCGCATTCCTCAGGAGGTGGGCTTGAGGTATTGCTCCGCGGAGGGGTTATTACTGAACCGAGAGGAGGGTGAGGTGACAATCCCCATCATCGCCTTCCTGGAGGGGGGAATGACCATTCCCATGGGTCCAGTCACCAGAAGTTTCCTTACCGCCCATAGGCTTAGCCCTGACCAGTGCGCACCCAACACCTTTAGAGTCTTAGGTGCAGTTGACGACCTAAACCGCCATTTAGGCTTGGGGTTAACTTGGCACGACGTGGTACATATGTACGAATGTCGTACCAAAAAAGGGGCGGGATACTATCTAAGGTCCCGGTCCGATATCGTCAGACTCTTCTCCGGTCTTCCCAAGTCCAACAAAGGGATGAAGGACGATTACCTCATCGTCTCGGGTGCCTGGCATGATGGGATTCATTGCCCAACCACGCCAGGAGCACCAGGTGGGATATTCCCCCTTGAGCTTTCTTTCTTGCTTCTCGCTATTCGGAATTCCTTTTCACCATGTTGCACTCCGCTGACTGTTTTACCACCATCTTTGCAGATAAGAGGCACGTAACTCCTCGGCTGAGTCTCGCGAATACGGCGGCATTGAACTACCTTCTTCGGTCGGAGATTTTTGTGAGTGAAGACGGACAGCTCAGATTTGTCCCACTCATCCTCGGCTACACCCCGAAGACTGAGCTCCAGCCGAGAGGTAACGCCATTACACTAGGGGATCGCCGCATAAATCGTATCGACGTTGCTAGGAAGACGTTTCTAGCCCCCTTCGACCTCGTACCAGTGCCCCACCCTAATCCGCAAGGCATACCAGAGCTTGTTCAGCCCGTTCAACAAGTTCCTCTTGAACCGGTAGCGGAGGAGGAAGGAGTTTCTTCTACCCCATCGCTTGATCAGCAGATCGACCAGTTTAGATTCGAAGAGGATACCTCGGGGGAAGTCGAGGTTTTTTCTGCCGAAGAGGTGTTTGACAGGCATTCGGCTGCTCCGTTCTTAAATCTAGCTCAGCCAGAAGATTCCGAGGACGACAACATGCAGAGTCTGTCCAGTTTGTTGAAAAACCGGAAGACAACGGATGCGGCCACTGGCACCAGCACCTCCCAGCCCAAGGCCAATCTTCCACCTCCGCCTCCTCCTCCTCCAGTCCCAAAAGATCTTGGGCTAAAGGCACTGCCTGACCTGAAGAAGAAGAGGGTGGTGACGGATGTAACCGATATTGAGGAAGGGGAGGTGGTCCCTCCGAAGGGCCCCAAGCAGCAGAAAACGACCCATAACGATAGGGGCAAAAGGGCGGCTTCTACGGAGAGCCGAGAAGAGAATTTGGCCGCAGACGTGCGGCGAAAGACTCGGGATTGGTCTCCGAAGCTCACCTTGGATGGCGCTGCCATCCCTCACGATGCGTCCCTGCGAAACTATGCTGGGGGGAAAGCAGGGCGCATAGCAGAAGCGTTGGAGAAGCCTCTCCTGCTCCCAAAAGACATGGAGTCCTATCGGCGCTTCACCGAGCAGGAGCTCTTTCTGTCCCTAAAAAGGGATTTGGGCATGGTGAGATAAGTAATCATCTTGTACCATTCGTGTGTCCTCTTGACTTAACGCAAAAAGTTTTTGCTTGCCATGCAGATTGCCCAGCAAATTTTTGTAGCCGAGGAGTGGAACAAGGACAAAGACATCAAGGTGCAAGCTGAGGTTCGTTCCAGGGAGGAGGTGGAGAAGGCATTGGGCAGGGCGAAAGACGACTACGCCCGCGTCTCCGAGGAACTGAAGGAGGAGGGGAAGGCGAGGAGAAACGTAGAGGCAGGCCTAAAGAATGCCGAGCAGCAGGCCGAGGACCAACGACAGCAACTATTCGTCACCCAGACCAATCTGGAAACAGAGAGGGTGTTGGTGAAGGAGTTGCGGGCCGAGCTGAGCAAAGCCAGGGATGCTGCTAAAGTGGCTAAGGAGGACGCTCAATTGGCCAAGGAAGCAGTTGAGGCTGAGAAACAGGCCGCCTACATGTTGGGGGTGCAGGAGACCCAAGCTAGGCTAACCGAGGAGTTCGCTACAGTGTGCAGAGACTACTGTACTATGACATGGGGCAAATGCCTTGATGCGGCTGGAGTCCCTGCAGAGTCTGCCCTGAGACGACCCGAGAGCATCTATATTCATCCTGATATAAGTGACCTGCCAGATGCCCCGGAAGCTCCCTCGGCCGGTCAAGAGCACCAAGTCCAAACTGAGGAAAACCCAGCACCCCTTCAGACTGGAGAGGCGGGTAGCCCACCCAAAAAGGATCCAATGCCTCAAGACAAGGCTTAGGATGTTAGGATTATGTAATAGGATTATGTAATAGTTTTTTTTTTTTTTTTTTTTTTTTTTTTTTTTTACAAGACAATCTTTTTAATGAATGAAATATTTTCCTTCTCACTCTTCATTGCTTTTCTGGTGTTTGCTAAGTTGCACTTATGGCTAACAATGATAGTTTGATAATCAAGGGTGAATAAAAACCATGGTATTCTTTTACGCGCATTTAAATATAGCCTTACGTGAGCATAGTTGGATTCTAAGTTTACACATGAACGCTAAGTCTAACAACGTAAAGGTGTTTAATTAACCCAAATAATCTGGTCCGAGGACTACAAGCATGAATGGTTTTAAGTTTAACACTTATGGAAAACGATAAGGAGTGTTAACTAATCCAAATCATCTGGTCCGAGGACTGCAGGCATGATTGGATTTTAGTTTAAACACTTGCGGAAAACGATAAGGAGTGTTAACTAATCCAAATCATCTGGTCCGAGGACTACAGGCATGATTGGATTTAAGTTTAAACACTTGAGAAGAATCGTAATGGAGTGTTAACTAACCCAAATCATCTGGTCCGAGGACTACAGGCATGACTGAATTTAAGTTTAAACACTAGAAAGAGATCGTAAAGGAGTGTTGACTAACCCAAGTCATCTGGTCCGAGGACTACAGGCATGACTGAATTTAAGTTTAAACACTTGAGAAGAATCGTAATGGAGTGTTAACTAACCCAAATCATCTGGTCCGAGGACTACAGGCATGATTGAATTTAAGTTTAAACACTTGAGAAAAAGATCGTAAAGGAGTGTTAACTAACCCAAGTCATCTGGTCCGAGGACTACAGGCATGACTGAATTTAAGTTTAAACACTTGAGAAGAATCGTAATGGAGTGTTAACTAACCCAAATCATCTGGTCCGAGGACTACAGGCATGACTGAATTTAAGTTTAAACACTTGAGAAAAAGATCGTAAAGGAGTGTTAACTAACCCAAATCATCTGGTCCGAGGACTACAGGCATGACTGAATTTAAGTTTAAACACTTGAGAAAAAGATCGTAAAGGAGTGTTAACTAACCCAAATCATCTGGTCCGAGGACTACAGGCATGACTGAATTTAAGTTTAAACACTTGAGAAAAAGATCGTAAAGGAGTGTTAACTAACCCAAATCATCTGGTCCGAGGACTACAGGCATGACTGAATTTAAGTTTAAACACTTGAGAAAAAGATCGTAAAGGAGTGTTAACTAACCCAAGTCATCTGGTCCGAGGACTACAGGCATGACTGAATTTAAGTTTAAACACTTGAGAAGAATCGTAATGGAGTGTTAACTAACCCAATTCATCTGGTCCGAGGACTACAGGCATGATTGAATTTAAGTTTAAACACTTGAGAAACACTAGTATAACAACAGAACAATCATGGCTGAAAGAGGAAATCTTTTAATAGTAGTACCTTTTGAGGTTATTTACATTCCATGGCCGGGGCACTACGTGATTATCCAGGTCTTCCAGGAAGTATGCTCCAATGCCGGCCCTCGAAGTGATACGATACGGACCTTCCCAGTTCGGACCTAGTTTTCCCCATGCTGGATTCTTTGTAGTACCTACCACCTTCCTTAGGACCAGGTCACCAGGCTCAAGGGGTCTCAACCTCACATTGATGTCATAGCCCTGTTTCAACTTCTGCTGGTAGTGCGCCAATCTGACCATGGCGTTTTCCCTTCGTTCTTCAATCAGATCCAAGCCCTTTTCTAGCTGCCTGTCGTTGTTGATTGGTTCAAAAGAGCTAGTTCTGTAGGTTGGGAATTTAGTCTCAAGGGGTATAACGGCTTCAGCTCCATAGGTCATTGAAAAAGGGGTTTCACCGGTGGACCTGCGAGGCGTGGTTCTATATGCCCACAACACGTGGGGCAGTTCTTCTACCCACCTGCCCTTCGCATCGTCTAGCCTCTTCTTTAGCCCACTAACTATGACTTTATTGGTGGCTTCGGCCTGCCCATTCCCCTGGGGATAGGCGGGGGTGGAGTATCTATTTGTGATTCCCAGCTCATTGCAATAGCTTCTGAAAGCTTTGCTATCGAATTGAAGCCCGTTATCCGAGATGAGGGTATGGGGAACTCCAAATCTGGTGACGATGTTTTTCCAAACGAACTTCTTCACGTCTACGTCCCTTATATTTGCTAGAGGCTCAGCTTCCACCCACTTGGTGAAATAGTCCGTTCCGACCAGTAAGAATTTCCTGTTTCCTGCTGCCTTAGGGAAAGGTCCTACGATATCCAATCCCCACTGAGAAAAAGGCCATGGGCTGGACAGCGGATTAAGGGTACCACCAGGTTGGTGTATGCTCGGCGCGAAACGTTGGCACTGGTCACACTTTTTAACGTACTCGTGTGCCTCTCTCTGCATATTTGGCCACCAATAGCCTTGAGTGATGGCTCGGTGAGCTAAGGATCTTCCACCAGTATGGCTCCCACAGATTCCTTCATGCAGTTCTTCCAACAGTGATTCAGCCGCCTCGGGGCGCATGCACATCAAATACGGGCCAGAATAAGATCGTTTGTACAGTTTGTGGTCTTCGGACAGCCAGAACCTTGCAGCTTTTCTCCGTATTTTGTCCGCTTCCCCCGTCTCTTCGGGCGACACATCATCCCTCAAAAACTTGATGATGGGGTCCATCCAGCATGGGTTGGCTGTGACACAGTGGACTTGGGGCGGCTTTTTTCTTAACTCGGTGGGTCTCTGCACGTCCTCAATCAGGATAACCCTTGGTAATTCTTGCGCCGAAGAGGTGGCGAGCGTAGCTAAGGAATCAGCGTGCGTGTTGCCACTCCTAAGTATGTGCCGTAGGGTAAAACATTCAAACTCTGACCGTAGGGACTTGACCAGGTTTAGATATCCCTGCATCCTCTCATCTTTTGCTTCAAACTCTCCCAGCACCTGGCCGACGACTAACCTTGAGTCCGAGGATATCTCGACGGATATTCCTCCCATCCTTCGTACCATCTTCATCCCCATCAGTAGAGCCTCATACTCTGCCTCGTTATTCGTTGCTGAAAAGTCTAGCCTTAAGGCTTTTTCGATGATGATTCCCTCGGGGGATATTAACACTAGCCCTACGCCTGAGCCCCTCTGATTCGATGCGCCGTCTACATACACTTGCCAGGGCAATGTGCTTTGTGACGCGATCGTACTGACTTGCCTTCCTGCCGCGCCTAGAGGTGGTGCTGCTTCCTCTAAATGTGGTTCTGTGAACTCGGCGACCAGGTCCGCAAGGACCTGGCCCTTCACTGATGTGCGCGGCATGTACTTGATGTCAAAAGCCCCTAGCATCGTCCCCCATTTAGCAATCCTACCAGTGTAGTCGGCGCTTCGGAGTACGGCTCTGATTGGGAGCTGAGTAAGGACTATAACAGTGTGAGCTTGAAAATAATGGGGCAGCTTCTTAGTACCCAACACAACGGCCAGGATGGCTTTCTCCAATGGCAAATAGCGGATTTCAGCCTCTTGCAGCGACTTGCTCACGTAGTAAACTGGCTTTTGCACTCCACAGTCCGTTCGGATCAGCACCAAGCTTACAGCATTAGGGGCCACGGCAATGTAAGCAAACAAGACTTCGTCTGGCTGGGGACTGGACATGATGGGGGGCTTAGCCAGGTAGTCTTTAAGTTGCTGGAAGGCAGTAGCACATTCCTGCGTCCATTCAAAATCCTTCCACTTATTGATTAGCGAGAAGAAAGGCCTACACCTGTCTGCCGATCTGGAAATGAACCGATTAAGGGCAGCGGTCATCCCAGTTAGCTTCTGAATCTCCTTGGGATTCCGAGGAGCTCGCAAGTTGTTGATGGCCTTTATCTGATCGGGGTTGACTTCGATTCCCCTGTGTGTGACCATATACCCCAGGAATTTGCCTGATCCAACACCAAAAGAGCATTTAGAGGCATTCAAACGCAGTCTGTGTCCCCTCAGGACTTCGAATATGTTACTGAGATCCCCAACATGTTCGGCAACAATCTTGCTTTTGACCACCATGTCGTCAATATAAACCTCCATGCTTTTGCCCAGCTGTGGCTCAAACATCCTCGTCATCATCCTCTGATAGGTAGCCCCTGCGTTTTTCAAGCCGAATGGCATTACCTTGTAGTGGTAATTTCCTACAGGAGTTACAAAGGAAGTTTTCTCTTGGTCGGCGAGAGCCAGGGGTATCTGATGGTAACCTTGAAAGGCATCTAAGAAACTCATCCGAGGATGCCCTACAGTAGCGTCAACTAATTGATCTATCTTCGGCATTGGAAACGGATCCTTCGGACAAGCTCTATTAAGGTCGGTGAAATCCACACACACCCGCCATTTCCCACTTTTCTTTTTCACTACCACCGTGTTAGCCAGCCATTCAGGGTAGAAGATCTCTTTAATGGCTCCTGCCTGCTTGAGTTTCATCACTTCATCCCTGACCGCGTCAGCGTGTTCTCTCGACGGTCGTCGGAGTGGCTGTTTTTTAGGGATGATAGTGGGATTAACGTTTAGGTGGTGGCAGATGAATTCTGGACTTACTCCTGGGGCATCCGCGGGGTCCCAGGCAAATACGTCAACGTTGGCCCTGAGGAACTCTATCAACTCCTCCCTTTCCTGAGGGGGAAGCATGGATCCAACTTGAAAAAACTTCTCTGGATCGTCACCAACAACAACCCTCGTTAAGTTTTCGCACACTGCCTCTTCGGTCGAGGCCTCGGCGTCCGGCGCCGGAGGTTTTAATTGCTATAAACTCCCCTTATTACAGCTTGAGGGTTCAGCATGTCGTTCGTGCTGTATGGCTGCCACTAGACATCGCCTTGACATGGCCTGATCCCCTAGGATCTCCTCGACTTCTCCTTCGGACGGATATTTAATCTTTTGGTGCAGTGTGGAGGACACTGCCCCGAGAGTATGAAGCCAAGGTCTGCCTACTATAGCGGTGTAGGGTGAATAGGCATCCACCACTATAAAGTCGACTTCAACTGTTTCTGGACCGGTTTGCACAGGCAGTCTGATCTGGCCCTTCGGAATGATCACTTTGCCATCAAAACTGACCAAAGGGGAACTGTATGGAGTCAAGTCTTCGGGGGACAAGTTCAGCCCCTTGTATAGGTCTGGGTACATGATCTCTGCGGCGCTGCCCTGATCTACCATTACCCTCTTCACGTCGTACCCCCCGATTCTGAGAGTTACTACCAGGGCATCATCATGCGGCTGGATAGTCCCTTTTTTGTCGTCCTCCGAAAATCCCAGAACTGGAACGTCCGCTCTTTGCTTCTTCGGCTCTCTGCCTACACATTCCGAAGGTGTCCGAGCAACTGACAGTACTCTGGACGGGCGGGACCCCGTCCTCCCTGGCGCGGCAAATACGACATTGATTGTCCCTAAGGGAGGCTTCGCAAAGTTGCTCCCCCTGGGACCTGCGCCTGCTTGATCTCCTTTACCATACGAGTGGTGTAGGAGGTGTTTCAGTCTGCCCTCGCCGACCAGCTGATCCAGGTGGTCCCACAGGCTCCTGCACTCCTCAGTAGTGTGCCCGTGGTCCAGGTGATACTGGCAGTACAGATTATGATTGCGCCTCTCAGGGTTCCCCACCATCTTGTTCGGCCTCTTGAAGAACGGCTCGTTCTTTATTTTATCCAGGACCTGGTGCACTGGTTCACGAAAAACCGCATTGACCCTCTGGTGGTTCGTAATGCTTTGTCCAGCCCAGTCCTTCCTTGGCCTGTTGTGGTTCTGCCTGTCCGACCTGAAATCCCTCCCTTCCTGGGGGATAACCTTCTCCTTTCCCTTGCTTTGCTGTTGATCCTCCTCAACCCTTTTGTACTTATCGATTCTATCCATCAATTGGCGTATACTGATAGCAGGCTTGCGCGTCAATGACGTTCTTAAGAGATGTTCAGTGGGGAGGCCTAGTTTGAAAGATTCGACAGCCATCAATTCACAGTCTTCTCCTACCTCGTTGTATGTTTCCCAAAATCTATCCGAGTACGACTTCAGGGTCTCACCCCCTTTCATGTAGACGGACAACAGAGAGGCCACGGACTGAGGAACCCTTCGGCACGTGACGAAACGGGACCCAAAAGCCTGGGTCAGCTCTTGGAAAGAACTAATAGTATTTGCTTTCAAGTTGTCAAACCACCTCATGGCTATTGGCCCCAAGCTGGAGGGGAAAACTTTGCACATCAGGGCTTCGTCCCTGGAGTGGACTGCCATCCGCTGGTTGAAATGACTTACATGTTCCACTGGGTCGGTCCGGCCATTGTAGATAGTGAATGTAGGTTGGTGGAAACGCCTGGGAAGTCTGGCACCCTCAATATTACGTGCAAAGGGAGACCTGGAGACCTGAGCCAGAGCTTTGCTCATGGCATCGTTCCCTGCGCCCCTCGGAGGAGAGCCCTGAGGGTTCTTCTCGTGATTGCATGCTTCCTTATGGGGGAAAGGCTCACTGACCGGTGTTCGAGATCTCCGCCTGTAATCCTCGTCCCGCTCGTCTTCAGAATCATCATCTGAGTATGAGGAAGTGCGTTTCCTCTTTGCATGGCGCAACTCTTTTTTCAACCTCTGAATCTCCAACTGCATGGCTTGGTTTTCCTCTGCATGGGACATGTGGCTCTCTCCCTGTGACTGGTTTTGGCCCACGCGCGTGGTGTGTAGACTACCCTCGCGATCGCGCCTCCGCTCCAGATGAATAAAAGGGTCGGTGTGCTGGTTTGACCTGGACTCCGCCGGCCGTTGCCTTGGTTCAGCCATCTTTTGAGGTGTTGCTTCCACCTTTGCTCGAGCTGCTTTCCCACAGACGGCGCCAATTGTGGGGTCGGTTTTTGTTGGGCCCGGTATCAACTCTCTGGGTTGTGAGCCCAACAAGTGCCCAACAATAAATTTGTAGAGTATGGGTTAAACAACTGGGCTGGGTCTGGATTTAGCGACGGTTCATGGAGGCTGACCAAAGTAAAAAAGGATTTGGACTAGTGTTTGAAAGCAATTTCCTCAGTCCGAAGAGCTTTTATATTTGGAGACTTAATGAATACAATTTTTTCTCCCCCATTCTCTGTGAGTCTTGCTTCCTTTATATATACATTCTCCTCTCATCTCCACCGCACACTTGCCCTCCATCTAGGTGCCCACTCAAGTACTAGTCACATCAGCCGTTTGCTTTAATCCCCAGTGAGTGGTGGTGGGTGAAGATACACTGTTCAGGTGTCTTCTCCACATAAATGCGGCCAGGAAAGTTGCTGCAGTGCATTAAATGTGGCGGTGGCAGCTTTACTGATGAGATATTTCATGATAGCCTTGCTTTTGGACGTGCTCGAAGATCAGCTCTGGTGTGGGGGTCTTTGGCATATCTATTCGATCAAGTACTGGACAGCTCCGGTGAGTTAGGTCCCTTCGGCCCAATTAGATTGTCTTCGGATGATGCGTCTGTCCCTTATGGATTGTTTCTCCACCGGGGTGGCAAAGCATTGATACTTTCATCCTCTTCGGACAGAGGGCCCTATCTGAACTGGGCCTCAGGCCCAACATATGGCGTTAGACTATCTCCCCCACAATTACAAACTTGATTCAAATTATAATGTCATGGAATCTGCCAATCACAAAACATCAACATATAATATAACATTTTTTTTTTACATGCGAGATGTGTATTCATTGAATTCACATGAATAACATGTTCTTTTGATTTAGGGCATAGCCCTCCCACTTTTGTCAAAAGAATAAATTTAGAGACAATTTATTCAAAAGAATAAAATGATGTTGGGTTAAGATTTCATGACCCCGGTTAATCAAATCAATTACCTAAGTTGTTTAATTATGTCAAATTACATGCAAATTGTGGAGGCACCAACAAATCATCACCAAATAAACTAAATGCAGCGGAAATTAAATTTGACACGTTAATTTGTTGACAAATGAGGAAAACCTCGCAAGGCAAAAACCCCACCGAGTGATTTTAAGGTCACCACTCTCAAGAATCCACTAATTAACAATCAAGCGGTTATAAGTATAAGGAATCTTACCAACTACCCTTGGCCTATTCCAAAATACCAACCTACAGTTGAACCTTCGCTTCAATACCCAATTGGACTTGATCTTCTAGTAGCCTTCTTTCCCTTGATGCACAAACTTCCAATTTGTGACTAACCCTTTGCACGGATCCCAAGTACGTGACTAACTCCAGCAACTTGAACAGATGTAGTTAGCTGCAAAGTTCTTCACTTCATCAACAATGGAGATTTGGAAGCACTTGGTTACAAAACATTATGGCGTACAAATGCAGTAGTTTCTCACAGAGAAAATAAGTTTCTTGGTCTTTGTATCCATGTGTGACAGCCTTTAAAATACACCTTATACATGTCCCGGGTTATGAGAAAAGAAACCCAAAACAAATATGTAAGGTTGGGCCAGATTTCAAATCTGGAAATTATGAAATTGTAATTCTCAATAGTTCAAGCTTCTGTCAAGCTATCTGTCGAGACTTAATGAACAGCTTTTCTTCACTTGTTTCTTGAACCCATCTTCATATCTTTAATACTTGATTTGAACAACATGTTTCTTGAAGTACTAAACCCATCTTAGATCTACCCAAATACAAGTAAAGGGCATTTTGTCAAATGATTAGTCAATTATGCAAAATATGACCCTAACAAATGATATTAGTGATGGGTCCATATATACATGTTATCTACCACTTAGAACTTGCAGCTCAAAACTATATATGAAAAGGTTGTGCTCTCTAACTCTTTGGAAGGCCCTCCTTTGCTGTTTTATGACAATTTTTGTTACTTATGTTTTCTTTCTTCCCCTAGTGGGTTAATAATTTTGTTTCCTTTCACTAAAAAGGGAAAGAAAAATTTTTTGGCATATATCTTTTTTTTTATAGAAACAAACACTCACTACACACTCAAGAGGGAGAGAAAAAATTGACAGGTATCCAACTAGAGGCAAAACACTGTCATTTAAATATAAGCCACACAAGTCTATTAGAAAGAAAATGATATATCATGGAATAATATTTATATAGAACAAGTAGATGACTCAGAAAAGTACTAGAGATTGTTTCAAACAAAAGAAAGAAAAAACCAAAATGGAAAAGTACTAGAGATTGTTTCAAATAATTGTTAATAAATTATATTAAAAAAAATTTAATACAATTTTTATGAAAAATATAAAAAGTTGTTAACAAAATTAATTATTTTCTTATTTTCCTATAAAATATTTCTAAAAGTAATTTCTAAACCAATCAACTTAAAACATAAAACATTCTTTAATGTATCCATAAGTAATTTATCTACTCTTATCTTTCTCCTGCAGCAGTTGTAGAAAATAACAAACATGAAAAACAAAAACTGATTGGTGTCTTGGTCTGATGATAAAGAGCTGTTATTAGGAGTGAACGCCATAAGTTAAACCTCTCTCTCAAAAAAAAAAAAAGGAAAAACAAAAATCATATGTAAAACAAGATTTATGATTGTGATTGACGTTATCATGCTTGGGAGTTAATACAATCACATTGGGGTCCCTTGCTAGCTGTTTCTTAAAGTAGAAAAATGATACCAAAATTCTTTTTTATTTTTTTATTTTTTTATGTTTTGATAACTAAAATAAAGAAAAGCGGTACTTTGAAAAGTAAGAAAAATTAATAGATAAAATAAATAAAAAAATATTTTACTAAAGTGAAAAAATAAAGTATAAACTAATGAATATGATACGAGTGTTTATAAAGTGATTGGCTAAAATACAAAAAATAAATAAATTTTTATCTTGAAACCAAATATATATATATTTTTTTACGATATACTAGCAAGTAGCAATCACAATCTTATTGTCAAGATTTTCTATGGACAATCAATTGTGCTTTTCATCGTCTAATAATGCCATAATGGTGAAGAAAATAATGAAAAAAGACAAAAGAGGGAAAAACTAATGAGATATTTTCTTACCTAATCTATTAGTATCACTCAAATAGGTGTTGTATATCTCATCGTATATCTCATCTTATCTAGTTGTACGTCTAATATTCTTGTAACTTAAAAAAGACCCAAAATAATCAAACAAAAGCTTGATACTCCTTAACCTCAATATTATATGCTGTAATATGTCCAATATCCTTTTATCATATTTCCATCCAAATGAATCATTTAGGTAGATTTGAAATTGTTTCTTAAATAAATAAATAAATAAAAAGAGGTAGATTTGAATTTTGCCTACCAAATAACCAAAGGTCATGAGAGAGAGAGAGAGGCTGGGTTCAAGTTATACTTGGTATAACTTTAAGTAATATTTACATCACCTAATATTTTTTACTTAGATGTGAATTTTGCTAAAGCAACTGCTGGATTACATTATCTTTTTACATTCTTTATGCTTACAAAATTTAAAGATGATCAAATATTAATAACCATATTATCAATCAATTGTTTAAATTCAAGTTTTTGTAATTTAAAATAATGTATAAAAGATGAGTTTATGGATTGAATCGTAAATTACATAAGATTGACATGTATGTTTAAAACATATGGAACATGTAATTCGACGGTTGAATTTTTAAAATATGAATTTAATAACAAGTTATTAGGTGGTGTAACATTACTTTTATTAGTAACACTTAGATATTTGTTATGTAAAAATGTGTTTTGTTTTGGAAAGGACCATTGGACATAGGAATGGGTTATGTGATCGATTTATTTTTTCGGTTCTTTGGATCTGAGTTTTAATTTTAAATTTTTGGTAGGGGAAGGGGGAGAATAGTGTTTTTTTTTTTTTTAGCCTAACCTTTGAATTTTATATATCTCTATATATTGTTAAAAAATAAAGTTAAACTTTAAGGGGGCCATGGTCTTTTGAACTATTAAAAAAACTAATGTGTAACCCCATGCATATGCACGGATATATTTAGAGCCAATCAAATTAAACTTGGTTTAAGAATTACAACTTACACATTTTTTAAGCAATGAATTTCTAAAATATGTAATGATTTCTCATTATATATATATGATTTAGAATTTAATTGGATCTAGTCTTTTCGGTTTTTGTACCCAATAATTTACTTGCCACAAAAATTAAAAAATTAGATGGGACACATGGCACAAAATTGAACTTTAATTAAAATTCAATTTAGAATCTAATTGAATTTAAACTCTTTGATTTTTACACCTAATAATTCACTTGACACACAAATTTAAAAATTAGATGAGACACGTGGCGCAAAATTAGACTCCAATTTAGAATTTAATTGAATTTTCTCTCAACTTTGGCTATTAATATGTATATATATATATATATATATATATATATATATATGATTTAGAGTCTATTTGGATTTAGACTCTTCAAATTTTGCACTCACTAATTCCCTTGCCACAAAAATTTTAAAAAAAAATTAGATGAGACACATGGCACAAAATTGAACATTAATTAAAATTCAATTTAGAATCTAATTGAATTTAGACTCTTTGATTTTTGCATCTAGTAATTCACTTGACACACAAATTTAAAAATTAGATGAGACACATGGCGCAAAATTAGACATGATTTAGAATCTAATTGAATATAAACTCTTAGGTTTTTGCGCCCAATAATTCACTTGCCACAAAAAATAAAAAAATTAGATAGGACACATGGCACAAAATTGAACCTCAATTAAAATTCAATTTAGAATCTAATTAAATTTAGACTCTTTGATTTTTGCACCTAATAATTCAATTGACAAACAAATTTAAAAACAAGATGAGACATGTGACGCAAAATTAAACTCCAATTTAGAATTTAATTGGATTTTTTTGTAATTTTGGCTATATATATATATATATATTCTGTCCATAATATATACCAAATATATTGTATAATAAAAGTTAGGTATTGCAAACCGTGATTGGATTAAGTAATTTTTTTTTTTTTATACAACATAGAAATTATACTCTAACCTAATTTAAGTAACTATACTCTCTTTACACCAAGTGACATGCAACAAATGCAATAAAATCACAAACATATTGCTCTAAGTAAAACTCTACTAACAATTTTTTTCAAATTTAGAATACTATTTTGATTAAAACTAAATACGAAGATTTTCAAAAGGTTTTTTTTCATTATTTATTATTATAATTAAATATTATAAATTTTTTTTTCAATAATAATTTAGTTTTACACGATTTGCCCCATGTAACTTGAAAATTTTTTTTAATATAAAGATAGCCTATTTTATTCTTTAAATTTAATTACCTTTTCTTAGTATATATATGAATTTAAATTTATCTTTGCATTACATTGGTATAATATTAATATACTATATAATAAAAGTCGTGTTTTACATGACAGGATTGAACCAGGTATTTGGCCGCACCTTTTCTTTTATTATTTTCTCTACTTAGAATTTACATGGCCTTTATTCTCTATTCTCCTTCTCAAGCAAGCTTGGAAATTAAGATGGTGTCAAATACGTTAGAGTTGAAAGAAAAGGAAAAATATCAAATATATTTAAATTAATTATCAAAGAATAATATAAAGTATCAGTGACCTTCATTTTATGGCACTGAGGGCGGACCCCAAACAATGCTAAAAAAATCATATCCCAAGGTGTTGAACCAGTACATTACAAACTAGGACAAATAACTAGACTTTTCTATAAAAGCTTACAAATTTCATTAGAAAGATATCCATATATAGGACTCCAGCAACCTTAATTAGCCTAAAATGGATTTTCTTTCACCTTCCCTATATTCTGCCACAGCTGGAATTATTGCGATAATTCTTTTCTCCCACTATCTTCAAAAGAGGTCAAGAGTTGGCTTAGCCAAAACAGTACCTATTGCTCCTAGTGCATGGCCTGTAATCGGTCACCTCCCTCTATTAGGGGGAACCCAACCTCCTCACCTAACTTTGGGAGCCATGGCTGAAAAGTATGGACCACTTTTTACTATCAAGCTTGGATTGCACCCAGCTTTGGTGGTGAGCAATTGGGACATGGCCAAAGAGTGCTTCACCACCAACGACTTGGCCGTGTCATCGCGACCCAATTTAGTAGCCGCAAAACACATGGGCTATAACTATGCCATGGTTGGATTGACACCCCATGGCCCCTATTGGCGTGAATTGCGTAAAATAATCACGTTAGAGCTACTATCAACCCGTCGGCTTGACCAACTTGCCTATATTCGAGTCTCTGAAGTTGAGATGTTCTTGAAAGGTCTATACAAACTATGGACCAAGGAAAAGGATGGGTCAGGCCAAATTTTAGTGGAGTTGAAGCAATGGTTTGGGGACATGACTCTTAACGTGATTCTTAGAATGATCGCTGGAAAGCGGTACTTTGGTGTTAATCATGATGTTGTTCATGAAAAAGAGGCACGATGCTGCCAAAAGGTGGTGCGGGATTTCTTTCATTTTTTGGGTTTGTTTGTGGTGTCGGATGCAATTCCATATCTTAGGTGGTTGGATTTAGGTGGACATGAAAAGGCCATGAAGAGAACTGCAAAAGAGATTGACAGCATTCTTGCGGAATGGTTGGAAGAGCATAAGCGAAAGAGAGCCTCCGGTGAAACTAAAGAGCAGAATTTCATGGACGTAATGCTTTCAGTCACTGATGGAGCAGACCTAGGAGGTTATGATCCGGACACAGTCAACAAAGCCACCTGTTTGGTATGCGTGCTTCCTCTCTTAAAAAGGAGAAAATAATAAGTTGATATGAGTTATGTTCTAAACAATATGTCTAAATACACAATAAATTTCACATGATTGACGTATGATAAAAGAGATATCATAACAGTTATGAAAGTATATTTGCACTAATCACAATCTATCATATTAAAAATGTGAAAACATTTATAAAATTTGTCATGCCTATAGTATTGTTGTGTCATTTATGAAATTTGTCATGCCTATAGTATTGTTGTGTTTTTAAACCACTAAAACAATATGGATGGCTTTGTTCCACAGTATCATTTGGACATGAATAACAATTTTCATTTTGCAGAATTTGATTGCAGGTGGAAATGACACCACTGCAGTAACCTTAACTTGGGCAACATCACTATTGTTGAATAACCGCCATGTATTGACAAAGGCCCAAGATGAGCTTGACGATCAAGTGGGCAAGGAAAGAATTGTAAACGAGTCAGACATAAATAAGTTGGTGTACCTCCAAGCCATAGTTAAAGAGACTTTACGTTTGTATCCCGCGGCACCATTATCAGCACCATGTGAATTCACCGAAGACTGCACCATAGGTGGTTATCATGTCCCAAAAGGCACCCGGCTAATCCCAAACCTTTGGAAAATCCAAACAGACCATCACAAATGGTCAGACCCATTAAAGTTCAAGCCGGAAAGATTTCTCACCACCCACAAGGATGTTGATTTTAAGAGGCAAAACTTTGAGTTTATCCCATTTGGAAGTGGTAGAAGAATATGCCCTGGAGCATCTTTTGGAGTGCAAATGGTGCACTTAGCACTTGCTAGTTTTTTACACATGTATGACATTTCTACTCCCTCGAATGTAAAGGTTGATATGACAGAGAGCTTTGGACTAACAAACTTGAAAGCCACCCAACTTGAAGTTCTCATCACACCACGCCTGCACCGCACGAGCTTTATGGGTTAGTCCGTCTAAATAGAAGTATAGAACTCAAGTGTACTTCTAAGTGTTGTTGAATTTTTCTTATGGATTTTGATGATGTAAAATGGAAATTTCAATGCCTATATAACACTTTTGTCAAATATCATGACATGCACTTAATATCATAGTTCCGGTGCTCCAATTGGTGTATTGATCCCAATGTTTTGGTACATGCTAAAAGTCAATATAAGAAAATCTTTGAACTAATCAACAAGACTAAACGAATAATAATAATATTCGTGATTTATATACGTATTATGATGATGAATATTATTACGAATTCCATATAAGAGAAACTTAAGCTATTCATACATGATGTTCATATCACTCTTTTGACAATCACATTTACTATGTCACCTAATCTCGATTGGGAAGAATGACATGCTCGCTTGAAAATTAAATTAAATTATGTCTATAATATAGTCTAGATTCTATAAGCCGTCATATTGTACACAAGTTGCAAAAGCATTGAGCAATCTCTGTTCAAGCAAATTGTGATCAAAAGACGAAGTTCTTGACCTAGTTCATCTTCTCTAAAGAAGTTGCTATGTATTTGCACCAAAGGGTTTGTAACCAAGCATCTTCCTGATCTTCATCGTGTAGGATGAACTGAAGAACTTTGCAACCAACCTTTCCTTCTAAGTTGGTGTTTGAAGTCGCGTACTAGGATCCGTGCATTGATTAGTCACGTACTTGGGAGCCATGCATCAAAGGTGGGAACTGTCACTACAGATCAAGTCCAATTGGGTATTGGGGTAAGGGTTCAACTGTAGGTTGGTAAGGTACTTGGGATTCCTTTACTTGTAACCGCTTGATTTAATAATAGTGGAGTTTCGGGAGTGGTGACCTAAAAATCACCCGGTAGGGTTTTTGCCGTTAGGGTTTTCCCCATTCGTGAACAAATCATCGTGGTATTTATTTTCCGCTGCTTAAGTAGTTTATTGGTGATTTGTTTGTGCTTCCACGCATTTGCATGATAAATTGATTAATTAATAACTTGGCTAATTAATTAATTGGTTTAATCACAAGGGGTCATTCAGTTTGTGGCCTATCAAGTGGTATCAGAGCAGGCACACTCTGATTAGGTTTAATCTTTGCTATGTTGATCCATTGACCCCTGTTGTCATGGCTATAACCGGCTCAAAGAGATCTATGTTTTCAAATACATCTTGTTTTTCTAATCACTATTTGTTTGAGTGTCTCAGAAAATACAAGTCTAAAAGTTATTTGAATTCTCTTAGAATGACTATTGGAAAAGATCTCAGTTTGGCTAAGAAGAAACTAGACTGTCTCAGAATGAAAATGTGCAAAGGAGTTCGTCTGAGAAGAGTGAAAGTTAAAGGCTTAGCTCATAAAAGGCAGTTGAGTGAAAGAACCATTCCCTCTGATTTGTCATCTAAGCATGAAGTGTGTTTCATGATGAAGTCTGCATTCAAAGTGATGAATACATGTCTATGGTATCTTGACAGTGGTTGCTTAAGACACATGACTAGAGACCGATCTCTCTCAAGGTCTTTGAGCCTAAGAAAGGTGGTAATGTGACTTTTGGTGAGGGAAGCAAGTCACAGATTAAAGGGAAAGGAATCATATCTCTACCAGGACTGCCAGACATTGCAAATGTCTTTATGTAGAAGACCTAAGGGTGAACCTATTGAGCATAAGTCAGATATGTGATCAAGACTTCATGGTGCTATTCTTAAAGGGAAAGTGTCTTGTTATGGATGAGTCTGGAAAAAAGCTCATTAGTAGGGTTCGCACTTTGGACAACTATTATGGATTGGTTCCTGATGCTGATATAGTGTGTAATAGCATTCGTTTGCCCAATGAAGATCTATGGCATCAACGAATGGGACGTGCTAGTTACAAGCATCTATCCATTGTATCTAAGCATGAATCAGTCTTGGGGATACCAAAGCTTAGTAGAATGAGCAATGTGGTGTGTGGACCATTTTAGCTTGGGAAACAGACAAAAGCTAAGCATCCAGGCACTCAGTCATAGCTACCTCCAGACCATTGGAGCTTTTGCATTTAGATCTTATGGGTCCAACCAGAACCGAGTCTCTTGGTGGTAAGAGATATATCATGGTGGTGGTAGACGACTTCACTAGATACATTTGGGTCATCTTACTACAATCCAAGTCTGATGCTCCTAAGCACATTGAGGCCTTATGCACAAGACTGCAGAATGAAAAGAGCTTAAAGATTGATCGAATTTGAAGTGACCATGGTAAAGAATTCGAGAACTCATACATGGAGTCTTTCTGCATAAGATCAAGTATATTGTTAGGTTCTAAGGTCTTAGGATTTTATGTATTTAGAACTCTAATATGTAATGTTGGCAAACCATGATCAAAACAATGTATTTAGTCTTGTTTAAGTTTGCTCAAAGTTGGTTTAATATTGTAAAGTTGGAATCGAGTGACTGCAGAAGCATTGGGGCTTCTCGGCCTGGCTCGATCGATCGAAGGTTAGACTCGATCGATCGAAAGTCGGCCCAGATGCGTTTTTCTGCAGAATTCCAACTCAGCCCTAACTCTTTAAACGTCTAGGTTTTTATGTTTTTGCCCTAGGTATATAAGGCAAACCCTAGCCACGTTTTTCAGAGTTGCACAAGTTGTATTGTTGCTCATGCATTGCGGTTTTGTGTAAATCTCTTGTGAGATCTAGAGGAGCTTTCCTTTACACAAAGCTTAGGGTTTTCAAGATTGAGATCACATCAACATCTTGATGATCAACTAGGTTGCAGCCATTAAAGCTTAAAGAGAAAAACAAGTGAGGAGCTTGTACTTGAAGAAGGAGTTCAAAGAAAGAAGTAGTCCGTGGTCTCGGAGCCTGCGCGTGGTCGTGTCAGGAAGTTACTACTGGTGGGTAGCATTAGGAAGTCAAGCGGGGAGCTTGTAAGTCCTTTTGTAAGAACTTCAATTCTTTCTTAGTGGATTCCGTTTTGCCTTGAGGATCGGTGGGTAAAATCCTCCCCAGGTTTTTCCGGTGTGGTTTCCTGGGTGATCATATCTTGTGTTCTTTATTTTCCGCTGCTTTATTTGTTTTATATGCATGATATGATCTTGTGATTGTTTTAACCTAGAATTACATAATTTGACTAAGTAACAACTTGGCTAATTAATCTAGGCTACGCAATCTGGTTATTGTTTAAGGGGTCTAAACCGTTCAAGTGGTATCAGAGCGGGTAGCTCTTCTTGTTAGAGATCTTTATTTCTGAGCTGATCCTTGACCCCCGTTGTCATGGATTCTTGGAAAATCTTTTTGCTTATTAGTCAACTTATCTACTTATTGTCTTTGCCATTTGTTGTTTTTGTTAAATCTTTCCTTAAGTATTTTGGCATAATCACATGTGACAAGAATTATGTTTGTTATACTGCTTTAACCGCCTTAAAGGCACATGATTCTTGTCATTGGTATTTGGATAGTGGTTGTTCCAGGCACATGACAGGAAATAAAGATTTGTTCAAAACACTTTTTGAAGGAAAGATTGGGACAGTCACCTTTGGAGATGGAAGTAAATCTGTGATCAGAGGCATTGGTACTGTGGATATTTCAGGTTTGCCAATATTTGAAGATGTTTGGTATGTTGATGGATTAAAGGCCAATTTACTCAGCATTAGTCAGATTTGCGACAAGGGTTTAAATGTCCTCTTCACCAAGTATGAGTGTGAGATACTTGATGGAGGAGGTGATTGTATGTGTGTTGGTGTGAGGACAGCTGACAACTGCTATGGAATAACACCAAGTGTAAACAACAAGTGTTTTAGTGCAAAGATTGATCAAGTTGATCTGTGGCATCAACGGTTGGGGCATGCCAGTCATAAGCAGTTAGAAAAGATTTCCAAATGTGAGGCAGTTTTAGGTTTACCTAAATTTGAGAAAATAGAGAAGTGCATTTGTGGACCATGTCAGATAGGTAAACAAGTAAAATCCAAGCATCCATCTGTGACTAGTGTTCAAACATCAAGACCTTTAGAGTTACTACACATTGATCTCATGGGTCCTGCAAGAGTTCAGAGTCTGGGTGGAAAGAAGTATATTCTAGTTGTCGTGGATGACTTTACTAGATATACTTGGGTTATACTTTTGAAGGATAAAGCTGAAGCTCCTGAGAAGATGATCCATTTGTGCAAGAAATTGCAAGTTGAGAAAGATACTGTGATAGCCAGAATCAGAAGTGATCATGGAAAAGAATTTGAAAATACCAAGCTGGCTACTTTCTGCAATGAGCAAGGCACTCACCAAGAGTTCTCATCTCCCAAGACTCCTCAACAGAATGGGATTGTGGAAAGGAAAAATAGGGTTGTTCAGGAAATGGCACGAGTCATGCTTCACAACAAAAATTTGCCAAAGTCTTTCTGGGGAGAAGCAGTCAATACTGCTTGCCATACACTCAATCGAGTGTATTTTAGACCTGACTCCAAGAAGACTCCCTATGAACTCTGGAGAGGGAAGAAACCTGTTGTCAAGTACTTCAGGATATTTGGCAGTGACTGTTACATTCTACGTGATAGAGAGAACCTAGAAAAATTTGATGCCAAGAGCGACAAAGGATATTTTCTAGGATACTCCTCCACCAGTAGAGCATATAGAGTGTACAATCTGAGAACTAAAACAGTCATGGAATCCTCAAATGTTGTGATAAATGATGAAGTGTGTTCAGAAGGCACTGTTCCTGCTCAAGATGAGCCCTTAGAAGCAAATAACACTCTTCTTAATGAGGATGTTGTCAAACATAGTGAGGAAGAGTTGCTGGTGTTAAATGATACTGTCTCAGTACCTTCAAGTTCAGAACCGTCCACTCCAGTTCGTGACACTCACCAGGAACAAAGTCAACTCAGTCCCTCATCTGCACAGAAAAGAACATCCACTTCCTTAGTCAAAGGTCCATCCTCTAGAGTGAGACTGAATCATCCCCCCACAAATATATTGGGCAGCCTGAATGATAACATGAGGTTAAGATCAAAAGCATTGAATGTAATCACTCACTCATGCTACCTGTCCCAATTTGAACCGAAGAAGGTGGATGAAGCACTTCAAGATGCTGATTGGGTAAATTCCATGCATGAAGAACTTCATCAATTTGTTCGGAATGATGTGTGGGAACTAGTTCCTAGACCAAAGAATGTAAATGTGATTGGAACTAAGTGGATCTTTAAGAACAAGTCAGATGAACATGGTACTGTGATCAGAAACAAATCAAGACTTGTTGCACAAGGATACACACAGGTGGAAGGAATTGACTTTGATGAGACATTTGCACCAGTAGCAAGGTTAGAATCCATCCGGATATTGTTGGCTATAGCAAGTCATCTAAACTTCAAGCTATATCAGATGGATGTCAAGAGTGCTTTCCTAAATGGAATGATACAAGAAGAAGTGTATGTTGAACAACCTAAAGGCTTTGTAGATCCTCATAGACCGGATGACGTCTACAAATTGAAGAGAGCTCTCTATGGGTTGAAGCAAGCTCCTCGGGCTTGGTATGAAAGATTGACTGCATACCTCACTGAGCATGGATTTAAAAGGGGATCTGCAGATACAACACTCTTCATAAGAAAGGATAAGACTGGTTTTGTTGTAGCTCAAATTTATGTTGATGATATTGTTTTTGGTGCTACTAATGATTCTCTTGCTCACTCTTTTGCAGATGAAATGAAGGCGATGTTTGAAATGAGCATGGTTGGAGAACTAACTTACTTTTTGGGATTACAGGTAAAGCAAACTGAGACAGGAATCTACATCAATCAAGCTAAATATGCAAGGAATTTGGTTAAAAGATTCGGACTTGACAAGGCTTCTCATGCTCGAACGCCGATGGCTGCTAATGCAAAGTTGACAATTGATTCATCAGGTGAGTCTGTTGATGTTACTTTGTATAGAAGCATGATAGGTTGTCTTTTGTACTTGACTGCTAGTCGTCCTGATATATCTTTTAGTGTTGGTGTGTGTTCTAGATTCCAGTCTAATCCTAAGGTTTCTCATTTAAATGCTGTTAAAAGGATTATAAAATATGTGAGTGGAACCTGTGATTATGGTTTGTTTTATAGCAAAGAGTCCAACGTGTCTCTTGCTGGATTTTCTGATTCTGATTGGGCTGGGAATGCTGATGACAGAAAAAGCACCACTGGAGGGTGTTTTTATGTAGGAGCCAATCTTGTGGCTTGGATGAGTAAGAAGCAGAATTCTGTTTCTCTATCCACTGCTGAGGCAGAGTATATTGCTGCTGGGAGTTGTTGTTCACAGCTCCTTTGGATGAAGAAACTTTTGGGTGATTACGGGATTCCTCAAGATACCATGGTTGTCTATTGTGATAACTCTAGTGCTATAGATATATCTAAGAATCCGGTTCAGCATTCTAAGACCAAGCACATTGAACTTAGGTATCATTTCATTAGGGATTTGGTTGAAAAGAAAATAGTTGCTCTTGAATATATCCCTACTGATCGTCAAAACGCTGACATCTTTACCAAACCACTTGATGGAAGTAAGTTTGAGACACTTCGACAAGTGATTGGTGTACTCCGTTGTCCCTAGCTGTTTTTGGCTTCCATGGTCCTTGTGCTTCTTTGCTCTATTCTGTTGTGACCATTGTTATTTGTTTTTTTGTGTTTTTCTTTTGTTCTAGGACTTGCATTGCATTACATACATGCATTTCATTCTAGGATTTATTTGTTTTCTCTTTTGATAATAAAAAAAAAAAAAAAAAAAAAAAAAAGGGAGAAAGCAAAATCTGTGCTGAACACAATTTTTCTTGATTTTTGAAAACAAGGTTGGTCTTTCTTTTTACACATGTCATGTCTTGTGTACCTTGTTTAACTTTGATGAGCTTATTTTTTGCACTTAACTAGTTGAAACTTTGTAGTGCATGTTGTGTGGGAAAGATGTGTGTGGTTCTTAATCACTTGGCCTTAATCATGAAGTCACATGTTGTTGACTGTCGGACTTGATCCTTTTAAGAAAGGCATAAATAACCATCTCACCACTGCTCACTAGCCAATCATGAACACCTTAGTGCATATCATAAGATTTAGTGCTCGAGAAAGTGTAGCACATGCACAAAAAGAACATAAGGTGTAGCCTCAAATTAAATTAAAACTGGTGTGTACTATTAGGCTTGATGCCAATTCACTTAATTCAAACCGGTGTGTACTATTAGGCTGAATGCCAATTCATATATAAATAAGAGGCAAAAATGAAAGAAACTTACATGATTGCAAGCTTTTGTTCTAGGAGATGTGGGAGTTATAGGATGTAACTCTTTAGGTGATAGTCTCTTTTAATTCTATGTGATGAATTGTGTAGACCTTGTGTTTGATTGCCATTCACGTATCACCTCACATGTATCTCAAGTCTTTGCTAGTTTCACACACTACACAAGTTACTCTTTGTTAAACACTGTACATGCTAGTGTGTGTGTTCTTGGTCTGACCAACCAAGTTTGAAAAATATCTTGAGATTTGTGCACAACATATTTGTTGCTTAAGAAAATTAATTTGGAAGACAATTAAAACTTGTGTTTGAGAGAATTGGGTTTAAAATTTTGGGGTTTTTGAAAATGCATTCCATCTCATACTCATGCATTTTTTATTCCTTGTTCAAATGCTTTGAGGAGTTGTTTCAAAATTGGACTTGCAAAATTTCAAAACTGTGTTTTTTCCCAAAATTCAGTGTGTTTTTACCCTTTTTGATCGATCCAAAGTGTTTTTCGATCGATCGAAAAAGTGCCTCAGAAAGTGCTAAAACGTCTGTCACTTTCGATCGATCGAATGTAATTCTCGATCGATCGAACATCGTGAATATGCTTTTTAAAAAGGGAAATCTGACTTTTTCAAAGTTCAAATATTTTTCAAAACTTTTCCTTTTTTCTCTCTCCGACGAGGCAAGCCCAAAAGATTCAAGTTTTTGTCGTTTTCTTCCAAACTTTTTGCATAATCTCTCTCTCCTCAAGCCGGTATGTCTCTTATACCCTTGCTTTTGAGTTTATTTACTTGATTTCATGCATTTTTCATGCATTTTAGGAGGAGATTTTCGGACATTTCTTTTTGGGATTTTTGTTGATTCGGACCAAATTATTTGCAATTGATCAATGGGTTTTGATGGGGACACTATATAAACATGTTCTTGAGTAATTAATTTGATCAATTTTGAGTTTTGTGGAAAATTTGAATTTTTAGGGTTTATGTTTGATCCGAATTGGGGCTTTTTGTGAAATTGGGTTTAATTGATGAAATTGGCTTGTGTAATTGATGCAATTGGTTATTATAAACTGTTTCCAATAGTATATAATGATTGATTCGTCAATTTGTTGCAAAAATTTTCAAATGGTTATCAAATTTTTTGGGTTTTTATTGAGAAACTCTATATTTAAGCCAATTTTATGGAAATTAAACTTAATTTGATCCTAATCACTGCATTAGTTCTTGCATCATATCATCATTAATGATTCATGCATCATATAGATTTTGATTCTATTTTTTGTGTGCTAACTTGCAGTCTGCCTTGGTTTTATTTTTCTGTTCTTTTTGGTTTTCTCTTTGTGTCTCTGTCCTATTCCTTAGCACCATGCCTAGGAAGACTAGAGCTCGTAGGACCATTCCCACTCCTACTCCACC
Organism: Quercus glauca; assembly: GCA_023736055.1. NCBI lineage: Eukaryota > Viridiplantae > Streptophyta > Magnoliopsida > Fagales > Fagaceae > Quercus > Quercus glauca. Next base: position 94,512,958 of record CM043316.1, on the reverse strand, counting down.
CTCACCTACCTTTGATAGTGAGCGGTTCCCCTCTGAGAAAAACCAAGAGACCTTTGAGACTTTAAACCTCAATAGGAAGGTTTGGGCTGAGTGTTCTGTTCGTTTAGATGAGTTAGATCCTGCCATTAGGGAAAATTTTGAGCGTAGGGGTTGGCTACCTTTGTTAGCTGTGTCTGATCCTCCACCTCCGGTTCTCTTGATTAGAGAGTTCTTCTCGAACCTCTCTGTCCACGTCTATGATTCCAACACTTTTGTTAGGAGTTGGATACGAGGTGAAGAGTACACCATTACTCCTCAGGTAGTGGCTGATGCTCTAGAGGTACCGTTGGTGAGTGATCCTGTTTACCCCTATGATGAGTCACCTGAGCTGAGTGATGTCATGTCCTACATCACTAGATCTTCTATCCAGTGGGGTTCTGATCCTCGGATCACCACCGCTGAGCTTCCTGAGACTACCTATCTATTCTTTAGGATAGCCTGTCATTCACTCTGGCCCATTTCTCATCTGCACACCATTCCTCTTGAGAGGTGTGTCTTTTTGTACGCTCTTGTCACAGATGCTCCTATTAGTTTCCCCCATCTTTTTCTTCGTTCTTTGAACGAAGTTTATAGGAGTTCATCTACTGCCCATGCCCTTGTCTATCCTATTTTCATTCATAGGATTTTACTTTATCTAGGTTTAGAGGACTTCCCTGCTTCTGAGCCTGTTCATGTGATAGCTTCTATAGGTGCGTCTTTCCTTAGACAGAGGGCCGCTCATCTTCGAGCTGGTTCTAAACACCCTAGGTCTGATCCCTCTAGTAGCGCCCCTCCTTCTTCTTCTACAGGTCCTGCTGGTGAGGCTGTTCCTGATTCTGTAGGTGCTGCTGCTGTTCCTCCACCTTCTGCGGCTGACTTCGATGTTCGTCGTACTCTGGAGACTGTCATGACCGTTCAGGCGGCTCATGGTCAGCTTTTGGTGGATCTGTTCGACGAGATTCGTGCTCTGCGAGCGGATTTGGCGCATCTTCGTTCTTCCTCACCACCTCCTTTTGATGATGGTCTATGATGCCCTTTGGCATTCCGTCACAAAAAGGGGGAGTAGAGTTTTGACTTGTAGTAGTATTTTTGTGTTAGGGGGAGAAATTTTTTGTAGCATGGGATATTTTTGTGGAGTTTATTTAGATTGTATCTAGGTGCTTCACTTTGTATATCATTTTTGGGATATTCATGTTAGGGGGAGTAACATTGATTGATATATTGATATACATGTTTCTTTTGATTCTTGTTGTCTTTATGATTCACTGCTTATTGATTTATATTTATGAGTTACTTCATTGATATATTTCTTTATTTTGTGTTGTGTGAATCTTACAAGAATATTATACCTGTTTATATACTATTTGCTGCCACACATGCGTTTATGTGTTTGTTGAGTATTTCAGGAATATTCAGGTTGATTCGACCAAGCTGCTGTCTACACTTGCAACCGATGGATAGTAGTTAGGTTGAACTTTTCTTTATGAGCATTATTATGTAAAGGGCTATTCTTGTAAACTTTGAGCTTTTATTGTGTGTTTTGTCACGGATTGCCAAAGGGGGAGTTTGTTAGGTTCTAAGGTCTTAGGATTTTATGTATTTAGAACTCTAATATGTAATGTTGGCAAACCATGATCAAAACAATGTATTTAGTCTTGTTTAAGTTTGCTCAAAGTTGGTTTAATATTGTAAAGTTGGAATCGAGTGACTGCAGAAGCATTGGGGCTTCTCGGCCTGGCTCGATCGATCGAAGGTTAGACTCGATCGATCGAAAGTCGGCCCAGATGCGTTTTTCTGCAGAATTCCAACTCAGCCCTAACTCTTTAAACGTCTAGGTTTTTATGTTTTTGCCCTAGGTATATAAGGCAAACCCTAGCCACGTTTTTCAGAGTTGCACAAGTTGTATTGTTGCTTATGCATTGCGGTTTTGTGTAAATCTCTTGTGAGATCTAGAGGAGCTTTCCTTTACACAAAGCTTAGGGTTTTCAAGATTGAGATCACATCAACATCTTGATGATCAACTAGGTTGCAGCCATTAAAGCTTAAAGAGAAAAACAAGTGAGGAGCTTGTACTTGAAGAAGGAGTTCAAAGAAAGAAGTAGTCCGTGGTCTCGGAGCCTGCGCGTGGTCGTGTCAGGAAGTTACTACTGGTGGGTAGCATTAGGAAGTCAAGCGGGGAGCTTGTAAGTCCTTTTGTAAGAACTTCAATTCTTTCTTAGTGGATTCCGTTTTGCCTTGAGGATCGGTGGGTAAAATCCTCCCCAGGTTTTTCCGGTGTGGTTTCCTGGGTGATCATATCTTGTGTTCTTTATTTTCCGCTGCTTTATTTGTTTTATATGCATGATATGATCTTGTGATTGTTTTAACCTAGAATTACATAATTTGACTAAGTAACAACTTGGCTAATTAATCTAGGCTACGCAATCTGGTTATTGTTTAAGGGGTCTAAACCGTTCATATATCTCAAGAATTTTTTGCTCCTATTACGCCTCAGCAGAATGGTGTGGTAGAAAGAAAGAATAGGGTTATTCAAGAGATGGCCAGAGCCATGTTGCATAACAAAGATGTGGCTCGAAACTTATGGGGAGAAGCCATAAACACTGCATGTCATACAGTGAATAGGGTGTATTTCAGACCCGGTACCAAAAAGACTCCCTATGAGTTATGGAAAGGAAGAAAGCCAAATGTGAAGTATTTCAGAATCTTTGGAAGTACTTGTTTCATCCTCAAGGATAGAGAGAATGTGGGAAAGTTTGACTCTCGGAGTGATGAAGGCATATTTCTAGGCTACTCTTCCACTAGCAAGGCTTATCAGGTATACAACAAAATAACTATGAAAGTAATGGAGACTGTAAATGTTGTCATTGATGAGTCTTTAGATTCCAGTTCTGAGAAAGGCATTGATGAACTCCCCAAGGAAATTCTTCCCCCTGAGCCTAAGGAAGTTCAAGACATTGTTGATCAAGAACCTGCATCTCCTAGTACTCCCGGTACTCCCAGTGTTGTGGAAGAATCTGCAGAAATACCAACTTCACCAGATTCTGAATCTTATCAGGAGAAAGGACCTTCCTCTAGGATTAAATTGAATCATCCTCCAGAAGTTATTGTGGGAAACATGAATGAACTCACATTAAGGAAATGTACAGTTGATAAATGTGTTACTAACTTTGTGTCTTATTCTTGCTACTTGTCACAGGTTGAACCCAAGAAAGTGGAGGAAGCACTACAAAATGAAAGTTGGGTTGAAGCAATGCATGATGAACTGCTCCAGTTTCAGAGGAATGATGTTTGGACTCTTGTACCTAAACCAGAGGGTGAGCACATCATTGGTACAAAGTGGATTTTCTGCAACAAGACTGATGAAGAAGGCAATGTGATTCGCAACAAGGCTCGACTTGTGACTCAAGGATACTCGCAAATAGAAGGAGTAGACTATGATGAAACATTTGCCCCAGTTACCCGAATGGAGTCCATTAGGATTCTCCTTGCCCTAGCATGTCATCTGAAATTCAAACTCTATCAGATGGATGTGAACATCGCTTTTTTGAATGGGCTGCTTAAAGAGGATGTCTATGTGGCTCAACCAAAAGGATTCATTGATCCATACTTTTCGGATCATGTGTTGTACCTCAAAAAGGCACTTTATGGGTTGAAGCAAGCCCCTAGAGCTTGGTATGACAGACTCACACAATATCTGGTGTCACATGGGTTCACAAGAGGAAAAGCTGACCAAACTCTCTTCGTCAAAAAGGAAGATGGCGAGTTGATAGTTGCTCAAGTGTATGTTGATGATATCATCTTTGGGTCGACTAAGGATGAACTTGCTCATGGCTTCTCAAAACTCATGCAAGCCGAGTTCGAGATGAGCATGATTGGAGAGCTGACTCACTTCCTTGGATTGCAGATTCGTCAACAAGATTCAGGTATATTTCTATCTCAATCTAAATATGCTAAGAATCTTGTGAAAAAATTTAGCTTGGAATCTGCTAGTTCTGTTCGAACCCCTATAAGCCCAAATGTTAAACTCACTGTAGATGTGTTAGGCAAGAGTGTTGATCCTTCTCTATATAGAAGCATGATAGGTAGTCTTCTTTACCTTACTGCTAGTAGGCCTGACATTAGTTACAGTGTTGGTGTGTGTGCTAGATATCAAGCTAATCCCAAAGAATCACATATGACTGCTTTAAAAAGAATTATAAAGTATGTCAAAACTACCGCTGAGTTCGGTGTGTGGTACAGCAAGGACACAAATGATGTCTTAGCTGGATATTCTGATGCAGATTGGGCTGGGAATGCTGATGATAGGAAGAGTACTTCGGGGGGTTGTTTTTATGTAGGCAACAATCTTGTCTCTTGGATGAGCAAAAAGCAGAACTCCATCTCCTTATCCACTGCAGAAGCTAAGTACATTGCTGCTGGTAGCTGTTGCACACAACTCCTCTGGATGCAAAAACTCCTTCATGATTATGGTATTTGTCAAGATCATCTCACTATCTACTGTGACAATACCAGTGCCATCATCAGAAGGCTGACTTGTTCACCAAACCTCTTGACAGCAAACATTTTGAATTCCTAAGTCAAAACATTGGTGTTATCTCCATGGATTGATTTCCCTCTCTTCTTCCTCTTCCTCATGCATTTGCATCTAGTTTTATGCTTTGCTTTGTTAACATGTTTTTGTGTGTTTACCTTCAGTTTTGTTTATTTTGTTTTTTATATAAAAAAAATTGAAAAATCAGAAAAATACAAAAATAGTGTGTGTTTTGTGTACTTTGGTACTTGTGTACCTTGGATGGCCAATAAAACAGAATTTTCTAAACTTTGTATCTCTTGTAACTTAGATGAGCATCTCTATGCACAACTAAGCAAGTGAGCTTTGTGGCTCTTGTTTGTGATGAGTAAGATTAAGTTATCTTTTAAAACTTAACACTCATATCACTCTTTTTGACGGGTAGGACTAGAAAATCCTAAGAGAAAGGCATAAATAACCATCTCACCACTGTTGCCCGCCAATCATTAATGACATCTGTATGCTTCGGCATAGCAAAAGTGTGATGTCAATGACATTTGTGTGCTTCGGCATAGCAAAATTGGAATGTCAAATGTCAATGGGTATTTCTTTTCTCTCTCTTATAAGCCCATGCATGATATGCTTAAAAAGAAAATATGCAAAGAAAATAAAAAGCAAAAAGATTAAAAATGCTTTAAATATGATTGCAAGCGTGTATTCTAGGAGATGTGGGAGTTATAGGATATACTTCGAAGGTGATAGTCCCCATCAAACAATTATGATTGTGTGTGAGTTAAAGTTATTTTCTCATATCTCAAATCATCATAACATGTATACACATATGCAATCTTGCGATGTTTTTCACACACAACACGCAATATTCTTTGCTACTTTTGATACATGTGCAGGTACAATGTGATTTGGCCATCACAAAGGTTTTACACGTGCTAATGTATGCTCACTAAACTGTCTTGACTTGTTTTTGAAAAATAAAATTGGTTAGACTTGTTTAGTGTGTGTGTGTGTTTTTGGAAGATCCGTGTGCTTAAATTTTTGTTGAGAGATGATTTTGAGAGCTTTATATGTTGATTGGATCAATGGTTGAGGTGTATGTTGGATTGCATTCATGTCTGTGTTTTTCACTTCTCGAAAAACTGCTTTTAACAGTTGTCTCGACACCTCCTCGATACTTGTCTATCTGTCGAGCTTCTCAAGCTTTTTCTTATCGCAATCTCGACACATCTTCGACACCTGGTAGATCAATCGAGAAATTTCTTGTCTCCTCGATACCTTCTCGATACCTTGTCGATCGATCGAGCTTCTGTTCTGGTTTTTGGGTCTATTCCTCGATACCTTCTTGAAACTTGTAGCTGTCGAAGTTCATTTTCTCGACACCTACCTCGACACCGGTCTCAACACCTCTCGACACCTTAGCTGTCGAGAATTACTGAAACTCCTATATAAGCTTCTGTCGTGATCCGATTCTCATTTCTCTCAATCTCTCTCGATCTGTCCGCGACAGTTCATCTCCCTAACCTCTTTTTCTCACTCAAAATCTCCAATCCACGTGATTTTCGGCCATTCCTTGCTTCAAATCACTTGGTATGATCTCATTTTCGCTCATTATTCATGCATTTCATGTTTTGAATCTTAGGTTTTGGGGTTTTTGAACAATTTTGGAGTTTTTCTTGAAATTTTGGGTTGGGTTTTCATTTAAATATGTTCAAAAACTCATGCATTGCATTTCATTTGCATTATAACAGTATTTTCATGCATTTAGATGTGTGCAATATGTTTGTGTGCTGGTAGGATTGGATTGGGCTGAGCCCATGATGCTTTTTAATTTGCATGTCACATGTTCATGCATTCCCCATGCATACGTACTTTTTGTTCAATATATTTGATATATGTGAACTGTTTTGGGACTTTTCTGATTGTCTCCCTCTCTATCTCTTTCTCATTCTGTTTACGTTAATTGTGTCTATGGCACCCAAACGTAAATCCACTCCGGCTCGGAACCCTCTACATTCTGGAGCTTCTTCATCTTCTGATTCTGCTCCTCTAAATCTTCGGTTTCGTGATGGAGATGCCCACAAGGCATTTACGGAGAACTATTCTAGACGAGGTGTTCATTCGGAACGCCAAGTCATTTTGGCAGACTTCGCCGACACTGACCTTCCCTCTGTCATTCACAGTAGGGGATGGGAGTCACTGTGTGACGTCCCGGTCACATGTCCTCTCGTGCTAATTCAGGAGTTTTACTCTAACATGCACGGGATCGATCGTTCAGTACCTTTTTTTCACACTGGCATTCTAGGTACGCGCATCCCTATCACACCACAGCTAGTTGTGGATGTGCTTAGGGTTCTTAGGATAGATTTTCCTGACTATCCTTCTTATGAGCATCTAAGGACTGTGTTCAAGGATGAGCTCATATAAGCTTTTTGTGAGCGCCCTTCTGATTGGGGTGAGCATCAGTACACATCATGTAAACCTTTTGCTAAAGGTCCTAGATTCCTAAACATGGTGATGACTTTTGTACTCCATCCACTCTCTCACTACAACTCCATCACAGAGCCTCATGCTCGATTTTTGTTATCTCTTCTTGAGCATCTTACTATAGATTTTCCTTCTCATTTCATCCTTTCTATCATAGATGTTCATCTAGATTCGGTGTCCCGTGATAAGCTCATCTTTCCTTCCGCTATCACGAGGATCTTACGCCATTTTTCTATCCCTTTTCCTGTGTCTGACCACTTCACACACATCTGTGCCATAGATGTCGCTACCGTAAAACATAGTGAGGCTCAGTTTAGGTCGAGACAAACGGATTCCACTCCTTCCTCCCGTTCAGCTCCATCCAGATCTGCTTCATCTACATCTGCTCATTCTTTCTCTACGGGCGATGTATCTCTTGGAGACATCATGGCGCAGCTGCAGCGCATGGATGCTCACCTTGATACGCTCTCCACTGAGTTGTATCAAGTGAATGTTCGTGTTGGTCGTATTGCACGATGGTAGGCGACCATGGGTGGTTTTACTTCTGAGGCTACTCCTTCACCACTTTCTCCAACGGCTTCTGACTCTGAGGATGATGATGATGATGGTGATGATGATGATGCTTCGGATGATGATGGAGATGTCTACATGGCACTCTACCCTTTGTCACTCGTGACAAAAAGGGGAAGTAGTTTTGGTTTATAAGAGTAGTCATCTTAGGGGGAGAGTTAGTATAGGACATTTTTGATAGGGGGAGTGTTGATATTTTGAGGGATGTAGTGAGGTTTTGATGTATCTTTTCTTTTCTATCCTTTATAGATACATTGATCTTGTATATGAGGTCTTGTGACCAGTTTTACATACATTGTACTTATTTTCTCTATATGTGGATGTATGTTTCTTTCACCTCTCTCTTCATGTATTGTTTCTTCTCTATCTTCATACACATGTTCTTTATACTTGTATGCAATCTATTATTTCTGTTTCACACAAAGATGCCTTAATGAGTTTTGTTTAAAGTGTTTCAGAAATACAGATTGTCAAAGTCTACTTGCCATAAACTCTCTTCTTGCAAAGTTTTTCAAGAGTTTGTATTAGGATAGATTTTATTATATTCAACAAGTGAATATGAGTTGAGTGATTTATGACTTCTCTCATATGTTCATTTGTTTGTTGTGGTTTTGTCACGTATTGCCAAAGGGGGAGATTGTTAGGACATATGTGGTTCACATGTTAAGAACATATGTCATACTTATTTATGTAAATTGGCTAATCCTTTAACAAAATGCACTCTACTTGTAATTGGGTAGTTCTAGGTGTTTTTAATACTTCAAGAAACAAGGTTTCAAGATCAAGTGTTGAAGTCATCAAGTCTGTCCAAGAAAAACAAGCTGAAGTGCAAAATCATTAAAGCTTGACACCTGCTCGATAGTTCCTCGACACCTGCCATCTGTCGAGATTTAAAAAGTCAGATTTTCTAATCTAATTTCTTGGGATCCGTGAATATGTTTTTGGGCCTTCTTTTTTTCTAACCCTAAACATATAAAAGGATTGTTTTAAGAGCCGTCATATTGTACACAAGTTGCAAAAGCATTGAGCAATCTTTGTTCAAGCAAATTGTGATCAAAAGACGAAGTTCTTGACCTAGTTCATCTTCTCTGAAGAAGTTGCTGTGTATTTGCACCAAAGGGTTTTGTGACCAAGCATCTTCCTGATCTTCATCGTGTAGGATGAACTGAAGAACTTTGCAACCAACCTCTCCCTCTAAGTTGGTGTTTGAAGTCGCGTACTGGGATCCGCGCATTGGTTAGTCACGTACTTGGAAGCCGTGCATCAAAGGTGGGAACTGTCACTACAGATCAAGTCTAATTAGGTATTGGGGTAAGGGTTCAACTGTAGGTTGGTAAGGTACTTGGGATTCCTTTACTTGTAACCGCTTGATTTGATAATAGTGGAGTTTCGGAAGTGGTGACCTGAAAATCACCCGGTGGGGTTTTTGCCGTTAGGGTTTTCCCCATTCGTGAACAAATCACCGTGTTATTTATTTTCCGCTGCTTAAGTAGTTTATTGGTGATTTGTTTGTACTTCCACACATTTGCATGATAAATTGAGTAATTAATAACTTGGCTAATTAATTAATTGGTTTAATCACAAGCGGTCATTCAGTTTGTGGCCTACTACCATCCTTAAAATAAAAATAATATATATATATATATATATATATATATATATATATATATATAAGCATTAAACATGAGTTAAAATGAAACAATTAAAGTGAATTTGTATTTGTATCAGTGCTTCAATAAATAAGTACACATTACTATATCAAATCTAACAATGTAATAATATATCATAAACAACAGTAATAACTCTTTTTTTTTTTAATTTAACAACGATAATAACTTAATTTGATTACTTAAACCACTATCCAAATTAAATATAAATTAAAATAATATAACAATTCTGGATTTACATGCAACAACCAACAAGGCCCTCTACACAATCCAAAGCTTGAAGTCGGGAAAAATATATCTTGGCCCTTGAAGTTAACAAAAGTAAAACTTCAAGTCCAAACCTAGCCATTGGTTACAACAGGTTCACCCAATGCAAACCTTGGCCAATACTATTAATTATTGTCAGAGTAATTTTGTCCTAAAACTAAAAGATAGGATAGGCCAAACCACCAAACAAGGATGCTTCTATGATGTTCTTGCACGAGAAAAAAAACACCAAGGCACTTCATGAACATCAGGGAGAGACCCTTCAGTGCATGAAGACAAGGGTTCAAAACTGTGGTTTTACTAGTAGAAACAAAACAAGAAGCAATCAATGTAAACATATATGGTCCAGGAAAAACATGAGCTTCAATGAAACCATACATGGAAGAAATCACAAAGTTTTTTTTGTTCTTATAAATGTTAACTATTTTGTACCCAGAAAACAAAAACAATTATTAGTACTGCACACATAATTTTTCCTAAACGGCAACCCACATACTTACATTAAGACTCAACCCCTAAATAAAAAGACAATATGGTTTGCATGTTCCCAAAAATGTGACTATTGTTTTGCACCCAAAAAAACAAGAAGTACTTAAAGCAATAAAGCCAATAAACATGTATGGACTAGTTTAGCAATAATAATAACCTAATTTGATTACGTAAACCACCATCAAAATTAAATATAAATTAAAATAATATAACAATTGTGAAAATTGTAAACCACAAAACACATATGATATATAAAATTAAATACAAAACCTATGCACAGCTGTCAAAACAGTAAATAATATCATAGTCCTATTATCATTTATCAAAACTAAATATAAAATAATATTATAATAGATGCAAGCTGTAAACCACAACAAACCAATGGAAAGTTGTAGAAGATCCAAGAGGCAAAAGCAAAAGTTTGAGATTGTTTCGTGGTAGCTGGATCTATGTTAGATTGTTGTGGTATGCCCATCGACTACAAATTTTGTGCAAACTTCTCCTCAAGCTTCTCCACAAGTTTTGCAAGTTTGGAATCCATTTCTTCTCTAAGACGTGCCTCCAAATCTTCTTATTCTTTTGTAAAATCTTCTTTGCAGCGTTTGTTACAACCTTTACCAGATGAAGTTAAGCCGTACACATCCTTAGCCTTAATACCTATTCCCATGCTAAGAATACGACCATGACTTGGTTCACCAACCACTTCACAAAAGATCTCATAATCATTTGTCTTAATACCTTCAGAAACAGCTTTGGCCTTTATGGCATCCATTTTTTCCTACACATAAATAAAAACCATGTGGAAAATCAAAACAAGAAAAAAAAAACTGAAGTTTATAACAAAAATTAAAAATTTGGTATAAGTTGCATACATATAATGTCTTAGCCTTATCAATTGCCCATTCTTTGCCATCCTTCTTTGTGTGAAATTTTTTAAAGCAATCAATGGGGCTACCTTATCTAGAATTAGGTCAATTGTTTAATAAATAATGCTAGTGCCACAAGAAATTGATTCTTCCTGTCAATTGGAAGAAAAAAAGAAAAGAAAAAGAAGCTCTCCTAATAAGGGAAGGAATCGTACAATAATATTGTGAAATAAGTTAATAACAATACATATATCACATTTAACGTCTGTTGTTGATCTCTCACATATTCAAGCACAAGAATATTATTTTAACAGCAAATGAAATTAACCAAAAAAAAAAAAAAAATCATGCTTAAAGCTTTGATTCCAGCTAACATTTAATTTGAGGTCTAAAAAAATATAATTAACAATTTTTTCAGAACTAAATACATGCTCATCATCCTATCACATTGATAAATTGAAACAGAAATTTTTAATTGACAAATATAAAAGGTGCAAACTATTAACAATGATCTTTATTGTGTATGTCATGAATCAATGATAATTCATAGCCAGCAAAAAAATGAGAGCCACGTTGATCTGATTTGTACCCCAATAAAATTATGGATAAGATTCAAATGAAAACAAGAACATAAAATTTTTAACATTTTATATAAAGTAATGTAAACAAAACTACAATGTGTTCCATGGATTAAAATAAAAAAAGAGTTCAACAAGAAAATACTGTCACCAAGCTTACATTTTCCAGGAAATATTTTGCCCCTGTTTCTGAAAGCTTATTCAAAGATCCAATAACCATATACAAAACCCATTAAAAATAAAATATAAACCATAAATTAGATATTGAAAAAAAAAAATACTCACTCTAGCTGGCCAAAATGATCAATAACCTCACACAAGAATATTAAATGAAAATGCAGAAAACGATAATGAGAGAAAGAGAAATACCTCATAAACAAACGGCAAGTGTGAGAAATCTTAGGATTTAGCAAAGATTGGTAACTAAAGTTACTGAATGTGTAAAAAATAATCTAGAAAAAGGGGGATTATGTTTTTTATATTTGTGGAGTATAATGTTATGAAAGAACTCTGCCTACAATGCTATGCATTATATGATTGATAGTACACAAAAAAGGGTTGAAGATCAAAAATTAAATGTTGAGTAGAAAAAAGAAGAAGATAGAATTGAAATAAAAGGTTAAACAACAATAAGTTCTGAATATCAATATAGATTGAAAATTCACCATGTGAAGGGTCTGTATAGTTTTTAGACCCCTTAAAACACAATTGGATTAACCTAATTAACAAGCCAAGTTATTACTTAGTCCAAATTCCAAATCTAGGTTATCACAATCAAATAATCATATCATGCATAGCAACGGAAAAATAAATAACACAATGGTATGATAACCCAGGAAAACCAAACCGGTAAAAAACCTAAGGAGGATTTAACCTAGCTATCCTCAAGGTAAACCTGAATCCACTATGAAAAAATTGAAGTTTTACAATAGCGCCTTAGACCACTAACATCCTATTGCTACCCACCAGTAGAAACTTACTGACACGACCACGTGCAAGCTCCGAGACCACGGACTCCTTCTTTCTTAGATTCTCCAGCAAGTACAAGCACTCTTGCTTGTATATCTTTAAGTTCTTATGACAGCAACTGAATGATCATCAAGTTCTTGAAGAAATCTCCTCCTTAATAATCCTAAGTTTATGTGAAGGAAAGCTCTTCTTTGATCTCACAAGAGATTAACACAAACAGTAATCTAAGCTACAACCTTTAGAGAGCCTTTGGGTACAAAACCCTAAAAATAAAAAGAGGCACACACGGCACTTTAATCTCTCTAAAAGCTCTCAAAAACGTTTTAGGGTTTCTCTCATATATAAGAGTGTTTTACTTGAACCCCAAGACGTTTAAGTAGAGTTTGGGCTGAACTGGAACTCTGCAAAAAAATAAATCTGCACGTGGTTCGATCGAAATCTAGATTATCACAATCAAACAATCATATCATGCATAGCAGCGGAAAAATAAACAACACAATGATATGATGACCCAGGAAAACCAAACCGGTAAAAACCCTAGGGAGGATTTAACCTACCTATTCTCAAGGTAAACCTGAATCCACTATGAAAGAATCGAAATTTTACAATAGCGACTTAAACTACTAACATCCTATTGCTATCCACCAGTAGAAACTTACTGACATGACCACGTGCAAGCTCCGAGACCACAGACTTCTTCTTTCTTGGATTCTCCAGTAAGTACAAGCACTCCTACTTGTATATCTTTAAGTTCTTATGGCAGCAACTGAATGATCATCAAGTTCTTAAAGAAATCTCCTTCTTGATAATCCTAAGTTTATGTGAAGGAAAACTCCTCTTTGATCTCACAAGAGATTCACACAAACAGCAATCTGAGCTACAACCTTTAGAAAGCCTTTGGGTACAAAACCCTAAAAATAAAAAGAGGCACACACGGCACTTTAATCTCTCTAAAAGCTCTCAAAAACGTTTTAGGGTTTCCCTTATATATAGGAGTGTTTTACTTGAACCCCAAGACGTTTAAGTAGAGTTTGGGCAGAACTGGAACTCCGCAGAAAAATAAATCTGCATGTGGTTCAATCAATCGAGCCTTGCAGATTTAGTCCAATAAATTCTGCAATTACTCGATTCTAATTTTACAAATAAACATAATTTGAGCAAGCCTAAACCTAGACTCAATGTTTTGATCATGGTTTGTCAACATATATAATACAAATTGAAGTTTTAATACATTAGTTCCTAAAGTTTTAGAACCTAACAATCTTCCCCTTTGGCAATCTGTGACAAAACACATCACAAACATGAAATGCTTAAAGTTACAAATAGCCCAAATACAATTCAACCTAACTACTATCCATCAGTTGCAAGTGTAGACAGCAGCATGACTGAATCAACCTGTATATTCCTGAAACACTTAACAAACACATAAATGCATGTGCGACAGAAAAACAGTAAATAAAAAAAAAATGCAAACTAACTCTCCCCCTAAGTTAGATACATCCAAAAACAATGTTAACTCCCCCTAAACAGAACATTCTTGTACTTTCCACATATATTCCCACATTTCATCTAAATCTCCCCCTTTTTGTCATGTATTGACAAAGACAACTCATACAAAAAGTAAACAGTCAACATACGCAACAAAGGAGAAGAGAAAATAGAGAATCAAGGGAACACAAAACACAAAACAATTCAACTCTATAGAAAATAGAGACAACTCCCCCTAAGAACAACAAAGGTTAAAAAAAACTTCTCCCCCTATAAAAATAGGAAAAACAAAATATGTTTTGGGAAAAATAGTTTTGGGGAAAATAAAGACACACAAACCAAACTTAGAAACTCAGTTGATAAGGTAAGGATACACATGAAAAAATCTCTCTTTCAATAAATGCAAACTTGACACTATGTGACCCATAAACAATTGTATAAGTAGAGAAAATATTTGCACATTGATTATCCATCATATCTCTTAAGAAAAATATTTTCTGTAGTTCACACATAAAAATAGCATATACTAAAAAGTACATAACTCAAAAATTAATCAAACAATTTTTAAATCAAGTTGAGTATCCAATGTGACAAAGTGTATGCATGTTATGTGTGAAAACAATGAGAAATATGACTACAAAACTGCAAGATGGGTACAGAAATCAATACAATGCATGTGAATCCTAAATACAAATGATACATGAAAAAAAAATTTGTTCAAAAACTTAAAAACTGAACACATTTTGCATCAAAATTAAGGAACTTTTAATCTTGGATGGCCATAACAAGATCACGTAATACAATGTACCAAGTTTAGCAAAGAGTAATTTGTGTAGTGTGTGCAACTAGTAAAATCTTGAGATACATGTGAGGTGATATGTGAATAGAAATCAAACACAAAGTCTACAAAATTCATCACATAAATTTGAAAGAGACTATCACCTAAAGAGTTACATCATATAACTCCCACATCTCCTATAAAACAAGCTTGCAATCATGTAAGTTTCTTGATTAGCCTCATAATGTACACACCAATTTTATTTAATCAGAAACTAATTAAAAATAGTCGGGATAATGTACACACCAATTTTATTTGATTGTGAAGTTATTAAAGCCCAATAATGTACACACCAATTTTAGCATTTAAACCGATGCTACACCTTATGTTCTTTTTGTACATGTGTTACACTTTCTCGAGCACAAAATCTTACGATATGCATTAAGGTGTTCATGATTGGCTAGTAAACAGTGGTGAGATGGTTATTTATGCCTTTCTCAAAAGGTTCAAGTTCGACAGTCAAAGACATGTGACTTCAAAATCAAGACAAAGTGATCAAAAACTATAAACATCTTTCCCACACAACATGCACTACAAAGCGCAAACTAGTAAAGTACAGTAAAATAAGCTCATCCAAACTAAACAAGGTACATAAATATGTTATGTAAAGATAATATGGCCAACCTTAATTTCAAATCCAAGAAAAATAATACAAAACACAAAAATCTTTTTGGTTTAAAAAATTTTATGACCAAAAACAAAAAGCACACATTATGCTAAATGAACATTAATGCAAAAGCAATGCATGACAATGTTTAACTAAACTATAGATGGTACACAAACAAGAAATATCAATTTCTTAATTAACTCATGAGTACATGTACAAACTAGTACATACTCACATAAAATTAGAAATAGTTTAGCACTTATATAACACATACTATTCAAGTTTATCCACAATGTCAAGCATGTTTTAAATCAAGAGAGAGATATCATAACTCATGTAATCCTCAAGAAAAATAAAACTAGACACAAAATAAAATATTTTTGTCTTTTTGAAATTTTTCAATGTTTTTGGATTTTTTTAAAAATAAAAAACAACCTAAAAAACAAAAACAACCAAAAACAAAAACAAAACATGTCCTCAACCAATTGAAAGAATTAAGTCAGGGACAAGTCAGCAACACTTACCTTAGAGAATCTTTTCTCACCCATATAACGCGAGTCTTCAGCTTTGTAGGTGAAAATCCATGAGAAGCAGAGTGTATTTGAGAGATTACACTAATCTTCTAAGAAAGACTAAAATCAAATTCCTTTTACAAGCCAACAAGCTTAAACTTTTCAAAAGAATATGAAACAATTTATATAGACTTATGGTAGAAGAAATATCATCACATATCCCAGATTGACATACAAAATTTTTAAATTTCAATTTATGACAATTAGGACGAATGTGACAGGAGACACCACAAAAGTGACAAACAAAAACAAATTTAGGAACATCAGTATTCCTAACAACAAATCTAGTCTCAGATTTTGGTTTTTGCCTCAACAAAGAACAATTTGGTCTAATATGACCAACAACACCACAAAGGTAACAAGTAGGCGCAAAAATAGATTTATTTTGCTCTCTAATAGTAGGTTTAGACTTAGGTTTAGAAACTTCAGCATCTACATCAGAACTTTTACCTTTGTCTAATCTAGCAAAATAAGCCTTTTCTTTATTATTCCTCTTGAAAGGAGGGATATAAACTTTCTCAGTTTTAGGTTTAAGAGAAACAGAAACACTTCTATTATCAACAGCAGGCTTGGTACTAGTTAAATTTTCAATTTTGGCTTTAGATTCAACTAACTCTTGCTCCAAGCTTTTCATCTTCTTATCTTGAGAGGAAATTTGATTTCTCAAAAATTCATTCTTTTTATTAGATTCATCTAATCTAACAACCAATTCCTCTTTTTCAAGATTAGCCAATTTTAACTCTTTCTTGAATTTCTTAGCAATTTTCATAGATTTCAATAATTCATTATGGAGAGTTTCACAAGCATTAATAAGTTCAATAGAAACAACAGTGTCATTTTTATTCAAATCATCACAATAAAAAACAGTAAGACACTTAAAATTATCCATGACAACAGGGATCAATGTTCAATTCTTAAATCAAAAGATCTAAACACTAGAGCTAACCCGCTCTAATACCACTTATTTGTTTTTAGACCACTTAAAACACAATTGGATTAACCTAATTAACAAGCCAAGTTATTACTTAGTCCAAATTCCAAATCTAGGTTATCACAATCAAACAATCATATCATGCATAGCAGTGGAAAAATAAATAACACAATGATATGATGACCCAAGAAAACCAAACTGGTAAAAAACCTAGGGAAAATTTAACCTAGCTATCCTCAAGGTAAACCTGAATCCACTATGAAAGAATCGAAGTTTTACAATAGTGACTTAGACCACTAACATCTTATTGCTACCCACCAATAGAAACTTACTAACACAACTACGAGCAAGCTCCGAGACTACGGACTCCTTCTTTCTTGGATTCTCCAACAAGTACAAGTACTCCTACTTGTATATCTTTAAGCTCTTATGGCAATAACTGAATGATCATTAAGTTCTTGAAGAAATCTCCTCCTTGATAATCCTAAGTTTATGTGAAGGAAAGCTCCTTTTTGATCTCACAAGAGATTCACACAAACAACAATCTGAGCTGCAACCTTTAGAAAGCCTTTGGGTACAAAACCCTAAAAATAAAAAGAGGCACACACAGCACTTTAATCTCTCTAAAAGCTCTCAAAAACGTTTTAGGGTTTCCCTTATATATAGGAGTGTTTTACTTGAACCCCAAGACATTTAAGTATAGTTTGGGCTGAACTGGAACTCTGCAGAAAAATAAATCTGCACGTGGTTCGATCGATCAAGCCTAATTTTCGATCAATCGAGCCTTGCAGATTTAGTCCAATAAATTCTGCAATCACTCAATTCCAATTTTACAAATAAACATACTTTGGGCAAGCCTAAACCTAGACTCAATGTTTTGATCATGGTTTGCCAACATAATACAAATTGAAGTTCTAATACATTAGTTCCTAAAGTCTTAGAACCTAACAAGGTCTATAGGGGATTATCTGCAGTCAAATTTAGCAGAAGGAAGCTGTGTGCAAAATGTTTTTGCAATTCCTAAGGATATTTAGTCTCAGGATACCAAAAAGAGAGAACAGCCTTATCATTTAATCATATTATTCAAGAAGAAACATTGTAAAGTTTGACTTATACCTAAGATAAATCCTGTATACCAACATAATGTTCTTCCTTCATGGATGAAGTCAAAGAGACACTAAGTTAAGGGTTGCATACTTGCACACACAACAAAACACAAGGAATCACAAACAATTGAAGTCAAACAATCATATAATGATACCTTCCCTTGCCTTTTCTCGTTTCCAACCATAAGAGAATGTATACATTCAAATTGAATTGCAGTTTATCTCTCACCACGTTATCAATGGCTTATATAGATGCCAAACTTAGTGTTAGACACTGTTTTGATTAAAGGCTGAAGACATAAGAAATCCAAAACCACTCATTTAATAATGAATGGTTTGCGTTGGGATGTTGTTAACAATATAGACCAAAAAACTTTAATTCAAAAGGAAACACAAACAATTACAACAAAACTTTAGAATAAGATTTAGAGACAGAAAACCGTCTCCACCTCTCTATATATATATTTTAATGATAGATAGATATAATATTTTTAAAAACCAAGGACACCAAAGATAGATGAAAGAAAAAAAAAGGTTCAAAGAAACTTCGCAAGGTGGATGGTAAGGTCTTTGGTTTCATAGACCTTACTCTTACAAGCAAAGGAGATATCATTTGAGCTAGAGCTCATTGACGCTTTAGTTTTTAATACTCAGTAATGCCAGCACATTTTCTCACTTTATTCCGTCCTTCAATTTTAACACCAAATCAAAGTCCCTCAACTATTATATGTGTCAATTTTGTCCCTCAAATTTCAAAATCAAATCAAGTAAGCTAAAAAATGGGTCAAAAAAGAACTATTTTTAGTGAATAGAAAAATGATGGCTTAATTTTAGAGATTGTTTTCAAGTAAAATTTTGTTTTTTGTTTTTTGGAAAACAACTTTATCTCACAGTAAGCTAAATAAGGGAAGTTTGGAGATTGTTTTTCAACTTATTTAAGGTTCCTATCAAACATATTAAAATGAGATAGTTTTATAAAAAATATTTTTTGAAAAATGACTCATTTTTTAGAAAACATTATTGCCGAAACAAACAGTGCTTCAAAATCAAGTCAATTTTACGCACATTGTTATCCTCCAAGTATAGTCTAGCTCAAAAAACCCAAAATTAAATAAAAATAAAATAAAATAAAATTCCAACATTCGTTCAATTACGCATATTAATTTCTTCATCTTCTTCAACATTTCTCTCAGTCTCAGCACCCAAACAAAGCAACAAAATAGCACAAATTGAAATGACATAAGAAGAATAAAAGAAAATGAGAGAGAGAGAGAGAGAGAGAGAGATGTATAGGCCAAGAACGCAGTGAGTGACTTGTTGGCCTTTGTCGAGGCATTTCTCAGGATTAGGATCCTTCTTCTTGCACCTGAGGAACTCCAAGTTCTCTGCTTCGCATCTCAACCCTATGTGCCACGGCACTACTCGGACTCACACTCGCCATCCAAAATCCCCGAATCCAAATCCAACTCCAATTTCTCTTGTCCTATTCCAAATTCACAAATTTAACAAAAAAGAAATGAACTTGTGAGCTTATAAACACTAAAAAAATCAACAAATTTTCAATTAAAAAAAAAAAAAGCGAAGAATTAGGGGTATAATTGGAAATGTAGGTACCCACTTTTTTCACTCAAAAACTTATCCAGTTTTCACTTTGAGAAAACACCTTGGACTTGGATACAAAAAAAAAGAGTGAGGTTATTAACTTTCTTTATAAAATAACTAAAGTTTTAAATTAAAAAAAAAAAATCAAATATATGGCTTATCATGATTGGTGAAACTAACTTTAGTTTGGCATTTAGAATAATACATGTGCTTAGATATAAATGGTTTTGATTTTAGAGGGGGGAAATGTCCTTACTTTAAATTATTTTTAAAAAACCCATGACTAGCGAGGGTTAATGTCGAGATAAAATAAAAATCTCAATGTGTGAGGGCTACCTCAGTCACTCTTATGTGTGATCCATGGGATGCTTGCTAGTATCTTGTCGTTAAAAGAGATTTTTGAAAAATCAAGGTGAAAAAAATGGATTTTAAATAAAATTTTAAAGGATGTATATTGGATTTTTTGGTCAAGGTAGTCAAAGTTTTTCCTTAGGGGATAGTTATAGGGGCGCAGAGGTGGCCCAACATAATTTGGGGCTTAAGACGAAAAATTCATGTGAAGCATTTTATATGTAAATATTAATTAAATAAAATTATTTAATACTAATCAAATCAAGGTTAATTTGATACAATATTAAATAATTAATTTGAAGAATAATACCAACTTAACTAATGTTAACTTCATATAGAGAATTTAATATCATAGTTGAACCATAAATTTTAATAAAAAGAAATAAAAATAGATGTCAATCAAAAACGATACTTTATTTTGGATATATGACAATGTATAGTTAAGTAAAATTGTAATTTAATTTTTAATTTTATTACTTGTTTTTAAGAGAGAGAGAGAGAGAGAGAGAGAGAGAGAGAGATTAATCTATAATTGGTGATTTAACACATTTGTAACATTTTTTGAAACAATTTAGGGTTTCAATTGGGTTAGGTTGCTATTGGTCTTGTATTTTGGAAGTCTTGATAGAAATGAAAAGGAAAAATGCATTAATGGTATTACAAAATGTTCACAATATAATATGAAAATGATTATGATCGATAAACTTCAACAACCTAATTATGAATGTTTAAATTTCTTTTTTGTGATAAGTAACATGTCAATTTGTAATCCTATAACAAATTTGTGTTATCCTTAGTATCACTAATAATAATAAAAAAAGGTAAACAGCCACTACACACACACACACATATATAATTTTATAAAATTTTGAGCCTTTTATAATAAGGGACAATGCCTTTTTTCTTAGGAGTAAAATTTTGAGCCTTTTGTGGTAGGGGCCTTAGGCCAGCCCTGCAAGGGCATGGGTCTAGAATTTGACAGTTTTGAAAATGGCACCAAATTCAAATTCCAACCATTGGATGGGAAGAGCATGGTAAAGAATGGGTATTGGTGAAATTAGGGTGTGCTCGGATGGTTTGATTGTGAGAGCAAATTGATCAAAGTAGGGTACATGACATGTAACCTTCATGCGCCAATTTAGATTCCAATTCTAACCGTTGGATTTGCATAGCATGGTAAAATATTGGTGTTGATGAAATTTAAACTCAATTGAACAACCAGATCAAGCTTAAAATTAAACCATTTTTACATATAAGCAAACCCATCATTTGTTTTAATATTTAATAGCTGAACTATATTGTTATTTTATAATATTTGATATAGCTCATTGAGGAGATTTCATATTGTTCTTTTAACATATGACATATAATCTTTTTTATTATCTAATTTTGGGGAGCTATTCAATTTATGAATTGTATCTAATTTATTTCATTAATTAACCTATGTATTCCATATTCATACTCCTATTTATTCTTGTTTATTATAAAAAAGTATAATTGTTTAAACTTTAAATCTTATAAACTTCAAACCACATGTGGCTACATATATTCTAATTAAAAAAAAAAAAATCTTATAACCCTCGGACCACTATTCCCCTTTCCCTCTAAATTTTTTCACTTTTCCCTCTAACACTCCCTACTCCCAACTCCTAACTCCCTCGGAACACAATTCCCTTTTTCCTCTAACACTACGTTTGGTACACTGAATGGAGATTACGACAAGAATTGTAATTTTTATTACTAGTAATAAAGTGTGATGTAATGTAATAACTAAACTTATTCATTAGTTTGGTTGTGAGTTATAACATTAGAATGAAACTAACATTTATTTTAGGAAATATCTTACTCATACAATTATATCTCCTTAAAAATTATTATTTTTAAATTTAAGAGAGATATATGTTATTTTTTATAATTTTTTATTTTTATAATTGTTAGATGTATATGGAAAGTTTGCACTTAATAAGGAATAATTAATACAATATTTTAAAGAGGAATAGTTTTTTTTTTTTTTTGAGAACCCGGACCATGTAGCCCAGGGAAGCAACTTTTATTAAGGAACATCAAATAACATAAGAGGAACTATGTCCTCTGGAACGTCCTCAAGCCAAACAGCTAGACCTGATAAAGTTTTAGCCTTCTTGGCGAGAGCATCAGCAACTACATTACAGTTGCATTTGACATGAATGAAATTACACAAATCAAAATCAACAGCTAGACTCCTAATATCTTCTATGATGTTTCCATACTCCGCTGACGCCGAATAGCCTTGGATGATAGCCTGAATAACCACTGCAGAATCACCTTCGAAGATAACCTGTTTGAGTCCTATTTCCTTAGCGAAGAGGACCGCCCTTCGACATGCCAGCGCTTCCAATGCTGCAACTGAAGTAGCGAGGGGTGTTGGGACTGAGAGTGCACCAATTGCATCGCCCCTGTTGTCTCGGATGATCACGCCGATCCCTGCTGATGAGCTTTCTTTGAAGACCGCCGCGTCGAAGTTGGCTTTGTAGTGCGGAAACTCCGGAGGGTGCCATTGAGTTGAGACCGCAACAGCTGGTGGATCGTCTTGGACTTCCTGAGCTGACACGAACTCTTGGAGAAGAGAACCTGCTCTTGCTATGATATTGGTAACCGGTATTGCTGGGCGCCCAAATTTCAGAGCATTCCGACGGTTCCATATTGTCCATGCTGTCATGATGAAGATCTCCTTTCTGTAGTCGTCCTTCACCTGCATAAAACAATCCAATAAAGCGTTAAAGGATGCCGGGCGGGCCTGGGCAGCAGGAAGAGTCCAAGACAGAGTACTCCAGACTACTTCCAGCTTGCTACACGCCCATAATGCATGAAGGGTGTCCTCGGGTTCAGTTGTGCACTGCTCACAGATTTCAGTGGTGCTGATACGTCTGTGCTGAAGATTCACCATTGTGAGGAGGGCATTGTTACAAGCACGCCAGGCGAAATGTTTCACTTTGTTTGGCACTCTCAATGACCATAAACCCTTCCAAAATTTCAACTGAGGATCAAGGGAAGAACTACCTGCCTCACCATTATTATCCAAGGTGACCAACATTTTATAGGCACTTTTAGTTGAAAAAATACCATTAGGAGTTAGTCCCCATGTAATATCATCAGGAGGCATACGAAGACTCAGAGGGATCCCCAGAATTAAGGAAGCTTCATGGGGGAGGAAGAGCCTTTCCACCATATCTGATTTCCACAATCCCAATTCATGGTTGATCAAAAAAGACACCCTTGTGTCAGCCTGGACTGAAGGAAGGGGTGATATAGCAGTTCTATTGGACTTAATCGGAAGCCATCTGTCCTCTTTTATTCTAACCTCTTGCCCATTCCCTATTCTCCACACCATACCCCTACGGATCACATCTCTAGCTCCTAGAATACTCTTCCATGCATATGAACCAATGGTAGAGTCTTTGGCATCTAGAATTGAGCAATCCGGGAAAAATCTTGCTTTGAACACCCTATGACATAGGGAGTTAGGGTTATTTATCATACGCCACACTTGCTTTGCCAATAATGAATCATTAAACTTTTCAATCTCTTTGAAGCCCAAACCTCCAACTTCTTTGGCCTCACATAATCGCTTCCAATTCACCCAATGAACCTTCCGACTATCTCCATTATATCCCCACCAAAATTTTCTAATCAAAACCTCCAACTCCTTCACCTACCCTTTAAGGAGTTTGAAACAACTCATAGTATACGTAGGGATGGCCTGAATCACTGATTTTATCAACACTTCTCTACCGGCATGAGAAAGAGTTTTTTCCTTCCACCCTTGGAGTTTCCTCCAAACCCTCTCTTTTAGGTAAATGAAACTTTGTTTCTTAGCTCTCCCCACTAAAGCCGGCAAGCCTAAATATTTTTCATATTGCCGAATGGCCGGTACACCAAGGAGTTGCTGAATATTGCTCTGAACCTGGGGAAGAGTATTAGAACTGAAGAAAATATTGGTTTTCTCTCTATTAATTTTTTGCCCCGACCCTCTTTCATAGATTGCTAACAAATCCAGTATGGTTTGGCATTCCTCCTCCTTGGCTCGACAAAATAGGACACTATCATCAGCAAAGAAAAGATGGGACACTTTAGGGCCATTACAGCAAATCGACACCCCATGTATATCACCCTGTACTTCAGCTTTTTTTATCAGGCCTTGGAGACCAAGAGCACAAAGTAGAAAGAGGTAAGGGGAGAGAGGGTCACCTTGCCTTAACCCTCTAGTGGGTTTGATATTACCCACGGGTTGACCATTCAAAAGGACAGCATAAGAAACAGTTGACATACAGGACATAATAATTTTAATCAGACTATCAGCAAACCCCAAATGCCTCATAACTTTCTCCAAAAAAACCCATTCCACCCTATCATAAGCCTTACTCATATCCAATTTTAAAGCCATATAGCCTAGCTTCCCTTGGGTCTTCCTTTTCAGGTAATGGAGAGTTTCAAAAGCCACTAATACATTATCCGTAATCAACCTCCCCGACAAGAAAGCACTTTGAGAATCAGAAACAATATTGGGCAACACTTGTTTCAGCCGATTAACCAACACTTTTGAGATCAGTTTATAAATCACATTACAGAGGCTTATCGGTCTAAAATCAGAAACCCGTTTAGGATTTTTGATTTTTGGAATAAGGGAAATAAAGGTGGCATTAAGGGATTCATGGATAACACCCGTATTAAGAGCATTAAGGACAATTTTGGTCACATCATCACCCACAATTTTCCAAAAAGACTTATAGAAGATAGGGGACATACCATCAGGCCCAGGAGCAGTGGTGGGAGCCATTTGTTTCAGAGCTTGATGGATTTCCTCAGGAGTGAACTCACGGGTAAGATTTGCATTCATTTCATCGGTAATTGAGGGTTGTATTCCACATAAAATTTCATCAAAGCCTGAAGGATCTGATGTGGTGAACAAAGTGCCAAAATACTTTAAAGAAGAATAGTTATTTCTCATTTTGAAGAATAGTTATACATAAGGAATGACTATTCCTTATAATAAAAACATAACCAAACTAAAAAATAACTAAACTATATAAATAATTATTACATTACAGCGTATATTCTTCTTCAAAAAAAAAAAAAAAAAACATTACAGCGTATATTTCAGTTTACCAAACATGCTCTGATTGACAACACGCAACTGCGCGGCAAGACCAAAAAAAAAAAGCGACTAAGATCAAGACAATTGAAAAAAAGACTACCTAACTTTCTAACCTGGGAGTGTGAGGGGCTGGGCAGCGGCAGCAGAGCAATAGCAGAAGCAGAAAATAGACCCAAAAAAAAAAAAAAAAAGCGACTAAGATCAAGACAATTGAGAAAAAGAATACCTAACTTTCTAACCTGGGAGTGTGAGAGGCTGAGCAGCGGCAGCAGAGCAATAGCAGAAGCAGAAAATAGACCTGAAATTGGAACCCCACAGGTCTCTCAAAATTTTTTTTTAAACAACTATCCTGATAAATATGAATTTATTTAACATATTGTTGGAGCTTTTCGCGTTGGATTTAGAATTTTTAATTAAACTTTTGGATCAAATTATCTACACATTGATTGAGAACCCATGCGCAGAGCAATACATGCGTTGATTGTTCATCACCTAACCTATGTTGTTGATATTTTTTTTAAACAGTTTTAATCTGCAATCATATTGAAATCGTCCCTAACCAACCATCCCCTTCCTTCGTAGAGCTGTATATTGTAGGTGATCCTGATTACAATTTCGTAGATGAGGAAGATTACGATTCTAATTTGCCCCAAATTTTGAAATATAATTTGATGAAATGCAGATCTTTACTGATGCTGGTCAGTATGTGATTCGATTTGGGAGTTCTGATCCTGGCTCCATGACTGGCCCTGCTACAATAGTAGAGTACCACATCAGAAAACAAAAAAGGAGTTATTTTCCTTATGATTTTATTGATTTCTCTAATCTTATATGTGTAGTCCACTGACTCTGTCAGAGAGAGCGGTAGCTGTTGCTCTTGCTATATCTCTGGATAATGACTATTTCTCAAGACACGGTGGCTGGTAAGCTTGTTCTTAGGCATACAAGACGTAATAGTTTCTTGCTAAGTGTGGATGCTTTGGCAGGTGCAAATTCGCACAAAATAGGGCAAAAGCTTATTCAATATTTCTGTTCCATTGAGTGATTAATATGCCCTTAAAGAATCTATCTCATAAATCTAAATTTCAAATGTGCCTTAGGCATGCATATGATGGTGTATGTGTCTGAGATTGAAAGAGACTGATTGAGGATGTGTGAAGGAAACAAAATGTATCTGCTGTGTTAGATTAGGGCATGTGCAGTCCACGTATATGTGCACTAGGATGTCAATCAAAAATAAAACCCAAAATTTGAAAACAGGAAACACATTACTCATTTTGATGCCAATCAGTCTACGGATATAATTTTTTATTACTGCTATTGACATAGTGTGATGTATGATACAAAATAAAAATAACATTGTTAACATTATCAATTATTATAAAATTTGTTCGTTTCCTTAAACGGCTATATCTTTTATCCTAAAAATACAATTTTAATAGCATTTGGATAAGATGGCACTTTCACTCTACATAACTATGGGGTGGTGGGTGAACTGATGAATTTAATCACTTTATGTTGGAAGTTTTCTCAGTACTAGAAATGTTAATTTTTTAGTCCCTAGTTGCTCATCAACATTGATAGAGAGAGTTGCAATTAGTACTGATTTTTCCCTTACTTTTCTTTGTCATCAGGGCATTACCTTTTGTTGCAGTTAGGGAGTAGTTTTGGTTTGCAATATAGTCCTTAACCTGTGTGGTTATATTCTGTGTTTGCAATTTGGGAGGGATAGCAGTGAGCCAAGCAATAATAGCCTAGAAGGTGCTCTACTGATCTGTTTTCTTGTTTCCTTACCCTACCCCACAATCTGAATTTGTAACTCTTATCCTTTTTTGAGTATTTTACCAAATGACTTTCTTCTATTGCTTCCTTTATATGTGCTTGTTGCTGTCGCTGACACCATTATTAATTTGAGATATCAAAATGGCTGTTTATCACTGAGAGAATGTATTATTTGTCATGACCTGGCTCCAGAGTCTTACAGTAAAGTATGGATATACAATAACAACATGATACTGGGGTATTGTAGCATGACCAGGAAATGAAAAAGACATGTCTATGTTTTGGATATGAGAAAGTTGGTATTTGATTAGGAAAGGTGTTTGCTTTCTTTGAGGAATGTGACAAGCTTAGTTCAGTTATTAAGAAATTTGGCTTCCATACGTTTAATGGTGTGTCAACTTCGTTCAAATCCTTTAATTTTGAAATAGCCTAATGTAAACCTTGATTAATAGTAAATGATCTCTCTCTCTCTCTCTCTCTCTCTCTCTCTCTCTCGTATCATTATTTTACCCTGGCTAAAAACTTGGGGGAAAAAACATAAAAGTATTTTCTTATTTTATTGTTTTTGTGGTAACTTTCATGTTAAAAAATAGATGTTCATTAGAAAAGTAGTGATTCCTTGTATTGTTTTTTGATGCATCATTGTGCTCCAATTTTAATATTTTTTTTTCATTTGTTGGTCATCTTATGAGTCTCTAGCCCAACCTGAGATGCATGTTTGCTGTTTTTAAATAGCTATTGGGTGTTCCAGAACCACCAAGGTGAATAATGCCAGGTGAAATTGAACAAGATGAGTCTTTTTCACCAACTGGCCACTGTAACTCTTTCAGTTTGTGATGTTTAAGTTGTAGGGTGTTGAGGTTCGTAATAGAACAAAGATTTTTTTTTTTTTTTTTTGAGAATTAAAAACAAAAGGCAGGGCAACAAAGATGGCAAGGCAAGGATAGTGAATGGGTTATTGCACTGTTTCTCTGTATAGTATATGACAAATCAACTTAATTTTCAACACTGTTGGGCTAATGTAATCAGCTTAGGATGGAATGATCAAATAACTAATAATTTTTATTTAGGTGTAATGAATTGGTTATTGGGTAACTAACCAATAAAAAATCTAATCTGTTTTCGACAAAAGCTTATCCCAAACTCATAATGTTTCCTATGCATGTATGTTTGGTATCACTATAATGTATTGTCTTTCACTCCCATTATCATTTCCTTGTTTAATTGACCCACTTTAGTCATTGTGTATAAAACTGGTAGGTTATTTTGAGTTACATTCAATGTTGTGAATAGTGCTTCTTGTCCCAAATCTAAATGAATGATATACTTATTTGGTTTGGATGCACATAGTTTGTTATTCTTATTCTTCCCTGTTTTTTATTTGTTATCACTATGATTCAGGTATGATCCTTCAACTGGTATTTATGGGATGGACTTCTTTGTTGTGCTGGAGCGCCCTGGTTACCGTGTTGGTCGTCATCGCAGGTGCAAGTCTCGTGTTGGGATCCAGCACAGGGTCACAAAGGAGGATGCCATGAAATGGTTCCAGGTCAAATATGAGGGCGTGATCCTCAACAAGTCTCAGAATATCACAGGTAAATAGGCATGGAAGATTTTGACTTAGGTTGTTATGTAGACTAGTGTTCTTTACTATTATTGTCTTTCTTTTTCCAGTTTTGGGAGAGCTTGGGATAATGTTTTCTGTTAATTTTTGTACCTTTATATATTTTCAGCAGTTTCAGCTGACATCTGAATCACTATCATGATAGTTATGTTCAAACAATTAGTTTTTCTATGATAATGAGTATTTTGTGTTTTGGCTTTTAATGCAATTAGCATTTTGCCTTTGCCTTCCCTATATCATGTTCCATTTTTCCTTGAGCTAACCAATGGATGTTAAGGTCACAAAGTCTGGTGATCGTAGACTCATGAATTTCAATAGCACCTTAAAATGTACAAGACTAAATAGGATGACTAAATTCTCTCAAAATGCTTGTATCACTCATTGTGTATTCTCTACTTGCAACCCTTTAATTGGCTATAGGCCGCTTCCCATTGTTTTTCTTGTAGCCTATTGTTCTTGTATGTACTTTCCAATTTTCAGTTAGTCTTGGACTATTCTGACGTTATCGTCCTGGTATTGCTTTAGAATGTTGTTTTCTTGGGCATTAGGCCAATTCCTACGTTGGTAAATAATTTCTAATTGGCAGTCTACTCATTGTCTTATTTATTCAGAATAAAAACGTGTAAAAAAGGTTGCTGGGCACTGGTTTGACAAATTGAAAAAAAAAAAATGCAGTAGATATACTATGCTCAAGCTGAAACAAAAGTACATAGAGAAATAAATTTTTTTCTTTATTGCTGATTCAGCGGATAACTTATTCAAACAATTTCCTCAATAACCCTCTTAATTGAAATATTGCATTAATGAATGCTAGAGATATATAAACGTGTAAGGTTTGTGCATATTTCAATAAATTTTCTCTCTAGGCATGCTTATTTTCCTACAAGCTGGCCAACCCATGGTAGGTCTCATTCATAATAGGAATCAGATACTAGGATTGTTTTTGATCATGTGGAGAAGGTAATCTTGTTTTGTTGCATTAACAGTGTGTGACCTTTTACAGGCAATCATAATTCTTGGCTCTGATCTTTCTGTGTCTGTATCATTTGTCAAATACCACATAATTTTTCTTTGTAATTATTCTTTGGTTTCCATTTCAGCTTGCCCCAATTCCTTTCAGCTGTTGCAGTCACATCTCTTGCTGTGGCGGCTACTGTAAATGCTTTGGTTCTGCCCCAGTTAAATCATGTAAGCTAGTCTCAAGTTTTCAATTATTGCCTCCCTCTCACATACTTGTCTTCATTGAGATAATCAAGTTTCTACTAAGACCTTTATTTGGCTGTGTCAGTTTCTTGAAGACATTAAATAGAATCTAGTTATGCATATATCTCCTTTCCTTTCCCCTTTTATTTTGTATTTTGTATTTAAAAGTAGTAGATGGAGAAGTGGGTACACATTACTCCATATTACTATAAGTCGGCAGTGAAACAATGCCCAGGTTGAGTTTGTGAAGAGAGTGAAAATTTTGTTAGTGAATAGTTCTATGTTCTAATTCTTTGGAAGGGGGGTGGGGGATTGCATTTCTCTATCTTCTATGATAGCCATATTTGAGGGGTTTTAATATTATTAATCTGGATGACATTAATAATACATTATGACACAAGTGCAACTTCAACTCTCTTTCTAACATTACCATAATTTATTATTGATGTAATTTTTACAGAGATTTGTAGCATCAACAAGCAAAAGAACCACAATCTGGTTTTCAGATCTCAAGGGAAAGAGATATTGGTTTCCTTTAACGGTAGACTGGTTTTTTTTAAAAGAATTATTTAATTTTTGTAAGGTTGTTTTCTGTCCTTTTAAACTAGAATCCCCTTTTGATGGATTACTACCAGATGCTGCAGATAGGAATTGGATTACTTGTGCTACAGAAACTCAGTGGTATCAATGGTGCTTTTTTTCTATTCAAGTAACATCTTTGAAAGTGCTAGTTAGACCAACATCTCTTTGGGCTTTGAACTGTTAAAAAAAATATCCCTTCACAACAGAGTGACATCCTAACCTGGCTATTTACTGCAGATGGGAATTTCGCTGTGAAGTCTGGATATCAGTTTTTGTCGGCATTGCAAGAAATCCCAGCACCTCAGTGGATCCCTATAGGAGCTGCTTGGCGTCCTCCAGATGCATCTTGGTATAAAATAAATTTTGATGGAGCCCTCTTTGTTAAAGAAAACTGTGCAGGTGTCGGGGTAGTAATAAGGAATGAGCAAGGCTTGGTGATGGCATCCCTCTCTCAAAAAATACCTCCCCCATTCACTGTCATAGGGGTGGAAGCACTTGCAGCTAGAATGGCAGTGGAATTTGCTGCAGAACTTGGTTTGGGTCGGATTGTATTGGAAGGGGACTCTAAGATACTCATCAACACCTTATAACATGGATGTAGATCATTGGCACAGTTTGGTCACTTAGCTACTGATTTGCAGCACATAGCCTCCCAATCTTTCATTGATTATTGTTTTTCTCATGTACATAGGCTTTGTAATACTGTGTGCACGCTCACTTACATGGAGAGCTATTCACTCCTCCCAATGGTAGTCTAGATGGAAGATGTTCCACGTGACATTGTTCTTGTTCTCCAGGCTGATTTCAACAGCGTCCCTTAATAATATAACATACTGTCTTTCTTCTCAAAAAAAAAAAAAAAAAAAATCATTAAAGCTTTAAATTAAAAGTCTAACAAATTCTTATCTTTCTTGGAGGCTTAAAATGTTTGAAGCATGCATTTTTCACATAATATTATGCATTTGGGTATGATGTATTTGTAGGACAAATCTGATATTGGACATCTATCCAATAAGCATTTTCCACAAAATGAGAAGGAAACATAGGTTGCTTGTTTGTAATTGCCTAAAATTTCTTCATGCTTCCGTGTTAAAAGAACTATTTAATGTAATTCTTCTTTGTTTCTAATAAAGCATCTCTATCCTTTTTAGCTAAAAAAAAAAAAGAGACTTGACTTAATTGATAATGTTTATGTTGTGATTGGCTTACATTTCAATTGGACAAGCTCACTTTCCTTGATGGGAAGAAAATTTTATTCACTTTTGAGAAAGAGAGAGAGTGCAAAAGGCTACTATTTTTGAATTTCAAGCTATCATTTTGAAGTTGAAAGTGCTATCATTTTTTATGGATAAAATTTATTAGAAAATAAGGCCAGACCTTTCATATATAGGATGTATATAAGAGGCATTTTTTTTAGGCTGTAAACAAAAGGTTCATCTAAAGAATACAAAGTGTTATATGTTTATGTGTTTCTTTTTATTTTTCTTTTAATTTCAGAATAACTTTTATCTCCAAAGAAAATTAATATTTTCATGATTATTTGCGAAGGCCAATCATGGCTCTCGCAAATAATTTAGTATTAGTGAGGGCATATTTTTAACTCATACAAAAAATAAACTTTTTGCAAGGGATTTTTATTATCCCTTGGAAATAATTTGGTGGGAACATTTCCCTCCAAAAATTTTGACATTTTAATGATTATTTGTGAAGGTCGATCCTAACCCTCGCAAATAATTTAATATTAGTGATGACATTTTTTTAACCATCACAAATAATACATTTTTTGCGAGATATTTTTAATTGTCCTTTTCAAATAATATGGAGGGAAAATTTCCCTCCAAAATATTAGCATTTGTGACAGCTACAAAACATAATTGCAATAGTTTTTCTTGTTGGTCACAAATGTTTCACATTTTACCAAGTATTTATGAGGGCATTATTTTGCCCTCAGAAATAGGATTTTTTGAGAGGGCTTTTTGGGTCCTTTAAAAATTCTTCATCACTAAAAGACATTTTTCTTGTAGTATTGGGCTCTTTAGGAGTACCACCGTCACTCGAATCTCTGGCCACACAACTAACTGCTTTTGAAGCTGCATGATAATCTTCTACCATCTCACTCAAGCCATCCCCATCTAAAGTAGAAATACAAATAAAAGAAACTTGGTCAAGCCTACCAACAAAAACAAAAACTGTGCACAAGCTTAAACTCACCTCCATTCCCCAACAATGACGATAACTATTTTACAAAAAAGTTATTTAAGTTCACACCAAGTTACAAATATAATGGAAACTTGCAGTTTAAAATTAACTAAAAAAACCCCTCCCTAAAAAAAGGCTAAAATGTTCTAACACAAATGCCAAAGAATTTGAGTACCTTTAATCTCAGCTTTAGGGTCCGTTTGGATAGAGCTGAAAACTGAAAACTGAAAACTGAAAACTGAAACACTGTAGCAAAATTATTTTTAA
This sequence comes from Quercus glauca, assembly GCA_023736055.1. Lineage (NCBI taxonomy): Eukaryota > Viridiplantae > Streptophyta > Magnoliopsida > Fagales > Fagaceae > Quercus > Quercus glauca. The sequence continues at coordinate 94,480,239 of CM043316.1, read as the reverse complement.
ATGTGTAAATAGTACTGTGGGACCCATTTTTAATAAAAAAAATTGCTGAAAAGTGAAAATTGTGGGTCCGTGAACAGTAATTTTGGGTTGAAAAGTCAAGGTTTGCGGCTACTGTTCAATGAACAGTAGCCGCTACAGTAAAAATATGCTGGGAACGCGTGAAAAAAAAAAAAAAAAAAAAAAAAAAAGGCTGAAAACTGTCAAAACGCAAAACGCAAAACGTGATACTTGTAATCCAAACGGAGACTTAGTGTATGGTGTTGTTCTCGACCTGTTCCAAAGAAAGATGAGCAAACCAAAAAAAAAAAAAAAATAGGGTATGTTTCGTAACTGTTTTTTCCTCTTATTTTTTGTTTCCAAAAACAATTTTCTATTTTGAGACTAAAAACCTTGTTTGGCAACCTAAAATGGACAAAAAACAAAAACTGTTCTTAAAAGTCAATTTGTGAAAGAAACTAAAAACATACAAAAGACTGTTTTCAATTTCTAATTTTCAAAAGTCAATGAAAACACGCATTTAATTTAATGAATTTGTCTCATTTAATGAGTTAGCATTAGAATTCAAATCCTAGTAGCAACATATTTTTTACTTTTTATTCAAAAAATCATCTTTTTAATTTCAGCTAACCGAACATGTTTTTGATTTAAAAAATACAAGAAAATTGCTTTTTCTTTATATTCTCAAAAACAAGATTTTAAAAATAGAAAACAAAAACTGTTACCAAACATAACCTTAATTTTTTGTAGCTACTGATGTCTCAGCCAATTTCAAGAATGCATGTCCAAATATTAACTTCCCTTGATATGGATCAAACATGAGTATCAAGAAAATTCATTTGAACTGCAAAGTTGAATTTATTCAACTATATGTTGGCTTTATTCCGTGCCAAATTTTTTTGTAATTCAACATTTAGAAACCCTGTACTTAGTTGGAAATAATGTAAGATTTGTGTGTGAGAGAGTGTGAAGATTTGATGAAGATTTGATTAAGAGTGTGCAACAAGAAGGTGACTCGCGAGTGGTGACTTGCCAAAATGAAACACACGTGTGAAGTATGCAGGAAGATGAAGAGTTAGGATAGCTGGATCACTATAAGACAAAAAGTACAGTCTAGCCTAGTCTAGTAACTGGCGACTGGAACTTGCAACTCATCCCAGTCGCAAAGTAACTCGCCAGTGCACTCTGTTTTTGCTAGGAATCTGGGTGTTTGGTAGTTGAATTTGAGGACAACTAGACCTCCAAGAATAGAGGAAGGATAAGAACAGAGAGATAGAGAGAATATCAATCCAGTACATACCTTTCTACCCTCATCTCCCTAGTCTAATACCCTCAATAACCAACTTCCTAATTGTCTCAAGCCAGCTGTATAACCACCTTGCTAGCTAAGCCCTCCAACATATCCTAACTAACTAACTATATTACTAACTCTATTGCAATACAAGTTTGATGTAGATACATCACCAATACAAGTGTAGCTATACTAAAATACAAGTATACAATGCCAGTTAGGCAATTACACATCATCTATAGCACAATCTCATTGTACACTCTGGCAGCACTGACATATGCACACCTCATCAGCTACGCACGCATGCCCTATCAGCAATACATGCATCCCTCATCAGCAACTCACGCACACCCCTCAACACCACATATATGCAGCACTACACACATGGCTCATCAGCCCCACACGCACTCATCATCAGCACCCCACACATGTAGCAGTATACACATACTCTCACACTCCTAACAATTATGCTGAAAAATGACATTTCACATTCCATCTCATACCTTACTATAAATACCCTCATACCCACAAAATGTAAACAAAAGAGAGAGAGCTTCCAAAGAGAATTTTGAGAGAGAAGCCCTAGAGAAAAACAAGATTGATTCATCCTTAATCTTATATACTTAATTCTCCAAATTTCTCTACTCTCACCCTTTTCATTGTCATACTTATGAGAGGATTATAAACCAAATCCTTACCTCACCAAATTCAGAATAGTGAGAAGGTTATTGGTGTTTGGGAAGCAGTTCAAGAGAGAACCAATTCATATTGGTTGATGCAATGGGCTAATTGCAGAATCTGGAAAGCTAAAGAAGACACGATTCGGTGTAACCTTATTGGAGCAAGAAGCTTCAAGGGCTTAGGTGCATTGGGTAGATTAGGTTTGAAGGGTTTACTGCTATTCATTTATCCCAATTGATTTTTTAGTGGATCATTTACCACTTGGAAGGTGGCGGAGAGGTTTGTCAACGAATTCTTTGGTTTCCTCTTTGATAACATGTGCTAGTGTTATCTTGTGTTTGCATCTTTCTTTCCCTTGCTCTTAGCTTTTAATTTCTGCTAGTTGTGAATAATTAATGGCTTAGAGTAGTTTGCTAATTTGGGTATTGCTTATATTTCATATTCCGCACACATATTGTTTGAATATAAGCTTGTATTGGAAAATTTGTATTTAGGGGTCTAAACATTCACAAGTGTTTTATACACTTAGTGAGTTTTCAATTGGTATCAGAATGGGTACACCTTGTCGGATTTCTATATCCTTAGTGTGATCCTTGACCCCTAGATGGATAGGTCTTAATCCCTCAATGCACCTCCCTTCTTTGATGAGAGTAATTACGCATTTTGGAAAATGCGTATGCGTGCATTTTTGTGCTCCATTGATGAGAGTGTGTGGGATGCTATAGAAATTGGTTGGACAAGGCCGGAGGTTGCTAAATCTACTTGGGATAAGGCAGCTCTCGTGGCGGCTAATGCTAATAGCAAAGCACTTAATGCTATATTTTGTGGTGTCTCACCGGATGAATTTCACAGGATTTCTTATGTGTTAATTGCCAAGGAGGCATGGCAAATTTTGGAGACTACCTACGAAGGCACCAAGAAGGTGAAGGATACCAAGCTTCAAATGCTTACCACTCGGTTTGAAGAATTGAAGATGAGCGAAGATGAATCATTCGACTCAATTTATGGAAAGTTGAATGAAGTGGTAATTGGGAAATTGAATTTGGGTGAGAAGACAGAAGACTCCAAAGTAGTAAGAAAGATCCTTAGATCATTGCGGGAGAGTTTTCGAACCAAGGTGACCGCCATTGCGGAGAGCAAGGATCTTGATGAGATAAAGGTCCAAGAACTTATTGGCTCTCTTCAAACATATGAGCTCACTCTACCATCTCAAAAGAAGAGCAAATCACTTGCTCTTAAGACGATCAATGAGAGAATTGAAGCTCAAGATTCCTTGGAACAGGACGATGATGAAAAAGAGGTGGCATTCCTTGCAAAGAACTTTCACAAGTTCTTGAAATTCAAAAAGGATGGGAAGTCCTTTGAAAAAGAAAAATTCTCCAATTTCAAGAAAGACAAGAAGGACTTCGAAAGGAAGGATTTCAAAGACTCTTCTTCTTCTCAAGGAATCACTTGTTATGAGTGCAACAGGTATGGTCATTTAAACCAAGAATGCCCTACCTATTTGAAGGGAAAGGGTAGAGCTCTTGCTACAATCCTTAGTGATTTGAATAGCTTAAACTCCAATTCTGAAGAAAGCTATGATGGGGAAAGAAATTACTCCCGCTTTCATGGCCATTGCACCCGTAGATTTTTCGGAAGATTTAAGTACTCTAGAGGAAGAGCTTGGTGAGCATACTGAAGTGGAATCTATTAGTGTTGGAGATGAATCCAATGATGATGAAGGCGAGTGCGTTTATGAAGGAACAAAGAGATTGCAAGAATCATACAATGCACTTCTTGAAAAGAGTGGAGAATATGCAAGAGTGGCTAAGGTAGCCATTAGAAAGATGAAGAAAGCCGAAGAGGACTATAAAAGCATCCTCACGTGATATAAAGAGACCAAGTGTGAAGTTGAAGAGTTAAATAATTAAGTAGCTCAAACTCTAAAGTGTCAAAGGAAACGAAGTTTGTCAAGGCTAAAGTAGCATCAACTCCTCTTGTTGACAATGTAAAACCTAAAAAGAAGCCAAATGTGGTGAATCAAATGGTTTTGACGAAGTCTCCTAAGCCAATTGTGGCTAAGCTTAAGGCTTGAGGAAAGTCTCTGCCTAAGAGACAAAGAGGTCCACAAACGCAACATTATTGCCATCATTGTGGAATCCTAGGGCACACTAGACCAAATTGCTACAAGCTCCAAGAATTGAAGAATGCGGTTCTTCAAAAGCCAAGAAGACAAGGAAAAGGCAACGGGAAACCCAAGCAACCAAAAAGGCAAGAAGGAGAACCTGTTATGAGTGATGTGATGAAGATGATTGACACCATCATCTCATGTTTGGCCAACTTTACCTTAAGATTTGAGAATCATGACTTAAGTACCCAATCCTCAAAAGATATCACCCCAAACGCACATGTCGTGTGGGTGCATAAGCATTATAACATGTCCATGCATTAATTCTTTCTGTATAATGTGACAATGTTGTTTGCTTGTTTATTTCACATTCTAGCATATTTTTAAATTTTTGTTGTTTAAAAGCTTTGGTTGTTTGTTGTTTTTGATCATTCTTTTCTTTGCTTTGTGTCAAAAATCCAAAACATATAAAAAGTATAAAATTGAAAAAAGTTTGATTGGCGGTGTTGTGCATTGTCACATGCATGTTTAGACTTGTATCTTTGTGGGAATCATCTTGATATATGTGTAATTGTTGTAAATAGATCTTTAAACTTGTCATGAATGATTAATCAATAGTTTTGTTGATCTTGAGACATGCATAGACTTGTCCCTATATTTCTTTCCACTCATTTCTTTTGCTTAAAAGCTCAACTAATGTCAAATCTCAAAAACATATAATGAGCTGAAAAAATCATCACATAAACTAGTATTTGACTAAGAAAAAGGGAAAGCGACATGTATTTAAAATGTATGGTGCCAAAAGCCAAAGGCTTACTCATTAAATTGAAATATCAAAAATTTCAGGTATCGATCTTAAAAAAAGATGTAAAGATCAAAATGATCACAAGAAAAGAAGCCAAATGAAAAGCTTCTAACTCAATGTAATCAAGTTTATGTAGGAGGTCATATATGTTCATTTCTACAATTGAGATAGGTCACTCTACTTAGTGCTAGTTGTGTATGATTTGGTTGAATCGATCATTAAAACTTCACATTAGACTAAGGACTATCTCATATTTAATATCCACCCACATCACACATGTCTATGTTCAATGAATGCCTTATTCATTTGTGTGATTGCACTTAATTAAATGTGATGTACATACTCAAGCATCTGTTGATCAAACCCAAAAATATTTTTGAGTATTTTAGTTGGTTTTGGAAAGTTTTTTTATTTGAAAAAATTTCACAAAAATCCAAAAATGTGCAATTTTGCATTTTGGTGATTCACTCGCAAGTTGCAAGTTTCAAGCTCAAGTCACGAGCTCAACCCGAGGGTTTCGCGACTCATTGGCGAGTGAAAATTCCAGTTGTGAAAAAGACTTAGAACTTTTTTTTAAAATATGGGTTTAAGGATTATTGGCGACTCATTTTGGCACTCATTCGCGAGTCGCGAGCTTAACTTGAGGGTTTCGCAACTCATTGGCGAGTGAAAGTCCTAGTCGCAAAAAAGACTTAGAGAAATTTTTCAAAATCTGGGTTCAAGGGATTTTGGCAACTCACTTGGCGATTCATTCGTAAGTCAATTGAGTCGCGAAAAACACGTGTTTTGCCAAAAAAAGGATTAAAAATCAGAAAGTTATTCAAAACTTTTCAGTTTCCCTCGCATCATGTGCTTGTCTCTTTGTCTTCTCCGCCTCTCCCTCTCTTAAAACCATCTTTTTCACTTCAAAGACCTCTATTTTTCTCTTCACTCCAAATCCAAGAAAAGGTATGAGTTTTCACTCCTTTTTACTTTATTTAAAGTTTAAAGCATTCTATTTCATGGATTTGTTGGTTTTGTTGAGATATTGAAATATTGTTGATGAACATGGGTTTTTGTAGTTTTTGATGAAATTGATATATGGGTTTTGTTGAGAATGATGGTATAATGCTTGTTTTTCATGTTTCTATTACATGCTTATGCATTATACAATGTTTTGTGTTGTGGTGTGCATACCATTTTGTTGATAAAATGTCTAATTAGATGTTTTTGTGTGCATTTTTGGACTCTGTCGAGTACAAAATTTAGAGATAATCATGTTTCCATGTTTGGAACAACCAATGGTTATGTGTTTCATACTTTGCCCCTTGCATGATTTCATGCCTCGTACATGCACACTTTTTCATATGATGCACACACACATAATCTTTGACATGTGTGACTAATGCTATGATTATATCATGCTTTGATGTTTAGCATCTTCACATGTCAATTTTTTAGAATTGCTCTTTAAATTTCTGTTTTTAGGGTTTAATTCGTAGTTTTTTTTTTGTACTAACTTATGTCTAACCAAGTTTGTTGTTGTTCATTGTGCTTTGTTTTTGTGGTCTTTGCTGCTATGTTTTGTAGATGGCTCCACGAAAAACTATTGCTCAACGTGGTGACAAGAGAAAGCGCAATGATGACAGTTTGTTTCGCTCCCCTCAACATTTTGAGAGATATGCCCTTCAATTCGAAACAACTCCAATCATTCAGGAGAGACAAGTGCATCTTGCTGATCTTAAGGATTCCTTCATTCCTAGGTGTTTTGAAGGACGGGGCTAGGATAAACTTCTTGGCAAATTCCTCAGAATTTGTGAACCTTTGATCAGAGAGTTTTATGGTAATGCATCACTCAAATAGGAACACATAGAGTGCTGGGTTAGAGGTCATGCATTCACTCTTGACATTGAGGACATTAATGCTATACTTGGACTTGAAGAACAAGATCATGAAGGGTTCACTCCGTTCAAGGATAGAATGCTCTCTCTAGAATCTGTGCAACTTCGCATTGGTGGCCATAGGGAAGGAAGAAGCCTCAACACAACCTCCTTTCCCCCGAATTAGAGATGCCTAGCATATATCATGATGTTCAACTTGTATCCGATCAAGAAGTTGTCAACCATCAACAATGCTAGAGCCATATTCCTCATGGAGCTTCGTGAGAACACCTACATTGACATTAGTGCACACTTGTACAACATCATTGCAGAGACCACAAAGATAACCTTAAGATCAAAGCTCGTTGTCCCAAATCTTATAATAAGGATTCTTCATGACAATGGTGTGGAGACTCCACACCATTAACTCTCAAACAATCCTAAGAAGCAGGGTTCGACTTCTTGGAGATGAACAAGATGAAGAGACTGAAGAAGCACCTTCTGTTAACACAGAGACTGAAGTGGAAGGACAACAATCTCCTCCAAGACATGGTGGTGGTCAAAGTAGGAGAGGAGCATCATCATCGTCATCAGTTCCTCCCGATGCTTTTCAGATCATACTTGAGAGGATTGATGGTCTTCGTGATGTAGCAGATGAGCATTCCAACAGACTTGTAGCTATCCAGGACCAAATCAACTTGTTGGCAGCCAAGTTTGACAGCTTTACTTACCAGCCTTAGACCTTTGGCTATTCCGGTAAAAAATAGGGAGTAGTATAGTACCTCTTGAGGGGGAGCTTATTTTAAGGGGGAGTAAAAAGCATTGGTTTTAGTTTATGGTTTTATAGTTTTACTAAGGTTTTCATAGAACTTTGATTTAGTACTCTATAATTTTAGTATTTTGTTTTTAAAATACTTGGATACTTTGTGTTATGGATACTTGGATATTTTAGTTATTTAGACTATGCTTTTATGTACCCTTGCTTATGTAGCTTAGTACTCTTAGTTAATGTTTTGCATTTTCTTTAGTACTCTTGTGCCCTTGTTGAATCTTGTATCCTAGATGCAAGTTAAAGCCTAATGCTTCTTGCTTTAGTGTTTTTGCATCGATTAAGTGTTGGACATGCAAATGATACTTTGCATTAAGCTTATTTGCTTGCATGTCCGGATGTTCATTCACGATGTGAATGTTCATTGTAGTCACTATTTATAGTGATTGTTCTTGTATGGTCAAGTTATGCTTCATTATCATATTCATACTTGCTTGATCGTATTATGCTTGCTCCATATGCATTCTAAGGTTTCCACTTACAATGAACTTTATGAGTGCATTTTCTGATATTGTTTTCAGGAGTTTTGTTCATATGGTTCAAGAGCTTCACAAATCTAGAATTAGGTGTGAGTGAGTTTTGGCAGTTGTTCCCAACTCACATTTTTATGTCTAGAGTCTATTCTAGGGTTTTGTCACGGAATAGCCAAAGGGAGAGATTGTAAAATTGAATTTATTTAACTATGTGTTGGCTTTATTCCGTGTTAAATTTTCTAGTAATTCAGCATTTAGAAACCTTGTATTTAGGTGGGAATAATGTAAGGGTTGTGTGTGAGAGAGTGTGAAGATTTGATCAAGAGTGTGCAACAAGAATGTGACTCACGAGTGGTGACTCATCAAAATGAAGCACATGTGTGAAGCATGTAGGAAGATGAAGAGTTAGGACAGCTGGATCACTACAGGACAAAAAGTACACTCTGGCCTAGTCTAGTGAAACATGTAGGGAAAAGTTCGGTTTCCTCTTCGATAACATGTGCTAAGAAATAAGTTTATTTTGTAAGGTTGAATTTATTCAATCATTTTGTTGGCTTTATTCCGTGTCAAATTTTCTTGTAATTCAGCATTTAGAAACCTTGTATTTAGGCAGGAATCGTGTAAGAGTAGTGTGTGCGAGAGTGTGAAAAAAAGCTCAAGAGTGTGCACTTAAGAAGAGCCTTGCGACTGGATCTCGTGACTGGCAAGTCGCTAGAATGGCACACGTGTGAAGTATGCAGGGGGAGCTGAAGGGTCACGCTAGTTGATGCACTACAGGACAAGACCTCCACTCTGACCAAACAGTTAGCTCGCGACTCAAACTCGCGACTTGTTCCAGTCACGAGCTCGAGTCGCCAGAATGCCCTATTTGGTTGTAATTGACTTTTCGCATTCCTCATACACCCTACTATAAATACTCTTATACCCATGAAATGTTGAGAGCTTCCAAAGAGAATTTTGAGAGAGAAACCCTAGAGAAAAACAAGATTGACTCATCCACAATCTTCATCCTCTGATTCTCCAAATTCCTCTACTTTCACCCTCTCCATTGACATATCCTTGAGAGGTACATTAGCCAAATCCTTATCTCACTATACCCATATCTGTGAGAAGGTTTTTTGGTGCTTGGGAAGCAGTTCAGAAGGGACCAATTCGTTTTGGTTGATGCAATGGGCGATTACGGGATCCGGTAAGCTAGAGAAGATAAGGTTCGGCGTAACCCTGTTGGAGCAAGAAGGTTGGAGGGCTTAGGTGCACTAGGTAGATTAGGCTTGGAGGGTCTTCTACTATTCATGTATCCCAACTTTATTCTCTAGTGGATTATTGACCGCTTGGAGGTGGCGGAGAGGTTTTTCATCGAGGATTTCGGTTTCCTCTTCAATAACACATCACTGTGTTGTCTTTGTGTTTGCATTTCTCTTCCCTTAATCTTTGTCTTTTAATTACTGCTGTGATTGTGATTAATTTCAGTTTAGATTGTTTTACCAATCCTGTTTTAGCTTATATTCATATTTCGCACGTATATTGTTTGATTATAAGCTTATGTTGGTAATTTATAAATTGGGAGTCTAAACGTTCATTGGTGTTTTACACACTATTTGAACATTCTTATTTTGTCTTATATCATGTAAAAAAATTACAATATTTCACTTTTCTTTTGTCATTTTGGTTTTGATTGCGTTTTACTCTATAGATCTTCTTAAAGACTAATTTGTACTTTCTAATGCTATGAGGAACACAATGGATTAATTTGCAAACCCATTTGGTGTCATAATACTAGTACCACCCTGGTTACATAACTTTGTCTTTGTGAAGTGCAACTTCTCTTTGTTTTGTGATTTTAATAGACTTGATGTTGGAGGCTTCAACATGGTTGCAACTACTACACTATACCCTCTCAATCTATTAAGTGAAGTTGTTGGACTAAGTGGCACGCTTCTGTTATGATTCAAACAAGCCTTGGCATTCAACAAGGGTACTCTAGGCAAGCTAAGAATGATGATGAGGATAAACAACATCATTTTAGCATGAATAATGTGAATATCTTGCAGCAACAGAATGGACAAATGACTAGCAAGGTCGATAAGCAGAGTGTTAGTTATCTAAGAGACTTGTTAGTTGTCTGTTAGTATTAGAATTTAGCCAATAAATTCCTAGATTTTAGGTAGTTTTTAGTTTATTATTTGTTCTTGTATATATTTTATTCTTTGTTCTGGATATTGTCATATTGACATTTACAAGATGTATGTCCTCTCATAGAATGTATTTGATATTATGGTTGATTGCTCAAAGAAAATTCATGATCTATGAATTCCTAAACCAAGCAAAAGCCAAGAAAGTATCACAAGCATTGGCTATCAGTTTCATATGGACTAACTTTAGATTTTTAAAAAGCCTACTTAATCAATATCCATATAAACTGGAATTGCAACCACTCAACAATGCCAATGCCAATGGCCAAAGTGCAGAAAAGGTAGGAGCAGGGAGGATTTTCATAGGGCTAACTTCTTGTTTATGAGTTCTATAAGCACAAGTTGCAAGCAAGCATGCTCTAAAAGATTCACTAAAAAAATGAAATAAATCAATTCTTAGAGTACTAGGTTCTATATGCTCCCATCTTTGCTAATACAACCTAATGTACATTATTAAGATCTATTTTGACCAAATTTCATTCATTTTCTGATCAACCAAACACTCCACAGTCCACATGTAAGTCTTGCGCATGGAACCAACATATTTATGTGAGAATGTGTAATACATTAGATGTACAAAATAATATTTCCCTACTTGGAAGAACTTGATTCAAAGATGTAGATTAAAATAGAAACATGACGTGCTAAAGTAAAGATAAAAAGAGGTTCACTAACATTTTTGCATTTCCTATCTATTAGTCTTTACAATTAACATCTCTTTTCCCTCTGCCATGGTAAAAAAAGTGCTCAAAAAAAAAAAAAAAAAAAAACAAAAACAAAACAAATAAACTCATACAACTAAAGAATCCTTTCCCTCTAAAGAAGAGCTCAATGGAATCCTCCTACACCCTTGCTGAACCCTCACCTCCTATCTCTTGTCCAACCAAACTTCCATGGAATCCTCCTCCTCCAAGTTGGGTTGAAGTGAATGTAGACGTGGCTCGATCTTCCTCAAAAGCCTCTTTAGCTGTCATTGTGAGAGACCACAAGGGTGTCATCATCAATATCTGGGCTAGAATAACCAAAAAACTCAACCCCCCCAAGCTGAGGCTGAGGCTCTGCTTTGGGCTGTGGAGATTGCAAAAAGAGAGTGTTGGAGCCACGTTATCTTCGAGGGTGATGCGGAGTGCTGTTTTGACCCCCTAACGGACAAAAATATCCACTAGTGCTACTATCTCCAATATTCTTTCTTATTCCAAGTTTTTCATGTTGTTTCTCTTGTATGGATTAGGAGAGCTTGCAGCTCTGCAGCACATGTTGCCAGATTTGCTCTAGTTTTAGATTTGTCTTGATTTTTTTTTTTTTTTTTTTAATAAGGATAATCTTCTCCCGGTCCTTTCAGCCATCTGTAAGGTTGATTATCCCCCGGCCCTTTTCTTAGCTTTCAATGAATTGCAGTTTATCAAAAAAAAAAAATTTAATTAATTAATATTTTACCCTTAGAGAAGCTCCTACACTGGATTTCACAAAATTGAAAAAAGCAGCTCCACATAAACATGGATACAAAGCCATAACAAGTTTAGACCAAACCAAAACTCTATGAAACATTTCAACAAACACTTTTATGCCACCAAAAATAAATTGTGGGAGATTGATGTTTTGCCTAAATACTTTTGATTCAATCACTTCCAAAAACTATCCAATTAGATCAAATCCAACAAAAACAAAAACTACTTTTTTATAAGAAAAAAAAAAAAAAAAAAAAACTATTCCTTATATTTAACAGTTGATAAAGTTTTCAACTATAAATCAAATTTGAAATCCATGTTCATGTTTTACAGAACCTAAAGATTCCAACAAAGGGCTACTAAAGAATTAAAACTTGACCCATTTAATATAAAACAAAAGTTAGGCAACAAGAACTTAACCCAGTTAATATTGAGCTAAGAACGAAAAATAAAAACTAAAAGCAGTGAGAGTCGTAGGGGCTGGGATAGACGAAATAGAAATAGAGCTGAAGTGTTGCCAACGTTGCGATGGAAAGAAACGGCAGCAAATAATGGCAAGTAAATTGATGTATTACATTTTTAGTGATGTGTCTTCTCTCTATTGGCTGGGACTATAGGCTGACCTTGTAGTCCAGGACTAGCCAAGAATTTCCCAAAATTCATTATCTCTAGACAATAAAGTTGTCAAACGCGATATCAACCTGGAATTGATTTATTTTCATGTGGTGACACCATTCATCCAAGTCTGGTACAAGTTTGAATTTTTTTTTTCTTCTTATTTATAAGCAAGCGGGAAATTTATTAGAACACACTAACAGACTCACTTAAAGAAGCTTGAAACACTTGCTTGCAAACAAACTCATTTATTGTGGAAAACTCAACTACAAATACAATTCAATTAGTTCTAATATACAAAACAGACAATGGAATTTATATAATATCTAAAGTTGAAGCATAATATTTATTGTTGTTACGCTCTTATTGAGCTAAATCAACGTAGCATTTCAGAATATTCGATCCAATTCGGTCTAATTCAGTCCACTTTCATCTAATTCCATCCACTTCCATTTATTTAGTCCATTTTGCTAAGTATACTTTTATCATGTTTAAATTTTTCCTCCATCCTCAAGTATACTTGGGAGGAACTTTTGCTATCCATAGACACTCACCTATCCCATCGGCACACATTTGAAAGTTCTGATTACCAAGGAGTAGGTGAAATATTTCGATCATAATCAAAAAATGGAATCTATATAATATCTAAAGTTGAAGTTTAGTATTTACTGTTATTACGCTCCTATTGAGCTACATCAACGTAGCATTTTAGAATATTTGGTCCAATTCGGTCTAATTCGGTCCACTTTCATCCAATTCAGTCCATGTCCACCTATTCGGTCCATTTTGCTAAGTATACTTTTCTCATGTTTAGAATTTTCCTTTGATAGGTAAAGAATGTATTGACCTATTGTGATAAATTAACCAATTAATTAGCCAAGTTAATTAATTAATTCAATTAACATGCAATATACGTGGTAGCACAAACAAATCACCAACTAAGTTAATATGCAGCGAAAAATAAAGTTGACACGGTGATTTGTTTACGAATGGGGAAAACATCCAAGGCAAAACCCCAACAGGTGATTTTAAGGTCACCACTCCCGAGAATCTACTATTATCACAATAAACGGTTACAAGTAAAGGAATCCAGTACTTTATACCAACCTACAATTGAACCCTTACCCTAATACCGAATTGGACTTGTTCTGTAGTGACAATCTGTCCTTTCAATGCACAGCTCCCAATACATGACTAACCAATCGATGCACGAATCCAGTACGTGACTAACCACCAACTTAAGAAGGATATTGGTTGCAAAGTTCTTCAGTTCATCAACATGATGAAGATCACAAAGCTCCTTGGTTACAAAACCCTACTACGTACAAACACAGCAGTTTCTTGATGAGGATGATGAACTAGGGCATATATCTCCGATCACAATATGCTTGTGAAAAACTTTTGCATTAAATTGCATCAGCTGTAACAGCCCTTAAAATTGAGTTATGAGAAAAGAAAGCCTAAACAAATATACACGGATTGAAGTGAAATCAGAACTGAAAATCTGATTTTCGTAAATCTCGATAGATAGCTTATCTATCGAGCTGCTGTCGAGCATCGGGCTTACACAGCCTTTTAAACCTCGATAGATTCTATCTGTTGAGATAGCTGTTGAGTTTTAAAATCCAGTACTTCTTCACTTGATTCTTAGACAAATTTGCATGGCTTTAACACTTGGACTTGAACTCTTATTCCTTGAAGTATTAAACATATCTTAGATCTACCCAATTACAAGTAAAGTGCATTTTGTCAAAAGATTAGCTAATTCTAAATGACATATGTTCTTAACATGATTCACATATGTGCTAACATCCTCCATCCCTAAGTATACTTGGGAGGAACTTTTGCTATCCATAGACACTCACCTATCCCATCGGTACACATTTGAAAGTTTGGATTACCAAGGAGTAGGTGAAATATTTCGATCATAATCAAACAATGAAATCTATATAATATCTAAAGTTGAAGCGTTGTATTTATTGTTATTATGCTCCTATTGAGTCACATCAACGTAGAATTTTAGAATATTCGGTCCAATTCGATCTAATTCGGTCCACTTTCATCCAATTCGGTCAACTTCCATCTATTCGGTCCATTTTGCTAAGTATAATTTTATCATGTTTAGAATTTTCCTCCGTCCCTAAGTATACTTGGGAGGAACTTTTGCTATCCATAGACACTCACCTATCCCATCAGTACACGTTTGAAAGTTTGGATTACCAAGGAGTAGGTGAAATATTTTGATCATAATCTAAGTGATAGTAACAGCTACATTTGTAAAAGAGAAATTTTATGTCTACAAAATGATATTTTATCAATTTCATTTTACTGATGAGGTAAGATGGATCTTGACCCAATAATATGATAATAACAATTATTGAGATTAATGATATAGTAAAGAAAATTGAGAGAGAAGTCAAAAAATAGAGAAGAAGCTAATTGAAAAACTCGACAGGTTTCTAACTTACTTTCTTGGATCCATCTTACAAACTCATCCATTCTATAGAACAACCATCAGCTTTAAAAAAATAATAAAGGTAGATTTGATTGCTTTATACGTTCTAATATTCGTGGTATAGTTTCTAGCCCAACGTTTGATCCTTCTATTTCCTTCTCTAACCTTGCCGGGGTATGTGCAGAATCGTTCCCTGTTCTGCATGTGCAAGAAATGACCTTCTCTTCTATTTTTCTGTCAAAATCCTTGACTTCACGCTCAAACAAACAAGCAAGCTGAAACGAAATTTGGGTTGTCATTTTACATTCGAAATACCCAAAGATCTTCTACTGACTTTTTTTTTTTGTGTGAAGATCTTCTACTGACTTAATCGTACTTGTATATATAATAAACAAAATTTATGCGTTAATTTCCACATGTGTCTTAACTTAATTTCTTGGACTTACCGTTTAAATCACTTAAGTTTCTGACTTAATTTCTTGGCCCCATCACAAAAGTTCATTCATCCTGTACAACCAGCAGCTTTGAAGAAGAAGCAAAATTCGCCAGCACCACCCCTTTGCAAAGCCTGCCCTACTTAAGTAATGGTGGTTCTAGGATTTTTATTTTTATTTTTTTATGGTTGTTACTATAAAATTTAAATTATACAAAATCTAATAAAGTAATAACTTAAATATTTACTGCAACTGCAAGTCAAGTCGCTAAGGAGAGCAAAATTGTTGAAACTGCAAAGTAAAAAAGAATATAACTGTCATCACCATCAAGGAAAACTCACAGTTACAATATTTTTCTTGGTATCATTTTTAAAGGAAAAATGAAATTAGAGATTATTTTTATTAAATAGGTTGAACGAGTTACAAATTTGAATGATTAGCAATTTTTATCTTTTTTTTTAATATAATAGGTTTTTGTTGAATAATTTGTTCACTTCTTGTTGTTTGGTCTTGTCTTATTTTTGTTTGATTTATATTTGTTGTTGTTTGGGATAATATTTATTGTTGTTATTTAAGCCTTTAAAAAAAAAAAAAAGGATTAAGGATCATGTTTGGGGGGATAGAATTGATTTTGGAGTAATGATACTTCCACAGCATTTTTATAATAAATCTTATGCAAAAAGCTGTTTATTGATGGGTAAAAAAATAATATTAGTATTAGGCCCAAATTATAATCATAACAACTTACCATATTGAATTTGTTGTGAAATTATTGTAACTGTAGCAATACTCTTATTTTTGTTAAACCCAAATTTTTGTAATTCCCAAATCAGGATATTCAATATTTTTATTAGAGTGATCACAATAAGTTTGTTTAGTATATATATATATATATATATATATTTAGCAAGTGTATATATACATTTTTTTTTTACAAGTTAGGGTGATCTTGTGGCCATCCTAGCTTGCATGTGGAGCCACCACTGACTATAAGCTATATAAGCTATAATCGAGCCAAACAAATAATAACTTGATAAAATAAGATTACTCTAGCTTAAATCTTCTAAATCTCTTTAATTTTTAGATAGACGTAAGACATATAACATTTATTTGATTTTGTGTGATTTATATGAATCTTTTAACACCACTGATTTTTTAAATATCACGTATCTTATATGTGTCAGAATTAAAATTAGAGAAAAATGAAGGATTTTAATGCGAAGATCCTTTCCCATCAATGTTTCTGTTTTTGGATTTGTGGTAAAATACTAAAATTAGGCCGGATTTGCAAAGTAAAATGACATCGAGATAAGACAAGAGAAAATCTTTGGGTACGTAAGATGTAAAATGACAATCCAAATTTATTTTTCAGCTTGCTTGCCACGTATCTTGTAAGAACCACCTCCTTACTAAGTTTGGGCTATATATATTTTTTAAATATCACGTATCTTATATGTGTTGGAATTAAAATTAGAGAAAAATGAAGGATTTTAATGCAAAGATCCTTTCCCATAAATGTTTCTGTTTTTGGATTTATGGTAAAATACTAAAATTAGGCCGGATATGCAAAGTAAAATGACATCGAGATAAGACAAGAGAAAATCTTTGGGTACGTAAGATGTAAAATGACAATCCAAATTTATTTTTCAGCTTGCTTGCCACGTATCTTGTAAGAACCACCTCCTTACTAAGTTTGGGCTATATATATTTTCCCACAAAACCATTAATTGTCACTCACCAGAAACATCAACCATGCTCTTCTCTTGCCCATTCTTCACAAATTCTATGGCTAGCATATTCACCATTTTCATGTTCATATTCTTTCTAATATGGATATCAAGAAGAGTTCAAAGAACTGCTACTAAACAAAGATCAGTTCTACCTGAAGCTGGTGGGGCTTGGCCTTTGATTGGCCACCTCCACCAGTTAGGAAGGTCACAACCAGTTCATATAGCCTTATGTAACATGGCTGAAAAGTATGGACCAATCTTCACAATTTGGTTGGGTGTGCATAGAACAATAATAGTAAGCAGTTGGGAGATAGCCAAAGAGTGTTTTACTACCAATGACAAAGCCTTTGCCAACCGTCCTAAAGGTTTAGCTCAAGAAATCTTGGGCTACAACTATGCTATGGTTGGGTTTAGCCCTTATGGTCCCTTCTGGCGCCAAGTGAGAAAAATGGTCACGCTAGAGGTCCTCTCAAACCACTGCCTTGAAACGCTCAAACACATTCGAGAGGCTGAGGTAAATGATTCTATAAAAGAGATACATAAGCTATTGGTCAAGAACAACAAGGTGTTTTTGGAGATGGAGAGATGGCTAGGGTGCACAGCCCTAAACATAATATGTAGGATGGTTGTAGGACAACGATTTGAGACCAAGGTTGAGAATGATAAAAATGATCAGTGTCGAAAGGCATTGAGAAAGTTTATGGATTTGAGTGGAGAGTTTGTGGTCTCAGATGCACTTCCATATCTAAGGTGGTTGGACGTGGGGGGAAGCGAGAAAGCCATGAAGAAAACTGCAAAAGAATTGGATGATGTGACTAAAGAATGGCTAGAGGAGCATAAGCAGAGGGAAATTTCTGGTGGGGTGAAGGAACACCAAGATTTTATGGATGTAATGCTATCCATTGTCACTGATGATGATGAGACTTCCAGTTATGATGTTGATACAATCGTCAAAGCTACATGCCTGGTAAGCTTTTGATAACCCTATTAATTCACACATAGTATAATATATTTCCAAAATCCCATTTGCTACATATATTCAATTAGATTAACTTGTTAAACACACGTTATTTTACACAATTTTTAACACGTGATAAAAAAAACAACTGGAATTATAACCTTTTTTTGTGTTTGTAAAATGGTATAAAATAATTTTTGTAATAAACACTGCTCTATTGAATTTGTAGAGTCGATCTATTGACTTTGTAGAATAACAATTAAATTTCTTAGATAGATGAACACATGCATGACCCATGTAGAAATGCAAATTCTCTGTACTACTTTTTGTATTCCACTTTATATTTTACGAATCACAACTTTTTGTGTATAGTTTTTATTTTTTTTAATTTTATAAAATAAATGTAGTTTTAAATGAAATAAAATCAAATCAAACACATGGCATACCATAATTAATGAAGCATAAAGTACAACACAAAAAGTGGTACAAAATATTTGTATTTCCCGTATCTCACATAAAATTTAACGTGGATCTGGAACTTCATTTTACAGAATTAAAATGTTCAAAAAATTTCATGATAATTATCTTGTGCATAATGGTTTATTTAAATCCTGAACTTGAAGGCATGTCATTTTCTTGTCGAATATTAAGCCATATATAATCAAATAGCACAAGTTTTGAATTCTTAATGCAATCTGAATTCTTGCTGCTGCTAAAGATTCTTGGACCATGGCTAGAAATCTTAAAGCTTTAGCCGGACCATCTAACATTCTAACCAATTCATATTATGTTACTTTTGTAGGCCCTTATCTTAGCGGCTTCAGACACATCAACAATAACATTGACATGGGCTCTCTCTTTACTTCTCAACAACCCTGAGACCTTAACAAAAGCTCAAGAAGAATTAGACATCCATATCGGTAGAGAAAGGCAAGTGAAAGAATCAGATATGAAAAATTTGGTATATCTCCAAGCTATCCTCAAAGAAACAATGCGTTTATACCCTGCTGCACCACTCCTAGTGCCACACGAGTCAATGGAAGAATGTACTTTGGTTGGTTATCACGTCCCAGCAGGCACACGACTTATTGTTAATCTTCCAAAACTCCATCGAGACCCAAATGTGTGGGTGGATCCTAATGAATTTCGACCTGAAAGATTTCTTACAACTCACAAGGATGTTGATGTTAGAGGCCAAAATTTTGAATTGATACCATTTGGTAGTGGTAGAAGAATGTGCCCTGGGATCTCATTTGCCTTACAAGTTACGCAACTCACACTTGCTACTTTGTTGCATGCTTTTGAAATTTCAAGCCCATCAAATGAACCTGTGGACATGACAGAGAAAGGTGGACTTACAAACCCCAAAGCTACCCCACTTGAAGTTTATCTCACTCCTCGCCTTCATGCTCAAGTATATGCATAATTTGACTAGGTATAATAAAATATGGTGTGGTGCGATATGCATAATTTGACTAGGTATCATTTGGTAAATTAAAATATGCATGTTGTGGTGCAATGAATTGGTGTATGCCATTTCCATCTAACCATTCAAGAAGCAAACATTAGAAAAGTAAAAGTCACTTGAAAAAGTTATCATCTTAGTTAATTTAGCTTTGTTTGAAAATAAGTTATGTATTTGTCAAGTCATATTACGTGTGACTTGTAATTTTCATTTGTCTTATGAGTTCTGTTTTTGAAGGTTGGACCTTTTTTGTAAAAATAAGTTTTTTATTATTGTCATTTTATGTGTGTCTTGTAATTCGGCATTTGACTTATATATGAGTTATATTTCTTAACCGTTAGGAATTGTATTAACTATATATGGGGGGAGGTTATGTTTTTAAGATTATATGTATATAGATGGAGGAGATGTGGAACTTCAAATCAAGCCAAAATTCTCAACTATAGTTAAGAATTACAAGACTGCCACACAACCTTCATCATCATTTCTGTTTATGGTCAATGGCTGTGATATTTTGGTAAAAAATAAAACGTAGCCCAAACTTAAATTTAAAATGACAACGATGTAAGGCAAGATAAAATATTTGGGTACCAGGCCGGTTCAACAATTTTGGGGCACAAAAATTTTAAGTGGTCTCATTTTTTTATATTTAAATATTTTTTATATTTTATATTTTATATTTAAAATTTATTTTTATTTTATTTTTTGAGATGAAAAAATACTAATTAAGTTTTTGAATTTAAAGTCTAAACTTGCACAAATAAAAATTAATTTATCACCTGGTTAAATAAATTAGTATCATTATAATACAAATGGTTTAATATGATATACGTCAAATTATCAATTTGTGTGATAATTTATAATAATTGCTAAAATAGAGGCTAAATTGTAAATTACACCCTTAAAATTTGGGAGTGATTGGATTTTACACCCTGAAATTTCAAGATTTGGATTTTACCTCCTGAAGTTTGGGGTGTTTAAATTTTACACCGTAACGTTTCATAACTTAGATCTTACCCCCTAAAGTTTAGGATTATTTGTATTTTATACCCCTAAATTCTGAAACTTTAAAGTGTAAAATTCAAGCATCCCAAAACTTTAGGGAATAAAGTCCAAACACTGAAACATCAGAGTATAAAATCCAAACATCACCAAACTTCATGGAGTAAAATCCAAATTCTGAAATTTTAGGATATAAAATCTAATCAAACCCAAACTTTAAGGGTATAATTTGTAATTCATCCTAAAATAAAAGATTATTCAAATGCCCACGCGTGTACGGTGGTGGCTTACTGTGTGGGGCCGTGAGCCATGTGTTTGTGGTGTGCTAAGAGCATCCACAGCAGTGGAGTTAAAAATTTAGCTTTTTAGCTCCACCAAAAGTTACTTTATATATTTTATCTACACACATGCTACAGCAGTGGATCTATTTAGCTTTCAACACAATAAAATAATATAAATATCACAATAAAATAATATATTTTCTACAATAAAATAATATATCTCACTACCAAAAAAAAAATCCACAACACTAACCACAACCACCTCTACCATTAGCCACAGCCACAGCCACAGCCACAACCACCACCACCACCACCACCACCACCGGCCACAACCGCCACTCTACTTTGGCAACCACAACACAACATAGAAAAAAAAAACAAAAACAAAACCACAACCACAATCACAAACCCATCACCACTAGTCACCACAAACCACCAGCCATGACAACCACAACCACAACCCACTACCACTGCCACAACCACAACCACACACACAACCACAGCCACTGCCGTTGCCACCGCCACAAAAAAGAAAAAAAAAATCAACCAGCCTACACCCACCCGACCCACCAGGCAACACTCATACCCACCACCATGAAACCCACCCGAGCCACCACAGCACACCAACCACACCACAACCCACCGATGCCAATCTACCCACCACAGCCCAACGACTATTCAACCACACCACAGCCCACCAATGCCGACGAACCCAGCCACCTACCGACGCCGATCTACCCACACAACCACCACCACCACCAGTGAGACAGAGAGGTGATCGGCGTGGGTCTGAGATAGAGAGGTGACGGTGATAGAGGAAAGTGACTGAGAGAGGATGAGAGCTTGAGAGAGTTTTCTTTAGAGAGTTTTGGGAGAGGATGAGAGCTTCAGGTGGAGTGAGAGTCACTGACTGAGAGAAAGAGAGGCACGGAGTGAGAGAGAGAGAATGAAATAATATTTTAATCAACCGGTAGAATAAGATAATACATATTTTTTTTAGCTCTCATGAACAGTGCACATCTATCTATAGATGTGCACTGTAGCAGTGGAGCTAAAATTTTTAGATTTAGCTCCACTACTACAGCAAGATTTTTGTATTTGTGGAGCTAAATTTTAGCAATATAGCAATACGCCTTCACTGCTATGAGTGCTCTAAGAATGCCTATGCGCATACAGTGGGTGGGTTTAGTTAGTGATAGTGTGTGGGGCTGTGAGCCATGTGACTGTGGTATGGTAATATACTATGTGCAGTGTGCTATGCATGTAGTGTTTAGTGCAGAGTGCACTGCAAAGTGCTGATTAAAAAATAATAATTGAAATAATGTATAAAAAGCCCACAGTTAGAGCGTTCACCCTAGTTCTTCTAAAATACATAAAGTGATAAAATTTACACAATTTTCCTCTAAAACTACTCATATAAGTGGGTGTTAAAATGCAAATATACCAATGCTTATAAAATACAAAAAGTAACAATTTACACAATTTTCCTCTAAAACTACCCACATCGGTGGGTTTTAAAATGTGTATATTTGCACATTTGCTACAGTAATCTTACAAATACCCCTACAGCCTATGTTTAAGTAGGAGCAAAACTTGGTAAAATGCTTCTTTTAACTTTCACATAAAACACTATCTACAAAATAGGACCACACTCTCATTACACTCATGTTGGTTTTCAAACTCAAATGGATTCTTATTCAGTTTTCCAATTTTGGTTTAATCTTCTTTTCACTATTATTATCATTTTTTCTATTTGCTATACTCAAATTTGCTCTTGCTCAATGTTATGTGTATGTTAATGTACATTGGTTTTTTCTATTTTGGTTTTCTAATTCATGAACAACTTCTTATATTCTAGAAACAATTTGAATATTTGTGTAAAATAGCTCTTATATTTCAACCTCGCCTTTAATTTCTTTCACATATTTCTTCAAGGAACATGCACTAGGGTGCTATCTTCAAGATTTTCTTATCTAAACTTCAAGGAACATGTACTAGGGTGTTGAACTTCAAGATTTTTGTGTTCTCTGTCCTCTAACTCTAACGGACTATTTGGACTTTGGACTTGAAGTGTAGTCAACAACAAAAATATAAGTATCTTTGTTCTCCTCTATTAGATGTCTCATGCCTATTGGGTTCTCTGTATTACGTTTGCTTTTATGAGTTGTCATTCAATATTTACTTTCTTGTATTTGGTTTCCTTACTTTGTTATCATTATCCATTTTCATATCATTATCTTCTCTTAAAAAAAAAAAAAAAAAAAACACTCACATTTTCTTATATTTCTGTTACACCATCACATTTTCTTATATTCCTATTGGTTTTTTCAAATATGATCATCATGAAAGCAAGATCAATTGTTGTTTAGCTTCTCTTGGAGATGATGGTAAAAGCAATCGAATTTGTCAAGTGAGATCTAGCCAGAAAGGATATCAACGTAATGGTTATATTTTGATTAAGGTATTTGCCTTTGAAAATGGGTACATAAATAAGAAGAAGGATAATTATCATCAAGTACAAGATGTTTTACAACTAACCAACGTCCATTCCTCCATGTTTGAGGTGCCAGATAGTGAATATAAGAAAATTTAAGTTCAAATAGAACTCATATTTGAAAACGTGAATATAAGAAAAAACAATTTAGTTGAACGCTGACTTAGAGTTTAGAAATATATATATATATATATATATATTCTTTTAACTCCCCCATAAAATACTGCCTACAAAATAGGACTACACTTTTCTTTTTTAATCTTCTCTATTATTTGGTCAATTTGGTGAATGTTTAATATTTTCTCTAATTAATGACTCATTTTTAAGGAGTGGCAATGATATATATTTTTGTCTTTTTTTTTTTTTTTGAAGTTATCGGGTTTGACTAATTATTTTAGTGTATGTGTTCTAAGTGATGCTCTCTCTTCCTCTTATTATTTTTGCTTGTTGCTTTTCTTACATTTAAGTCTTACTCTCTATTTTTTTGTATTTTTTTTAGGGTGACATATCAATAATTTTGTTAGATTGCATAGCAGTCAAATTGGATGAATTCAGGTGAGCGAAGTGGTAGTCAATTTATCAAGTAGTTGTTAAAGACCATTTTTTGTGAATATCCTACCATATGAAATTTAATATTGTCCTTTGTTGTGGCTATCATTGCACATTTGATGATTCTGTAAGCAATTACTTTATATGTAAATCTTTTTGTAAAGTTGTGATTTACAACTATATTTTATGTTGGCTTTATTCCATGACAAAAAGTATTGTAATTATTTTAATTTTGTTCCTTGTATTTTGTGGGATTTTATTGTATTGGGTTTAGTATTAAGTTGGTAAAGAATTGAGCATGAAATGAAGATCAGTGCATTTCGAGACTAGATCGCGAGAAGTTCGCTAGAAAGGTTCCCGCGAAAAGGGCATGTGAGAAGCACATGACTGGAAGCTGAAAAGTCATGCTAGGCTGTCAATTTCGTGAATATTTCGTGGGTAAGGCCTTTCCACAAGATACCCGTGAGACTTTCTGCCTAGAGGATTTTTAAGTGTGACTTTCTTACCATTCACCCATACTATATATACCCTCATTACTCACAAAAGTACAAGAGGTCATTCAGAGAGAGAAACCCTAGATAGGTTTTCTACAACACACATGCCCATCTTTTAGAGAGAGAGCTACTCATCCTTAGTGAGAAATCATTCTAGCCTCTTCTCATTCCCTCTCCCATTGTCATACATTGAGAGGAGATTTGTACCCAAACACAACTCACACCTTCAAAGTGTAAAAGTGTTTTGGAGCTTGGGAAGCTTTAGGGATTTGCCAAAAGAAGCCGGTGAGGCTTGGCGGATGCAATCAAGCGTATTGTGGGATCCGAAAAGCTAGACAAGACACAGTTCCGAGAAGCCTTGTTGGAGTAGGGGTTTGGAGGGCTTAGGTACATTGGGTAGACTAAGCTTGGAGGGTCTCTTGCTACTCGTGTATCCCAACTTATTGTCGAGTGGATCAATTTACCACTTGGAGGGTGACGGAGAGATTTTTCGCTGAGTTTTTCGGTTTTCTCTTCGATAACACATTGACGTGTTATCTTGTGTTTGCATTTCTCTTCCCTTACTCTTGTACTTTACTTTTATTGTTTGGTGTTCATGTTTATGCACTAGAGTAGTATCGGTTGATTGCGCTTCATTTACTCTTGTTTTTGCACTTAGATAAATTAGAGTAAAAACAATCTAGCCGTAACTTTAATTTGGGGGTCTAAATAGCTCTTGTATTTTAACACATTTTTGAGCTTTCAATTGGTATCAGAGCAGGTACACTTGTTTTGGTTTCATTACCTAAGTGTGATTCTTGACCCCTTGTGTGTTTTGCCATGGATAGTGTTTTGTATGCTTCTATGGTAGTTTGTGAGTGTAAAATGTCATGTTTTGTGAATATGCCTCTATGAGTGTTAATCCTCATAATTGTGATGACGTGTTACTTGAATCTATGGGTGTTGTTGACAAACTCTTAAAGAAAAGAGCTAAGAAGTTTCATAAGAATTTGAGCAAGTTTCATTGTGAAAATGATGATTTGATTGCTAAGCTCAGTGAATCCAATAAATTGGTTGAAAAGTATAAGAAGCTTGCTGAAAATTCTCTTGAAAAGCTAAAAGAGTTTGAATGTTTAAATACAAACTTGGATGCTAAACTTGTTTTGTCTAACAAACTTGTTGGTGAGCTAAAATGTGAAAATGAATCTCTTAAGATGCATACCAAGTGTTTGATTATAGAACCTATTGCTAATAAGGATGAAAATATTTGTTGCAATCATGTTATGGTACCCGATTTTGTGCCTATTATGTGTTCTACCTCAAAGGACAAATCGGTGTACATTCCTCCACATAAAAGAAATCAAGAGGTGGAGAGAAAGGCTCTTAAGCCTAAGCCTTTGTTTAGGTCTCATCCTAGGGATTTGAATAGATCTAAGTTTGTTCCCACTTATCACTATTGATCGGTCATATAAGACCTCAATGCTCCATGATGAAGAGAGAACAAAACCATGTTGCTAGATCCCTCCCACTTGTCACCATTGTGGTGCCTTTGGTCATTTAAGACCTTATTGCTCTAAGTTTCAAGCTCTTAAAAGAATCAAAAGAAAAGAAAAACTTGAGCTTTTTGGAAGTTGTGCTTTGCAAGCTAAACCGGATTTGATGGAAAATGGTAAGTTGTTGAAGAAAGTTTTTAATGTTCTTTCCTTCTTGTCTATGTGCATCTTCGTCTCACTTATCTCGAGACACTCATTCCAAACAATCATTCCGTTTGGATGAGGAAGAGTTCCTATGGTTGAACTTATGCTCTTTTGGTCCTTGATCTAGTTCTTTCAATCTTTGTAGGACCCTTCTTGTATTAGATACTTCATTATCATGCATTTGTCCATTTTGCATCTCTTTATATGCATTGTTTTTGTTTTTAATGTTGATCTTACTTTTATGCTTTCGTTTTGTGTGAGTAAAAATCTAAAAACACATAAAAAGTTAAAAATTCAAAAAGTTTGATTGTATATGTTTGAGCACATTTCACAAGTGAGTTTGGCCTAGTATCTTCGTACTAATGGTGTAGTGCATTTACGAGCTTAGCTTGTTATGTATGCACATCTATCTTTGTGGAAAAAATCTTGAAATCTATGTGTGACTGTTATAAATCGATCTTCAAGCTTGTCATAAATGATTGGTCAATAGTTTTGTTGGTTTTGATACATGCATAGACTTGTGCTTATATATCTTCCCACACTTCTTATGTTTTTGCTTAAAGAGCTCACTAAATATAAATCTCAAAATGAAAAAAAGATAATGGGCTGCAAAAGCCATCGCACATACTAGTATTTAACTAGGATAAAAGGAAAGCAACTTTTTATTGAAATGTATTGTGCTCAAAAAGCTAAAGGCTTATTCTCAATATTGAAATATCAAAAATTTCAAGTACCAATCTCATAATGAGATGTATTGTTCAAAAATGATCAAGTGTTATGATTTGTAAAGAAGCCAAATAAAAAGTTTCAAAAATGTGTAATCATTTTATTATAGAAGGTTATATATGTTCATTTCTATAATTGAGATAGATCACTTGACTTAGTACCAGTTGTGTATACCATGATTGAATTGATCATTGAAGCTTCACTCTGAACTAAGGACTATTCCACATTTGATATTCACATACAACACACAAGACTTTTATTCAACAAATGCTTATTTCATTTGTGTGATTATACATGATCAAATGTGATATGTGTGTGCTCAACCATATGTGGATCAAACCAAAAATATTTTTGTTCTTTTTGTTTGCTTTTGAAAGTGATTTGTATCACCTATGTTTTTCAAAGTTTTTCAAATTGTTTTTGTGTGAAAAACATGTTTTCTGGTTGTTTTCTTGACTTATTTCATGTGTAAGTTCAGTCACGAGTTTAAGGGTCCAATTCTCAAGTTTTTCAACTTTGAACAGAGAGTTTCACGACTATTTCGCGACTGTTTCACGAGTAAGGCTTACCAGTAAAATGCCAGCGAAATTTCGCAGGATGCTAACCAGCAAAAATTCCCAGCCTCCCACGAAAATCACCGGATCAACTTTTTAAAGGACATTTCGTGGGACATTTGTTTTAAACGTCTCCCATCTTCTCCCAAACCCCTATTTTAATGCTTCAACATCAAAACCCAACTAATTTTAAGTGTTTTACATTCCATAAACATCTCTAAGGTAATCTTTAACTTTTTTCATTGATTTTGATCTTTAGATTATGTTTTCGGAGGTTTTATGTTCATAGTTGGGATTTTCTTAAATGGGAGTTGGAAAACTTAATTTTTGTCAATCTTTTTGATTGGGTCTTGTTTTAAATGTTGATTTACTTTGGATGTTGGCCCTTTGTGACAAAAATTACATGTATTTAGGCAAGATTTTCATAGGTTCATGCATTGTTTAACATACATGTGTAGTTTGTACACTCTATGTGTTTGATAAAATGCCCAAATGGCATTTTGTTGTTATTTTGAACTCTGATGAGTACCAAACTTTGGGGATTACCATGATTATGTATTATTATCATGTTTTGATCATTGGTTGTGTGTTTTATACACTTTTCCCTTTGAGTGCTTACTCATGCATTGGTCATGCATCTTACATGCACACTAGATGCATCTTGTTGCACACACTCTAACACTTGACATGTTTTGCATTCACTCATACTTGTTAAGTCTTTTTAGACCTTTTAGCACATATAAATGTTCTTGTGTCTATGTCATGCCTTGGCCTATACCATGTTCTATCATCCTTAGCATGTCATGTTTACTCTATGCTTTATAGCATTTTTAGATGTTTTTGTCTTTCATTTGAGATTCATTTTCTCATTCATCTTGCACCCCTCATGCATCATCTTTTACCCTTATTCATATCTTCTTTTCTTTCCCTTCTTCCTCTTGATTCATTTGTCTATTCGTGATAAAAAGGGGGGAAGTATACTAAAGAGTATACCAGATTTTATCTTCATTTCTACATGACTCATGTGCACATTCTTAGGGGGAGAAATTCTACCACATGCACATTGGTAGGGGGAGAAAGCCATAGGGGAGATGCATATGCCAAGGGGAGAAGACATTATTTTTTGAGAAAACCTTGTTTTCTTTATGCTTGTTTTCTCGTTACTTTATGGTGCTTTGAGTTACATTTAGTATCTATGCTTTATTGTTCTCATCGCATCATGCTTATGTGTTGGACATGCATACGTCCTTATGCTATTGTGCTCTATTGGTTGCATGTTCAGATGATCATTTGCTTTGCTATATGATCATTGTGGTCATTTCCATATGACTGTTTTGTGTTTGATCAAGTTGCTCACATGTTTCACATCATGTTTACTTGATCGCAATTTACTTATTACATTATACTTGTCCTTTTATCACTTTATTTATCTTGAGGGTCTAATGTGTTTTGTGCAATTGTTTCAGGTTACAGGTATATATGTTCCAAGTTCATCACAGTTTCTAGATCTAGGTGTGAGTGAGTTTTGCCATTGTGACCAAACTCACGTTTAAGTCTAGAATCTGTTATAGGGTGTTTTGTCATGGAATAGCCAAAGGGGGAGATTGTAAAGTTGTGATTTACAACTATGTTTTATGTTGGCTTTATTCCATGACAAAAAGTGTTATAATTACTTTAATCTTGTTCCTTGTATTTTGTGGGATTTTATTGTATTAGGTTTAGTATTAAGTTGGTGAAGAATCGAGCATGAAATAAAGATCAGTGCATTTCGTGACTAGATCGCAAGAAATTTGTGAGAAGGGTTCCTGCAAAAAGGGCATGTGAGAAGCACATGACTGGAAGCTAAAGAGTCGTGTTAGGTTATCAATTTTGCGAGTATTTTGCGGGTAAGGCCTTCCCGCGAGATACCCGCGAGACTCTCTGCCTAGAGGGTTTTAAGTGTGATTTTCTTATCGTTCACCCATACTATATATACCCTCCTTACCCACAAAAAGTAAAAGAGGTCATTCAGAGAGAAAAACCCTAGATAGGTTTTCTACAACACACACACCCATCTTTTAGAAAGAGAGCTACTTATTCTTAATAAGAAATCATTCTAGCCTCTTCTCCTTCAGAGTGTAGAGAGTATTTTGGAGCTTGAGAAGCTTTGGGGATTTACCAAACGAAGCTGGTAAGGCTTTGCGGATGCAATCGGGCGTATTGCAGGATCCGAAAAGCTAGACAAGACACGATTCCGAGAAGTCTTGTTGGAGTAGGAGCTTGAAGAGCTTAGGTAAATTGGGTAGATTAGGCTTGAAGGGTTTCTTGCTACTTGTGTATCCCAACTTATTATCTAGTGGATTGATTTACCGTTTGGAGGGCAGCAGAGAGGTTTTTTGCTGAGTTCTTCAGTTTCCTTTTCGATAACACATCGCCGTATTATCTTGTGTTTGCATTTCTTTTTCCTTACTCTTGTACTTTACTTTTATTGTTTGTTGTTTATGTTTATGCACTAGAGTAGTATCGGTTGATTGCGCTTCATTTAATCTTGTTTCCACACTTAGATAAGTTAGAGTAAAAGCAATCTAGTTGTAACTTTAATTTGGGGGTCTAAATAACTCTTGTGTTTTAACACATTTTCGAGCTTTCACTTTTTTTTTTTTTTTTTTTTTTTTTTTTTGAGAAACCTATATACATAAATCTTGAAAAAGAAAAATGATTCTAGGGAAGTTATCTTTAAAGATAATATTTAAAAATCATGGAGAAACCTAAAACGTGGGTTTTTTTTTCTCTCTTTTCTTTAAAGATAAAATTATAAAATCATGGAGAAAATTGCTTCTAAATAATAGGCAAACTTTTAGGAATAAAAATACTTGGGATTAAACACATTAATACGTGGGGTTTTTTTTCCCTCTTTTCTTTAAAGATAAAATTATACTAGTCATTAAACCATGCTATGCATAGGAACTTACCTATTTATGAGGTAAACTAAAATAATTTTATAAAAAATTTAAGAAACTACACCATTGCATGATTTTCTCTTGTATGACTTCAATTTGTGTTACAATTTGATGAAGAAGCCATTGCTTGAAAACTTCTACAAAAAAATACAACATTGAATATTAAAATTTCAACATTGAATATTGATACTACAAAAAAATAACTCAAAAATTTAGATATTAAAACTTCTAAAAGACCAAAAAATATTAAGAATCAGATGATTCACTGCTTAGAAATTATTGAAACAAAACAAAATATATATGGCTAAACAATAGAGAAATATAAGAGCAAGATGGGTTACATTCAAAAGAATAATTTCAATTATTGCAAGCTTTTTTATCTTGTAAAAAATGGTTAAAGAGAGTTTGGTGGTTCATGTATGAAAATTACTTTTTAAAAAATACATGAAAACCCATAATATATATATATATATATATATATATATTAACAAAGTAGAGGAGAAGAAAATAACATAAAAAGAGCTCATACCTCTGCTTGGCTTTAAATATATATATATATATATATATATTGGCGTTTGCTTTGCTTTTATAGTATTCATGATTAACCTAGTAAATTTGGAGATAAATTATCAATGTTTGAGTTTGAGTTTGAGTTTAAATTGGACTTGTTAGAGAGATAGAGTTTCACTTCTTGTTAAGTTTGGACTAAACAAAAATAATTTTATTTAAATAAAATGAAAATTGTGGAAAATAGTTGCTTTTTTTAAAAATATATATAAAGCAATAAGTTTTACTGGTGTAAACTCTAAACAACAAAAACAATCACATGCACAAAATCAAATACCAAAAAGTGATTTCATATAAACTCATTAAAAGAGTAATGATTATATTAAAAAAAAAAAAAAAAGGAGTAATAGAAGAATTAAAAGAACGTAGATTTAAAAAATAATAATAATTTAGCTGACAAAAAAAAAAAAAAAAAGTACCAAGCTTAAGATGCGAGACTAGAGGCAAAGAGTAATTCAATACCATAGCATCTAAAACAACTAAATTAAACCATGAAAAAAGAATACCATAGGTACTATATGGTTGCATGGAGCCATGCTTGAGCTTTGAGCATGTTTGCAACAGCCAACCACACCAACTTCATTGTATGTCTAATTCTATTAGCAGTGGCAAAAGCAAAAGCCAAATATAAAAATCCTAAATATAGCTCTTTCAATTATCACGGCTCTTAATTATTTTTCAGCTTGTACATTGTTATATATATATATATATATATATATAGTTGTAGGATGGTGGATAATTTGTTGAGTTGTAATCAGTTTTCAACTCTACTTTGGTTAACCTATTGGTTTCCAACTATTTTTGTGCAACGTATGGGAATAATTTTTGGTTTCCAACTCTCTTTAGGCAACGAATGGGGTAAATAAAAGTTAAATAATTTTTAAAAAAAAAACAATAATGATGTGGCAAGCTCTGAAAAGGTTTCAAAAACAATTTTATTTAAATAAAATGATAATTTTTTAAATACATTTTATTTAAATATTGTGCTGACATGAAAAATTGTGAGAGATTCAAAGGCTTTGGTTATATATATATAATAAAATCATGGAGAAAATTGCTCCTAACTAATAGGCAAACTTTTAGGAATAAAATACCTGAAACATGGGTTTTTTTTTTTTTTTTATAATGTAAAACCGTGTTGGTTAGTAGGCTATTAGCAGAGGATTCCAAAATCCTAAAATTTAGGATTTCTTTTCTTGAAATTGTAAATAAATAAATTAAATAAAATAAAATTGTGGTCCTATTTTGTAGGCAATGTTTTAAAAAATTGAATAAAAAAAAAATCTGAGTTTACAACTGCAAGTCTTTAGCATTTGAAAATTTTGTTATGGATGTGCAATAACTAGCTACCTTTTAGGACTAAGTGACTGCCTTTTACGATTTAAAAAAGAAAAAATTGATGTTACATTATACTGTAATATTACATTATTGTAATCTTACATTATTGTAATCTTAATACAAGAATATAACATCACTTTGTTTAGGAATATGATGTGATATATTTTGTAATTCTAGATTATGGTAATGTTAAAAAAAATAAAATAAACAAAAAACTTTAATGTCACATCATCATAATATGCGTCACATCAAGAGCGCCTTACAACGAACCAAACGCCATTTAAATGGATAGTCAAGACATGTGCCCATTTTAAAATATGTATGGTGTCCAGTCCAATTCACTCTCACACTAGAAGCAAACCAAACTTTGTGAAAAAAAAATGATCAAATTCGTGACATCCAGCCAAAAATGGAATTCAACATAGGCAACGCATGTTTGAGGACATTCACGGGCAAGTAATTTTGTTGACTTATTTGGGGAAGGTACAAGTCCGCTCTCAAATTCTAGGTTTTAAATTTTGTGTTCATGTTTAATCTGACGTGGATCTAATGTTTAATTTTAATTCTTTTTTTATTTAGTTAAAATTGATAAATTAAAATTTTAAATTTAAGATGCTGACGTAACATTTTTTAAATGCCAAAATTTTTTATTTATTATTATTTTAATAGTCATATCAGTATTTAGTATGTTAATAGTGCACTCTGTCTGTCACGTTGACAATTTCCGTTAATAAGATGACGATAGAGACTAAAATAAAATACGTTTTTCATTTTGAAAACTAAAAATAATAAAATAGAAAAGTAGAAACCAAAACGAAAATAAAGTCAAACCATAAGGATGGAATATATATTTCCGCCTATTTTTTAAGAAGCCAATAAAAATGATCTAAGGTAAAATATTATAGATGTGCAATCCTTGTTACATATCTAAGTATGTAACTCATGATATCATTAGTAGGTTTAGAGCATCGCAAGATGATTGACAATCTCGATGGCTAGGGATATTTTCAAGAAATTTCAATCCTTGCAAAGAGATTTCTTAAGTACCATCATGGAGAGCAGGAGAGGGACATCCGAGGGGAAAAAAAAGAGAAGGATAGTCAAGACTTGTGCCCATTTTTAAATATGTATGTTGTCCATGACTCTAAAATAACGTTTAAAATATTTTTTTTTTCTTTTTTATAAATCCAATCCATCAAATTTTAACCGGACCATCGGTTATTAATAACCAAATCTTATATAGTAATTTTTTACAATTAAAAAATACTGAACAAAGACTTAACGTTAAAAGTTAGCAAAATAATTCCTAAAAGAATTATTATTTTTTAGCCAGACACTAGAGTCATGCAAGAAGCCGTGTCCGACACGGACATGCAGCCCATCTGTCGTGTCTATCTATACCCTATGCTACCTAGGCCTTAGAGCAAGTTAGAATAAAATTTACTTAAACACACTTTTTTTTTAATAAATACTAAACCTCGGTGTGAAAGACCTGAAACAGCAACCAATTCCCATTTAAAATAGAAAAAAAGAAACAGCAACCATGCTCATCTTGTACCCATCCCTCACAACTTCTATTGCTAGCATTTTTGGCCTTTTCCTGATTTTCTTCTTTCTACTATGGATATCAAGAAGAGTTCAAAGAACTGCTAGTAAAAAGACAGTTCACCTATTGGGAGGGTCACAACCGCCCTATATAACTTTGGGTAACATGCTTGGCTGACAAGTACAGACCAATCTTCACTATCTACTTGAGTGTGCATCGAACGCTAGTAGTAAACAATGGTAAAGCCTTTGCCAACCGTCCAAAAGCTTTAGCTGGAAAACTTTTGGGCAACAATTATAGCATGTTTGGTTTCAGCCCTATGGTCCCTATTGGCGTCAATTACGCAAAATAGCAGTTTTTGAGGGAAACAAGGAAAGTTGAGACACAGTTTTCCTTTGATCTATTTTTTTGGATACTACCAAATACGGGAAGATGCAAAAAATTATCTTCACATAATGGTTTCCATTAAAACAAACAGAGCGCAAACCGCTTATTAATTCCTCACATTACAATTATATTACTTTTGCAGACCCTTATCTTAGCGGCCACGGGCACAACAACAGTAACATTGACATGGACTCTCTTTTCTTCTCAATAACCATGAAGTTCTAAAGAAAGCTCAACTAGAATTAGACAACCAAGTTGGTAGAGAAAGGCAAGTGAAGGAATCAAATGTGAATATTTTGGAATATCTCCAAGCTATCCTCAAAGAAACAATATGTTTATACCCTGCTGGACCACCCTTAGTGCCACATGAGTCCTTGGAAGACTGTACTTTGGCTGGCTATAACATCCCAACAGGTACACGGCTCCTTGTTAATATTCCAAAACTCCATCGAGACCCAAGTGTATGGGTGGATCCAACTGACTTTCAATCTGAAAGATTCCTTACAACTCACAAGGATGTTGATGTTAAGGGCCAACATTTTGAGTTGATGCCATTTGGCAGCGGTAGAAGAATGTGCCTGGAATTTCATTTGCTCTACAAGTTACACAACTCATACTAAGTATCTTGTTGCATCACTTGCATGCTTTTGAAATTGCAACCGCATCTGATGATTCCGTGGACATGACTGAGAAAGTTGGACTTACCAACCTAAAAGCCACCCCATTGGAAGTCAATCTTACTCCTCACATTGCTACTCAAGCATATACGTATTTTGAATGGTATTGTATGATAAATCATATCAATTGATCATGTGTAATATGAAAATAATAAATAAAAAACTTTGATCTTATGAGTTGTACTACAAAGTTTGGTGTTTTTTTCATAGGATTTTGCTAATGTGTGCCCTAAGGGCACACAATAATTTTCATTTTTGAAAAAAAAATTCTCGAAAATTAAAAAAGTATTGACAGCTTTTTAAATTTTCGAGAAAATGTTTTTAAAAATTGATGGTTTAATGTGTGCCCTATATATACCCTTAGGGCACACATTAACCGAACCCTTCTTCCTATAGGTCACTACAAATACATTAGTTTTCTTTAGCTAAAACTATTCTGTTAAAGTTTTAAATATTACTTTCAATTTAAAACAAATCAGTTAGAGTGTTATTTAAATAATTAAATTTATTATTTCGTAAATTTAAATTTTTGGATAATCAATAATCTAGTACGATATCAAAGTAGGTGATTTGGTGTTAGAATCTTGTCTCCTATTAGAGAAGCATTTGATAGCTAGCTATGCCTTGTTACATGTTTAAATCCTATTTAAGTGCCCAGTGAATCTGAGAGCAGGACCCTTAGACATATCAGATATAGCTATGGAATTTTTGTCTAATGGAACCCCCCAATATCTTGAAACTTTTTTCGGGCTGGCCTGGGCCATTTGGTACAACAGCAACCAAATAGTCTTTGAAAATATTGCAGAAGCATTTCTCAATTTTAATTTCTTATTCTTTATTTTATTTTCCCTTATCTCTTTATTTTATTTTTCATCCACACATTTCTTTATTTTTTTTTTCCTCTTTTTTTCTCCTCCACACACGTAATTCTTTCCATTCTCTCTATCTTCACATTTCTTTTAGCTTTTCTTCTCTACCACTCCAAAATAGACTAGACTCTCTCTCTCTCTCTCTCAAAGATTGCTGGCAGATGACAAAGGCTAGGAAGATAACATTTTAAATTGGGGTTCATGCATGCCTGTCCTCCGCTTGTCCTCCTCCCCACTGCTGCTCAAATGGGTTAGATTTGTTTTTCATTTTTCTTTTTCTTTCTCTTTTTTTTTTTCTCTAATTTGATTAGTTTTAAAATTGTGATTTGAGTCTGTATTTTGATTGACGTTGAGTTTAGAGATGTTTGAGAGAGAAAAGATCCGGAATGATTTTTTTGTTACCGTTGTGAATATTGAGTAAAAATTAAATATTTTAATTGGTGGTTGAATTTTTTATTTGAATTAATCCTTTTATTCATGAACAGTAGGTCATCAGACCAAGAGAGTGACTGTTCAATAGCAAACGTTTTTTTGCTAATGAACAGTAACTTAGAAAGACTGTTGGAGCATCATTTTGTTGCTTTACTCTCCAAATTTTGGGTTTAGAGTCTATTGAAGATGCTCTAAGATGTTAAATTGACAATCCGAATTTATTTTCAGCTTGCTTGCCATGTATCTTGTAAGAACCACCTTGTTACTAGTTTGGGCTATATATATTTTACCACAAAACCATTAATTGTCACTCACCAGAAACATCAACCATGCTCTTCTCCTACCCGTTCTTCACAAATTCTATGGCTAGCATATTCAACATTTTCATGTTCATATTCTTTCTAATATGGATATCAAGAAGAGTTCAAAGAACTCCTAGTTAAATAAAGTTCTACCTGAAGCTAGTGGCGCATGGCCTTTGATTGGCCACCTCCACCAATTTGGAGGGTCACAACCGGCTCATATAGCCTTGGGTAACATGGCTAAAAAGTATGGACCAATCTTCACAATTTGGTTAGGTGTGCATCGAACAATAGTAGTAAGCAATTGGGAGATAGCCAAAGAGTGTTTTACTACCAATGACAAAGCCTTTGCCAACCATCCAAAAGGTCTAGCTCAATTCTTAGGCTACAACTATGCCATGATTGGGTTCAGCCCTTATGGTCCCTTCCGGCGCCAAGTGAGAAAAATGGCTACGCTAGAGGTTCTCTCAAACCACCGGCTTGAAACACTCAAACACATTCGAGAGGCTAAGGTAAATAATTCTATAAAAGAGATATATAAGCTATTGGTCAAAAACAACAAGGTGTTATTGGAGATGGAGAGATGGCTTGGGTACACAAGGGGCGGAGCTACTTTTTACATTTTTTTTTGGGGGGGGGGGGGGGGGGGGGTGCATAAAATGCTCAAAATTTTATTATAGCTGCTAAAAAATAGGTTATACGTACAAAATTGTTGTAAAAGCTAGCTCCTCCAAATGAAACTAATTGGCCCCCCATGTGTCCTTAACTACTTGTTTCATTCATATTTACTTAATTACTTAGACTTTTTTTCAGTCTTTCCTCCATCTCTCCTCCCCGCAACACATCAATAAGTCCACAACTTTTATAAGTTTTACAGTTTTACTCGCTTTTACTATTAGCTTCTCTTTTTAATATGTATTTTCCAATGTTCTACTTTCCAATCACTTCTAACAGAACTCATCACTCAGTGCAAATGTTTTCATAGTCTTACACTAACTCTTTTCAATCTCTTTACAAAAATTCATTAGAACATTGATGAGTGGGTCATACATACATAAATAGACACATATATATTTTTTGTGAATCAATATGATTATTTAGTCTTAACCGGCCTCCCAAAGATAAATTTCTAGCTCCGTCCCTGCACAACCCTAAACGTTATATGTAGGATGGTTGTTGTAAGGCTACAACCAATGTTGATCGAGAATGATAGAAATGATCAGTGCCGAAAGGCATTGAGAGAGATTATAGATTTGAGTGGAGAGTTGGTGGTCTCAGATGCACTACCGTATCTAAGGTGGTTTGACATAGGGGGGAGCGAGAAACCCATGAAGAAAACTGCAAAAGAATTGGATGATGTGACTAAAGAATGGCTAAAGGAGCATAAGCAGAGGAAAATTTCTGGTGGGGTGAACGATTACCAAGATTTTATGGATGTAATGCTATCCATTGTCATTGATGATGATGATACTTTCGGTTATGATGTTGATACAATCATCAAAGCTACATGCTTGGTAAGCTTTTGATAACCCTATTAATTCACACATAGTATAATATATTTCCAAAATCTCATTTGCTACATATTTTGAATTAGGTTAACTTGTTACACACACACACGTTATTTAAGACCATTTTTAACAGGTGAAAAAAAAACTGAAATTATAACTTTTTTTTTCCATGTTTGTAAAATTGTATAAAATAATTTGTGTAATAAACACTACTCTATTGAATTTGTATTGACTTCCAAGAGTAACAATTAAATTTTTTAGATAGATAAACACATAGCTCATATAAGAAATATTAAACTTGAGTTTGGCTTGACTAATTAATCGAGCCAAGCCAAGCCTTTTAGCTTTCCCATGAACTCAAGCTCAAACACAATTTTAGGCTTGTCATAAGCTCAAGCCAAACTAAAGCTTTTGATTTTTCCTAACAAGCCAAGTTTGAACATGCATTACTCGACAAAGCTCGGTTTGTTTATCGCCCTAGGTGCATCTAATATTTTAGCAATGGTGTTTTTTTTTTTGTTTTTAAAATATGTTGACTTAATTAATGGGATAAATTGAAAAATAAAGAATGGAATAAGAGGTAAGTTTTATTAAAGTGATAATGTAAAATAAATAAAATGTATAATGGCGATGCAAATTACATATATTTTTTAAGAAGCCAAAGGGAATGATCTAAGGTGAAATATTATAGATGTGCAATCCTTGTCACATATCAAACTCATGATATCATTAGTCAGTTTGGAGCATCACAAGATGATTGACAACCTCGATGGCTAGGGAGTAGGAATATTTTCAAGAAATTTCATCCCTTGCCGAGAGATTCCTTAAGTTGACCACATGGAGAGGGACCTCCGAGGGAAGGACAAAAAAAATTCATTCAATAGATAGTCAGGATATGTGCCCATTTTTAAATATGTATGGTGTCCAGTCCAATTTACCCTCACACTAGACGCAACCCAAATTACGCAAAATAGCCACGCTTGAGGTCCTCTCAAATCACCGCCTTGGGTTGCTCAAACACCTTGAAAATAGCATAGGAGGTGGTCCAAATAAATAATTATATGTTAACATATCATTCAGCAAAAAGAAATTATATGTTGAAATTTTTTACTTGTTAATTTTCTCACTTTTCCAAAAATTTCAACAAATTATTGGCCTCCATGAATGGGAGCAAAGCAAATGCCTAAAAAATTATTTCATTCCCTAAATGGTCAGTCTAAGCAAGTGAGATTGATTGATAAGTTTAAACTTTATGCGTGTCATGCCCTCATAGGCTCATACTGTCATGTATGCTTATCTTGAATAAAATTAGTACTTATGGAAGTGGGGCTGTCGAGTTCTGTTTTGTTTAATATGGCTTACTTAGAGATAATCCTAATAAAATTAACTTGTGGGAGCCTGGGAGGGCCTACCACTTAAAGTGGCAACAACAATTTGATGATAGTTAATTGTCTTATATAAGATTCTACAAATATATGATACTGAATATTTAATCAAAAAATTGCTAGCTCACGGTAGCTCATGAGAAGGACTAATATATTATATATAGTAAAATATTTGAAATAGATTTTACTACATTTATATAATGAGATGTGTTTTACCTACGAATTTTTTTTCGTATTCATTTAACTGGGGAGGTGAAGATTGATCTTTGACCCGATATTGTGCTAATAAATTAATCATTATTGTGATTGATGTCGGTACTAAAATAATTTATGTTGTGGTGTTGCCTAACCTTATCACAAACCCACATGCTCTTCTTGTACCCATTCTTCACAACTTTCTATGGCCATCATATTCGCCCTTTTCATGTTTCCCTTCTTTCTACCATGGTTATCAAGAAGACTTCAAAAAATTGCTAGTAAAAAGACAGCTCCACCGGAAGCTAGCGGCGCATGGCCTTTGATTGGTCACCTCCACCTCTTAGGAGGGTCACAACCACCCCATATAACCTTGGGTAATATGGTTGACAAGTACGGACCAATCTTTGCTACCTGCATGGTGTGAAAATAAATTTTAGGATTGTATTATAACATGTTAGACATTTAGGGTCATGGTAACTCTTGGAATTCAAAGAAATTTGTGGATTTTCTTTTTAGTTAGAAAATGATTTAATTAGAAGGTTTTTGAGACCTTGTAAACATACCAAAGCATTTCCATTGGGTAATGCAAAATTTACCAGGTAGCGAACAAAACCCTTAAAAACAGCACATTTATTACCATAGCAAATAGTACATATAGCGTGGTGCATCTAATATTTTAGCGCTGGTGTTTTGTTTTTGTTTTTAAAATATGTTCATTTAATTAATGGGATAAATTGAAAAATAAAGAATGGGATAAGAGATAAGTTTTATTAAAGTGATAATGTAAAATAAATAAAATATATAATGGTGATGCAAATTACATATATTTTTTAAGAAGCCAACGGGAATGATCTAAGGTGAAACATTATAGATGTGCAATCCTTGTCACATATCAAACTCATGATATCATTAGTCGGTTTGGAGGGTAGGGATATTTTCAAGAAATTTCAACCCTTGCCGAGATATTTCTTAAGTTGACCACATGGAGAGGGACCTCCGAGGGAAGGACAAAAAAAATTCATTCAATAGATAGTCAAGACATGTGCCCATTTTCTAATATGTATGGCGTCCAGGCCAATTCACTTCCACACTAGAAGCAAACCAAACTTAAATACTTAAGGTGTGTTTGGTAGAGTTGTTAAACAACTTAGTTTCAGTTTTTAAATAATATTATACACTTTTTTACATATTTTTTTTATCTATATATATTTCAAAAAATTATAAATAATATTGCTCAAACTTCTCTACTAAACTAATAAACGGATCCATAATTTATGAAAAAATTATCAAATTCGTGACATCCGGTCAAAAGTGGAATTCAACAAAGTCAGATTTTTCCTGCTACATTTTGCTTTTATTTACCTGCTACATTTGAAGAATGAAAGTATGAGACGTGTTTCAGTGCTTCACCTAATGAATATTTTATCCATATTCACTTTAAGTGGTGATCACGTAAAATGGATATTTGGTCCAATAATATGTTTATAAATACGTGGACAATTACGTACCCAAGTACCAATATAGTTTCTATTGCCTAAGCTTTACTTGTTTGGGCTATATTTTACATCACAAAACCTCCATGCAAAAAGACCAGAAACAGCAACCGTGCTCTTCTCGTACCCATCCTTCACAACTTCTATGGCTAGCATTTTTTCCCTTTTCCTGTTCATCTTCTTTCTACTATGGATATCAAGAAGAGTTCGAAGAACTGCCAGTAAAAAGACAGTTCCACCTGGAGCAGGCGGCGCGTGGCTTTTGATTGGCCACCTCCGCCTATTAAGAGAGTTACAACCGCCTCATATAACTTTGGGTAAAATGGCCGACAAGTATGGACCAATCTTCACTATCTACTTGGGGGTGCATCGAACTCTAGTAGTAAGCAGTTGGGAGATAGCTAAACAGTGTTTTACCACCAATGACAAGGCCTTTGCCAACCGTCCAAAAGCTACAGCCGCAGAAATCATGGGTTACAACTATGCCATGTTTGGGTCTAGCCCTTACGGT
The DNA here is from genome assembly GCA_023736055.1 of Quercus glauca. Classification (NCBI taxonomy): domain Eukaryota; kingdom Viridiplantae; phylum Streptophyta; class Magnoliopsida; order Fagales; family Fagaceae; genus Quercus; species Quercus glauca. The sequence continues at coordinate 94,438,969 of CM043316.1, read as the reverse complement.
CCCTATTGGCGTCAATTACGAAAAATGACCGTGCTTGAGGTCCTCTCAAATCACCGACTTGAGTTGCTCAAGCACATTCGGCAAGCCGAGGTTAGTGCCTCTATAAAAGACATGTATTACCAATGGGCCAAGAATGAAAACGTACAAGTGGAGATGAAAAGATGGTTTGGTTACACAACCCTAAACGTAGTATTGAAGACTGTTGTAGGAGAGCGATTTAGTGGGGCTGTGACCAATGTAGAGAATGAGGAGAATGATCAACGTCGAAAGGCTTTGAGAGATTTTTTCGATTTGACTGGGGCATTTGTGTTGTCAGATGCAATACCATATCTAAGATGGTTGGACTTAGGAGGGTACAAGAAAGCAATGAAGAAAACAGGAAAAGAATTGGATTATATGGTTGGAGAATGGTTAGAAGAACATAAGCGTGCAAAAATTTCAGGTGAGGTGAAGGGACACCAAGATTTTATGGATGTGATGTTGTCCAATGTGACTGACGATGATGCTGAGACTTCAAGTTATGATGCTGATACAATCATCAAAGCTACAAGCTTGGTAAGCTATGTCATAACCCCATTAAATAATTCTCACACATATATATTAAGAGTCAGGGAAGCAAGTGAAATTGTTTGATAAGTTCATTCAAATGTTGGTGCTCCAACATTTCAAACTTTATGCATGTACATGCATGCACTCACGCATCTTTATCTTGAATAAAAGTTAGTAATTGACCAAACCGCCAAAAGAAAGAGGAAATTTAAGCCTTTTTTTTTTTTAATTTGCTAAATACATGTAGATTGGACTAAATTTTGAGATTTTGAGATTTTTTTTGTTATTCTTGTCTTATTAGTAATTTGTAGGAAGTGCCAAAGTGGGGTTGTGGACTCTGTAATTTTGTTTTGATTTAATTGGGATAACTTTGAAATAAAGAATACGGCTTATGTCTAATACACTTAACACATTGGAATATAGATAAGTCCAAATTAAATTGGTTCAAAACTAACTTATTTGTTTAAAGATGCTTTTTGTCTCCTCTTTATCCAGATAATTAAGCTAGGCCAAATACATTCTTTTTCTTATTCTATACTTTCTATAGGTCCTTATGTTAGCAGGTACAGACGCAACAACAATAACATTAACATGGGCTCTCTCTTTACTTCTCAACAATTATGAAGTCTTAAGGAAAGCCCAACAAGAATTAGACCTCCAGGTTGGTAGAGAAAGGCGAGTAGAGGAATCGGACATGAAAAATTTGGTCTATCTCCAAGCTATTATCAAAGAAACAATGCGTTTATATCCTGCAGCATCACTCTCAGTGCCACACGAGTCTACTGAAGACTGTACTTTGGCCGGCTATCATGTCCCAGCCGGCACTCGACTCATTGTTAATGTTTCCAAGCTCCATCGAGACCCAAATGTATGGTCAAATCCAAATGAATTTCAACCTGAAAGATTCCTTACAACCCACAAGGATGTTGATGTTAGGGGCCAACATTTCGAATACTTACCATTTGGTAGTGGTAGAAGAGTGTGCCCTGGGATATCATTTGCATTACAAGTTATACAACTCACATTAGCTACCTTGTTGCATGCTTTTGAAATCTCGACCCCGTTAAATGAACCTGTGGACATGAGTGAGGAAGCAGGACAAACCAACTTGAAAGTCACCCCACTTGAAGTCCATGTCACTCCTCGCCTTCCTACCCAAGTATATACATAATTTGACTAGATATTATATATAATAAAATGCCAACTACTAAGGCATTTTCATTTGTTAGGGTACTTTTGATTTTTTTTTTTTTTTTTTTTTTGGGTTGTTGTTGTTGAATGATAAAAGGATGTTTTTGGTGTGGACTCATTGACTCTACGCCACCTAACAGTAATAAATAATGTGTACCAACCAAGGCCTTGCTAAGGTTATCGTGGTAACTACTGGCAAGTGTACTTTTTGTACTTGTTTTAAGCATAATTCCAAGTTTTCATTTACTAGATGTGATAGTGTATGGGTTCCAGTTAGCTCAATTAGTAAAGTCTCTGATGGTTGAATAAGAGATTTTGGATTAAATTTCCGCCTACACCAAAAATTGATTGATATCTTGATCTGATAATAAATAGTTATCATCAGGAGCAAACGTCATAGGTTGAAACTCTCTTAAAAAAATGTGACAGAGTGACACATGTATGGTCCACAATCATGTATGGTCCATTTTTAAACACGCATTATATGGGCCTGGTGCTGGTCCACAATCATCTTGGCAATATATTGAGGACAAAGGTAGGTTTTATTGACTTATGTGGCTGGGCCTAAAGCTATCATAGATATAAAAAGGAAGTCGGACTCTTGCAAACTATTGGCTATCATCGCAACCATAAAAAAATATATTATTATTATTTAATAAAAAATTTAAAAAGAATTTTTTATATTATAATAATAGAATCGTATTTCAAACATATGACACTACTTTATATCTATAATCCATAATCTTATGTAAAATCAAAGATGTTTGACTTTTTGTTTACTTTCTAATATTTTACTTTTGAAACATTATAATTTTACACGTCATTATTTTCATACATATTTTTTAAATAATTTTAAATTATATTCTATATTTAAACTGTATATTAAAATCTTGTTACATCATAATTTTCTAATTATACGAAATGAAATTGCTTATTAAAAATTAATAAAATTTATCATATAACTCTCATACATGAAATAGTAAAAAAGAGAAAATAATAATAATTTTTTATTTAACTTTCCACTAACTAATCTCATTTATAAATAAAACTTAAAATTTGTATTAAGTCAGGCAGATCTGGTATTGATTTGAAACCTTTTTTATATAGGAATTAATTTGAAACTTTGATTCAAGACTAGGACTAATTGTAAATATTTGAAATAGACTTTACTACATTTAAATAATGAAATGTGTTTCACCTACGAATTTGTTTTTCACATTCATTTAACTGGTGAAGTGAAGTTTGATCTTTGACCTGATATTATACGCTAATAAATTAGCCATTATTGTAATTATGAAAGTTCACCAAACCGCACAAATTACAAAAACTGCACTAAAATTACCCGCAAAATTGCGTAATTAGACCGCACCACAAATAACAGTGCACCGCACCATGCGCAGTGCAATTTACGCACTCTTTTTATATATCAATATATATTTTTTTAATATTAAATATATTATTAATAGTTTAATAATCCTAACAAGTGTTGATTAGGAAAGTCAACCCAAAATAAAGAAAAAACTAACTCAACAATTTAATATTTAGCCCAAAACAAAGGGAAAAAATCAGTTTTGAGCTAGCAAGAAAAGCCCAAAATTTGAAAAATATACCAACTTCAAACTATTCAAACCGCATCTTATACACCGCATTGCACATGTGATAGCAAAAATAAAATAAAGTGCAGTGCAATTATAGTTTTAGCTAAACTTTAAACTACACCGCACCGCACGTGTAACCGCAAAAATGAGATGCGGTACGGTTATAGTTTTGGCTAAACCACACCAGAAAGTGCGATGATAAAAATAGCCCAAAAGACACCCCTAATTGTGATTGATGTCCATACTTAAATAATTTCTATTGCGGTGTTGCCTAACCTTATCACAACACAAACCCACATGCTCTTCTCATACCCTTTCTTCACAACTTTCTATGGCCATCATATTTGCCCTTTCCCTGTTTCTCTCCGGATATCAAGAAGACTTCAAAGAATTGCTAGTAAAAAGATAGCTCCACTTGAAGTTAGCAGTGCGTGGCCTTTGATTGGCCACCTCCGCCTATTAGGAGGGTCACAAACACCCCATATAACCTTGGGTAATATGGCTGACAAGTACAGACCAATCTCCACTATCATGGGTGTGCATCGAACTCTAGTAGCGAGCAATTAGGAGATAACCAAAAAGTGTTTTACTACCAATGACAAGGGCTTTGCCAGCCGTCCAAAATTCTTAACCGCAGATCTCTTGGGTTACAACTATGGCGCCATGTTTGGATTCAGCCCATATGGCCCCTATTGGCATTTGTGTTGTCAGATGCAGTACCGTATCTAAGGTGCTTTGACTTGGGAGGGTACAAAAAAAGCCATGAAGAATACAGCCAAAAAAATTGCATCATATAGTTGGACAATGGCTAGAAAAACGTAAGCAAGTGAAAATTTCAGGCGAGGTGAAAGAACACCAAGACTTTATGGATGTGATGTTGTCCAATGTTGCAGATGATGATGATTAGACTTCAAGTTATGATGCTGATACAACCATCGGATCTACTTGCCTAGTAAGCCACTCATAATCGTATTAATTAATGCATATATTGAATATAATGAACATTAAAACCTCTTATCATTCATCCAATAATATCAAGTACGTATTCTAGTAGACATAGGAGTTCAGTTCATGGTTGAGTTTGGTAGATGATCTAAATGCTCCTCCATGACATTCCAGAAATATCTCATAGAGTGATGCTACACTTATTACAAATTTTAGTATATAAATTTTATAAACTGAAGTATTAATTTTTAAACAAGAATAAAAATTTATATATTATGTTGATAATATTTTACCAATCACATCAATTGTTAGATTAGTTCGTAAGCCTTCTATAATGGTATAGAAAATGGCTTTTATAGTCTTCTTATTTCATACACACACACACACACATATATATATATATATATATATATATCCTTCACTTATTTCAAATCATTTGTTCAGCAACACCCCCCACCCCCCCCCAAAAAAAAAAAAAAAAAAAAAAAGAGAGAGAAAAAGAAAAAGAAACCCTATTAAATTGATAGGGAAGTTTCATAACAAATAGTTATTTTGGGCAGTAAACTTTATCCCTATTTTTTTATCTTTTTTTTTTAATAGTAAACTTTAGCATTTCTATTAGTAATTATGTTACGCTGAACAGTAATTATATAATTTTGTTTTTTGTTTTTTCAATAGAGTGAAATATATAAGATAAGGGAAATGATAAAGTTATTTACAAATTATATTACAAAAAAGCAAAAATTGATGTGACGAGAATAATATTAGTACCACTTAAAGTGTGATGAAAAATACTAAAGTAACTAATAATTTTATCACAAAATACCTAGAAACTGATGTAGCATGAATATAATTGGTACCGTTTGAATAATATTACTATAAATAATTGAATATTTGAATCACTTTTTTATTCATACTAAAAAAAAGAAATCACTTTTTCTGAATAACATTTTAGTTTATATAGTAAAATTTATAGAATATCTAACATCACTCTTTTACGATTATTGACACATCTGTTTGTAATGTTATTTAGTAAAATTTATAATATTTCCAACATTACTTACAAAATAATTTCTACCTTAAACCTTTTTCTTTTTTCTTTTTTGAGAAGATTTCTACCTTAAACCTAATGCTAGGTTTCTCTAGATCACAAGATAACATGTGTTTCTTTCTTCCTATATATAGCAGTTTAGATGTGCCAACAGTTTTGTTGACATAATTAGATAGTATCATACGCTCAAACACCTTGAAAATAGCATAGGAGGTGGTCCAGATCAATAATTATATGTTAACATATTATTCAACAAAAACAAATCATATGTTAAAATTTTTTACTTTTTTTTTTCTCACTTTCCAAAAATTTCAACAAATTATTGGCCTCTATGAATGGGAGCAAAGCAAATGCCTAAAAATTATTTCATTCCCTAAATAGTCCGTCTAAGCAAGTGAGATTGATTGATAAATTTATCCAAATGTCGGTGCTCCAATAATTTAAACTTTACGCGTGTCATGCCCTCATAGGTTCATACTGTCATGCATGCTTATCTTGAATAAAATTAGCACTTAGGAAGTGGGGTTGTCGAGTTCTATTTTGATTAATATGGCTTACTTAGAGATAATCCTAATAAAAATAACTTATGGGAGGGTCTACCATTTTAGAAAAGCGAGAGTAGCAACAACAATTTGATGATAATTAATTGTTTTATATAAGTGTTAGAAATACAGAATAATTGTATTGTATTTCTCACTGAAAGAATATACACAAGTGCCTTTATATAAGAAGCATATGAGTGCAGTACAAGTAAGAGTGTAATACAAGAATGTGTACTATACAAGTAATTTAGTTGGGCCTAAAGCCCACAACACTATACACGTTAACAGCCCCCCTCAAACTCAACATGGATGTGAGACTAACTTGAGGTTGTCAACCAAAGTATGAAAGCGTCCCTTAGGATGTAACTTGGTGAAGATATTTACAAGTTGATTTTTAAAGCAGGCTAAGATCAACTTGAGAGCACCATGAACAAGATGATAACGGATAAAACAACAATTGATCTCGATGTGTTTAGTCCGTTCATGGAAGACATCATTGTGAGCAATATGAATGGCACTATGGTTGTCACAATAAAAAGGAGTAGCAGAGAATGTAGACACACCTAAGTCTTTGAGAAGCCATCATAGCCAAAAGAGTTCAGATGTGGTATCAGCAAGGGCACGATATTCTGCTCCAGTACTAGAGCGGGTCACATGAGTTTATTTCTTACTTCGCCAAGAAATTAGAGAAGAACCAAGAAGAAAGCAATAACCAGTGGTGGACCTGCGATAAGTAGGATCTCCTGTCCAATCAGCATCAGAAAATGCATGAAAAATAAGAGGAGACTGAGTAGAGTAGAAAAGATCATGGAATAGAGTGCCATTTAGGTATCAAAGAATGCACAGAATAGCAACATAGTGAGTCAATCGTGGAGCAAATAGATACTGGCTCACCTAGTAAACAGCATAGGAAATGTCTGGACGAGTGACAGTGAGATAAACTAGGCTGCCAACCAAACATTTGTAAAAAGAGGGATTAGACAATGGTGCCCTCCCCCCCCCCCTCCCCTGAGGGAGTCAGATGCACATTAAACTCAACTGGAGTGTCAACAGTCTTGTTATCAGTGAGTCTAGCTTGAGACAAGAGTTTAAAAGCATACTTGGCTTGAGTAATATAAAGTATCTGTATAATGAGTTATTTCAAGACCCAAGAAGTAGCTGAGATGTCCAAGATATTTCATCTCAAATTGCTGACTGAGAAAATCCTTGAGTTCTTGAATGCCACTAAGGTCATCACTAGTTATGATCATATCATCCATATACAGAAGAAGTAAAATAGTGTCTTTGTCAGTACGACGAAGAAATAAGGCAGAATCATAATGACTAGCTATGTAACCCAAGCGAGAGATGGTAGAGCTGAATTTGGTAAACCAAACTTGTGGAGCTTGTTTAAGGCAATAAAGTACACGTCGAAGGTGACAAACCTTGTTTGAGTCAACAGAGAGACCAGGAAAAGGTTGCATATAAACTTCTTCCCTTAAATCCTCATTAAGGAATGCATTTTTGACATCCATCTAAAAAATGTATCATTCACTGGCAACAGCAACAGCTAAGAAGGCACGAACAGATGAGATACGAGCAACCAGAGTAAAGGTCTCTTCATAATCAATCTCATACTCTTGTGTAAAATCTTTTGCAACAAGACGAGCTTTGTAGCGCTTAATGGACCCATCAAAGAGAGACTTAATCTTGTAAATCCACTTATAACCAACCACAGATTTCTTGGGGGGGAGTGTCACCAAATCCCAAGTATGATTTTTAGATAATGCATCAAGTTCCTCTTTCATTGCAATCTGCCATAAAGGGTGAGTGGAAGCCTCACGATAGGTGTGAGGCTCATGTAGTGTAGCAAAGGCAGCGTAATAATGATAGTCAAGTAAATGTGCAGGAATAGATCTTACCCGAGTTGAGTGACGAGGTGGAATGTCTTGTGCAAGATCTTCAGGCGAAGCAGGAGCAGGGGACCCAAGCTCAAGGTTGGGGTTGGGTAGCTCGTCTTCGACTTGTTCATCTTCCACTTGTTCATTAAAGGGTGAATTAGGAAAGGGATCAATGATATCTGTTGGTTGGACAGAAAAGTCTACAGGAGAATCAAGAGCAGCTACAGGAGGATCAAGAGCAGCTACAGAAGAAATATATGCCTCATCTAGAAAAAGATCTAAGATAGAGGAGGAAGACAGGGAGGCACGAAAGTGAAAGAGCTCGACAAAGAGGCGATATTTCCAAAAGACAACATTGCAGGAGATACGAAGACGATGAGAGACAGGATTATAACACCGATACCTCTTTTGAGTTTCGCCATAGCCAAGAAAAAAACAAAACCTTGACTGAGGCTCAAGTTTGTTATGCTCATGTGGCTGAAGAAGAACGAAACAAACAGAATCGAAGGAGCGAATGTGGTGATAGTCTGGAGGTGACCCAAAAAGGCACTCATATGGAGTTTGATTTTGGATAACAGGACTTGGAATGTGATTAATAGCATGAACAGCATGAAGAGCAGTTTCACCACAAAAAGGAGCAGGAACTTTGGCAAAGAGAATGAGAGCACGAACAGTGTCAAGAATATGACGAAGTTTTCGTTTGGCTCTACCATTTTGCTTAGAGGTACTTGGACAAGCTAGTTAATAAACAATTCCATAGGAATGCAAAACAACTTGGAAAACATATTGAGTATATTCAAGAGCATTATCAGATTGAAAATTTTTAATGCGTTTGGAAAACTAAGTTTCAACTATTTTTGCAAAATTAGAATATACTTCCAATAATTCAGAACAATGTTTCATATTAAAAATCCAGCTATAGCGAGAGTAATTATCAACAAAGACAACAAAATATCAAAACCCACCAATACTAGAGACAGAGGAAGGCCCCCAAACATCAGAATGAATAAGGTCAAAGATATCAGTGGATATTGATTCACTAGTATTGAAAGGCAAAGCTGGTTGTTTTCCTAACTGACATGAAATACAATCAAAATTTTCTGTAAACACTGAACCTAACAAACCTCTAGAAGCCAATTGTTGTACCCGAAAGGAAGATGCGTGACCAAGTCGAGCATGCCAAAGTGCAAGGGAAGGAATTGAAGAAACTGTAGCAGCTGTAGCAACAGAAACAGGAGCAACAAGTGGAAGACGAAGTTTGTCCAAGAGAAACATACGCCCAACTCTAAGGACCGGTCCCAAGCTCCTGTCCCATCCTCGGATCCTGCACAATACACCAAGAATAATCAAATATAATGCAATAACCCAACTCAGCTAATTGTCCCACAGAAAATAAATTGTAAGAAAGGTCGTGAACATTAAAGACCCGAGGAACCGAGAGGTTGGAGGTTGAAACAGAATCTATATTATGGCCAGACATTGTGGAACCATTTACTGTGCGAATATTAAAAGAGTGCGGTACATGTTTGAGTTCAAAAAATAAGAACGAGTGAGGTGTCGTGTGATTGCAACAAGTGAAATCTATAAACCAAGAGAAATGAGACATACCAGATAAAGCTGAGAGAGAAGGGGAGCGATGATGTTTTTAAGGTCATCTGTGGACATAGTGAAAGTGCATCCTGAAGATTTAGACTGTGTAGAGACGGGAGCCATTGGCTGGACACTCTTAGTGTTAGTAACAATAGCAGCAGAAATTAAAACAGCTAATTTGTTGTGATAATAACAAGTCTCAATATTGTGGCCAAAACGTTTGCAAAAATTGCAAAAACATTTACTGAATTGTCAGCTACGATTATTGTAACAAGAAGAAGACATGTCCTTATTCTTCATTTAGAAGAAAAATATGCAAAAACGGACTACAAAAATGAAATCTACACGAAAACCTGGGTAAGAAACACCTGGACTGCAAAAGTCAACCCTAGAGAAAAGTCAACAGTCAAAGTCAACGGTTGGTCAACGGCGACATCAGCTGACATGGCTAGTGACGTCAGCAGAGGACTAGATGATGATGTCAGTCCTAGCTGACGTGGCAGTGATGACGTCACTTGATGACGTTAGCAAGAACAAAAGGTGGCGCGTGACTGAGGCGCAGCGTCTTTGGGCTGTGCGTGAGAGCGCGTGTGGCCTCCGATGACTACGAGACTTCCACGATTTAGTAGATCGAGGAGAGCGATCACTATGGTGCCTGCAAAAAATTTATCGAAGCAAGATGCACGGCGAAAACGGTGAGTGTAGTGGTCTGTGTGGTGTAGGACTCCTCGACGACTGCGGCTGCAGGTTCGGAACCCAAGGATGATGGCTGGAAGACGCCGTAGGTTCTACAGCGAAAGGCTACGGTGGTTGCTGCGACAGCGAAAGTGATAAGAATGGAGTAGCACCAATAAAGACAAGACTGCTAAGAAAATGTCAAAGTAATGGCTCTGATACCATGTTAGAAGTACTAAATAATTGTATTGTATTTCTCACTGAAAGAATATACACGAGTGTCTTTATATAGGAAGCATATGAGTGCAGTACAAGTAAGAGTATAGTACAAGAATGAGTGTAGTACAAGAATGCATGCTATACAAATAATCTAGTTGAGCCTAAAGCCCATAACACTATACACGTTAACAATAAGATTCTGCAAATATATGTTACTGAATATTTAATCAAAAAAATGCAAGCTCACGATAGCTCATGAGTTATTAGTTATGAATTAAACTTGATTTTTTTTTTTATACAATATCAACATCAGTTAGTGCAGACCAGGGTTAGAGATGCTTCATAGACTTTAAATAATTCTACTATTAGTGTCAATATTCAGTATTTTTTTTTTTTTTAGAAATAATTACAACATGCTGCTAATTCCACAGCTCAAACCCTTTCTCTCCTAAACCCCCAAACACTTTGTACCTGGGAATGTGCCAATTCAGTTATAAAACTTTTGATGATATACTTGAATCTTATAGAAAAGACCCAAAGAGGTAAACTGATCATGCCAAACCAAGTCCTTGATAAACAAGAAAAAAAAGAACTGGATTCTCAACATAACCTGGCATTTCATATCATTCTTCTATGTTGATCTTATATAAATAAGATACCAATACAAGTTTTATTTTTTCTGATAGAAAGATACCAATACAAGTTGATAAACAAGAAAAAGGATTTATACTTGTCGACTAATATAAATAAGATATATACTAAAAAACCAATTTCCCAAACTTAAAACATTTTATTCCTATATGAAGCCATAAGTGAGACATGATATACTTTTGGATTCTTAAATCTCAACCCCGTGCACGGACCCATTGTATAAACTAATTTATTTGAGCTAAAAGAGTTCACTAATACTGTTTCGAAATATTTACAAAGAGAATTAAAATTAAGATTCAAATCTTTTATTTTACTTGATGTAATAATTAAATTATTAAAAAACATTAGCCTATTTGTTTAAACCTAACTTATATATTTTAAAATAATTAACTTTTTCTTTTTTTTTTTTGCTTAAAGACACTTTTTGATTCTTTTTAATCAAATAACTCTGTACACTTTTTGTGGGCCCTTATCTTAGCGGGTACAGACACAATAACAGTAACATTGACATGGGCTCTCTCGTTACTTCTCAACAATTATGAAGTACTAAGGAAAGTCCAACAAGAATTAGGCCTCCAAGTTGGTAGAGAAATGCTCGTAGAGGAATCAGACATGAAACATTTGGTCTATTTCCAAGTTGTTATCAAAGAAACAATGTGTTTATATCCTACAGCAACACTCTTAGTGCCACAGGAGTCCATTGAAGACTGCACTTTGGCTGGTTATCATGTTCCAGCAGGCACGCGACGCATTTTTTAATCTTCCAAAGCTCCATAGACCCACATGTGTGGTCAGATCCAAATGAATTTCGACCTGAAAGGTTCCTTCAATCCACAATGTTGTTGATGTTGGGGGGCCAAAATTTCGAATACATACCATTTGGTAGCGGTAAAAGAGTGTGTCTTGGGATATTGTTTGCACTACAAGTTATGCAACTCACATTAGCTATCTTGTTGCATGCTTTTGAAATTTCAACCCCTACAAATGAACCTGTGGACATGACCGAGAAAGCAGGACAAACCAACTTCAAAGCCACCCCACTTGAAGTCCATCTCACTCCCCGTCTTAATGTCCAAGTATATGCATAGTGTAACCAATTTAGAACTACTGGGGCATTTCAATTAGAACTGTTGTGTGCTTCTTGTACTTGTTTTAAGCATGGAATTGGGATCTTGATCTAGAACAATTTCTAGAAATGAAAAAATATCTAAATTACAAAGCTATGTAATATCATTTTGATATTTACTATCCAATCTAAGACTAACACATTTTCTAGAATTTAAAAATATTTAAAATATGAAAAATTATACTTTTAAAGATTACATTGTTCTTAACATATAGTCATATTTATTAAAACAAGAAACGAAAAACAAAAGTTATTCAGTACTATAAGTCTATAACATCACAAAAAACTACACCAAATATAACTCGAGCTGACTCATATATGCGTCGTTTCATTATAACTTGTTGAGAACTTTCTTTCAGTTATGGATACACTCATTTCATGTTTGATTTTTCTTTCAGTTACGGTCCTATGGACCAGAAGTATCTACTGCTATAGTCCACAAAACTCAATACTCAAGTATAGTCCTGGGCCTCCTGGCAAATCTAGACTTGGACCCCTTAATCTGACCCAAATTCGAAGGACAATACTCGACCCAAACCATTTAATTTTCGGGCCGGATCAACCTGCGGGTCAGATGGGTTTACCGGTACCATAAACAGTGTTTTTTAAATATAAAAACAAACAAACCCAATGGCCTAAACAAAATTTTCATATGGCCCGCTTCGAAAAATGTGCTACCCAAGAAGCTCAGAAATGCAAGTTGAAAAATGTGCTTTTTGCAAGAGGGTGACTCGATCGGTGTGGCCCCTTAGCCCAAAACGTGTGGACACTGGGGCTAAGGAAGATCCAGACAAAAAATGAATTCGAGTTGTAAGGAACCATTACATGGACCATTTGGAATTTCAGAAATGGTTTTTATTTGTCATATCGTGTGCTAAAAGATTTTCAACGATTGTAGAATTATTCTTCAGATTTTATTTTAGTTTTCTAATTTTTTTTTCGTTCATTTCAATCCTTAAGTTTTAAATTTATTCAATTAAAACATTTCTGTCAACTTTTATTAACATTTTTTGAAAACAAAAATCTAAAAAATATTTTTCAATCATTAATTGAATTTTTTTAATTTAAAAATTTTGAAGAAATATCTAAAAATTTGAAAAATTAACCATAACATTTAACAAAAATTGATGTTAAAACCTTAATTGAATAAACTTGAAAATGAGAGAACTGAAATAAACGAAAGCAAAGTTAAAATACTGAAATGAAATCTAAAAAAAAACTTAGAGAGTCAATTTTGCATTTTAGCCAATTATTTACAAGTCAACCTATGTCACCAAAAAGCAGAGGGATCCTTATCCAGCACAAGCCACACGACAACAAATGAAAAATGTCAAAGGCTAGGTAGATCTCAATCGTACATGGTATGGGGACGAAATTGCTACCCAAGTTGTATTTAGCCTCGAATGAGTGTACTGCTTTTTATTACCAAAAAGAGAGAGAGAGAGAGAGAGAGAGTATTGCTTTCCAGGTTGTGATCAATATTGCTCATGGGTTTAGGCCTATGGTCCAATCCATACATTTGGGAGCATTTTCTTCCTTACTATACTTTTTGCATCACTTTTTCTTACAATATCAATTGATGATGCAAAAAATCCTTAATGGCCACTCATCTAAATCTAGAGCTTTAAAAGATCTGTCATGGGAAAACATGAATCAGAGGACACTTGTGTAGTATAACTGTATTAGCCAAAAGATCCTAAACTTCTTTGATGCCTAAGTTGGGAATTCACTAAACCCAATATGAATTGACAATGACAAAATTTTTAGTTTTTTCTCACACATTGGCAAATAGGATGATGATGTCCTTATATAAGTGCTCTAACTAACCATTACTCCCGTAAATGTCCCCATTTTCCCTTAGTAGAATTTGGTAGGAGCGTCAGTTGTAACAGTTGTTAGAGAGTCAAGGTTCATAACCATTATGGGTGATAGTGGTGTACTTTCTATACAATTATGACCAACAAATCACATTTTTTATTTATTGAATATGGGAACTAGGTTGATGTATCTGCCAACGAGGGCTTGGCTGAGTGGGTACAGATCGTTCGCTTCATGCACCACACCTAGATTCGATTCCCGCTGCCCGTAGGCTTTCGTTGGTGGGCATTCTTGGTGGGGTTGACCCCCCACACAGCTCTGGATAGAACGGTTGGAGCCTGATCCTAGTCGGCACCCTGCCTAGGAGTATAATATAACTATAAAGGCCCCCATTTTGGATTCTCAAAAAAAAAAAAAAGGTTGATGTATCTCTTCTACTCTACCCATCATTAATAAAAATTTTCTTTTAAATCCCCCACGCACACACACCCAAAAGGGGAGGGGTGAATCCATGATTTTTTTTTTTTTTTTTTTTGAAAATAACTAAAATTACTATCTATTTTACTATACAGGCATAGGTGGTGTTGTTCGAAACTCCACAGGGGCTGTTATTGGTGCTTTGTCTTAGCGAATCAAGCTCCCTACCTCGGTAGCAATAGTTGAACTTCTAGCATGTCGTCTTTGCAAAGCATCTCGGGGCAGTGCAGTGCATAGTGAAAGGTGATGCTGAGGTGATTATCCAAGTAATTCGGCATGAGGATTCATCTCACCCATAGTATAGGCATGTGGTTCAAGATGTTGTGTTTTTAGCTAGAGAGTTTCAGTTGTGTAGTTTTTCCCATGTGAAACGTATAGGCAATTTAGTTGCCCATTATTGATACCCATTTTCGCGACACATTTTATACAAGCCTAATTCAACTAAGCCCGACTTCATTATGAGCTCAATTCATGTATTATATTTTATTTTATTCTTTTAAGCATGGCTCAAGTCCATGTGACTTATGGGAGAAATTGAGGAAGTGTGGTTTAGAGGGTATGGGTCGGTTCCTTTCGGACCTTTTGCATGGGCCCAACACATACATGCTACCAAGTAGGTAAGGGACACTAGTAGCACCTTAAGCTCATGGAGGAGGTCTTGTACTTGAAATTTTCACACTAAAACAACTTTTATGCTCTAGGTGATTGTGGCCCAACTTTTCTGCTATACAATTTTTTGCCTAAAATACATAGCTGGCCTTAAGTGGCTAGCCTTGTCTACTGCAACAACCAAATGCAATCTCCAAGGACCTGTCATGTCTAGAAAACATCAGCCCATGAATTTAGGCTATTTTATTTCCTAAATTATGCAAAAAGCAAGGCATCCCTCTTACCCAATTAAATCAAATTTGACCATAACTTCTTTAATTCATACCTTAGGGTTCAAAGCCTCTTCTATTGACCAAAAATAGTCACTTAGAACACCCCAAGTTTAAAACAAAAAGCCCTAATCAGATTCAAAATCAACTAACCACGTTCTATCCACTTACCTGAAACTTCAAAGTAAAAACTTATTCAGCCATTCAACAATCTCACAATTCCAAAGTTTGGAGGTGGAAATATGGGTACAAGGAACCTTCTCTCTCTTCCTCACAACCTCTCTCAATTTCCTCTTCTCGGTAACTATAGGTCGAAGTTTCAAACCTACTAAACCACATTTTCCCCATAGAGCTGAAACTTGAGAGTAAAAACCCACTGAGTTAGGAAACATTTTCATAATTCTGAACTTTAGGGGTGGAAATATAAGTACAGGGGAACATTCCCTCTCTTCCTCACAACCTCTCTCAATTTCTTCTTCTTGATGACTATAGGTCGAAATTTCAAACCTGTTATGTTTTTATGCTTTTTTTGCACTTTTGTTATTAGCATTTTGATTCTTTCTTGTCAAAGCACCATTAGCCTTTTATTCATTATACATTTGAAATTTTGGGCTTGATTTCCCACAGTAAACACTTCTAAAGAACCTAAGAGGAGATTTGGGTCATTCTCGCATTTTCGACCATTCTCACAAAACATTCCCGGCACTCATTTTTTAGCTCTAAGTCTGGTAGTGAGCTACAGGTTTGGTATAATACCATCCTCGACAATATGGTTCCCCTTGTCACTAGTGACTCTTTGTAGTTCTCTTTATTTCTTTTTCAATAATGAGGGGGCTTTGGGTTTGGATTGTTAAAAAAATAAAAAATAAATTTACTATGAAATGCTAATAAATTAAGATGATAATTATTATGATTGGATTACCAAAAAAAAATTATTATGATTGATGTCACTTCATTCAACAATATAATAAATTTATGAATTAATATTTTTTATTTACTACAATTCAATTTTTTTTTTTTTTTTTGAGCTAAATGATAGAAACAATTCAATTTATAAAACTAATACTAATCATTAATTAAAAAAATTAAAATAAATAATAATAATAAATAATAAATAAAAAACCTTTATGATGCCTGACCTAGGTAATGCTGACTCATCAAGCATTTAATGATTCCAGCTTAAATGTAACGGGCCAAGTTTTGGCCATGTTATGAGTTATATAACATAAAAGGCAGCTTGAGTACGAAGTACGAGTCCATCAATCTTAAGCAGGACCATCACCATGTGCGAACCCAGAAGTTTTTATTAACAAAAAATCATAAACAATAATATTGTCCTGTTGCCCTATTTTTTTAGCTCCGGTAGTGAGCTACAAGTTTGGTATAATATCATCCTCGATGACATAGTCTCTCTTGTCACACGTGATTCTTTGTAGTTTTCTTTGTTTATTTTTCAATAATACAAGGCCTTTGGGTTTGGATTCTCAAAAAATAAAAATAAAAAATAAAAAATAAATTACTATGAAATGCTAATAAATTAAGATGATAATTATTATGATTGGATTACCCAAAAAAAAATTTATTATGATTTATGTCACTTCATTCAACAATATAATAAATTTCTGAATTAATAATTTTTATTTTTTTTAAGGAATTAATATTTTTTATTGACTACAATTCAATTTATAAAACTAATACTAATCATTAATTTTTTTTTTTTTTTTTTAAACCTTTATGATGCCTGACGGCCCTGACCTAGGTAACGCTGACGCATCAGGCATTCAATGCTTCAAGCTTAAATGTAACGGGCCAAGTCTTGGCCATGTTATGAGTTATATGACATAAAGGCATAAAAGGCAGGTTGAGTACGAAGCACGAGTCCATCAATCTTAAGCAGGGCCATCACCATGTGCGAACCCAGAAGTTTTTGTTAGCAAAAAATCATCAACAATAATATTGTCCTATCCTATTCCTAGCGGGACAAGATTGAAATATCAATATGGTGCTGGTGTATGTATGTATCTGACCTTTTGTGCCAAAAAAATGTTGTTTGGCTCCCTTTGGTAATGTGGTGATTTATTGATTTGTCATCCTTATCTTTCTCAAGATATCCCAACCATCCATTAATGATCATACATCAATGTCACTCGTCATTCCACTTTCCTCACTTAATGAGTGATGTGTATAACTCAACAGATTTTTCAAGTCGGTCCATCCCAGCTTGCTTCACTGAACCACTAACCAGTTACCTACCAAAATAGGTAAAAATAAAATCGCATCTAACCTCTTTTTTTTTACTGTTTTTAGTGAGTTTCAACTAGTTCTATTAGTAAAATCTGTTATCATTAATTTAATTGATGTCTATATCTCACGACAAAGTGAAATCATCATGAAGTGTAGTAAGTAGAATTTATATCGTATTTATTTAAAAAAAATATTTCTTTTAATAAATAATAATACACTAGTGGTGTGTTTGGATGACAAGATTTGAGTATGCGGATTTAGATTTGGATTATTAAAATCCAAATACCTTGTTTAGATAGATTAAGAAAAGTTAAGGATTTGCATTTGACAAAGTCACCATGAATTTTAAACCTTGAAACCTTTGGATTTGAAATAACTTCTAACCCCATAAAACTCTAGAACTTCTTAAGACATTCCTTAATAAATTTTATAATTTTATAATTTCAAATTATCGTAAGTATAAAATGCATTCAAACAAGAAATTTTAAAATATATAAATTTGGAATCAAGACATTTAAAATCTAATAATCCAAATATCTAAATGTAGAATCGGTTGATCTCTCTCCCATCGGACAGATCAACAGTACTGGGCATGGGATACATAGACAAGAGAGTTGATTTAACCAGGTAGACCAAGAGAGGGTCTCGGGAGCAATTTGATTGGATGACATAGAAGCAACATCCAATCTGGACCTTTTCTTTTTTACTATATATATATATATATATTTTCCATTTTCACTCTATTCATAAACTTCTCTCAACAACCCAAATGTGTATGATTGGAAAATCGACCAGCATAAAGCATGCACATAAGCTAAATGGGTTTCAACCCATCTTATGATTACTCGGAGGTTGGGCAGTGCAATCAAAATATTGAGTGCCTACAAATTCGTCCTAGTAGCTATCGGTCTATGAGGCCATCATAGAACCGAAGAGGGCCGGCAACATCTTATTTGTAAACTTGTCTGTTTTTATAAAGATAGGATAGCATTTTTAATTTTATGAAATGTTTTGTATAATGATGAGCAAGTATAATGAACTTTTTACTATCATAGCAAGATACCAACGTAATATATCTATATTACTTAAGGTAAACTACATATTTGGTCCCTAACTTTTACACCATATTTCAATTTAGTCCCTAACATTTCAATTGTGTCAATTTGATCCCTAACCTTTCAATGTCGTGTTAATTTAGTCTCTGATGTTATATCTTAGATGAAAATTGCTAACATGACAAACGGCCAAAATAAAATTTAAGTTTATTGTCTCATCAACGTAAGCTAATTTTTTGTTTTGACCATTAGACACATCATAAATTTTCATCAAAAAGATAACGGTAGGGACTAAATTGACACAATACTAAAATGTTAGGGACCAAATTGACACAATTGAAAGATTAGGGATCAAATTGAAATATAGTGTATAGGATTGGGACCAATTACGTAGTTTACCCTATTACTTATTTAACACAAAAGACTTTAAATTAACTGACAGTAAATTTCATTTCTCTTTGTTCCAATATGTTCCAAATATATTCCTAAATGTTCGGTACATGACTATCGTTATTAGAGGGGCATTTTTGTCAACATGGCCTAGTGAGCAATGGGTCGGTCAAATGAAATATTAGATATTTTTCGTTATCTGTAGGTAACTTAAATTTCATGGTGCTTGGCTTAAAAAGTTTTATGTATCTCCTTAGGCTCCGCTTGGGAGGAGGGAATGGAATGGAATGGAAATGAATAAAAAGAATAATTTTAGAATATTCTTCCCTTCTCTTGTTTGGGAGTTTTAATTGAGGGAATGGAAAGTCCATTCCCTTGTTTGGGAGTTTAAGTGGTAGGGAATGGAATGAGTAGGAGGAAACACTCATTCCTCTCTATTCTCTTAAAACCTCAAATTTTCATTCCCCTCGAAATTGGGAGGAATGGGAGGGAATGGAATTAAATTTAATGATTTTTTTACTAAAACTCTCAAAATACCCCTATATATTCAATTTTTTATTTTAAAATAGAGGTCTAATAGTAATATTGTCATAAAATGATTCCATTCCATTCCCTCCATGTTGCTCCCAAACAAGATTACTTACATTCCATTCATTTTCATTCTTTTACATTCATTTATTTTAAAATATCCAATCAAGGTTACTTAATTCTATTCCATTCCATTCTTTTCCATTCTTTTCCCTTACTTAAATACATTCTATTCCATTCCATTCCTTTCCATTCCCTTGTAATCATCTCATTCCATTCCATTTCATTCCATTCCCTTATGAACTTCCAAGCGAAGCCTTAACTTTTTATTTCCTTTCTCCGCCATTGACCTTAACTTGAGGAGGCTGAGGTTTTTTGTTTTTTGGGTTTCTTTGATGGTGGGCTTTGATTTTAGTGAGATGGTGGTGGCTAGTCCTTTTTTTGTTATTTGAAAGATGGCTTCAAATATTTCTTCTCATGGGTGGTAGAATAACTTAGCGTTGGAGAAAATGCCTCGTTTTAGTCTTTTGGCGTCGTGATTTCAGTAGGAATACTCGTACTGTTAGGAGCATCTTGAGGAATTGATGCAGCAGGAACAAGAATATTCTATGTACAGTTTCAACTTAATTTAAAAATGTTGTTAATAGACAAATGTAAAATCATATATGCAATTAAATTGTGTTACCCATAAAGATTATCCAATTTCTCTTACCTGGAGATGTAAATTTCAAAGTGCACTACAAACAGGTTTACACAAAATTCTTAGCAAATGATTATTGACAAGAAAGAGCAATGTTCCCCATTGTATTCCTTACAATCTGGTGAAAAAAATCTCTTTGTGTTGTAAGCACTTCTATGTTTTGCAATGATTCTTTATGGTAAGCAGTGAGTTGACATTGGTTTCAAGAAAGTTATATTTGGTAAGAGTGTTCTTAAGCCAAAGTTTCACAATTTTAAAAAAATATGCTTTTAGATCTTGATTTTTATGTTTTTGTTATATTTTTTTGTGTTTTTAACTGTAAAAGTACAAAGGTAGGTAACAGAAGCATAACAGAGCGAACTTCAAGTGAACAAAGTGCAAACTTTTAAATTACAGATAAACAACTTAAATTTCAGCCAAACCACGGGTTAATAATTTGTAATTTGCCCTATATATAATAAAGTGGATGTTTGAAAATAACACGAAACCAAGAACAAATGATTTTAGTCTGAATGCTAAATTTTTTCTTGTACGATAGTCAAGAAAATACTATAAATTCAAATGTTAATTTTGCATCTTATTCCTCAATTAAACTATCTAAACAAAGTTGGAATCTCAAGAAATTTGATTTTTTAAAAAAGAAAAATAGTCTTCTAAAATATATATATAAAATGGTAAATTAAATCATATAATTTCAAAAGTTTCATATTAAATGTTCATGCTTAGTCCTTACATGTTTATAGTTTTGTTAGTTTCAAATGAAACTCGAAATTTTTAAAATTTTATCAATTTAAACTAATTGTACCTTTTGGGTTTGGGTTCAAACTTTGATCGGGGTTGGAATTGATACTTTTTTAAAAGTTTAGTATTCAATTTAAACTGAATGAAACTTTAAGGATAATTTGTAGAATTTGAAATTTCAAGATTTAACTTTAAATATTTGAAATTATAAAATCACACCTAAAGTATATATATAATGCTTAAAAATATAATTTGTTCAAAAAAGTAAAAGATACAATTGCATAAAGTCCTCACGATTAAATTGGCAATACCGTTAGAATAAAAATTCAAAATAAAAAATAAAAATAAAAACAAAAACAAAAAATGGGTCCCAACATTAACATGTTACTTAACTTTTATTCTGTGGTCAAATTAAGACACGATTCTAAAGTAATCATGATTAAAATGATTGTTCGGTTTGATATAAATAATTGGGCCCCAAAAGCCAGTTCAAGTAGTGTTAAACTAAACAAAGTCTCTACGCATTTCTGAGGCATCGAAAAAGCAAGAAGGCCCCCCGAGAAACGAGGACTCAATTAATGTTGCCAGAAGAGATGGAAGGTAGCGAAAGGCAAAGCGGCTCCACCACCACCACCACCACCACCACCAACAACAACAACAACAACAGAGCGTCGCATAAAGTATTAGTCGCCGTTAAAGCCGAGAAGGTGATTTCAAAGGCTGCACTAGCTTGGGCTCTAACGCACGTCGTTCATCCTGGCGATTGCATAACTTTGCTCGCCATAATTCCCAAGGAGAAAACCAGTAAATCTCTTCTCACTCTTATTTTTTATTTATTTTTTTAATAATTCAATAGTTGCGAAGACGAGTCTACCCGTTTTTTAAAATATCAGCAAGTGTTAGTTGAGTTATGAAGCTAAATTCGTTGACGGTGTTTTTCTGATGAACGTCGCAGGTAGAAGGTTCTGGAACTTTACGCTATTTAGAGGAGACTGTGGGAGCAGCCAACGAGAAAAGTTGCCGGAAAAGATTTATCAGATCTCGGAGTCTTGTTCTCAGATGGCTCTTCAGTTTCGCAACCAAATTGAGGTAACTGTCTGACTTAACTTTACATAAAATTACCAAATTACCACTTGCCGCCTTTATTAATACCTTAGAAATACGACGTACGTGTGGTTCCGTTGGTGCTTTTAACCAAGAACACGTGGTTTTGGCTTGCCCAAACGGTTTCCTCGTATACACTACAGTAGTTTCTGACCTGTCATTGTCTAATTTGCTTCATTTTTAGTTTTTGCTTGATTATTTATTTAAGCATTTAAGAAAAAGAATGATTGCTTTATTTATGGTCAGGATATTTTTTAGAAAATTGTTAATAAATTATATTAGAAAATTTTTTATAGAGTATCATTTTTATGAAAAATTGAAAAGATTGTTAAAATATTAATTGATTTTTTTTTAAGATATTTTTCTAAAATGGTTCACTAGGCATTTGTTAACATTTTTTCTTATATATTGTGTCTCTGGCAAATAATCATTCTAGAATCAGAAGTAGAGTTTTAGAAGATTTTGGATCATCTGTTTGTAGTGCATGAACATTATACGTTAATGATTTGAGGGCCAGCTAGGCTAGAGTAGAGAGGAACCCATGTGCCTTGACAATGTTACTCAAGAATCAAGATCCATAATGGACAAGTTCAAATAAAAAAGATAGTCAAAAAAAATTTGCGGACCCCAGGAATCTATAGCTTTTCATAAAAAAAAGAAGAATCTTTAGCTTTACGTTATGAACAATTAAGTTTATAATTGATTATATTATCATTGATTAATTACTAATTTTGACTTCCCACAAAAAAATTTTCGAAATGTTTATATACTTAGTACATTCCATTACAAAAAATGCGAGAAGTTGATTGGTTACATTTATTTATCTTGTGTAAAATCTTATTTCACGTTTTAAAATGTATTTAATTTTGATCATATGTTTTCATCAACATATACTTTATTTGTGTTTTTATTTATTTATTTTAAATATATAATATTTATCTGTGGTACGTAAAGTAGAAATCCATGATTTGAATTAGGGGACAAAAAGTAAACAAATAAAATGAAAAGAAAAAACGTTAAGTACTCTGTAGTCTGTACATGCCTTTAAAGAAAAGTGCAATGTAAACTTTGTTTGACCTGCATATAGATATGGCCATCTGGGTCCTACATCAAAATTGGAAGGGCCCGGCGGGCTTTTCTGTCTTATACAATAATTGAATTAATAATGACTCAAAAATTAACTAAGTACGACACTTTAATTTCAGGTTAAAGTGAGGATTAAAGTGGTGTCAAGTTCACCCGGTGGTGCTGTGGCTGCTGAAGCAAAGAGCAATGGTGTCAACTGGGTCGTACTTGATAAGTAATTAAACATATATATTAAAAAAAGTATTATTTATTTTTTCTGAGTTAATATTTAATCTGTGGTTGATAACCTATTTTCACCTTTATTGATAACTAAATAAGATTCATTGGTTGTGTAAAATTTTATTAATTGCATGGTTATTTTTATATGCAAAATAAATTTTAAATTTGAGAATGAACAAAAATACACATAAATAAATAGACATAGGAAAAAAACACCAAGTGAAAAATTATTCGGTGTTCTCAGCATGATGTCTCTTTCACATTTCTAGGTGCTGACTTCTAGATTCTGTCTTTTGTTTTCCATTTTGTTAATTTTTATTTTTGAATCATTATGATTTGTGTTAGTTTTGGTATCAAAGAAAAATCAAGCATGTCCACTACGAGCCTCAATTTTCCAAACCCACCATAAAGCTCCCAAGCCAATTAGAATTAGAATTAGGAATTAGCACTCTTATATAAGCGCACCGTATTGTACTCCTATCAAAGGAAGTTATTTTGATGAATAAAAGTTTTATTTGAAATTATCTAAATGGAATGGTGGTAAGTGGTGACTCCAACCAACCATAGGTGCCAACTTCTATTAGTTTTTCCTTACTTGATGCTGACTCTAAGCAAACCTAGATGCTGACTCCTAGGATCTATCTTTTATTTTTTTTGTTCATTAATTTTATTGTTGAATCGTTATAATTTGTCCTACATCAACACTCCCTGCGTCACTATTCCAATGTGATCAATAAGGTTGGTAGGTTTAAACTGTAATGGACATCACTGGAGCTCACCTTACTCTTATAGCTCCAGTTTCAAGCATTTATGATTGTTGTGAATTCCTGCATAAGTTGGGACTGCCTCTGACCTCTTTACTAGTTGGTGTAGATTAAGTGAACTCAAGTAAATGAAAAACCAATAAAAATGTGTTTTCTTATGCTGTATTTCACAATGACTGAGACTCAGCTAAAACAACTTCATGCATACACGGTTACTAATTGAGACACTCCACATATTGTTCTACTTGGTTTTGGACTGCAGTCTTTACAACTTCTGCTAACTACTTGTTTTGTGAATAAACAAACCATATAATTTCATATACTTGTATTGTTGTGTGCCATCTAACTATTTACCATGAAGGCATGTCTCTCTCAAATGGTTGGAAAAGGTTTGAAAAAGTAGTTCATCACATGACTTGTGAAAACAGGAAATTGAAACAAGAGCGGAAGCGTTGCATGGAGGAACTGCAGTGCAACATTGTGGAAATGAAGGGTGGTCAACCAAAAGTCCTTAGGCTTAATTTAGGATGCTCAAATGAGCTCCAAACACCCTTCTTTTCTGCCACTTCTACACCAGGAATAGATGGTGAAAAGTTGCAAGGCCATCAAATGAAGCAGTCTATGGTTTCTACCCCACAGAGCAGCCCTGAAGAATCAAGTACTTCCCACACAAGAAATACATGGGAAAGTTCACGATGGAGTTATGACACAGCGAGTTCTCTTCTCCTTGTCTATGGACAAAATCCTCTATTTGAAGGACAACACAATGGAATTCACAAGTCGATTGCTAAGCGAAGAGACCTGAATGTCCCACTGTCAACCCCTGAATTGAACGGGCAAAGGTTTACCTCTCTGTCTAAACCCCCAACACCATCTTTAGCTAGAAATCAAAAGAGAGTTCTTTGGATTCCCCAAAACCACCTTGTTGATGAAAAGTCCCCTACAACTCAAAACTATGGAAAAACTAAAGAAATTAGATCTCCAACTTCCAAAAGTCTACTTGATAAGTTTGTTGACTCTGATCAAGATATGGGGAGTAATAGAGCCAGCATCGATCAAATGAGTCAGGGAGATCACACTACAAACTCAAGCATCAGGGATGCCGTTTCAATTGGTAGAAATTGTTCAATACCTCCTCCTTTATGCTCACAATGTCAACACAAAGCACCTGTTTTTGGAAAACCTCCAAGACATTTCTCTTACAAAGAGCTAGAGGAAGCTACAGACGGGTTCTCAGATATAAATTTCTTAGCAGAAGGTGGTTTCAGTACAGTTCACCGGGGCATGCTGAGAGATGGCCAGGCTGTTGTAGTTAAGCGATTAAAGTTTGGTGGCTCTCAATCACATTCTGATTTCTGCAGGGAAGTGCGGATATTGAGCTGTGCGCAACACAGAAATGTTGTGTTGTTGATTGGGTTTTGCATTGAGGAAAGGAAGAGAGTGTTGGTCTATGAGTACATATGCAATGGATCCTTGGACTTCCATTTAAATGGTACAATCTATTTTCTCTTTTCTATGTTCTTATTTTTTTTCCAAAGGGCATTGGCTTATAAAACATAGGAAATGGCTCCTTTCACTTCCATGGACTTGTTGGACATTCCTTATTGATGTTATACGGCTTTCAATAAAAGTTCAGGTCATGATAGTTTAATATTCGTCTGTGGCTGACAGGAAACAACACAACCCTTTTAGATTGGCAGTCAAGGCTAAAGATAGCAATAGGGACGGCACGGGGCTTACGATATATTCACGAGGACTGCAGAGTGGGTTCTATAGCGCACAGAGATCTGCGACCCAACAATATCCTCCTAACCCACGAATTTGAGCCTCTGGTACTATATCAATATTGACTCTGTTAATGTTATAGAATAAGCAGTTATTTCTCTGATCAATTTTTTTTGTGATTGTTAGATTGCTGGTTTTGGGCTTGCTAGGTGGCACTCTGAATGGGATATCAGCACTGAGGATCAAGTTATTGGAACTTCAGGGTACATATTCTTCTGCTAGGCATCCAAAATGTTACTTAAAATTGACATAATCAAATTAGATGCATTCCAAGATATGTAAAGAAACTATTAACATGCTTAATTAATCTGATTTTTTATGATGCTGAATTACTTACCCTCAAAAAAAATTAATGGTGCTGAATATGTCTGAACCAGGTACCTGGCACCAGAATACTTGGAAGGTGGACAAATTACAAATAAAGTTGATGTGTATGCATTTGGTGTTATTTTATTAGAGCTAATGACAGGTAAAAGAATGGATGAGCTGCAATATATAGAGAGACAGCAGTTCCTGTCTGAATGGTTCCACCCACTAGCCTCATTAGAACCAGGCCATGTTATAGCAAATAACTATCATTCACTGGATCCATGCTTGACCTGTGAACCATCCTTTGACTTCCCTCATCAACTAGAGGCAATGTGTCGAGCTGCTTCCTTGTGCCTACGTCGAGATCCTGAATCCAGACCCCCAATGTCAAAGGTTTCTTGTCTCTCCCTCTTGATTCCAATTCTTATTCCTTAATTTTTAGTGCTTATCTTCATGATTAAATGTTGTCCCCATTTTCTGGATAGACAAGTTGTTTAAGTTGAAAACCATTCTCTTTATTATAGGTTCTCAGAGTGCTAGAAGGAGGAGATTTGGTTCCTCTGGGTTTAGACTTGAACACAGTCGGGTGTAGAAGTGGCCATTTGGGTGGTATCAGCTCATTTAGACAACCTGAACTGAAGAGAAAGCATTCACGTAGGCTCTCACATTGAACAATTGGTTGGCTTTTGGATGAGAGGACTTCTAATTACATGTATAGTTGAAATGGATTGTTTTTTAACTGGTGAGTAGGCAGCATATGGCAATTATCCACTTAAATATATAGATTACATTTTGTTACGGCTGTCATGTCATTTTTGTATCATCTTCACTTTTATAGGAATTATAGTTTAAGTCCTCATATATGTCAGATATTTTTCTCAATCAGTTCACCTAAATAAGCAGGCTAAATAAATTCAATTGTAACTTGAGAGGAGGGTTACCTTTGCCTTAGGTTCAGACTTCAGGGCATTGAATCTGCTATGTGCCTTTGCAAAAAGAGCAACAATCAACAGCTTGGGTTGACGATTGTACTTTGCCTCCATTGAACAAATATATTTGTAGCCCCAAACAACTTCACTTCTACTAAAGAACATTTAAAACGTGAACTTGTTTAATATCAAACACTTTTTTTCAGATACACCAAAAACAATATCACAAGAGTGTGCCAGCATTCTTGTTACTGCATAAGCAGCTAGGACTCTGACAAGATCAATCACTCACAGTGAGCCACACAGTGCCTTAATAACATGTCTCGCGTACACAAATATTCATACTAGATTGAAACTCACATGTTGACTGCTCAACCTCAAATAATCTTCCACACACTGATACAAGCATGTTGCATGCCCATCAAACTTTTAATTGATACTTACAATCAAGATGTCTTATGCAACAGACCATGTGTGGTTTCTCATAGTAGTTGATTTATTGCAGTGTGACAAACTTACACAGAGAGGTGATAGATTGCAGTTTAGAGTTAGAGAGTTTGTGCTGTCTATAAATAGCCTTGTCAATTGTTATCTTCATCTTGCAAATGTTGTGGGAAATGTTATATTATCCGAAGAATGCCTATGGATCTTTGCCTCCATCTGCAACTGATATTGCTAAATAGTTGCAGACTCTAAGCACCTCAGAGTACACTCATACATTAGACTAAGGTCCGTTTGGATACCGCTGAAAACTGAAAACTGAAAACACTGTAGCAAAATAATAATGTGTGAATAGTACCATGGGACTCCTTTTTAATGAAAAAGTTGGTGAAAAGTGAAAATTGTGGGTCCGTGAACAGTAAAAGTTGTGAAAAAAGTCAAAAGCTGTGGCTACTGTTCAATGAACAGTAGCCGCAACAGTGATGCTACAGTGGGATTCCGCTGGAAACGCGTGGAAAAAAAAAAAAAAAAAGAAGGCTGAAACGTGAAACGCAAAACGTGTTCAGCCCAATCCAAACGGAGACTAAGACATCCAAAAGCAAATATGATCAAATCTGTGGCAATAGAATTGAGCCTTGAACTTATAATTAAATATTTAATGAATACTCAATGTAATTTGATTACCAGTTCTAGAACTGTTTGATCTTTCTTTTAAATCTCTGCCAAGTATGAGACCAACATTGTCGAGTGCGCTTTGCCAAGCCTTTAAGTTTTATAGTTGTGTTGGGTCGGTGGTATACCTAGAAGAGAATGGTCATCCATGTTCCACAATGGTGCTTGCGTCAAATGTACTTCAAGACCTTACCTTGTTTGAATCAATCAATAAGCTGATGATTATAGGATTGTAAAAACAACATAGGTAGTGGAAATATATCAATGAAGTAATTGAAGTCTAAAGACAGAAAAAGTTGTTGTAAAGTGCCTGTTCAACCAGTCAATCTTGTTCTGAAGAATCTGAACATGAGCATTTCACACAGTCTTCCCAACCACCCAGGTTAGAATGATTTCAGGATAAAGATTATGTAGTTCACTCCAACAATTTTTTCCTCTCAACGTTACAATCACGCAAAGCAATCTTAAAGTTGGTAAAAAGTTCGAGTTCAAATTTATTATTATTATTATTATTATTATTTTCACTACAATGACAAAATCAAAAGAAGGGTGAGAATGCATCGTCTTATGAGAAGGGCACAATATGCACTGAATGAATGAGGAGAATAATGAAATTAATCAAACAAGAACTAATTTAGAGGCACCTAAGACAGCTTTGAGCCATCTCAAAGACCAAATTCTCCTAAATAATTAATAGTACTAGCAAATAACAATAAGGAATCAATTCATCAAAAAATAATAATAAGGAATCCCAATAACCACGTAGAAAGCAAAAAATATATATTAATTTTAATTCATTCCCACTCATAAAATATACATATCATCCATCTCAATCCACACCCACACCAATCTTCCAAATCCATTTAAAAATAACATCAATCCCTCGTCATCTTTCTTCCCTTCCATGTAGGCAAACCCTCAACATAACTACCTCAAAGTTCAAACCCCAACATCCACTAGCCTCAAATCCACGTATCACCAAGTTGCAGTTTTTGGTTTTTTTTGGATTTTGTTTTTTTGTTTTTTGGGTTACAAATTCAACTAAACAAATATATAACATCTATCTCACAATGAAAGTGAATCCCATACTATTTGGGATTCACCTGATATAAGAAGAATATTATATGTATCGTTTACACAAAATAAAAATTTCACGAAATATATCCTCGACACGTGGATATGATTTACCGGATCTGGAGGGCCCACAAAGGTTGTTGTTGTTGTTGTTGGGATCGTCAGTGCTTCTTGGTCATGCTAACTCTGCCTGTAGAGGAGAAACTCCCATCAGATGGCACTGAATCATGATCATGATTATGATTCCGATTATGATTATGGTTCTGATTCAGACTCTGCTGTTGCTGAAACTGAAACTGATACTGTTGTTGTTGTTGCTGCTGTTGTTGCCTCATAACCATCAGATTCAAATCAGGAGCCACACTAGAAACACACCAAACCTTCACAGACTTATCAAGACTCCCACTATAAACAATCCACCGTTGATCATCATTATTGGACGGCTCACGATCCTCCTCAATAGCCAAGCACTTAACGGGTCCGTTATGCCCCGTCAAAACGGAAAGACACGTGTGAATAACGCCGTCTTTCCTCCACACACAGATTGTCTTATCAGCCGAACCACTCAGCACCATGTTCCCTGCAGCCGCGAGACACAGTACAGCCAATTTATGTCCCCTGAGGACACCCCCATGTGATAGTTCCTTCTCACTCCGTTCCCAAAAGTTAACGATTCCGTCAGAGGACCCACAGTACATGACCGAACCGGAGGCGTTAACGGCTAACGCCGTTACAGCACACTCTTGCTCCAACAGTTTCTGAGTCAGAGAATGCTTCGTAACCTTGCCATTAACTTCTCTTTTCCAAACTTTAACGGTTCCGTCAGCTGAGCCTGTGTAAACCAACCCCTCGGCACTGGCCACAACAGAATTAACGGCGTCATCGTGAGCGTTAATCGATTCGATGCACTTCGAGTTGTCGATTTTCCAAACCTTAATAGTCCTATCCCACGAAGCCGAATACAGAAACAGTTTGTCTTCGCTCAAACTCAAACACGACACCGCGTCCGTGTGTTTGATCCATAGAGCAGTACGACGTCGTCTCACTTCGACATAATTACTAGGTTTGATCGAGCTTTTGAAGATATCCATCAAACTCGGCAAAGTCCCAGCTCGTTTATGAACGCTCGGGTTCTTAGGAGAAACTTTCCAAACACGAATTTTCCCGTCTTGGTGACCCGTGAAAATCTTTTCCCCGGAAAGTATAATAGCTTTAACCAAACCGCTATTCCCTTTGAACCCCGAGAATTCTTTGAGGTTTTTCCAGACCCG
The DNA here is from genome assembly GCA_023736055.1 of Quercus glauca. NCBI lineage: Eukaryota > Viridiplantae > Streptophyta > Magnoliopsida > Fagales > Fagaceae > Quercus > Quercus glauca. Next base: position 94,408,467 of record CM043316.1, on the reverse strand, counting down.
AATGTTCTTACTGTCTGAGCCAGTGTATAAGAGATCACCGGACGCGGCTAACGAATAAATATGGCCTTCTTCGCGAACCAGCGAGCCGATGAGAGCGTTTTGAGAAACGGTTTCGTCGAAATCAGCCCAAGCTGATTTGGTGAAAGGTGAAGTTTGGTTCCATGGTGACATTGTCATAGGAGAACCCTCACCGCTCATTCGACTCGGGTCATAACAAGCAGATAGGTTTAGGGAGGCACTGCTGTTACGCATTGGGAAATCATCGTCGACATTATTTGTCGAAGATGAGATATTAGGATCAGAATGCAAGACGGTTTCGAACTTCGACCTCGACATGCTAGTCGTTCTGGCTGTGTTGGCGTACAACATTGGAGCGCCTCCTCCATCGGGGCCTCCTTCTTTAATATCTCGCATTGCAAATCCCAACATTTAGGAAGATGAAGAAGGGATAAAAAAAACAACACAAAAAAAGTGTTGAAGTTGAAGAGAAAAAATGGTTTAAGAGACTGAAAATGGAAAAATAAGTAATGGTGAAAGATTGGGATGGTTGAGAGGAAAAGAAGGATAATATGAAAGAAGGAAAGGCGGGAGAAGAGTGAGAGTCTATATATATAAATAGTATGAGGATTGAACGATAGAGAAGATAGGGGCGGTGAGATGTTGACACGTGTGAGGATGATACGTTGGGTTTGTTTTGATTCCTGAAAGGCCGGGTCCCATATTAAGAATAGCATATGACTGTTTGTTTTATGAGTAATTGTAACATGTGTAATGATATGGTCACAAATTGTTTTACATTATTTTTATAAAAAGTTGATATGGCTAATTTTTATTAGTTTTCATCTAAATTTACCATTAATATCACTTTTTTATTTACCAATAATCATTCACTGCATCAGCACTTTGTAAAATTTTTATAAAATAGTTTGTATCTCTAGCATTATTCATGGTAAGGTGTCACATAAACAACAACTTTTCTAGTAATATCTGTGTAACTGATGAGTTGGCAAATTTTTATTATTAATATTACTATTTACTAACCAATGACAATTTTTTTCATACATTTTTTTGGTTTGATTAGTTGGGACAGTTGTTATAATTGAGTGGATGATGGTTTTCAAGCTAATCTTGGGGTATATTAAGTTGTCAAGGAGTGAATTGCATATAATGATTAAAACTGTTCTTGTTGGTTTTTCAAAGCTAATCTTGGCCTGAATTAAGTTGTGAAAGAGTGAATTGCAAATATTCAAAAAAAAAAAAAAAAAAGTTCTTATTGGTTTATAAGCTAGTCTTGGGGTCAATTAAGTTGTGGGTGTGGGGGGTAAGGGATGGAGTTCAAGTTACAAAGAGAGAGTTTCACATATATATACACTTAAATTATTCTATAGTAGAATTTCTATTTTGTATATAAAATAAATAAATAAAAAGATAATAATAAATTATTAAAAAAAGTTTTAGAAAATTTTCTACCTATAATATTGCTCTCAAAGATAATGAGATTGCAATTACTTAGAGTTTCCCCCCAAAAAAATGGAATTATACACACTTTGATTGCCTTTCATTTTAAGAAAACATGAAAAGATTTTGGCTGCCTAGGCTATGATGAGCTTTGCTTTTTGCTCAATGAGGAAGAGCATGATTTGTTGGTTAAACTTCAAGAGTAAATTTCTTCAATTCTAGCAAGGGGCGACTTTCTTTACTTGTATTGAATTGTTGTTTATCTTATCAACAAAACAGTTGGAGACACGAAGACCCTGTTTATAATGAAAATAAGGATCAAAATATCCCAACCACTTTAATCTTGTGGAATTAGTAGCTGCTCCTTTACTAATTAGCGAAATGGACAGTTATAACAATTATAAATAAACCACATATCAAAAGTCTTGCTTGGTTGCAAATTCTAGATGTTTTTATTTAAATTTCTTCTTGGCAGCTAGACACTGAGAGTGAGATATCAACAAAGTTACGTTCTTCAACCGCAATTTGAAAATAGAAATTTGAAGCTTGTGGAATAGGTTCTATCATGGTCCACCTTTAGAACGTTTGTGCAGGGTAAATCTGAGGGTCCAAGATCAATAAGAGTGATAGATTTTTGTCACAAATCATAGTCAAAAGCGATGTTAAAGATATTATTACAAATTTGACTACATAAGCTTTATAAGAATTGTGTCACTAATCACAAAATAGTAATTTAATATTTATTTTTTAGATTGTTGAAATAACACTACCAATGAATTTGTAAGTTATGTAGTAAAATTTATTAGTATTTTCCTTAATGTTATCATTTTTGCGTAAGACCCAATTCTCTGAATATAAGGGCATCTTGGCTCTAGCAGAAAAAACAAACATTTTATCAGTTTGGAGTTTGGATCACACTCTCTTGTGATATGTTTAGAGGGCAAACTGATTTGTATATGAAAATCAATAGACACCTCTAACGTCGCAACCCCTTTGCCTGAATTGTTAGGGCTCTGACTCTCACCTTATGATTTCTAAGGATATAGTGGAATATGGGGTTAAAGGAGGATATCATGTTGTCCTAGGCAAAAAGAGAAAAAGAAGGGATGAAAACGTTTTATCTTTCTTAATCATTCTATTATATATGGATCTGCAAATGGTTCAAGCGTGGTTTTTCCAACTAAGACCCTAGCTAGCGCCATAATTGACATTTTCTGTTTTCAGGCAATACAATGAATGGTGGGAGGCAAAAGATAGCATCATGTTACCAAAGACAAAGGAAAAGTGGAAGATCCCATGGAGATACGTTTCTTTGTTATGGATTCCTAGCTAAATAAAGCTTCAAGGCACATTTAGCTCAGCGATACTGTTTAGCACAAAATAACACTTTCAATCCGACTATGTTACAACTCACAACTACTCAATATTATATTCAATTAACAAAAAAAAAAAATTGAAATAATTTGTTTCATGTTCTCTTAGCTGTATAAACTCTCACCAAGAGCATTTAGTTCAATGATATTGTTCAGTCTCTTTTATGATGAGAAACAATGTTCAAATCTCTTTTCCTCTATTCAATTTTACAATTGAATGATAAAATAATAAAATATTAATAATGATGTTAAAATAAATAAATAAAAACCCTATATATATGAACTTTCGAATATGCTGAGTGCTGACACAATTTTATACTATGATTTTAAAAAATTATTCATATAATTGAAATGAATGAATCAAATTAGAGGAAAATAAATAAATCGTAGAGAAATAATACATATTTACGTCTTAAAATTTAAGTATTTTGTAGGTAGGAAAATAAGTGATACAACATTTGACTTTTCTGAAATTAATAATGGGTGAGAGGAGAAAAGAAAATTATAGCAAGAGACTAGATCTTGCCCTAGCCAATGCTATAGATCGGGTCAAGGAACTTGAGTAACTAGAGGCTCGTAATGAAGTGACAAAACTAATCAAATAAGTTGATGCAAATGATGTCGTAGCATTTTTTTAGGTCTTGGGAATTTTCTTTTGATAATTTGATAGTTGGGAGATAAGGAATTTTAAACTTTAGTTATATTTGTTGGAAAATATTTGAATATGTTAACCAGTTAAATTACAAGAGTCTTGACAAATTTTAAAAAAATTTATTTAAAAAAGTATTGTTTTAGGATGAGTGTCATAGGTATAGACCAATTGATTTTTCCATTTTTTGAAATATCTTTAGGCCCATCATAATTCTTGAGGAGTTACATAAACTTTGAGGGCCAAAAAATATTAATCTTTTATAAAATAATTTGAAGATTACCTTAACTTTAGGTCAATCATAATTTTTTTTTCTCCGTCAAAAGTTTTATTTTTGTTATCTCCGATTCTAAAGCTACTCATTGTTGCCAAGTTCATTCTTCCATTTAGAAATTATGTTTTCTAGACACATGATGCTATAGACACAAAAAATTTCATTATAATTTTCACAACAATTTAATTAAAAACTTTTACTAATTTATATATAAATTCATCACTAATTAATATCGTTTTTTATTTATTGTTAACAATTTACTAAGTTAAAATGAAATTTTTTTTTTTATTTTTTATTTTTATTTTTTGTGCCTATACACATTCTTTCTTGATTATATGAAAAAGAAGACCTCGAGGGCATCAAAAACTAAGTGCATAAGTACGTTGTATTTGGAGGTTTTCTAGATTTGATGACCGTTGCTTGCCTCAAAATACATTGAATTGGTATTACACTATTACCCAAAAAGGAAACGAAAAAACATCTGATCCTACCGATAGATCAAAAAACCCAAGTCAGCTATTTACGTTTTTCCATAAATACACAGAACCGTCCGTGTGCATATATAAAAGGAACCGCTAATAAGACAGTGACAGGTGTTTTAACAACTTCCAAGACATGTCAAATAGCCGCCACATACCTAGGCTGACTTTGGACCCTAGGATAGTTGTTTTTCTGTCACTTTCATTTTTCAGTGGTTCGTTTGTTTCTGCCACCTGTGTACGTTGATTCAATCCTATACTGTAGATGTTGGCTTGGGATCGTTAATCAAGCAACCACTGTTTGACAGCCACGTCACCGGCGATACGTAAGTATTGTTACCCAGAGTGTATAATGCCGGCTTGTCTGTTGTAACCTCCATTATCCATATCATTGGTATTTGGATTTTTTGTCAATTAGCAGTACTAATTTCGACTACCATAGTTCTTCTAAAAGAAACAGCTATCCATCTTTGAATTCTCATGGCATAAACGCCTCTTACACTCTGTATCTATTGAAAAAACTAAAAATGGATAAGAAAAAAATAAGGAGAAAATAATGATTTTGATTGTTTGGTTTTGGTTTAGAGGAGAAATTCTCAGAGTGTAGATGCTTCTTAGCCTCTATTTTAACGGAAAGATTGAAAATGAATAAGAGAAAAATAGGGAGAAAATGATGATTTTGGTCATTTGGTTTTGGTTCAGGGGAGAAACTCTCATAATATAGACGCCTCTTATCCTCTATTTTAACGGAAATATCTAAAATGAAGGAGAGAAAAGTAGGGAGAAAATGATGATTTTAGTTGTTTGGTTTAATGGAAAAACTCTCATAATGTAGATGACTCTTACACTCTGTTTTATCAAAAATAATGAAATTAAATGAGAGAAAAAGTGGGGAGAAAATGATGATTTTGATTGTTTGGTTGAAGCAAGAAAAGTTAGTGAATTTTGGTAGGACTTGGATATTTTCTCCTTGGAATCACCAAAAATCAATAATCTTTCCAGATTATGACGAAAACATAGGAGAAAAAACACAAGAAAAACACAATTGCATATTTCCCTCTTCTACCCTTCTCTAACGTCTCAAATAAAAAACTACTTGCCTTTCACAACTTCTTAACACTTTTTTCATAGGGCAATACTAGAAAAACAATTTATTTTTGCAACTTGTTAAGGTGATAAATTGTGATTGAAACATCATTTTAACATAAACCCACCATTAACACCATTTCTATAATATACCAATCACAATAAATCAAGTTATCAATAATAAAAATAAAAAAAAATGTTATGAAAGTTTTGTATCCCTATATTCATTGTTTTTATATGGTGAGAAGCAAACTAGAATTACTATGTAATATATCATCCATTGATTTTAAGCTTTAATTTCACTTAATGTTTATTATCCCTATATTCGTTACTTCTTTTTTTCTTTTCTTTTTTTTTTTTTTCTAATAACCTAAAATTGATTTTAGGTTCTCTGCTTCACTAATTTCTTAAAATATTTCTGGAAAATATTTTTTGTTCTGTTCTATTCTTTCCGATGAATTTCTGTTCATAAACTAAAATATTTTATGTTCTGTTATGTTCTTTCCAATGACGATGAAAAAATTAAGGGCTTTTTGATGCTTATTCCTTTTTATGTTCATTTTAAAAAAATTTGTTCTATTTTAATCCGTGGGTTCTATTAGAAAGCTAGAGAATATTGAAGCTTTTTGTGGACTTTGTTGAATCCATGGGTAATCTTGATTGTCTTAATGGGTAATCTTGATTTATGGATGCTTAATCTATTATGATGATTTTGTCAGGGTTGTTTTGTATAGGCTTTAATTCAAAAAAAAATTTATTGGGCCACGATTTGGGCTGTGGATTAGGCCCAAAACTGACTTGCTTGGACAGAGCCCGCAGGACACGATGGGGCTGGTTTGGGCCCTACAAAAAAAAACATGTTTATTACACAGGCCAAATTCGAGCATAAAGAAACCTAACCCGAACTTGACCTATTGCCATTCCTAGTTGGTTCTCTATTATTTAGGAGATTAAGTTAGTTATTATTTGGATATTATTTAGCCAATTGCTACAGCTATTTGAATTATCTAGTAATCATTTGTACCCTCGATTTGTTTCCGCGATAATGTTTTTTAGAAAATGAGTTATTTTAAAAAATATATTTTTTAACAAAACTCTCTCGTTTTTCAATGTTTGGAAGTAACCTTAAATGAGTAACTTCTCTTATTTAGCTTATTATGAGATAGAGTTGTTTTTTCAAAAAAAATTAGTGGAAAACGATCTCTAAAAATAAGTAATACTTTCTCTATTGATCGGAGATAGTTTTCCTTTGACTCATTGTTTCTAATGTTACCAGACATTAAAAAACATTAAAATATATATATATATATTTATATATGTAGGGACTCAAACTGTCTTGGACCCTGGACAATAAGATTTGTAGAGTGTGGACGTAAGAACTAGCTCCAGTAGATAGAAAAAGACGTAGTTGCGTCACAGCAGAAGGAATTTCCAAGCAAATGAGGGACAGATGTTCTCTTTCTTTCTCTTGGCTCCGTTTTCCGTGCCTCTCCTCTTTTTCTCCTTTCCCCCTTCTCCAATCCCCCTTTTAAGTATTTCGATTTCACCTTATACACTACTTTCCCGTTCTATTTTCGCCGTACACGTGTAAGTTCCCTTCTGGGAACTTCTTTCTGTCCCATCCAGCACGTCCCGGATCCTCCGCTTAGTGGTTATAAGGCTGCTTGGTTACTGTTCAGGTATCACCTCCACATTAATGCGGCCAGAGAGTTAGATGGGATGCATTTAATGTGGAGGCAGCAACTTTTAGGAGATATTTGCTACCTTTTCCGGTTCCTCCTTTGATCAATATTCATTTAGTTTAGTTTGCATGTAACTCTGCGAAGCTCCTTGACAACTAAGATAGTTACATCCACTTCAAAAGCTGGTTTGAGGAATGGACCTCGTCCTCGGACAGAGAAGTATCCTCGGACAGAGGAGTATCCTCGGACGGGTGAGTGTCCTCGGACTGGGCCGTTGGGCCACAAGCCCACTTTTTATGGACTCTGTTAGTTTTTTGGGCGACTGGCCCCACAATAGCCCCTCAAAATCTCACTTTTTGTCACCTCAGAAAAAGGGGGATTTTGATATCACGCCCTTAAATCCTACGTTGGGCTTTTCTAAATTTCAGACTGCCTTTTCACCTGCCCAAGACACGTCCCTGACGTTTCGGCGTCAGGAGCACGCCATCATTAAATGATGGCAGTTTCTCAGTCCTCCATGTTTCAGTAGGATGCGGATCTAACGGTGGGGGGTCTCCGAAACTTATGAGCGGGATTTTTCCCGCTTACGATTTCTGTGCCCTTAATAAGAGCTTTTCAAATCAAATTTCTTTTCAGTTACACAAAAAATCTCACGATCTTATCGAGTATTCGCTGAACCTATCCCTCTTTCCTTCTTCTCAACGATCTCATAAATACCTGGAGTTTGTCCGAGGAGTCTATTTTTCGCAACTGTAAGTTTCTTTAACCCTCCTCAGTTTTCCATTATCTTCTCTAACTTCTCTTCACAATTCTTAAGAAATGGATAGGTTTAAGTATTTAGTCGATTCCGAGGAGCAAATAGAGAAATTTAGGGCCAAGTATAAGATTCCTTCAACGGTGGGCATGAGGTACGCTTCCGTGGAGGAATGGTACGATAAAAGAGAAACAGGGGAAGTAGTCATCCCCATGATCGCTTTCATAGAGGGGGGGAATGACTATTCCGATGGGCCATCTTACTAGAAGTTACATCAGGTTCTTTAGATTGTCCCCCACACAATGTGCCCCAAACATGTTCAGGGTGCTAGGGAGTATAGAAGCCCTTAACACGAGGCTAAACTTGGGCCTTACCCATCACGATGTGAATTGGGTATACAACCTCCAACACTTAAAGGATGCGGGGTATTACCTTAAGTCCAGGTTCCCCGAGATAAGGTTAATCCAGTGTCTCCCTTCATCGAACAAGGGTTTGAAAGATGACTTTCTTATTTTTTCTGGTGCATGGCATGACGGTTTACCCTGTCCGACTCAGGAGGGCAAACCAGGTGGGGATTCTTAGGCTGAATGCCTTTGCATTTTAGTTTGTGCTCCTTAATTTAGGTTAACTTTATCCTTGACGGGAATTTCATTGCTGTCTTGCTGATTTTTGCAGATAGGCGCGCCACCAAGCCTCAACCCAGACTTATTAATAGGGAGAGTTTGGATAAGATTCTAAGGTCCGAGATATACATAAATCCGTCCGACGGTCAACTAAGGGCAGCACACGTTATCCTTCGGTACAAGCCAATTTCCACCTCCTTTTCTCAGCCCAAGTGCGTGATAAAAGCTAAAGATCCTCGGCTACGCCGAATCAGCGTAGCTTACGAAAGGAGCAAGTTCATAGTTCCTGAGGGTGTTCCAATCCCTGAAGGCACCCCATTTTCTCAGCCTTTACCTGAAGCGGCTATTTCCGTAGGGGCTTCCTCATCACGTCTTGCTATTCAGGAAGTGGAGGAGGAAAAAGAAGAAGAAGAACAAGAAGAAAAAGCTGAAGAGGTCTCGGATTCTGCGAACGGATTTGAGGTGTTCAACCGACCCCAATCTCCCGAGGTGATTTTTGGTGACATAGGCATCCAGAGAAAGAGCCAAAGAAGTTTGTTGGATGTCATTGAAGGTAAATCTAGGAAAGAGACTCCAGGGAGGTCACCCAGACTACTCTCCCTCCTCCTCCTCCTCCTAAACCTCCCCAACCTCAGGGGGCCGAACCTGTTGATCCTAAGAGAAGGAGAGAGCAAAAAGGTAAAGATGTAGTGGATACTGGGAGACTTCCTCCAACTTAGGAAAGTGAGGACCAGCAGCCTCTAAAACAGCGAAAGACAACTCGTGGGGCATCCAGAATGGGTGCCAGACAAACTGTTCAGCCCTCGGAGCCTGAAGCCTGGCTTCCTGCTCCTATGCTCGGTGGTGAGCCCTTGAGGGCAAACGCATCCATCAGAGAATACAATGGTGGGATTGGATGCAATGTTGCCTCGGCTCTAGAGGAAACCCTCCTTCTTCCTCGGGATATGGCAGAGCTCAAAAAGATGAAGAAAGATGAGCTTTTCATGAATATAAAAAGGCACCTGGGCATGGTATAGCATCCTTCCTGTTTTACCCTTCCCTTTTGGTTTACTTCATTTCTGACTATCTCGTTTTGTATATATGTATGTAGGTTGTTCAAACCACCTTCAGGCTAGAGGAGGTGACCAATAACCTTCACCTCCAGTGGGTCAAAGAGAGGGAGTTTAGGGGTGAAGCTTCCAAGGCGCTTACCACCAGTGAGCAGAGCGTAGAGGCGCTGAAGAAAAAGTTGGCAGACAAAGAATCTGCTCGAAAGAGTGCTGATTTAGCCATATCCAGCCTTCAAAAGCAAGCTGAAGACCATGGGAAAAAACTTAAGGATGCCAATGATCAACTAAAAGCTTCCAAGGAAAGTGTATCTCTGTTGATGAGACAACTGGAGGAAGCTCAAAGGCTTAGGGCTCGAGCTGAAAAGGAGAAAGGCGAGGCTAAAAAAGCAAGAGCCGAGGCTGAGAAAGCAAAGGATGAGGCCGAGCAGCGGGGATATGATGAAGACGTGGTCGAGATCGAGGATAGGTTCAAAAATGAAGTCCCAATTGTGTGTCGAGTGTACTGTGCTCAGACTTGGGAAGAAGCTCTCAATCGTGTGGGGATCGAGCCTTCATCAGAGCTGAGAAGACCTGAGAACACCTTTTTCCCTTCGGCCATACGAGCCTTAAGTACCCCTCCTCAGCAACAAGAGGTTTCCTCAACTGCGGTTGGCTCAGCTGAAGAGGCTCAGGGTCAGAATCCTCTCCCAACTAATCAGCATAAGCAGCCTGAAATGTCCGAAGTGGAAAAAGGGACCTCCTCAACCAAAGTAGCAGAGGATCTTAAGGATAGGCAAGCTTCTCAAAACTTTAAAAATGACTTAGCTTCTACCAATTTGCCTACTGTGGAGGCTTCAAAGGAGAAGGAGAAGGAGAAGGATGTTCCTCCTCAGGAAACAGCCAACGTCCCACCACCCAAGATGCAAATAAAATTAAGCAAGTAGTTGATGTATGCAGGTCAGAGTTCCCTTTTTTTTTATTTATATAAGATATTATGGGTTTATCTTTTTCTCGTATAATTTCCTGCACGAATATATATATATATATATATATATATATATTTTTTTTTTTTTTTTTACTGTTACGTTATCTCAAGCTATAGAAGAGCAAAATTTGGCACTACGAGAGAAAATTTAGTCTTATCTATGCCAATTGAGAGTCAAGCCAAACTGGAGGTAGCATTTCGAATAATTTGTCCTTAGAGGTATTGAACACCCTAAAATACTTTGAAGTGATGCTCATGGAATTTGTCTTGGTATATAAAGATGATCACATAGATCCTATTTAAGAAGCGCTAACTTTCATGGTGTGCATTAATTTCCATTAAGTTGTGGTCCGAGGATTTTTCGTGACTTAGTTTCTGTTTAATAATTTGTTTCATCATCTGAAGTATCTGGTTTTCCCAGAGGCTAGGGTCCGACGACCATGCGATGCCTAGGATCTGTCCAGTACCTAGTTTTCTCAAGTTAAGTGGTTAGTTTCTCCAGAGACTGGTGTCCGAGGACCATACAATGCCTTGGTTCTGTCTACCACTTAGTTTTTTCATCTGAAGTATCTAGTTTCCCCAAGGCTTGGGTCCGAGGACCGTGCAATGCCTTGGTTCTGTCCAACACCTAGTTTTCCAGTTTGAGTGGTTAGTTTCCCCAGAGGTTGGTGTCTGAGGACCATACAATGCCTTGGTTCTGTCTAACACTTAGTTTTTTAGTTTTTTTTTTTTTTTCATCTGAAGTATCTGGTTTTTCCAAGGCTTGGGTCCGAGGACCATGCAATGCCTTGGTTCTGTCCAACACCTAGTTTTCCAGTTTGAGTGGTTAGTTTCCCCAGAGGCTGGTGTCCGAGGACCATACAATGCCTTGGTTCTGTCTAACACTTAGTTTTTTAGTTTTTTTTTTTCATCTGAAGTATCTGGTTTCCCCAAGGTTTAGGTCCGAGGACCATGCAATGCCTTGGTTCTGTCCAACACCTAATTTTCCAGTTTGAGTGGTTAGTTTCCCCAGAGGCTGGTGTCCGAGGACCATACAATGCCTTGGTTCTGTCTAACACTTAGTTTTTTAGTTTTTTTTTTTTCATCTGAAGTATCTGGTTTCCCCAAGGCTTGGGTCCGAGGACCATGCAATGCCTTGGTTCTGTCCAACACCTAGTTTTCCAGTTTGAGTGGTTAGTTTCCCCAGAGGCTGGTGTCCGAGGATCATACAATGCCTTGGTTCTGTCTAACACTTAGTTTTTTCATCTGAAATATCTGGTTTCCCCAAGGCTTGGGTCCGAGGACCATGCAATGCCTTGATTTTTTCCAACACCTAGTTTTCCAGTTTGAGTGGTTAGTTTCCCCAGAGGCTGGTGTCCAAGGACCATACAATGCCTTGGTTCTGTTTAACACTTAGTTTTTTCATCTGAAGTATCTGGTTTCCCCAAGGCTTGGGTCCGAGGACCATGCAATGCCTTGGTTCTGTCCAACACTTAGTTTTTTCATCTGAAGTATCTGGTTTCCCCAAGGCTTGGGTCCGAGGACCATGTAATGCCTTGGTTCTGTCCAACACTCCAATTTACGTAAGGAATACAAGTAATAGAGCTCCAATTAAGCTAAAAGAGTATTATACGACAGAGCTGTTTGTGTTAATAGTAATACCTCTTTAAGCTGCTTACATTCCAAGGGTGGAGTACAGTTTTCTCGTCTAGATCTTCTAAATGGTAAGCCCCTATTCCTGCCACAGATGTGATGCGATATGGTCCTTCCCAATTAGGCCCTAACTTTCCCCAAGCCGGATTTTTTGTATTCCCCACAACTTTCCTCAATACTAGGTCTCCTGAAGCTAGTGGCCTCAGCCTCACATTCGCATCATAGCCTTGTTTCAGCTTGTGTTGGTAATAGGCCAACTGAACCATCGCCCTCTCTCATCGTTCATCTATCAGATCTAAACTCTTTCCCAAAAGCTCATTATTGCCATCTGAGGTGAAAGTGCTAGTCCTTAACGTGGGGAAACTCGTTTCGAGGGGAATCACTGCCTCCGCCCCGTACGTCATTGAAAAGGGGGTTTCTCCTGTTGAGCATCGAGGGGTTGTTCGATAGGTCCACAAAACGTGTGGCAGCTCCTCCACCCATCTTCCCTTCGCGTCATCTAGCGTCTTCTTGAGCCCACTCACAATGACCTTGTTGACAGTTTCGGCTTGACCATTTCCCTGTGGATAAGCTGGAGTGGAATATCTGTTCTTTATTCCAGGTCAGAACAGTACTCCCTGAAGGCCTTGCTATCGAATTGAAGGCCATTATCCAAGATAAGGGCCTGAGGAACCCCAAATCGGGTGACGATGTTCTTCCAAACAAACCTTTTGACATCCACATCCCTGATATTAGCCAGGGGCTCTGCTTCGACCCACTTTGTAAAATAGTCCGTGCCGACTAGCAGGTATTTCTTATTCCCAATTGCCTTAGGGAAGGGACCAACAATGTCTAAGCCCCACTGCGCGAAAGGCCACGGACTAGAAAGAGGGTTAAGGACCCCCCAGGCTGATGGATATTCGGAGTGAACCTCTGACACTGATCACATTTTTTGACATAATCCTGAGCCTCCTTTTGCATGCCTGACCACCTATACCCTTGGGTGATTACTCGATGAGACAAAGACCTCCCTCCTGTGTGACTCCCACAAATCCCCTCGTGCAGCTCTTCTAGAAGTGTCTCTGATGCTTCAGGGTGCACACAAAGCAGATATGGCCCAGAGAAAGAGCGTTTGTATAGCTTATTATCCTCGGACAACCAGAATCGAGGAGCTTTTCTTCTTATCTTGTCAGCTTCCAACTTGTCTTCGGGCAGTATATCCTTCTCAAGGTATGCCTTTATAGCATCCATCCAACTAAGAGTTGAGCTGATTTGGTTGACTTGAATAAGGTCTTCCGCTATCGGAGTGGGTGAGCTCAAATCTTCAACCACTATAAGTAGAGGTAAGTTCTGTGCCGAGGAGGTTGCAAGTGTAGCCAAAGAGTCCGCATACGCATTTCCACCTCTAGGGATATGGGATAATTCGAAAGATTCAAAATCCGTTTGCATACGCCTAACTCGGCTCAAGTAACTCTGCATTCTGGCGTCTCGAGCTTCCAGCTCTCCTCTGACCTGGCCCACTACCAGGCTTGAATCCGAGAACATCTCCACTGTTTTTCCACCAAGCTTCTTGACTGTCGTCATTCCTGCTAACAAAGCTTCATATTCCGCCTCATTGTTTGTAGCTAGGAATCCCAACCTTAAAGACTTCTCGACAACGGCCATTTCGGGAGATATTAGGACCAGTCCCACTCCTGACCCCCTTTGGTTTGCTGCTCCGTCCACATACACCTTCCAGGGAGTGAGGCGCTGTGTGGATATAAGGCCAACAGATTTTCCATCCACGCCGTGTGGGCTCGCAACTGTTTCTTCAGGGCTCTCAGCAAATTCGGCCACCAAGTCGGTGAGAACTTGACCCTTCACAGAAGTACGAGGCATATACTTTATGTCGAAAGCCCCAAGGATGGTGCCCTATTTAGCAACCCTGTCGGTGTAGTCAGCACTCCGAAGTACAGCTCTAAGTGGATATTGAGTCAGGACAACCACAGTGTGTGCCTGAAAGTAATGGGGAAGTTTTCTGGTAGCGTGCACCACTGCCAAAATGGCCTTCTCCAATGGTAGATACCGCACCTCAGCTTCATGAAGTGATTTGCTTACATAGTATACTGGCCGCTGTACGTTATTGTCCATTCGTATCATAACAAAGCTAATAGCATTCGTGGCTATCGCCAGGTAGGCAAAAAGAATCTCGTCCACTTTAGGGCTGGATAAGATAGGTGACCGAGTCAGATATTCCTTGAGCTGCTGAAATGCTAAAGCGCACTCCTCGGTCCACTCAAACCATTTCCATTTGTGGAGCAAAAGGAAAAAGGGCCTGCACCTGTCTGCTGATCTGGATATAAATCTGTTCAGCGCAGCGGTCATCCCAGTCAGTTTCTGGACTTCCTTGGGATTCCGAGGTGGTTGCAAGCTATTTATGGCCTTGATCTGGTCGGGGTTCACTTCAATTCCTCGGTGGGTCACCATATAGCCCAAAAACTTCCCAGAGCTGACCCCAAAGAAGCACTTGGAAGCGTTCAGCCGTAACTTATGCTTCCTCAACACTTCAAATGTGCTGATGAGGTCCATCACATGTTCGGACACTACCTTGCTCTTTACTACCATGTCATCAATATAAACCTCTATGTTGTTGCCTAACTGTGGCTCGAACATCTTCGTCATCATTCGTTGGTACGTTGACCCCGCGTTTTTCAAGCTAAAAGGCATTACCTTATAGTGATAATTTCCATTGGGGGTGGAGAAAGCTGTCTTCTCTTGATCACCTAGTGCCAGCAGGATCTGGTGATAGCCCTGAAAGGCATCTAGGAAGCTCATCCGAGGATGGCCTACTGTTGCGTCCACTAGCTGATCTATACGGGGCATAGAAAAAGGATCCTTAGGACAGGCTCTATTAAGATCCGTGAAGTCGACGCATACTCGCCATTTCCCATTTTTCTTCTTCACTACAACCATGTTTGCTAACCATTGAGGATAAAACACTTCTTTGATAGCCCATGCCTGCTTGAGCTTGTCAACCTCATCTTTGATTGCCTCGGCGTGTAATTTGGACAGACGCCGAGGTGGCTGTTTCTTCGGAACTGCTGAAGGATTGACATTCAAATGATGACAGATGAAATCTGGATCAACCCCTAGGGCTTCGTAGGCATTCCATGCAAACACATCCACGTTCCTTCTTAGGACCTCAACCAACTGCTCTTTCTCCGGCGAAGGTAATAATGCTCCCACCTGGAAGTACCTATCCGGGTCATCACCCACAGTCACCCTCTCCAATTCCTCACACTCAGCTTCCCCGGCGATAGTGCTGGAGAAGGTTCCTCGGTCCTTTAATTGCTATAATTCATCCTCGGCCCTGGCCGACGAACCTATCTCTGGCTTATGCTGAATAGCCGCTACCATGCACTGCCTTGCCATGGCCTGGTTTCCCAATATTTCTAACACTTGGCCCCCTGACGGGTACTTCACCTTCTGATGAAGAGTGGAAGAGACAGCCCCCAGGGTATGCAACCAAGGCCTTCCTAGAATCGCCGTGTAGGGAGAAAAAACGTCAACCACGATGAAATCCACCTCCACCACATCGGAACCTGTCTGCACAGGTAATCTAATCATACCCAACGGAATGACCGATCTGCCCTCGAAGCTTACCAACAGGGAGCTATAGGCCGTCAAGTCTTAGGGTGTCAAACCCAACCCCCTGTATAGGTCGGGATACATCACCTCAGCTGCGCTCCCTTCATCAATCATCACCCTCTTTACGTCATACCCTCCAATTCTCAGCGTAACCACCAAAGCATCGTCATGCGGCTGTATAGTTCCTCTCTTGTCCTCCTCTGAAAAACCTAGCACCAGTGAGGTGTTTAGCTTCGCTTTCTTCGGCATTGAATTTGAGCTCCCCTCCGAGCAATGAGATATGAACAGTATTCTGGAGGGACAAGACCCTGTCCTTCCAGGGGCCGCAAATATAACATTTATGGTGCCCAGGGGGGCTCCTAAAGAGGCATTTCCTCTCAACGTCGGCCTTGCCTGGCCTCCTCGGGCACTGGTGTGGTGCAGAAGGTTGGTCAACCTCCCTTCTCGGACTAGCTCTTCCAAGTGGTCCCACAAGTTTCTGCAGTCCTCAGTTGTATGCCCATGGTCCCGATGGTACTGACAATAAATGTTCTGATTGCGTTTCGCAGGATCCCCTGCCATCCTATTGGGCAATTTGAAGAAAGGCTCGTCTTGTATTTTTTCTAGAACTCGCTGGACTGGTTCTCAGAACACAACGTTGACTGCCTGGGAATTAGTAGATCCTGACTGCCCCACAAAGTCTCTCCGAGGTCGATTGTTGTTATACCGATCCGACCTGAATTCCCTCCTCTCCTGAGAGATCACCTTGGACTTTCCTCCACCCCGTATCTGATCTTCCTCTATCCTTCTATACTTGTTAATCCTGTCCATAAGCTGTCGCATGCTGGTAACAGGCTTACCGGTTAAGGAACTCCTCAGATCATGATCGGTTGGAAGGCCCTCCTTGAAGGTATTAATAGCCACCCTGTCGTTGGCTCCATCTACTTCGTTATACATCTCCCAATATCTGTCAAAGTATGCTTTCAGGGTTTCTCCCTCTCGCTTAGACATGGATAATAACGACCCTAAAGGCTGAACAACCCTTCTGCAAGTAATAAAGCGAGCCCCAAAAGCTTGGATGAGTCTCTCAAAGGAATCAACAGTATTCTCCTCCAGGCCGTTGAACCACCTTATCGCCACCGGGCCTAGGCTTGAGGGAAAAACCTTACACATCAAGGCCTCGTCCCTAGAGTGAATGGCCATCCTCTGATTATAATGGCTAACATGCTCCACCGGGTCCGTCTGACCATTATAAATGGTGAACGTAGGTTGATGGAACCTCCGAGGAAGGCTTGCGTCCTCTATGCGTCGCGTGAACGGCGACTTGGAAACTTGACTCAGTGCCTTGTTCAAAGCCTCGTTCCCTAAGCCCTTCTGAGGTGGACTTTTGTACGTCCGTCGACTGTAATGCTCTTTATCATGGGAGAAAAGCTCACTGGGCGGAGTTCTGGACCGTCGCCTGTAGCTTGTATCGTCTGACTCATCAGAGGGTAGCTTCGAGTCCTGAGTCGTTCACTTTCGTCGTTCGTAACGTAATTCCCGTCTTAACATATTGATCTCCCGCTGCATGTCCCTATCGTCCTTAGCATGGGAGATATGGCTCTTCCCTCGATTCTGACTCTTCTCCGTGTGGGTTGTTCGCACACTTCCCTCGCGATCTCCCCTTCGTTCACGGATCACCAACGGAGTACCATGTTGGGGTCCCCTAGACTCTGCTTGGTGTGGACTGGTATCCACCTGTTATGGTGCTCCTTCTGCCATCAGCTGTTGCACTTGTCTTTTCCCACAGACAGCGCCAATTGTAGGGACTCAAACTGTCTTGGACCCTGGACAATAAGATTTGTAGAGTGTGGACGTAAGAACTAGCTCCAGTAGATAGAAAAAGACGTAGTTGCGGCACAGCAGAAGGAATTTCCAGGCAAATGAGGGACAGATGTTCTCTTTCTTTCTCTTGGCTCCGTTTTCCGTGCCTCTCCTCTTTTTCTCCTTTCCCCCCTTCTCCAATCCCCCTTTTGAGTATTTCGATTTCACCTTATATACTACTTTCCCGTTCTATTTTCGCCGTACACGTGTAAGTTCCCTTCTGGGAACTTCTTTCTGTCCCATCCAGCACGTCCCGGATCCTCCGCTTGGTGGTTATAAGGCTGCTTGGTTACTGTTCAGGTATCACCTCCACATTAATGCGGCCAGAGAGTTAGGTGAGATGCATTTAATGTGGAGGCAGCAGCTTTTAGGAGATATTTGCTACCTTTTCCGGTTCCTCCTTTGATCAATATTCATTTAGTTTAGTTTGCATGTAACTCTGCGAAGCTCCTTGACAGCTAAGATAGTTACATCCACTTCAAAAGCTGGTTTGAGGAATGGACCTCGTCCTCGGACAGAGGAGTATCCTCAGACGGGTGAGTGTCCTCGGATTGGGCCGTTGGGCCACAAGCCCACTTTTTATGGACTCTGTTAGTTCTTCGGGAGACTGGCCCCACAATATATATATATATATATATATATTTTTTTTACACAAGAGTTTTCCATCAAAACAAATACGGTAAAAAAAAAAGAAGTAAAAGAACAAGCAAAAATTAATCTTAATTCCCTTCCTTTCTCCCACATCCAGGAGGTTGGTTGCTTCATATACAACCAAATTTTCTTTTTCTTTTTCTTTTTCTTCTTTTTTTTTTTTTTTTTTTTTTTTTTTTTTTTTTTTTTTTTGCTAAGAGCCAAATTATCTTTTATAAGTGTTAATTACCTAGACTTATCACATTTACCTTCTTAAGCAGTCCACCGTGGTATTACTGTAGACTTATAAGTTAGAAGAGCATTCACAGCAATGTTGCTAAAATATATAGCTTTTAACAACTCAAAACATTACTTTATCTATTTTAACACCTCAATTTATAATATACCTAACATCAAAGGTTTTATTTTAACATTTAACACATTAAAATAATATAAACAACACAATAAAATAATACATCTAACACAGTAAACAACAACCACAACTATTAACACATTAAAAAACTATTTTTTTAACACCCCACATTAAAAAATTATTTTTTGTTTTGAGTTTTAAGCTACACTGAGCTGCTATCTCTAGCAGCTCACTGTGGCTCAAACTTTTTTTTTTTAACTTTGGCTTCTTTATTGTAGAAGTTGTTTTTAGGGTATTAGTAGCTATAAATTGACCTTTTAGTTAACTTAGCAACCTTATTGCATATGCTCTAAGCAGTTTGTTGGCTACAAATGACATAAAATATACCAACTTTGGAAGTCACCTGGCTAAACTAAGTTGTACATTGCTAGAGCCAAGCTACATATTGTATAAACTAATTATGTGTACTTATTGATGATGCTAGAATCATCAGTAGAGATGTTCATCTAGACTAGGATCGTCCACAATCGTTCCAGACCCTGAAACACACCCAAACTACAAGGAATGTGGTCACCGGTGTGGCGCCAGCCACAAAGCCTCCGATGCCAAAGTTAGAAAAAGCCTCGAAGCAAAGGAAGATAGTATAGCTTTTGTAAGTGAAATCTTTGGTAAGTGTTTTTCATACCTTTCTGGACTCTTGTTCATGAATATATATAGGAGATTTCCTTTCTCTTCTATCCGTTGGCTCTGTAATAATGATGGTGTTATTGCAGAATCTGTAACGTTTGTGCCAGGTGTTAAGTTGACGAGTACACCTCCAACGGCATTGATAATCATGGCTATTTTTGTAACGGCTTGTCTTGATTGAAGGACGATGGCCATGTCAATGTCAGGCAACCCCCTTAGATTGTGTCGACATTGCGGTCATGCTTATAGATTGTCCTTCACGATTGTGGACGAATATATTTTTGGACTATCAGCTGCCCCCCCCCCCCATTCCAAGGTTGTCCATGATTCGGACGGTCTTCGTAATGTGAGAAGTTTTTTTTTTTTTTTTTGACGTTTGGGGATGTGTTTTCCGCATTAATTGCCTTATGGCGGCGTGGCACGCATTGTAGCCACGTGTCTAGTTCTGATTGGCGAGGAAGTTTTGCTCCCAGTGAATACCTTTCTAGTTTCCCGCGATTTCCAAGGCATACTTCAATACTTTGTTTTCCTTTTTCCTATATCTCTTTGCCTTCTTCTCATATTTGGCTTTTCAGTGTTTCAGCTCTTCTCTTTGTTTTCTCTGTTGTGTGATTTTTCTGAGTTCACAGTTGCTGTCGCTTAGCCATTTACGATTTTCTTCCTCTTTTCAGGTACATATCCCTTCTTTTTCACTTTCTTTCCCTTTTGCTTTGTGTTTTCCTTCTGTGAAATATTGTCCTTATTTTGTTTTTTTTTTTCGAAATGCATATCTTTTCTTAATGGTGGATTACACTGAGTTTAGACATACTTCTCCCTCCATCGCCTTCCTTTTTGCTCGCTTAGGAGGACTATTAGATTCTTCCGGTGACAGGTATCCACAAATTGGGGATTTTGTGGTGGGGGGTAGTGGTTTGGAATTAGTGTTGGGTGATTTGCATCCACTATTGCTACAGTCTTTTTCTTGCTTCAAATCTATTCGTAGGGTCCTTAAGAGGGAAAATATGGGTTCTGATGTGGGATCGAGCGGTTAGGAGAGGGGTTCGACTTCTGACGTGGCTATGGACAGGGCTGTAATGGACACAGCTACCTCCGTGCCTCCTCCTTCTACTTCCGTTTCCGTTCCTCGTCCGTTTCATGCCCTCAAGGAGAAATGTGATTTGAAGGTAGATGTCTTTAGTAGATTTAGGGATAGGTTTCAATTCCCCGAGGAAACTAGAGTTCGTCTTCCCAAGAAGGGCGAAAAGGCTTGTACATTCGCCCATGGTGAGGTTTGCTTTTATGAGGCGGCCTTCTTGTGTGGTTTAAGATTTCCCGTCCACCCATTTATTATGGAGCTTCTAGATCATCTGCAGATTGCCCCCGGGCAACTTATGCCTAATTTTTGGAGAATTGTCATAAGCTGTATGGGGATCTAGACAACGATAGCAGATGGAGAGATGATTACCGTGAACGAGCTTACACATCTTTACCGCCTAAAAGAGTCCAGGGAATTTGGGTATTATGAACTTGTTCCTTGGGATAGGAGATCTCGTCTTGTAGTTGACCTCCCTTCGTCCTTTCGTTACTGGAAATCAAGATATTTCTTCGTGTCAGGTGATTGTTGGGAGACTTTATCAGATGACTTTTGGGAAAATGTCCCTAGGTTGCTGCGCCGATGGGAGACCCCTCGTCTTGGTGCGTTTGTCTTTTATGTCTCTTCTTTCTAGCGTTGTGATTGTTCTTGGTCGTCCTTCTAACCTCATGCGATTTTTGTTTTATTGTGCAGTGAAGGAACGTCTGGAACTTGATAACCAATTTGAGGGAAGGGTTCAGGAAGCAATTAAGTACGTCAAGACGATCGACGACTTTGACGAGCTCGTTGATCTGCGCACTTTGGTCTATCACTATTTGGGGCCTGAGCCTTCACTTTACGTCCTTCAAGCGATTGATTGAGAACAGCGAAAACATGAGTGGCTTCGATATGCATGATTGTTCACTTTTACTTTCTTATTTCAACTCTTGGCCCTTATTTTGTTTCTAGCTGTAGAAATGACGAGCAAATTTAAAAAGGATATGTATGCGAAAATCAAGGGGAAGAAGAACGAACCCCTTTCAAGCATCGTCCAAAAAACCTTGAAATTCACCGATAAAGAGAGAGAGAAAGAGAAAGAAATGACAAAGAGGGGTTCGTCCACCCCTACTCTGGACGAAGCAAGGATAGCTTCCCCGGCGGTTTCGATTGAAGAGGTCCCTGCCCCAAAAAGGCAAAAGACGGGGTATGAGGGCAAGGAGAAGGTGGGCGTCAGTATTTGGGACGATGCAGACGCCGCCGTGGCTCGGGTAAACGATTTTTTAACTCCTGAAGAGAGGAAACAGATTTCTCTTGTGCCTTCCCATGAAATGGTGAACCAACACGTCCATAAGCTACAGGTACTTTTCTCTTGCTTTATCATCATCATCATCATTTCTTCTCTTTTTTCTTTTTTTTTAATCCAATTTTTTATTCTTAGGTGTTGGGGGAGACGATGCATCTTACTTCGCAATTTTTGGCGAGTGAGGAGAGGGCTGTCCTGGCCACTTCCAAGGTAGAGGCTTTAGAGGCTGAGGCTTTGGGCTTGCGGAAGGATTTGATTGCAGCGATGGACGCCCATAATACCTCAAAAGAGCAAGTCAAAGTTTTGACCAAGCAACTTGAAGCTGAAAGGTCGCAGATAAAGCAGAAGGACGAGCTCCTTGCGTCCGCGGGTCAAAGGATGAAAGCTGCTGTGGCCAAGGCCGTCCTCGCCTTCCAGACAACTAATGAATACAATACTGTTTTGTTCCAGTGGTACTTCAAGGGGTTTGAATTATTGAGAATATATTTGATCAAGCATGGACAAGGGGTCAATCTGGATGATTTGGATTTTGAAGCCGTAGATAAAGAAATTGAGGCAGACGAGGCTGCCCTAGCGGCTCAGACTTCTATGGCTTCTGGCGAGGACTCTCCTGCAGCTGATGAGGGTGGTGACGATGCCCCTCCTACTTAGTACTTTTGTATTTTTTTTTTTTATGTGCCTTGCATGTTTTAGGCTTTTCAGATGAACACTTTTTTGGGTCCCCGTATGTTTTGGGGGTTTGTTGTTTTTTTTCTTTTGAACAATTTGCATCTTTGAGCATATATGCATTATATTTGTTGCTACTTTCATATTTGTTTCAACGTGGACTTATAAAAATTTGCGTTGGAACTGCCTCTTCGTCCCTTGTAGGATTTATTTTCTTTGTTTGTTTGTAGACTTAAGCCATTTCTGTTGGAGTGCTTTTGGAAGAGGTATGGATATTCGTCGTCTCTGGGCGACGTGTATTCTTTGGGGAAATTTCATCGTTTCTTTGATCTGGACAAGGGGCATCCATTGAAGAAATTTTGGTGTCTTTTCGATCTGGACGATATGTATCCTTTAAAGGGATTTTATCGTCTTTTCGATATAGACGATGTGCCTTCTTTGAAGGTTTTTAGGTGTCTTTTCGATCTAGACGATGTGTACCCTTTGAAGGGGTTTTGTCGTCTTTTTGATCTAGACGAACAGCCATTTTAGGTTTTTGAAAAGATAATTAGGACACGAGAATTACTGAACGATGCTATTGCAATGCTGGACGATTACTTATATAATTTTGCTTGAGTACATAACTTGTAGTAAAAAGCATAGAAAATAGAAAGTATGGAATTAAAGTATCACAAAACTGCTTACAATCAGACCTTGGATTTTTCATCGTAATACCTCTTTAGATGCTTGACGTTCCAGGGACGAGGTAGCTTCTTTCCCTCCAAGTCTTCTAGGTGGTAACTCCCTCGTCTTGAGTAATGGACGATTAGGTAGGGCCCTTCCCATGTTGGACCTAGTTTGCCTTGTGTAGGATCTTTTGTTGCAGGAGTTACTTTCTGAAGGACGAGGTCACCGATGCTGAATCTCTTCAATCTCACTCTTTGATTGTAGTACCCTGCCATCTTTTCCTGGTACTTGGCCATTCTCTGGGAGGCTTGGTCCCTGACTTCGTCCAAGTAATCCAGGTTCAACCTCAGTTGGTCATCATTGCTTTTTTCGTCAAAAAACTCCCTTCTGATGCTAGTGAGCCCTACTTCGACTGGGATGACTGCTTCTGTGCCGTATGTCAAGTTGAAAGGAGTTTCTCATGTTGGTGTTCTTGCCGTCGTCCTGTAAGCCCATAGGACGCTTGGCAGTTCCTTGAGCCATGCTCCCTTTACCCCCACTAACCGAGACTTGATAATCTTGAGCAAGGTTCAGTTAGTTACTTCCGTCTGTCCATTGGCCTGAGGATGTCCTGGTGAAGAATACTTGTTCTTGATACCAAGGTTCGAGCAAAATGATCTGAATCCTTGACAATCGAACTGACGACTTTTATCCGAGATGATCGTCCTCGAGATCCTGAACCTGCAAATAATATTTTTCCATACAAAAGTGTGTACCTTAGCTTCTGTGATTGTTACGAGAGCTTCTGCTTCGACCCACTTTATGAAATAATCAATTACAACAAGTAGGAATTTCATTTGTCTCTTTCCTTGTGGTAAAGGGCCCATAATGTCGATCCCTCATTTCGCGAAGGGCCACGGTGAGGAGATGCTTATCATTCTTTCTGCTGTGGCTCGTTGAATATTCTCATATCTTTGACAGCTGTCACATTTCTTCACAAAGACTGCTGCGTCTTGCTGCATCGTGGGCCAAAAATAACCTACCTTCATGATCTTCCCGGCGAGGGGCTTTGACCCCATATGATTTCCACAAACTCCTCCGTGTACTTCCTCGAGGACGTACCTGGCCTCCTCTTCTTCTATGCATCTCAAGTAGGGTTGAGAGAAGCCTCTTCTATAAAGTTGATCATTCAATACTGTGAATCGGGCAGCTCATTTTCGGATTTTCTTGGCTTCTTCAGTGTTTGTTGGTAGTCGTCCGTCCTTAAGGAAAGACAAAATTGGACTCGTCCATCCCGAGCGAGTGTGCACAGAGACAGTTTGCAACTCTCTGATGCTAGGGAGGTCTTGTTCTTCTAGTTTCCAATCGTTCGTCTCGTCCTGGATATCTGCTGATGCGCCCCATGCTACTTCATCGACTTCTGCATTCTGTTCTTGTGGAACTTGTATAAACTCCACACGACTAAAGTTGCTTACCAGCTAATTCACTAGTTTAAGATATTTTTGCATCCTCGTCTCCTTTGCTTCAAAATCCCCTCTGGCTTGTCCTATGATGAGCTGTGAGTCGCTCCTGACCACAATATTTTCAGCTCCCAGTGCCTGAACTAATCTGAGCCTGTTAGCAGGGCTTCATACTCTACTTCGTTATTGGTTACAGAAAATTTCAGCTGGACCCCATATTTAAAAACATCTTCTTGAGGGGAGACAATAACGATGCCTGCCCCACCCCTTTTTTGTGTTGACGATCCGTCTATGTTGATCATCCAAACTTCTTCCCGCTCCTCTTCCTGCTCGTTGATGGTGAATTCTACTATAAAATCCGCCAATGCTTGAGCTTTTATGGCTGTTCGGGAGCGGTATTCGATATCGAACTGGCTAAGTTTGATTGCCCACTGCACCATTCGTCCAGCTGCCTCAGGTTTGTTCATTGCTTTCTTGATGGGCTGGTCCGTCATTACTTTGATTGGATTGGCCTGGAAGTAGGGATGAAGTTTTCTTAAAGCCACTATTAGGGCGAAAGTGATCTTTTCTATTCGTGGATATCGAGCCTCGGCTCCCTAAAAGGCTTGGCTGAAGTAATATACAGGAAGTTGTATATTGTTTTCTTCCCTGATAAGGCTGCACTTACTGCTGTGACAGACACTGCTAAGTATAAAAATAAATCTTCGCCTTCTTTAGACGGACTCAAGAGTGGGGGATTGCTCAAGTACTGTTTCAACTCTTGGAAAGTTGTCCCGCATTCCTCCGTCCAGGCAAACACCTTCTTCACTGTCTTGAAGAAAGGGAGGCACTTGTCCGTTGCCCTAGAGACGAACCTGTTGAAGGCTGCTACTCTTCCTGTGAGCAATTGTACTTCTTTAGCCGTCCTTGGCGATGACATCTCGAGGATGGCCCTTACTTTTTCAAGATTTGCTTCAATTCCTCTTCGTGAAACCATGAATCCGAGGAACTTCCCTGATAAAACTCCAAAAGCACATTTGGAGGAGTTTAACTTCATGTTGTACTGTCTGAGCATGTTGAACGTCTCCTTAAGGTCGTCCAGGTGATCTTCTTCCTCTTTGCTCTTGACGAGCATATCGTCGATGTACACCTCCACATATCTCCCCATTTGTTTGCTGAACATCTGATTTACCAATTTTTGGTACGTGGTTCCTACGTTCTTCAATCCAAAAGGCATTACCCTGTAGCAGTAAAGCCCTTGGCTAGTGATAAAGGCAGTTTTTTCTTGATCTTCTTCGGCCATTTGTATTTGGTTATACCCCGAGAATGCGTCCATGAAAGTGAGAAGCTTGTGCCCAGTGGTAGAGTCTACTAGCTAGAAAATTCTGGGCAAAAGAAACCTATCTTTTGGGCAGGCTTGGTTTAGATCTGTGAAGTCGACGCATATCCTCCATTTCCCATTTGCTTCGTCCATCACCACTTGGTTCCGTTCGGGTGCAAAGACCCTTCTTTTCTGCTGGACTGGCTTCTTTTCCGAGTTTACATTTAGGCGGTGTTGGATGATGTCTGCTAGAATCCCTGGCATATCTTCATGGCTCCAAGCAAATACATTGCAATTGTTTTTCAGGAAACTGATGATACCTTCCTTCGTCCTTGGGTTTAGATCCGTCTCTACTTGAGTCGTCTTTAACGGATCCCCTTCGTCTAGTTCTACTGTTTCTAGCTTCTCCACGATCTCAGGCGTCTTATCTTCGATTACCCACGTATGGTTTTCTTTCGTGGCTAGGACGGCTTAATAACATTCTCTTGCCAATACTTGATCTCCTCTTATTTCTCCAACCCCGTGCTCTGTCGGAAACTTTACCTTCAGGCAGTATGTGGAAGTAGCGGCTTTCCAGCGGTTAAGGGTAGGTCGTCCTATGATCACATTGTAAGACGAAGGTGAATCTACAACCAAAAAATTGTGTATGTTGGTTACCTAGAGGGGGTATGAGCCGGCTATGACCGTCAACGTCACTATTCCACGGGGGTACACCTTGTCTCCACTAAAGCTGACGAGAGGTGATTCAAAAGGACGGAGCCTTTTTGGGTCTACCTTCAATTGCTGGAAGGCGGACAAGTAAATGATATCTGCTGAACTTCCATTATCTACCAGAACTCTCCTTGTGTTGAAACCTTCGATCATGATCATGATGACCAGTGGATCATCATGAGGTTGCTTTACCCCCCTGGCATCTTCCTCCGAGAAGTACATGTCTTGGTTCGTCCGTCGTTGCTTTAAGGGTGGTAAGCTATGAACGCTGTTTATTTGCCTTTGGTGTGATTTTTTGAGGGATCTGAACGACCCTCCTGTGGACGGTCCTCCCATGATGGTTCTTATCTCTCCTTTTACATTCTACAGACGAGGTGGTTGATCTTCACTCTTTTGGAAACCTTCGTGCTGATCCTTTTTATCATATCTGCTGGCTTTTCCCCTTTTCACATATCTTTGAAGTTTCCCTTTATGGATAAGTTCTTCTATCTGCTCCTTCAGGTCTCAACAGTCCTCTGTATAATGCATGTGGTCTTTGTGAAAACGGTAATACTTTCTCTTATCATGCACACTGGGTGGCGATTGGAGTGGCTTGGGCCATTTAAGACATTGTTCGTCTTTTATCTCTGTCAAAATCTGATCAACAGGCATCACTAGTGGTGTGAACTTCGTTTGTCAAGGATTCTTATCATCTCTTCGTCTATTCCCGTCGTCATTACGTCGGTCAGCTCGATCTCTTTTCTGCCCCCTTCTATCGTCTTCTTTTTTCTTCTTCTTCTCCTTCGTCTTTTCTACCCCATCTATAGCTGCCAAGGCGTCTTCAGCGTTCATATATTTCTGCGCCTTCAAGAGCGCCTCTGCCATCGTCTTCGGAGGATTCTTCGCTAAAGAAACCATAAAGTCTCTGGACTTTAATCCAGCCTTAAAGGTTGTGAGCTGTACCTTATCGTCTGACTCATCTACTTCCAGCATTCCTCGGGTGAAGCGCGTCACATAGGACCTCAAAGTTTCTTTTTCTCCTTATTTGATCTTGAGCAAGTGATCAGTTGTCCTTTTTGGACGTTGTCCTCCGACAAAGTGACGAACAAACGAACTGCTTAACTGCTCGAAATTATCAATGGACGATGTAGGCAATTTGGTGAACCATTCCCGGGCTGCTCCTTTTAGGGTGGTGGGGAAAGATCGGCATAGGATCTCGTCAGGGGGCTGTTGAAGACCCAAAGTCATCTTGAAAGTATTCAGATGATCTAACGGATCTTTTAATCCATCAAAGGGTTCAAGCTGGGCTAGGCGGAACTTGGAGGGCACCGGGCATTCCTGGACGGCTACTGTGAAAGGAGAGTCAGTTTTCCTGACGATTCTGTCCAATCCTTGATCCGTCTTTCCCCTAATAGCGTTTCTCAGCTCGTCCATCTCTTTCCTCATTTCCTTGAGAAAATTCGAGTTTGGTTCTTCTGGAGTACTGGCTTATCTCCTATGGCTGTCTCCGTCCTCATCTCTGTTGACTTTTGTGTGGTTATCTCCCTGTTGTAGTCGTTGTCACATCTCTTGGTTTTGCTTGGTGAGTTCTTCCACTATGGCTATGAGTGCTTGAATTTGTAAGGCCAATGCAGCAGGATCTGGGTTTGAGCTAGACTCCATCTCGTTAGAATAGAACAATGTCCTTGAACTAAACGCTCAAGAACAATAATAGTTCCCCATCTCGTTAGAATAGAACAATGTCCTTGAACTGAACGCTCAAGAACAATAATAGTTCCCCATAAACGGCGCCAAACTGATGATGCTAGAATCATCAGTAGAGATGTTCGTCCAGACTGGGATCGTCCACAATCGTTCCAGACCCTGAAACACACCCAAACTACAAGGAATGTGGTCACCGGTGTAGCGCCAACCACAAAGCCTCCGATGCCAAAGTTAGAAAAAGCCTTGAAGCAAAGGAAGATAGTATAGCTTTTGTAAGTGAAATCTTTGGTAAGTGTTTTTCATACCTTTCTGGACTCTTATTCATGAATATATATATATATAGGAGATTTCCTTTCTCTTCTATCCGTTGGCTTTGTAATAATGATGGTGTTATTGCAGAATCTGTAACGTTTGTGCCAAGTGTTAAGTTGACGGGTACACCTCCAACGACATTGATATTCATGGCTATTTTTGTAATGGCTTGTCTTGATTGAAGGACGATGGCCATGTCAATGTTAGGCAACCCCCTTAGACTGTGTTGACATTGCAGTCGTGCTTATAGATCGTCCTTCACGGTTGTGGACGAATATATTTTTGGACTATCACTTATTATACGTTATTAGCTTATTTGCAAATTTGGTAAAGTTTTTTGTCCTCAAAAAAGTGATCCAGGAATTAAACTCCCAGCCTAGATAAAAAATTAATTGATATAATAACTTGATGATAAAGAGTAATCATCATAAAGCAGATACTATAAATTGAAACTCTGGGACGTATTAAAAAAAATATGCTTGGATGCACTTATATATCTAAGACTAACAACATAATTGTCCTAATTTGCATGTGTAAATGCACGTTGTGTAGAATCAGACAGTTGAATGAAGACTATAAATACGTGCTGGTTGGAAGGTGGTGATGATTAAATTCTTTAGATTCAGCTTGGGACACTTGGCCATACAAGTAGGGATGGCAATTTTGCCCCACCCCGCTTTGACCCCCCCTCCCCGCTTCGCCCAGTGCGGGTTTTCCCCACCCCACAAAGGTGGTGGGGTGGGGATGGGGCAAGATTTTAGACCTGCACCTCGGGACAGGGCGGGGATGGGTTTACACTTTTTAGACCCGCCCGGCCCCTCCCCACCCTGCCCCGCCCCGCCCCGCCCCATCCCCACCCCGCCCCGCATTAATAAGGGTTAAATTGTAATTTTTTTCATACCCTAAAATCCTACATTTTAAACAAAAATATCATTAGCTTATTTTATTCTACCTAACGTGGCTCTCTACCTCTTTTTTCTCTCTAGCAAAGTTGGAAATAAGGTACCAATTTTAACATTTTCTTTTGTCTTTATTAGAAACAAATTTATATACTATTGAATTACTTATTTCATTCATGATTCGTACGTCTTTCTCAACTTATTTTTCATCATGAAAATAATTTTTTTTTTTAATACGGTACAAGTCTGGGCCTGAGTCTGAGACTCTAAATATTTGTATCTGTGTCATGGTGTGTGTGTGGGCATTTGGCTATTATAACTTATAAGGTATAGGTTTGAGACTTTGTCCCATTCTCTATGAAATAGTCACAAAATGGGAGGACCTGAGTGTGCTAGTTTTTAAACATACGTAGGAAAAAGAGACAACCAATACTTCTTATAGTTTTTCTTTGTTTGGACACAATATGTTACTTTATTTTATTTTATTTTATTTTATTTTTTGGAGGGCTGCTGTCTGCTAGTATCCTTGCTTTTTGTAAGTTTTTGGGCTTCAGTCCCTTTTTTCAATATAATTCTATCTTCGAAGTCAAAAAAAATAATGCACACTACTTAGTAATTTATAACATTTATTGGGTTCAAGTATTTTTTTTTTTTTTTTTTGAAACATGTCATTTTATTTGAAAAAATGGTAATAGTTGTAAGGAAAACTAACAAGAAATAAAGTTTTACGGGGTGAGGCAGGGCTTCGGGGGGCAGGGATTGGGCAAGAAAAATCCATGTGGGGCGGGGGCGAAGACCCCAT
Organism: Quercus glauca; assembly: GCA_023736055.1. Classification (NCBI taxonomy): domain Eukaryota; kingdom Viridiplantae; phylum Streptophyta; class Magnoliopsida; order Fagales; family Fagaceae; genus Quercus; species Quercus glauca. Next base: position 94,378,474 of record CM043316.1, on the reverse strand, counting down.
CTTTCAGCCCCGCCCCGCCCTATTGCCATCCCTACATACAAGGATGAATCTTCAGTCAATTGACTCTTGCAGCACAGTTGGGATACCCAAATCTGGAAAATTTTCCATTTTTGTTCGAATCGCAGATAATTTAACAAATCGATCCCTTATTTCAGAAAACATAAAAGAAAAGAGAAAGCCCTTAAATGCGTCGAGTAATATATTTGCCAAAGATGGACATTTGTAACATTTTTAAAATACGAAGAAGCCGCACCCTCTCCCCCAAATCACTCTTTCATGGGCTTCTATAGTTATAGTAGCGACACGTATTTTTCAAATAAACAATTATGACAACAAAACAATTATCGCCGGTTCCTCACAATGAAAATCTCAGCACGAAAATTGAATTATAATTTGACTGATACAAGTCTCGACTCTGAAAAGAGTCTAGGTCTCAATAAATGTTGGAAAATTAGTATGAAGTGAATAAAAAATTGACTCATAATGTATTCACTTAAACATGATATTAAAGTGGTGAGAATTCTAAAGTCCCACATTGAAAATGATAGAGAATATGAGTTTATATGCTCATGGGTTGGATATTGGGTTAGGTTTTAGTCATGTGTGAACTGGACCCTCTTGTTTAAATAATAATAATATTTTATTATTTTATTTTCTGAGTTAGTAAGTCTGTATACAACAGTTATTAATTGAATCAATGTATCTATTCAATAATGTATATTTTCATAGTCCCTTATTCATGAAAAACTTTTTTTTTTTTTTGAGAAACTCTCCTAGGGAGAAAATATTTTTTTGTACATTCATTTAAGTCAAAGAGAGAGAAAGAGACATAGGGTGAGTTTGGTTCAACTTTTTGAAAAAGTGCATAATGAAAAAGTGGAGTTTTCAAAAAGTGCATAATGAAAAAGTGCTTTTTAAAAAGCTGAGTGTTTGGTAAAAACTGTTAAAAAGTGCATAATGAAAAAAGCTGAGTGTTTGGCTAGTACTTATAAAAGTGGCAGTTTAAAGGGTAAATTACCAAAAAGGACAAGATATATATATATATATATATATATAAAAGAATTCTTTGTTTTAATTATCTCTCTTAATGCAAGTTATGGACACAACATTTTTACAAAAATTTCACAATAAAGTCTATATGACAAGTTGTTAATGGTAGATAAAAAAATAATAATGTCATTAGTAGGTCCAAATGAGAACCAATAACAACTTACTGTGTAAAATTTATTATGAGAAGTGTTACGTTCACGACATTTTTTGCAATATTTTCACAACAAAATTTATGTGGAAAGTTATTACTAGTTCTAATTTGAACCCACCATTGAAATTATTTTTTCACTAACCAATATTAACTAATAACAATCTGTTATTTAAAATTTATTATAAAAATATTGTGAAAATATTATAGTAGCATTTCTCAATTAGGATTTTTTATTTATTTTTTATTATTTTTCCTTTCTTCAGTTCACTTTCATCCATGAGTTACGTTTCATTTCTTTTTCTTTTCTTTTATTTTTTTCTCGTTTTTCCTCCTCCACACACGTGGCCACTATCTCAACCCTCCCCCCCCCCCCCCCCTCTTCTTTTATTTTCCTTTTCTTCCTCATTCATCAGAACATTCCGGGGAGCTCCATTCTCTCTTTTTCTCTCCAGCTCTCTCTCTCTTTTTTTATTTTTTTTTATTTTTCCTTTTTACTTGATTCCAAAACTCACTCTGCGATAAGAAAATTTTCCTTTTCTCCCTCATTCAAGAACATTCCAGGGAGCTCTCATCCTCGTGTCATTGCTCATCTTCGTCCCCAACGCAGTCCAGATAGGTCAGATGGTTTTTGTCTTCTGTCTTTTTTTTTTTTTTGTTATAATTTGATTAATTTTAAAATTGTGTTTTTGAGTTTGTATATAGATAATCTGATTATGCTTCAGTTTAGAGATGTTTGAGAGAAAGATTGTTGTGTTTGTAGTGTCTGTAGCAGAGCAGCATGGAGAAAGATTGTTGTATTTGTAGTGTTTGTTTGTAGTGTTTATCAAGGGTAATTTGGTAATTGACTAACCAGCCCAACGGATAGTTCCAACGCGCATGGACTTTTTGCTTTATGGACCTCCAGAGCTCCATAAATTTTGCGCGTTCTCAGCGCGTTTTTAGCCTTGGCCCAAAACGCAACTTTTTCCAAAAAGTTGCGTTTTGGGCTGAACCAAATGCACAAGTTGCTCCAACTTTTATATAAACGTGCATTTCAGCTCCTAAAACCTAAAACAAACGCACACATAGTGTAGTTCGCAAAGCACAGATCTTGTGTGCTTCTTCTTCGTGCTGTAGATCATTTTATCCTGGGAGACAGATGTTTGTGAGTCTCAAAACACCACAGATTGTGTGAGGGGCGAAATTTGCTTTAAGGAGATTTGTGTCAAACACAAAACTTGATCTGAATCATTCATCATTCACGCATTTGGTTTGTGAGTTATAATTATTTGCAGATTTCTTCTTATATATATGATATTTATTTATTGCTTTTTGTCTATCACATCTATTTGTGTTATTGCTTGTATTTAGATTTGTATGTTGTTTTCTTTTGATTAATCACAAAAGTAAATTGTTGAAATATATCCAACAACCGAAACACGTCTTCATAAATGGCAGGACATCTGCTTCATGAACTGCATAGCAAAGCTCTCCTCATGTTTATATGTGTGGGGCCCTATTGCACTAATTACGCTGGCCCACTACATGCGGCCCAAGGCCCGCGCCGAGAATAATGTAAAGGCCGGGGACAAGAGGAAAGAGCCCAGGTCATCCAAAGGCCTCGCCGAGGATGACCTATCCTCGGCACACCGACTTCACTAAAGGAAAAATATCCCTCATTCGTTGAATATATCTCATCAACATTCTGACCGCTTTAATGGTGAGGTGACCTGAAAACCCTAAAGCATCAGTCACTTCAACTATTATAAAGCCTGCAAAGGCGGCTAGGAAATAACATAAAACCTGCAAATACAGATGATGGGACAATCCCCTATACATAGAGGCTCCGATAATTGACAAGTAGACGGCGAAGACTAGTAAAAGTAAAAAGACTATATAACCAAGAGACTCCCCAACATAAAGGGGGGGGATCATTCGATGAGAGGAAGAAAAAGCAGAATAGATCCTCGGCCTGGGCCGAGGACAAATATGCTTCGTAAACACTTAGCCAAATTCTGACATTTAGAATCCAATGGATCTCATGTCATCAATTTTTATTATAAACTTTATACCAGTCATTGTTTACTTCGGTGACGCCAAATCCTTAAACCCACTTTTCTACAAATTTTATTGTGAAGGGTCCGTTATAAATTGAGTCCCTACAATTGGCGCCCACCGTGAGGCGGAATTTGTGCGCTGGCAAGTACGGTAATCGGTGTAAAGAAATTAAGGGCAACTTTTCCAGAAACAATATACCAAAACAATACAATCTACTACAGCAACAATCATTCAGACGTCAACAATCACAAGAACAAAAATATGCGAAAAATAGAAAGAGGCAAAACAAGTCTACTTCTTTTATTCATATATGAAGAAAAATTACATCTTTTACAAGTGAAGTCCGTGGGGCTTGTTCTAAAGCTAACTACAAAGGCAGACGCTTGACAAAGCCGGCAGAGGAACAAAAGGTAGAAAGCAAAGCTGACTGAAGAATAAAAGATAGAAAAGAAGCGAAAGAAGAGATGAAGAACAAAAGGTAGAAAGCAAAGCTGGCTGAAGAACAAAAGGTGAAAAAGAAGTGAAGGAAGAGAGGAGGAAAGAAGAGAAAGAAAACTGGCAGAGGAACAGAAGATGGAAAAGAAGGCTGGATGAGAAGAAAGAGAAGAGGAAAAGAAAAGAGGAAGGCTCGTTGAGGAGCAAAAGAAAAAGAGGAAAAAGAGAAAAGAGGGAAGAAGAGCTACATAGGAGGTGGAAGAGGTCGCGGCACAGGACGGCCCCACTTCTGGGTTCCGCCTGATTTCCCTCCCACCCCCGATGCAGCCGGCTTGGAGGGTCAATGACCCATACCCAAGGGAAGGTGGTTACGTTCTTCTTGGATCCTCTTCCAGACGGCGAGGAGGGTTCCTCTTATGGTTAGGTTGAAAAAAATGAGAACCTTTGGATTTCCCCTACTCCAACCCCAATGTGACGTCTAGGGTCGGAGTGCCATCCTCGGCTCCTGATAGGGGCTGTGCATCCCCAAGATCGCCCTTTCCAAGGGCCAACTCATTCGAAGGGGCTCAAACGGTTATATTTGGCAGAGCCTTTTTGGGGTGATGTTTGGGAGGAATTTAAGATGGATGTCTGTCAAGTGTGAAGGAGAAGGTTACCCTGGAAACGCCTTATATAGAGGGCGGAATATTGATGAGGGCCAATCCACAATAAATCCCAGGGAGAGATTTCCGGAGGCAATAATTCCGCCCCAAGTCCCAAGGGGCCTATCAACCGTTAGATTCTCGTAAATCCATGGCTAGCATTAATGAGGAGGCGCCTCATTAAACGAGAAGACACCGAAGCGTTAGAACACGTTACCCGGACAACCCAGGAGACGCCTCGTAATCAGAAGGGTCCCATCAAACGAAGAGGCAAAACACGGCAAGGTCTTATCCTCCACCAACTCCAGCATTCATTATTATTATTATTCCGCTTGAAAAGTGTAATTATTTAATACTTATTGTAAAACGCGGCAAGAATTAAAACGGCTACGGATAAATAGATAAAATAAATGATAAAATGAGAAAACTAGGTACTGGACAGAACCAAGGCATTGCATGGTCCTCGGACCCAAGCCTCATGGGGAAACCAGATACTTCAGATGAATAAAATGAGAAAACTAGGTACTGGACAGAACCAAGGCATTGCATGGTCCTCGGACCCAAGCCTCATGGGGAAACCAGATACTTCAGATGAATAAAATGAGAAAACTAGGTACTGGACAGAACCAAGGCATTGCGTGGTCCTCGAACCCAAGCCTCATGGGGAAACCAAATACTTCAGATGAATAAAATGAGAAAACTAGGTACTGGACAAAACCAAGGCATTGCATGGTCCTCGGACCCAAGCCTCATGGGGAAACCAGATACTTCAGATGATAAAACGAGAAAACTAAGCACTAGACAAAACTTAAACATTCCATGGTCCGAAGCCTCAGGCCAGCAGGAAGAACATTTCCTCATAAAAACTAAGTGTTAAGAAAAATCAAGGTCCTGCATGGTCCTCGGACCCGAACCTACATGGGAACCAGTCACTATGAGACAATACAAACGCTGAACGGAACCAGGATTCTTGTATGGATCACGAGTCCAAAATTAAGGCGAAGCCAACCCCCTTTTAGGTGCTAAATAAACGAGCCCCATCAGGGATGAAAACCATGAGAAATTGAGCGTTATAGCACAAACGACCTAAGCCTATCCATCCTCGGGCGACCTTTTGCGCAAAAAGAAAGCTGCAAAAACAGCTGAAGTAGCGATAACATTGACGATAAGGTAGAACCCAACAAGCCGAGAAAATGCGTCGAGAAAGTCAAAATCCTCCTCCCCGCCCAAGGGGACGTGCAGCAGAATTTTGAGGGGCTATTGTGGGGCCCTATAGCACTAACCACGCTGGCCCACTACATGCGGCCCAAAACCCGCGCCGAGGATAATGTAAAGGCCGAGGATAAGGGGAAAGAGCCCAGGTCATCCAAAGGCCTCGCTGAGGATGACCTGTCCTCGGCACACCGACTTCACTAAAGGAAAAATATCCCTTATTCGTTGAATATATCTCACCAACATTCTGACCGCTTTAATGGTGAGGTGACCTGAAAACCCTAAAGCATCAGTCACTTCAACTATTATAAAGCCTGCAAAGGCGGCTAGGAAATAACATAAAGCCTGCAAATACAGATGATGGGACAATCCCCTGTACATAGAGGCTCCGATAATTGACAAGTGGACGGCGAAGGCTAGTAAAAGTAAAAAGACTATATAACCAAGAGACTCCCCAACATAAAGGGGGGGGGGGATCATTCGATGAGAGGAAGAAAAAGCAGAATAGATCCTCGGCCTGGGCCGATGACAAATATGCTTCGTAAACACTTAGCCAAATTCTGACATTTAGAATCCAATGGATCTCATGTCATCAATTTTTATTATAAACTTTATACCAGTCATTGTTTACTTCGGTGATGCCAAATCCTTAAACCCACTTCTCTACAAATTTTATTGTGAAGGGTCCGTTACAAATTGAGTCCCTACAATATGTACTCACAATTAAGGGAATATTACTATTAATTTTTGTATCAAAAAAATACTATTAATTTAATTTTTTTTTTTTTTTAGAGAATGTATTAATTTAAAGTTTAAACTTGAGAGTAAGACCAAAAGTTATATTATTATATATTGCATTTATTGACATTAATTATATATATAAAAAAAAAAAAAAAGGGAAAAAACTCTTACAAACAGTGTATAAAACAGTGTGCAAAAGAAACACCTTCTGAGATATAAAGTGTCAGTTTGGTAAAGATTATTTTTGTTAACTTATTTTACTATTCAACTTATTTTTGCTACTATTCATGAGTCCAACTGTACTTTTTGGTACTATTTATGGGTCTTACTATACTATTTCAGCTAATTTTTACTTTTATCTACAGTACTTTTAGTAAAAAAATTTTAGTTTCAGCAAAATAAGCAGATCCCAAACGGACTCGAAGATCCCAAATTTGAAAGGACCAATGGAGTAATTTAAAGGGAATGGTAGGCCGACAATTTTGTATTGACTTCGTTGGGCTAAGGCCCATTGGTTCAAAGGAATAAACCACAAATCTCAACTTTAAAACCTTGATGCAACAGTACTAGATGCTGCAATTGAGCTCATTGGGCTAAGGCCCGTTTATTATTCTCTCTTTCTCTTTTTCTGTTCAGTTAGAAGTTTGAACTTTGGACCCATCTCCAACGGCAATTGAAAAATGGGATCCTAATTCCTCACTAATTTGTGATTTTTTTTTTTTTTTGGCTACTTATTTGATTTTTCTTTTTAACACAGCTATTAAAAAATAATACACATTAATATTATTTTCATTATAATTTAAGGTTATGACAAAAAAAATTATGTGTAAATATATGGTTTTTGTCCCTTTCCTAGGGTAAAATTCAACAACCTCCATTCAAGTATAAGAAAACGAAAGTAAACCCAAGGTTTTGTAGAAATGAAAATCCCTCTTCAATTTTATGACAAACACATGATAAAATTCTTGTTTTCTCTTGAATTATTATATTTTGTGGACAAAACCACCTTTCGTTAAGTGTTTATAATATTCCTTAATTATATAAGTATATCAATAATGGTAGTTCTAAAATGGTACATTGATATCAATCAATATTTGAAATATTTTGCTCTCTTGACTAAATAGAAATCCTCTTTGGTACAAAATTGATTCCCTTAATATATATAGTAAAATTTTAAAGTTTTTTTTTTTTTTTTGAGAACAGAAAAATTTTAAAGTTTCAATTTATAAAAGTTACATTTAGCTTCCATTTAAAAATTACGTTGGTCTAAAAATAGTGATCATATTCGAATCTAACTACTGTATTTGATTAGAATATATATACAGCAAAGATCATATTGGAGTATCCAAAAAAGAGTGATCATATTCAGCTGAATCTAATTCCTAGAGCTAGAAGTGAGTCATTAGGCATTAAGCAGTTTTTTTATTACTATTAAGCACAACACGGTGACAAATGCAAGAAATACTCCCATTTTTTTAAGGGTATTTTTTTGTACCTCAAAAACCGACCTTCTCACAAACTATGGATTTTGTTGCTGATTTTTCCATCTCCCAAAACATTGCCTCGAATCTCAACCCACGGACCAAACCCTTTTCACCTCTGAAAATTTTAATGGCCAAAATCTTTAACGGGTATCTCTGTTTCCAGAACCAGAGCCTCGACCATCATTGCCAATTCCAATAGTGTGTGTAAATATTTTCCTCTATAAAAGCCACCCCACACCCACATAAGACCCTTACATCTGCCTAGGTTATCTCTCAATCCTATTCTTTACCTTAAAACTTTCCAAAAATGTTTTCCATGTTGTCCAAATTCCAACCCACTGAGAACATCACCACCACCACCAACAACAACAACAACTATGTAGATGAAGAACAAGAAGTCCCAGAAACCAATAACCTTGTGACAAGCCACCTCTACATAAAGCCTACAGACTCGACCCAAACCCTGGAAAAAGAAGTGGTTCTCCGCCGTATTCGACAACGCAAGCGTGTGAACAAGTGGAAGGCCATGGTTCAAGCTCTGGTTAGCTCTGCCGAGAAGGCAAAATCTGAGAAGGCCGTCTCGGTCCATGGGAAGAAGTGGATTGACGATGCTTTTGCTGCACCATAAAGTACTGATGTATGTATGTACATACATATATGTTATCTAAATAATTGTATTTATCTGGTGCTCGACTCTGTTTGTAGTTGAATAGGAAATTTTCCCTCCTAGAGCTTTAGTAATGGTTGCTCTTTCGGGAGAGATGATTTATTGTAATTACTAATTATCCTCTTTTTTTTAATTCTATGGTTTTCTATTCTTTTCTTTTTAATAAGGTGATGGATTATTAGGATTTAGGATTGATCACAATTCTAGGAAATCAAGGCCTCAATTTTTTCTTTTCTTTTCCTTTTTGTTGGTAACATGAAAGTAGGACTGAGTAGGATGGGAAAATGAATGGAACTAGAGTGAACCCCAGCGTTGGATATATACATTGTGCCTCCATACGTAGAGTTTTTTTTTTTTTTTTTTTTTTAATTAAAAAAAATTAATAATAACAATTTGATAATTACATGAATAAGACTTATTTAAATTCTAGACGTTAATTAAAAACAACTTTAGTTGAGTTACAAAACTCTTTAACTTAAGTTTTATAGATTTATGAGTATGACATGTTGTATAGGTCTAAAATCCAATACATAATATCTAATATCTTAATTGGAATGCCACATGATTACATCTAAATAAATTATTGCATTTTTTTTTCTTTTGCCTCTGATTCTTTGAAAATTGAAATCAGCCTCAGTTTACTTTATTGTTCTTCCTTTTATTTATTTTTTTATAGTAAATTTGTAATAGGGACAGCTTTAAAAATAAAAATAAAAATAATTAAAAACAAGTGTATGCATGTTTGCCTCTTCTACCGTACCACAATACAGTGGTTTTGAAGGGCCAATTATAAACTTGTATAGACTATAATGGGTCATCTCAATTGGGCTTGGATTGGCCCCACTAACTTATTCTACTTGTTCAGGATTGGTCTGGGCTTTTTCATCTGCTCGACTCAACCCCGTCTAAAATAACGTAACCCATAGAAGTTCCAAAAAATGCAACTACTCTAAATTTCAAAAGTAGATAAGAATAATATTGACATGTTGAATTGGATTGTAAAAGGAGAATAGATTCTAAACTTTGTTTTACCTTTATTTATGATTTGACAGTTAATCCGAATTTTGCAAACTCAAGTCATTTCAGTCATCGTTCAACTTTTCTACTATCATGTGTTTTTTACCACCCCAACCACCGCCACTTGCTTATTGGAATATAGCCAACCTTCATTGTACACTCGTTTTTTTTTTTTTTTTTAACTGATATTTTATAAATTTCTATTCTGTGACACTGTGACATGCATAAATTCAAGGTAATAGTGCTACTTTTTTTAAAAAATACCATTGCCAAAATAAGGCCTAATAAGGATCATTACTTTTATGTGGAACCCTTAGAATATGATTTGCTTTAGTAACCCTTGAAATCTTGGCCCGAATATGAGAATCCTGCTTTTCTGACTCTATGGAAACATTATTAGTTCTACCACTTTAACGTACTTATCCTTCTATTTGAAGTTTGAAACTATCATACATTCTTTATGAGGATTACCATGGAGAATTCAAGATTATATTACACCTCATGGACCCCCTTTTTTTTTCTTTTCAAATCAAGAATGGGCCCCGTGTTTAATATAAAGAAGACTCATCTGAGAAGGTTCTAATTCTAAACACAAAGTTAATGCTTGATTGTATAACATGTTTGTCAAATAAGTGAATAACATGATGCTTGGCACTAATAGTATGTTAAACAAGAAATTGGGGAATAGGATTACATCCCAACTAAAAATCAGTACTAGAGGCTAGGGGGTATTCACGGTGCGGTGCGGTGCGGTTTTGGGCCATTTTAACTTCTCAATTTGCGGTGCGGTTTAGCTAAAACCATAACTGCACCACGCCTTATTTTTGCGGTCACATGTGCGGTGCGGTGTGGTATGGTGCAATTTAGAGTTTAGCGAAAATCATAACCGCACCGCATCTCATTTTTGCGGCCACATGTGCGTTGCTATGTATAAGATGCGATTTGAACGGTATGAAGTCAGTATATTTTTCAAATTTTGGACTTTTTCTACCCAACCCAAAACTAATTTTTTCCCTTTGTTTTTGGCCAAGTTTTAAACTATTGAGCTAGTTTTTCTTTATTTTGGGCTAGCTTTCCTAGTCAACACATGATAGGATTATCAAACTTTTTTTTTTTTTTTTAAACTAGGGTTATTAAACTATTAATAATATATTTAATATTAAAAAGAAATAAATATATTAATATATAGAGAGAGTGTGGTGCAGTGCGGTTTTCTTATTATAAAATTGCAAACCGCACTGCACCATGCAATGCGGTGCGGTGCGATGCAGTTATGCCATTTTGCAGGTAGTTTTGGTACGGTTTTTACTGTATATGTGGTTTATGCGGTTTGGTGAACACCCCTACTAGAGACAGTTGAAAGTAACACCAAAATTGGTACGTTAGAAACCACTCTAATAATAGCTCAGAACCAAGAAAATTTTTTCTTATTTACTTGAAAAGATAATAATATTCAAAAAAAAAAAAAAGTTACAATAATAAGCTACAAGAGCTCTAACAAGGTTTATCCACACACTCACGCCAAAAAAAAAAAAAAAAGCTGCAGGCTTGCAAGGAATTGGTCTACAATTAAGTGAGTCCCCCCTCAAAATTTCCACATCTTCTAATACGATTAACGAGTCTTGGAATTCAATTAACACTTTCTAAAGTTCTTATCGGAGATGTATAGTGTTCAAATTTTCCCTTCTCTACTATCAAACCCCCCCCCCCCCCCAAAAAAAAAAAAAACTACCAAATTCTCTTGCTAAAATGCTCACTCAACAAATAGAAAATCATAACTTGGAATTTTTCAGTTAAGGAAATCTAGAAGTCTGGTTAAAATTGCGTCAATTTCACCTTGCAAAGAGAAAAGAACAAACTACTTGAACAATTGAAATTATTTATATCATGTGATGTAGAATTAATAGAAATTAATAACAAGCTATGAATTCCAGTTGCTCAACTGGTAAAACATCTAATGGGCAAAATTGTTGTTCCCCTAGTGCAGGTGCAATTTGGATCAGTTAGGGCTTGCTAAATTTTCAACCTTATAAATCCGGATTAAGACTAAGACAATCAAACAATGCCTATTTCTTGTTTAGGTTAAAAATAAATGAAAAGTTGTATTCCCCCACTAACCTTTAAATTTATCTAGAGAATGTCTTATTAATTAACCATTTACTTTTTTATTTTTATTTTTGAGTACATTAATTGTAGGGATAAAAGGCCCAAAATTTACATATTGGGCCTTGGGCCCAATCCACAAGTTGAAGACATAAGCTTGTCCGAGGAAAGGAAAAACACTTATGGAAGGTTCCAAACCCAAAGTCACCTAGGTATTTGATGAACAGTGAATGGTCCAAGGAAGAATTACTCCTCAGATATGGTGACGTGGCTCAAATCTATATTCCGATGATCCATGTAACTTCCCAAAATGCTCCGGTAGTAAGGATGGATATTATATATATACGAAAATAATGAAAATTGACAAATATCTAAGGAAAAACTGCTGCCACCACATTAAATGTACAGCAACCACTTTTCTGACCGCATTTATGTGGAGAAGACCCCTGAACAGTATTGCATTGGCAACTACAACTCACAGAAGGCCAAAGAATGTGGCTGATGGGACAGGTACTCAAGTACCAGCCCAAATGGTTGACAAGTGTAGGGTGAAGATAATCCAAGGGAACTATATATAACGTGGGAACTCCTCCACATAGGGGAGGGGGGAGTAGCAATAAAAAGCAAAATCTGTAATCACTTTTACTGGATTTTATAACACTTATTGTCTCCTCGGACATTACCTTCATGCAAGATTGTTGACTTTGTTATCATTTGATCACACCTAAAATACGTACTAGCCGTTGTTAATTTCATCAAAGCCGAGATCTTCAACCCACTCTCTACAAATTTATTGAACTGGGTTCCTTGGGCCTATATCCTATACATTTTGGGCTTGGGCTGCAAATTGTGACCCTACAATTGGAGCCATCTGTGGAAAGATCTTGTGCAAAAGTAAAGATAACGGTCAACTATGGCAGAACTAGGACCACAATCAGCTGAATCGAGAGGCTCCCAGCATGCTGACCCTTTTGTTAACCTCGAGCAGTAGAGTAACCGTGAAGGGAGTGTGCACACCACCCATACGGATAGGAGTCAACCTTAAGGTGGAAGCCATATCTCCCATGCAAAAAGCAATAGGGGCATCCAACTGGAGATCGACCAACTAAAACGGGGCTTGTGCCATGCACGGAGGAAGCGAGCATCACCAAGCCATGATGCTTCCTCTGATGATGAAAGAGACGTTAATTATGGACGGAGGTACTAAACCCCACCCAGTGAGTTTTTCTCCTACGAAGAGGAGCACCATTGTGAACAGCATCGAAAAAGCCCACCACCAAGAGGCGTGGGAAATGATGCTATGAATAAGGCCCTAAATCAAATTTCCAGGTCGCCTTTCACACGTAAAATTAAGGATGCAATGCTCCCTCGGCGTTTTCATCAACCAACGTTCACTATTTATAACGGCCGAACAGATCCTGTGGAGCACGTGAGCCAATATAACCAAAGGATGGCTGTATATGCCAAGGACGAGGCCTTGATGTGTAAAGTTTTCCCCTCTAGTATGGGACCAGTTGCGATAAGATGGTTCGACGGTTTTAGGGCAGGGTCTATAGGCTCTTTTAGGGAACTCACCCAAGCATTCGGTTCCCGGTTTGTTACTTGCAGGAGAGTCCCTCGGCCTTTGACTTCCCTACTATCCTTGAGTATGCGAGAAGGGGAAAATCTGAAAACGTACTCGGATAGGTATTGGGAAATGTTCAATGAGATTGAAGGTGATTTTGACGATGTTGCCATCAATACTTTTAAGCTCGGTCTTCCAGCCGAGCACGATTTAAGGAAATCTTTGACTGGTAAGCCCGTTACCAATATGCGTCAGCTCATGAATCGAATCGATAAGTACAAAAGGGTAGAAGAAGACCAATAGCAGAGAAAAGGAAACGAAAAGGTTATCCCTCAAGAGATGAGCAATTTTAGGCCGGACAGATATCACAACAGGTCATGAAGAGATTTTTCGGGACAGTTAGGCTCCGCTAATGTTCAAGTGGTTAATGCTGTATTCTGAGAGCCCTACTATCCTTGAGTATGTGAGAAGGGAAAATTTTGAAAACGTACTCGGATAGGTATTGGGAAATGTTCAATGAGATTGAAGGTGATTTTGACGATGTTGCCATCAGTACTTTTAAGCTCGGTCTTCCAACCGAGCACGATTTAAGGAAATCTTTGACTGGTAAGCCCGTTACCAATGTGAGTTAGCTCATGAATCGAATCGATAAGTACAAAAGGGTAGAAGAAGACCAACAGCAGGGAAAAGGAAACGAAAAAGTTATCCCTCAAGAGATAAGGGATTTCAGGCCGAACAGATATAACATCAGGTCATGAAGAGATTTTTCGAGACAGTTAGGCTCCGTTAATGTTCAAGTGGTCAATGCTGTATTCTGAGAGCTGGTGCAGCAAGTGCTGGAGAAGATTAAGCATGAACCATACTTCAAATGGCCGAATAAAATGGCAGGAAACCCTGAAAGACACAACCAAAGTCTTTACTGTCAGTACCATGAAGACCAAGGACATACCACAGAAAATTGCAGAAATCTATGGGACCATTTGGACCAGCTTGTCTGAGAGGGAAAGCTTAAGCATCTCTTGCATCATTTTAGCGGCCAAGGCGGTCAAATTAACTCAAAGCCCATAAGAGACAACTCCACAAAGCCTCCCTTAGGGACAATTAACGTCATCTTCATTGCTCTAGGAAGAACTGGCTCCTCTCCTTCTAAAGTTATGTCAGTGGCTCGGCTAAAGGCCAAGGGCTCCAATTTAGAACCCAAGAGGGCCAGAATAGAGTTCCAGCTAGTCCTGGGTTTCTCTGATTAGGACAAGATTGGAACCATGCAACCCCACGACGATGCCTTAATGGTAACGCTGAGGATTGGGGACTGTGACGTAAATAGAGTAATGGTATATCAAGGCAGTGGCGCTGAGATCATGTACCCTGACTTGTACAAGGGGCTGAATTTAAGATCCTAGGACTTAACGGCCTACACTTCCCCGTTGGTAAGTTTCGATGGGAAAGTTGTTATTCTAAGGGGACAAATCAGATTACCCATACAAAATGGTTCAGAAATAATGGAGGTGGACTTCATAGTGGTGGATGCCTACTCCCCATATACGGCCATAATGGGCAGGCCTTGGCTTCACGCCCTAAGGGCTGTCTCCTCTACTCTGCACCAAAAGGTGAAATTCTCATCTAGGGATAGGATTGAAGAGATCGTTGGAAGTCAATCTACGGCTAGGCAATGCCTGGTTGCAGCCATCCGGCACAAAACTGAGAATGAGCCCTTTGCCCATGTTGAAGGAAGCTCATAGCAGTTAAAGGCGCCACCTATTGATGGGTCAACCGAAGAGGCGAAATGCGAGGACTTAATAAAAATAGTTTTTGACGATGACCCTGAGAAGTTTTTTTGAATTGGGTCTCAATTGCCCGTTGAAGAAAGGGAAGAGCTGTTAGAATTTCTGAAAAGGAACGTGGATGTATTTGCCTGGAGTGCTTATGAAGCTCCAGGGGTGGATCCTAGCTTCATCTATTACCACTTGAATGTTAACCCATTTGTTACTCCTAAAAAGTAACCACCTCAGCGTCCATCCAAAGAACACGTAGATGCAATACGAGACGAAGTAACAAAGCTTAAGCATGCAGGGGCTATCAAGGAGATTTTCTATCTTGAATGGCTGGCCAATACTGCGGTAGTAAAAAAGAAAAATGGAAAGTGGCGCGTATGTGTGGACTTCACTAATTTGAATAAAGCATGTCCAAAAGATCCTTTCCCCATTCCTCGGATAGATTAGTTGGTAGATGCTACTGTGGGCCACCCTCGGATAAGCTTCTTAGACGCCTTCCAATGCTATCATCAAATACCACTAGCTCTGGATGACCAAGAAAAGACAGCTTTTGTTACCCCCACTGGGAATTACCATTACAAAGTAATGCCTTTTGGTCTGAAAAATGCAAGCTCTACGTACCAAAGGATGATGACTAGAATGTTTGAATCACAGTTGGGAAAAAGTATTGAAGTCTATATAGACGACATGGTGGTGAAGAGCAAAGTGGAGTTCGAGCACATAGAGGATCTGAAAAACACTTTCGAAATCCTGAAAAAACACAAATTACGTCTTAATGCTACCAAATGCTCGTTTGGTGTTGGATCAGGCAAGTTTCTGGGTTATATGGTGACTCACCGTGGAATTGAAGTTAACCCTGATCAAATTAAGGCCATTAATGGCTTGCAATCACCTCGGAATCCCAAGGAGGTTCAGAGGCTTACTGGAATGACCGTTGCTTTAAATCGATTTATTTCCCGATCAGCTGACAGATGTCATCCTTTTTTCCTCCTAATGAATAACTAAAAGGGATTCGAATGGACCGACGAATGCGCTTTAGCTTTTTAGCAACTTAAGGAATATTTATCTCGTCCGCCTGTTATGTCCAGCCCAGAGGTAGATGAAATCCTGTTCGCTTATATTGCTGTGGCCCCTCATGCAGTAAGCCATGTACTAATCAGAGTTGACAGTGGCATACAGCGACCAATTTATTATGTAAGCAAATCCTTACAAGAAGCAGAGGTACGTTATCTACCACTAGAAAAAGCCATCTTGGTAGTGGTGCATGCCACACGAAAATTCCCTCATTATTTCCAAGCACACACGGTTATTGTCCTTACCCAGCTTCCGCTTAGGTCCATATTACAAACTGCTGATTACACAGGAAGAATTGCTAAGTGGGGCACCATCTTAAGGGCTTTTGACATCAAGTACATGCCTCGAACTTCTATCAAAAGTCAGGTCCTTGCAGATTTCGTAGCTGAATTCGCCGAACCTTCATTAGAAGAAATAATAGAAACACACCACATGAATGAAAAATCAGTTGGCTCAATCTCTCTACAAATGCCTTTGTGTTGGCAAGTATACGTTAATGGGGCAACCAACCAAAGGGGATCTAGAGTTGGGCTTGTTCTGATCTCACCCGAGAAGCTCACCATTGAAAAATCATTAAGATTTGGCTTCTCGGCCACTAATAACGAGGCCGAATATGAAACTTTGTTGGAAGGGATGTCCATGGTGCAGAGAATGGGAGGGAAAACAATAACGATATTCTCCAACTCAAGGTTGGTCATCAGCCAAATGAATGGCAAACTAGAGGTAAGAGATGAGAGAATGTAAAGGTACCTGAGTCAAGCCAGACATCTACAATCAGGATTCGAATCGTTCAGCCTATTGCACATCCCTAAGAATGGAAACACGCATGCTGATTCTTTGGCCACTCTTGCAACCTCCTCGGACCAAAATTTACCTCGGGTTATTCTTATAGAAGACTTGTGCTGACCCAGAGGAGAAAAGGAAGAGGTGGTCCAAGTTCATCAAATTAGAGTAAGTCCTAGCTAGATGGATCCCATAGTATTATTCTTGAAGGAAGATATCTTACCAGAGGATAAGTCTGAAGTTGATAAGATACAGAGAAAGGTGCCTCGTTTCTGGCTATCCGAGGATCAAAAGTTGTACAAGTGTTCATTCTCAAGGCCTTATTTGTTTTGCATCCATCCTGAGACATCAAAAATGCTCATTGAGGAATTACATGAAGGAATTTGTGGAAGCCATACAGGTGGCAAATCCTTATCCTATAGAGCCATCACTCAGGACTATTGGTGGTTGAATATGCAAAGAAAAGCCCAGGAATATGTGAAGAAATGCGACCAATGCCAAAGGTTCGCGCCAAACATACACCAACCAGGAGGCACACTTAATCCCCTGTCCAGCCCTTGGCCTTTTGCTCAGTGGGGCTTAGATATTGTTGGTCTTTTCCCTAAAGCTGCTAGGAACAAAAGATACTTGCTGGTCGGCACCGATTATTTCACCAAATGGGTTGAAGCCAAGCCTTTGGCGAATATCAGAGATGTGGATGCAAAGAAGTTTGTGTGGAAAAGTATTGTCACGCGATTTGGGGTTCCTCGGACTCTCATCTCAGACAACGGCTTTCAGTTTGACAGCAAATCTTTTAGAAGATATTATTGTGATCTAGGGATTACAAACCAGTATTCCACTCCATCGTATCCTCAGGGAAATGGACAAGCCGAGGCAATAAATAATGCCATAGTGAACGGACTCAAGAAAAGATTAGACGAGGCAAAAGGAAAATGGGTAGAAGAACTGTCGCATGTCCTCTGGACATATAGAACCACGCCACGAAGATCCACAGGGGAAACTCCGTTTTCAATGATATATGGAGCCAAGGCTGTTATTCCTTTAGAAACTGGCTTCCCAACGCTAAGGACAAGCTCATTCAGTCCGAGTAATTACAATGAGTTACTAGAAAAAAACCTTAACTTGATCGAGGAAAGAAAAGAAAGTGCAATGGTGCATTTGGCCTACTACCAACACAAGCTCAAGCAAGGTTACGATGCTAACGTGAAGCTGAGACTACTAGCACTTGGTGACCTGGTACTGAGGAGGGTTCTAGGTACTGCAAAAAACCCAGCATGGGAAAAACTAGGACCCAATTGGGAAGGACCATACCACATCACCTCGGTGGCTAGTATAGGAGCTTACTTTCTAGAAGATTTAGATGAACATGTAATACCGCGCCCTTGAAATGTAAATAACCTAAAAAGTTATTATTACTAATGAAAATTTCTTTTCGCCAATATGTTCTTTAGTTACTTGGAGGCATTATACTTATCAATTTTCATTCTTTATAAGTGTTAAACAGAACCTTAGTCATGCCTGTAGTCATCGGACTATATGCTTTGGGGAAATTAACATTCATTGTCATTCTTTATAAGTGTTAAACAGAACCTTAGTCATGCTTGTAGTTCTCGGACCGGATGCTTTAGGGAAATTAACATTCATTGTCATTCTTTATAAATGTTAAACAGAACCTTAGTCATGTTTGTAGTCCTCGGACCAGATGCTTTGGGGAAATTAACATTCATTGTCATTCTTTATAAGTGTTAAACAGAACCTTAGTCATGCCTGTAGTCCTCGGACCAGATGCTTTAGAGAAATTAACATTCATTGTAATTTTTTATAAGCATTAAACAGAATCTTAGTCATGCCTGTAGTCCTCGAATTAGATGTTAAAGAAGGTTAACACACCGTGACATCTCTTATATTTGATTAAGTCAAATCTCAATTGTATATTCCTCCATAACACTCATTTGTCAGTACTTCATGATGCTCATTTGTTTTTCATTAAGTGCTCAGACAAATCTATAATGGTTACTGGCTCCTTAGGTCAATGGTTAGAAGTAAGTAAGGTGTCTTGGGTACTGAGCCAAGTGTAAATTGGTTATTTAGTAATTGTTGGACTCAACTATCATTGCAGAAGGATTAATTGACAATACCAATATAGAGTAAAAACTTCCATTATTGACACTTTGTCAAAATATTTACATTTGCAAAATATCTCTACTAGTTTCTATAAGAACCAGATTAGCAGCAAAGCAAGTAAAGACATATGGAACAACAACAAAAAAAAATGTAGAGAAAGATGCGTTCATTAATCAAAAAGTGTGTTACATTGTATTTCACAGCCGAATACTAGTACATATATATATATATATATAACAATAACAAAGATGATATACTATGAGAAAATCCTAGATATTAAGCTTTCATCTTAGGAGCAGGAGGGTTTGTACTCTGGCTTGGCAGGGAGGTGATACTGCCTTTGGCCTTGGGATCAGCTCTTTTGTCTTTAGGCCCTGCCTCTTTAGCTTTGGCTTCACCTTCCTTGGCCTTGGCAGTATCTTCAGCTATCACTGACGGCTCTTTCTCTTCGCCACCCCTGCTCTTTTCATTGATCCTCTCGGCTCCCTGACTTTGGTCGATAGCTTGGATATCCAAGCGCTGCTCCGAGGTCTCTTGAGTAGGATCAGCAACAGAGGTGGTGGCATCTGGGGAAACACGGATTTCAGGATCATAATAAATGCTCCCAGATTGTCTCCACACTAAGTCTACAGGGACACCTGCAATATCAAGGGCTTTACCCCATGATATGATGCAATAGTCCCTGTAAACCTCAGCAAGTTCCTCGGCAAGCCTAATCTGTGTTTCCTCCACGCTGAGCTGGTAGGAAGCTTGCTTTTCAGCCTCCAAGGCTTCCTTAGCCAGCTAAGTTGCCTCTCTCGCCTTCTTTAGTTCAGCTATTAGGTCTACGACCTGCTGCTTTTCTATGGCCAACTCAATCTCTGTCATGTGAAGTTTCTTGCGTTGATCCTCGGCTTGAGTCTCAGCGTTTTTTAGGCCAGCCACAGCGCTATTCCACTCCCTCTCTGAGATGGTAAGCTTATTGGTAAGTTCTTCATGCTCCTCTTTGAGGGCTCCCAAGATCTTCTCAGTATCAATGCGGGATTGGGCCTTTGCTCGGGCTTGATTACTTTTGCTTTTAACCCACTCCTCAGCCACAAAGACCTGTTGGATAATTTGCATAAAGATGTTCAAAAAAAAAAAAAAAAAGGAATGAATAAATGTTAGTGATAAACGAAGTAACTTAGGAGAAAATGCAAAAACATACTTAAACACTTACCATCGCCAAGTCCCTCTTCAGGGACAGGAAGAGCTTAGGCTGCTTGAAGCGCCTATAAGCCTCCATATCTTTCAGCAAGAGAATGGGCTGTTCAAGAGCTTTAGCAATATGACCTGCATGCCCCCCTTGGAAGCTTCTGACTGAGGCATCAGGGAAGATTGGGACACCGTTTACTTTCAGCTTGGGGGACCATGTCAGCGGTGGTCGGCGCATATCTGCGCCATGAGAGCCCTCCCTACTCTCCACTAAAGATGCCCATCTATCTCTTGCATGCTTGGGCTGCTTTGCCCCCTTCTGTGGGATCATCGCACCCTTTTCTATGTCTTGCACCTCTGGCACCTTCGTTTCTTCTTTAGATCGGCCAAAGGTAGCAGACCAGTTGATGTCACTGGGAGGGGAGGGGGAGGTGGAAGATTAGCTATAGTTTGGACCTTAGGGGCATCTCTTGAAATGGATCCTTTTCCCCTCGCAGCCATAAGGTCCTTCAAACTTGTACCTCCTTTGTTCGGAGTCATTTCTTCTTCTTCTTCTTCGGAAGTGTCTTCCGGGCGAGAAATTACCAAAGCAGGACGTGAATGCTAGATTGCCTGTCTAGTTTGTCCTCGATGTCTGATATCGAGATCACTCGTACTCCCTGCGTCTCTTCCTCTTCAAATTGAAATTTGTCAATTTCCTCTTCAAGCGAGGAATCCGAGGAGGTAATCCTTTCTCCGACTACTGCTGCTTCCAGTTGAATTTATTGAACTGGTTGGACACCCAGAGGAAGATTCTGTTGGTATGGATGTGGTACTAGTGGAAGATCGTAGACGGCCAAGAAATTAGGCCGAGATACATCAATTTGAGCTATCCTTTGGTCACCTACTCGTATGGCGTGGCCGACCTATTGGAATATCTTTGAGATCGGTTTAAAATCCAAAATTAGGTGGACGGCCTGCAGTTGCCTATCTGTGCTTATGAAGATCTCGGATCTAAGCAGGTAATTAAGAGCCTGAACATTGGTCAGACTAAGCTTTGGAGCTATATGTCTCTTATTTGTGAGCACAAACAAAAAACGAAGCGCAATTAGAAACTCAAAATCTATTAGTATGAAAAAGAAAAGCAAAAAGAAGCAGGGCAACGTCAGGGTTAAAGAATCTCAATCTATTGTGAGAAAACCTAATTCTAAGGCATCCCACCTGGCTCTCCCTCTTGGACTAGACAATGAAGACCATCATGCCATGCCTTTGAAGCAATCAGGTAGTCGTCCTTCATCCCCTTATTAGACCTGGGGAGACACGATATAAGCTTGACAATATCCGACCGGGATTTAAGGTAAAATCCTGCCCTTTTTTGTTTGTAGAACTCATACATATGAACCACGTCATGCCAGGTGAGTTTTAGGTCCAGATACTCGTTTAGAGCATCAACACTCCCTAGGATCCTAAAAAGGTTAAGTGCATATTGGTGAGGGCATATCCTATGGTTAAGAAGATAGTCCCTCGTTATCCTACCCATAAAAAGGGTCATTCCCCCCTCTATGAAAGCTATCATGGGGATTATGACCTCTCCCTCTCTTCAGTCTGTTACTATACGCTATGGGGAACAGTATCTTAGTGCGACTTCCTGTGGTATGTGGTATCTCTTCTTAAAAGCCTCTATTGTGGCAGGGGAGTCAACTAAGTGCTTAAATCTACCCATTTTAGTAAATTAGAGAAAACCTATTGAAATTGACAGCGGGAGAAATAATAACTGGAAGGCCGAGAAAGTTGGCCAAGGAGAAAAGAAAGGTTTAAATATACTAGAACTTACGAGAACTAGAACGAATAGTGGTCGCTGAAAACTTTAGAGAGAATCTCCAAGATTTCTCAGAAAAACAGTGTGGAAAACTTAGCAATTTATGAAGTCTGGTGATTTTGAATGTTTGAAATCTCTGAATAACTTGAAAGTATATGAAGTAAAGAGAAGCGGTTTCCCTCAAGGCTCTTTATATAAAGGACGAAACTGGAGGATGTTACCTCGCACAAAACCCAAGGGAAGATGTCAGTCGTTGGATGAACGCCTCACCATCAGTTGTAAGGGACACAGCGCCGCCTGGAGCAATTAATAATGCCTCGTGGTCTCCGAAGCATCAGTAATAATTATAAGGTGCATAAAATCGCAATCTCACACGTGCAAACTCAAGGAGTTATTGTTCCTAATGTTCAACAAATCAAAACCCTACTTTTCCTCCTCAGATGCGAGGGAAAAACCAGAGTTTTGAGGGGCTATTGTATGGATAAAAGGCCCAAAATTTACATATTGGGCCTTGGGCCCAATCCACAGGTTGAAGACATAAGCTTGTCCGAGGAAAAGGAAAACACTTATGGAAGGTTCCAAACCTAAAGTCACCTAGGTATTTGACGAGCAGTGAATGGTCCAAGGAAGAATTACTCCTTGGATATGGTGACGTGGCTCAAATCTATATTCCAACGATTCATGTAACTTCCCAAAATGCTCTGATGGTAAGGATGGATATTATATATATATGAAAATAATGAAAATTGACAAATATCTAAGGAAAAGCTACTGCCACCACATTAAAGGCACAATAACCACTTTCCTGGCCACATTTATGTGGAGAAGACCCCTGAACAGTGTTGCATTGGCAACTACAACTCATAAAAGGCCAAAGAAGGTGGCCGATGGGACAGGTACTCAAGAAGCAGCCCAAATGGTTGACAAGTGTAGGGTGAAGATAATCCAAGAGAATTATATATAACATGGGAACTCCTCCACATAGGGGAGTGGGGAGTAGCAATAAAAAGCAAAATCTATAATCACCTTTATTGGATTTTATAACAATTATTGTCTCCTCGGACATTACCTTCATGCAAGATTGTTGACTTTGTTATCATTTGATCACAGCTAAAATACGTACTAGCCGTTGTTAATTTCATCAAAGTACAGATCTTCAACCCACTCTCTACAAATTTATTGTACTGGGCTCCTTGGGCCTATATCCTATACATTTTGGGCTTGGGCCGCAAATTGTGACCCCTACATTAACCATTTACTTTTTTTTTTTTTAGAAAGTTTCAACCTATAACGTCCGCTTCTGATGACACCAATCAATTTTTGGTGTAGGCGGGGATTAAACCCCAAATCTCTTATGCAATCATCAAAAACTTTACCAGTAGAATTAACTGGAACCCACAACCATTTACTTTCAATAAACTATCTTTTATTTTTTATTTCTTCCTTATGTTTGTTTTTGCATATCATCCTTTGAAATTGTCATGAAAGGAATTTCTTGAAAGAAATAAAAAATTGGCCCGTGATAGTAGCACTTTCCTAATTGTGCACCGCTTCTTCCATGACTTCAAAGATTAACGCATCATATTGCTACAAGTTGTAAAAACAGACAACTAAAATAATGTAATCATACCAAAAATATATATATAGATTAAAGAAAGAAGTCGTTTGAATTGTGCTGGTAGAAGCTATTGGGATTTAATAATTTCATAATCCAAGTTTCTTGTTAGGTACAACCTTATTAATTTTTATATGGCATATATAATTTTTCTGTCGATAATTCATAGTTGACTTCCAAAATTTTGGGACTAAATACATGGTCTTCTTACATGTGACAAGCTTGTTTTCCAGTTTCAAGCCTTGGGCAGGTGGGCGATAATGTGAGAATGACTTTTCCTTCTACAGCTCTACTCTTGTTCTTTATGGTTAAAAATAAATAAAAGATTTATTTAAAAAAAAAATTAAAAGAGACAAACACACACATCTGTTAACGAATGACATTATAAAGACTTAAAAGAGATCTCTAGGATCTGGTTAGTACCCAGGAGAAATTTAAAAAATCAAAATTAGATAGGGAAGCCCAAAGTCACGATTGCATATTCAACAATTCTCTATTTCCATCTAATAAAAGACAATGCTTGGTCAAAAAGAATAGACTGCATTATGCATATTGGACAAAAAGAATAGACTCATAGACTGCAATTTACACTGCCTTTTTTTTTTACTGATAATTTAGAAATTTCTATTTTGTGCCATGCCAAATTCAAGGTAATAAGCCCAAAGTCACAATTGCATAGTCAACAATTCTTTATTTCCATCTAAAAAAAGACAATGCTTGGTCAAAAAGAATAGACTGCATTATGCAGATTGGACAAAAAGAATAGACTTATAGACTGCACTTTACACTGGTTTTTTATTTTTATTTTTACTGATAATTTAGAAATTTCTATTTTGTGCCATGCACAAATTCAAGGTAATACTACTTATATATTAAGGATTTTTAAATAAATAAATAAAAATGCCATTGCCAAAATAAGCCGTAATAAGGATCATTACTTTCTTCTCAAAAAAAAAAAAAAAAGATCATTACTTTTATGTGGATTCCGTACTACAAGATTTGCTTTAGTTTTTTTTTTTTTTGGTGAGAATGAGATTTGCTTTAGTTAAACCCTTGAAATCTTGGCCCGAATATGAGAAATTGAGAATCCCATCTTTACTGACTATATGGAAACATTTATTAGTTCTACCACTTTAACGTACTTAAGATTAGAGATATTGGAGAGCATATACTGTTGTTTGAATTTGAGGATGTACTGGATCTTGAGCGAGTGTTGGAGTTCGAATCATGGTCATACGATAAACATCTTGTGTCATTTGAACGTGTTTTCGACATCAAGTTGGTGCCATTCCTGGATTTCTCTCGCGCTACCTTCTGGGTTCAGATACACAATATTCCGGAGAGGAGTTTGAAGGTTGAAGTAGAGGAGTTGATAGGTAAGACCATCGGTAGGGTTATCCAAGTTGCCGACCCGGAAGACGACGACGCTGGCAGTGAGTTTCTGAGGGTTAGAATAAACATTGACATATCCAAACCCTTGCTCCATTGCTCTAAATTACGCTCGGAGGGGAAACAGTTGGGTTGGGTTGGGCTGAAGTATGAACGTTTACCCAATTTCTGCTACTAGTGTGGCCGTGTAACTCATGGAGAGAGGGACTGTGAAGTTTGGCTGCGAGGTAAAGGGTCTTTGAGGAAGGAAGAACAACAGTATGGTGAATGGTGTCGAGCAGAGCCGTTGAGAGTCACTCGCAAAACTATGGTGGTGGTTTCGGGCACTTCATGCAGCCAAGCGCCATGGTGGAGGAAGAGGGATAGCAATAAAGGTCCATCAAAAGAGAATGCAAACAACTCTAAGGAGACTCAGTCATCTGCTCACTCGGCGGCAAATATGGCTATGGACTATGTTGAGATTTCCAAGCCAACGCGTGGAAATGGGAGTAATGTGAATAATATAAAGGGCTTTAGGGTACAAAGCCATGAGGTGAATCACGGCTTGCATGCAAATAAGCCAACCAACAGATTAGAAGAGATAGTGGTGGGGTTAAATTTAAACGATAAGATGGATGGTTTTGTGGGTGAGACAAATGGGGAAGGTTTGAAGATGTCCGTGGGTCTTGGTGCTAAGGTAAGGAAGGGTGACATAAGGCCTATGCAAGATTGCACCAACCAAATCACTAACTCTGGTTCAGTGGGGTCCACAAGAAAATGGAAAAAACTTGCTAGGGAGGTAGGTAAGTGTGGGGTGTCTCCTTCACCAATGAATGTGGATAGGAGGCCTGTGCTAGATGATTTTGATAGGAATGCTAGTAAAAAACATTGTTTGAGTGGCAGCAATTATTCGAATAAAGAAAAAAGTGAGGTGGCAGCTGGGTCCCAGCGCCACCAGGCATTATGAGTTGCCTGAGCTAGAACTATTGTGGGCTTGAGAACCCATAAACAGAAGATAAGCTAGTTGCGATGGTGTGCAACAAAGATCCCAAGTTGGTGTTTTTGATGGAAACAAAGGTGGAAAAAGTAGTTTTAGAACGTATTGGTGGTAAGATTCAGTTTAGTAATTTGTTTGTAGTCCCCCGTCACAATACTGGGGGAGGGTTGGCTTTGTATTGGCCAGCAAATATGAATGTGGATGTTCAAACTTTCTCAGCCAGACATATTGATGCTATCATTGACCTTGGAGTGAATGACGCTTGGCGGTTTATAGGTTTTTACGGAGACCCTGAAACTACCAACTGGGAAAACTCCTGGTCATTACTGAGACTTCTTAGCCAGCGGTTCAACTTGCCTTTGGTTTGTTTGGGGGATTTCAATGAGATTTTGTTCGCTGAAGAGAAATAGGATTGGCTCATTAGACCGAAGAGACAGATGCAGGGGTTTAGGGATGCTCTGGACTATTGTAGATTGAGGGATTTGGGCTTCAATGGGTTCCTATTTACTTGGTGCAATAGAAGGCCGGGTGGTCAGAATGTATGGATTCGGTTGGATAGAGGGGTGGCTTCAGTTGAGTGGATTTTGAGGTTCCCTTCAGCTCAAATACACCACTTGGATGCTTTTCACTCTGATCACAAACCCTTGCTGCTTTGTTCAGACTCTAAATTTAAAAGGTTCTATAGAAAAGGTAGGTCTTTCCACTCTGAAGCTATGTGGTTGAAGGATAATTCTTGTGAGGGTGTAATTCGGGATTCCTGGGATTCTAGACAGCCATCTGATTCGGTTTGGGGGCTTAATAGAAAAATAATGGCCTGCCAAGAAAACCTCAAAGTTTGGAATCGAACTATATTTGGTCATGTCTAGTCTGCTCTGAAGAGGAAGATGGCTGAATTGAAGGAAGTTGAAGAAGGGGACTGTTACAGAACTAATCCAGGCCGTATTCAGATGTTCAGAAAGGAAATTGGTAGCCTCCAGTCTAAGGAAGAATGTATATGGAAGCAAATGGCTAGAAACATTTGGCTTAAAGAAGGTGATCGTAATACTGCTTACTTTCATTGTAGAGCTAACCAACGGAATAAGAGGAATATGATTCTGGGATTGGAAGATGACAATGGGGTTTGGGTAGAGGATGAAGCCGATTTGGGTGGTGTGGTAGAGGGGTATTTTAAGAATATCTTTTCCACCTCAAACCAGTCTGGATTGGATAGCATTTTAAATGGAATCCCGTACCCTGTGGATGTTAATGTGGATCCATGTGTAGGGGGTGAGTTTCAAGCTTTTGAAGTGAAGCAAGCTCTCAACCAAATGGCTCCAAATACTGCCCTTGGCCCTGATGGTATGTCGCCTATTTTCTACAAATCTTTTTGGCACATTGTTGGTGAGGATGTAATTGCAGTTGTTATCCAAGCCTTGAATTCAGGTATTGTCCCAGAATCCCTTAATTCCACATTTATCTCTCTAATTCCCACAGTTAAAAACCCTAAGAAAGTTTCAGAATTTTGACTGATAAGTCTGTGCAATGTTGTTTATAAATTAATTGCAAAAGTGGTGGCTAACCAGTTGAAAAAGTTGCTGGCTAAAATGATGCCAGATTCCCAAAGTGCATTCATATCAGGGCGGTTGATCACTGACAATATTTTGGTGGCTTTCGAGACCTTTCACTTTCTGAAAAGGAAGACTCAAGGGAATTTGGGGTATATGGCACTTAAACTGGATATGAGTAAAGCATATGATAGGGTGGAATGGGTTTTTTTGGAAAGGATAATGCGTCACCTGGGTATTGAGGATAGGTTGATCAAAATTATTATGGCTTGTGTGCAATCTGTTTCTTATGCAGTTCTTCTTAACAGGCAGCCGGTGGGCAATATAAAACCCACAAGGGGGCTTCGCCAAGGGGATCCCTTGTCTCCATACTTGTTCCTGTTGTGTGCTATGGGGTTGCAAAGTTTGATTCATCAAGCTGAAGTGGATGGCATATTCGAGGGGTGGCTATCTGTAGAAATGGTCCTAAAGTTTCCCACTTATTCTTTGCAGATGATAGTGTGCTGTTTTGTAGAGCTACAGAGGCTGAATGCAATAAAATATTGGAGATTTTGGAGGTGTATGAGAGAGGGTCTGGTCAAAAGATAAATAGAGAAAAAACGAACTTATTCTTCAGTTCGAACACTCCTTTGCCCTTACAGGAGCAGATCCAGCAGCTTTTAGGTGTCCCAGCAATCCAGCAATATGAAAAGTATCTGGGGTTACTAGCTTTAGTAGGCCGAGCAAAAAAACAAAACTTTCTCTTCCTAAAAGAGAGGGTTTGGAAGAAACTGCAAGGGTGGAAAGAGAAGTTATTGTCTCAAGCGGGAAGGGAAGTCCTTATCAAGGCTGTTATTCAAGCTATCCCAACCTACACCATGAGTTGTTTTAAACTTCCCAAAGGGTTGGTTAGGAAGCTCGAAAGCCTTATCCAGAAGTTTTGGTGGGGTTACAGTGGTGATTCAAGAAAGGTGCATTGGGTATGTTCGGAAAAGCTTTGTGAAGCGAAAGAGGTGGGAAGAATGGGCTTCAAAGAAATTGAAAAGTTCAATGACGCTCTCTTAGCAAAACAAGTTTGGAGGATGATTAATAACCCATAGTCGCTTTGCTTTCGAGTGTTTAAAGCTAGATTTTTTCTAAATTGTTCAATTTTGGAAGTGAAAGATTCCATAGCCGGATCCTATGCTTGGAAAAGCATTCTTAGTGCGAGAAATGTTATTCAAAAAGGCATGGTTCGGAGAATCGGTGATGGCCTATCCGTGCGAATAACGAAAGATAAATGGCTGCCTAAAAGAGATAGTAGTTCCATCATTTCACCCCTTCCTACTATTCTGCTTGAGACAAGGGTTAGTTCCCTCATTGAAGCTAACCGAAGAGAGTGGAAAACAGAGGTGATTCAAGAGCTATTTCTGCCTAGTGAGGCATCAGTGATTATGGGAATTCCATTGAGCTTGAGGAAAATAGAGGACCGGGTTATATGGGCCTACACACCTTCAGGAGTTTTCTCCACAAGTAGCGCATACAAGCTGCTAACTAATAGAAATGTGCAAGGTAGCTCTAACCGTGAGCCACAAAGACAGTTTTGGAAAGGAATAAGGGAGCTTTGAGTTCCTCATAAAATCAAGCACTTTGTTTGGAGGGCCTGTCACAATGCTCTTCCAACAAAGTGTAATCTGGTTCGACGGAACATAGTCAATTCGGAGGTGTGTGAGTTGTGCAATGAAGGCCAGGAGGATGTGTTACATGCTTTATGGAAGTGTCGGATGGTGGAAAATGTTTGGAGCTGTCACAGTTGGGCCCAACAAGCTGTGAACCCCCTTCCCCTAACCTTTTGCAATTTATTTGATTGTTTTTTGTAGGTAACGGATGATTTCAGGAAAGAAATCTTTGCAGTAGCTGCTTGGTGTTTATGGAACCAGCGAAATGCCCTTCACTTTGGGAGTCTAGTGCAGCCTATTACAAACATTAACCTGTTGGCTTGTAACATGCTACAAGAGTTCTTGGCAGCCCAGGAAGATGAAGCTCCGACAGTTCACTCACCTGTGATCCAACACCAGTGGAGACCTCCAAAGCATGATCACTTCAAAGTAAATTTCGACACAACTGTGTTCAAGTCGCTTAATTTGGCCGGTATTGGGGTTGTCATCCGAGATTGGCGTGGAGATATAGTGGCAGCTCTGTTTATGCCAACTACTCTAGCCTCGATAGTTGTTGATTTGGAAGCCCTTGCGTGCCGTCGTGCTGTGATGTTTACTACTGAAAAGGACCTACAGAACGTTATCTTTGAAGGAGACTCAGTTTCAGTTATTAATGCTATTGTCCAAGATAACTCGGTTCTGACATCATATGGAGATATTGTTGACGACATCCGCTCCTTAGTCTCTGTTTTCTAGTCTGTTCAATTTGCTTTTGCTCATCGATCTTGTAATGAGGTTGCTGATGTGTTAGCTAAGAAGGCCAAATGTTTGGTTGGGTATCGGGAATGGTTGGGTGACTTACCTACAGACATTTCCCAGTTAGTTGATTTTGATGTTCCTTGAAGCATTCTTTTAAATTCAATAAAGCCCCAGTCGAATTGGCTGGTTTCTAAAAAAAAAAAAAAAAACCTTCTATTTGAAGATTGAAACTATCATACATGTTTCTCCAAAAAAAAAAAATAAATAAAACTATCATACATCCTTGAGGATTAACATCCTTTGTGAAGAGTGCTACATGCACAATATTTTCACAATATTTTTACAACAAATCATAAGTGGTAAGTTGTTATTGATTCTAATTTGAATCTACAACTTAAATTATATTAGATCTAATGTACCCCCTTTTTTCTTTTCAAATGAAGAATGGGCCCCGTGTTTAATTTAAAGAAGACTCATCTGAGAAGGTTCTAATTGTATAACATGTTTGTCAAAATAGGATAATGCTTAAGTAGGTACCAATTAGCTCAATTGGTAAGATTTTTTGTAATAAAGGGCAAGCATCAAAAGCAGATGTCATAGATTGATACTCTACTTCTTAAAAAAAAAAAAAAAAGTGTATATATACACACACACACACACAAGTCGCTAACCCGTGTAATGCACAGGAATAGCTACTGGATGAATTTCAGGAAAAAGAAAAACCATTATTTTTGAGTTTGAGTAAAAAGCAAAAATGCATGAAATTAAACAAAATAATATTGAAAGAAATAGCACAACGTTTTATTAGTTATGTTGAAGAAAGCAATGTTGTTTTATTTATTTGTTTTTTGTGAGAATGAATAAGAGATAGAATGTTACCTCTCTAGTTTAATTTGTGCTGTAATATACAAGATAGGTTATAATATATATACTAAAAGGTTTCTATTAAAATGTCAAAACCTTTCATATTAGATATTCCAAAAGGTGACTATTGAAAAGCCATAACCCTTCATATTGGATATACGTTAAAGGTGTCTACAGAATGAAAATGTGCTTATGGCAAAAAATGTGCCTATTGAATGAAAAATGTGTATTGAATGAAAGGTGCATATTGATGGGTCATAATCATTTAGATATAAATAGTGGTTCATATTCATTTAGTAACTTCTTCTCAACTTCTTCCCTTTCATCTTTCTTAGAAACATAAGAAACATGTGGGTCTTCTTCAAAATTACTATTTATAGAACCGAATAAACTTGGTTGTATCCTATGGACAAATTTGTAGTAAGCTTTTAGCAACTCTTGTGTAGGGGCAAATATTGTCTAAGAATAACATTCAATTGTGCTTCCAAGTGAATCAAATTTTCTATTTGTCTATTGAATCATTTTGTTATTTCATTATATTACTCCTCTAAATTCCCAACAGTTTGGGTAGTTTTTTTTTTTTTTTTGGGTTAAATAGTGAAAATACCAAGGAATCAAGCCACACCAAAGGTAGCAACAATAATATTGAACAATTTCTTTAAACACCTTACATATGCTTTTCTTCTTAAATTTGTCATTCTCTTCTCTATGCCTTACTGATATTTTTCTTCTCAATGACAGTTTTTTGTTTTAATATATACATCTTATGTGAAATGGTGAGTAAATATTGAAACTTAACGTGCAAAATAAAAAGATATAACTGATTGGTATTTTAAAATGTATATGTATCATAAATTTATATAGTCATATGGTGCAATAAGGAGTGGTCAATAAAAAGTCATATGTTATATATATATATATATATATATATATTATGCTTGGCACTAATAGTATGTTAACACAGAAATTGGCGAATAGGATTACATTTTACATCCCAACTAAAAATCAGTACACGAGGCAGTTGAAAGTAACACCACAATTGGTACATGAGAAGCCACTCTAATCACAGCTCAGAACCAAGAGAATTTTTTCTTATTAACTTAAAAAGATAATTATATTTCAAAAAAAGCAGAGAGTACAATAATAAGCTACAAGAGCTCTAACAAGGTTTATCAAAAAAATAAAAATAAAAAACATTAACAAGGGTTGGAGACTTGCAGGGAATTGGTCTACGATTAAGTGCCCCTAAACCCAACTTGAAGCACTCATTGCCTTGACTCATGAGCCTTGAAATTTCTGCATCTTTTAATACATTTAACCATCAAATTGTTATAAAGAGTCTTGTAATTCAATTAACACTTTCTAATATTTTCACTGAATATGTACAGTGTTTAAATTCTTCTTTTCTCACTGCCAAACCAGAAAAAAAAAAAAAATCAAATTCTCTTGCTAAAAAGCTCACTCAACAAATAGAAAATTAAAATTTGGGATTTTTTCAGTTTAAGGAAACCTAGCTAGAATTTTGGTTAAAATTACGTCAATTTCACCTTGCAAAGAGAAAATAACAAACTACTTGAACAATTGAACTGATTTATATCATGTGATGTAGAATTAATAGAAATTAATAACGAGCCCTTTTTTTTTTTAGAAGAGAAATTAATAACAAGCTGATAATAGATGATAAAATTCATATTAGTGGAAACTGGAAACTAATTTACCAAGAACCCAAATATATATATATATATATATATATTTTGGAAAAGAAGAACCCAAGCAAATTAAAAGGAAAATTCTCAAACAACCAAATCCTCAGATTTACCAATTCCCCGGTAAAATTATTGTTCCTCTCGTGCAGGTGCAATTTGAATCAGTTAGGGCTTACTAAATTTTCAAGCCTATAACTGATCACACTCACACCTGAAAATCTGGGTTAAGACAATCAAACAGCTCTATTTCCTGTTAAGGTAAAAAAAAAAAAAAAAAAAAAAAAGGTATATTCCCCACTACACTTCAAATTTATCAAGAGAATCTCTTATATTAATTAACCATTTACTTTCAATAAACTATCTTCTTCTTCTTTTTCCTTATCTTTGTTTTTGCATATCATCCTTTGAAATTGTCATCAAAGGAATTTGGATTTCTTGAAACAAATAAAAAATTGGCCCGTTATAGTAGTACTTTCCTAATTGTGCACCACTTCTTCCATGACTTCAAAGGTTAACGCATCTAATTTGTCCATCTATTTCTACAAGTTGTAATAACATAACTAAAATAATGTAATCATACCAAAAATAATAATATTAAAGAAAGAAGGTGTTTGAATTGTGATGGTAGAAGCTGTTAGGATTTAATAATTTCATAATCTACGTTTCTTGTTAGGTATAACCTTATTAATTTTTGTATGACACATATGATTTTTCTGTCAATAATTCATAGTCAATCTCAATTTTGAGACTAAAATTTATCATCACGTCTTCTTGCACGTGACAAATTTGTTTTCCAGTTTCAAGCCTTGGATAGTGTGAGAATGACTTTTCCTTTTACAGTTCTACTCTTGTTCTTTATAATTAAAAATAAATAATAAATTTATTTATAAAAATAAAAGAGACAAATACACACCTGTTACCGAATGACATTATAATACTTAAAGAGATCTCTAGGATCTGGTTATTACCTGCGATAAATTAAAAAAATAAGAATTAGATAGGCAAGCCCAAAAGTTACAATTGCATATTCAACTATAATCTATTTCCATCTAATTAAAAGACAATGCTTGGTAAAAGAATAGACTGTATATTGGACAAAAAAAAACCGTGATCATCGTTAATTGTTGCCTGTCATTTGTGGGTTCCAACAGTGGCAGAGCCATAATTTTAGTTTAAGAGCAAAATTAATTTGAAATTATTTATAAATATTTATAACAAAATAAATATACAATTGTAAATAACTAAAAATTTACTAACTTAACTATTGTGAAAATTATTGTGTTTCTTACCATTTAAATAAATTAAATAAAAAATAAAAGGTAAAAGTGTTATGAGTCTGTGAAAGTATATTAGTGAGAAAGTGAAAAAGGTAGGACAAGTCAAAACTAAAAGTTCTTTTGACTTGTTAACTTCACAGTGTCCAGATAAAAAATAAAAAAATAAAAAGACTTTGACATGTCGGTAACTCTTTGCTCTCTTTGTTACATCTTGCTCTCTTTGTTACAGTGCCATGTTCTTTTGCCTTTTTTGAGGAAGACTGCATCAGTTTTTGGTTCATTTTACTGAGTGTTGTTTTGTTTTTTTTCCTATATTAATGAATAAGAGGGGAGCAAGCTTTTCTCATAGCCTATAACTAAGAAAGTTTCAAAGGAGTTAGGGGGGAAGGTGGCCCTTCTCGTCCCCTTGGCTCCGCCCTTGGTTCTAGTTGGCTTAAGAGATTTGGAGTTTAATTTTGTGCTTACACCATAAGCTGATTTGCATTTTGATCTAATGATAAAAAATTATTATAAAAAGCAAATGCTATAAATTAAAACTCTTTATAAAAAAATGGCAATAATTGTTGCTTGTCATTTGTCAAAAGGTTCAACATAAATAAAATACCAACTATAATATTGAAAAAAAATGAGAGCAAAACACGGCTAAATTACATTAATAAAAATATATTTTTTTTTTAAATTGTCCTTGGGAGCTCTTTTAATACCTACTTTTAAACGTGCAAGTTGCTAGAAGCCTAGAATAGTAGAATGCTAGAACAAAGAACTCTAAAATGCAAGCTCTCTTTTTGTCAAACTAACACGTACTTAATTACGCCGCATTTGTGGAAAACCATGTCATAAAAAATGGACACCTAACGAGTCCATGACTATTGTCATATAATTTTAGGGCAACTGGAACAATTTGACTTTCATGAACAGATTTTGATGAGACAGGAGACATAAAATATAAATTGGTTGATTGCAAATTTGATTCTGTTTGGACCAATGACACTCTGCTCTATAATGTTTGCACATTGTCATCAGGTTAAGCCATCTTTGAAAGGTTTTAACTTGTTATCCAATTTAAAATGTATCAATTTCATCGTTTATAGTTAAATTTATTCAAGTCATTTCAGTTCAAATCAACACTTCATCTGTCATTCTTTAATAGCATATAAATGAAATGATGGATATTATATCTTTCGTGTGAGTTTAACGAAAAAATTATGGGCTTGTCCCACATCGGTCGGGTGTGTGTGTTTGGATTTATAACTTTTTCTGCTTTGCTGATTGTTGCATGCAGTTTTAGTAATGACACGTAAGTTTAACGAAAAAAAAAAACTTGTTATCCAATTCAATCCATGTTATTGTTTTATTTTATAACTCTGCTAAGTTGATAGTAATTTGCAAACGCTTCTCGTTTTTACTGTCCTAGAGGTTAATCAAATAGTCATGTTGTCGCCAAGGCTAAAAGCTTAAAACTAGGTTCATGTCATTCCTGTGGTTCAAAAACCCACGTTGAAGGCAGGGGGTTCAAATGAACCCCTGACCTGAAGAAAATGAAAAAATTAAATATAATATTTTTAA
Organism: Quercus glauca; assembly: GCA_023736055.1. Lineage (NCBI taxonomy): Eukaryota > Viridiplantae > Streptophyta > Magnoliopsida > Fagales > Fagaceae > Quercus > Quercus glauca. The sequence goes on along the minus strand of CM043316.1, from coordinate 94,343,336 downwards.
AAAAATTTCTTTTGAACCCCCTAAAATAAAATTTTGACCACCCCCTAACACTAAAAATTGATAAAAAGGGTGGGAAGATCCAAAAATAAATTAAAAGATGCATAGCTACACGATAAGAGGAGAAAAACAAGAAGAGGAAGTAGAAGATTACATAAATTCACAAGCAAGGTAGAGGAAGCTTAGGTCTGAAATTTTATTCTTCATCATCTACACCTGAAACTTTGAGAAGGGAAACTGAAAAGAGTGAGATAGCTTATGAGATTTGGAAATAAAAAAAATAGTAGTAATAAATGTGATATTCCGTGGGTAGGTGGTGGGAGTGGAGTTTAAGGTTTAAAGGAAACTTCCTTGAAGTTTCATCACTTACAAATATCCCTACATGTTTTTTTATTTACAGAAAATACCAGATTTGAAATTTTTTTTGAATAACCAATTTAATCATTTTATATTATTATGAATTTTATATAAAAAATTACGTTAAGTTCATTAATTTAATTTGCAAATAATAGCTTAATAATAAAGATATAAGCAGTAATATTTATCTTTTGAGAAAGGTAAACGATTTTTTTTTTTTTTTTGATACAAGGAAAATGACAATGGGGTAAGATACAATAAGGAGCGAAGACATATTATTTTTTATTGAATTGTTGAGTTGAATCCTTAATAGTCTAATGCTATAAACCCCCCAAAAAATTCTTTTCAATGGTTAGTTGTTAAAATTGACCCCCTAAAATAATTTTTTAGAGATGCCACTGTATCTTGGTCGTAATCTGGAGAGTAGGGTATGGATGGATGACAATTGGATAGGCAGGAAAATGTTCAATTTAGGGGATTCTATCCCAAAATGAGACAGGAAAACCCACTTAAACCAAGTTTAGGAGGGCATGTTGGGGATATTTCGCTACCCTTAATGAGGTGATTTCAACATTAATAAAATAGAGATGAAAGAGAAAGAGGAATATTTGTGAAAGTGTTGAAGACTCAAGAGAAATAATAAGTGTTTTAAAAGTGGCAATAATTTTTTTTAAAAGCAAAGGTTTTTTTTTTTTTTTTTTTTTTTTTTTTTGCTATTGGCTTTGATTTCAAGTATATACATTTTGTTTTTTGTTATGTGTGTGATGTATTTTTTATTACAAAATTGAAAATTTTGTGTTCAAGAGAAAATGAATTTGTTTGAGTTAGAGAGGTTCAATGATTTTTCTATGTACAAGCTTCAGTTTGTAGATTGAAAAATCTTATTGGTGTTAATTTGGCTTATAACGAACACTTACCATTACTTTAGTTTTATAGGCATTTATTAAATTTATAATGTATATTCTTATTTGAAGGACTTGCCCAAGGGTTGAATTGGTTGACTTAGATTATGATCTCAGAGGGATTGAAGAAGAAGAAGAAGAATTACATAAGAACCTCTTATCTTTCCTACCATCCTCAAATACATTTTTTTTATGAGAAAAGCCGAAGATCCCACCAAATATAAATTTTACAACCCTGAGGTAAGTCAATATGAAGAATTATCATTTTGTTAGTTTTATTTTTTATTTTATTTTATTTTATTTTTTTGCTTAGTATATTTTTATAATTTATGTTGTATGTGATACTGAGTTTGTAATTTGGTACTCTTTCTAGTGAAAATATACAAGTAGTCAATTTACTAGAATCATGTGTTTAAGTTTTGGATTTCATGCGTCCAGAATTTGAGGCGACCTCAATGAAGAGGAAGAGTGCCTTAGAGAATTTTAGGATCCATGGCTTGGAACTAAAGTGATCTATTAGCATATATTTGGTATTTTGCCTGGTGGTCCTGTGGATATTGGTTGTGGTATTTGTAAAATTATCTTAAAGCTGTAGATAAGAATAGTGTTGGGCTTTGTGGAGCCTAGTTTATTTTTGGCCCGTTTTTTAGCCTATTGTAACCCTGTAAGTAGGATATAAAAGCCGCTTTTATAATTAGGGTTTGTTTAATCTTGTTGTTGTGTTTCAGAGAGAGTGAGAGAAACACTGTAGCCGCACTTTGTATTTTTCCCTGATAATAGTGAAATCTCTGCAACTCCGTGGACGTAGGCAAATTGCCGAACCACGTAAATACTGTCTTGTGCATGTGATTATTTTCTTTGACGTGTATTTTCTCTATTTTTTTGTTTCTCACAAGTTGGGAATCGGGTTGAATTCCCTACAAATAGGTTACAGTGGTTGAAGGCTACTGTAAAATTTGATTAATTTTCATGAGTTGGTATTGTTGCTGATAATTGTTGCAATGTTATACTTCATGACCAATATAAAATGAATTTGGTATTGATACAAAAATAGTTTTCATTCCTGGGAGTTCAACTTTACAACCTGTGCAATGTTTTTCATGATAATGTTGCAACTTTTGAGAATATAAGAAGAATCCAATTACCACTATACTTTCTTTTTCTTTTTTGAAAAATCTGAATGTGTAAATCAAGTGGTTTTGAAACTAAAGCAACTCTTATTTGCAAATGAGTAGTGTTTGTATGCTAGATTTTATTGCACATTTTTGCAAATGTAAAAGCAAGTAATTTGGGATAAATTCATCAAAACTATAATTAGATAAGATTAATGCTAGAGATACAAACTTTTTTACAAAAAAATTTACAAATTGCTGATGTGGTGAATGGTTATTAATAAATAAAAACGTAATGTTAATGGTAGGCCTAAATGAAAACCAATAAAAAACTGGCCATATCAATAGTTAGTAAAAATATTGTAAAATAGTTTGTGGCTGTAGCATTATTCATTAGATAAAGAACACAAATACTTTAGAAAAACTGGAAGACAATTATATTTATATATCTCCTCCAATATGTCATTGTGCAACTTTCTAGCCGAAATTTTACTCCGGAGCACTTATTATAAGCTGGGGCTAACAATTGGAATTGCAACCTATTTTAGAAAGACATTTTCTACCTGCAAATCACATAAAGAAGCTTTTTTGTAAAATTTCTAATACTCATGATTGCTAAAATTTCTAATATTTGTGTGTAGATGCTCCAAAGTGTAGAGCCCTTTTTTCTATTTTTTTAAATGTTGAAAATTTCATTCATTTTAATTTAGGGTTTATGTGTTTATCTAATGAAGTTTATGCGTGCGCCAATCACAAATAGTAATTGAAGTGTGTGATGAGATATAGCACCAAAAACTGAACACATCCACACCCCCACATATTCTAACATGGCTTAATTTGCCTCTGCAATTACATCATATATGTTATTGTTATAAAATAAATAAATTTAGCATTTACATAACAAGTTAATTGCAATTAGGTGCTGTAAAATAATTGGAAGACTCAACAAAAGATGTCGCATCATAATCTTCTTCGCCGTACACTATCATATATGTTAGGTTTTAAATATTTAGGATTAAATGTTTAGATTCTAATTTTATGTATGTTGGCAAACAGAGTACAATAACATGTCTAGTACAAGATATTCACGTCTTAGAATAGGTTTAGACATTGCTCAGGTTGATTCAATTCAAGATTCAAGAACATTCAAGCTGCAGAAAGAAGACTTCATAAATTGCAAGGCTCGATCGATCGAGTGTATTCTTCGATTGAGCGAGACACGAATTCTGCAGATTTTAAAAAAGGCCTAAAAGCCCGCGAAACATTTAGATCAGTTTGAGTCCACACTGCTAGGTATAAAAGGGAAACCCTAATCCACGATTTTCAAGTCTTGTGAGTTACTTCTGTGAGATCTGTGAGGTTCTGTAACCTTCTAACTCAACAAGCATCTACTGGAGATTAATTGATATTGGATATACCCATGGAGATAAGTTGCTGCAATAAGATCAACTACTGCTGATGGTCTAACTTTTGAGTGGAGCTCTCAAAGTTACAAACAGGAGCATTTGTGTGCCACAGATTCATAATAGAAGAGTCCATGGATTCGGAGCTACATGTGGTCATATGAGTAAGTACTACATGAGGTAGCAGTAGAGTTATGGTTAAGTCTATTGTAAAAATTTCATTCTATTAGTTAGTGAATTGTTGTCTTGTGGATTGTTTAGGTTAAATCCTCTCCAAGTTTTTTACAATGAAACTAAATTGTTTCATTAGTTTTCTTGCATCATATTGCTTGTGTTCTTTACTTTTCCTCTATTTATGATATTATTGATATTTGTTTAACCTAGATCTGTTGAATTGAACTAAGTAACAACTTGACTTTAAATTTGTTAGGACATATGTGGTTCACATGTTAAGAACATATGTCATACTATTTATGTAAATTGGTTAATCTTTTGACAAAACGCACTCTACTTGTAATTGAGTAGTTCTAGGTGTTTTTAATACTTCAAGAAACAAGGTTTCAAGATCAAGTATTGAAGTCATCAAGTCTGTCCAGGAAAAATCAAGCTGAAGTGCATTTTCATTAAAGCTCGGCACCTGCTCGATAGCTCCTTGACACTTGCTATCTGTCGAGATTTAAAAATCAGATTTTTCTGTTCTGATTTCTTGGGATCCGTGAATGTGTTTTTGGGCCTTCTTTTCTTCCAACCCTAAACATATAAAAGGATTGTTTTAAGAGCCGTCAACATAGACACAAGTTGCTAAAACATTGAGCAATCCTTGTTCAAGCAAATTGTGATCAAAGACAAAGTTCTTAACCTAGTTCATCTTCTCTGAAAAAGTTGCTGTGTATTTACACCAAAGGGTTTTGTAACCAAGCATCTTCCTGATCTTCATCGCATATGATAAACTGAAGAACTTTGCAGCCAACCTCTCTTTCTAAAGTTGGTGTTTGAAGTCGCGTACTAGGATCCGTGCATCTGGTTAGTCACGTACTTGGGAGCCGTGCATTAAAGGTGGAAATTGTCACTACAAATCAAGTCCAATTAGGTATTGGGGTAAGGGTTCAACTGTAGGTTGGTAAGGTACTTGGGATTCCTTTACTTGTAACCGCTTGATTTGATAATAGTGGAGTTTCGGGAGTGGTGACTTGAAAATCACCCGGTAGGGTTTTTGCCGTTAGGGTTTTTCCCATTCGTGAACAAATCACCGTGTTATTTATTTTTCCGCTGCATATTTAGTTTTGGTGATTTGTTTGTGCTGCCACGCTATTGCATGATAAATTGATTAATTAAGAACTTGGCTAATTAATTAATTGGTTTAATCACAAGGGATCATTCAGTTTGTGGCCTATCAAAATTAATTTAAACAATTTGTGTTTATAGGGGTCAAAATTTTAACAATATATATAGGTGGATGGAATTTTTAGAATACATTTTTATTATCCAAATATTTTTTTGCGTTATGAGTTCGTTATATATTATCGTAGTTGTGTCATTGGACAAAAGCATATTATTTATAGACAATAACTAATCAATTAACAATCACATTAGAAATAACACATTATATTATGCATTTGAGAACTACTGATACAACTACGAATGTCATGAAGCTAGCTTCAAAAAATGAATATATCCACACATGAACATATAATTTCAATGTTTTTTCATTGTTTATTTTTTGAAGCTAGCCTCATGATACTCTTGGTTGTATAAGTAGTTCTCAAATGCATAATAGGATAGAACATACACTTAAATATCAAATTCTGATAAATAAAAAATTATGCCATTAAACCCAAAAAAAGAGCCTCATGCACTCGCGGAGCACGTGTGATATTCAAGAGGGTCAAGTGCATTTGGAGAATAAATAATATAATGCCGTGTATGGTTTGCAAATCAGTCTACTATCAATAACATAGTGTTATTGTATTAATAATCAGAGTAATGTTACAACTACAAACTATTTTACAATATTGTTACAAACTATTGATGAGGCTAATTTTTACTATTTCTCATTTGGTCTGACTACTAACAATATTTTTTCATTTACCAATAAGCACTCACCATATCAATAATTTGTAAAAAAATGTTATAAAATAGTTTGTCATATAGTTCAAAGGTGAGAGCCCAGATTCACACTCACCCCAAGTGATTTCATAATTCATAGCAATTGATATTTAGAAATGAAATAAATTTTAATATCTTGACTTATTTACCGATTTGTGGAATCAATAATCCAAAAAGCGATAGAAGATCAAGAGGGGACTTTTTTTTTTTTTTTTTTTTCTCCTTGTATGTGTATGGAAAAAATGAGGAAGAATGGCCCTGTTCAACAATTCCACCTATCTCGGAATTTTAAATAATTGACAACATTTTTTTACTCATATGTAATTAGTTTTTCTTGAGGCTTAGGATAAAATTAATAATTTTTGACAGAGGACATTTTTTTATGGTAAAAAATATAGGTTTTTTTTTTTTTTTTTTTTTTACAATGGACATTTGATTTGTTCCTCAAAAAAAAAATGACATTTGATTTTTGCAACATAAAACAAAGGAAAGAGGAGGTATGTAAAAACCTTAATCATATTTTTTATGCCTATGATTTTTTTTTTCTTTTATGCCAATAGATTTGATGATACAAATTATAAATTGAATGTACCTTGTAAAAGATGTGTCATGAGTTGACAGAGTTGAAGTTATTTAAGTTCGACTAGACCAAATTGTCCTAATTTACTCGAGTCCTTTACCTAATTTTACTAGCTTTTTACTAGAATAAGAATCCAACAAGATTGATAATTGTGTGTTTCTACCTACCCCTCGATTCTGAAACACACAACAACAACAACAACAACAAAATTAAATACAAGCAAATTACATCTCCACCCCCAGTTTGTTGACTTGTTAAAACTAACAAAATTGGATGATTTCGAAACTTGCTGCTTTTAATATGAAACTATAAAACTAACAACAAGTGAAAAAACAATGGCAAAACTACACTGTTAGTCCTTCAAGTTTACTCTTTGTGCGTAATTGGTTTCTCAAGTTTCAAGTGAACGTAATTAGTCCCTCAAGTTTTTAAAATGAACAATATAAGTCATCTGGTTAACTTCCGTTAGTGTTGTTGCTTATGTCGCTAATAGAATAATGACCTGACATTTTTAAAATGAAGTGGCATTTCTTTTTATTAAAAAATTACAAAATTGAATTTACACCTAAGAAAGAAACTAGACCCCTTCCATTTCAAACCTTTATCCTAAGCTGATACCAAAAAAAACCTCCATTCGCAATTTGATTTACAAACCACAAGAGAGAGAAGGGGAGAAAGAGACTGAACAGTTCCAAGCCCTAGCCGTCGGCAACGTCACTGCCCTCTGCTAGAGACGGTTTTTTTTTTTTCTTTTAACGCGTATGAGTATATTTTTTTCCCACAGAGAGAGAGAGAGAGAGAGAGAGAGGGGGGGGGGGGGTAGAGGTCATAAGCTGCTTACCAAATCAAAAATTGGAGGTAGCTCACAGATTCATCGTGTAAACAACATTTTAGTACCTTCTGACGTGCCGTAATTAAATACGATTTATATAAAAAAAATATCCAAAATCAAAGTAATGCTGCAACTCCTCTACTTTGTCGTGGCAGTCCTTTAGGACATGTATAGCTAGTTGATACACTGGGTCGTCTTTATGCGGATATTTCTTCATGCAGTCTTCATAACAATTCATAATACAACGCCTAAAGAATTCAAGACTCATTTCTCTTGGCATGTGTTCAAAACCTTCAATACGTTCATCCATGCAAATATTAAATATGTTTGCTTTCTATCAATTTGAGAGGGATGGGAAACAGGATTGGAGAAGGATGGGAATTATATGTAGAAACAAAGTTATTAGCGTGTAATTTCACAAGAATAAAAATAACAAAATATATTATCATCATCGTAAGTTTTATCATAAATTTTCTAGTCATCGGTTCTCTCCAATTTCAGAAATTCTCTTAATTTGAAGTTAATTTCAAAACTATAAGCTGGAGTTAAATGTATGTGCTTATATATAGAACTGCATGATGAGGTCATTTGAAATAAAGATATTTTGATTTATTCTTAAAATATATATTTTTTTTTTTTTCAAAAAAGTGCAGTCTAAGAATTGTAACTTTTGGAGGTATGAAAATACTAATTGTGACATATAACAAATGTTCAAGAATCAAGTATACTCATATGAATGCATGACCTAATTAATGGACATAATTTGTTTGATCAATGCACTTATTTTAAAGGTTTTGAAAAGATATATTGGTTTGAAAATATGGTAAACAAGTCATTTTGAATATATGGAGTTTAACTCATCATACTGTTTATCAATGAATAAACAACGTATATGGTCCAATGACGGAATGAGGGACCCCCCTCCTTAAAACACCCACCCCTATATTAGTTAATCATTCCCCTAAATAACATTGACATTGCCCCCTCCCTTATCTCTATCTCTATCTCTGTGCCTCATTTTAATTAGGAGTGTCAATTTAGTTTAGTGTGTTGGATTCGTGTCGTGTTGAGGTAAAGGCATTCGACTAAATTCTTCAATCTAAACCCGACCCATTTAATAATTTTGTCATGGCTCTTCAATCCTAAGCCAGCCCGTTAATAAAGCAAGTTGACACTACCCGACCCGACCCACTTGACACATTTAATAAACGAGTCATGTTGGGTTGACACGGATTTGACACAACCCATTTCAACCTACTTAATATTAAATATAACATCCATATAGAAATAATTAAGTTCTTTACATCCCAAAAGTAATGCATATACTTCAACTCTTCAACCCACATTCAATATATCATAGTTCAACAAAAATATGACATCCATCTTGAAATAAGTTCTTTAAACTTCAAAAGAATTGCATACACTTCAACCTAAATTTAAAATAATAGAATTCAACAGACAGAATTCACCAAATGCTAAGTATCAATATTGAAAGAGTCAGTGCAAACAGTATACTGATCATAACTAGGGTTTATAAAGTTTCAATTGCCAATTATATCACTTGTAAGTTTTTGTAATTACTCACTTTTCTTTTTACGTTTAAAATATAGGTTAAATATAAAAGGTAGTTGACCGATCTAAAATAAAATTAATATTTATTTGTTATATGAGTTAAATGTGTTGTGTTAAATGAATCATTTTGGGTTGACACAAATAAATTGGCATATCAAACATATTTATTGCAAGTCACGCGGGTCACGCGGGTTGATCCGCTTATGACACATTTCTTATTGAGTCATTTTCGAATCAACCAGTTTATGACCCAAACCCGCTAAGGCCTAACCCTAACCCATAAAATCGGGTCGTGTTCATGGGTTGGGTCAAACATTGACACCCCTAATTTAAATCACCCCATTCATAATATTTTTAAATGTAATTGGTTTAAAAATTGCTCTCTCTTCTTTAAACAAACCCAATAAATGGTTCTGCTGCATTTTTATATATTTTGGCATCCACCCCATTTTTAAAACTAGAAAAAAAAAATACATTGATGGCTTGATCTTAAATCTTCCATTTCTACTTTCTTTTTTTACCAAAAAATTTAAATAAATAAATAATAAAAAATTAATTAAAATAAAAAAATAAAAAATAAAATAAAAAAAGCTACACTCCTCTTTTCGCAATGAGGCATCCTTTTTTTTTTTTAATTTTTTTTTAAGTGGCCCATTATGTGGTTGAACCACTGATGGTCAAGAAACATATCCTTTTCTTTCATTTATTTTTATATTTCCTTTAATTTCTTTTACAACACTACAATTCCCCTTTGAGGTTTATTTTTTATTTTTTATTATTCATATATTTTTAATAATTGAAATGTGAAGTTATGTTAGAAAGAATAAAAATTAGGCATTGTATAATTTCTTAAAAGAAAGATTACGCATACAAGATCTCAAAAGTCAAGTTTTTAGAGCATCCGTAGCAGATGTTGCAAAAATTATGTCATTTTACCATATCAAAGACCTACTTTATTATTTTATCACATCAATTTACAACATTCCATTTATCAGATGTTTTATCATTCAATTCTATACATTAAGATAATATTTACTACACATTAAAATAATATATTATCTCATTCCCATTATCATCAACAACAGCCACACCATCAACGGCACAACCACTAGCCAGCAATATCCACTGCTGCAACAACACCTCTACTGCAAACCAACCACCACAATTACTCACCAATATCAGATCAACCCAAATTGTAGCAAAAAAAAAAAAAAAAAAAAAAAACCCACAACCAGAGAGAGGCAAAGTGAAAGGCGGACAGAAAGGAGAGGGAAGAGGGTGAGATCGATGGTGGCCTCGAGGTGAGATCACCTGCCAAACCCAAACCTATCACCGGCTAGACCCATGTCCACCGAGCCTAACGCCGTAGCAACATTCTTGAAGGCGATGGTTGGCGATGGTCGACAATGGTCTTCACAGAGCGTGGGTCTACGATGGTTTATGGTTTTGGTTTGTGGTTGTAGTCTCAAGTAATGGATCTGTAGGCTAAGTTTGATTTGCAGTGGGGGTGGTTGTGGATTCCAATGGAGTGGTGGGTTGCGATGGAGTGGTGGATTCCGATGGTTGTGGGTTAAGATATGGTGGTGCCGTGGTGGGTTTGTTGGGTTTTTTTGGATTTGGGTTTTGTTGCTAAGGTGGTGGTTGTGGTTGGCTGAGGTGGTGGTTATGGAGGATGACGATGATTGGCCGCTGCCGCCGCCGCCTTCTTCTATGCCGCCTTCTTCTTGCTCGCGTCCGATTGTGAGAAGAAGAAGAACGGGTTGGGAACTTGGGAGAGAGAGAGAGAGAGAGACAGATTCTGAGAAGGGAGAGAGAAAATCAAATAAAGAAATGAGAGGAGAGAGAAAAGTCGAATAAAATAATAATTTTTGGTTTATCACATCTGTCCGAACCGTTGCAAATTTGCAACGGTACGGACACAAATGGTATAATTTTACAACATATGCAATATTTGATGGGGAGTTGTTTTTTGTGTTTGGCGTGGGATATGTGCCAAATATTTAGCATTTGGCACATATCCCACATCTACTATGGGTGCTCTTACATAACTGATCTAGGGTACATAGAGGTTGGGAATGTTTATTTGTCCCATCATATATTTTTTTTAGACCACCATATAGGAAAAATAGAGCTCCTCATGTCACCTACCACTGCCATCATTGTGGTACTGCTAGACACATTCGTCCAAATTGCCTCAAATTAAGAAAAATTTCATATGCGCCCAACGCATGAGATACCATCTCCTCAAATTGAAGTCTAAGAATATGTTAGCCTAATGCGTAAGATCATGTACCTTTGCTTAGTGAAGTTTCAAAAGCCTTTAGTTGTGTACTCAATTTCACAAAAATGCTAATTTCTCTGGGGTAGCTAATAGGGACACTCTAGGACCAACACCTCCCTACCTTAACAGCCCAAGACTCATGCTTTGTGAGTAAGGAAGGATTCCAAGAACAAAGTGTCATTCTTCGTGTTCATTGTTTTAATACTTCCCCTCCATTGTTGGACATTTTCTCACTGATTCTTTAGGCTGCAAGCCATTCTTCATCAATCATCCTAGGAGTCTATGTAAATTATTGTATATATTCATGCATTGCATTTCATGTTTTTAATTTACTTAGCTTAGTGTGTGTTTCTGGTTTTGGTGAAATTATTAAAAACAACAACAAATTAAAATTGAAAAATGATACATGTAGCTTAGACTTGCACTGTTATGCACAAATTACTTTGAAAAACCATTAAATAGAAACTCTAAAGAATAGACTTAGCATACTCTTAATATAGTGTGACGTGTGTACCATGGTCTTATGCTTCACAAAAAAAAAGCCGGTGTTCCTGTTATTAACAAAATGCAGACACTGCATGTACAAATAAGGTGTATAAGCATTGATAGAAAAAGTTGATGATTAATATGAATGTGCAAAGGAGATTATCAAACACATTGCACAAAAAGTCATGTAGTTAGAGGGAGTCTGTGTTAAGTGCATCTTTGAAGGATAGTGTTTGTGCCAAGGCTTTGTGGTCATTAGATGCGTTTGTTGCTTGATTGGTTTCATATGGTCACATATACGACCTTTTCCCCTCACAAATTATTGGTCTTAAACTTGTTCGCTGATTTTTTTTTTTAAACCCAAGTTTTAATGCTAATAAATATGTTCACTGCAAAGATGTTGTATATGTGTTCAAACTTGGTTGATCAAGTGAGTGGATTAATTGTTGGAAATTGAAAATTTTTTAAGCAAGGCATAATTTTGCTGCATATTGAAAAAAAACATTTCAAAACATGAATCGTATAGTGAATTTTTTTTTTTTTCGTACCGTGTATCATAAGATATACAAATACTTGATAAAATTTGAGAAAAAAAAAATAGATATACATGTATAAAAGGTTTATTCAATATAAATTTGGAATATATTCAACTAATGACTAATTTAGTAATAACTTTTGGAATAACATTTGACAACATCTATAACATCCACATTCAAATTGATTAAACTAAAAATTGATAATAAATTATATATAAGCCAAAAAAATAATTTATTTCTCATCATTTATCTAATCAAATTCATCTAGGTCAATGTTATCATAATGTTCATCATCTTGCAAAACTATTTCTTCATTGACATTTTCTTCATCAGCTTCAAATTGTTACTATCTCTTCTTGTTTTTCTATTTAATAACTTCTTCTTTATATCTCTTATGGGCATTCTAGCTTCTTAGAGTTATAAGAAAAACAGCAAAAATAAAACGAAAATATTTATATTGTTATTAATATATTATTCAGAACATAAAATAAAAAAATAAAAAATAAAATTGCAAATATGAAAGTGAAATCAAGTGTGTGGTCCAAATTTTGTAGGAAAAAAAAAAAAAAAAAAAAAAAAAAACCCTCATGGTCATGTTATTTTATTGGGCCAATCAAGTAACATAAAAATTTTGTGTTGAAAACAAATTGAACAACTTGTTGAACTTAAATCAAAGTACAAGTTTTAACAAACAAAAAAACTCAATTTAAACCCATATGTTTATGTATTATCCGATACAATACAATTTATAAAAATATGCATATGTCTATAATACGATTCATGAGCATAATTGATGTGTATCTATATATGATATGACACTTTTTTTACTCAATACAATATATATCGTATGTGTATCGTATATTGTATAATACTGACAACTGTACTTGTAATCATGACAAAAAAATGCTAAGCATGTGAGGCCAAAATGGCCAAATACCATCCTTTTGCAAAATATTTTGCAATATACAACTATTTGTGAAATATTTAGCAATTTACTATCTTTTTGAAACTCAAGTTTGTGAAACTTGAGTTTGTCGTGTAACTCAAGTTTCATAAACTCGAGTTCTTTGAAAACAATAGTTTTCAAACTTGCCAAAAAAATTTTGATAGAACCGTTAAAAATTTTCACCATTTGTGATAAACTCGTAGTATATGTTACAGAGACTGGCAGAGTCAAGATTCGTGATAAACTCGTAGTATAATTCATGACTCATGACTCATGACTCATGACTCATGACTCATGACTCATGACTCATGACTTATGATTACTGGTTAGAACAATGAATGTAGATGAAATTATGACAGAACGAAAAGAAAAACAAAGGTAAAGAACAGCTTAATTAAGGAGCAATTAATTGGTCAAAAGAATTAAGAAGTCTCTATATTCATGTCTCCTTGTCTTTCTTACCAAATTCAAAAGTCTCTCACTTCATCCAAAAAAAAAATCTCTGTCTCTGTCTCTCACATTAGGTGTATTCTTCATTTCGTGACACTACAGAAATGTGCGAAAAGGACCAAAGATATAAGGTGTGAAAAGAAGTGTGAAACCTGAACTAAATCGACCTCTTTATCTCTCTCTCCATTGACAGATTTTAGTATAATACAATTATCTTTTTTATATTTCGCTTTCCAAATACATTTCAATCAATTTCAAACTCAACACAAAAGCGAGTAATTTTGTTCAAGAAGCTAGACTGAAGCCCTCCTCCTCAAAAAACAAAGTTCACACTGCACATGTCATTCTTAGAGTACATCTTCAATATTTCAAGAACTCCAATCCTAACACACAAACATAAACTTGTGTCCCTAAAATCCACTCTTCTTTGTCCAAAACCAAAAACTCTTCCATGAACATAACAAAAGTCCCAATTCTAATCCTTTTACCAATCCTTCTCTTCCCACTACTACTCACAGCCCAAGCTTCCATTCACTACTGCAATCGAACATGTGGCTCCAAAACTGTTCAATACCCATTTGGGTTCTCTCCAGGCTGCGATATAAGCCTAAACTGCACCAACAGCGCCATCTATATAGGCGAATTCCCAGTCCAAGTCATAGACTCTGAAAACATAATTATCACCATAGCTGCTCAATGCAACCGTTCCATTCAAACCCTTCACCAGCTCTACAGTTCCAACTACGCACCCACGTTTCGAAACGCGATTCTATTGCAAAAATGTTCAGCATCCATTTCACCTTGTGTGATTCCAGCCACGCTCGTTCAAACCCACTTCGAGTCTCCGAGTTGTGATGCTCATACCAATAATAATAGCACTATTAACAGCTCGATCAGTAGCAGCAACTACAACATAAGCTGCTATACAGAGAGCCAACAACGTGGTTTTATCGACTTTGAAAACGTGACGAAGAGGAAGTGCTCGTATTTTGTGTCGTCGATATTTCTCGAGTCTTTGAACAACTCGACATCCTCGGTGTCTTTGGAGGTTCAGATTGTTCAGCTTGGTTGGTGGCTCCAGGGGAATTGCCAGTGTTCTGAGAACGCTAATTGTACCTCGTCTGTGCAGCTACCGGAAACCGGACGGAACGGTTCTAGGTGCAAGTGCAAAGATGGATTTGAAGGCGATGGATATCAGGCTGGTTCCGGTTGCCGCAAAGGTCTGTTCCGGTTACTTCAAAATTTTGTTTTTGATTTATAAATGTGTTGTTTTGTTATTATAATATTTCCTCGAATTACTTAGTTGATCGTCATACTAAAATATTAATGAATTTTTTTAGCAACTACCAGATAAAGGCATCAATTAATTTTTTGACTAAAAAATTTTACTAGTTGAAATAACTAGAATCCACCAAAATGTTTTTTTTATAATTATTGAAGTCTTATAACCACTTACTGTTAATCACTTTGAAATTTGTAAAATTTGTTGTGAAAAATATTGTATTCTTACCCTTGTTAATTGAATTTAATTACCATTAAAAATTTTAATATTGTTTATGTTGTATTGAGCAATATGATGAACTTAAATTACAACATTTTTGAAACTGTCCTTCACCTAATTTTTTTTTTTTTTAATAGATAGTTGGGCCGTTGGGGGATGTAGGGTGTTAGAGTATGCTTGAGCATTACTTTAATTATTAGTAGTAATAATTTGGCTCTATTATTATTATTATTATTTATCTATCTTTTTAAGGGAATAATTTAGCTCCTGAAATTAAGGTCACAGCTTTGATTGAGTCGAGAAATGTAATATGATATGATTTGACTTTTCTCTGTGTAGCACTAGGCTGTAGGCACGATCCTTTTATAAATTTTATTAATTTGGACTTTGAGGAAGTTACAGAATATTAAAATGCTGAAAATAGTAGGGAAAAAAATCCATAAAATTTAATGTCTAATTGAGTTTTCAATTTCATATTCAATTTTAGGCAAAGGCCACCGAAGGAAAGCTTATGATAAACTAAATGAAACAGGCATAGTGTTAGTAATTGATTACCAATTTTAACTTTTTTGGCTAAGCAGCAAACCGAAAATCTTTGGGTGCCGTGATGAATGATAACAATGTTAACTTTATGGAACAAAAGTAATTTATTGGTGACCAAGTAGGACCCGTAAATGGTTGAGCCATGGTCCTTGAAATCGATTCTACTCAACTTATGGGACCGGTCCATCATTTGAGGGGCGGTTGTCAAGTCAAACTAATCAAGTAGCCCCAAAAAAAAAAAGTAGCCCAAGTGGCTGATTTTCATTAATCATTTGGTCGAGGACCCGACTAATTTTTCTTTTAACACTTTTTTTTTTAAACAAAAATCTTTTTGTCTGCTATAAGCAAGGGAATGATAATAGTGGTGGTCATGTATAGGAATGGGTGGTTATACCTAATGCACCTCTTGATGGATCCTTTTGCATTGTTTTGGTGACTTTGTTGCATCTTGATATTTTGTTTGTCTTCTTAGGTGTTATATGTGCTTGGATTGTGAGAAACTTGTAGAAAGTTAGACACACCAAAGAGAATACGGCACCTCTTAGTCCAAAGCCAATAGATGCTTCCTTGTGGCTTGTGGGGCTAGAATATTTGAGACCCTAGTATAAATTAGTACAGAGTTGATAAGGGATGTCGATAAATAGATTTCATAATTGGTGTGAGAAAGGAACACTTTTGTCAAACTTATGATCTAATGGTGTGGTATATATCCGAAGTTGAAAATGATTTTAGTTAGGTGCGTTTTTTGTCAAACTTGAAGAAAATTTTCAATCAGCAGAAGTATCAACTATCGTACAATAGTTTAATGAAATAAAGGAAAAGAGTTATTCAACAAAAAATAAAATGAATTTAGTTGTTGTTTACATCATTTACAATTTGTGCATAAACTATATGTTGAACCAGGGCCAACTTGTATAAGTTTTTTAATAGAACGTTTCACGCAACATGCATCACTATTTTACACCACAATTTTAATAAAGAATTGTTGGAACTTGGAACTAATTTCTAAAGTCGAAAGGCTAACAACTACATTATATGTCTTAATCAAAGATGCTCTCCAAAAGTTTCATAATTTAGATAGCAATTATCTATACGAATTTATACTACAGTAATTGTCAACTTACTAATTGTGTCTGTGATTTTTGCTACATAAACAGTTTCTTCAGTGTGCAACCCAGAAAAGTACATGTCTGGCAAATGTGGAGGAACAACTAGAGTGGCCGTGTTAATTGGAGGTAATTGGTCTTTTCACTAATTGGGGAAAAATACCATAATGTTGCTGTTTGACCACTTCACATGAACTTGAATTTGAGAACACAACTCGTTGGTGTAAGTTACTACTTGTGATTGGAGTCGAGATGGACTAAGAGTTCCAAGTTCTTTCAGTCTAATAATTATTTTGGGCACTTCTTCTGAAGTTATGTTAATGGAGAATAGAAAAATGATTACTCTAGCACTTGAATTGCAGAGCAAATGTTGCAAATTAGAACCCCCTGCATGACTCTTCTGAGTCTTCATTCTCCAGCTTATAATTCTTGGCAGGATTAATACTTGTATATTTCCAGTCTCCAATCTCTTTCAATTGCCGTGTACAAATTGACTTGCATGCCTTATAGCAGCATTAGAAGCCTAGTTTTTCTAATGGCCATGGCAGTTTTTTCAACTAAGTCCTATTTCTTTTAGCCTCAAATTGGCTATCAAACAAAAAAAAATGTTGTTTTGATAATTTTGTTCTAGGAGTAAGCATTTGTATAAGCAAACAATGGAAAATTGAATTTTCACAAACAATTTCGCATTCCAATGTTCAATTCTCCTTTCTCAGGCCTTGCTGCTGGAGCTTCTTTAATGATCACTCTGGGTCTAATATGCTGTTTTGTTCGGCGGCGCTCCAAATCAAAAGCCAGACACAGTGCAAAACGCCGTCTATCTGAAGCTACAGGAAACTGCAGCATTCCAATCTATGACTACAAAGAAATACAAAAGGCAACAAACAGCTTCTCAGAGAAACAAAGGCTGGGAACTGGAGCCTATGGAACAGTTTATGCAGGAAAACTCCACAGTGATGAGTGGGTTGCCATCAAAAGGATCAGACATAAAGATACTGACAGCATTGAGCAAGTCATGAATGAGATCAAGCTCCTTTCATCTGTCAGCCACCCGAATCTAGTCCGCCTCTTAGGTTGCTCTATCGAATATGGTGAGCAGATCCTAGTCTATGAATTCATGCCCAATGGAACTTTATGTCAGCATTTACAAAGAGAGAGAGGAGATGGACTTTCCTGGCAAGTTCGCCTTACCATTGCTACTGAAACTGCTCAGGCCATTGCCCATCTTCACTCTGCTATTAAGCCTCCAATATACCATAGAGACATCAAGTCAAGCAACATACTTCTGGATAAAAATTTCCAGTCCAAAGTTGCAGACTTTGGTCTTTCTAGACTTGGTATGACTGAAACATCTCACATTTCAACCGCCCCACAAGGGACTCCGGGATACCTTGATCCTCAATACCATCAGTGCTTTCATCTGTCTGATAAAAGCGATGTTTATAGCTTTGGTGTAGTTCTTGTTGAGATCATTTCAGCATTGAAAGTAGTGGACTTCACGCGGCCTCAAGATGAGGTGAACTTGGCTGCTCTTGCTATTGACAGGATAGGAAAGGGACATTTAGATGAGATTATAGACCCATTCCTGGAGCCACATAGGGATGCTTGGACTCTTTCATCAGTGCATAAGGTGGCCGAGCTAGCATTCAGATGCCTTGCATTTCACAGAGACATGAGGCCATCAATGATGGAAGTGGCTGCTGAATTAGAAAGAATCACTCTTAGTAGATGGGAAACTTCAGAAGAAAAATATAGTACAGCTTCATCATCAGAGGTATCTTCTTGCTCTTCTTCATCTAACATAAGTGAAAAACCTCTAAGCGTGATGATTAAGAAAGCTGGATTGGAGAGTGGAGAACTGTTTGTGTTGCAGACAGAAGTTGGTAGCATTAATTCAATGGAAAGGGTTAGGGATAATTCACCAATTTCTGTGCAAGACCCATGGTTAAGTGAACAGAGCTCACCTTCATCAAGCAGTTTGCTAAATAATGTAATTCAGTGACATTAGAGTTTTTTCTTTTTTTCTTTTTTTCTTTTTCGGGTGCTTAGTTTCATCTTATCTCCTGTCGATGCAGCCAATATATGTAGTTTTCCAGTATTACAGTTTTGTCAATTCCTCATCATTGTACACTACGGTGCTTAAAAGAGTTATGTAGTGTTGTTCTCGCTTCTACTTTTTTATTTTTTGTATTCATCACTATATAGGATTGTGTATGACTGTATATGGCTATGCTATTAAGTAGAAGCTGACAATTCTCTTCTTCTTTTATTTCTTTTTTTTTTGTAATTAAAAAAATGCGTAGGATGGAAGGGTGGCAACCACTACACACCTAGTGCAACACGAAGGAAGATGAGCATCAACGCACTCACTAGTGGAGATTAAGGGAACTCAAATCCAAGACCAAAGTCTTGTTGACACTAGGCTTGACCACTAGACCACCTGCCACACTGATAAAAGTTGACAATTCTCACATACTCAATAAAGCGGACTATATGGAAATGTTTTCCATTATCTTTTTCATTTTCCATGTTGTTTTATAGGAAAAAGGCACAAATGACATTGTAGAGATAAAATAATTGACAAAAAGGAATATCTTAATTGAAAAATATTAAGACGAAAATTTTTTTTTTCTAATGAGGAGACAAAAATAATTTTTTTCTTCATTTTACCTTTTTATTCTCTATTTGATGAGTTCACTCTTTACCAGTAAAATTTTGTTTCTCCTTCTTTTAACTTTTTTTTAAGATAAGAAATAGTAGAAAGAAGAGGGAAATTCAGTGCACAAAACTTTCATTTTTCTAAAGTTTAGTAAAGGTGATTGGCTAGCATTCTTACCATTTATTTTAGAGGCTGATTCCTGGACTTGAACTTGTGACCTGCCATTTTTGGTAGAAGGTAGTTGTCATTACACCAATGCTTGCTTTCTATTTAAATGAGATAAAAGAAAAAAAAATGACATTTTTTGAGAGAAATTAGTTTACTAGAATGAATATCATCTTTTTTTTATATAAATTCGATAGTTTTAACAAGGGAGAGAGGATTTAAAGTTGAACCCTAAACTTCTTTATTGCAAACACTAGAAGGTATCCCATAAACTACAAGTGTTGTCAAGCACGTGTTTATAAGTTCTATTATAAGTAAATTCTATTTGTAGAGCTTAAAATTAGGTTAAAAAGCATCTTTTATCTTTGAAATTTAGTCTGAAGTTCAATTTTCATTCTTTAATTTTAAAATTTTACAATTTCATCCCTAAAAAGTTAAAATGTATCAATTTCATCGTTCCATCCATTTATAGTTAAATTTATTCAAGTCATTTCAGTTCAAATCAACACTTCATGGCAATTCTTTAATAGCATATAAATGAAATGATGGATGTTATATCTTTCAGAATCAATAAAATAAAAATTTAAGTTAATTTCAAAGATGAAAACTGTGTTTCTTTCTATCTTAAATTTTTTCAAAATTTGAAGTTGTCAATGCTCAATATAAGGTTGTGGGCTGAGACTATTCTAGGTAAACATTGAGCTCTTCAGAGATGGAAATATGGTTGTTGAAACCCATTAACGATGAACCCATGATGCCACTATTGGTAATTTGGTACTATTTCAGAGTTCAAACATATATAAGAATCCAAAAAAGATCAAATAAATTTGGTCCCTGTTACGAAGCCCATAAACCCAGTGGACCCAATTGGCACACTCATCATGGACAGCACACACTAAATAAAACAAGTACGGACCTCACACCAACACAAAGTTATCTTTCTTTTTTTTCTTTTTTTTTTTTTTTTTTGATGAGCAACACAAAGTTATCTTAGGGATTAGAGAATGGTTGTATGCAATTATTTCATGAGAAACATGTGGACAAAGCTTTTGTGTCATAGCTTTTGTCACTTACTTGATATGGCTGACTGTGAGGAATTAAGAAAAATGGTGGGTGAAAATGATAAATAATAACTCACACTCTAACTCGTCAAAGTCCTAGTAAAAGTTGTGAAATAAAAATTTGCGATTTTAGAAGAAATCATTCTTCATATTAACATTGTCCATTGCCCCTTATTGAAAAATGAGATAAAAGAAAATTGAAATTTACAATAAGTTATTGAGAATGAATTCAAAATAATAAAGGAAGGAATAGGAAGATGTTGTGATATTATTTTATATGTAATCTATTGTGGTTTATCAAAATAAAATGGAATTCTCAAAACTTATAATATAACACTTAACCCTCTCGTGATATTGTTTTATATGTAATCCATTAAATATTTGTTAAAATAAACTATGAGTTACTCATGTAATAATGTATCCATATCTAGAGTTGCATTTCATATAAAACAATATCACAAAGGGTTTTGTACTTTTGTGTTACACTGAAAAAATTCCAAATGCATAAGTGTTACCTAATTAACGGTTTACCCATAAGATTTTCATAATGCCAAAAGGGTCCATATTTTAATGGAAACAATAGGAAGATTTTGTGTTTTTTTCCCTAAAAAATAAATTAAAGCAAGTACGGATTATTTAGAAGAAATACATCTTGTTTTAATCACAATAAATAAATAAATTTCTGGTCATATTTTCATAAAGTCAATCAGCCCCATTCAAATTCTTTCTGGACGAAGTTCAACTATAGTGACAAAGCTCATAACCATCAAGATTTGAAAGGCGTGACTTTGGCCAAAGCATCGGAGTTTCTTTATTTGGGTATCAATGGGAAGCAAGCCCGAACCAAACAAAGAATTCAGGTTCGATGGCAGTGTCCTCCTCCAAACTGGTTCAAGCTGAATACAGACAGATCCTCCTTGGGCAACCCTGGCTTGGCGGGTGGTGGTGGTCTTATTAGGATCGAGAAGGGTGATTGGGTGAAGGGATTTGCTCGTGCAATCGGGACCACAACGAGTGTAGCAGCTGAACTTTGGGCCCTTAGAGATGGAATCAGATTATGCATTGCTCTCAAACTCCAAGCGGTGGTGATTGAATTTGATTCCAAGATAGTGGTGGATCTTTTGAAGAAAGAGTTGAATAATCATAATGATATTGATGTTTTGGTGGCTGACTGTAGGAATTGGCTTAGAAATATCCCCATGGTTAGGATTCAACACTGTTATAGAGAGGGAAATAAGTGTGCGGATTCCCTTGCTAGACGGGGTGCTTCTCTTAGTCAGAATTTTTCCATTTTTCTTGAACCCCCCTCTGATGTAGCTTTTCTTCTCAGCCTTGATGCGGCTGGAACTTTGTATGACCGGGTTTCCTCTGTTTTAGAGGCCGGTTAGTTTTGTTTAATGCAATATCCTTTCAACCAAAAAAAAAAAAAAAAAACTATAGTGGCTCAATCTAATCATCGAACAATATTGGACAAGTCGAAAAAGGCAGACTACTTTAAGATTTTCATACTTGACCTACAAACAAAAGTCAAAATATTAAAAGTTGAAAAAAAAAATTTATAAAATCCATGCATCCGATTTTCAATTTGCCAATACAAATAAAATTTAATTAATTTATTACATTCTTTCATTTGATTTTAATGAAGAAATTTTTGTTGAAGTTCATACTTCATATTTTTGTGTTTGCAAACAGCAAAATCTCCTGGTGCTTCAATTGTGTTAATTTATTTACAGGGTTATATCTTATATAGTGATTGCATATCACTATATAAGATATTTGATTTTCTTTTAAACTTTTTTTTTAAGAAACAAGATCTTTGAATTTAAATTTGAGAGAGAGAGAGAGAGAGAGAAAGAGTACAGTGTTTGACAAACAGTCATATATTTTTGAGATAAAAATGAAAAGAAGTAACATTGTCAATTATAGGTTGTAGGGACTCGATTTGTAACGGACCCTTAACAATAACATTTGTAGAGAAGTGGGTTCAAGAATTTGGCATCACCGAAATAATCAATGACCGGTATAAAGTTTTTAATGAAAATTGAAGACATGAGATCCACTGGATTCTAAATGTCCGAATTTGGCTAAGTGTTTGTGAAGCTTTCTTGTCCTCGGCCCAGGCCGAGGATCCCATCCCTCCCCCTTGTTGGGAAATCCCTTCACTATATATTGTCTCTTTTTGTTAATCTTAGCCGTCCATCTGGCAATAATCTGAGCCTCTGGGCGTAGGGAATTGTCCCATCATCTGTATTTACAGGCTTTATGTTATTTCTCAGCCGCCTTTGCAGGCTTTATAATAGTTGAAGTGACTGATGCTTTAGGGCTTTTAGGTCACCTCACCATTTAAAGTGGTCAGAATGTTGGTGAGATATATTCAACGGGGGTGGGATATTTTCCCTTTAGTGAAGTCGGTGCGCCGAGGACAGGTCATCCTCGGTGCGGGCTTTGGACGTCCTGGGTTCGGTCCCATTGTCCTCGGCCTTAGCACTATCCTCGACGCGGGCCTTGGGCCGCATGTAGTGGGCCAGCGTGGTAAGTGCAATAGGGCCCCACAATAGCCCCTCAAAATTCTGCTGCACGTCCCCTTGGGCGGGGAGGAGGATTTTGATTTCCTTGGCGGCTTTTCTCGGCCTGTTGGATTTTACCGTACCGACAGTGTTATCGCTACTTCAGCTGTTTTTGCAGCTTTCTTTTTGCGCAAAGGGTCGCCCGAGAAGAGATAGGCTTGCGTCGTTCGTGCTATAGCACTCGATTCCTCATGGTTTTTGTCCCTGATGGGAACTCGTTTACTTGGCACCTGGAAGGGAATTGGCTTTGCCTCAGTTTTTAGCTCATGACCCGTACAAGAGCCCTGGTTTCGTTCAGCGTTTGTATTGCTTCATAGTGACTGGTTCCTATGTAGGTTTAGGTCTAAGGACCATACAAGACCTTGGTTCTTTGTAACGTTTAGTTTTCATGATGAAATGTTCTTCCTGCTGGAAGTATTGAGTTTCTCTTTCTTATTTAGCCATCTGAAGTAGCTGGCTTCCCCAGAGGCTTGGGTCCGAGGACCATGTAATGCCTTGGTTCTGTCCAGTACCTAGTTTTCTCGCTTTAATCATCTGAAGTATCTGGTTTCCCCTGAGGCTTGGGTCCGAGGACCATGCAATGCCTTGGTTCTGTCCAGTACCTAGTTTTCTCTTTTTAATCATCTGAAGTATCTGGTTTCCCCTGAGGCTTGGGTCCGAGGACCATGCAATGCCTTGATTCTGTCCAGTACCTAGTTTTCTCTTTTTAATCATCTGAAGTATCTGGTTTCCCCAGAGGCTTGGGTCCGAGGACCATGCAATGCCTTGGTTCTGTCCAGTACCTAGTTTTCTCTTTTTTAATCATCTGAAGTATCTGGTTTCCCCAGAGGCTTGGGTCCGAGGACCATGCAATGCCTTGGTTCTGTCCAGTACCTAGTTTTCTCTTTTTTAATCATCTGAAGTATCTGGTTTCCCCAGAGGCTTGGGTCCGAGGACCATGCAATGCTTTGGTTCTGTCCAGTACCTAGTTTTCTCTTTTTAATCATCTGAAGTATCTGGTTTCCCCAGAGGCTTGGGTCCGAGGACCATGCAATGCCTTGGTTCTGTCCAGTACCTAGTTTTCTCTTTTTAATCATCTGAAGTATCTGGTTTCCCCAGAGGCTTGGGTCCGAGGACCATGCAATGCCTTGGTTCTGTCCAGTACCTAGTTTTCTCTTTTTTAATCATCTGAAGTATCTGGTTTCCCCAAAGGCTTGGGTCCGAGGACCATGCAATGCCTTGGTTCTGTCCAGTACCTAGTTTTCTCTTTTTTAATCATCTGAAGTATCTGGTTTCCCCAGAGGCTTGGGTCCGAGGACCATGCAATGCCTTGGTTTTGTCCAGTACCTAGTTTTCTCTTTTTAATCATCTGAAGTATCTGGTTTCCCCAGAGGCTTGGGTCCGAGGACCATGCAATGCCTTGGTTCTGTCCAGTACCTAGTTTTCTCTTTTTTAATCATCTGAAGTATCTGGTTTCCCCAGAGGCTTGGGTCCGAGGACCATGCAATGCCTTGGTTCTGTCCAGTACCTAGTTTTCTCGTTTTAATCAGTTTTATTTGCTTATCTGTAGCCGTTTAATTTTACATTACTACAATTTACAATAAGCATTAAATAATCACACTTCTCAAGCAGAATAATAATAATAATAATAAATGCTGGAGTTGGTGGAGGATAAGACCTTGCCGTGTTTTGCTTCTTCGTTTGATGAGACCTTTCTGATTACGAGGTGTCTTTTGGGTTGTCCGGGTGAGGCGTTCTGACGCTTCGGTGTCTTCTCATTTAGTGAGGCGTCCCCTCATTAATGCCGGCCATGGATCTACGAGGATCTAACGGTTGGCAAGCCCCTTGGAAGTTGGGGCGGCATCATTGCCTCCGAAAAATTTCTCCCTGGGATTTATGGCAGATTGCCACTCATAAATATCCCACCATCTATATAAGACGTTTCCAGGGCAACCTTCTCCTTCACACTTGACAAACGTCCTTATCAAATTTTTCTCAAAAATACCTCCCCAAAAAGGCTCTGCCAAACACAGCCGCCGGAGCCCTTACGAAGAAGTTGGCCCTTGGAAAGGGCGATCTTGGGGATGCAAAGCCCCTATCAGGAGCCGAGGATGGCACTCCAACCCTGGCCGCTACGCTGGGATGGGTGTATGGGAAATCCGAAGATTCTTCTTCTTTTCAACCTAACCAGAGGAGGAGCCCTCCTCGCCGTCTGGAGGAGGATCCAGGAAGAACGTAACCACCTTCTCTTGGGTATGGGTTAATGACCCCCCAAGCCGGCTGCAGTGGGGGTGGGAGGGAAATCAGGCGGAACCCGGAAGCGGAGCCGTCCTGTGCCGCGACCTTTTCCACCTCCTATGTAGCCTTCCTTTCTTCTAATCCTTCTTCTCTCTTCTCTCTTTTACTCTTCAACGAGCCTTCTTCTTCTCTTTCCTCCTCTCGTCCTTCACTTCTTTTCTAATATTTGTTCTTCATCTCTTCCTCTACTCTCTCTTCTTTCATCTACCTTTTGTTCTTCTGCCATCGTTGCTTTCTCCCATTTGTTCCTCTGCCGGCTTTATCAAGTGTCTACCTTTGTAGTTAGCTTTAGAACAAGCCCCACGAGCTTCACTTGTAAGAGATATAACGAATTTTTCTTTATGTATGAATAAAAGATGTAGACTTGTTTTTACTCTCTCTATTTTTCGCATATTTTTGCTTTTGTGATTGTTGATTTCTGAATGATTGTTGCTGTAGTAGAGTGTATCGTTTTTGGTAAATTGTTTCTGAAAAAGTTGCCCTCGATCTCTTTACACCGATCGCCGTACTTGCCAGTGCACAAATTCGGCCCCACGGTGGGCGCCAATTGTAGGGACTCGATTTGTAATGGACCCTTAACAATAACATTTGTAGAGAAGTGGGTTCAAGAACTTGGCATCACCGAAATAATCAATGACCGGTATAAAGTTTTTAATGAAAATTGAAGACATGAGATCCACTGGATTCTAAATGTCCGAATTTGGCTAAGTGTTTGTGAAGCTTTCTTGTCCTCGGCCCAGGCCGAGGATCCCATCCCTCCCCCTTGTTGGGAAATCCCTTCACTATATATTGTCTCTTTTTGTTAATCTTAGCCGTCCATCTGGCAATAATCTGAGCCTCTAGGTGTAGGGGATTGTCCCATCATCTGTATTTACAGGCTTTATGTTATTTCTCAGCCGCCTTTGCAGGCTTTATAATAATTGAAGTGACTGATGCTTTAGGGCTTTTAGGTCACCTCACCATTTAAAGTGGTCAGAATGTTGGTGAGATATATTCAACGGGGGTGGGATATTTTCCCTTTAGTGAAGTCGGTGTGCCGAGGACAAGTCATCCTCGGCGCGGGCTTTGGACGTCCTGGGTTTGGTCCCATTGTCCTCGGCCTTAGCACTATCCTCGGCGCGGGCCTTGGGCCGCATGTAGTGGGCCAGCGTGGTAAGTGCAATAGAGCCCCACATAGGTAAATGCAAAGGCGAACTATCTTGTGCCTTAGGGTATAAAGTATCTCATAAAACTGTCTAATTATATAATTTTGCCTCATCTTGAAGTTTTTTATTTTATTTATAGTATGTATAATCATTAAGCACTGAAAGATTTGGCCTACAAAAATAGGAGTCCCCTCCCCCAAATTATGTCCAATGATCTTCTTAATCAAAGAATTGAGCGATTGGTTTAGTGGTTATAGAGCTAAGTTCCTCTCTTTTTTTCGTGATTTCATTTTTATTGTAATTTGTTTCCTTATATTTGCTAAAGTTTGGATTGATCAATCGTGATTTTGAAGATTTCATTGGTTCCATTGTACATTTTTTATGCACTTTGGTACATAAATTGATCATTTCTATTAAAAAAATTAGGTTTTTTTTTTTCACTTTAGAGATGCATGATAATAAATAAATTTAATTATAAGAAAAATTATCATCAAGCATAACTTTTATAAGAGATAATAAGTTCTTTATTTTGATTTTCTTTTACATGTCTAATATTGAACCAGACAAATTTTATATACTCATAGTTTAACAAAAGACAAGTTTTCTTTTTTTTTTTTTTTTTTTTAAATCAAGTAATTATATATACATCAAATTTAATAATTTTATGTAGGGTCCAAATTCGTTGGGCCAGGTTCCAACTCTCTGTATTGCGAGCCCAACAAATTCCCAACAATAAATTTGTAGAGAGCGGGTTAAACAGCTAGGCTGGGTTTGGATTTAGCAACGGTACATACAAGCAGACCAATGAAAAGAAACTTAGACTAGCCTTTAACAAGAATCTCTTCGGTCCGAAGAGCTTTTGTATTTAAGAACTTAATGAATACAATTTTTTCTCCCCCCCTCCTCTGTGAGGCTTGCCTCTCTTATATATGCGCTCCCTTCTCATCTCCACCGCACACTTGTCCTTCATCTACGCGCCCACTTGAGTGCCAGTCACATCAGCCGTTTGCTTTATCCTGCAGTGAGTGGTGATGGGTGTGGATGCACTGTTCAGGTGTCTTCTCCACATAAATGCGGCCAGAGAAGTTGTTGCAGCGCATTAAATGCGGTGGTGGCAGCTTTATTAGCAGGGGATTTCATGATAGCCACTCAGTTAGACACGCGCGGAGCCTAATCCTCGCAGGGAAACCCTCAGCATATCCGTTTGATCAAATTCTGGACTGATCCGATGGATATGGCCCCTTCGGCTCAACCAGTTGTCTTCGGACGGAGCCTTTGTCCCTCATAAGTTGCTTTTTCATCAGAGTGGTGAAGCGCTGATACCAATAGCCTCTTCGGATGGACAGTCGTATTTGGACTGGGCCCCAAGCCCAACACATGGCTTTGGGCTTTCTCACCCACATTTTATATGTAATCTCTATATATATATAAAACCGAAGCTTTTGAAGTTCTCACAATTTTCCACGTTATCACTATTTTCTTTTTCTTTTTTTTTTTTTATTCTTTTTATTTTAGGTTTTATATCTTATAACAATATTATTGAAAAACGTATACAAACTTGGAGGCCTATTTAAGAGTTCCATAAAACTTGATGGACAAGAAAATATATTCTAAAATAAGCCCTAATTAATACCTAACCATAATAGGAACCAAATTTGACCTAAAAAACATTAAAAGAGCCTAAAAACAAGGAAATAAATCACCTAGACCTAAAATAACGTTTTTTGCATAAAAATACCAAAATCTCTTCTCTCCTTAAAACCCTAGCAATTACCATCTCAAATTTTTTATTTGCTTTCATATGTGCCTGAAATTTTCATTCTATCTTATTGTTTTATTATGTTTAGAATTGATTTTCTTATAAGTATTTGGGTTAATCTCTATATTTTGATAGTGTTTTTATGGGTTTGGTTTTTGGGTTGAAATTCTAATAATTATTTTATATTGTATATGGCAGATGAAGCATCTCTATTTTTTGAAGAAAAATCAAAGCTGCAACCTATGTCTTCCAGCCCAAGGTGTGGTAAATTTTTATATGTTCTTACTTTATTGAGAATTTTTATTTGGGTTCATGTGATTTTTTGTTTTTTTATTAAAGCTTTGATTTTTGTTGATTAATTATTTGTTTGGATTAATTTCAATTAATTATTTGTTTGGATTCAACGTAGAAGATAATGGAATTAGGTGTTATAAATTTGATAATATTCCATATTTTGAATTGTTTATATTATTTATTTAGACTCCTGGTAGGACTCTCTTTTCTCTCCTTAAAACCCTAGCAATTACCATCTCAAAATCCTAAACTTAACTTCACTTTAAAATTAAAAAAATAAGAAGGAGAGAGACTCAACTAAAAAAAAAAAAAAAAAACGTAGGTTTTGTCTTTTTTATTTGCTTTCATATGTGCCTGAAATTTTCATTCTATCTTATTGTTTTGTTATGTTTAGAATTTATTTTCTTCTAAGTATTTGGGTTAATCTCTATATTTTGATAGTGTTTTTGTGGGTTTGGTTTTTGGGTTGAAATTTCTAATAATTATTTTATATTGTATACAGCAGATGAAGCATCTCTATTTTTTGGAGAAAAATCAAAACTGCAACCTATGTCTTCCAACCCAATGTGTGGTAAATTTTTATTTGGTATATTATATATGAATTTTTTGAATTTGAAGGGTTTTGTTTGGTTTTGAAGTAGAATTTGGGAATTCTATAATATGCATATTATTAACCCAATTTTCTATTTCTAAATTTCTTAGATTTTATTATATCAATCTTTTTTTCTTTTAAATTCTTGGTGGGCAAATCAGTCTCTCACTAATTCTTTTACCTTAACGTGGTGTTGGTTAATTGTCATTTTATTTAACTATCCTGTGCATCGCACGGGTTAGCGACTAGTATATTTATAAATTAGGACTTGCTATAGTCTATGGTATTAGATTATATGTGTGCGTGAGAGGAGGGAGGGGGTTAACGCATGTTTTTGCATACATGTGATGTATGTTTTGACTAGTATACCAATACAATAACTCGGTCTTCCAAACAAAAATTCATAATTCTTATGGGTAAATGGACTTGTTTTGTCCTTTTGAACAAAAAGTAGTATATTTTCGCATGTAGAAAAATAAATTACTTCTTAAGATCTTAACCATTAAAGTAGGTGGCAGGTTCCTTCAACCATGCAACTTAGTCAAAAGTCTTCCAAAGACCAAATCAAGTTAAACACCGTCACTTTCACCTTTTGTAAGCACTTTCAAGTGCTTTCACAATAAAAGAGTATAATAGAGAAGTTATGTGAGAATGGTTCTAAAAACACAAACTATTTTAATAATTTTTTGTCATAATTATGATGTAACAGACTATAAGTAATAAATGATAACCTATCACTTACACATAAACTCGTTTTTTTTTTTTTTTTTTTTTTTTTTTTTACTACTCACACTCAATTACATCATAATTATGACAAAAAATTGTATAATAATTTGTAGTACAAGAGTTTTCCGATAGGTGAAATGTCATTTATCAGTGAAAAAAGAAATGAAGTGTCATTTTGTATTAGGTTTAATTTATTTGAATTTAAAATAAATTTTTTTTTATGATGACTTTAAAATAAATTAGAACAAAGGTTTCGCCAAATAATAATTAGTTAATTAAGGATATATTAAGTTGGCGACAAGTGGTTCATGAGTCATGAGTGTTATTAATTTTAGAGTTGTGCTAGTATCATATAATTGGGCATAATTTTATGTCACAATTTGCCACATGGCGAGTTGTGATTGGCAAAAGTGTGTCAGTGGGTCATGTGGGGACACACTTTTGCCAATCACAATTCACCGTGTGGTGAGTTGTGATATAAAGTTGTGTCCAATTATATCAATACTAGCATAATTCTTAATTTTAGGGCAAACTATACTACCCTTTTTAATTTGACCCAGTTGTGATGTAAGAGCATACACAGCAGTAGATCTAAAAATTTAGCTTTTTAGCTCCACCAAAAGTTACTTTATCTATTTTACCTACACACATGCTACAGCAGTTGATCTATTTTAGCTTTTAATATAATAAAATAATATAAACATCACAATAAAATAATATATCCCCTACAATAAAATAATATATCTACTATAATAAACAACAATCACAACCACCCGTAATCCGCTACCGCTGCCGCCACCGACTCTTCCACCACCACCGTAATTGCTACCGCTACCACTACTGCCGCCACCGACTCTTCCACCGTTGCCGACACATGATAGAATAATATATTCTCTACAATAAACAATAATCACGGCCACTACCACCACCACTATCACTACCACCACCGCCACCATCAAAAAAATTATTTTTTTCTCGCCAATATTAGATAGTAATAACCTATCACTTAAAATTTATTGCAAAAATATTGTGATAACATTTCTTAATTTTAATTTCTTATTATTCTTTATTTTATTTTTTCCCATTATTTTATTTGGTTTCATCTAAATACACATTTCTTTTCTCTTTTTTTTCTTTTTTACTCTTTATTTTTCTCCTCCACACACGTATACTCCTCTTTATCTTCACTCTATCTTCACTTGCATTTTTGTTTTTCTACTTCAGCTTTGGGACGAAATGGGTAAATAACCCTAAAATCTCAACTATGTAGTTAGTTGTCAATAGTTTGAAACTATATTTTTTACTAGCATCTCGAGTCTAAGAGACTCGATTTAGGGGCTATAAATTGAGTCTTTGAGGGTCGATTTTGATGTTTTGATCGGGTCTGAGTTGACACTTTTTCCACGTGGCGTCCACATGGAAATTGAGTATCTGAGACTCAATTTATAAGCCCATATTTATCACAATAGCTCCAGCGAAAAAGAAACCAGAGCCAGAAAAAAAAAAAAAAAAAAAAAAAAAAAAAAAAACCAGGCCGGTGCGAGCCCCAGGGCCCTGAGCGACCCAAGTCACCGCGCAACCTTCTGTTTCTGGGTTTTTTTTTTTTTTTTTTTTCTCTGATGAACACATATGTGTATTTGAGCTTGATCTTTTTCTGGATTCTTTCTCTGTGATCTGATTGTATTTTTTTTTTTTTTTTTTTTGGTATTTCGGCTTGTAAATAAGGGACTTGGAGACTTGAAATTTTTTCAAATTTGTTTGGTTTGTAAATCGAGTCTCTAAGACTTGATTTCCAGGCTCCATATGGAAAAAGATGCTACATCAAACCATGAAAATTGAGTCTTTGAAACTCGATTTATAGGCCAAAATTGAGTCTCTTAGACTTGAGATGCTAGTAAATAATATAGTTTGGAAATCGGAACTACTAACTAGATAGTTAGAAAAAAAAATTAGTTTACTATTTTCCCCTCAGCTTTGTCTTTCTTTCTCTTTCACTCTATCTTCACCGCCACCCCCACAACAGCCACATCGGAAAACACTGTAAACAAAATACCCCCGAAAATTTCATCAATTCCACCAAAATGCCCACAGATCGGAAAACACAAGCCCACTGCCACAAACACAAACACAAGTTCACTGCCCACAACAGATCGAAAAACACAAACACAAACCTACATCGGTGCTGGGCATGAGATAGTAGAGAGAGGGTGGAGCTCGGAGGTTTGGCCTTTGAGGTGGAGATCTAGAGAGAGAAAATGTGAGATAAAGACCCACGTCGACGCTGGGCATGAGATGGCAAAGAGAGAGGGGGGTGGAGTTGGGCTGGGGCTTCGGTCGACACTGGGCAGGGGCTTGGTCGGCAGCAACGGGCAGGGGCTTGGTCGGCAGCAACGGGCAGGGGCTTGGTCGACGGCAACGGGCAGAAATGAAGTGTGAGGACTAAGTAGAGAGGAGCAAAGAGAGGCTGCAACTCTCTTTTTTGTGTTTTAGTGTAGCTAAAATAGCTATATAGTTATTTAGCGATACTGCTGCAAATGCTCTAACCCCCGCCCTAACCCTATATATTAGATAACTTAAGTAGCCGTTGTACTTTTAAGGTTTAACTATTAGAAATAAGTATCATAACTATTAACTCCCCATCATGGTTAGGATTTCTAGCAAATTTAACGAAAAAATCAAATTATTTTTATTCACATTTTTTAAAATTTTAACATTTCTATTAAATTTTACAAAAATTCTAATGACATGGGGTAAAAGTAAAAAAAAAATATATATATATATATATATATATATATTTACTACCAATAATTAAGGAGGACCATTGCTCAATTTTAAAGTTTAGGGTGCCGACATTGTCATTGCACCATATTTTAAGAGGAAATATAATCGATAGATGCACAACTAAACCTTTATTTTATAAATCAAACAATTCATTTTAAAATAATTAACTTGCGACTTATGCATGTAAACCCTTCATCTATTTCTTCAGATTAATTGACAAAAAAAAAAAAAAAAAAAAAAAGGGTGCAACTTAAGCAGTGTCAAGCGTATAATTACTATAGCTTAAACTTGGTCCAGTATACCTTTTTTCCTTCCCTTTTTAATGGAAAATTGGCCAAGTATACTTTTAAAATGCATCACGGCAGATGTGTATTATTGTGTTGTTGAGTTTTTCCATTTACTGGTCTACTAGCAAATGTGATCACTAGTATATTTAAGTTTTTAGGTTTCTTTTGTAAATTGCTGCTTTTGTTGGGTCAAGAGAGAGTGTAATTCTGTTTCTCATGTAGATGTAACATTCTTTTTTAGTTCTAAAGAGTCTCTGTTTCAATAAAGACAATCTTCCAAGAATTCTGGACTGTTGACTATAAGGTTGATTGTCTCTCTGTTCACATTATTTGAATAAGTCTATCTGTTCACGTTATTTGAATGAAAATTACAGATTACCAAAAAATAAAATAAAAAAGCGATTTTTTTTTCCACATGTTCCAGTTGCATCATTTAGTAATACAGAACTCCCTATATAATATTATTGAACAGTTTATCTAGATCGTTCATTCGTTTTTTAATAGAATTATTTTCCCAATGTATTCATAGTTTATCATCTTCATAGACAGTGACAGCTACATGATACTTTGATTTTAAACTTGAACCTTTAGCATCGAAAACGTACTTATATTGAAAGAATCATTTGATGAACCTTTTTTTTGTCTTGGATGCGAATATGCTGAAGGGTATCCATACACCCACTCGATAGGTTTTTGCTCACTTTGTTCCTGCTTTTTAATGTATTGAAAAACAGAGAGAATAAATTGAATTGCTGAATCAATTCTTTGATTGAATGAAAAAAATGAAAAAAGTTACAGAATAGATATCTTGCCATGCTATATATACACGTAAACAAGGAGTAACGGATTTTCCCTCCAAAATAACAAATTAGCTAATTATCAGGAACCAATTATAATGTGACATCTGTTCCTTCCATTTTGTTCTTCTTCTTTCCAGTTTCTTCTTCACCGTGTTGCCAATGTTGACTTTCTTCAAGTTTAATACTCCCCCTCAAGTCCTGAACTAGAGGATCATGGACCTGAAGATGAGTTTCAATTTGTGATTCCTTCAACAGTTGCTGTGATACGAAGATATCTTGCAAACCCAATTGCTGTGTTAATCTCGTGAAAGAATTGAGGCCTAAAGCTTTGGTGAATACATCAGCTACCTGAGCATTTGAATTCACATGGAAAGTCTTTATCATACCTTCCAGAATTTTATCTTGTACCAGGTGACAACCTACTTCGATGTGCTTGGTCCTCTCATGGAATACAAGATTAGCAACTATATACAAGGCTGCCTGATTGTCACAGAAGAGCATAGCTGGTTTGGGATGCTCAATTCTTACATCTTTAAGTAGCTAAGGTACCCAGGTTATTTCACATGCTACACTGGCCATTGCCCTGTACTCAGCCTCTGCTGATGATCTTGAAATAACTTCTTGTTTCTTTGATCTCCATGCTATCAAACATTGTCCCAAATACACTGCATAGCCTGTTAGGGACCTCCTTGTATTAGGGCATCCAGCCCAATCAGCATCACAAAATGCTTTGATGTGCAAATCAGATGTGCTTGAGAAGAAGAGTCCCTTACTTGGTGATCCTTTTATATACTGAAGAATCCTGTGAGCAGCAAGCAAATGAGACTCTCTAGGCTTTGAGATAAACTGACTCAACCTATGCACAGCATAAGTGATGTCAGGCCATGTCAAGGTTAAGTATAGTAGTCTCCCAATCAACCTTCTATACATTGCAGGGTCTGCTAATAGCTTCCCTTCATGTTTTGAAAGCCTTAGATTCAGCTCCATAGGAAATCTAACTGGGTTTGATCCAAGAAAACCAGTGTCCTTCAAAATTTCAAGTGCATACTTTCTTTGTGTCAAGCTGATACCTGCATCAGTCCTTGCAACCTTAAGACCTAAAAAATACCTCAAAGAGCCAAGGTCTTTCAGCCCAAATTTATCATCTAACAGCTTCTTCAAACTATTCACACAATCAGGGTTGTTTCCAGTGAGCAATATGTCATCAACATACACCAAATGCACTGCAAAAGCATTCCCTTGGGTGTGAGTAAACAATGAGTAATCAGACTTGGATTGAACAAATCCCATTTGAAGAATGGTCTTGGAAAATTTGTCAAACCACTGTCTTGATGCCTGTTTAAGTCCATAAAGACTCTTGTTTAGCTTACATACCACATTCCCCCCCCCCCCCTTACTGTGAAAGCCTGGCGGTAGACACATGTATACATCTTCATTCAAGTCACCATATAAGAAGGCATTGTTGACATCCATTTGGTGAAGGAACCAGCCTTTCACAGCAGCCAAAGTGAGCATAATCCTCACTGAGACAGACTTAGCTACTAGTGAAAAAGTCTCAAAATAATCCAAACCAAACCTCTGTGTGAAACCCTTAGCAACCAGCCTAGCCTTATATCTTTCAATAGTGCCATCAAGAAGGTATTTGACCCTATAGACCCATTTACAACCTATAGGGCTCTTACCAGGAGGCAAATGTACCAAACTCCATGTATTAGTAACCTCTAAAGCTCCGATCTCTTTGCCCATGGCAGCCCTTCATTCAGGATATTGTACTGCCTGATGGAAAGAGGCAGGGTCTAAAGGAGTGGAATTAACTGCCATGACAAAAGACTTGAAAGTGGGGCCAAGGTGAGAGTAGTCCAAATAAGTTGAAATATCATATGGCAGGCCAGAATTGGGCTTAGAGCTAATAGACTTGCAAGCATACTGAGATAGGTAAGGAGGTGGCTTATGGGATCTAGTTGATCTTCTAAGAGTGGGATTGGAATTTGAAGGAATGGCAGCAATGTTAAGTTCTGCAGAAGCAGGTGGTGCACTAGGTGCTACACTGGATGCTGCACTAGGTACAGCACCTGGTACTGCACCAGGTGCATCACCAGATGCAGGAGGTGCTACATTAGATATGGCAGCAAGGATTGCATTGGATGATGCAGCAAGTAAGGTGCTAGGAATGGAATCATGGGAATTTATTGAAATAAATGAAAGAAGGTTAATAGGATCAACATAATGAGGTAAATCAGGAGTACAATGAGGAAAAATGAAGTCTTCTAGATAGGAAGTGGAAGGTTGTGAGGAAAGAGCATAGGGAAAGATATGCTCATAGAAAATGATATTTCTGGATATATGGATGGTATTGGAAGTGAGATCAAGAACCTTATAGCCTTTAATGCCTTGGGGATAGCCTAAGAACACACACTTCCTAGCTCTAGGTGCAAACTTGTCTCTGTTATGAGGTAGAGTTGAAATAAAACACAAACAACCAAAGCATTTAAGATGAGTATAAGGTGGTGGTGATTTAAACAAAAGTTCATAGGGACTCTTGTTACCTAAGGACTTGGAAGGAAGTCTATTAATAAGGTAAACAGCAGTTAGAATGCAATCCCCCCAAAACATAAAGGAAGTTGTGATTGGAACCTTAAGGCTCTTGCAACATTGAGAATGTGTTGATGTTTTCTCTCAACAACAGCATTCTGTTGAGGAGTATCAACACATGTCAACTGATGCAAGATGCCATTTGAATGGAAAAAATCTTTAAGATAGAATTCAGTTCCATTATCACTCCTTATAGTTTTGATTTTGCAATTAAACTAAGTTAATACCATAGATGCAAACTGTGGCAGATACACTTGGGTTTCAGACTTATTTTTGAGTAAATATACCCAAGTACATCTAGTAAAGTCATCCACAATGGTAAAAAAAAATCTAAAACCATCAACTGTGCTAGTAGCAAAAGGACCCCAAAGATCACAGTGAAGTAAATCGAAAAGATTAGATGAAACATGAGTGCTAATTGAAAAGGGAAGTTTCTTTTGTTTTGAAAAATGACAAATATCACAACAAGAAGCAGTTTTATTAATATGAACATCATTTACATATTGCTTCAACAATTGAAGTTTAGAATTAGAAGGGTGGCCTAATCGGCTATGCCATAAATCTGATGAAGAAACAGGTGTAACAGCAGCAGTAAGAGCAGATGCAGAAGAATTACAACCTAAATCTTGCGGTAGAAATAGACCATTGTGTGCTTTACCCAGACCAATCATGCTCCATTGAGCAAGGTCCTGAATAAAACAACAATCACCAAGAAAAATGAGGCAATAGTAAAGAGATTTTGTGAGTTTGCTAACAGAAATCAAGTTGAATGTAAAAGAAGGGACACACAGGACATCAATTAAAATCAAAGTTGAAGAAATATGCATTGTACCTACATGTGTGACTAAGGCTTGTTCCCCATTAGGCAAATAGACAAAGGTGTGGACCATTGAGGTAATTGTGGTCAATTGAGCAACAGAGTGAACCATGTGATCTATTGCTCCTGTGTCAATGATCCAAGTATTGGATTTTAAGCTTGTCTATCAACTACTTGAGCAGCAAAGATAGAATGGGAAAGATTAAGTGGTGTCCAAGAGGAGTTACTTGAAAAATTTGATGAAGATGAAGGAGAGGATGATGTGGAAGGTGAAGGATGTGGAATGGAAGGATAAGAGGTCATAACAGAAGTTGCTTGATGACCTGTCTGAGCATCAGTGCCTGATCCAGCAGCCATATGGCATTTCAAGAAATGTAGAAACTACTCACATTGAGCCTGTGACAGTGGTAATTGCAGATTGGCTTGCATAAAAGAACCAGCACTAGAGTGAGCAACATGATTCTGTGAAGCCATCTGTGAAGCCAAATCTGGTTGAACACTAGCACCTTGCATAGCTCCACCAGGTAAAAAACCAGAATTCATACCACCAGGAAGAAAAACAACATTTGGATCAAAGCTAACTTGATTAGCCATGGGCTTGTTGCCTCCTTTTGGCTTGTAACCAAGAGGGTAACCATGGAGCTTATAGCATTTGTCAGCTATATGTCAAGTGAAGCCACAATAGGTGCACACAGGCCTATCTTTCTTGCCATTAGCTCCTTTTCCTCCATTCTTTTATCCTTGATGACCAAGAAAAACTCTTCCATTGTTTACATACATAGCAGTAGCATCACTTGACTAAATCATGTTAAAATTGTGGCCAATGTTTCTCCTCTTCTCTTCTTGCAAGATCAGAGAACACACTTTGCTAAGAGATGGCAAAGGCTCAATCAGTAAAATCTGAGTAATAACATGGCCATAACCATCATTAAGTCCCATCAAAAACCTAAAAACGTGCTCCTTATGATGAGCATCAAGTTGAGAAGACTTAGAACCACAGATACAAGCACATGTACAAATTGTAAAAGGCTAGTAATTTGCATACTTATCCCACAAGGTCTTGAATTTCGTAAAGTAAGAACTTACTAAGAGTGATCCTTGTTGGAGATGTGCAATTTCCTTCCCAAGCTCAAACAGCCTTGGAGTATTACCTTGTGACAGCCTATCCTTGAGATCGATCCACATATCTCTGGCATTGTTAATGTACATAACACTAGCCTTCAAATCCAGACTGAGTGAATTAGTTAACCAAGAAAGCACTGTGGTGTTGCATCTACTCCAAGAATTATACAATGGAGAAGATGAATCAGGCTCAGCAATCGATCCATCCACAAAACCAAACTTGTTTCTGGAACTTAGAGCCAAAAACACAAATCGTGCCCAACTCATGTAGTTATTTGGACCAGTGAGAGGTTGCGAAGTGAGCATGAGACCTGGATTTTCATTCGCAGGAAGAAAGAAAGGATTATTTGCATATTTGTCTACGATTGTTGTATTTGAAACAGGTACTGAATGTACAGTTTGAGATTAAGTGTTGGTTGTGGAATCGGAAGCCATAGATGAGAAAACAAAACAAAAAACAAATCACTAATTTCTGTTTGGGAACGGAGAAAAGAAAGAGGAAAAACTCAGAAAACTTGCTCTGATACCATATTGAATTGTTGAATCAATTCTTTGATTGAATGAAAAAAATGAAAAAAGTTACCAAATAGATATCTTGCCATGCAATATATACACGTAAACAAGGAGTAACGGATTTTCCCTCCAAAATAACAAATTAGCTAATTATCAGGAACCAATTATAATGTGACATCTGTTCCTTCCATTTTGTTCTTCTTCATTCCAGTTTCTTTTTCACCGTATTGCCAATGATGATTTTCTTCAAGTTTAATATAATGGTAATCTAACACTTAGGGGCGGAGCAAGAAATTTTTGTTTGGAGAGGTCAAGTTGCGACACTAATATATTTATCAAAACAACTTCCACATACATATATATATATATATATATACATGTTTTCTTATTATACACACACACACACACACACACACACACACACATATATACACACTCTTTTATTTGATAAGTTATATAGATACACACACCAACAACAAAAAACAAAAAACAAAAAAAAAACTTAGTATTTTCAATCAAAATTATGTTTGATGGCAGTCTTTCATAAAATAAAATTCATTTTGTCCATTTTCATAGTGAAATTCTTAGAAAGTTTTATTTTAAATACAAATTATCAAATTTTATACTAAAGTAAGTAAAAAATCTTTCAATTGAACTAATGAAATTTTCAAAAATATGAATGATCCAAAACTTGGAGGAATAAATTAATCTCCAAACATATTTGAAACTATCTTGCTCTAACCTATTATGTAACAACTAAAGACACATTTCATGTATTGTTTTAGTGATAAGATTTTTTTAATGAGTCAATGACTTGTTAATTGCCACATAACGGGTTAAAAAAGATAAATTTAAATATATTTAATGCCAAACTTTATCAAATATTTAACAGATATAAGAGCACATTTTACAATAAAAAATAAAATTGCTAAAAATAAAGTTATGTCTTTATAACAAGTAGACCAATTTTTTTTTTAAGAGCATCATTGGATTAATTCAAATATTTGGGAGGGCCAACTCTTATTTTTATAAACTAAATTTTGAAAACAATAAAATAATTATATATATTTTAAAAATTTTCAAAATTTTGGGGGGCCATCCTTCAACACAACTTCACCCTCAATGATTTGTTTATTTTTAAGAGAGTTTTAATTTATGGTATCTGCTCCTAATAAATTAATAATAATGATTGCAACCATTAGATCAAGACATTAATCAGTTTTTAGTGTATGCCGGGATTAAACCTCAGATAAACTATTGGCTTTCTCTAGTATTGAACTTCTGGTCCACACACTCATAGAGAAAATAAATTATGAAAATAAGTTTATTAATTATCTATGTACTTTTGCATTATATCATAATACAGATTGTTAATTGACAATAATCAGGAACTTTGGGCCCCTGCCAGTTGACAAATCCAAATCCACGGGAGAGAATATTAGGTAAGAAGGAAGCTCACTCTAAAGCATGGTAGACTGTTTCTCAAAAAAAAAAAAAAAAAAAACATTGTAGACAAAGTGACCTCACGGCTCACATATGTTGCTACTTGATGCCTTAACTCGATTATAGCACGTGCATATTATTAAAACTGCGAATATAAAAACTCTATGGATTGGATTGTATATATACACACACTTGTGTACATGTTCTACCGTGTGATGCATAGTTAACCAAAAATTATATATAAATTAAATAAAATATTAATATAATAAAAAAAATGAACAATAAAGTAGATAAAAATTCTCCCCGTAATCAACTTCGAACCAGCAACAAGTCTTTCCTGCTATCACAAGTCATACAATCAGCCACGCATATGCTGCAAGAGTTCACTGATGTGCAACCAACAATTCTAGTGCAGACGATTTCCCATCACAGGTCTTGGCCCAAATGGGAACCCCCTCCTCCAACGCATTTGAAGATTAATTTCGATGGTGCAGTGTTTAGAGAGACAGAGGAAGCTGGGCTGAGTGTGGTTGTCCGTGATTCTCATGAAGAGGTGCTTGCATCTTTGGCGGAGAAGATCAAACTTCCATCCTCATCAGACGAAGTGGAAGCGCTGGCTGCTGTTCGCGCTATCACCCTTGCTGTGGACCTCAACCTACCCTCTTTTTTTGTCGAGCAAGATTCAGAGGTGGTTATTTCAGCCTTAAGAAAGGAAGAGGAATCTTTTTCTTCTTTTGGTCATCTTATTTCTTCTATTAAGCATTATTTAGTTTTCTATAATAGTTTTTTCCTTTTCACATACCCGTAGGACGGGTAACTCACTTACTCATTCTTTAGCAAAACATGCAAGAATTATTGATGGTTTTTCTATGTGGATGGGGGATGTCCCACCACAAGTAGCTGATGTACTTTTAGCTGATTGTGGTTGATTTAGTTTTATAAAGTTGAAGTTGGTTTCTCAAAAAAAAAAAAAAAAAGGTAGATAAAAATAATTACTTTAAGTTACATGATAAATGCACATCTTGTAAGCCCAAGTTTTTATTAATTATATTATTATTTTAAACAAATAATTATATTGGTTTTAAAATCCATAAACTTCTGATAATTGAGGTTAATCATGGTAGTATTTAATTTTTTTTTTTTTTAATTCGGTTAGTTTCACTTAAAATAAATTATGTTAAAAAGTTTAATATATTTATACAATTTTACTATAAATGTTTGGATAACAATAACTAAATAATTTATTATTATATGATTTCAAATTATTCATATAGTGTACCATATATCTTATAGTTTCACATGAAATTATTTTTTGTGTTTGGATATAGTTTTATCACAACTTATGGTCAACTAAATTGCTAAATAAATCTTTTAATCCTATTTGTGGTTTTATATCTAATGATATAGTAGCATATGTTTATCCTATTTATAAATATTTATAGTCAACTAAATTGCTAACCAACAATAAACAAAATATAGGTTAGAATACTCCGAATAACAAATTGGATTAAAAATTATTTCGTTTGCACTATAAATAAGATTAGATCACTCTCATCCATTGTTATAACTATGTAATATATAGATAACTAAATAAATATATTTAAACTTGAGTAAATTAGGCCATTGATCTCTAACATATATATTTCATTATTTCCTTTATAGATCCATAAACTATATCAATGACATTTTAAAAATTCACCCTCCATAAAATTGTAGCCCTTCATTAAACTTGTACCTTCTTTTTTTTTTTATGAAAATTTTGTACCCTTTTTATACTTTAAAGAGGGAGTAGTGTCATTTTTTTCACGAGACACCAGAAAATATCATTAATCAATAGTGTGGTGGATGAAACTTAAGGCCTTTAATGTGTCTAATGTCTTCAAATATCATTATGGCACGTCTTTCAAATCTATTGAGTTCACCACCCATATGTCTCCAAAAGAACCACTAGAATTGTATCTTTGATATCTTTAACATATAGGGTCTGTTTGGATACCACTTATTACTGAAAACTGAAAATTTATTACTGAAAATACTGTAGCAAAATAAATTTTAAATGATGAATAGTGCCTGTGGGTCCTTTGAACAGTTTTTAAATGATGAATAATTTGTGTTTTTCCGTACAATTGGGTCTTGTGAATAGTGCATGAGACCCAGCTGCTGAACACAAACGCCAAACGTGATGAGTTTGGAACACAATCCAAACTCACACATAGTATGTTTCAATGTTTCCATCTTAGACGCATAAACTATATTAGAGATTATTTCAAGATCACAACTTTGCCAAACTTTAATGCGACAAACTTATTAGCTGCCTATCGATCATTTTCAAATAGATCAACTCAACTGCTATTTTTTTCACACAACTTACTTAGTTTACTACATTAAAATTATGGTAAAGTTGTGACATAAAAAATTGTGATCGTATTTTTTTCCTATATTAATTACATTTAAAAAATTAAATTTCACCGTCCATGATACAACTCACAATTTGCACGTGCATTGTATTACAGATCAGCATTTGAGGCACCAACTTTGATGATGACTTT
Source organism: Quercus glauca (assembly GCA_023736055.1). NCBI lineage: Eukaryota > Viridiplantae > Streptophyta > Magnoliopsida > Fagales > Fagaceae > Quercus > Quercus glauca. The sequence continues at coordinate 94,300,477 of CM043316.1, read as the reverse complement.
TTTTTTTTAGTTTGCTTTTTATTTGTTAACTTTTAGGGTTACTTTTATATTTATCCAGGAAGCGCACGAGGCTGCCATCTAAAAATTATTTAATATGCACCCATAAAACTTTCCTCATAATCAAGATTTGTCACGTTATCTCGCTCTCTCTCTCTCTCTCTCTCTCTCTCTCTCTCGTGTCCACAGCATACACAGGCTCTGGTGATGCACTTGTGCTAGAAGTTAAAACCTGAAATATCCCTCGCCCTATTCAGCCAAATATATATATATCCCTCACCCTCAGGGAGCAATTCACAGCATTTACAGAAATAGTTCTTCTTTTTTTCTTTTTCTTTTTTTATAACACAGAAATAGTTCTTCTTTTGTAAAGAGCATTCTCATCTGTTTATGTAAACAAATAAAAAAAGTATTTTTACCTTACTAAAAAATTAGTTTATTTATTTATATAAAATTTTTTACAATACACCATACATCTTTTTCTTTATTTTACAATGCATTATTTTAATAATAATGTTAAAGTAAGAGAAAAGTGGAAATAAGTGAGACACGAAAAGAGAGTAATAAATAGGGGGAAAAAACTATTTGCATGTTGCTAGAGTAGCAACATGCAAAATCTTTTGCATTTTAGCTCACGGGATGTGGGTGTTTTTTTTTTTTTTTTTTTTTTTTTTTTTTTTTGGTGTGAATGTTTAGCGAATAATGTAAAATCTATTTTGCATTTTAATGGGTAATGCATATCGTAGTGGTCCTAGGGAACAAAACGCATTCTACGTATATCTCATTGTCCTATATCTCTCAAATGGAGCAAAAGAAAGTACTAGTAAATGGGAAACAACACCGCATGCTGATGTTTTCTTTTCCCAACTAAATGATAACAACAACAATAAAGAGAAAGTTTTGATTCTAATCAAGATTTCCCTCAAAAACAAAAAAACAAAAACTCTTATCAAGAACAACCGACAATATCACTAAACACTTTTTTTTGATAAAACACTTTGGTGTGATGAATTATAATAGGCATATATAAAACCAGTTAACTTTATATGTCACGCAAAATTCAATCTAAAAATTACATACTTTTTTGATAAACACTTTGATGTGATGAATTATAATAGGCATATATAAAACCAGTTAACTTTATATGTCACACAAAATTCAATCTAAAAATTACATATACATTGTAGACATAAAAGAGTGAAAATAAAAAATAGTCCCGGAAAAAGTTTTCTAGTGGGTCCGAGATTACCGACTAACAATAACTCAATCCAACCGTCAATTCCGAAAGTACCCTTCAAAAAGAAGTCGAACCAACCATGATATTTTGATCAGTGATCAAAAGCTGGCCTTTTTGAGAGACGTTACGGTGAGAGCAGCCCCCAACGGCGTTGAATCCACCTCGATCTCGATCGAATCGTATCGAAGGAACAACTCGACCACCAAAAGTCGAGACACCAAGATCACCAAGTCCTTTCCAGCACACTGTTTGTTCCCAATACTTGGGCTCTCAGACTCTGGCCCATTCGACCACAGCACGTGCTTCAACAATTTCTCACCTTCCTCGCCCACAAATCGATCCGCCACAAACTCTTCAGCCCTCTCGAATATTTTCGGGTCCTTGGTCGCAAATGGCTGGTACCCAAATATCATTTCACCTTCCTTGACTCGAAAAGCAGCGTCGTGGCTCTCGATGACGAAGTCTTTCTTCGCTTTCCCGTATTGTAGAGCAACTGGTGGTTCGATCCTGAGAGATTCGTACACCACGGATTTCATCAACGGCATCTGTTCCATCGCGGCCATCGTGATATTCCCACCGTTGGATTGGATGACTGATCTGATCTCTTCGGCTAACTGGGTGTGGAGTTTGACCCCAGCTCGACCAATCCACTTGACCATGTTTGGGAAAAGGAATCTCATGCCTCCATAAGAGTTGAAGCAGGTTGCAAAGAGCAAGTTATGGCAAGCTTCTTCTCTCGAAATGCCTAGCCTTTCAGCCTCGTCGAGAACGAACCCTGAGGACTCGTAGAAGAAATCGTATAGCTTTTGATAATCAGCTTTGACCAAAGCTGGAGGGAGACGAGCTGTGCGAAGAAGAAGATCATCGAGATGCTTTGGAAGACCGAGACTGAACAGTGGGCTAAGCTGTACGAAAAGCCACTTGGCGATCATCTTTGGCGCATCCAGTCCAACCTTGGTATCAACTGGGTTAGTCCCATACAGAGATCGAGCCAAAAAGTTAAACGCAGCCAAGTCACTTGGCTCTCCAAAAGCAGCTTTTCCTTTTGTAGCGAGTTCATTCTCGAGGCCCTCAAAGAGCTCGGTGTAGCTCGAATGAAACTCAGGGATAATATGGTCTCGACGAGCCTTGAGGTGAAAGAACAAGAGGCGCTTGAGCTTGCCGTGGTTTGGCTCTGATGGGTCGAGATAAGAGAGGACTCTGTAACCACCGGTGAGTTCTGTGGAGGGCATGAAAGTACCAGTGAAAAGGTCTTTCTTTTCGACCTTTGTCACGTCGAACAACACGGGAAAGCTTTTTCCGTCGAGCAAAACGACGACGTTTGGGTTGGAAGCGATGAGAGGACCCGGTGGCATGTTGGCTCTGAACACCGTTGACTGGTACTTTTGGACTCGAGACTTGAAATATTCATCACGGCCTTGGTTATAGAAATAATCAAATCGATCTCTGATTGGACCGACAAAAGGGAGACCATAGTTTCCTGGGATTTTTTTGATCGGAAGTTTGGTGGGTTCAGGTTGTGCCACCACCGTGGCCGGTGGAACCGACACAGATGGCTTTTCGGACACAGAGGCAGTGATAGGACGGACAATAAATCGACGCGTGGAGGGCTTTGATGATTTTCTTGAAGATTGGAACTTTGGTTGCAGAGAAGGAAAAGCTAAAGACATGGATGCCATCTTAACTACTGGGTTTTTCCTCTCTTTTTTTTTTTTCTTTTCTTCGATAGAAATCTAAGGCTAAAATGTTACAAGGATTTATGGGTCTTGACTATGTGGTTTAGATGCAGAGACCAGTTCAGAGCAAAGTCATAATAAAAAGGGTTTTTAAAGAGTTATGGGTAGTGCGGTTTGTGGGGAAGGGTGAGGATATATATTTATAGTGGATATTGAGTGGGAATTGGTGTGGGGTCTAAAAACTCATCGACGAGGGTCGTGAAAGGTGTGCAATATATGTAATACTTTGTTTTTGTTTTTGTTTTTTGGTATAAAATTTACTTTTTTTGCTTAAGTTTTTAGAGAAAGTTTTTTTTCCTTAAGTTTTTTCCTTAAGTTGATTGGATGAGTTTTCCACTTTTAAATGTCTCTGTCGTGATGAGCTATATCCCACTTTTATTTTAGAGACCCATATGCTGATATGCATCATCTTTGATTTTTCCTTTCCTTTGGAAATTGTCAGCGTATATGCTTCTGTTTTGTCATCTACAACAAAGAGTTGGTGTACTTGTAGACAAGCCAATACACTTCCTAATTTGGGTTTTTTTTTTTAAAAAGTAATTTTAATCTATAACGTTTGCTTTTGATAATAGTTTTTATTATTATTAAATATCAATCAATTTTTTGTATAGTGAAAATTAAATTTCAAATCTCTTATTTAATTATTAGAAATTTTATTAGTTGAGTTAATTGAAACTTACTTTCCTACTACTTTTTTAATTTGGGCTTTGATTTGTTTTCCAGAGGTTCTTTTCTTGTTACTTTATTATGGACTTTTGTGCAAAGTTTGAGTACAAATGCACAACACATTAGGCTATTTTCTTTGAGAAATTAGTTTCTTTGAAACTTTGATAATGTCGGTTATCCATAAGTTTGTAATTATGAAAAAAGTGATTAGGTACTTTATGGATTTTCCTATCTCTGTGTAATTATTACAAATAATACTAGTAGTTAATTCCAATCTTGGTTTTGTAGAGCTTGTTATTCAACTTAATGTCAAGGTTGTGAATCTCGTCCTTCCATAGTTCCATTACCCGTGAGTTTAGTTTAAATATAAGAACAACGAACGTTGTAACCTAATTGAGTGCCTTATCCAAGTAGTGACTCATTTAATAACTCAATACAATATCTAGCATAAAAGAATATCCAATTCATGATGCAGGATATGCATTACCTAATTTAAGAGCCTTATCGTAGAGTAGTAAAAAAATATATAAATAAAGTTTTGAAATTGTTTGTCTTTTAGTAATTAAGAAAGAAAAACATGAAAAAGTTAAGAATCATATTTTAATGAAAAAAATCAATTTAAAAATTATGAAAGAATATTTTATAGTTTTAGAGTCTCGGTTAATGATTTATTTTTCAAAAAAAAAAATCCCTTTCAAATATATTTTATAAGAATTTTATATTAAATGATGTGGAGTTTTCGTTATAAATAAACAAAAATAAAATAAAATTTGTTTTCGTTATGAGAAACAGTTTGTCACATTAATTTGAAGAAAAATGCTATATAACTCTTCTGTATGTATTCATGTATTGTACCAAAACAATAATGATCATGAGATGGATTCAAGTTACACCTAGTGTAACTCCATAAGAGTTACACCTTTTTTAAGCCGTAGATTTCTAAAAGATCAAATGGTTAAAAGAAAACACTATTGTTCATCATTATATCATTAATTACTTACCAAATTAATAGCATCCTCATTATCTCTTTCCTTATTAATTGCTAATTGTGTTTTTTTTCCTCCCTCTCTTTAGTCCTTATTAAGTCCTTTCACTGTAATCTTTTTTTTTTTTTTTCTTCTCCTGCAATTCATCCATGTCAACCCAACAAAAGATAAAGTAAAAAACAACATTGCTCGAGAATATTTCTTCTCCTTTGCATGGGCTGCTGCCTCCTCCTTCTCTAAACTATCTATCTTTGCTCTAAGCCACGGCACCAATTCTCTACCATGTGCACATGTAGGAGGGTCAAGCCAAACAAAGCATCCACAAGTATCATCTTGCAAACAAAAAAGAGACTAAACATAATTAATACTTAAATAACAAAGAGACAGAGAGATATTATTTTCAGATTCAATTAGTTTGGACACAATAAATTCTACAAATTGTTAAATTTGAATATTATGATTAGTGTTAATAAAAATAACATTATGTTATTCTAATAACAACTTGACATGTAGATCGTTATGAAAAAAAATCATAGAAAATGTGATCTTATATATATAAGGGTGGGGGGCCATGCGCCCCCCCCCCCCCCCCCCCCCCCCCAAATTTTGAATTTAAAAAAAAAATATATATATATATATATATATATAATTATTTTAATGTTTTCAAAATTTAGTCCATAAAAATAAGAGTTGGTCCTCCCAAATATTTGATTTAGTCCAATGATTAATTGGTTTAATAGTTATAGAGACATAACATTATTTTTCGCAATTCTATTTTTTATTGTAAAATGTGATCTTATATTTGTTAAATATTTGATAAAGTTTGGCACCAAAAATGTTTGAATCTATATCTTTTTTGACCAATCATGTGGCAATTAACAAGTCATTGACTCATTTGATAATTTGTATAAAAAAAAATGAAACTTTTTAAGAATTTCACTATAAAATGGTAAAAATGAATTTTATTTTAGGGATAATTACACTTTACCAACCTGTGGTTTGCCTCTAATTCTATGTGCCTACCCGTGGTTTCAACTTTGACACTTTACCCATCTGAGGTTACTGCCGTTTATCCTCCGTAACCCACCTCTGTTAAAAAATAAGGGTAAATAAGTCTTTTTACTCTTATTTTATATCTCTCTCCTCCCCAAACAAGAAAAAACAAAAAAACAAAAAAAACAATCCCAGAAACATGAAGAACATGCATCTAGAAATCTTAAACCCAGAACATGAAGAACAGGCATATATACAATCCCAGGAACTTAAGAACATGAAGAACAGGCATATATACAATCCCAGGAACTTAAGAACAAATGAATTCAAACCTAGACATATATTTGAAACCCCAATTTCAAATCCAGACATATATTTCAGGACTTCTCAAACCCAGAAAAATTAAACTCAAATCAAGCAAACTGTTGGGCGAGAGGCTTTTGCACGAATAGCTCCTGTTTGTTCTGCTGTTGCTAATATAATAACATTCCACAATCTTTTTGATGCACTGACAAGTTCTTCAGGCTATCGACTTCATTTTCTTGTATATGAAAAGTACATTCTCAGCCTTGACAAAATTATTAAGGCCGCAAAAAATGCATTGGCCCCTGCAATTGTAAATCTTCAGCTTTCTGAAGGAGAGATTGTCATTGATGTTTACGGTACAGTTCCTACTCAACCAGTTTTGCAACACATTGGAATCTCTGCGTGGCCTGGGCGATTGACACTGACCAATTATGCTTTGTACTTTGAGTTGGGAGTTGGCTTATATGATAAAGCTGTTAGATATGATCTGGCAACAGACAGATCTTAATCCCAAGATCCACGGCGAGCTGCTACCCACGGCCCCACGAACCCAGGTCCACCCACAGCACCACGACCCCACACTGATGTCCACCGTGACAACCCAAAATCTCAGATCGACCACCACCAAAACCCAAATCGCAACCTCCACATCACGCTACTCAAAACCCAGACCCAAATCAGTGATGCTCCTCCTCCACAAATCAAAACCCAAACCCATAGATTGGCTTCGCCGGCGACAGATCGAAGATGTTGGAGGTGGATATGGAGTGGGCGGAGGTGAAAGAAGAGAAGAAAAGGGAGAAAACTCACCGGACTGGCGTCGAAGTGTGGGGTGGAGCTGCGTCGGAGTGTGGGTAGGCGTCGAAGTGTGGGTAGACTTTGGACCTTCGACAGAGTGTGGGGTGGAGCTGCGTCGGAGTGTGGGTAGGCGTTGGAGTGCGGGTTGACTTCGGACCTTCGACGGAGTAAGGGGTGGAGCTGCGTCTCTCTATCGTCGGTGCGTGGCGGTAGAGCTGGGGTGAGCTTAAGGATGAGTTTCGGGGAGAGAAGTGTGTGAGGAGTGTGTGTGAGAGAAGTGTGTGAGGAATGACCAATCTGGAAAATGGAAATAGAAATTCAAGTGGGTGTCATTGTAGCATGTAATTTCTTGTTTGATTCAAGTGAGAGTGCGTGGGAGAGGTGTGTTTGATCTGATTTCTTGTTGGATTTTTTGACGAAACTTGTTAGAGTAACGGAAAAATTAGAGGTGGGTTACGGAGGATAAACGGCAGTAACCTCAGATGGGTAAAGTGTCAAAGTTGAAACCACGGGTAGGCACATAGAATTAGAGGCAAACCACAGGTTGGTAAAGTGTAATTATCCCTTTATTTTATGAAAGATTGCTATCAAACATAATTGTGATTGAAAATACTAAGTTTTTTTTTTTTTTTTTGGTGTGTGTATATATATAACTTATCAAATAAATAAAAATGTGTGTATATAATAAAAATTAAAAAAAAAAAAAACATTTGTATATATGTGGCCCCGGCCCCCAAACAAAAATTCTTGGCTCCGCCCTTGCCTCCTCCCTATGTTTTCCCTAGTCCATGATGTTTTCACTGGTGCAATTTTTCCACAGTGACAAAACTGCATCCAAGGACTTCCAAGTGCATGTGATGAAGTTGAAGAAGACGTGGTTCAGGGCTGATGGCGTTGGTGCAGTATATCCATATAATCTGAAGAAAATGGCACAAAGAAATGCTATTATAGGCCTTGGAAAGAGGTGGACTTGTTTCATTCCAGTGTTTAAGATACGCACTTGTGAAAGGACTTAATAAAGACTAAAGAGAGAGGAAAAAAAAAACACAATTAGCAATTAATAAGGAAAGAGAGCAATTAATAAGGAAAGAGATAATGAGGATGCTATTAATTTGGTAAGTAATTAATGATATAATGATGAACAATAGCGTTTTCTTTTAACCGTTTGATCTTTTAGAAATCTACGGTTTAAAAAAGGTGTAACTCTTATTGAGTTACACCAGTGTAACTTGAACCCATCTCAATGATCATATTTTATTTATATTATATATAAAAAATAAAAATAAAAAAACCAATAATTATCATCTATCCTCGTTTACTTCAAAAGGAAATTCAACCATTTCCAAAAAGGGCCCAAACGATTAAAAAATTATTATTATTTAACAAAAAGAAAAATATGCAGTGGAAAACGAATTGAGGGTGGCTTTTTATTTTTTTAACTTATCATTCTAGTCCTTTTTTTTATATCACATTATCATTCTAGTCCTAGCCCAAGTTTTCCACCACGTGGTAATTACTAACTACAATGTGGCAGAGGAACATTACACCACCGTCTTTGGAAATGTCTAATATTCTGACACGTGCGTAGCACTTGACAGTCAGTACTGGAGTCTAAGATGTAAATTTTGACCTTTTACTTTTTAGAAATAATGAAAAGAGGTCCAATTTTTTTTTTTCCTCTTAAGAAAGGGAAATTTCATAAAAATCTCAATTAACGTGTTAAACTTATAAAACTACTTATTTCAATTTGAAGCTTCTGTGGAGCTTCGTTATTTTGGACAATAACAATGCAAAAAAAAAAAAAAAAAGATGTTGATAAACTTGGGGCATGGGGCATGTTTCATATACTTGAGTAGCAATTATAATCCGAATAATAATCTTTATTACTAATAATAAAAATGTAATGGATCAAATTAAATCTATTCACATTTGGTTATAACATTAGATTTATATTAATTTATGAAACATTTTACTTATACAATTATTTGTCATAAAAGGAACATTTTAAAAATTTTAGAGATAGAAATTTTTTGATAAATTTTTATATTTATAATTATCATGTGCATATGAAAAGTTTATATTTTTTATAAATGTATTAATTTTAGGCTAAAATATTATTTTGATCCTTAAATTTTACCATAAATTTGTTTTTTATTCCTAAACTTTACCAAAAGTTCATTTTTCGTCTCTAAACTACTGATAATGTTTCACTAAATGTCCTTAAACTTTAAAAAATATATTTTTTCATGCCAAAAATATTGAAATTTTTTAATTTTTGTCTTTGTTGTTTAGCTCTAACTATTGGGGGAAAAAAAAACTCTTTACAAAATTTAGGGACATTTTTTTTTTTGTAATTTTGGTAAAGTTTAAGGATAAAAATAATGTTTTATCCCTAATTTTAAAAGTTACCACACCTAGTAAGGAATAACTATTAGCTATTACATCACTTTTTGGAATAGTTATTGCTCAATTTAAGAAAAATTATTCCAAAAAAAAATCATTATTTATAATAAATCTGCAACCAAATAATTGAATAGTTATTCCACACGAATAATTAATCTAATACGTGATTTATTAAAACATACCAAAGAAACATATATTTCACCTAAATAACCAACTTCGATTTTTGGCATGTAAATTAATTTTTCAATTTTCCACTTTAAGCAAACAATTTCTCTCTCTGATCAAAGTTTTCTCTCTATTCAAGCTTTCTCTCTATTCTCTATGATTAATGACTACTAAATTGATTTATTAACAATCCCAAAAGGAAATGTATAATACTATCAAGAATTTTTCATTATTCTTAATTTTTTTATTGTGTAGGAAAGCATAGATCAATAATGAAGATGGACAAAAACTTCAAATTAAAATAATTTCATATCTCCATCCACACACACACACACAAAAACAAAAACAAAACAAAACGTTTTCATAGTTTGAAGTTTGAATTAAATATAAAATATGGTATAAAATAGGTGCATAAAATTAATCAACAAAAAAAAAAAATGGTGCATAAAAATAAAATCCTCCAAATTCACACTTTCACACTAAATCTATTAAAATAATAATATGTATCCACTTTTAATCACGCGTCGCTATCACAACGGATACAAACTGACATGACCTTAAATAACAAGAGGAAAGGCCACATCGGTGGCATTCTTCAAGTCATACGAGAACACATGACGTTCGCCATGCACTTAAGGCACTAAACCCAAGCCAAGTTCTTAAATTAAAACGAATTAATAAGTTTGAATTTTAATTAAATATGATATAAAGAGTTTTTTTTTTTTTTTTTTTGAGAAAGAAAACTGGGAACTTTTTATTGAAAAAAAAAAAATAAAACTGTCATTGTTGACTAAAAGAACATCATGATGGTGGAAAGAAATATCTTTCATCCACGCCAATAAACCCTCCACACGTTCACATTCTCTAGGTAGCGGGTGAGGCCGCGGGGTGACGGTAACATAGACAAGTTGGGTCCTAATGCAGCGCGAGGGTAAACTTTTTCTTCATTCCTAGTCAAGCCCAAACTAAGGACGGAGTTGAAATTTACTAATAGGAGACTATTATGTGATTCCTGATACGAACCAAAAAAACAAAAGCAATGACCATTAATTATGAATAATTGTGGGTTTGAACTTTGAATTTGAATGTCAAAAAAGGCCGAGGTCAAATGTCCGTACCTTATCCCACTCTCCGACCACGTTCCTATTTCCCACTATTATGTATTATCAATTATGTAATGAGTTCGGTTCTTCCGACCCCTCCAAAAAACAAGAGAAACTTGTTGTGGTTCTAACAACCGGCCAAAAAAACTGCACGTTAATGACACACGTGACTTTTCTACTTGTATATTCTGAAATGACATTACGCAGTAATTCAGAAGAGGACGCCGCAATTTCGATTTGGCCGGCTGTGGAAATCAGAAAAATGTGGGAATCGTTTGCAGAAAAAAAGTTATAAGTGGATGATTTTGAGTTCTTCATCCATACATGCTCAATACTATTCTGTCTGATATAAAGCTGTCAATGGGGGGGGTGGGAGAGAAATCTTTTTCATGAATATTGGATTTTGGATTCCAAATGTAAGTGATTCCAAAATCTTCTTCATTCTCAACGTGATTCCAAAATGATTGGAAATTTATGGACCCAATTTGAAGCTATACGAACCTACCTTCAACTGGAGGACCGTCCTTTGGTGTTCATTAATGTTTTGCTGCAGTAACCTTACCAAGGCTGGATTTTATTTCCACCTAAAATATTGTTCAGAAAACGTTTTCTCCAATAAATATTCCGAAACATTAAAAAAAAAAAAAAAAAGATTAAATAAGAACAATACGTAGTTCAAATTTCTTAATGGTTGTGTAAGTGATCAAAAATTAGTTACCAATCCCAAATGGATAGAGAGTTGGTATGAAATTGCCCAATACAACTAATTTGTAGATAATGAGTTTCCGATGTCAACTTTTGTATGCTTTAATGGTTTAATTTCAAGTCTATTGGAAAAACAACAAGTAAATTATAAGGAAGAAGATTTCAATGTTTAATTCTTCCTCGGGTTAGTCTGAGGATCTCTAGTTCATATAATGTTCAAGTCTCGGTTACAGAGTAATGATACACAGAATATTTTTCTCTTTCAAGTTTTTCATCCCCCAATTTGGGGGTGTTCCCTTTTTTTATATAACTGTATGAATTGCATCCCAGCCCTCCACCTGTATAGCCACTAATCTTTCTTTGGATGTTTGTCCTATCAAAGTTTTGCTGGGGTGGTAGAATGTGCTGAAACCTGTAAGGGTACTGTTCAAGGGTCATTCTGACATTAATGCAGTCAGCAGAGTTGGTGCAGTGTATTAAACGCAAATGTGATGGGTACTTTACTTGGATATTTCCCTTCTTCTTTGCTTGCACATTTCTACCTCATTCCTCAGCATTTTGTCTTTTGGTCCAAGTGGCCTGCTCAAAGCCTCTCAAGGAATGCTCATTTTTTGGGCTCTTCTGGCAGTTAGCCTCTTTGGCTTAAATTCTCGGGCTCTTATCTATGTATTGGGTCAGAACTAATGAGGAATGGGCCCTTCCATCTCCTCGAGTTGGGCCCATGGGGCACTATTCTGTGTTCGAATCTTACCCCTCCCACAGGTTGTAACACGAATTTTATCGTTAATCATTAATTGTAGGTCACGATTATTTAGAAAATCTAAACTACTCAAATACTAAAAAACTTGCAAACTTTATCTTCTACTCCCATAACCAACCATATATTATGTGCCTCTATTTTACGTTTATTTTTATCATTTTAAGATTACATTCTTATTAGAAATTAGGTAAATAAACAAGGATAGGATAAATTATTTAGTTCGTAATGAATTAATCTTATCTAATTGTAATAGATAATTATTATTATTATTTTTTAAATTTGAATGTAATGCTTATTTGTAAAGCCATCTATCTTGTAAATCATATTATTAAATGAAATTTCAATTTAGATGTTGGTTTCTGTAAAATTGTAAATAAATAAACAATTGCTTCTATCTTATATTGTGATTTAGCCCATTTGTGAGGTGCTACACATAGCACAATAGTAACTACTACCAAAACAAACAACCACCATTGGAGTCAAGAAGAAAAAAGAAAAAGAAGACATGACCACAAGTGAAAAACAAAGATAAATCAAAATTTTGTTAAGTAATGGTCATGACAGGCAATCGCACCATAAATAGTGCACCCTCGTACATATAATAATTGCACTTGTTGAATGATTTTTTTTATTTATTTTAGAAGACACTTGGTAAATGATGGTGCCCCACATAAACAGTATTGTTTATGTGGACCTCTCCATTATGGCTTTGTTGATTTTTATTAAAATTTTGATTTGACAGAAATTATTTGAGAGATGGAGAATCCTGTCTATTGTCAATCACCCTAATGATTGATTGCTCAATTTGATAGTTTATTAGGGAGATTAAACTTGACCCCCATAGTTTAGAGGGAAAAGTAAAATTAAACTTTTCTTTAAGTATTATAAAGAAGCTTATTCTTGTTTCCTTTTTTTTTTTTTTTTTTTGAGAAGAATCTGATTCTTGTTTCCTAGCTAAATATTTTAACCAAATTCATGATTGATGGTTTAAACGTATGGGCATATCTATAAAACTTGAAACAAGGTAAATCCATTTTTTATTTTTTATTTTTAGAAAAAAGAACATTTTTCCCCCTTTTTTCTTTTTTCTTTTTTCTTTTTTTTTTTCGATGGAGGAAAAGAACTTCATGAACAAAGGCTTTAGCTGTTATAAGATCAAAAAGAACTCAGCAAACTTTGACAGAAGTCAACTCCCAAAATGAAGTTGCAGTTTGTCTCTTAAGTCTTGAGGGCTTCTCGGCTACCCCGAAGTCAAGATTATCCCCCACATTGCGTGGTCTCATATATGCAAATTTCACTCAGTAAATAGTTTCTCTTAAATTCCACTTCAAAATTAATTTTAACTCTTAAACACTTGTTATTTATATTTGTTAGGGATAATTACACTTTATCCACATGTGGTTTGCCTCTAATTTGACTTACCTACCCATGGTTTTAATTTAGGCACTTTACCCACTTGTGATTTCCTCCGTTACTGATCCGTAACTTACCTCTCCTTCAGCCATTAATCTAACACATAATATGTCAAAAACAAAATTCCAAACAGATCAAAACACCCCTCACATGAAGAACATACACCTAGAAAACTAATACAAATCAAACCAAGTAAGACCATTTCAGCCTAACTCTCATCGAAACTCTCATCTTCGCTCTATCCCAAGTCAAATCCCAAGCTATCCATGGCTCTGCACTCATCACCACCGCCCACAGCAAATTCTTCTCCAACGGCTTCAACCTCGCATGGGCCCAATCCGCCGGCTCCTCCTCACGCGTCGTAGATCGACTCCACCACTTGGTCACTTCCTTTAAACCAGTCGTCTTCGCTCTTCTCTCCCTCTGCAATTGGGGCGTGTTGTACATGAGCGAGGTCGATATTGGCCTCACTTTCCCAGATTACTTCATGGCTTTGATGAGGTCAAAGATTGGCTCCGCCTTGGCTCGGCGTGATATATTGCTCGCCGGGAGGAAGGTTAAGGGAGAAGAGGCGGTGAGGATGGGAATCGTGGACTCGATGGCACACAATAGTGAGGAGAGCGTGGTTGAAGCTGAGGTGTGCCTTGGGGAGCAATTAGTGAAGAGGAAGTGGAACGGTGAGGTGTATGCGGAGATCATAGCTGGGTTTTTCATGGTGTTTCATGGCTGGGTTTTTCATGGTGCTTTCTTGGCTGGGTTTTCATAGTTGTGCTTGATTTTCATGGTTGGAAAATTGGTGGATTTTTGTTTGGATACTGAGAAAAAAATGGTGCAAAGAAATTTCTATCTGAGTTCATTTCTTTATTTCTATGCTTGTTCCCATGTGCTTGGCTTCATTTGGATTTTTGTTTTGATTTTTGATTTTTTAGTCTTTATTTGGAAAGAAAATCTTGATTTTCTTGGGAAAAATTTGAATACCCAAAAAATAGATCAAAACAAAAATCCTAGATGCTACAATGTAGTTTGAGGTGTTGCAATCTGCTTTGTTTTTGTAAATGTACTACCTTGGATCTAGGATCTTAGTTTGGTGAGCAAGTTGGATGGTAATGCTTGATTTGATTTGTATTAGTTTTTTGGGTGTATGTTCTTCATGTTTGTATATGCTCTTCATGTGAGGAGTGTTTTGATCTGTTTGGGCTTTTGTTTTTGACATATTATGTGTTAGAGTAACGGTTGAAGGAGAGGTGGGTTACGGATCAGTAACGAAGGAAATCACAAGTGGGTAAAGTGTCAAAATTGAAACCACGGGTAGGCAAGTCAAATTAAAGGCAAACCACATGTGGGTAAAGTGTAATTATCCCTATTTGTTAATTCTCGAGGTTTTTACAAATCAGGTTAGAGTAAGGGATCAAAGATATAAGTTTGGAATTTCTTAAAAACTGTAAGGGTTTTTATCGTATTAATACGAACCTTTTTTTTTCTTTTTTTTGTAAACCATGCATGCTTTTGGTCCTTGAAGGCTTGAACCATATATTAGAATTTCAATTCATCTATGAAACTCCTAAAGTCTAAGAACAATTCAATCTCATCCTTATCCCCACTTTACCTTAAGAAATCAGCTTTAATTCTTTTTAGTACGAGACAACAAAGTTTGAGAAAGACACAATTTTGTATAATTGAAATAGTCTCTTTGATATCAATTGGGGATCAAAATAACATTGAGTCATTTTTAGTGTAGGGACCTGATTCGAGCACTCTTTCTTGGGGACGAATGGACTCAAGCCCAGCTGACCCGATACAATGAATTTGTAGAGAGCGGGACAAAGAACTAAACTCTAGCGATGGTCATATAATTAAGCATGGTAATGCATGGGTTGAGTGACAAGGAAATACGAAATATAAACACAAGGTTAGGCTCCTCAGCCACTATTTCTAAGAATCTCCTTCTTATTTCTTCTTTGGTACTGGGTTACAAAGATTACACGAGTGTTATAATTCTTTCTCTCTCCTAGAATTGCCATCCCCCTTTCTGGAGAACTTGTTACATTTTATACCCTCTTTTTGTTAATCCTAGCCCTCCATTTGTCGATCACGCAGATCATCATTCAAGTTCCCGTCCCATCAGCCATCTTCCCATCCCTTCTGTGGGTGGTAGCAGCTGAGGCGGCATTGTTCAGAGGTCACTTCTTCATTTAATGTGGCCAGAACATTAGTTGTGGGCATTTAATGGGAAGGTGACAGTTCTTCCTGAGATTGCTCCTCCACCATACTTCTATGGCCAAACCGTTGTACTTGCTTCTATCTTGAATTGCTCTGGAAGGTTACTCCCGAAGGTGATTTGTTCTTTCTTTCAACGACTCATGCAAGCCAAGGACACGGTCATCCTCGGCAGTATTCCTGATGAATGGAGCCCTCCTGACCCATCCTCGGACGTATCTTTATCCTCGTCATGGGCTTTGGGCTTAGCATATAGTGGGCCGGGGTCGCCAAATTCTTTGGCCCCACAATAGCCCCTCAAAATCCTGCTGTCGGGCTCCTCGGACAGAGAGGAGGATTTTGACGTCCTCGGGTCTCTGCTGCAGCCTGTTAAGTCTTGTCCTCTATGAATATCAGCGCCCTTTTACCTGTCCAAGGCACGTTTCTAACGCCTTGGTATGCGGAGCGCACTTACATTAAATTCGGGCGGCCCTATGCCCCCCCCCCCATTCAACGATGTGATGGTAATCGAGCGGTTCTAATCTTCTTGATTGCGTGGGCGGGAAAACTTAGTGCAGTTGTTATTTTTTATTGGGGGTATAAATACCCATTTGAACTGATCCGCCTGTTCACTTTCGCATTCAAGAGATCTTGTGTACATACTTCTAATTCGGTCGCGTCTTCAATCTGAACTTGCGACCTCCTTCAGCATAAAAAGCCATCCCAAGGAGCTTTTCCTCATTTCTGTAAGTCTTCTTCTCTCTTTTCCAATTTGCGTGCTCCCCTCTTTTAGACTTCTTTCTTCACGCCCCTTAGTTGTCTCTAGGAATGGGTAAGCTCAAGAAATTTGTTGAATCTAAAAAGGCGATGGAGAAGTTCATTACTGATTATAGGATACCCAGCACCGTAGGTTTAAGATACTATGAAGAAAGGGAGTGGAGGTTCGGGAGGGAAGAGGGGGAGGTAGTGATTCCCATAATCGCCTTCTTAGAGGGTGGTATGCGGATCCCCATGAGTCAAGTGATGAGGAGTTACCTTAGGCATTTTCGGCTCGCCCCCACCCAGTGTGGCGTCAACATGTTTAGGATTCTGGGCTGTGTAGATGCTCTAAATGAGAAGATGGGGCTGAGGCTAACCCATCATGATGTGAATTGGTGCTATAACCTCCAGCTCCTGAAGGGTAGGACCTACTACATGAAGACGAGGGAGGATAGGGTACGGCTTATCCAGTGCCTTCCCTCGTCTAGTAAGGGGCTGGATAAGGATTTTCTCATTGTGTCCGGGGAATGGCATGATGGCCTTCATTGTCCCACAATGGAGGGTACGCCAGGTGGGGCAATTGGAGTAGGAGAGGGGTTTCTTTCCGAATTTTCATTGCCTGCTTTGTTTGGTTGCTAATAGTAATGTGCTTTCTTTTCTGCAGATCCGCATGCCTTCGAGCGTCATTTCGGCTTGGTTAACAAGGAGGATTTGGAGAAGGTGCTAAGGGCGGAGGTCTTTGTGAACGAGGCCGACAACCAAGTTAGGGCTGCTCACAGGATCCTGGGGTACGTCCCTATTCAGAAGTCGTTTGCCGCGCCGAGGTGGGTGATCAAGGCCAAGGATCCTCGGCTCCAGAAAATTACCATGGTTGAGGACGGTTTCTTGATCCCGAAGGGGTTTCTTGCTCTAGAGGGCACCTCGTTGGCGGGTTCCTCTACATCCCCCCGAGCTGCAGAGGCCGAGGAGGGAGGTGAACGAACAGAGGAAGGGGGTGCCGGCTCAGGTCCTGCCGAGGACGACTTCGGTGTGTTCGAACAAGTTTGTCTGTCCGCGAATCCTTCTGGTGACTTGGGTGTCCAGAACTTAACCGAAGAAGACTTCTCGTCGGTAGGGGGCTCTTCTCGGACCGAGATGGGTTTCAAAAGGAAAAATCAATCCAGCTTACTTGACCTGCTTGAGGGCCAGTCGGGGAAACATCAGCCTAAGCTTCCTCCTCCTCCACCCAAGTCTCAGCCTGTCCAGACCAGGTTGGCTTCCACCCAGCCTAGGCTTCCTCTTCCTCCATCTCGACCGAGTCCATCATCTAGGCCCGAGCCTTCTGATCCTAAGCAGAGGAAGGATAAGGGTAAAAGGCTAATGGGAGGGGAAAAGCCCTATTCCTTCCAGGAGGAGGTCGATTCTCAGCGACCCTCCAAGCAATTGAAGATAGGGTCCCAGGGTCAGGACAGGCAGGTCGCCGCCCGCTCCGAGGCTAATGCCTGGCTTCTAGCCCCAATGCTCCATGGGGGGCCTCTGATGGACAACGCCTCTCTTAGGGATTTCCAAGAGGGCGATGGCACACTTGTAGCCAATGCGCTGGAGAGGTCCTTGCTACTCCCAGCGAACATGGCCGAGTTGGGAGCTTTGAAGAGTAAGGAGGTTTTCCTCAGCCTCAAGTGATACTTGGGGATGGTAAGACACTCAGCACTTATGACTTTTCTGACTTCAATTTTCTTTTCTTTTTGTTTTCCTCTTACTTGTGCATTTGTTTCGATTGGCAGGCTGTTCAGGCCACTTTCAGATTGGAGGAGGCCTTCATCAAACAAGACAAAGCCACCGATGTGGAGCGTGACAAGCGCATAGCGGCTAGTCGAACCCTTAAGGTTACCGAGGCTGATCTCGTGAAGGCCCGAGAGGAGCTAAAGGAAGCGAACAGGGCTCGAGCTAGCGCTGAATCAAGTCTGGCCGGCACCCAAAAGCAGGCCCAAGATCAGAAGAAGCGTTTGACTGAGGTGGAGGAGCAACTGAAGCTTGCAAACGAACTGATCATTGATCTGAAAAAGCAGGTGGTCGATGCTGAGGAGGCCAGGAAGGTGGCCGAGTATGCCAAAGAGGAGGCTCTAAGGGCCAAGGTTGAGGCGGACTTTGGCGGAGAGGAGGCCCTGGTTTCCAAGGAAGAAGCCGAGGCAGTAGCCTACGAAGTTAGGGCAAACGAGACGGAGGCTGCTCTCAGAGCTCAAGTCCCTAGGGTATGCAAGTTATACTGTTCCCAGGTTTGGAGAGAGGCTCTCAAACTAGCTGGGGTTGAAGCCTCGTCCGGCCTATGGAAGGAGGAAAGTGTATATTACCCCCTTGCTATCCTCGAGATTGTTCCTTCCAGCTCTGGGGCCGAGGATACTGCTGAGGGGACTGGTGTTGCCCCTGGTGAAGGAACCGAGGATACTGCGGTTATTACCGAGGTGGTTACTACAGCTTTTGCCGATCCTGCCGCGGGAACTGGTTCTTTAGGGGTAGCTGAGATAGTCAGAGGTTCCAATGAGGAAATACCTTAGGAGACAGCAAACCCCTTGGCCAATGTCCAGGCTTCCCCTGCTGAGGATTCAGCACCCTCTGCGGCGTTCTCGCAGGTCGTTCCTCCAGGTCAGAGCTCAGAGGAGCCTGAGATCCCCACAAAAGAGCTACCCGCCAGGGGGAAGAAGATTAAGCTGAAGAAGTAGACCCCTTGGCGCCTTTGTTTTATTTCCCTTCTATTTTTTTTTTTTTTTTTTGAACAATGTAATGGCACTTTTGCTTCGTTTCTTCTTTTTCCTTTAGACGTTACGATATGATTCTTGTTGTGTATTTCTGATGAACTTAATATAACGCGCGTTTTGTTTTCTCCTGCTTGCCAAGTGTTTATGGAATTTGTTGAAGTAATTAGTTTCCCCAGAGGTTTGAGTCCGAGGACCATGCAAGACTTTGGTTCTGTCTAGTACTTATTGGATTTGGTGGAGTAGTTAGTTTCCCCAGAGGCTTGAGTCCGAGGACCATGCAATGCCTAGGTTCTGTCTAACACTTATCATTTTGAAGTAACTAGTTTCCCTAGAAGTTTGAGTCCGAGGACCATGCAAGACCTTGGTTCTGTCTAGTACTTATAGGATTTAGTAAAGTAGTTAATTTCCCCAGGGGTTTGAGTCCGAGGACCATACAATGCCTAGGTTCTGTCTAACGCTTATCATTTTGAAGTAACTAGTTTCCCCAGAGGTTTGAGTCCGAGGACCATGCAAGACCTTGGTTCTGTCTAGTACTTATAGGATTTAGTGAAGTAGTTAGTTTCCCTAGAGGCTTGAGTCCGAGGACCATGCAATGCCTAGGTTCTGTCTAACACTTATCATTTTGAAGTAACTAGTTTCCCCAGAGGTTTGAGTCCAAAGACCATGCAATACCTTAGTTCTGTCTAATACTTATTGGATTTAGTGAAGTAGTTAGTTTCCCTAGAGGCTTAAGTCCGAGGACCATGCAATGCTTAGGTTCTGTCTAACACTTATCATTTTGAAGTAACTAGTTTCCCCAGAGATTTGAGTCCGAGGACCATGCAAGACCTTGGTTCTGTCTAGTACTTATAGGATTTAGTGAAGTAGTTAGTTTCCCCAGAGGCTTAAGTCCGAGGACCATGCAATGCCTAAGTTCTGTCTAACACTTATCATTTTGAAGTAACTAGTTTCCCCAGAGGTTTGAGTCCGAGGACCATGCAAGACCTTGGTTCTGTCTTGTACTTACTGGATTTAGTGAAGTAGTTAGTTTCCCCAGAGGCTTGAGTCCGAGAACCATGCAATGCCTAGGTTCTGTCTAACACTTATCATTTTGAAGTAACTAGTTTCCCCAGAGGTTTGAGTCCGAGGACCATGCAAGACCTTGGTTCTGTCTAGTACTTATAGGATTTAGTGAAGTAGTTAGTTTCCCTAGAGGCTTGAGTCCGAGGACCATGCAATGCCTAGGTTCTGTCTAACACTTATCATTTTGAAGTAACTAGTTTCCCAGAGGTTTGAGTCTGAGGACCATGCAATACATTGGTTCTGTCTAGTACTTATAGAATTTAGTGAAGTAAGGAGCATACAATCGCAACAGACTTAAAATGTGAATCGATAAAGTTACTTTTTATTAATAATAATACATTCGCAGGTTATTTACATTCCATGGACGAGGTACAGGTTTTTCGTCTAAATCTTCTAAGTAGTATGCACCTATTCCTGCCACTGAGGTGATTCGGTATGGTCCCTCCCAGTTGGGTCCCAATTTCCCATGGGATGGGTTCTTGGTAGCGCCTACAACTTTTCTTAACACTAGGTCCCCTGGTGCTAGTGGCCTTAGCCTCACATTGGCATCATATTCCTGCTTGAGCTTTTGGTGGTAGTAGGCCAATTGGATCATTGCCTTCTCCCTTCGTTCATTTATCAGGTCTAGGCTCTTCCCCAGCAGCTCGTTATTGCCGTCCGGGGAGAAGGAGCTCGTCCTCAACGTTGGGAAGTTCGATTCTAGAAGGATAATAGCCTCGGCTCCATAGGTCATGGAAAAAGGCGTTTCCCCTGTTGACCGCTGTGGCGTAGTACGGTAGGTCCATAGAACGTGCGGCAGCTCCTCTACCCATCTTCCCTTAGCGTTGTCTAACCTTTTCTTGAGCCCATTAACTATGACCTTGTTGACAGCTTTGGCCTGCCCATTTCCTTGAGGATAAGCCGGAGTTGAGTACTGGTTCGTGATCCCGCTCGCAACAGTATTTTCTGAAGGCCTTGCTATCAAATTGAAGCCCGTTATCTGAAATGAGGGTATGAGGGACTCCGAATCGTGTGACAATATTCCTCCAGACGAACTTCTTAGCATCCACATCTCTAATATTAGCTAAGGGCTTAGCTTCGACCCACTTGGTGAAATAATTTATGCCGACTAGTAGATATCTTTTGTTCCCTGGTGCCTTAGGGAAGGGTCCTACGATATCAAGGCCCCACTGGGCAAATGGCCATGGGCTGGATAAAGGATTTAGGACGCCTCCCGATTGATGAATATTTGGGGCGAACCTCTGGCATTGGTCGCACTTCTTTGCGTAGTCCAGGGCTTCCTTCTGCATCTTTGGCCACCAATATCCTTGGGTGATGGCTCGGTGTGACAGGGATCTTCCCCCTGTGTGACTCCCACAGATCCCTTCATGTAACTCCTCGAGTAGTAGTTCTGATGCCTCGGGGTGGACGCACAGTAAGTAGGGTCCTGTGTAGGAGCACCTATAAAGTTTGTGGTCCTCGGACAGCCAGAACCGAGGGGCGTTCCTCCGTATTTTGTCGACCTCTGACTTCTCCTCAGGTAAGACATCATCCTTGAGGAATTTTACTATAGGGTCCATCCAGCTGGGGCTTGCCCTTGCCTGGTGGACATGAGTCGTGCCCTTCGTCACATCGCCTGGTCTTTCCAGGTGCTCAACTAGGATAACTCGAGGCAGATCCACTGCCAAGGAGGTGGCAAGCATGGCCAATGAATCTGCGTGAGTGTTTCCACTTTTGGAGACATGTGATAAGTTGAAGAGGTCAAAGTTTGACTGCAGGCACTTGACTTGGCTTAAGTACGCCTGCATTTTTGCATCTCGGGCTTCTAGTTCCCCATTTACCTGGCCTACCACTAGCATTGAATCCGAGAATATATCCACTGCTTTTCCGCCCAATTTTTGCACCATAGCCATACCTTGCAATAAGGCTTCATACTCAGCCTCGTTATTTGTGGTAAGGAATCCAAGTCTTAGGGACTTCTCCACAACAGACCTCTCTGGGGACACTAGGACTAGCCCCACCCCAGATCCCCTTTGATTCGTAACTTCGTCAACATATACTTTCCAGTGCGGGGGCCCTGGAATAGAGATTGCCCCAACCGACTTCTCCTCGGTGTCTCCCTTCTCGGCTACTACTTCTTCTAGTGGTTCAGCAAACTCAGCCACTAAGTCGGCTAGTACTTGCCCCTTTATAGAGGTCCGAGGCATGTACTTAATGTCAAAAGCCCCTAGAATTGTGTTCCACTTGGCGACCCTTCCAGTGTAATCGGCAGACCGGAGTACAGACCTCAAGGGCAGTTGAGTTAGGACTACTACTGTGTGGGCCTGGAAATAGTGAGGAAGTTTTCACGTAGCATGGACTACAGCCAGTAGGGCTTTTTCCAAGGGCACGTACTTGATCTCGGCCTCATGCAGTGATTTGCTCACGTAGTAGACCGGCTTTTGGATGCCACTGTCATCTCGTATCAGCATCAGGCTTACTGCGTGAGGGGCTACAGCAATGTAGGCATACAGTACCTCGTCGGTTTTGGGGTTAGACATGATCGGTGGCCGGGATAGGTATTCCTTGAGTTGCTGGAAGGCTAGGGCACAATTCTCGAACCACTCGAATCCCTTCCACTTGTTGATTAGGAGGTAGAAAGGCCTGCATCTATCAGCCGATCTAGAAATGAACCGGTTTAGGGCCGCAATCATTCCAGTGAGTTTTTGAATCTCCTTAGGGTTTTGTGGAGGCTTCAAGTTATTGATAGCCTTAATCTGATCAGGGTCAACCTCAATCCCCCTGTGGGTGATGATGTAGCCCAAAAACTTACCTGACCTTACGCCGAACGAACATTTGGAAGCATTTAGGCATAGTTTGTGTTTCCTCAGGATGTTAAAGATGCAGCCAAGATCTCCTAGGTGCTCAGACTCCACTTTTCTCTTTACCACCATATCATCGACATAAATTTCAATGTTTTTGCCCAACAGCGGTTCAAACATTCTCGTCATCATCCTCTGATAGGTAGGTCCGGCATTCTTCAGGCCAAAGGGCATCACCTTGTAATGGTAATTCCCAATAGGTGTCACGAAAGCAGTCTTAGCTTAGTCGTTCAGGGCTAGTGGTATCTGATGATAGCCCTGGAAGGCATCTAAAAAACTCATCCGAGGATGTCCTGCGGTGGCGTCCACCAGTTGGTTTATCCGAGGCATAGGGAACGGGTCCTTTGGGCATGCCTTGTTTAGGTCTGTGAAGTCCACACAAACCCTCCATTTCCCACTTTTCTTCTTGACCACCACAGTGTTCGCTAGCCACTCAGGGTAAAAGATCTCCTTGATAGCCCCTGCACGCTTAAACTTCTTCACTTCCTCTCTAATCGCGTCGGCGTGCTCCTTTGACGGGAGCCTAAGTGGTTATTGCTTGGGAACAACAGATGGGTTGACATTGAGATAGTGACAAATAAAGGCTGGGTCAACCCCGGGGGCATCACAGGCGTCCCATGCAAATACATCAATGTTTGCTTTGAGGAACTCGATCAACTCCTCCTTTTCCTGAAGGGGCAGCCGAGCCCCTACTTGAAAGAATTTCTCCGAATCATCTCCAATAACCACTTTGTCGAGATCTTTGCATTTTGCTTCCTCGGCAGCTGCATCGGGAGGCGCTACCGTGTCTTTTGATTGCTATAAGCCTCCCTCAGCAATGGCAGGGGGCTCTGCGTCGAGCCGATGCGATACGGCAGCCACCATGCATTGGCTCGATGTGGATTGGCAACCACAGATTTCGAGGACATGGTCCCCTGAGGGGAATTTCACCTTCTAGTGCAAAGAGGAAGCGACAACCCCCAAGGTGTGGAGCCATAGCCTGTCGACGATGGCTGTGTATGGGGAATAAGTATCCACCACTATGAAGTCTACTTCCACCACTTCTGGGTCGGTTTGGATGGACAGCCTAATCATGCCATTTGGGATAACCAGCTTCCCATCAAAGCTCATCAGAGGGGAGGCATAGGGCGTTAAGTCTTCTTGTCTTAGCCCCAGCCCCTTGTAGAGATCGGGGTACATGATCTCGGCTCCGCTGCCACCATCCACCATCACCCTTCTCACATCATAGTCCCTGATTCTGAGGGTGATGACCAGCGCATCATCGTGGGGTTGGGTGGTTCCCATCTTGTCTTCCTCTGTAAAGCACAAGGTTGGGCAAAAATTCCTCATAGCCCTCTTTAGCTATGATTGGGACTCCTCGGCACGCGTTTGGGCCATGGATAATACATTCGAGGGGCGCATGCCTGTCCTTTCTGGCGCGGCCAGGATCACATTGATTGTCCCCGTTAGCGCTGTTAAGGCAGTATCCCTTTGGGGCTCCCGATAGTTCTGGCCTTGGCGACCACTAGAATGGTGCAGGAGGTGCTTCAGCTTCCCTTCCCAAACTAGATGATCCAGGAGGTCCCAGAGGTTCCTGCAGTCCTTCGTGGTGTATCCGTGGTCCTGATGATACTGGCAATACAGGTTTTGATTGCGCCACAGGGGGTCTCCGGCCATCTTATTCGGCTCTCTGAAGTACGGCTCATTCCTTATCTTTTCCAGCACCTTGTGTACTGGCTCTCGGAATACGGCATTGACAGCTTGAGGGTTGGTCGGCCCGGATTGCCTCGCAAAGTCTCTCCTCGGGAGATTGTTATTGTATCTGTTCAACCTGAAATCCCTCATCTCCTGAGGGATAACCTTCTCCTTTCCTTTACTTTGTAGCTGATCCTCTTCAACTCGCTTATACTTATCGATCCGGTCCATCAGTTGGCGTATACTAGTGGCGGGTTTACCGGTCAGGGACTTTCTTAGGCCATGCCCCAACGGAAGTCTATTTGTGAAGGTGCTCACGGCGACGTTTGCATACTTGCCTTTTAGCTCGTTGTATATCTCCCAGAATCGGTCCGAGTGGGCTTTTAGAGTATCTCCTTCACGCATGGTTAGAGCCAACAGCGCACTCAAGGGCCGAGGAGTTCTGCTGTTTGGGATGAATCGGGAGCCGAAAGCTTGGGTCAGCTGCCTGTATGAGCCAATGGAACTCGTCGCCAGGCCATTGAACCATCTCATCACCATCAGTCTCAGACTGGAGGGGAAGACCCTGCACATCAATGCCTCATTCTTGGAGTGGACAGCCATCCTCTGGTTATACTGGCTCAAATGCTCCACGGGGTCCGTCCTGCTGTTATAAACGGCGAAGGTCGGCTGCTAAAACCGTATAGGAAGCACAACCTCTTCAATATGACAGGTGAAAGGTGATCTGGAGAGCTGGTCCAACGCCCTGCTCATGGCATCACTCCCCACGCCCCTAGGGGACGGGCTTCTACGTCTGCGCCTCTGGTAGCGCTCTTCTTCATGGGAGAAGGTCTCACTTGGGGGAGTCCTTGATCTCTACCTGTAGTCATCATCGCCTCCTTCGTCGGAGGGTGTGTCAGGACTAGGACGGGTCTGTGTTCGTTCTGCCTGGCGCAGCTTCCTTCTCAAATCGTCTATTTCTCGCTGCATGGCCACCTTATCGTCCTGTCTTTTGGATGCGTGGCTCCTGACCTCTTCTGACTGCACGGTCTGATCGTCATCCTTCCTTCGCAATGCGCGGCTACACCCGCGGGTGTGGCTTCTGCTGGTTTGCGTGGTGTGCACACTTCCCTCTCAAAATCTTCCGCTCTCTTCGTTTCGACCATGCCCGGGGTTAGGGAAGGTATCCTGCTGCTGGGACTTCGCCGGTTTGGACTGATGGGATCTTGCTTGGGGAGGGCCTATTCTTGCTATGCTTGATCGTTGCCCTAACTAACGTACAAGTTCTTCCCACAGACGGCGCCAATTGTAGGGACCTGGTTCGAGCACTCTTCCTTGGGGACGAATGGACTCAAGCCCAGCTGATCTGATACAATGAATTTGTAGAGAGCAGGACAAAGAACTAGGCTCTAGCGAGGGTCATATGATTAAGCATGGTAATGCATGGATTGAGTGACAAGGAACTACGAAATATAAACACAAGGTTAGGCTCCTTGGCCACTATTTCTAAGAATCTCCTTCTTATTTCTTCTTTGGTACTAGGTTACAAAGATTACACGAGTGTTATAATTCTTTCTCTCTCCTAGAATTGCCGTCCCCCTTTCTGGAGGACTTGTTACATTTTATACCCCCTTTTTGTTAATCCTAGCCCTCCATTTGTCGATCACGCAAGTCATTATTCAGGTTCCCGTCTCATCAGCCACCTTCCCATCCCTTCTGTGGGTGGTAGCAGTTGAGGCGGCACTGTTCAGAGGTCGCTTCTTCATTTAATGCGGCCAGAACATTAGTTATGGGCAATTAATGGGGAGGTGACAGTTCTTCCTGAGATTGCTCCTCCACCATGCTTCTATGGCCAAACCGTTGTACTTGCTTCTGTCTTGAATTGTTCTAGAAGGTTACTCCCGAAGGCGCTTTGTTCTTTCTTTCAACGACTCATGCGAGCCGAGGACACGGTCGTCCTCGGCGGTATTCCTGATGAATGGAGCCCTCCTGACCCATCCTCGGACGTATCTTTATCCTCGGCATGGGTTTTTGGCTTAGCATATAATGGGCCGGGGTTGCCAAATTCTCTGGCCCCACATTTAGAATCCAACAACTAAATTGACATAATCAGTATTTTAGAACAAGATAAATTTAGAGATTAAAGTAATAATTTAAACTTTTTATTTAATATTTTTATGCCATGTGAGAAAGAATGACTAAAAAATGATTAATTTAGAGATTAAAGTAATAATTTGAAATTTTTATTTAATATTTTTATGCCCTGACAGCCATGTGAGAAAGAATGATTAAAAAAAAATGTTTCTTTCTCCTAGTTTGTGATGGAATGAGATTTGTGTATGTTTGGAAAAAGTTAAATAGCTTCTTTTTTTTTTTTTTTTCTAAAGGTTATTTATTTTTCAAAAGTTAATTTTTAGCTTTTTGTCATATATTTAACATAAAAATTATATTAAAAAAAATATCTTCTAATAAATATTATATAAATAAGTTATTGAAAATTATGTGATACCCAAATAGACAAGCAACATATCAATTTTCAATCTCAAACACTACTTTAAGCTTATTTGCTTTTATTTTAACCTCAAACAATACTTTAAGCTTATTTGCTTTTTTATTTTTATTTTTATATATTAGAAGTGAGAGGAAAAATTACTTTAAACAAATAAATTAGTATTTTTGAAAATAAAAAATTGACATAAATCTTTTAAGCTTCAGAATGGCAAAAAAAATTTCCTATTATTTTTTGGTAATTGACATCGATTTTGTAAGTGACAAATGACTTTTGCTTGATAATAAATGGCCAAGATTGCGGAAATTCTATTGGTTTGACCATGTCTTTTGGAAAATGGAAATGCAGAACTTGTCAAAATACCAAACGAAAGTGTCAATGTGTTAAACGCTGTGTTGACTTACTTTTCCCATGCTCTCGAATGTCAAAGCTTATTTTCTTTTATATCCAAAAAAAAAAAAAAAAAATGATCATATGAGAATTTATATTTAGGACAAAACTTAACAGTACATAAACTAAATAATTAAATAAAATAAACCCACATGCAGCCAAAAATTAAAAAATAAATAAACCCACATGAGAAAAATTATATAGCTATTTAACTAAAAAATACACATCCATCTTATGAGAAAAAAATTCACATGACAGAATTATAAAAATAGAACCTAAGAAACAATATTTAAGTACTATACTTAAGTCTTGCCCTTATTTTTAATATCAATTTATTGAGCTTAAAAATAAGTTCGACAAATATATAATCATACTAAAAAAAAAGTTATAAAAAATAGTACATAACTTTTTTTTTTTTTTTAAGTAACAAAGTAATAGTACATAAACTAAATAAATAAAATAAACCTAAAAATCAATTCTGACTAATGAAGCCTAAGTAAGGATCCATGTGTTTGATTTTCTTAACAATTCAATAATTACAATAATAGAAAAAAAAAAGGGATTTAAATTAGGTTCTCCTTTTAAAGAACAAGTATTATTAAACTGACACCCTTGGCATTTATTTGTTTATTTTTTTTTAAAGTCAGTTGTGGGGAGTGGAAGAGTCCCCACCCTGGCCTTAAGCCCAAGAAGTAATTGGGCCACAATGAACAAATTGGGCATGACCTGTGTATTGGATGGAAGGCTTAGAGGGTAATAAGCTATGGAAGAAGGGAAGCTAAATCATCCCAAGTATTACGGAAGGGAAGAGCGACACAGGAAATCAATTTCTGTGAAAAAAGTAAGAAGCTAACTTACCCGAGGCATGGTGCACGGGTAATCCACATGTGGCTTCTAGAAGACGCCTGTAACCACGGGAAACTTCTAGAACGCACAAGAATACTAAATATTTTTACCACCGCATTAATGAGGGGGTTCTCGCCTAACCTCTGCCACATTAAATGCATATAAGACAGCCTGAATAGTACCAACACCCTCAAAAGTCAGAACTCCAGGATAAGACAGGGAAGGAAACTGATAAAGTAAAGAAAAATATTTCTAATAGTGCAGTTGGCAACAGGACAGCTGTAGAGATAAGAGCAAGAGATTTGCCTATAAAAAGAAAAAGGGAGGTAGGAAAAAGAAAATGAAAAAATAGAGAGAAAAAAGAGAGAGAGAAGACAAAAATATGTGCTGTCTAAGAAAGCAAGAGTGTTTAATACCTCGAGAATAAGAGAATTCCCTATTGTAATACTGTAGCTTGATATGAAAAATATGTCATCTAAGAAATCCTGTTTGAGTTTCCTATTGCGGAGTGTTTTTTCCCTATTGCTTATTTATAAATAAATTGTGACAAACATTTCACTTCCGATTCATGTACCTCACCACGGGCCAGTTTTTGTCCCCCACATTAGTAATTCACAGTTTGTATCTTTATTCAACTAATTTCTCAAGCTAATAAATTTAAGCTATTCAATCGAACACTTTGAAAGATCAATTTTGCCCTTGCATGTCCTTTCTGCTCCATTATAATTGAAATGCAATAATGCTTAGCCATTTTTTTCAAACACTTTTTGTATTATTGAATGTCAAGTACTTATATTGAACTAAAGGTTTAGTACCCATTTGGATTGCGTTTTTGGTCCCAGTGTTTGGCTTTTTGGTCTTTTTTTTTTTTTTTTTGAGAAGTCAGTTTTCAAGTGATTATGTACTGCTTAGTGGATCTCGTGCACTGTTTTTTCAACAAAACTTTCATTAAAAATAAGCCCCACAGCATTATTCACACATTTAAAAATTATTTTGTTACAATATTTTCAGTTTTCAGCAAAATAAGCGGTATCCATTGCAGAGTGTTTTTTCCCTATTGCTTATTTATAAATAAATTGTGACAAACATTTCACTTCCGATTTGTGTACCTCACCACGGGCCAGTTTTTGTCCCCCACATTAGTAATTCACAGTTTGTATCTTTATTCAACTAATTTCTCAAGCTAATAAATTTAAGCTATTCAATCGAACATTTTGAAAGATCAATTTTGCCCTTGCATGTCCTTTCTGCTCCATTATAATTGAAATGCAATAATGCTTAGCCATTTTTTTCAAACACTTTTTGTATTATTGAATGTCAAGTACTTATATTGAACTAAAGGTTTAGTACCCATTTGGATTGCGTTTCTGGTCCCAGTGTTTGGCTTTTTGGCCTTTTTTTTTTTTTTTTTTTTTCTTTTTGAGAAGTCAGTTTTCACGTGATTATGTACTGTTTAGTGGATCTCGTGCATTGTTTTTTCAACAAAACTTTCATTAAAAATAAGCCCCACAGCATTATTCACACATTTAAAAATTATTTTGCTACAATATTTTCAGTTTTCAGCAAAATAAGCGGTATCCAAATGGACCTTAACTCTACATGTGGAATAAGATCCCTCTAGTGTGTACATTTTATTATTGTTAAAATTTTACTTTTTATTTTTAATAGAATTTTAACTTATAGCGAGTTCTTTATTAAAATTTTACTTATTATATATAACATTATAAATAGTATATTAAATAATGTGACACAAAAAAAACTTTTAAATTTGTAATACTAATCACGACCGTGAAATAGATCAATTAACAAGCGTATCAAACATGATTGTATTAATATGATGCATGCCCTTGTTAATTGATTTTTTATACAATTTTGTTCGTTCTCTCTCGATTAAATCGTGACAGTTTTCTGTGTGCTTTGTCATTGTTGGATGAATTAACACTTTCAGTTGTACAACATTTCTCGAAGGCCTTCCAGAGTCTTAATTTTTTGGACCAGAATCAGATCGAGTTTGATGTTTTCCTGAAAGCCCTCATTATCGCATGCCCTTTTTTTATGCACTATATTGGTGGTTTGTGCTTTGTTTATATATCTTATCTATGTTACAAACAAATATTCTCAACCTGTTACGTATTTTTGTTGGGGATGGTTACAATGTACTGTACTAATCACATGATTTCTTTCATATCCCATATGACCTTATGGCTTTATTGGTTAGATATGCACATGGACATGTCTGTTTTTTGTTTTTTGTTTTTTGTTCTTTTAAAGATTGGTGAAAAGTTTCACTAATATTTTTGAACCATGCGTGGATGCGCTTGCAAGGTGGGGGAGTACCATGGAGGAAGATTTTGTTGTTTTTAGTTCTCCACCAAGCGTTGATGTTTTGTATTTAGTAAATATGGATATAGTTGGCATGTATGTAATTTTTTTTTGAGAAAGAGCTGGCATGAATGTAATTAGAAGTACTGGAACTGGTCTCACTGCTTGTGTGAGATAACGCTTTGTATTTGTTTTCCCTTTAACCAAAAAGAAAAAAAAAATTTTGAACCCAATTATCGTGCAGATATTGTGACTTCATTATCTTTTGAGGCCCTAGTTTACATTGGACTTGCAACATTCCCTGCTTGTAAACCGAACAGATTCAAAGGCCTTATCTGCAACTTAAGCCCTCGTACGTTGGTGGGATCTCATCACGGGCCTCAAACTCTCAAAAGGGTAAACGGTATAAGCTTTTCTCACAATGAGCCTCAAGATTATTGTCCTTTTTGCTGTGAACTTATTTGGGCCACCATTGCTTGACTTATCAATCCTGGTCGATGTGGTTCCTTTTGTGATTGATTGTGTTGCCCAACTTGCATTTGAAAGCATACTTTACAAACGTGGATCATCTTGTTGGCCCTTGGTTCCTATATATAATCTACGAGGTACATGGGCTTCTAATTATTCAAATGTTACTTATTTAAAGCCAAAATCATGATTTTGTTGATGGATTTGAATTAATTTGACAGGTCTATAGACTCTGTGAACTGTGAACATAAGCCATTAGATTGATCCACATATTTGTTTGAAAATAACTTAACTAGTTTTTTACTGAAAGTATGTGATCTGTTCATTAGCTTAGCCGTGGTATAGCCACTACCTATGTGAGGTTTTTGTCAGGGTTCGATACCAGTCTTTGTCTTACCAAAATGTCTGAATTTTATTTTTAAGTACTTAAGTTTTTGTACAGTGTCACACTTGGTACCATTTGGATAAGGAATAATCCATCCATCATATAAGTGGGCCTAAAGCAGGTTTTGTGAGAACAATGAAGATAATTACTTGATTTATTGTCAGTATCTAATTAATTTATTAAACTTTCTCTCTCTCTCTTTTTTTATTTTTCAAAATCAGAAAGAGAGCTTATAAAAAAAGTGGGTTCCAGTTAATTTATTTGTATTTTTAAATAGAATAATATTAAATGTTACTTAATATTATTATTGTTATTAAAACAAACTCTAGGGAAATTCTGTCATTTTTCCTATAAATTATTGTGTTTTTTTATAAGAAGTTTTAAAAGGTTGGCCGTAAAAAATGAAGAGGGTGAGGGGGGTTGCCTTGGATTGGAACGTGAGCTCAAAAATGGAACGTTATTATCTTCTTCCATTACCCAAAAAAAAAATGATAATTGATTTTAAATCATTTGACATTTTTTTTTTTGGAAAATTAATTTGACATTAAATTTACCTTACGATTTTTTTTTTTTTTTACGCAAACCACCAAATTTTCCTATAAAGGGAATTAGAGCAAAGAACTATTTTCCTCCTGTTATAAATAGCTCAGTTTCTCTATCCTATTTTTTCCATTCAATTTTAAAATTTAATACTAGTAGGATAAAGAATAACTATTTCTCTTTTAAAAAAATAAATAAATACATAAATAAAAACCCTTCATATTTCATACTCCAAGTCATATTTGCAAAAGAGTTAAGCCATTTAAGTTGAAAAAATCAGATAAAACTGGTCACACTCTGCTAAAACCCTAAACCCCACCCAAACAAATAAAAAAAATGGAACTGCAATTGGTTTGTCATGGGCTTCCCTCCCCAAGGATGGGGTTACCTACTCATCGTTCGGTCTCTCATCAATTTGTAAGTACCTACTGTTTCTTTCCTCAAACTCCCAACTTTTCATTTCAAATTTACTCTCTCTCACACTCTCTACTCTCGAATTTATTCCATTTCATTATTATTTGCTATTCTTAAGGTTTCTACAAGTCAGTTTGGATTGAGGAATCAAAAATTTCGACTTGGGGTTGCCTCAAAATGTAAGTTTTTCTTTTAATATAGTAGACTATATGTTTACTTGCCATTTTGGGTTTTGGGAAATAAGCTCTGTTTGTGCTTTTATATTTGATAGTGTTTTTGGTATCTTGAAATACAATAATGCTCTGATAGTGTTTTTGTTGAACGGGTTGTTTGGTCCCAGCATATTTGAGGCTTGGTTTGAAGAGGGTGTTTAAGGAGTCTGTAGTGCTGAACTCAAAAAAAGGAACTATTGTATGTGCTGCTAACTCTAACCCAGATGCTCAGTTGGGGGTTTTGCGGGGGGAGAATTCTGATTCTGGTGTGCCTGTTACTTCATTTAATGGGGTAGAGCCGTTTCGTGGAAAATCGGGTTCGATTTCATTTTCTGGGTTGAATCACCAGCTGGTAGAGGAAGGGAAATTGCAGTCAGCCCCTTTTAATGAAGAGAAGGGATCATTTCTTTGGCTTTTAGCCCCTATTGCGCTGATATCATCTTTGATTCTTCCGCAGTTTTTCTTTGCTAACGCAATTGAGGCTTTCCTGGAGGACATGCTTCTCGTAGGTATTTGTACTTCTGCAATCTTTGTTTTCCTTTCTGAACTAAATTTTGATAGCTTTATACTGCTTAAAACAGATTATATTATGTTCTATGTTTCACGTTTTAATGATGAATTGTAGGCAAGGGTCAATTGTGACAATGTGTGACTTGGTTTCCTACTTTATTGTCTGGTGATATGTAATGAGTGGCTGGTCTTGAACTATCTAATTGTGTTTTCCATTCAATAGAAATGCAAATACCTGTTTAAATACTTTTCGATCAAGGAGATGCTACCAGATGAGTGTATATGATGGCAAAAAGAAGGCCTTGTGGACATCATTTGAGGTGCTTAGTTGATAAGTCTGATAAGACATGGTTGCCTTTTATCTAAAATATCTTTTGGACATGGGTTAAGTATGATTGCTAGTGCATATCAGGGATTAGATTTGTTGATTAAGTGTTTTCATCCTTAGAGTACAAAGGCTCCTTTTTTTTATTAGTGAGTCTCTTTTATGTATTTATGAATTTCTTGTAAAACTTTTAGTTTTGCAGTGGTGAGAATTGGTTTTAAGCATGTTAGGGACTGTGTTTTGAAAATGAATAATCAGATAAATGAAATTTTTAGGCTGTGAACAGGTGCCTCTAGCAAGACAGCTTTCCCTTTTGCCTGGTTAAGCGATAATTGACTGTAATGCACTAGGAGTTGGTGATATTTGGGTGCTGGGCTTGGTGTAAAGAACTAATCAATTCCCTACTCCCCTGTTTCCTCTTTTAAATTTACCTCCCAATAAACAATAATTGAAAGAAAAAAAAAATATGGAAGATTTTGTTTGTTCCTTTTTGCCTAAAGCATCTTCATCTTCTTAAAGATGGTGCTCAATCTTAGAACCTAGGCAGGCTTTGAGTGCTGCTGATGTTGCAGTGTCCATTGCTACATAATTTTGTATATCATGAGTCTAGGATTTAAATTTTGAAAACATATTTTGGTATTAGTTACTAATGTTATGCCATGAAAGTGAGGAATCCAATTTATAATGTTTTTCAATCTCACTTGTAGAATTTAGAAGACCCTGCAGCTCTCACAATTCATGTTATTGATTTCACTTTCTTCCTAGTTGATGTGTAGTTATACAGTTTATCTGCAATAAGCATGAGTAGCTGCCTTGTGAAATAGTTTTTGGGATCTGTGTGCATAGAACACTTTTTCAAGAACAAATTCCATTGTTTGTCAATTCTGTCAATCAAAGTCTTCCCTTGTTTCTTTGTTTTGAACCTCAGTTTGATCTTTTGGTGAAAATGAGCTTCTTTTTCATGCTCAAAACTGATGTTTTCCCTTTTTTCAACATTGTGTTAATGTAGATTAAAATGTAGTCTTTTTTTTTTCCCCACTAATCATTTTCATGTCAATTGTTATGCAGAAATTGTGACTTCTTTATTTTTTGAGGTCCTGTTTTACGTTGGTCTTGCAATGTTCCTGCTTGTCACTGACCATGTTCAAAGGCCATATCTACAATTTAGCCCAAAAAGGTGGGGTCTCATCACAGGTCTCAGAGGATATTTAACATGCGCTTTCTTCACAATGGGCTTCAAAGTCATTGCCCCTCTCTTTGCTGTGTATGTAACCTGGCCGATGATTGGCCTGCCAGGCCTGGTTGCAGTGTTTCCTTTTCTAATGGGCTGTGTTGCTCAATTTGCATTTGAGAAGAGTCTTGAGAAGCGAGGATCGTCTTCTTGGCCCTTAGTTCCTATTATTTTCGAGGTATATGACTTCTGTTGATTCAAATGCTTCTTTATGTAGCCCAAATCAGGGTTTTGATGAATTTAAATTAATTTGGCAGGTCTATAGACTTTATCAGCTGACAAAAGCTTCTCATTTCATTGAGAGGTTGATGTTCACATTGAAGGACCTTCCTGCTTCTCCAGAATTGCTGGAAAGAAGTGGTGCCTTGTTTGCCATGATAGTGACTTTCCAAGTTCTCGGTGTGGTCTGCCTGTGGTCGTTGATGACATTTCTTTTAAGGCTTTTTCCTTCTAGACCCGTAGCAGAGAAGTACTGATGTTTGTATGGGATGCTGTATTTCTTTTTACTTCTTCTTTTTATTTTATTTAATAATATATATATTTTTTGTGCTCATGTTCAAGTTCTGTACAATCTCACACTTTGTATCCTTACTTCGTTAGTCATGTTGTAGAATCTAAACTATTGGCTATGTATTGTAGGGTTGATGCGGGGTTTTATTTTTTTGGGAGGGGTGGCCGCCCACCCGGGGGGGGGTGGGGTGGGTCAGGGGGTGTTGTAAAATGGGGAATGAGTTAATGAAATAGAAACAACACTACTAGCAGTTTTTCTTTTTTAGTATATGCCAGTTTTATCAAGAGACTTGTAGTTCAACTAAAATCATCTAACGTTTCCAGTGGAAATATCCAGGTTTCAAATCTCTCATCTCCCAACTATCGAAGTTTAAAATAAAAAATAAAAGTATATGCCAACCTTGTCTAGATTTAACAAGGCTGTTGATTTTGTTTGTATGATGAAGCATGTACCCTTGATGCAAATATTTTCTAACGTTTCTAAATGAAGGGAAATTCAAAGCTCAAACACTCGAGCTTTTGAAGAATATCTGCAAAATTGGTAAACATAAAAGAAATGTTTTATTCGTTGAACCCAATTTAAAGTATAGAATAAACCATTGAGTGGTGCTACAGGCACTAACTTTTTCACACTCCTTCACATGACTCATACGCGTGTCCACCAAAAAACATGGGGGGGTGGAAAATGTGAAAGATATGGTGTCAATGGACTTACCGTTAACAATTACAAGCGTGTTATTATTAAAGTTGCACCGGAGGAAATATTACAAAAGTTACACTGCTTAATGATTTTTTTTTATTGAATATATGCATATCCATCTTTGGATTTTATTTTCTTCTTATACCTTTTATTTGTGCAAAATTTTCAAGATGATAAGAGATCAATAGCTATTTACTTTACAAAATATTTAAATTCCAAATTTTTTATGTTTTATACATAAAACACGAATCTATGGATCAAATAATAAATATCTTATTAACAGAAAAATTGATGTACATGTTAAGAAGAATGAAAATGTATTATTCAACGGTAGAATTTTTTAAAATATAAATTTAATAGTGAAATTTGGTGTGTATGCGTTCATGTTCCTATGGGTGTGCACTTGTGGTTATTCCCAACACCTGGTTTCTAGATTTTTCATGCAGTATAATGCAAGATTCACTTGTAAAACACATACTGGATTGTCATAAAATTATCTGTGTTTCTTTCACATGTACACATCACAATAAATGTATACTTGTTTTTCTCTTTTTAAAAGTAGAACATTGCCAATACCATCTAAACATACAATGTGTGCAACTTCATCATTTCATCAAAAAAAAAAAAAAACCTATATTACTTTGAAGTGCATTTCTGCAGAGAATGCCCTTGGACTGTTGAACAACATGATTTTATTTCTGAAGGCCAACTATGTCATCAAATGACATATATAACCAAAATTCACGCATTAAGAAGGAACTCAACAAACTCTACAGCAACCATGCCTAAGGAAGTCTATTGATTCTAAAAAACCCAGTTCTTAATTACCAATAATCCCTACAGGAACATTTTCCATCCTTGAAATGATGAAACCTTTTAATGTCTCTAACGATAATCTCTCGCTTCTCAATACTTGATAGGATCTTAATGAAATTGTGACAATCAACACAAATCCTGAGGTTTTTCATGATCCTCAGTGTGGTCCCAGGAGGTGTATTGATAAGCCCAAAAGCAACGGCTAGCCTTTCACTGTGATATAACAATGTCTTCTCTTTTGCTTCGTGGTCAAGATCATGTAATACATGTCTAGACTCAGGCACATAGCCTGCTTCCTTCACCTCCTTACTTAAAGACCTCAGTTTTTTAAATGCCTTGCTCTTCTCTGGACTTGCTTTCTTTTGATTTGAAACCAGCATGTCCATTACTTTCTTTTTATTACTAAGTTTCAAACCAGAAGGTCCAGCTTTAGAGTAATTCTCCAATGTCTCCCAAACACGGGAACTTGGTTCAATTGGCATATTTGCAATTAACTCCTTTGCCTCAGTTATCTTCTTTGACTTTCCTAGAAGATCAACAATAGCCACATAATGCTCCATTGATGGAGTAATTCCATAGTCCCTGCTCATTGATACAAAGTGTTCTTGCCCATCCTCCACTGCCCCTATGCATCGACATGCCATAATAACACCAACAAAAGTAAATTCATCAGGCCTCACTCCATCTTTCTTCATCATTGAAAATATCCTAAGAGCTTCTGCTCCTTCCCCATTTTCTGCCAGACCCACTAGCATCTTATTCCAAGAATCCAAGTTTCTTTTCGGCATTTCCTCAAACACCCTTTCCGCACAGCTTGTATCACCAAATTTACAGTACATCTCTACAACTTTATTAAAAACAGCAATATGGGGTTTTGATGGAGACCTCATTGCGTACTCAAAGACCCTTTTTCCAGTTTCCAACAACTTCATATCCTCACAAATTTGCAGCAATTCAATAAGGTCTAGTGAGTCCACAAAAACTCCATTCTTCTCCATTTCATTCATAGCATCAAGGGCTGCTTCCACATTTCCTTCTCTGCAAAAACGCTGGAAATCCAAACTCGCTAGATTCCCTACTTGAAAGCTAACAGCTTTTTGCTGAGAGACCTTTGAAACAGGCATTGAATATTTCCTCTGTTTGGCATGGAAGCCCCTCCTAGTAACTTTTAAAGCACTGACAGACTTGTAATTCACGTAGCCAACGCACCCACCCACTAGCTCATGAAATGAGCTTTGAGAAAGAATGAAGCTTGGTTTCTCAGGTGCAAGCGTGGTAGAATTTCTAACTCCTGGGATTGAGCAGAAGCTAATAAAATTAGCAATCCCTTTAGCCATATGTGGTGTTTGTGAAAATGTCGGACAGAGAAACTCACGCTCTCAATTTTGACAAGGTTGTATGATAGTCGCTGAGAGACTCATAGCTTCTAGTTGTTTTTTCTTTGATTTTCGAAGAAACCAAAGTATGTAATGAAGTTATGGAAAGCGTAATTGGGATCAATTAGTAGAGGATGGCGAGGAGTGATTGAATGTTCAACTGGAACGGAATGTAGAAGCAGAGGGACACAGAAATAAAACCATTGAATTGTGAAAAGAATGGATAATTGTTCTATGAAAGTTGAGTTCCATGCAAGTTTTTGTTTTTATTTTTTCCCCTAATTTGATAAGTAACACATCACAGCCTATGAATTTGGTTTGGAAAATATCTTATTCCTGTTAGTATGAAGCACATTTCATTATTTATTTATTTATTTTATAAACGAGGGTGTTCAGAACTCTTCGAGGATTTGACTATTTTCTCTGGTGTATGCAGTCCTTTGTCTCACATGCAGTTATTATAAGAAGGAATCTCATGTAGTGGCTCCAAGATATTAACAAGAGGTTTCAAACTCATGATCTCATAAATATTATAATGCCTTAAGAACCACTAAGCACATCTAATTATAAAGATTCATGCTTATTCTCAAATACTCTTTTTCTTTTACTAGCCAACAAGTAGTATGGATTTATCAAACAATGATAATAAGCACTATGCTTATAAATTAACAACTCACCATATATGGGCACCACAATAATTATATATAAAAAAAATTGTGAAATCTTTTGTATTACTAAACTTAATGATTTTTAATACTAAAAAATATTAAATTTTCTTTAAACTTTTTGTTTTTGAAAAAAATGCTTTCTAACCATATGGTTCAAGAGGTGTAATAAATTAAATCTTTGGGTTAATATAAAAATTCAACCTACTATCCAACCTAACTTTTGCTTTAATAGTTGAACTCGCCAAATTCAGATGGAAATCCATATCATATTCATGTGAGTTAGTGCTTGATGGAGAAGGTTAGATGGTTTTGAGCGAGATGATGCAAAGGTCTAATGAACCAAATATTTCATTAACAACAAAAATACAAATTAAAATTTTAATAACAAAATGACAATTGACTAAAATTTTGAGGGTGCAATTTAAAAATGAGGGAGACAAATGTGTATAAAAAAAATCATGTGGTTTCAACAAAATTTTATGTTCCTATCCTAAATCCCATAAATTGAGGGAAAAAGGCAAATTATATATTAAATCTAGTACTTTAAGGGTTGTTTTAATTTCAAATGTTCAAAAAATCAAGCCTTGAAGTTTGAGAACTGAGACTACAACAAATTAAACATTAAAATTTTTGTTAGTTTAAAATCAAAATATTGACTTTTAAAATCATATCACTTTAAATTGAAAAAAAAAAAAAAAAAAAAAAAACCGAAACTATAATGTTAAATTCCTAATATCTCTAAGTTTGAGGGGGTTAATTTGAAACACTTTTAAAATATAAGGATTAAAATATAAATAAGAAAACAATGCCTAAACCCTAATTTGGGGTATTATAGTACTTCTCTTTCCTATAAGTAAAGAAGAACGCAGAGAAGCGAGGCCATCCCGTACTGCACATTCACAATCCTCACTCCGCGCAGTTCCTAGGTAAGTTTTAAGATTCAGGTTTAGAATTCGTTGTAATAACGGGTTTTTTTTTCGATCAATCTTATGTTGTACATGTGAATTGGGTTTCTCTGTGATGATGAACATTGATCAAAGATGACGAGTCCGATGTTTATCCATTCACCTTGACGACAAAACGAGGCATTTGTCTGAGAGAAACCCAATACACCCTTTTGGTTCTTATGTATGTATGTGTCTTAAAATTTTATCATAACCTTTATTATCATAATGTTAGTAAACATTGTTATCTTTGAATGTGCATAGTTTTATATTTATGTATGAAATTTTTGGGGGATTTCTCTGTGATGATGAAAATTGATGACGAGTCTGATCTCTTTATCCATTCACCTTGATGACAAAACGAGGCATTTGTCTGAGAGAAACCCTCTCTTTTGTTTTCTGTTTCGCTTTTTGTTTTTGGATTTTGCCTCTGTTTTGTTCTGTATTCTGAGCTCTGTTTCATTTATGTTTCACATTAGGCTCAGCCAAAAATCATTATAAAGTTCACATTTTTAATGTACAAAACTATCCCATTTTTCAAATCGAAGTAATGTGTATGAAACTGGGAAGTACTGTGATATATTCTAATTGCAATCTTGAATATGAACTGTTGTTCAATGTGTGGGACTGGAGATGTGTTTTATTTTGGACTCATGAACAATGCTGATTTGATCACTGATATATTGGACACTGAAGATTGTTACAATGTGATCAGCTGTGTTGATGTTAGTGACAAATCTTATAATAATAACTACGACTACAACATAGATTTTGAGACGTTGGTGTTTGGTGATGTTAAATAGCTTATCAGTTAGGCATGTAAAGGGAATAAAAGGGAACAACGGTGGTGACAGTGCAAAGAGTAATATTGGTAGTATGAGAATGTTTATTTGTTGAATTTGCTTAATGATACATTTCAAATGAAATTTGAACTTGGGGTTTGGATGCATAAAAATTCCAAGTTTAAGGTTTCTCACAAATTTTGTAATATAGGTTTTACCCAAGAAAGGGATATCAGTATGTTAAATTTTTAATCATCAACTCCCAAGGTAAAATCTCACTTATAAATCTGGAATTAAAAGTTTCACACGCAGATCAATTATCCTAAGTCTTGTTTAGGAGAAATTAACAGGTTTTAAATGAATCCCTATAAGATTTGGTGTTTAGGGTACTATGCTTATGTTAAATTTTTAATCATCAACTCCAAGGTATTATCTCACTTATAAATCTGGAATTAAAAGTTTCAGAAGCAGACCAATTATCCTAAGTCTTGTTTAGGAGAAATTAACAGGTTTGATATGAATCCCCATAAGATTAGGTGTTTAGGGTCCTATGCTGTACTTGGGCTGTGAAATAAACCTTTTGATGTGGCTGAGAGGAGCTGACTAAAGGTTAGTAGGTAGGGATCAGATCATGGTTTTCAAGTATCAAACCCTAGAGGAATACATCGAATACATAAAAAGACAGTCTGGCTATAATTTTCATCACTCTATAATGACAACCCAAGGAGGTTACTATAAAGTATAAACTATAGTATATCATGAGTTCAACATGAACTTCAAGTTGAAGCAAGCTAAATCAAATATGTTTATGGTGAAGCACTTAATGTCTAACTAACCTTTCGTGGAAACAAACTTCTGATCTGCATATATGATCTCCCTATCAGGCTGTCCTTGCATATGCATGATAGCCCCTTGCAAGAAAAATATAGGTGTGTTAGTTGATTTTTGTAGTATGTTTTTGAATATACTAGAAGCATATATACTCATTTTGGTTTGTATTTGAGAAGTGCACTCAAAATTGGATGTGGCCCTGTTGACAACCATTATCATTTACTGTAGTTCTTTTCCGTTTCCAGTTCCCCCCCCCCCCCCCCCCCCCCCTTTCTCTAATTATCTCAGATTTGATTTCAAATATGGAGCATTCTCTGATTACCTATCTCCTACAGTTTCTTTTCTGTGCAATGCTTTTGAGTGCAAAAGCATCGGGCAGAGCCCTGGATGATCTCATTTATTCAAAGGCAAAGGCATTGTTACAACCTTGTGTCATAACTGTCTGTTGTTCACCATCTTTCATTTCAGCAGAAAACTTCATCATCATACAATGCTGTTATTACTTTGGTTCTTTGTGGCTCCCCACCCACCCCCCCCCCCCCCCCCCCCACCCCCCACTTCCCCCTTTTTTTTGTCTTCCTATTTTTATGATGTAGGGAGGGGTTTCCAGACGTGGCCTTGTTTTAACAGATTCCTATGTTTCTAAATTGTGACTTTATTCATTGTGATATGCTGGTTTGTGGATACAATTTGAGAAAATGTGGCAATGATGATTCTAAGGCCTTTTATTTACTGAGGCATTACCTATGATTTTTTCTCAAGTACTTTTGAGCCACATCTCAATTCTTGTATTTTGCATATCCTTTTGGAGCTTTCATTTTCACATTTTTCTGTGTTTTCTGTCTATTAATTTTGCTTTGTAAAAACTATTAGAGTTTAAGTGGAAATGGCTGTATGGAATTTTCTATGTATGGGTTCATGAACTTATGATTCATTCCCCCCTCCAATTTTCTAGGCCTGGGAACCTAAGATGCAGTGCACTAATTGGTGACCAATTGGATGGCCTTAGTGCTTGCCTCAAGAGTCAAGTCTATCTTCAATGAAATTTGGCTCATAACCCTGAATTTCTGTTGAAGGGCTTGTCACTATGGCCAATGGTGATTTTGAGGCTGGTACCATGATTCCAACCAGCCTGTAATGATTCCTATTCTTTTGGTTTTATCAATACAAAACAAACATATGTGATAGTGGGATGTCACTTTTATTGTAAATTTCATTTGAAATGCAAGAAAAAGTTTATTTTGTTGAACCTCCCTTGAGCATTATGGTTTGGAACTTACGGTGCCTGTATATTTTTATATATGGAGTCTAGTAGCATGTACTTCACACTAAGGCACTTATGGTAAATGGTCTACATTTGTGACTGAGCTGCTAAATCACTTTTCTTGTTGAAGCTGCTGAACTGGAAGTTCTTTGGGCTTTTGGAGGTTTGGACCTCCTGCCTTTGAGGTACTAATGATGTTGGACTAAGTTGTCTGGGAATGATGTAGTGTTACCATTTTGTTTATCCACTATTTATTCAATGTTGGTGCTCTGGTTTCTGCCTATCTGCAAATGAAATTCCTGGCTGTATTTTGGGTGGTGGTGTTATTCTACATTTATACGAGGTGCCAAAAATGGAGATTGAGAACATGTAATACTGTATCATGATTACATAACATTGTTCATGATTACATTATTCCCTATAAAGTTAGCTATTATATTCCGGAAGAGTTTTTTGTGATGTGCTGATATCATTTTTAAGCAATGAGTCTGTTTTAATTTTTTAATAACTTATGAATGAAATGTTTCTTGGCAACAATGGTACTGAAAATTAAGCTGAAAAATGTTGCTGCTCTAAAAGGGATTTGTAGGAATTGCTGGGTGCTTGCTGATTTAATTTAATGCAAGCAAGGCATGTTTCAACTTGCAAGTAGCTTTTGTGAAGCCGCTATAGATTATTTGGTAAAATGGATGGTGTACATGTGGGAAAATTTACAACTTAAAAGTAACCTGCTGTGTTTTGTAACTTATGCTATTAACTGAAGCCGTATAGGATTCATCAGTACTTCATCTCCAAGAGGAGGTTCGAAATTGGACTCTTAAGGCCCTGTTTGGATTAGCCAAGTTTTGAGTCATATGACTCAGTTATCATCACTCAAACTGAGAATTGCGTGAGACCCACTGAGAACTAAGTGTTTGGCTTGATTTCCTCTCCCTGCTTTTATCACTCAAACTCAGTTTGGGTTGAGTGAGAGTGATGAAAACTGGAAACACCAAATTGGTGTTTTCAGTTTCTGAGTTACATAACTTAGTGGCAAAATTGTAAAATTCTTGACCTTGTGGAGCTCATAGCTGGTGTATTGTCATTTCAGCTTGATATTACCGTTGCAAATTTGCCCATTTCTCTTTCTTAGCACCACCACAACAAACCCAGCGCCACCACAGCACCACCACAACAAATCTAGCGCCGATCCACACTACCGAAACACCAACCCAGCGCCGATCCACAACAAACCGATTCAAGCCACGCCGTGACCCATAACCCCAATCTCCACCGTAACCCAACCCCAATTGATTCAAGCCACGTCATGACCCATGATCTGATCTCCACTGTAACCCAGCCCCAACCAATTCAAGCTGCACTGTGACCCATAACCTAATATCCACCGTAACCCAACCCCAAAAACCCAATCTCCACCGTGAAACCCAGCCAACACCCAAATACAGATTGAAGAGGGGAGAGACAGAGAAAGGTGAGAAAGAAACAGAGAAAAGTGAAAAAATTTGATAGAAA
Source organism: Quercus glauca (assembly GCA_023736055.1). Lineage (NCBI taxonomy): Eukaryota > Viridiplantae > Streptophyta > Magnoliopsida > Fagales > Fagaceae > Quercus > Quercus glauca. Next base: position 94,256,409 of record CM043316.1, on the reverse strand, counting down.
AGAGGGAGAGTCAGAGAAATGAAAGATGAGAGAAAGAGTGGAAGATTTTTTTGTTAATAAACTGCGGGTAGCAACAGTGTTGCACTGGGTAGTGTTAGTGGTGGAGTTGACGGGTTTGGGGAAAAGTGGTAGAGATATGTAACTGAGAACTCAACCCAAACATGTGTTTTGCAATTTTTGAGTAAAACTGAGTTTGAGAATTGAGTTATGAGTTTTGGGTTTGAGTTATGGGAATTAAAAACTGAGAATTGAGAATTGAGTCAGCTCTAAACCAAACGGGGAATGACTTGGTTCTTTTTTCACTCTAATTTTATTTTACTTGTGTGTTGGGAAAAAATAAAATACATTAAAGAAGTTTGTGTTAATGATTTTCCCAATGCATAATATTATGGTATAAAAAAGATAGGGTACAGATTTGCTACACACTAGGTTGTAGCAATTTTTGCAAAATGTATTTGTCAAATGGCTATTTGGTGAAAAATTTAATTTTGACAAGAAATTTTTTATTTAAATATAAGTTTGGACAGGTGTTTATCTAAAGCTTAATTTGCAGCAAATCCTTGTCCTACGTATGGAAACTGAAGCTCCTAGCAGGCACCAAGCAGAGCATCTGGGAAAAGTTAAATACTCATTCCTGGTCGGCTTTCATTAGCTACTGGGTCTATCAAGCAGCGCTTTCGTCAAATTTTCCCCGCAAACTTGGGCTCAGAAAGGAACAAAATCCTGGATGTGAATACAATAGCGACTACGGGACAAACTATATAGAGTTCGGTAGGAATACCATTAACGTGGAGTCTCTAGAAACTATTCGGGAACTTTAGTAATTGTTTTTGGTTTACACAAAATGTTTGGGAGCGCAAGATATTTATTATATATTCGAGTAATGTTATGGAAAAAAATTATCTAAAATTATTGACGTGGTAAATTTTTGTTTGTTCTCATTTAAATTTACAATTAATATTATTTTTCTTATTTATTAATAATTACTCACTACATTGACGATTTGTAAAAGAGTCAATAAAATCGTTTATTATTTTCTTTTTTCATGTGCGTTTTGCTCAGCTTAAAAAGTCGGATTATTTTACTATTTAGTTTATTGTTACTATTATTTACGAGCCTTACTGTACTTTTTGGTACTATTTATAAGTTTTACTGTACTATTTCAGCTAAATTTTACATTTATCTACAGTACTTTCAATAAAAAAAATTTAATTTTAATAAAATAAGCAAATCTTAAACAGATCATTCATCATAATATTTGGAAATGAAAAATGAAAATAGTAATCTTTATTTAACTATCCTACACCTACCAGTAGTAATTTCCGCGGCGCTAGCTTTTGCCACGTTACAAACGTTTTGGACGTTGGGCTGCACATTGTACGTGCTGCGAACCAACGATCGAGTTCAAATTCTACAAGGAGACATGTGCCTGAGTCGGGGGCTAAAAGTTAATAAACGGTTCCAATTGCTGACAATCGAGAACCCAATACTGTTCCAAATTCGTTCACACGTGGGTTGGCCTGGCTTGGCTAATAAGCTTCCACTCTTGTCTCTTGCTGATGACGAACGCCCAAGCTTCACTTCTTTACGTTAAAGTCACGGACACACTCAAATATTCCCATAAACTTTGTTTGACCTTCAAATTTTCTCAAGCAGACGGTGGAGGATAACTCTCAGTAAAAGTTCCCCGATGGATACGTGTGCGGCTCACAAGCAAAACGGACCCACACGCATGTAAAAAACGTCACGTGAGAGTTGGAAGTCATGAGAGTTTGGTTTTGATTTTGGTTCGTTCAAATCAAAACACTCGGAAATGTCTTTGATTCAAAACCTAAAACCCACATCTCCAAGAAAAAACGAAAGTACGTCGTAAAGAAAAGGCCCCCCAGGTCCCGACAATCCCAGCTAACATATATGCTGCGAATCTTCTTTGTACTATAGTCTCTTGCTTGTTTTCTACCTTTCAAATTGCATGGTATAAATTAACCAAGCCTACATGACCAACCAAACACCTTGAAACTCCAAAGTAGTAACATTACTACTAATATACTACACCAACAAAGAACAATTAATGGCAGCCACTAGATTGTTACGTACGACTAGGCCATTGGGTCTTGGTCTTCCTTCTTCTACTTCTTCTTCTTCCTCTTCCTCTTCTTTCTCTGTGAGGTGTCTAAACAAGGCGGGGTTTGATGGAGAGAAGAGAGTTTCTGAGAATTGTAGGAGGAAACCAATGGTGGCCGTGAAAGCCTCAGTGGCTTTTTCGAAGAGTTTGATTACGGCACAACCTCAAGTCAATCGGGGACTTCTGGATTTGGCTTCTTTGGTGGCAAATGTTAGCAAGGCTACGATGATTCTATTAAGGATTGCTGTGAAGCAAAGGCCACGGAAATTTCACTTGCAAATGTTCATTGAAAGGGTAGGCCACTTTTTCTTTTGGAGCACCTATTAAGCTAGCTTTTAGATATTTGATTCTATACGGTTTTTAAAATCTCACTTATTTTAGCCATGAAATTGTAATTTAACTGATATTTTTTAGTGTTTTCAATGAAAATATTTATGTTCAAATTTTCAACTATTGAAAAAAAAAAAAAAAACTCACTCATATATAATTATACTTTTACTCAACTTTCAGCAAATAATCAGTTCGTGAAAAATCGCATCCAAAGTCTAAACTCACCCTCATGTGCCTGTTTTGTAATTATTCATTTGTGGGTTACTTGTTCATGATGAAGTATCAAGCTTAATCATGGGGTCATAAAAAATTCATGGATATCTAATTGATGAATCTAAGCAGGTTCAAGTTAGGTGATAATTGAAATTTCCGAGGACTGCTTGTTTTTTATTAACTGAATATTTAGCTTGTATATTTCACAAAACATTGAAGTCCTAATTTTTTTTTTCCTTCTTTGTTTTGGGTTAATGCGCAGGCTATAATTGATTGTCGATTCTTTACATTATTTGCTGTTGCGGGAACTTTACTTGGTTCAGGGTTGTGTTTCCTTGAGGTAACGGCTTATTTCTTTTTCCAGCAAAAGTTTAGGACTATGACTTTGTTATTGTTTTCTTTCTTTCATACGTATTTTCCTTTCCAATAATGACAAAGACATTATAAATTGCGTGCAGGGTTGTTTTACCATACTAGAGGCATATCTCCAATACTTCCATACGTTGTCACATAAGTCTGATCAAGGACATGTGATGCACCTACTTATTGAAGCCATAGGTATCTCTCTCAATATTATACACATGCATGATCAAGAATCCATTTAATAGTTTGAATTAGACAAAAAAAATAAATAATAATAACACAAATATTTCATATTTACTTGTTCTATGCGGTTCTATATATTGTTGAGCTATATGTTTATCAGTTTATCATTCTTGCAGACATGTTCCTAGTAGGAACCGCCATGCTTATTTTCGGGATGGGCTTGTACGTCATGTTTGTTGGAACAAAGACAATGAAAGAAAAGGGGTCAGGGCTTACGGGATCAAACTTCTTTGGACTCTTCTATTTGAAGGTAAACTTATCAGAACAATTTCAAAGTGTGTATATGTATATGTCCTTAGTCAATGTGTTTGTGACTTCAATTAATTACATGATTTCTGTATCTTATTTCAGTCAATACCAACATGGGTTGGGATGCAATCAATTTCTCAAGCCAAATCGAAAATCGGCCATGCTGTGATGATGATACTTCAAGTGGGAGTGTTGGACAAGCTAAAGAGTGTACCTGTGGTTACGGGGTTGGATCTTGCATGTTTTGCTGGGGCTGTGTTTATTTCTTCGGCTTGCATATTCCTTCTCTCTAAACTCTCTGTCGGTAGTACCATGGAAGATAGGTAAAGCAATAGGAGTTCATACATGGATCAATATATTACAGGCCTCAAAAGGAAGCGTTATGGTTCATCACACAATATTCTTTTATTAGAATGAACTGTATATATCTAGCTAGAGAAAGCAGGGAATCAGTGCGTTCATGAGAGTTATGTAAGATAATACATACACAGAGGAAGAAGCATAGAAGAGTGTCTCTAAGCCCTTTACGGATATTGTAGTTCCCAACCGTAAAAGGTCACATCACTGATAGCCGTCGACCTTTGATCTTCTTGAACAATTGTTTAATTTATTCGTGTAATAGCCCATTCTTATTTATTTTCTAAGTAATGGTGAGATATGCCATTATATTGTACCATTCATTTCAATGGAAAAGTAAATATGTTTTTAATTCAAGAAAAAAAGAAAGAAAAGTAAATATATTATTAGTCTTTTATTTTTTTTTAAAGTTGTTTCAAGTTACGTCTTGGAGTAGAAGTCAAAATGTGTATTTTTCCTCTTCTCGTGGGTTGATATTTGGGATTTAAGTTTAGAATTTTTTTATAATAAATTTTTATTTGAGTGGATTTTATAATAGACTTTTAGTTTTAATAGAATTTAAATTTGTTGAAATTTAAATTATTAAGTTTTACCTAAATTAAAGAATTCTTAAACATTATCCCTTAATTTGACAAAATATATCATAAATAAAATTAATTTACTAATTAGTGAGAGTAAAATAATTTAAAACTTGCATAAGAGAATCAAGAACTTAAACGAATGTCCATTGTTTTGTTTCTTTATAATAAACTTTCTTTGGCATAATAATAAGTAAAATAGATTTATTAGATTAAAACATAAGCGTAAGTTACATTTTGAAAAAAAAAAAAAAAGTGGAAAAAAATACAACAACGTGGGGTGTATTGTGTGGAATTTAATTATAAGGATGACTTAGATAATTAAAGTTTTATTTAAATTAAATTATTGTTAAATCTTATTCCTTAGAGCAACTGCATCAGTAAGTGTAAAAGTTTTCTTCTATTTTACACTAAAAACCTACTTTTTCTATTTTATACACCAATTTTTACAAAACACTCACCTCAGTCTATCTATTCTACACATTTATTTAATAAAATATTCATTCTTTTACAATTTTTTATTATTTCCTCACTCACTACTCGTCTCTCTCACATACCTAACATTATCAAAAAAATACTAAAATATTATATGCATGAGCTACAGTAACCGTGAATATATGCACGGTTACTGTAGTATTTGTGCATTTATACACAATTTTACACCTACTAATGTGGGTATTTTTTGAGTCAAAATGTGCATATCTCAACACTTTTTCTATTTTGCACTAATTTACACTTACTGATGCAAGTGCTCTTAGTCAAGAGTCTTGTAGTTTCATATCCTAATAAAATATTAAATTAATAAGATGTAACTTGAAGAAAAAAAAACAAAAACAAAAACGTGAGTTGTGTGGAATTTAAGTTTAATTAGAAAATTTTAATGATAGACTTTTAATTTTATTTAAATCAAATATTTGTTAAATATTATCCCTTAATTTGAGGAAATATATCATAACAAATAATATAAAACTAATTTACTAATTATTTGTTCTTAAAATGTTGATAATAGACTTTTAGTTGTAGTAGAAGTCAAAAGGTTTTTTTTTTTTTTTTTAGAAAGAAAACGTAAGTTGTTGTCAAAGATTTAAGTTTAGAATTTTTTATAATATACTTTTTGTGGGGACCCAGTTTCCGGGCGACCCACTCACAATGAATTTGTAGAGTGTGGATAGAAGGGCTAGGCTTTAACGAAAGATACAACAGTCGACGTGAGTTTTCCAGATCAAAAGCAAGAAGCTAACGAAGTACCCTTAAGGAGAGTTCATCCTCAGCCCAGTCCAAGGAGCTCTTTCCTTAGAACTTAACGAACACAAGGGTTGGCCTTTAACACTCCGGAGGCCCATTAACCCTCCTCCCAAGGGCCAACTGGCCAGGGACCAACCGCCAGGACCCCCCAGGGACCAACCCCCTTTACTCTGGAGATTCTATCTCTTATATAGTCTTGGTCAGTTGATCTCTGCCGTCCATTTGTCGGTCATCTGAACTCATATCCGAGGGCTCGTCCCATCAGCCGCCTTTGCAGGCTTTCTATTAGTTGAAGTAACCAAGGCTGGTCAATTCACCATTAATACGGCCAGAGTGTTGGTGGCGTGCATTTAATGAGTGGGTGACAGCTTCCTCCTTCAATGTTGGCTTGCCGAGGACGTTGGCATTCTCGGCGAGGTCCCTTGATGACTTGGGCCTCGTCCGCTTATCCTCGGATTCTGCTTTCTCCTCGGTGTAGACCTTGGGCCTGATGTGGAGTGGGCCGGGGTTGCTAAATATTTGGGCCCCACAATAGCCCCTCAAAATTCTGCTGTCCGGCCTCTCGGGCGGGGAAGAGGATTTTGACGTTCTTGGGCCTATTGTCTTGGCTCGTTGAGTCTTGCCTCTCTGTTAGTGTCACCATCTTTTCAACTGCCCAGGGGACGTTCCTGGCGTTTCGGTATCTGGAGCGTGCCTTCATTAAATTCCGGCGGCTCTATGTCCTCCACGTTCAACGGTGTGATGACGAATGGACGGTGGGGATGCTCCTGGCTCATTGGGCGGGAAAGCTGATGCTGTTATTTTAATGGGGGTATAAATACCCAATCAGACTGATTTGACCCTTGACTTTTACAATCAAGAGATCTTGTGCACTTCCTTCGAATTCGGTCACCTCTCCAACTGCACCTGCAACTTCTTCTGGCATAAAAAGCCCACCCGAGGAGTTTTTCCTTATTTCTGTAAGTCTTCTTCTCCCTTCCGTTCATACTTTTCTGCCTGAGTTCCTTGTTAGCTCTTTAGGATAGGTAGATTTAAGAAATTAGTCAAGTCTGAGGAGATAATGGACAAATTCGTCGCCGACTACAAGATCCCTGATACAGTGGGTTTGAGGTACTGTGGAGCAGGGGAGTGGAGTACTAGGAGAAGAGAGGGTGAGGTGGCAATTCCTATAATCGCCTTTTTGGAGGGTGGAATGAGGATTCCCATGGGGCCGGTGACGAGGGACTATCTCCGGTATTTTGACTTATCTCCCACCCAATGCACTGTCAACGTCTTTATGATCTTAGGCTGTGTAAATACCCTGAATAAGAAGATGGGGCTGAGGCTGACCCATCATGATGTGAACTGGTGCTACAACCTCCAGCGCTTGAAGGAGAAGTCCTATTATATGAAGACGATGGACGATAGCGTCCGGCTGATTCAGTGCCTCCCTGAATCTAGCAAAGGTTTGAACCAAGACTTCCTCATTGTGTCTAGGGGGTGGCACGAGAGCCTTCATTGTCCAACAGTGAAGGGTACACCAGGTAGGGCGTTCAGACTAGGAGGGGGTTTAAGTTGTTGTGTTTCAGCGCTCAGCTTTACTTGGTTTTTAACAGGAGCTCGCTTTCTTTTATGCAGATCCACGCGCTTTTGAGCGTCACTTCAATTTGGTCAATAAGGAGGACCTGGAGAAACTGCTGAGGTCGGATGTCTTTGTGAGTAAAAACGACAACCAAGTTAGGGCCGCCCACATGATCCTTGGATACAAGCTGACCCAGAAATCATTCCCGGTGCCGAAGCACGTGATACGAGCTGGGGATCCTCGGCTGCAAAACATCACCATAGTCGAGCGCGGATTCCTGATTCCCAAAAGGTCTCTTATTCCCGAGGGTGTACCGTTGGTTAGTACTTCTTCATCAGCTCAGGCCACCGAGGTCGAGGAGGAAGGGTTAGAGGAAGAGGAAGTTGTTGACTCCGGTCCTTTCGAGGGCGAGTTTGGTGTGTTCAATCAGTTCTATTCGCCCGACGATCCTTTCGGCAATTTGGGTGATCCCAGCTTATTCGAGGCGGATCTTTTGTCCGAAGAGTCCTCTCTTCAATCCAAGATGAGTTTCAAGAAGAGACCCCAGAAGAGCTTGCTGGCATTGATTGAGGGGCAGCTAGGGAAGGACGCCCCGGGGACGGATGCATCGGAGAAGTCCCCTCCCAGGCTTCCACCTCCTTCAGCCCAACAGATTCCACCCTCTAGGTCCAAGTCTACCAGTCCTCCGCAGAAGAAGGACAAGGAAAAAAGGCCCAGGGAGGGTGAAGAGACTGATCCCTCTAGGGGTGACACTCGGCCGCTGTCCAAGCAGTTGAGGATAGAGCGCCGAGGCCCGGAAAAGCAGACCGCTATTCAGCCTGGGGCCCAGGCTTGGCTGCCTGCCCCCATGCTCCATGGGGAGCCCTTGAGGGATGATACCTCCTTTAGGGACCCTTGAGGGAGTGAGGGTGCATATGTGGTTGATGCCTTGGAGAGGGCTTTGCTACTCCCAACAGATATGGCTCAGTTGAAGGCGCTCAGGGACAAGGAGGTCTTCCTCGGCCTCAAACAACACTTGAGCATGGTAAGTTTCTTTGATCGCTTGCGGTCTTTAGGATTTCCTATTTCTTGGCTCCTTATATGTTGCGCATTGGTTTCGATCGGCAGGCTATTTAGGCAACTTTCAGGTTGGAGGACATAGCCAGTAGCTAGGGCAAGGCCGCGGGCTCGGAGCATAAAAGGCTGTTGGACGCTACGTGGACCCTTGAAACCTTCAAGGCTGACCTTAAAGAGGCGAAGGGCTAGTTGGAGGAGATGAGGAAGGCTCGAGACAAGGCTGAGTTGGCCCTTTCTGCCGCCGAAAAACTGGCCCTAGATCAGACCGACAATCTGCGCCAAGCAGAGGATCAGTTGAGGACGGCCAGAGAGGAGGTCGCGACCCTAAGGGAGAGGGTGCTTGAGGCAGACAAGGCTAGGGGCGCTGCGGAGTCTGCCAAGGATGAGGCCCTGAAGGCTAAGGAGCAGGCTAAAACTGCCAGGGTTGAGGCTGAGGCCTCCAAAGACAAGGCTGTGCAGGATGCCTATGAGGAAGGAGTGACTAACACAGAGGACGGCCTTAGAGCCCAAGTGCCAGGGGTGTGCAGACTTTATTACTCCCAGGTTTAGAATGAGGCCCTTAAACAAGCTGGGGTTGAAGCCTCATCTAACCTGTGGAGGGCGAAAAACGTGTTCTATCCTGTCGCCATTCGTGAGACTGCCCCTTCAAGCTCTAAGGCTGAGGTGGTTACCAAGGGCGCTAGGGCCATTTCCAAGGAAGGTGTTCCCATTGCCATCACTCCGGGCGAGCTAGCCGAGGGAGCTGATCCTCCTGGGACCACTGAGGCGAGTGAGAGCCTCGGTGCGGACGTGCCTAGAAAGGCCGCAGACCCTCCAGCCGACATCTAAGCCTTTCAAGTTGAGGGGGTATCTCTTCCAGCAGACCCTCCCCAAGCCGTAGCTCCAGGCAAGGGTGACAAGGACCTTGAGGCCTCTGCTGCCTAGCCCCTTGTGGGAGGAGTTGAGGTAGGGCTGAAGGAATGATCTTCCGTAGTACCCTTGCTTCGTTTTTCTTTTTCATTCATTTTTTTTTTTAAACATTGTAAACGGCGCATTGCGCTTGTATAACTTTTGGAAGATTCAGTAAAGTGCATATTCCGTTTCCTTTTATCCGTTTTGCTTGTATTGTATGTTGTACATACATTTCTTCTTTAGTTGCATGATTCTGACTTTAATTGCACTTTAGCCGACTCCATTGGTCATCGTCCCTTGCAGGGCTCATTACTTAGTACCAAAGCGGTTGGCTTTACCGTAGGTTCGGGCCCACGGTTAGTACAAAATCTTGGTTCTGTCCAGTGCTTAGATCATCCTAAAGTGACTAGTTTCCCCATAGGTTTGGGTCCTTGGACCATGTAAGACCTTGGTTCTGTCTAGTACTTGGATTCCCTTAAAGCTACTAGTTTCCCCATAAGTTTGACGCTGAGGAGCACGCGAGACCTTGGCTTCGCTTAGCACTTGGTATTTCATGAGAAAATGGTTTTTCTGTTGGCCTAAGTCCTTGGACCATGCAAGGCCATAGCTCCATCTAGTATTTGACTCTCCTTTAGTGGTTAGTTTTCCCAGAGGCTTGGGTCTGAGGACCATGCAATGCCTAGGTTCTGTCTAACACTTAGTTTTCTCCTGAAGTAGCTGGTTTCCCCATAGGCTTGAGTCCGAGGACCATGCAAGGCCTTGGTTCTGTCCAGTACCTAGTTTTCTTCTTTAAGTAGTTAGTTTCCCCAGAGGCTTGGGTCCGAGGACCATGCAATGTCTAAGTTCTGTCTAATACTTAGTTTTCTCCTGAAGTTGTTGGTTTCCCCATAGGCTTGAATCCGAGGACCATGCAAGGCCTTGATTCTGTCCAGTACCTAGTTTTCTTCTTTTAGTAATTAGTTTCCCCAGAGGCTTGGGTTCGAGGACCATGTAATGCCTAGGTTCTGTCTAACACTTAGTTTTCTCCTGAAGTAGCTGGGTTCCCCATAGGCTTGAGTCCGAGGACCATGCAAGGACTTGGTTCTATCCAGTACCTAGTTTTCTTCTTTTAGTAATTAGTTTCCCTAGAGGCTTGGGTCCGAGGACCATGCAATGCCTAGGTTTTGTCTAACACTTAGTTTTCTCCTGAAGTAACTGGTTTCCCTATAGGCTTAAGTCCGAGGACCATACAAGGCCTTGGTTCTGTCCAGTACCTAGTTTTCTTCTTTTAGCAGTTAGTTTCCCCAGAGGCTTGGGTCCGAGGACCATGCAATGTCTAAATTCTGTCTAACACTTAGTTTTCTTCTTTTAAATTGTTTGGAGTTAGGGGGCTCCTCCTCAGCACCTAGGAGTCCACCTTTGTAATGACAGTGGCCTCGAGCCTGTTCTGCCGAGAGAGGACTCTTCTCCATTTAGCCCCTCCGCCCAGCGCGCCACTTCTGGTAACGAGGCGTCTTTTGGGCTTCTCGAGTAATGCGGTTGACGCTTCGGTGCGCAAGGCGCCTCCTTATTAATGTCCTTGCGGATTTACAAGAGTCCAGCGGCGGATAGGCCTCTTGGAACTTGGGCAGAGTTAATTCCTCCGGTAATCTCTCCTTGGGATTTTGTGCGGATTGGTTTTCACCCATTCTTGCTTTCTATATAAGGCGTTTTGGGGGTGACTCCTTCTTCAAACTTCGCAAACACTCTGAGTTCAGATCTTTCACACACATCATTTTCTGGGCGTTTCAAAAGTCCTTCCAAGATAGTAACTTGGGTCTGGTGACATGAGGTGGCCCTGTGAAAGGGTGGTAACGAGGAGGCCGAGCCCCTTTCAGGAGTCGAGGATGCCACCCTGACCCTGGACGCCACCATGGAGGTGGGGTAGGCAAAGGCTGGAGATCTTTCTTCTTTTCAACCTAGTCAGGGATGGGACCCTCCTTGCTGTTTGGAGGGGGATTCAGAAGAAACGTAACGTCTCTCCCCCCGGTTTGGATCCGTCAGCCCTCCAGGCTGGCAGTGACCTACCGGCTCCCAGCCGTCGTGGGGTTGGGAGGGAAACCAGGTGGAGCCGTGAGGTGGAACCGTCAGGCGTCACGGCCTCTTCTTCCGTCTCTTTCCTTCCGCCGCAAGTGGTGGTTAAGGAGCTGTGGATGGTCTTAATGTAGGTCTGTCTCCACTTCTTCCTCTACCACTGGGCATGGCTTTAAAACAAGCCTGCCTTGGCCTTTCACCCTTTCCTTTTCTCTTAGCCTCAGCACAAGCCTGTTTAGGATTTTTCTTTGTAGTTAGCTTTAGAACAAGCCTGCATAAGGATCTGATGTAAAAATGTAATTTCTTTCTCAAGATTAATAAAGAAGTAGCCCCTTTTATCTCTTTTATTTCTTGTATCTTTTCAATTTTTGTGATGGTTGCTTTCTGAATGAACATGTTGCCCCTAGTTGTGTGCATATTTTCTTTTTTGAAATGAAGCGTTGCCTTTGATCTTTTCCACGCCAACTATTGCACTTGTTAGTGCACAAGTCCTTCCCACAGACGGCGCCAATTGTGGGGACCCAGTTTCCGGGCGACCCCCTCACAATGAATTTGTAGAGTGTGGATAGAAGGGCTAGGCTCTAACGAAAGATACAACAGTCGACGTGGGTTTTTCAGATCAAAAGCAAGAAGCTAACTAAGTACCCTTAAAGAGAGTTCATCCTCGGCCCAGTCCGAGGAGCTCTTTCCTTAGAATTTAACGAACACAAGGGTTGGCCTTTAACACTCCGGAGGCCCATTAACCCTTCTCCCAAGGGCCAACTGGCCAGGGACCAACCGCCAGGACCCCCTAGGGACCAACCCCCTTTACTCTAGAGATTCTATCTTTTATATAATCTTGGTCAGTTGATCTCTGCCTTCCATTTGTCGGTCATCTGAACTCGTATCTGAGGGCTCGTCCCATCAGCCGCCTTTGTAGGCTTTTCGTTAGTTGAAGTAACCAAGGCTGCACTGTTTACTGGTCAATTCACCATTAATACGGCCAAAGTGTTGGTGGCGTGCATTTAATGAGTGAGTGACAGCTTCCTCCTTCAATGTCGGCTTACTGAGGACGTTGGCATCCTCGGCGAGGTCCCTTGATGACTTGGGCCTCGTCCACTTATCCTCGGATTCTGCTCTCTCCTCGGCGTGGACCTTGGGCCTGATGTGAAGTGGGCCGAGGTTGCTAAATATTTGGGCCCCACACTTTTAGTTTAAATAGAATTTAAATTTATTGAAATTTAAATGTATAAAATTAATTTACTAATTAGTAGTTTTTAAAATATTGATAATAGACTTTTTAGTTGGAATAGAATTCAAATTTTGGTTTTTTTAAATAAAAAAAAATTATTTTAGAAAGAAAATGTAGGTTGTTGTTTGGGATCTTCGTTTGGGATAAGGGAATGGAATTGAAAAGGTAAGTAACTTTGTTTGGGAGTAACATAGAGAAAAATTAATGAAATCATTTTATGACCCCTATTTTAAAATAAACGGCTAAATATATAAGGGTATTTTAAGAGTTTTAGTAATAAATTCATTAAATCTAATTCCATTTCCTCCAATTTCTCCCAATTTTGGAGAGAATGAAAATTTGAAATTTTAACTGAATAAAGAGGAATGAGTAATCGAGTGTTCCTTCCTACACATTCCGTTCTCTCTCCACTTAAACTCCTAAACAAGGGAATAAACTTTATATTATTCATTCCATTAAAACTCCGAAATAAGGGTGTAGGGGTAAAAGTCCAACATCATGTGATGACCCTAGGGCCCAATTCGAATATCACTATGTGTCCAAAGAGAAGAAAATGGTTAGAAAGGAGTCCAGGTGGAAGAAATATACCTGGAAACGAGTGAGGAGGATAGTCCGAAGAGAACCCTAATGGTACGAAGAGGTCATTCCCCTCGGACAAGAAGGGGACTTGATTAAGCAAGTATGCAGAAGGTTTGATTGATCTTTCCAACAACTTCAACGACGAGGACAAGCTTTGGGCATGCCTGGAGATGATAAGAACGGAGAAATATCTAAAGGGAAAAGCTGCTACCACCGTATTTAATGCACTGCAGCAACTTTCCTGGCTGCATTTATGTGGAGAAGACCCCTGAACAGTGCAATCTCAGCTACCACCACTCACAGAAAACTAAAGCAGATATCTAATATGACATATACTCAAGTGAATGCTTAGATGAAGAACAGGTGTACGGTGAAGATGAAGGGGAAGAAGAATATATAAATGTAATAGGCCTCTAAAGAAAGGGGAGGAGAAAAAATCTGGGGAAAGAATTCTAAGAATTGTATTCATCTTTCAATCAATAACAAGCCTCTTCGGATTTGAATTTATTTAGCTTACAAGCCTGTTTTTATGACAGTTTATCCTAGCACATCAGAGTTTACCGTTGCTAGATTCTCAACCAGCCTAGCTTTTTCACCCACTCTCTACAAATTCATTGTTCTGGGTTCGTTGGGCTCATAATCCTAACCTTTTGGGCTTGGGCCACCAAATTTGGACCCTACAAAGGGAATAAAATAATATTCTAAAATTATTTTTTTCATTCATTTTCATTCAATTTCTTTTCCTCCTCCCAAACAAGAGCTTAAGTTTATAATTTTTTTATAATAGAATTTTAGTTTAATTTTTTTTTTTGAAAAGAAGTTTGAATAAAATTTAAATCTGTTAAATTTAAATAATAAAGTTTTATCTAAATTAAACGGTTGTTAAATATTATCCCTTAATTTGAGGAAATATATCCTAACAAATAATATAAAATTAATTTACTAATTAGTGACCATAGTCGCTTGGTGCAGCCATGACTTCTAAGCCCAATTTTTATTATATAGTAAGTATATAATATGATATGATGCATGTGTGCCGTGTATGTATGAATAAAGAAGCTCATAGTCTGACACGGGCAGCTTGTAATTTTCCTCCTTTTTGTACTTGGATGGAGGAAGTTCCTATAATTTCTTATGTTGATTATCTTGCAGAAATTATCAATAATACGTAAGCCCCTTCTCTTTCTGGGGTGGATTCTCAAAAAAAAAAAAAAAAAAAAAAGAATTCTCTTGAAATTTTAGATTCATTTTAATTTAAACCTTGGATTACTTGTTGCAAACTTGCAATTAAAATCCCAAACTTTTTTCTCCTCCTCTCTCTCTTTCTCTCTCTGCCCACAAAGAAAAAACGACATCGTGTTGTCGTAAAAAAAAAAAAAAAAAAAAAAAAACACACACACACACACACACACACAGAGGAAAATAAAATAAGTACTTGTCTCTGTCCACTGTTCTCTCTCTCTCCACCTTCACAGTTTGGTCACCCACCACCACCGCCTACCCCAACTCTCCTCCAGTGTGCCTAGGGTGTACAACACATGGGAATAAGCCCGTTCCCAAGTCCATCAATATTCTGGGGCAGACCACAAGGCGTTTAAGCATAAACTGGATGCAGAACTTGTTTTTATGAAGTTTTGGCAGATTGAAGGTGGGAATGTGCAACAAGGTTCTTCATCCAGTACTCCTTTAACTCCTTCAACTGAAGATAGTTCCAGCACAGGAGATGTTAAATACGATTTATTGAAATATCAATTAGATATCGCAATTGAGCAACGAAATCATGCAATGAAGATTGCAAAGTTGAATGCAAGAATGCTAAACGCAATGACATCTTAGGTCTTGCCTTGTGACGAGCTCTATGAAATGCAAAAATGGCACATCTAAACTTGGGTGAATGACCATGAAAGTTGTGTTAGGGCTGTGATTTTTGTATTTGGGTACCTTTGTCATTGTTATGTAAAACTTGGATGTGTATAAATGTTCATATTTTTTGTGATTGGAATTAATGGACGTGCATATATGATGTGTTTAGGTATTTTGAGATGCCCAATTGTATTTATAGAAATATTTTTTTTTGTCATTTTCCTGAAAAGTTTTACTTTGGGGGTCCAAATGCAGGAAAATATTTTCTGGAAAAATGCTTTTACATGCAGGACCAAACACTGAAAATACTTTTCCAGTGTATTTCAATTCCTAGAACCCAAAACAAACATCTGAAAATATTTTCCTTTTCGTAAAATATTTTCTCCTGAAATTATTTTACGCTCGGAAATTCATTTACATGGAGCCAAATGCAGCCTAAGTTAGCTATTATATTCCGGAAGAGTTTTTTGTGATTTGCTGATATCATTTTTAAGCAATGACTCTGTTTTAATTTTTGAATAACTTATGAATAAAATGTTTCTTGGCAACAATGGTACTGAAAATTATGCTGAACTGCTGGGTGCTTGCTGATTTAATTTAATGCAAGCAAGGCATGTTTCAACTTGCAAGTAGCCTTTGCGAAGCCGCTATAGATTATTTGGTAAAATGGATGGTGTACATGTGGGAAAATTTACAACTTAAAAGTAACTTGGCGTGTTTTGTAACTTATGTTTTTAACTGAAGCCGTATAGGATTCATCAGTACTTCGTCTCCTAGAGGAGGTTCAAAATTGGACTCTTAAATGACTTGGTTCTTTTTCCACTATAATTTTATTTTACTTGCGTACTGGGAAAAAATAAAAGACTTAAGAAGTTTGAGTTAATGACTTTCCTAATGCATAATATTATGGTATTAAAAGGATAGGGCAAAGATTTGCTGCAAATTAAATTACAGCAACTCCTGTAAAATGTATGTGTGTCAAGTGGTCATTTGGTGAAAAATTCAATCTTGACAAGGAAATTTTCATTTAAATATAAATTTGGACACGTGTTTGCATTGATACATATGCATTTTTGCAAAAGACATTGATATATATGCATTTTTGCAGGAGTTGCTGCAACTTAGTTTGCAGCGAATCTTTGCCCAAAAGGATATATGTATGGGAACTGAAGCTCATAGCAGAGCATATAGGAAAAGTTAAATATTGAAGTTTTCTATAGAAGTTTTGCTATAGAAGTTTGCTATAGACCTGCGTTTTATATCATTGAAGTTTTGTACATATAGAACTCAACTACAGTAGCTTAGTTTAGAATAAATATCAGATAAGTAAAACGACTACCGTTTTAGGTATATATGTTAATAAGTTTGTTTTTCATATTCCACGTGTATAGGTTAGATTGGATAAGCAGTTAGTTATTTTTCTGTTATTTCTGTTTTCAATCTTTCCTCTCTTCCCGCCTCTGTTCTTCCTATATATAGAACAGAGCAATGTAAAGTTATTCAATGAATTCATTTCTACAAGTTCCACATTTCTTTCTCTCTCTCTGAGTTTCATTCCTCCATTGATGCAACTGTGAAGCTTGTACAGAATTCAACATGGTATCAGAGCGAGCTAGTTCAGAGATCATCCAAAGTATGGTATTCTGAAATTTCCTAGTTCAATTACGTTCTTTCTTATCTTCTTAATACTTCTTTCAAATCAACTAGAAATTACTTGCTGCATTTCTATTGATTCCTGCATTAAGATTCATTGTCTTCGAGGTTTTAACTTCCTTAGTGTGTTGAAATCTTGATTTTCCATTCCTTTATTCATAATTGAATTGAAATCTTCAATTTTAGGGTTTCAATTCGTTTCTTCTTCAATTCTAGGGTTCGTTGTTTTCCATTTACAATCTCATCAAGATTGTGAATTACAAAAACAGAGAATCATAGCTTGATTGTCACACAGAATCCAATTCGTGTTTTTTTTTTCAATCATTGGTTTTCATTACTTGAAACCTTAAATCTTCATTCTCTCAATTTTTTTTTTTGTGATTAAAATGACTGAGAGTACTTCTAGTGTTAATCCTACTCCTACTTCGAATCCTTGGGAAAACACATCTAGTCCCTATTTTCTGTCCAGTGGTGACAATCCAGGAGTTTCTTTGGTGGTTCAACACCTCACTGAAGATAACTACAACACCTGGAGTAGGGCCATACTCATATCTTTGGATGCCAAAACTAAATTGGGTTTCATTGATGGCTCTATCCCTAAGCCTCAATCTGTTGATCATCCACACTACACAGCTTGGAATAAATGCAATAGCACTGTCCTGGCATGGCTGTTTAATTCTGTTTCCAAAGAATTGCAGTCAAGCATAGTTTATTTCAAGACTGCTAGAGATGTCTGGGTTGATCTGCAAAACAGGTTTGGGCAAGGAAATGGTCCTACAATCTTTGATCTAAGAAAGGAGATTAGTTCTTTAGTTCAAGAAGACTTGACTATCAATGCGTATTATGCCAAGTTCAAAGGCCTTTGGGATGAATTTGCTAATTACAGAATTTGTACTTGTGGTCACCAAGTTGAGGAGTGCACCATGTCCTTTTTAATGGGGCTGAGTGAGACATACACAGCTGTCAGGAGTCAAATTTTGCTTATGGAGCCTGTGCCTCCATTGAGCAAAGTATTCTCTCTTCTACTGCAAGATGAGAAACAAAGAAAGGTAGGTGCTGGGAAGAAGTTTTTGGCTGATACATCAGCAGCCTTGGCAGCCTTTGGATCTAAACCTGGGAACACCAAGAATTTTGTTAAGTTCAAGAGTGGCAGGCCACAATGCACTCATTGTGGAGCTATGGGGCATGTTGTTGACAAATGCTTCAAGCTGCACGGTTATCCTCCTGGATACAAGTTCAAAAACAAAGCTGGTCCATCTTTTGCAAACAATGTTGTTGCTGCTGAAAGCCCTCTCAGTGAATCTGTTGCTCTCACAAAGGATCAATATCAACAATTACTTGGTTTGTTGAACTCTCAATGCCACTTTGGTACCCAAGCACCACCAGAGGCATGTTTGGAAAATGCTCCTCATGTTGCCACCATCATTACTCAGCCTTCCATGGATGCTCAAGCCCACAATTTATCAGGTATCTGGTTTTCCCCTTCTCTTCAGCATTCAGTGTTTTCTTCTAGTACCAACCCCTCTCATATTAGTTCATATGACTGGATTCTTGATAGTGGTGCTACTGACCACATGATCCATTCCATTCATTTCTTCACTTCTATCACTTCCTCCACTCAAATGTCTGTCAGACTCCCAAATGGTGAAATGGTTAAGGTGACTCATGTTGGCACTGTTAAGATTTCAGCCACACTAATTCTTGAAAATGTCCTTTGCATTCCTTCCTTTTCTTTCAATCTTATCTCCATAAGTAAACTAACCCAAAACCCTTCCTGCTGTTGTATTTTTCTTTCTCATTACTGTTTTCTCCAGGACTTACTGCATTGGAAGATGATTGGGATGGGTAAAAGAAATGGAGGGCTGTATATTTTGCAGTGCTCTGACTCAATCAATTTGCCACCTTCTGTTTCCGAGGTTCTGACCAGATTACCTTCTTTCCTTTGTAATAAGACTGTCAATTCCTGTAATCTTGATCCTCATTCTGTTGTTTCTACTTCAAATGATAATGTTAGGTTGTGGCATTACAGATTAGGCCACCCATCTTCACAAAGATTAACTTTGTTGAACTCTCTTGTACCTGATCTGCTTTCTTGCAATAATAATTCTTTTGATTGTCATATCTGTCCCTTAGCAAAGCAACACAGGTTATCATTTCCTAAGTCCACAAGTATTTCTTTAGCTTGTTTTGATTTAATCCATGCTGATATTTGGGGACCCTACTCTACTACTTCATTGAATGGCTCAAAATACTTTCTTACTTTGGTTGATGACCATAGTAGGTGCACTTGGGTTTATTTGATGAAGTACAAATCTGATGCTTCTTCCTTACTTCAAACCTTCTTTCACATGGTTCTTAATCAGTTCAAAGTTTCCATTAAGGTCATTCGGAGTGACAATGGTCCTGAATTTGCTCTTTCTTCATTTTATGCTTCCAAAGGTATCTTACATCAACTATCATGTGTTGAAACTCCACAGCAAAATGCTGTTGTTGAAAGAAAACACCAACATTTACTAAATGTTGCTCAAGCCTTAAGATTTCATGCCAACTTACCTTTAAAATTCTGGGGTGACTGTGTTCTCACAGCCACATACCTTATCAACAGGCTGCCTAGTCCTCTCCTAGGCAATCTCACTCCATACCAGAAACTTTTAGGTCTTTCCCCTTCATATCAGCATCTTAAATCATTTGGTTGTTTGTGTTATGCCTCTACTTTAGCTAGGAACAGATCAAAATTTGACCCTAGAGCTAAGGCTTGCATATTTCTTGGTTATCCTTTTGGAACTAAGGGATATAAGTTGTATGATCTGTCTACTAGAACCATGTTTTTGTCAAGGGATGTGATATTCAATGAGACTGTTTTTCCTTTTAAACACTGGCAGCCTAAGTCCATTCCTGATTCTCCTTCCCTTTCTTCCAATATCTTTCCATCTCAGTCACCTATTCCTGATTTTCCTGCATCTATTTCTGCTGAATTTTCTCTTCCCTTTAGTTCTGTTGACTCTGCTGTGCCACCTGATGAGTTTCCAGACCTTGTTCATCCTGATCTGACCTCATCTCCCACTCTTGATTTTTCCCTTCACTCTACATTACCTACTGCTCAACCTGCATTACCTTCAGTTCAGTCTCCTTTACCTATTGTACAACCTATCCTACCCATTGTTAGAAAGTCCACCAGGCCTCATAAAACTCCTTCATACCTTCATGATTATCACTGTGGCTTAGCTTCCTCATCATCACTGCAACTTGGTTTCCATTTCTCAACCTTCCCATGATTCAGTCTCCTTTGAAAGTCCAAGTATTCTCTATCCCCTTTCTTCCACTCTCTCTTACTCTAAGTTGTCCAATGCACATAGAGTTTTTTCTGTTGCCTTGACTATAGCCAAGGAACCTTCTTCTTATGCTGAAGCTCTACCTGATCCATTGTGGCAAGCTGCCATGAAGGCTGAGATTGATGCTCTTCAGGCTAATCAGACTTGGATCATGACCAAACTACCTCCTGGTAAGGTGCCTATTGGATGCAAGTGGGTTTTCAAGATAAAGCTTAAAGCTGATGGCTCTATAGAGAGATACAAAGCTAGGTTAGTTGCTAAAGGATTTACTCAGACTGAGGGAGTTGATTACTATGAAACCTTTTCTCCTGTGGTGAAATTTGTTACTGTTAGGACACTTTTAGCCATGGCTGCTGTGTATGGTTGGCATTTGTCCCAATTGGATGTTAATAATGCATTCTTACATGGGGAATTAAATGAGGAAGTGTACATGGTTCCTCCACCTGGGTTTGGCAGCAAGGGGGAGGTGTGTAAACTTACCAAATCCCTCTATGGATTGAAGCAGGCCAGTAGGCAGTGGTTTGCTAAACTTTCTTCCACTCTCATTGATCATGGTTTCAGTCAATCAAAATCAGATTATTCTGTTTTCACAAAGGTTAGCAAGGGTACAATTCTTATCTTGTTGGTCTATGTAGATGATATTTTAATAGCTAGCAACAATGTGGAAGCAGTCAATGCCTTCAAGGTTTTCCTAGATGCCAAATTCAAGCTCAAGGATCTTGGAACTTTGAAATACTTCTTGGGTCTTGAAGTTGCTAGGACTGAAAAGGGCATTAGCTTATGTCAAAGAAAGTTTGTTTTAGAGCTGTTATCTGATACAGGCTTGCTAGCAAGTAAGCCTGCCAATGTGCCTATGGATCAAACAGCCAAATTCAAGAGTTCAATGGGAGAGGTTGCACCAGATCCATCTCTCTATCGAAGGATTGTAGGCAAACTACTTTACTTGACTTTAACCAGGCCTGACATCTGTTATTCAGTGCACAAATTAAGTCAATTCATGAGTTCCCCTCAACTTCCTCACTTACATGCAGCTTATAAGATACTTAAGTATCTTAAGAAGACACTAGGACAAGGATTGTTTTTATCTGCAAGTTCAGAACTGAAGCTCAAAGCATATTGTGATGCTGATTGGGCAGCCTGCCCAGACACCAGAAGATCCGTTTCAGGATTTTGTGTTTTCCTTGGTAATTCTCTCATATCTTGGAAGTGCAAGAAGCAGCAAGTCATCTCCAGATCATCTGCAGAATCTGAGTATCGTGCAATGGCTACTGTCACTAGTGAGCTTGTCTGGTTGTTGGGATTACTTGGAACTTTTGGTTTAGATCATCATTATCCAGCTTCTTTGTACTGTGATAGCAAGGCAGCTCTCTATATTGCTGCAAATCCAGTCTTCCATGAGCGTACCAAGCACATAGAAGTTGATTGTCACTTTATTCGCAGTAAACTTCAAGCTGGAATAATTAAAACTTTCCATGTACCTACCAAACACCAGATTGCTGATTGCTTCACCAAGGCTCTTGGTCATAAGCAATTTTATTTTCTTCTATCCAAGATGAATCTGATCAACATATATGCTTCATCTTGAGGGGGAGTATTGAAGTTTGCTATAGAAGTTTTGCTATAGAAGTTTGCTATAGACCTGCGTTTTATATCATTGAAGTTTTGTACATATAGAACTCAACTACAGTAGCTTAGTTTAGAATAAATATCAGATAAGTAAAACGACTACCGTTTTAGGTATATATGTTAATAAGTTTGTTTTTCATATTCCACGTGTATAGGTTAGATTGGATAAGCAGTTAGTTATTTTTCTGTTATTTCTGTTTTCAATCTTTCCTCTCTTCTCGCCTCTGTTCTTCCTATATATAGAACAGAGCAATGTAAAGTTATTCAATGAATTCATTTCTACAAGTTCCACATTTCTTTCTCTCTCTCTGAGTTTCATTCCTCCATTGATGCAACTGTGAAGCTTGTACAGAATTCAACATTAAATATTCCATTAGTCCATTTTCGATTTAGGCCTGGCCGTCTTTCATTAGCTACTGGGTCTATCAAGCAGCGCTTTCGTCAAATTTTCCCCGCAAGCTTGGGCTCAGAAAGGAACAAAATCCTGGATGTGAATACAATAGCGACTAGGGGACAAACTTTATATAGAGTTCGATAGGAATAACATTAACGTGGAGTCTCTAGAAACTATTTGGGAACTTAGTAATATTTTTTTTTTGGTTTACACAAAATGTTTATGAGGACAAGATATATTTATTATGGGTTAATTCAAGTTATACTTAGTGTAACTCTAAGCAATATTACACCACTCAATAACTTGTTATAGAATTAATATTTTGAAAATCCCACCATTGAATTAGATGTTCTATATGTTCTTAATATTAATGCCAATCAATATCATATCTAATACTATATATAATAGCAGAAGCCTTAAGAAGGTGCTGTCATGTTAGGAAAAAAGGCCACTTAAAATGCTGCCACGTTTACAATTTAAAAAGCAGTAAATTACAATGTTTCACTATGTTAAAACATTGTTTGGAGCCTCTAGGTATAAAAAAGAAACTAACTGCTTAAAACAAAATAAAAAAGAAAGAAAGAGTGGTACACGGAGAAAGGAGAAAGAGAGATGAGGCGCTTCGAAGGCCCTAACACACAGAGAGAGCGAGAGATCCCAACAATGGCGACACGTTTCAAGGAGAAAGGAGAGAAAACCGTAACTCCTTTGTCTTCTCAGAAACCCAAAAATCAAAACCATATCAAGGAGGTACCAAAACTTTATCACAACAAAACCAAATAATTTTATTCCCCTCTAAATTATATATAAAAACTTGAAACTTTTAATTTTCACACACTTTCTCAGCACCCAAACAGAAAACAAACACACACACACACACACAGATAGAGAGAGCAATACCTTAGTACAATCATTGAACACTTTCTGAAGAAGAACTTCATAATTCGAGGGCAATTTCAATTCCCAGAATCAAAGTCTACCTTTTGAATTGTCTGTTGTTGCAGAGAAGGAATGAGATAGCATCTAAATCGTCTGTTCTTGTAGAGAACGAACAAAGTTTTTAAATTTTCACTTTTTTTTTTTTTTTTGTGCTTCCTTTTGGATTTTCTTTTTTCCTCCTTTTGTTGGTTTGGAACGAAACATGCAAGCAATAAGACACGGAATAGAGAGAATCCGAGAAAATAGAATTGAACCCGCTATTTTGACCTGTGTTTACATGGAGTTGCAGAGAAGAAACAGAAGTTAGAGTGGTGTCGTCATCTAGGGTTTGTTTAGGGTTTTCTTTTGTAGTAGTGGTAGGGTTGAAGTTGAGTTGGTCTGATGAATTTGTGGCCATTGTGTGAGAGAATCGAAGATTGCGTGAGAATGGCACCTCTGATCGCTTACTTCTTTCTCATCTAAGTTTTGGATTTTGATTTTGGGGGAAGGATATGGTTTTGATTTTTGGGTTTCTGAGAAGAGAGAGGAGTTACGGTTTTCTCTCCTTTCTCCTTGAAACGTGTTGCCATTGTTGGGATCTCTCACTCTCTGTGTGTGTTAGGGCCTTCGAAGCGCCTCATCTCTCTCTTTCCTTTCTCTGTGTACCACTCTTTCTTTCTTTTTTATTTTGTTTTAAGCGGTTAGTTTCTTTTTTTATACCCAGAGGCTCCAAACAGTGTTTTAACATAGTGAAACATTGTAATTTAATGCTTTTTAAATTGTAAACGTGGCAGCATTTTAAGTGGCTTTTTTTCCTAACGTAGTAGCACCTCCTTAAGGCTTCTGCTATTATATATAGTATTAGATTTTCCTGCAATTAAGGAGGTGCTGCCATATAGGAAAAAAGCACCCTTAAAAACTTGCCACGTTTACAATTAAAATGTCAAAAGTTACACTATTTCGCAAAAACACGTCTAAAAACTGAAACCTAAGAGGTTGTTTGGATGCTTTTTTTTGGTCACTCAATTTCCGTCACTTATCACTCATCACTAGTCACTCATCACTCATCACTCTTCACTCATCACTTAAAATATAACACTTGTTTGGCCCCATCACTCAATTTTCATCACTCAATATTTTTCACACTATTTGTGGGTCCCATACCTGTCACTTGGTCAGAGCAAAACTGTTTTGTGGGCCCCACCATTTTCTCTTTTCTCATTTCTCCTACTTCACCCCTGTTTCTCTCCTAAAACACAAACCCGAACCCAGCTTCAACCACAATAATAAAAACTGCAGCAACAACAACAACAACAACAACAACAGCAAATTCCACCTCCACCTCCACCTCAGCCGGCGACGACGACGACGAGCCGATACAGAACCGATACGGCGACGGTCTTTGTCCATGGTCCACGGTCTTCATCCATCAACCGATGCAAGATCTTCATACACAGTCTCGGCTGGGACACCACGCCAAAACCCCAACTGCCGTGTTCAAGGAATGGGTATTTTGAAACCCATTCATGTGGGTATTCTGAAACCCCAAATCCAAATCCAAACCCATCCTTACCCGGTCATGGAGTGCAGCTTCAGACCAAAAAATTCTGTGATGAAGAACAAGAAAAAAGAAAAAAAAAGAAAGAAAGAAACCCAGAAACTTGAACCCAATGAAAGAAGAAGGAAAAAAAGGAAGAACAATGGAGATGAGAGGGCTTTGCCAACTAAAGAGAGAAGTCTAAGATGAAAGAGATGAAGAGAGCCGTTGAGGACAGCATCAAAAGGTGCGCCTCACGTGAATGCCTCTAACTGTGGGACCGGGTGTGTAATATTATTTATGAGTTTGCCATTTAAAACAGAGAATTGGAAACTGAAAGTAGCCAAAAGTTGTTTTCAGTTTCCATAACTCATAACTTAAAAAGTAGAGAATTGAGAGATGAAAACAGAGCTATGGAAACAGAGTTATTGTGCAGCCAAATGAACTCTTGCTATGAGTCCCACCATTTTTGAGTTATGAGTTACGGAAACAGAGAATTGAGTCATGAAAACTGGCGAACCAAACAGCCTCTAAAACACTGTGTTAGAATAAAACCCAAAATACGTTTTAGAGAGACATACGTTACGAAAAGAAAAGGAGAACGACAAAGAAAGAAAACGATAGAGAAAGAGATTCGATCTGTCATAGATGGTGGAGAGCGAAAAATCTGAGACCTTTGCCACCATCAGACCACCATACCCTCCACCGGTATAGTCTCTGTTTTTTTGTACCGTAGGTCAGCATACTCCTTTCCTCTTTAAATATTGTTTTTGTTGTTTGAAAGACTGAAACTCCTCACCATTGTTTTTCCTATTCGAATTAGAATCTTAAATCTTCAATATATCTATGTTTTTGAATTCAAAACCGGTAGTTCCCCTTACTTAGTTTTCTAGGGTTCTTCTTTTACCCCTTTTTAAATTTAAAAAAAAAAATTAAATGGGTTGATTTTCTTTCTTTAGATGCTTTGGTTTCAAATTGTCCCTCTATATTTTGGTGGTAACATTAGGGATTTTGCCCTTGATTTACTGTGGTTAAAAGTCAAAATTCACCTTGGATTATTTTAAATCTGAATGTATTAGACGAAAAACTTAATTTTTAATACGCAATTTGTTTGATAAAATTACTGATTGATCTTTTGTTTTGTTCCAGAATTCTTAATCCACGTTGCCAATTAAATTGTGAAAGGTTGTTTCGTACACATCTCAAAACTCTAAAAAGTTTTTTTTTTTTGGGTTTTCTATCAAAATGTTTGTTTCCTCAATTTTAGATATTTGCTTTTGTTTTGTTTTTGTTTGTTTTTTTTTTTTTTTTTTTTGGTTAAGATTAAAGAAATCACTAAATCATAGAGATTCACTAAATCATTGAGATTGTAAGATTGAAATCATTGGTTATTTCCGTTTCTAACATTTATTTTCGTTCTTCAATCTTATTTTAGGCTTTTCCTGCCAGAACAGCATGCACCAGATAGAGTCTGTAAGGCATACAAAGACAAGCCGTATACCGTAACTGGTAAAGTTATTATTATTAATTTTTTTCCTTTTCGTTTTCAAATCTGGGGATTGAATATGATTTAGGTTTGAAATTCTTGGTTGGATTGGTTTAGATTTAGTTATAGTTAGATTTGGTTTTGAGTTAGGCTTCCATTAGCATGCTTCTGATAGGCAATTTGGCTGGTTGTTTATTTTTTACATTTTAAATTATTTTTGCGTTAGTTTTGGCTTGAATTGGATTGGTTTGGTTTTGAGTGATTATTTACGAAATTCATTGTATCTGTTTCTCAAGAAAAAGGAAAAAAACTGTCACCTACAATTCCATCTTCTCCCACTTTTCTGCTCCTTCCCTGTAATAAGAAAGGTTCCATTCTGAATTTCTGATCTTGCATAGTTTGTGCCTTATTATTCTTTCTATACCATTCACTGTTGTTTGTATAATTATATTCCATCTTCCGAATTAATCTTTCCTTTCTATTCAGTCTTTTTGTCCAATCACAAAATACTGATTTTCCATTCCAGATAAAGCCATTGGGTTTTCTACAAAAGGAATTACTCAATCAAGGTTAAAAGTTTGGCCACCTGTTACCCTAATCTCTCATTTATTTTTTTTCAAATTCTTGAGTTCTGTTTTGTCAATTATTGTATTGGTTAGATTTTGTTTTTTTTTGGCTGATTTTTGTTAGATTTTTTTTTTATATGGTTGATTTTTGTTAGATTTGTACTTTTTTTCGTTTGCCCCTGAAATTTGAATTGATTTATGTTTTGTTGATTATTGGATTTTGGTTAGATTTGTTTTTTTTTTTTTTTTTGGCAGTTTTTTTGTTAGATATATATATATATATATATATATTTGGTCTGCCTTTAAATTTTGAATTCATTCAATTCTAGCATTAAACTCAATGCTTTATAAAAGTTCACACTTTTGGAACTTTTGATTAGATAACTAAAGGAATATGAATGCTACTTAAAGAAAACACACACATTGTTTACATTAAACCTTAGGTAGATGGTATAGCTCCATACGAGAAATTCACAGATGAGTATGTGGACTAAAAAAAATAATTGTTTAAGTTGTTAGTGTTATCCCTTGAATCCTCTGTATAATTGATACCTGCCTTTGTAATTAATATTTAGGATATAACAGCCCTACAACTCTTTGGTAACAAAGGCATTCTTTTTGTTTGGCGGAAAGTGAAATCCTTTTGGCATTTGTAGCATTGTGTTGTGGTTATATGTTTAACATTCAATTTTAGAATTCCTAAAATAACGTTTTGCAGCTGAAGACGCTATTACTTTACAATTTGATTAAGAATTTAGTAATGAAAACAATTACCACTGGTTATTGACAGCATTACAAAACTTGAGTGGACTTTGTCCTTCCTGTTTTTAGCAAAAAATCTTGCCTCTCAATCTTCAATTATATCAGAATCATCTATGTTATGGCTTACGAGTCAATATTTGTTTCTACTTTGTTTCTTGAGGAAAATAAATACAGGAATTTTCTTTTATTAATTTGATTAATGTATATATCTTCATCAATATTCTTAATGTGATTCACTTATCAAAGACAAAAATTTTAAGGCTTTTGAAAACAAAATAAATTCATGCCCAGTCATCATTTGCTTCTGAACTCTAATTTCAGTGTAGGTGTGAGGAAGAATGAAGGGTATTATTCATTTGATGGAGAATTTCTATTTGGACTCATTAGAGAAATTTGTCATTTGTAAATTTCATAAATTAGTTTAGTTGCTATAATTTTTTTTTCATCTCTGCTAATTTCCTCATTTTGTGTTATAAATTTTCATTCTTAGGTTTTCTAACTTTGCCTAATAGAACCACAAAATTATAAGATTTGCAGAGAAATAAAAAGAAGTAGCTTCTTCTTTTTTTGGAATTTTTAATTAAGTTTTTTAGTCTTTGTTGAATATTATGTAGGTATGAGAGTTGCCTATGGGAATGTGTAGAATATCATTGATGGATGTGATGAGGCTTGAGTTGGAGGTATTCAATTTGACTTAGGAGCATAGTAGAGCAAGATGACAAGACAAGATGGTGCTAAACAACTTTGAGAAAACATGTAAGATTCTACAACTTATTAATATTTTATGTAAAATCAATTTTTGACCGGTTTAAATCTGCACCTATTACAATTTTTTTTTTTATTTGGTGTAAAATCAGTATTTTTCATGAATAATATTTTCCAGTTAGATACCTACTTGACTCTTTTTTTGTTCTTGATTTAGTTTTGGTTGATTAGATGAGGTTTGATCCTTTAGTAATTTCAAATTTTGTTTGTTCATTTCTCCGGTGCATTTTAAACAATGGTTATTTCTGTGTGCAAAAGAATCCTCTTCTGTAAGTAGATCAATTGTATTTATGACGTTATATAGCTATTTGTTATTTTTTTGGAACCTGTTTTGTGGTGGTTGCATTTTGGAGTTGGTTACCTGAATCTTATTTACTAATTTAATGTCAGCGGTGCCTTTTCTCTGCATGTTATTTGGTCTTTGCATTATGTGGGGGGCATGTCTTTATATATAAGAAGCTAGATTACTTATGAAGCCAATGCTTTCTCAGCCTCCTAATTTTTCACAAAGTCTATCAATGTCACATGAAAATGCAATGCACTACAACATTGTTATTTTTTTTTTTTTTTTTTTTTTTTGCCTTGATGATCAAAAGTGAAGTGCAAATCCACTGTGTTAAAAAGAGGAAAAATTAGAACAACTAACTTGGGATTCTGCTTTCAGTGGTTTAAAGTGGGTGTGTAGTGTGATCCTCAATAGCCAAGTACTCTTTCTAAGCCTTTTGTTATTTCGGCTATTGAATTATTAACATTTTATTGTAGGTGAAGAAATTATGAGATTAAACGCAATGTTCAAAAGTATGATTGTTGACAACTTAATTTGGACCTACAAGATTTAGAGATGAAGCATGAACTCATTAAGCAAGGTTGTTGCAACACCTAGGAAAAAACACCCCTTAAAATTCTAGCATTTCTCCAGTTTAAAAGTTCCAAAATACCACATGTTGCACTATTTGAGGGCTTTCAAATTTATCCATTTACTGTGCACACAGTTTAAAGCAAAAAAAAAAAAAAAAAAAAGGTTAAATTGAAAGAGACCGAGAGAGAGTCTGATGCCTTTTCTGTTCTAACGTATGACAAACAATATTCCAAAGTTATTATATGAAGACCAAAAGAAAATTACAGTTGTATGGTTGTTTGTAATTTTGTTTAGCAAGTCAATGTAGTTAAGTTTTGTTATAGGTGATCTGCAAGTTCTTATATGGCAGTTTCTGTTTTATTTTTTCGGGTCTGAGAAAATAGTGTTATAACTTATAAGTTAATATATTGGAAACAAAATTTAGAGTTACAAAAAGGTTATTGTTTTGTTTTGTTTTTTTTTTTTTCAAATTTTTATTGCCTCTCACCCTATCTGCATAATTACTAGGGTTAGGTACTTTAAACTTTTGTTTTACTGGTAGAAAATTGCAGACAATGTATTTTGTTGTTGCAGCTTTATGGTGGCTGGTGTGTGAATTTTCATTAACAAAACAATGAGTGCGGTTGCTATTAAGTTGACAGGTTTTGCATGTAATTCATTTAGTAGACCATGTTTGGTTGGAGGACACCTCTTATTCTTTGAGTTTCACATTGTAGAATACATTCAAAGGTCTTAATCAAAATTTTTTGATAGTTTACATTGAAAAAACTGCAAAGATGCTTTATTCATGTACTTCTTTTCTACAGAACAGGTACAATATTATTCTAATAATTATTGTTTATTTGTTCCTTAAGCTCATTGGCATATCTAGCTGAATCCCAATGAGCCAGGAAAATGTATTTCCTAATAGCTTTGAAGTCGTGAAAGTCTTAGCTGTCAGAGGGACCATGATATTATTTGAGATAGTTATAGGTGTAGTGCCGCCACCACTGTAGACCCAGCCTTCAGCCAATAACCAGTTTCCTACCACCTTCATACTGCCAAAATTGCAGAGAGAGAGAGAGAGAGAGAGAGAGAAATCTTAAAATCGCCGCGTGCCACACTCTCCCCATCTCTTGGCTCTTTCTCTCCCCAACAATCCCAAACGTTACTTATGCCGGTTATAGTCTTATATAAGGTGAGTTTTTCTCTATTTATTATTATTATTTCAAATATTTTTCCAATGAATTTATGTTGGTTTGTGGTTGGTAAACTTTGGGTAGTTGTGGATTTGTGTTAGAGTGTTGAGACATTTCTTTGGCTGGTGTTTCAGTTTACAAAGAAATTATATACGTTTGTGCATCCTATTCACTAGAAAAAAAGTTTTGGAAATCAGTTACATCAATATAGGCTATCTGCATGCATTCAACATTTTTTCTAACAAAAAATTTGTTTATTGCTTTTTTGTAACTATGGGGCATTTGAATCTCATAAACAGTTAAAAAAGTGGTCAAATTTTACATATGTTGCAGCCTGTAAATAGCAATGAAGCATAAATTTTAGTTTCTGCCTATTAGAGGAACTTCCATTCATATTTCCTACACACAAACCCAAACTTCCAAGCCTTGACTTCACATTTTCATCATTTTTGTTACTCTGTTTCTCTTTTCTTTTTTCTTTTTTCTTTTTTCGATTTTTATAAAATTTGGGGAATTTAAAATGTGATAATTTACTGTTTGTCAGAGTGGAGACAATGAATGTTTTTATTTTAATTTTTTCATTAGACTTCCAGTTCTATGTATTTTCTGAATTGTCTTTCAATTGCCTCCTTTTAGTGGGCAAGAAAACGAGTACAAACTACATTTAATGCTTACAATAAATATGATTGTTTTTTTCTTGAGCTCATGGTGAAATTTACAATAGTATAAATGCCCGAATGAATTCTCCAACTGACATTGGCTGAATTTTCTCTTAGATTGTAGATTGATACTGAAATTGTTGAAGTCATTTAATTCTCTTTTGTATTACATAACTACCACAAATGATTTATAATTTTTTTTTATTATTGTTAAATTTTTTTTATGGTAGTAGGTAGACGCCTTACAATTGGTAAACAGTTGAACATACATATACATTACCCTTTTCAATTTTGGTATCTTCTACTTGGGTTTTACCAAATTTTTCTTTTTTTTACTCTCTGATCTTCCATGGAAATTTTGAAACACCTTATTAAAAGATAAGAAAAATGTGAATATATTCTAATAGATACTTTCCTATGTTTTTTTATTGGATTTTGTTTTATACATAAAATTTTGATTTAGGAATTTTTATTAGACATGTTTAAAGGAAAAAGAAATGATAAGAGCTATCTAACACTCATTCATGTGATCTAGATTTTAGATGGCAGAACTAATTTCGCATTTGCATATGATCTTCATTTGGAATCAATTTAACATTAACATTTTGCTCTGAATCTTCTGATATGTCCAGGTTTGCAAAAAGATCCTTGAGGGCTTGGTTGCTTACAACATTAGACCCATAAAGATTTTTAACAGGGAAAGCATGAACTCCATAAACAAAGGGTTAAAGTATTTGAATTTTGGTTTATTTTAGGATTATAAATGTTATTTTGAGCTATGAATCTAAATTTTTATGATGTTATGAAGAAAGGTTTTTGTTTTTCTTCTACTATAAGTTTAATTTTTTCCCATTATTCAAATTATGTTAATATATATTGTTATGATGAAGTATTATTTACTTTTGATGATGTTATATAAAAAAAAAGAAGTGTACGGGTTATAAAAATCTTGTGCATTTGCACGGGTTATAAGCTAGTATATATAAAAGCAGAGACCTCATGTGAGAAAGTATGGGGTTCTGCCAAGTGGCACATTATATGAAATCATTCTCATTCAGGCTTTCGCCTCATCTAAATTTAGCATTTATGTCAAACTATTAAGTAATGACAAATGCATTTAGTTCAATGTAATAATAAAATTCAAAGAATTTGTATACATTTATAACTTTACATGCTTTAAATTGATATTGATGGATTTAACAAGTCATGGAAAATGTAGGAATAAAATTCAAAAAATTTGTATACATTTATAACTTTTCATGCTTTGAATTGATACGGATGAATCTAAAAAGTCATGGGAAAGGTAGGAATCAAAAAAACTTTTCAATTTTCTGCATAAGACTAACTTCAATGCAGAATTGCAAGAGTCGAATTCAATGAATTTGGCAAATATTATTTGTCTCCACATCAATTCAATTCAATATTCATTCAATATATATATATATATATATATATATATATATATATATAAAAGTAAAGACCTCATGTGGGAAGCATGAGGTTCTACCAAGTGGTAAATTGTATGACATCCTTCTCATTTAGGCTTCTACATTTATAACTTTACATACTTTGAATTGATACGGATGGATTTAAAAAATCATGAGAAATGTAGGAATAAAAGTCAAAGAATTTGTATACATTTATAACTTTACATGCTTTGAATTGATACGGACAAATCTAAAAAGTCATGGGAAATGTTGGAATAAAAAAAAAATTTAATTTTCTACATAAGACTAACTTCATTGTAGAATTGCAAGAGTCGAATTCAATGAATTGGGCAAATATTATTTGTCTCCACGTTTGTCCAATATAAATCTCCATTTCCATTGGACTTAAAAATTAAACTTCCATAATTTCTTCACAATATCTTTGTTTTTCTTTCTAAGAGGTATGTTAATTTTCAAAACACTATGTTCGTCTTAAATATTTTGTTTAGATTTTTTTTATACGGTTTTCCTTATGTAGCATTGTACTTTATTTAGGCTTATTTTTTCATTTTATGTGCCAATTTATATTTTTGGTTTTCTTTATGACGCGTATACTTGGTAAGGATATATTTTTTGCTACTTTTAGTTCTATTAAAATTTGAAGGTTAAATTGTGATATTATTGCATCACTATGGCATTATTTTTTCTATTGTTGTATCATGAAATTCTAGAAGTTTTTATAGCTAATTGATATATAAAACATAAATAATACAAGAAAGACACTTAGGAACCAATAGGTTTATAGGTGACAATTTCACTATAATCTGGTGACATTTCTTGGCTACATGAATTAGATGAATTTTCCCCCCAATGTATATAGTTAGAATTTAGTTTTAGAAGAAAACCTCATAGATAATGTGTGACTAACAATAATAGTATTCCTGAAATCAATAAGTCATAAATAATTTCTTACAAAATTTATCAAAATACACCGCGCATCGCGCAGGATATCGGCTAACTTTTATATTAATTGGACATTATTTACCATTTGATCCATAAACTCATCTTGTATGCATTATTTTAAATTACAACAACTTGAATTTAAACAATTGATTGATGATATAACTATTAATTTTTTATCACCTTGAAATTTTGCAAGTATGAAGAATATATGAAAATAATGTAATATAATGGTGGAATTGTCAAAGTTTGCATCCAATTAAAAAATATTGAGTGGTGTAATGTTGCTTAAAGTTACACTAGGCGTAACTTGAACTTAACCCATCTATATATATTATTATATATATAAAACCGAAACTTTTGAAGCCCCCACAATTTTCCACGTCAGCAATATTTATATAAATAATAATAATTTTTTTTCCACCAAATACAACTAATGCTATCTCTCAAACAAAAAACCCTAAAAGTCTAAAACCAAACGTTCTCTCTGCGTCTCTAAGTCGTTCTTTCTGTATCCTTGATAGTCCACCATAGCCATCTCTCCCACCCATGACTGAGCCATTACCCATCATAGCCATCACAAAATCTCCAATGTCGCAAGCCCAGTTACACAGGTGAGATGCTCTTAATATCATATATCTAATCTTTCCCTCTCTCTTTCTCTTTCTAAATATTTGTTTTTTAATGTTCATTGGCTTTGCTACTTTTTGTTGATTCCTTGACTGAATTACTATTGTTGCATAAGTACTATTTTGATTTTTTATTTAGTTCTTTTGCAAATACTATTGTTGGGTATTGTTAAGTTTTTTTTTTTTTTTTTTTTTTTTTTTTTTTTTTTTTGTGAATTCTTATCTGGGTTCATATGGCTACCACTTAGAAACTTGATTTAGTGTATAATTTCTCTGTAGGCATTGATTTGTGAGCCTTTTAATTCTTGATACAAATTCGAAATTCATAAGGAATTTTAAATTCTGATTCTTTGGGATTGTGTATTTGAAATTTTAGTGGAAACCGAGCTATGGGTTTGAATTTCTTATGATTCATATGTCAGATATTGGGATTGGTATTGATGGTGAGATAGGTTGAGGAGAAAGAACAAAGTAGCCTTGCACCACCGGTCTGCCAGCAAAATCACTACGGTAAATTGATTTCTTTCAGTGTTCCCTTTCATTGTTTACTGTCACGCTACTGTTATTGCTCAATCTCTTCTTCACTGTCACACTACTATCTTTTTGGTTCCTTCCACTAATTTGATAGAAATATTGTTTTTCCATTGTATGTTTTGATTTAGACAACTTTAGTCAATTTTCCAAATTACACCACATTTGCTTTGGCAATATAAAAACAAATGTTAGACATGTTGGTGAGAAATATAAAAGCCATGGAAGAGTTGAGTTTCTGGCTTTAAATTATTCATGGTAGAATTTGATTAGTTATGTAGTTCCATATATTTAATACTCCTCAATTTGTTTGTTCTACCTATTTTTTGTGTTATTTGTCGCATTACAGGAACTGTTCAATTTGTCAATAGGATGTGTATTTCTATTTTAAATTTATTTATTTTTTTATAATAACAAACGTTAATAACTAAGACATTGAAATTTTGTGCACACCATGTGTTTGACAAAATGCCTTACTTACTCTTACATTAGTTTATAGCCACTTTATGGTTTGTGACTTTTGGTTTTAGTTGCTATTGGTCATTGACTACTTTTTGTTACTTATCAATCATAAGTCATGATGATATGAAAAATGAGTAGAATTTATTTAATTCAGCAACCTACTTATTTTAAGAAAAGTGTTAATGTAATTTAAAAGTTACACTTATTAGGCCAAGAGCAGCAGCTTTTGTATTTAAATTTTTTGAGATTAGTATGGAGCATTTCAATTAAAAAGAAGCTTGGATCTGTCAGTAAATAATGAACTTTCTCTGTGATCATACTTGTGTTTTTTCTTAAATGGAGGAGGAACATTATAAAATGCAAAAAAAAGTGAATGTGCAGTGCATGATATTACTCCAATATTTATGTTGACCCTAAATAATTAGGAGTTAAGTCTTAATTTTGGAACCTAAGAACCTGTTGTTGATGAGAAAAATAAACTAAAGAATTTGATGCTTGTGACTCTTGGAAATATATTTCTGTATCTCTCTTTCTTTATAATTATTACTATAGCATTCATCTGATTGAAAAAACATAGTTTAGCTTAAGATTGTCTAATATTCATTCTTTTGATATTTGGGTGTTAATGAACAATTAAATTCTTGGACTGCACAAGATGCAGCTATTGTTAATGATACACCACATACTAAATATTTGCTTTCTACAAACACTATAGTCTGTGAGATCATATTAACTGCAATTTCATTCTCCAATTCATTATAAACTGTGTGTATGTGAATGTGAGGTCTTACCTTGGAAATTTTTATTGATTTTTTTGACCATTGGTTATGAGATTGATATTGAACTTGGACTTGGTTCTATCCATTTGGTATATAATTTGTGAAGATAATTTCAAGCTTTGTGAATGAGGGGTTGGGAAACTGTGAAGTGGATCTGATTTGATTATGATTTATTTCATGGCGTGATTATGAATTTTAGTGTGATTTAAAGGTGACTTGGTGTTTTTCAATATATTATTTGAATTGTGAGTCTACAATTGTAAAGTCTCATTACATTAAAGTTTTGCTAGTTTGATTGGGAATTTTGTGGTGGGGTTGGTATTGAATATTGAATTTTGATATTCTTCTTTTGAGTTTTAATTTCGTGTTCTTTTTGAGTGTTTTCAGTTTAGTTGGATTTGAAGTTGCATATGAAGGATTTTGTCTAGGTTTCAACAAAAAATGATTTCATGATAGTGGGACCAATAAATTTTTTTTGGAAGAACAGTGGGCCCTTTTTTATTTAATTTTATTAAGTTTGCTTGAATTATTTGAACATTTACCCCAAAAAAAAAGCTCTTTAATTTTGCATCTTCCTCATTTAATTTTTTTTAAAAAAATTAAGTTGTAGACTTGGAGTTGACCATGGAAGGAGACTCATTTCTGATTCTCCCTCTTTGATTCCTTAATATTCATAATCTAGACTCAGTATTTCGTTTGGTCTTTCTTTCCTTCTTTTTATTCTTTCCTCCTTCATTTATTTTATTTATGAATTTCTAAATTTAAGATAATATTAAAATTAAATTACTTTTTACTTAAGTATGTCAAAATAATAATAGTAATAATAATAATAATAATAATTCATTGTGAAACAATTAAATAGATCATTTACTTCACTATATATATATACATATATGTACAGAAAGTCAATATCACTTAAAATTTACATAGACAATTGTATTTCTTGGGCTGAATGAGTTGTTTACTCTATTAAGGTTACAACTGAGACATTATATAGCACTTACATCCATTCAAACAAACATGTAAAGTTGTACATTGAGGTCTATACAAATAAGACAAAGGCAAACGACCACGTCAATTAACATCAATCACTCACACATGAACCATTCTTCTTTTTTCCTTGCCTTACCCTCTTTTTCTATTTGCTGAGATAGAGTAAATTTGTGGTTTGGTAAGAGTACTTGCAACACACAAATGAGAATGACTATGGTTCACAATCGAATGAGTTTTACTATAGTTCACAAATGAGTGTTTTTTGGAACATGTGACTCCTACTGCCAACGGTTTGAAGCCATGTCATATCTGTAATACAGTAAAGATAAAAAGCAAATGAGTGTTCCCAAGTAGATCAAAGATGACTTTTGTTAATCATGTGGAACTAACAAAAATGTGAAAACCATAAATGCAGGGTTCTAAACTAATCATTAACATATTAAAGGGAACAACAATAGTTAAGGCCACCATATGTCAGTCAAGTCTTCACAGTTTTGCTTTTGTTGGAGGATTACTAGCAAGTCCACAAAATCAGGTAAAGGTAAAGGCAAAGGAATAGAAGTAAGCACACCAAATAAACATGCATGGATTTGGGTGTACATGGCTTATGATTTAAGAAATTGTATATTAATTGCATATATAATGCTACCTTTAGCAAAATTGATGAAATAATGTAGTATAAAGTCCCATAAAATTGTGCCACTTCTTTTCTTAGGTTATTACAAGCAAGATTCCAACCATTGCCATTGCATAATTTTGATTTTATTAATCAGTTAGATGCAAGACCCTAATTGATAGTTTAAATTTTAAAATTAAAACAAAAGAACATATTTAGTGACTATTACTAAGCAACAAAGGAAGAAGATATAAAAAAACACTTTAAGTTTTTTTTTTCTCAATTTATTTGAAATATTGATTAAGTAGTTTTTTAAATTTGTGTTTCATACATTTTATGGATAGTTGAGGATATTAAAGATTTAATTCTTCATTTTATTTTAAACTTAAATTTGTGTTTCATTAAATTTATACACAAAAATTTTTCCGTGCATCGCACGAATTAGTGACTAGTTTATTATATACCGGAGTAATGCTATAAAGTATAATCACAAATTATTGATATAATAAATTTTTACTAATTCTTATTTAAGTTAATTATTAATATCATTTTTTTTTATTAACCAATAATTACTCACCACATCAACCGTTTATAAAAGAGTATAAAATCGTTTATTATTTTCTTTTTACATCTTGATATTTGGGGATGAAAAATGAAAATAGTAATCTGTATTTGACTAACCTACACCTACTAGTAGTAATTTCCGCGGCGCTAGCTTTTGCCACGTTACAAACGTTTTAGACGTCGGGCTGCACATTGTAGGTGCTGCGAACCAACGATCGAGTTCAAATTCTACTACAAGGAGACATGTACCTGAGTCGAGAGCTAAAGGTTAATAAACGGTTCCAATTGCTGATAATCGAGAACCCAATACTGTTCCTAATTCGTACACACGTGGGGTTAGGTTGGGTTGGCTAATAAGCTTCTACTCTTGTCTCTTCTTGCTGATGACGAACGCCCAAGCTTCACTTCTTTACGTTAAAAAGTCACAATTCTCAAATATTCCAATAAACTTTACCTTCCCCGACAGATACATGTGCGGCTCACAAGCAAAACGGACCCACACGCATGTAAAAAAACGTCACGTGAGAGTTGAGAGCGATGAGTGTTTGGTTTTGATTTTGGTTCGTTCAAATCAAAACACTCGGAAATGTCTTTGATTCAAAACCAGGGGCGGCTGCACATACATTACAGTGGTTTCAAATGAACCCCCCGGATTGAAAAAAAATTATTTATATAGATATATATATATATATATATTAAATATTGTTTTACTAATTTAATTTTCTCTTAAAAATATTTTTGCATATCTTGTTTTAAATCTTGTACACTCTGATCACATATCAGTTTATCCTACAATCAAACAAGTTAGTGTTTTATATATGTATCGATGAGCATGGTTGTGTGAGTTAATAATTATATAGTGCAAATAGAGTTGAGTTTTTTCATTTAGTTTAAATATTTTTATAAAAAAATTGACAAATATATAACCACAATTGCATAAAAACAAAAATATTATACAAATTTAACAAAATAAAATGATCATACTTACATTGACAATAGATAATGAAAACATATAATAAACTATCATGAGATAATTTTAAAATATGAAAACTCGTAAAAAGAAATTATAAAATTTTATGTATTTGTGTATTTTTTTTTTAAATAACTCAATATATTTAAGTTCTTTTTTTTTTTAATTAAATTTTTATTAATTTAATTTAAATTTCTTAATGACTCCTAGAAAAAATTTCTAGAGCCGTTCAAAACCTAAAGCCCACATTTCCAAGAAAAAACGAAAGTCGTAAACGAAAGGTCACCCATGTCCCGACAATCCCAGCTAATATATATGCTGCGAATCTTCTTTGTTCTATAGTCTCTTGTTTGTTTTCTACCTTTCACATTGCATGGTATAAATTAACCAAGCCTACATGACCAACCAAACACCTTGAAACTCCAAAGTAGTAACATTACTACTAATATACTACACCAACAAAGAACAATTAATGGCAACCACTAGATTGTTATGTACGACTAGGCCATTGGGTCTTGATCTTCCTTCTTCTACTTCTTCTTCCTCTTCTTTCTCTGTGAGGTGTCTAAAAATGGCGGGGTTTGATGGAGAGAAGAGAGTTTCTGAGAATTGTAGGAGGAAACCAATGGTGGCCGTGAAAGCTAGCTCAGTGGCTTTTTCGAAGAGCTTGATTACGGCACAACCTCAAGTCAATCGGGGGCTTTTGGATTTGGCTTCTTTGGTGGCAAATGTTAGCAAGGCTAAGATGATTCTATTAAGGATTGCTGTGAAACAAAGGCCACGGAAATTTCACTTGCAAATGTTCATTGAAAGGGTAGGCCACCATTTCTTTTGGAGCACCTAGCTAGCTAGCTAGCTTTTAGATATTTGCTTCTATACAATTTTTTTTAATTTTACTTATTTAGAGCCTTCACAATGGGAATGCTAAATGCCATATGTTGCCTCTATTTAGCATCTGTCTTTCAAAATTCTTCACCATCCGGACTTGTAAAAGCTTAGAATTGCAAAAAAATTTGCAATACTGCTACAGTACCCTCATAAATTTATGATGGTACTGTAGCAGCATTGTAAAACAAAATAATAATTTTTTTATTCTCACCTATAAATATCTGCCACTTTTTCTCTCTTCATTGTCTTATCTTTTCTCTCTCTCCGAAACATTCTCTGTCTTCTCTTCTCTCTCTTGTTTTTGTTCTACTGCTGCTCTCTCCTCTCCTCAAACCCAAAACCCCATTTTTCTCAAGCCCAAAACCCCGTGTGGTGGTGGTAGTAGCAAAGGTAGGCGTGGATCCTCCAATACGACGTTGTCTACCCTGTGGTGACGGCGTGGGTTGTGTGGCAATGGTGGCGGAGTGGGTTTGGGTCGGTGGTCTGTGGTGGCAGAATGGGTTTGTGGTGTGGGTTGATCTGTGATGTGGCACAGCGGTAGCAGTGGATGTAGGTATTCGGTGGTAGTGGGTAATGGGATTTTGATTTGTATGGGAGTGGGTTTTGGGTTTGGGTTTTAGATTTGTTGTGATTTACTTAATTGATTTAGGTTTTGCTCAACAACTATGTGTGTGTTTTCCGGTGTGGGTCGTGGTGGGTGGGGCGTGGTGGGTTTGTGGTGGGTGGGGCGTGGGGAGTCATGGTGGGTTTAATGGTTGTGGGTCTGTGGTGGGTATGTGGTGGGTGGGGCGTGGTGGTGCAGTGGTGGGTTATGGGTTGTGGGTTTTGTTTGGTTGTTGTGTGTGTGTGTGTGTGTGTTTTTTTTTTGGCGTGGCGGTGGCATGATTTTTGTGGCCAGTATCTGGTGGTTTTTGTGGCTGATGTCTGGTGGTTTGTGCGTGCGTGTGTGTGTTTTTTTTTTTTTTGTTGGTGGTTCTTGTGGTTCTTGTTGGTGGGTTTGGTGGTTTTTTTAATGGGTTTTCAAGTTGGCATGGTGGTGGAGTGGTGGTTGTGGTGGTGGTTGCTGGCCAGTGTCTGGTGGGTTAAATGGGATGTCAGTGGTGGTGTTTTAATGGGTTTTGCTGGAGTTGGTTGAGGGAGAGAGAGAGAAACAGTAAAATAATAATAATAATAATAATAATAATAAAAGAATATTTAAATAAAGTAACAAAAGAAATAAAAGTTGAGATGTTAGGAGTATTGTAAAATGGTATGGCATAATCGATAAAGTAGATTTTTGGGATGGGGATGCTCTTAGACTTGAGCTTGTAATTTAACTGATATTTTTTAGTATTTTCAATGAAAATATATTGAATAAAGAAAAAAGAAAAGAAAAAAACTCACTCCTATATAATTATACTTTTACTCAACTTTCAGCAAATAACCGGTTAGAGAAAAATTGCATCTAAAGTCTAAACTCACACTCATGTACCTGTTTTGTAATTCTTCATTTGTGGGGTTACTTGTTCGTGTTGAAGTATAAAGCTTAATATTCATGGGGTCATAAAAAATTCATGGGTATCTAATTGATGAATCTAAGCAGGTTCAAGTTAGGTGATAATTGAAATTTCCGAGGACTGCTTGTTTTTCATTAACAGAATATTTAGCTTGTATATTTCACAACACATTGAAATCCTAATTTTTTTTTTTCCTTCTTTGTTTTGGGTTAATGTGCAGGCTATAATTGATTGTCGATTCTTTACATTATTTGCTGTTGCGGGAACTTTACTTGGTTCAGGGTTATGTTTCGTTGAGGTAACGGCTTATTTCTTTTTCCAGCAAAAGTTTAGGACTGTGACTTTGTTTTCTTTCTTTTATACGTATATTTTTCTTTCCAATAATGACAAAGACATTATAAATTGCATGCAGGGTTGTTTTACCATACTAGAGGCATATCTCCAATATTTCCATTCGTTGTCACATAAGTCTGATCAAGGACATGTGATGCACCTACTTATTGAAGCCATAGGTATCTCTCTCAATATTACATACATGCATAATCAAATCCGTTTGGTACATGTTAAAAAATGACTCTCTATTTTAAAGGAATCCATTTAATAGTTTGAATTAGACCCAAAAAATAATAATAATAATAACACACAAATATTTCATATTTACTTGTTTTATGCGGTTCTATATATTGTTGAGCTATATGTTTATCAGCTTATCATTCTCGCAGACATGTTCCTAGTAGGAACCGCCATGCTTATTTTCGGGATGGGCTTGTACGTCATTTTTGTTGGAACAAAGACAAT
This sequence comes from Quercus glauca, assembly GCA_023736055.1. NCBI lineage: Eukaryota > Viridiplantae > Streptophyta > Magnoliopsida > Fagales > Fagaceae > Quercus > Quercus glauca. The sequence continues at coordinate 94,214,625 of CM043316.1, read as the reverse complement.
GAAAGAAAAGGGGTCAGGGCTTTCGAGATCAAACTTCTTTGGACTCTTCTATTTGAAGGTAAGCTTATCAGAACAATTTCAAAGTAATATATACATATATATATATATATATATATTTTATGAACATAATTATATGTCCTTAGTCTGTGTGTTTGTGACTTCTATTAATTACATGATTTCTGTATCTTATTTCAGTCAATACCAACATGGGTTGGGATGCAATCAGTTTCTCAAGCCAAAACGAAAATCGGCCATGCTGTGATGATGATACTTCAAGTGGGAGTGTTGGACAAGCTAAAGAGTGTACCTGTGGTTACGGGGTTGGATCTTGCATGTTTTGCCGGGGCTGTGTTTATTTCTTCGGCTTGCATATTCCTTCTCTCTAAACTCTCTGTCGGAAGTACTATGGAAGATAGGTAAAGCAATAGGAGTTCATACATGGATCAATATATTACAGGCTTCAAAAGGGAACGTTATGGTTCATCACACAATATTCTTTAATTAGAATGAACTGTATATATCTAGCTAGAGAAAGCGGGGAATCCCTGCGTTTATGAGAGTTATGTAAGATTATACATACACAGAGGAAGAAGCATAGAAGGAGTGTCTCTAAGCCCTTTACAGATATTGTAGTTCCCAACCGTAAAAGGTCCCATCACTGTTAGCCGTCAACCTTTGATCTTCTTGAACAAGTGTTTAATTTATTCGTGTAATAGCCCATTCTTATTTATTTTCTAAGTAATAGTGAGATATGCCATGTACGTGAATAGTGCACATGATGCCATTATATTGTACCATAATATGTTATTAATTCAAGAAAAAAAAGATAAGTAAATATATTATTAGTCTTTTATTTATTTTTAAAGTTGTTTCAAGTTACATCTTGGGGTAGAAGTCAAAATGTGTTTTTTTTTTTTTTTTTCTCATGGGTTGTTATTTGGAATTTAAGTTTAGAATTTTTTTCTATAATAGATTTTTTTTAGTGGATTTTAAAATAGACTTTTACTTTTAATTAATATCCTAATAAAATATTAATTAATAAGATGTAACTTGAAGAAAAAAAAAACAAAAACAAAAACGTGAGTTGTGTAGAATTTAAGTTTAATTAGAAAATTTTGATGGTAGACTTTTAATTTTATTTAAATCAAACATTTGTTAAATATTACCCCTTAATTTGAGGAAATATATCACAACAAATAATATAAAACTAATTTACTAATTATTTGTTCTTAAAATGTTGATAATAGACTTTTAGTTGCAATAGAAGTCAAAAGGTTTTATTATTATTGTTATTATATATATATATATATAAAGAAAATGTAAGTTGTTGTGAGAGATTTAAGTTTAGAATTTTTTATACTAGACTTTTAGTTTAAATAGAATTCAAATTTGTTGAAATTTAAATGTATAAAATTAATTTACTAATTAGTTGTTCTTAAAATATTGATGTAGGGTCACAATTTGCAGCTCAATCCAAAATGTATGGGATATAGGCCCAATGAGCCCAGTACAATAAATTTGTAGAGAGTAGGTTGAAGATCTGGGTTTTGATGAAGTTAGCAATGATTAGTATGGGTTTTAAATGTGATCAAATAGTAACAAAGTCAATAATCTTGCATGAAGGTGGTGTCCGAGGAGACAATATGTATTATAAAATTTAGTTAAGACGATTACAAGTTTTGCTTTTTCAGCTACAATGTCCTCTCTCTCTCTCTCTTTCTTTTTTCCATTCCCCTCTTTTGTGGAGGAGTTCTCACAATATATAGTCCCCTTGGATCATTTTCACCTTATACTTGTCAACTATTTGGGTTGCTACTTGAATATCTATTCCATCAGCCACCTCCTTTGGCCTTTTGTGAGTTGTAGTTGCCAATGAAATACTATTCAGAGGTCTTTTCCACATAAATGCGATCAGGAAAGTAGTTGATGTGCATTTAATGTGGTGGCATCAGCTTTCCTTTTAGATATTTCTGGGTTCTTATCTCTTCTGTACGTGTATGAGGATCATCCTTGTCATGAGAATCTCCTAGAAGGTCACCTAAATTGCTGAAGTACAGAGCCGATTAGTATTTACTCTTATCCGAGAATGTGTTTCTTCTCGGACCATCTTCCTCTACTCCATCTTTTATAATTCTGGACTTTGGGCTTCTTTTAATTACTCACCCCTTCTCGGACACACATATCCCCAAATAAAACCCAAGGCCCAATATACAATCCTGGATTTTTACCCCTACAATTAATAATAGACTTTTAGTTGGAATAGAAGTCAAAATTTGTTTTTTTTTTTTTTTTTTTTTTTAATTTTAGAAAGAAAATGTAGGCTATTGTTTGGGATAAGAGAATGGAATAGAAAAAATAAGTAACTTTGTTTGAGAGTAATATAGAGAAAAATTAATGAAATCATTTTATGACCCCTATTTTAAAATAAACGGCTAAATATATAAGGGTATTTTGAGAGTTTTAGTAATAAATTCATTAAATCTAATTCTATTTCCTCCAATTTCTCTTAATTTTGAAGGGAATGAAATTTGAAAATTTTTGAATGAATAAAGAGGAATGAGTAATTAAGTATTCCTTCCTACATATTTCCTCTCCACTTAAACTCCAAAACAAGGGAATAAACTTTATATTATCTATTAAAACTCCGATACAAGGAAATTGAAGAATATTTTAAAATTATTTTTTTTTTCATTCATTTTCATTCAATTTCTTTTCCTCCTCCCAAACAAGGCTTAAGTTTAATATTTTTTTATAATAGAATTTTAGTTTAGATATATATATATATATATATATATATTTAGAAGAATTTTGAATAGAATTTAAATCTGTTGAAATTTAAATAATAAAGTTTTACCTAAATTAAACAATTGTTAAATATTACCCTTAATTTGAGGAAATATATCCTAACAAATAATATAAAATAAATTTACTAATTAGTAAGAGTAGCCGCTTGACGTAACCATGACTTCTAAATCTAATTTTTATTATATAGCAAATATATGATGCGTGTGTACCATGTATATATAAATAAATTATATGAATTCTCTTGAAATTTTAGTTTCGTTTTAATTTAACCCTTGGATTACTTGTTGCAAACTTGCAATTTAAAATCCCACACTTTTTTCTCCTCCCCTCTCTCTTTCTGTCGCTGCCCAGTGCCCACAAAGAAAAAACGACATCGTGTTGTCGTAAAGAAGAAAAAAAAAAAAAAAAACAGAGGAAAATAAAATAAGTACTTGTTTCTGTCCACCGTTCTCTTCTCTTTTGTCCTCTCTCTCTCTCTCTCTCTCCGCCTTCACAGTTCGGTCACCCACCACCACCGCCTACCCCAACTCTCCTCCGGTGACCAAATTTCGTCCATCTTACCGGAGCTAGGAGCTAGGAGCTAGGAGCTAGCCCCCTAGGCTTGGCACCACATTGACAGGGGCGGCCCTAGACATTTTGGGGCCTAAGGCGAGAACTAAAAATGTATGTGTATGTATATGTGTGTTTATGTATGTATATGTGTATGAGTGTGTATGTGTATGTGTATGTTTATGTGTGTGTATGTGTATGTTTATGTTTATGTGTATGTGCATGTGTGTTTATATTTATGTTCATTTATGTTTATGTATATGTGTATGTTTATGTATGTGTATGTGTACGAGTGTGTATGTCTATGTTTATGTTTATGTGTATGTGTTTATGTTTATGTTCATTTATGTTTATGCATATTTATGTACGTGTGTATGTTTATGTATGTTTATATTTATAAACATAAATATATTTATGTACGTGTGTATGAGTGTGTATGTGTATGTTTATGTATGTATATGTGTATGTTTATGTATATGTGTATGTGCATGTGTGTTTATGTTTATGTGTGTATATGTGTATGTTTATGTTTATGTGTTTATGTATGTGTATGTGTATGAGTGTGCATAAGTATGTTTATGTGTATGCTTATGTACGTGTGTATGTTTATATATGTTTATATTTATAAACATAAATATAAATAGAAACACACATACATATAAATACATGAACACAAATACAAACAAACACGTATAAAGTCACATAAATATAAACATAAACACATACACATACACATAAACATAAACATACACAAACACACATAAAAGCTCGATTTAGCACACCAAAGCAACTAACGAAATTTTTTGAGAATTGATATTTATGTATGTGCATGTGTGTTTATATTTATGTTCATGTGCATGTGCATGTGTGTGTGTGTTTATATTTATGTTCATTTATGTTTATATATGTGTGTGTGTGTGTGTGTGTGTTTATGTATGTATATGTGTATGAGTGTGTATGTGTATGTGTATGTTTATATTTATGTGTATGTGCATATGTGTTTATGTTTATGTTTATTTATGTTTATGTATGAGTGTATGAGTGTGCATGAGTATGTTTATGTGTATGTTTATGTACGTGTGTATGTTTATATATGTTTATATTTATAAACATAAATATAAATAGAAACACACATACATATAAATACATGAACACAAATACAAACAAACATAAATACACATACACATAAACACGCATAAACAAACATTAACAAAAACAAACAAACATAAACACACATACACATAAACACACACACATAAACATAAACACATACACATAAACAAGTACTTATTTTATTTTCCTCTGTTTTTTTTTTTTTTTATTCTTTACGACAACACGATGTCGTTTTTTCTTTGTGGGCACTGGGCAGCGACAGAAAGAGAGAGGGGAGGAGAAAAAAGTGTGGGATTTTAAATTGCAAGTTTGCAACAAGTAATCCAAAGGTTAAATTAAAACGAAACTAAAATTTCAAGAGAATTCATATAATTTATTTATATATACATGGTACATATATATACAAGTAATCCAAGTGTCCACCGTTCTCTTCTCTTTTGTCCTCTCTCTCTCTCTCCGCCTTCACAGTTCGGTCACCCACCACCACCGCCTACCCCAACTCTCCTCCGGTGACCAAATTTCGTCCATCTTACCGGAGCTAGGAGCTAGGAGCTAGGAGCTAGCCCCCTAGGCTTGGCACCACATTGACAGGGGCGGCCCTAGACATTTTGGGGCCTAAGGCGAGAACTAAAAATGTATGTGTATGTATATGTGTGTTTATGTATGTATATGTGTATGAGTGTGTATGTGTATGTGTATGTTTATGTGTGTGTATGTGTATGTTTATGTGTGTGTATGTGTATGTTTATGTTTTATGTGTATGTTTATGTTTATGTGTATGTGTTTATGTTTATGTTCATTTATGTTTATGTGTATGTTTATGTGTATGTGTATGTTTATGTATGTATATGTGTATGTTTATGTATATGTGTATGTGCATGTGTGTTTATGTTTATGTGTGTATATGTGTATGTTTATGTTTATGTGTTTATGTATGTGTATGTGTATGAGTGTGCATAAGTATGTTTATGTGTATGCTTATGTACGTGTGTATGTTTATATATGTTTATATTTATAAACATAAATATAAATAGAAACACACATACATATAAATACATGAACACAAATACAAACAAACACGTATAAAGTCACATAAATATAATGTGACTTATGTTTATGTGTATGCTTATGTACGTGTGTATGTTTATGTATATGCATGTGTGTTTATGTGTATGAATATGTATGTGTATGTGTATGTGTATGTTTATGTTTATGTTTATGATGTTTATGTTTATTTATGTTTATGCATATTTATGTATGTGTTCATGCATAAACATACATAGACATAAACACACATACAGACTGAGAAAAATTAAACCCTCATATAGACTGGAAAAAATTGCAAACTAACATCAATCCTCAAACAATTTCGTTAGTTACTTTGGTGTGCTAAATCGAGCTTTTATGTGTGTTTGTGTTTATATTTAAGTTTATGTATGTGTATGTTTACGTTTATGTGAGTTTATACGTGTTTATGTGTATATGTGTTTATGTTTATGTATATGTATATTTATGTTTATGTGTATTTGTATGTGTATGTGTATGTGTATGTTTATGTATGTGTGTGTATGTGTGCTTATGTGTATGTATTTATGTGTGCTTATATTTATGTATGTTTATGTGTATGTGTATGTGTTTAAGCGTGCTTATGTATGTGTATGTGTATGTGTAGGTATCTTTGTCTTTTTCAGATTCAGGTGTAATACCTTGATGCAATTGTAATTAATGGCTGAGATTAAAAGTTGAAAAAATAACTTTCAATCTCAACCATTAAATAAAATATATTAAAGGAGAGTTAAAAAGTTTATAAAAAAAAGAGTAAAAATGTAAAAAAAATACCTATGACAGTGCACCTGATCTCAGTCTGTCTTTCTTCTCTCACCATTTTTCTTTTCTTTTTTTTTACGCGGTGCTTTGTTTTTCTTTCTTTTATTTCTTTTTATACGTCGCCTAAACTGACAGGAGAGGAGCGAGCGAAAGCCACGTCAAGAAAGGAAATCGAAGATTGTGCTGCCGAGCCAAAAACTATGAAAATCTCTTCCTCTCAACTCAAACGATCCTCTTAAGTGAAATTGTGGCTCACGAGGCTTCACCGGATTATGGTGTGTGATTTTTGGTTATTTATTTATTTGAGATTATGAAGCAAATAGTTTTTATATTTTGTTTACCCTTTCTATTTTCTAAAAACATTTTTTTGGGAAATACCATTTTTTTTGCTTTGCTTTCAGTCTATCATTCTTGCTTGTGGGATGTGTTTGATTAATTGAATCTAAAATTAGTTCAACAAGATGATTCTTCTTCTAAAATATAATAACAAAATCAATATATGTTTTTTTAATGGTGGGTTCACTTTCAGTGTTTTCATTTTGTGATTTTGGTTGTTTTGTGGGTTTTGTACTTTAATTTCGGTGGGTGTGATTTGATTTGTTATTTGGTGGGCTTCTAGGTTTTTGTTGCGATTTGATTTTGGCTGGGTTTTAGCAGTGGTGGTGGTCGTGATTTGATTTTGGCTGGGTTTTGGCAGTGGTGCGTGGTTGGAGGTGATGAGGTTGAAAAGCTCCGACCATGGAGGTTTAGAAGGAGAGCTTGGTGGTTAGCCACGGAGCACGGTGTGACGTGGGTTGAGACAGAGAGAGGATGAGAGGGAAACAAGGGCGACCCTAGACATTTTGGGGTTTAAGGCGAGAACTAAAAATGGGGCGTTTTTTATACTTATATATTGATTAAATTAATGTTTATTTAATATTTTTATATTATATTTTTCATCATTATTTTCATTTTCTTCTAAATTATTTTGAAGTTCATTATCAAGATTTGTTGTATTGCAAAATTGAACATCATTTTCTTCTAAATTATTTTGGTGAATTTCTTGCTCATTTGTGATATTTTCATCTAAATTTTGTATTATATTTTGTTTATTACTAATAACAAATTTATCCATTGATCCTTTTTGAGACTCAATTAATTTTTCTTCTTTTTTTCTTTTTTTAAGTTTTTCATATCCAGATGCATATTTTCTAGTAGACATTTCTAATCAAACAATATATTTATAAAGACTAAAATAAAAAATAACTTTCAAGTGTAGAACAAATGAGAAATAGAACCTGATTTATATAAAAAATATTGTTGTAATTTCACTAAATAATAACAAGTTTTTAGCAATCTTAACCTGTATAAATTAAAAAAAAATTAAGCACAAGCATAACGAAAATTTAAGCACAGCCATAACACTAACACAAGACTTATTAATAAGACCCACTCACCAAAAAAATAAACACAAAGCAAATCCTATCTATAACCAAAAAAAAAAAAAAAAAATGCAGGCTTTAAAAAAAAAAAAAAAAAAAAAAAAAAAACTTGAAGGCCCAAACTTAACGCCCAGTCCAGGGACAGGGAGGGTCCAGGCAGCCATAATGATAAACTGATAAGTGATAAACAAAGTTACAAAAGCAGCCAGGGAGGGCCCAAATAAACAAAGTTATCTTAAGTTCTTAACAAATAAAATGGAGTGCCCTGTGCCCAAATATTTACTATAATTTTATACCTGATTCCTGAGGTGTGGTGAGCAGTTGAGACTTGAGAGAGGCGGAGAGCAGAGAATCAGAGAGCGGCTGAGGCTGAACAGTGGAGACTGGAGACTAGAGAGAGGCGGAGAGCAGAGACTAGAGAGAAAGGTAAAATTTTTAGGGTTTTGAGTGGATTTATTTGTTTTGTTTCGTGGTTAATCTCTTAGACTGGATTTGTAGTTTATCTGGTTGATTTTTGGTTAATGATTTTGTTTAGAACCAATGTTTAATAGGATTTACCAAAATTATTTGTTTTTTTTGGTTAAAAGGATGTGCCAGATTATTTTTGAAACTAAATTTGTTTTTCCTCTACTAGTCGGTTCTTTTCTAAAATTTTGGGGCCCCCTTCCACTTGGGGGCCTTAGGCAATTGCCTAACTCGCCTAAGGGAAGGGCCGGCCCTGCACATTGAAAAACTAAGGTAATTTTTTTCTTCTTCTAAATTTCCTCACAATCTAAAACTGCTCGATTCATGTTTATACATGTTGAATTCGGAACAATCTAACATAATGTAAGTTGATAATATACCCATCACTTTTGTTAGTGTAGGTTCGGATTTCTTACTTTGCCATGAAATTTATTCTCCAATTTTTGATTGTCTTACTGGGTTAGGAATGTGCTGGAGATATTAACTTAAAGCTAATTTGGATGGAGTGCGTGGTTCAGGGAATTATAGAGACACAGGTAAATTTTCAAAATAAAATAAAGGGCCCATTTCTTTCTAATTGTTCCTTGTGATTTTTGCATTGATTTCGTTTTTGAATGCTTATAGTGTTTTGCCCATTTAAAGGTGCCTTAAACTTCTATTTTCATCTATCTAACAATTTCTGTAACAACATAGGTATAAAAAAGTTTTAGTTGACACATATGTTATGCCAATTAAGGAAGTAACAGAGAGTATGACTTCAAATATAATAGACTTGGGGAAAAGAATAATACATTTGACTGATGTTGAGGATCCATAACCCACCCCAAATCTTGGGACTAATGGTTGGTTAGTTGTTGTTGTATTGACTTTTAGTAGTGTAGAGGATGATGAAGTTGTTCAAGCGGGGAAATGGATACATATTTGTACTAATTTAAAGAATGAGCATGCTATAACCGCTTAGCAACACCGTCTTGATTTGAATTCATTGATTGGTAGAAGTATCTTACTTTAAGATCATCGTGAGATCCTGAAGTCGTTGAAATTTCAAGTTATAACCCCGCCTCTATGGGGAGATGTTGATGTCAATTTTCGCTTAGGCTTCTTTACACTTAAATAGGCTGTGATATATTCTAATCTACTTTTGGTGATTGTAACCTCATGTATTCGAATACTATATGCACAAGGTGGAGTAGAATGTTACGTGCAATTCCAAAAGAGAGGTAGTAGGATGATTTACAAACTGAGTCCTGTTGGTCCTTAGGAACCTTCCCTCCCCCCCCCCCCCCCCCTCCCTCCCAAAAAAAGAGAGCAATAAATTACCAAGAAAAAAAGGGTTCCTTACAATAGACAAAATCATATTCTAACTTTAAGTTTGTAATTAATACAACATTCGGGCTACTGGTGGTGTTGGAAAACTCGAGAAAATTTTTGCCGTAATTATTCTGAAATTTGAAGCTACCATATGTAACTTTGAGGTATGGGTAATCTATGTTTCATATGTTAAATATTTCTGAAATTTCTCTTAATTCTAAATGCAATGCTCGCCCCAAATGGTAGCAATTGGTTGGGGATCATGCCTTATGAAGTGGAAGTCATTAATTTGAATCTCTCATGGGGACCAAAACTTACTTATCCAAAAAAAAAAAAAAATCAAGGTGCAGTTCTCAATTATTTCAATCTCTTGCTAGAGAAAGAAAGAAGGGGCAAAAGTATACCACTCTCTTGTTGGCTCAAAATGGAAGGTTCCTGTATAATGTCACACACCATTGGCTTTGGCTTGGGTTCAATACATTGTCTTGTTTATCAATATAATTGGTGTTAACTTCTGCATTGTATGGGACGTGCTTAAGCTTTGTAGAGAATCTAGAGATTGAAGAGCTTATATTCAAATTTAAACAAATTGAGTTTGCTGGCCTACTAACATTCTATGTTGCAAAACTTAAATTACCTCCTTTTGTTAGTCCTTTATTTTTCTTTGGGATAATTACATATTACCCACCTCTGGATTGGCTCAACTTCACTTTGCCATTTGTGGTTTGAAAGTTGTTACTTTACCCAATTAAGGTTAATTCTATTACGCAGCCATAACCCACCTCACTCTTTTCTATTAGAAAACACTTTTTAAATTTAAAAATAACTTAAAACAGATCGAACAGCCTCTGTACAAGAACTTTCTCTTATCTTGTCACAAAAATAAGAGAAACAATCTACGACTATACTTAAACAGTCATTAAAAAACTTCTTAGGAATCTTAAATCTCTTGCTAAAACCAATAATAGCTGATGCTTCTTGTAAGCGAAGCTCATTTTCTCTATGAGATACATTATCACAACCCATTTCGTAGTGTTTGTAACTATAGGTCGAGCTTGTTCTACGACAACACTCAATTTTCTTAGCCTCTCTTTTCCAAATGTACAAAGTCCTCACCAACACAATCCAACCCTTCAAAAATCTCACACACACACACACAAACTTATAAAAGAGCAATAATGAGCTTGTTGTGGGACCTGGTAAGAGAGAACCAATTTGCTTTTTGCCTCACTTTTTTTTTGATAAGTAAAAAGATGTATATTCAAAGAGCTACCTCAAGAAAACCAAAAGGTAGAGCAAGGAGTACAGAGAAGGAAACAAACAACAAGAAAAGACAACAAAACAAACAAAGCCAACAAAAGAACTAAGTACAGAGCAGAGAATTAAGGAACGAAGGGAGAGAGTCACTAGAGGTGATTCCCCAAGCCCTAGTCCAATCAAAAAGAGAACCACTAAAGAAAGCGAGCAACTGATTATCAGATTTGTCCGTATCCTCAAAGGTTCGCCAGTTCCGCTCCCTCCAGATACACCACATAAGACACAAAGGAGCTAAATTCCAAATGCTAGAAGAGTGCTTTCCAAACCAATTCCACCAACCAAAAAGCATATCTGCAACCGATCTTGGCAGAACCCAAAAGATCCTAAAAGTTCTAAAAACCAAGCTCCACAGCTGAAAAGCTTTTTCACAATGGAGAAGCAAATGGTTCACCGTCTCCCCGTTACTACGACACATAATGCACTGGTCAACAAAAACAACTCCTCTATGCCTCAGAATGTCCCTTGTAAGAATCTTCTCCCAAGTTGCAGTTCAAACAAAGAAAGAGACGCGCGGAGGAGCCTTAACCTTCCAAATACTTTTCCAAGGAAAGATAATAGGCAAAGGACAACGAAGCTTGTTGTAGAAAGAGCGGATGTCAAAATCCCCCTTCTTTGTCAACTTCCACCTCATACGGTCTCCGAGCTCAGATCGAGGTAAATTAGAACCCAAGGTACAAAGGAATTCATCCACCTCACCCATCTCCCAATCATTAGGACCCCTTAATAAGTGAACATTCCAGCTTCTCCAAGCCTCCGTCCCCAACCTTTCGAGAGACAAGGCCACCGATGCCTCTCTATTAGAAGCAATCCCATCCACTAATGGGAAGGATCGATGGAGTGGTAAGTCCCCACACCACCTATCTATCCAAAACTTCACTCTATCCCCCACCCCTACCTCAAACTGAATGCATTTACTAAACGCCTCCCAACCTTTATGAATACTTCTCCATAAACCACACCCATAGGCACCCCTACCCAGCTTAGAAGACCAACCCCCCCACTCTTCCCCGAACGTCGAAACTACAACTCTCCTCCAAAGACGAGTCTCCTCAACCCTAAACCGCCATAACCATTTTCCTAATAAGGCTTTATTGAAAGTGGTTATTTTTCTTACACCCAGACCACCGTTCGCCTTAGGAGCACACACCTTATCCCACCCCACCAAGTGAGCCTTCGAATCCCCCCACAAGAAGTCCCTTTGCATCTTCTCAATCTTATTCGCCACATGCGATGGGATGGTAAAAAGAGACAAATAATAAGTAGGACGGCTAGCTAGCGTACTCTTAAGTAACGTCAGTCTTCCACCTTTCGACAAATATAGCTTCTTTCTCCCAGCCAGCTTCCGCTTAATTTTCTCCAAAATAGGATTCCAAATAGATGGAGATTTATGAGGAGCCCCTAACAGCATACCTAGATAGGTCATAGGCAAAGTCCCAATCCTACAACCCAGAATCTCTGCCAAGGCATCCACATTATTAACCTCTCCTATTGGAACCATCTCGCTTTTCAAGACATTAACCTTCAAACCTGTCACAGCCTGAAAACAAAGGAGAAGCATCCGAACGTGAAGGATCTGCTCCACTTCCGCATCACAAAAAAGAATAGTGTCATCCGCAAACAGAAGATGAGAGACACATTCCCCTTCACCCCGTCTACCATCTGCCTTAAAACCCTTGATCAAACCAGCACCTTCAACTCTTTTCAACATTCTGCTTAAAACCTCCATAATAACCAGAAACAACATAGGAGAAAGCGGGTCCCCTTGTCTCAGACCCCTCGTGCTCCTAAAAAAGTCAGCTGGAGTCCCATTAACCAAATAGAGAATTGAACAGTTGAAATACAAGTCCGGATCCATCTACACCACTTCTCCCCAAAGCCCATTCTCTTCAAGAGATCTAGTAAAGCCTCCCAATTCACGTGATCATAAGCTTTCTCGATATCAAGCTTACAAATAACCCCTGGAGTCTTACTCTTAACTCGGCTATCAACACACTCATTAGCAATAAGAACTGAGTCAAGAATTTGTCTACCTCTCACAAAACTATTCTGGGACTCAGAGATCAGTTGGTCTAAAACCATCTTCAAACGATTTGCCAAAACCTTAGACAAGATCTTGTACAAGCTCCCCACCAAGCTAATAGGCCTGAAATCTCGGATATTGGAAGCATCATTCTTCTTAGGAATTAAGACTATGAAAGTAGCGTTCAGAGATTTCTCAAACTTACTGTGAAGATAGAACTCCTCAAAAACTGCTAGAACATCTTTTTCCACCACTCTCCAACAATGGTAAAAGAAGGCCATAGAAAAACCATCTGGGCCTGGGGCTTTATCCCCAGCCAACTCATTAACAGCTAGAAGAATCTCCTCCTTCTCAAACCTCCTTTCAAGCCAGCACCTCTCCGACCCAACTATCTGATCAAACTCCAAACCTTCCGCAAAAGGCCTCCACTTCTCTGTCTCCTGATACAAATTTTTATAAAATTGGACCACTTGAGCAGTCACCTCAGACTCCTCCTCATAAACCACCCCATCCACCTCCAAAATGCTTAGATGGTTAAACCTTCTACGGGAATTAGCCATCTTATGGAAGAATTTAGTATTATTATCTCCTTCCTTAATCCATAACATTCTGGATTTCTGTCTCAATGAGATTTCTTCCAAAGAAAGAAGACTCTCTACTTCGGATCTCACCACAATTCTCTCGCATGTCTCTGCATCAGAGAGGCCAAACTCCCCTTCCTTGGCATCAAGCAATTTCAAAGCCTCTAATAATTGAGACTTTTTGCGTCCGACATGACCAAACTCCGAACGGTTCCACTAAATGATATCTTCTTTCAAGGCCTTCAATTTTTTGGCAAACACAAAGCTAGGAGTACCAGAGAAAGAATGCCGATTCCACCAAGAGTGAACTCTATCAAAGAATCCATCCGTCTTTAACCACATATTCTCAAACCTAAACGAACTTTTCCCCCTCGCCATTCCCCCAACCTCCACCAGAATTGGAAAATGATCTGAAACAGGACGAGGTAAAATCCGCTGAATCACATCCGGGTATTGCTCTTCCCAATCATGAGACACCAACACTCTGTCTATCCTAGACATTGAAGGCTGATCGGAGTTGCTAGACCAGGTAAAACTCCCTCCCTCCAAAGGCAAATCAATCAAATTAAGATCCTCAATGAACTCCGAAAAAAGTTCCATAGCCGGAGTAAGACGAGAATTACCCGACCGTTCACTCGGGAAACGAACAATATTAAAATCCCCAATGCAACACCAAGGGACGTTCCAATATTGCTGAATACCAACCAACTCGTCCCACATAAGTCCCCTCGCATTATTATCAATTGGGCCATAAACCCCAGAACACGCCCAGGTAAAGCCATCCCCCACCCCTTTCCACAGAACAAACACAGAAAAGGAACCCAGTAGAAAGTCCAACCTCTCCAAGACCCTCTTATCCCACATCAGCAAAACCCCACCCGCCGTCTGGATAGCATCTAAAGCCACCCAATCCACAAAAGGAAAGCTTTATCCATTTTGCAGCCAATGTTAGTTTGTTTGGGGGGGGGGGGGGGGGGGGGGGGGGGGGGGGGGGTGTCCTTTTTTGGGTGACAAGGTGAGTGAAAATATTTAGATAGAGGTGTTTGATTCGTTTTAAGTTAAGTTTTAGTCTTAAAATTTGTTTTTATAACGGAAAAGAGTGAGGTGGAAGTTATGGCTGTGTAATGGAGTTAAACCACAAATGACAAGGTGGGTAAAGTGACAATTTTCAAACCACCAATGACAAAATGAAATCAGGCCAAACCACAAGTGGGTTATATGTAATTATTCTCTTTTCTTTTTTTGATAAGTCCTTTTGTTGGTCCTTTATTTTATTTGTTATATAATTAAAATCATTTTTAATGTCCACGACTTGCCGATGATGGTTATCAGCTCCTATTTTCTTTTTGCTGACCCTTCAAAAGATTTTTTTTAATCATTTCTCTATTTTTTAATTTTGGAAAAAAAAGGGTTCGATGGTATTTCAAGTTGTCTTAAACATGATTTACATTTTGCAGCATGTTGAGGCCCTCGAAATTCTTCTTCAGGGTCTTTGTGGTGTTCTTAAAGAACGCTTGAGGATCCATGAAATATGCCTTAAAAGTGGACCAAACCTTGGTGAGTTTATGCATGCATATTTCTTTCTGATATGGAGCTGTGTGCCTAGGTCAAGCTTTGATAGTTCATGCGACAAACTAATCAGGTCAACTTGGAATAGGTCCTTAACCTTTTGTAAGTCTATACTGAAGGCAATGAAATATCCTTCAGTGGTTATTTGATACAATGTTGACCCATATTGGTCACCTATTTGATTCTTTCACTTTGTGACTCTATTCTTGGTTCATATTTATTGTTCATTTAGCTTCCATGTTATGAAGTTTTGATACAATTTTGAAGGCAATGAATTTCTCCCATGAAAGTTAGGTGCGACACATAAGTTGATCTTTATTGTTTATTATTTTTTAATATGTTTCATGTCATGCTTAAAATGCAATAAGCAGGGTGGCTAAGGTCATTGTTGGTTACTCAGCCACCTAACAATGAAAGAAAACAAAAGAGAAAAAGAATTGGGGTGTGAAAGCTTACCTTGGTCATCTACATATATAGATGCATACTAAATATGACCACATTTTATATGTAATTCCCCCCACCCCCCGATAAGTAAGTTTTATACATAATTAAGAGCCTGTCATGATTTTCTGAGGATGTTTGTTATCTGACTCCTTATTAGTAGTAGTTCAAATAAAAAGCATATCAATGGGTTTAGAAGCTCTCTCCCCCTCCTTAGTTCTCTTTCCTTTATTTCTTTTTTCTATGTTCTTTTTCTTTTAGGGGCTGTAGCTTCAGAGGTTCGACTCTTATGTGATCTTGAGCAGCCTGAACCCACATGGTAAAACTTGGATCTTTCCCCTTCCCATCGTGTTTATTAAATTTTGTACGTGTGTTTGTGTTTGCACCTGTGCATATTATTGTGCTTGAGTGTAAAAAATAAATTTTTGTAGGACCGTTAGACATATAGGAGGTGCAATGAGGGGTGCAGGTGCTGAGCAAATTTCAGTTCTAGTGAGGACCATGGTGGAAAGCAAAGTCAGCAAGAATGTGCTCCGCTTATTTTATGCACTAGGCTACAAGTTAGACCATGAGCTGCTAAGAGTGGGATTTGTCTTCCATTTCCAAAGGGGTGCTCAAATCACTGTTACTGTGTCTTCAGTTAATAAGATGCTGAAACTACATGCAACTGATGAGGCTGTGCCTGTAACTCCGGGTATACAGATGGTTGAAGTGACGGCCCCCGCATCTGCTGAAAATTATACTGAAGTTGTTTCTGCAGTGTCATCTTTCTGTGAATATCTTGCACCGTAAGAGCTTTTATCACTCTTAAAATGCATAGCTAGGAAGCTTGCTACGCTTAGCCACCCTGCATATTGCATTTTAAGCCTAGGACCACTGGTGTACACTTGTTAACTGGCCAGATTACTCAGTCCATGAACTTCTATTCTTTTAAAGGGACAATTGGGTCATCACCCTTTAGCGCATGTATATTTCAATAGTTGAAGGGGGGTGGGGAAGGGAGGATTTGAACTTTTCAGCATAGTTTAAAATTTAAATAGTGGTTTATGAGAAAATCTTTGGCATGGCATTTATTATATGCTTTTAGATTATGTGGTTCCAGACATCTGTTAGGTCAGGATAATCAACTTTATCAACCAAATAAAAAGGTTAGGATAATCAAGATCAAGGTTGAACTTGCCATGAGCCTTGTAACTCAACTAATTGACACCTCTTGATGTTAAAAAGACATCCTAGGTTTAAATACACCCTCCCTTGTAACTACTGAAAAAAATAATAATAATAAAGATCAAGGTTGAACTCGCCTGTCCTGAAATTTTGTAGCACTTAAACTTTTTGGTCCGACAGTAACATCTGTGAACTTCTGGCATTTATTTTTCAGGCTCCTGCATTTGTCAAAACCGGGAATTTCAACAGGGGTTGTTCCAACTGCTGCTGCTGCTGCTGCATCTCTTATGTCAGATGGTGGGGGTACAACCTTATAGTGGGGTTGTAAATTGCAAGAGTTGAAAGTTCTGTATTTATGATGAATTTGCTGTCAAAACTGTAAAAGTTGGTAGTATTTTCGTAACTATAACTATATGAAGCCTTTGTAGGGTCTTTGATTAGAAATGAGAGTTATAAAATTTAAATGCTTTTTTTGAGGCTTTTGCTAATCAACTTGAACAGATTGAATTCTTTACTTTGGTAGTTAAATTGACTTCAGTAGTCCATTTCTTTATCATTTCCCACAGATGGAAGAATTTGAAAGGAAAGTTTTATTAGGTATCCAAAACCTTCATTCAAGAATGACTTCATGTGGCCACAACTGAGAACAGAGTGTACTTTACATGTCCCATTCTATTGGCATTCTCAAGGACCAGGTTTTTTGTACTAATCTATAGTTGAGTTTAATTGGAAAACTAAGGCACAATAACGAATGAATTGTTCTTAAGTTTTGTCATAAATTATGAGAGTTTTGTTTCAGGTATGTTACATATATCCTTGGAACATCATATATCATTAAATTACATTACCTGTGACAGTCTTCTAAAAAAAGAAAATTACATATATCCTTGGAACATCATTATTTTACTTACTGGTGACTCGTGAATATCATTAAATTACTAGGGATTGTGAAAACATATAAACAAAACAAAATATCATTACATTACTAGGGTATAAAATAATTGCAAAAAATTGGGTGGGCATGAGTCTTTGTATATGATAATCGCCTTATCTTCCTCTGGTCTCCACTACTCTCTCTTCTTACCCATTAAACTTTTGGAGTGTAAATAAGAAAACCCTGCTAGTTTCATTAATAATTAAGATGATGATTTTAATGAGTTTAAATATGACCTCGATCTATAGGTTTTTCAAAGCAATTATCTAAAATTAAAATAAACAAATCTTTTTTTTTCATGTGCAATGCTATGCACGTATTTGTACTGTATCTGCACATATATATAACTTGCTCTGTAATGGTACATTAATATAACTTATCTTCGTCCTTAATTTGAAGAAGAAAGTGAAGGTGAGAGGACAAACAACTAATTAAACAAAATTGTACAAACAGAGCATACATGGAAATTGGAACAGAGGAGATAAAAATTATTTTCACCTAAATACAACCAAAAGCCTAATTAGGGAGTTTACATATCTCAAAGCATGAGATGCTCTCCAAAAAGATAGATTGTAAAACCATTAAAAACGTCAAATGATAATCGGAGAAACAGACCAATGCGGCTTTACAAAGAACAACTTGATGGATCTACAATAGATTATTTAGACTTGGAAATAGACAGAAACTAAATATACAGTACCAGTGCTTCCCTTTCACCACAAAGAGATGCTGAAATGTCTTTCAGTGGTGCATGTGACATATCTCGCAAGTTACATTTTCCCAGGAATTGGCAAAAGTACACCGATCACAATACCAATGCTCTTCCATATAACTCTTGCCAGCTTCTTGCACCTCTAATAGACCATTCTCTAATGCTCTAACCAGCTTCTCAAAGTATTTTTTGGTAACTCCCGTTAAGCTCTTCAGCTTTAACTCGAACCCTTCGAAATTTACTGATCTCTCATCAGCATTAAGAAACTGCCTCACTTCCTTCTCAGCATATCCATGAAGCCTTTCAAGACCAGCCTCTGCTTCCCCTTGCAAAAACTCGAAAAGCTGCTTCTTAGCATCCTCAGCCTCAGGCAGATAGTACCCATATGCATAGGTCCACTTCAACACTCTTCTACATTCAACTATCTGTTGCCAAGCCTCCGCTATGAACCCCAGCTCAATTTGGGTTTTGCCATGTATCTCACTGAGCTGCTCAATCTGCTCGGTTTGCACTCTACCCAAGTCTGAAACAGCTTTTAGCCTTGACAAGTTATGAGCTGCCCATCTTTCATAGTAATGATTGTACTTCTGTACATGTCTCTTTGCCTCTTCTACCTCTTTTCTCTTGTCTTCCTTATAACCATTACAGTTGATATGATTATGCCAATCACCAAGGCATATCCAGCAAAACTGATAACGACAAGGTGAATGGCATGTCATATGCATACACCCCTCGTTTTTTTCAATTGGTTTTGCACACTTGGGACAAGGCTTTGTTTGAGCCAATATCCAAGTCTTGGTTTCAGACTCATCATCATTCTTCGCCATCCAATTAGCCACAGTTTCACAATCCACAGGTCGATGAGC
This sequence comes from Quercus glauca, assembly GCA_023736055.1. NCBI lineage: Eukaryota > Viridiplantae > Streptophyta > Magnoliopsida > Fagales > Fagaceae > Quercus > Quercus glauca. The sequence continues at coordinate 94,195,527 of CM043316.1, read as the reverse complement.
ATCCTCAACACAATTCCAACAAAAACTAAAATCACAAGCACAAGTCACATCCCAACCTTGATTATCATCGAACTCAATTGCGTGCTCGCAGCCCGGACCAGGACACCACTTGATCTTCTTATTCTCCTCGACATAAGACCTGTAAAGATAAGTCGAATACTTCTGCTTTTCCTCCTCAGAAACCAAACTATTCACCATGTCTCGATCAACAACCGCAGAACATGACATGTCGGGGCACCTCAGCATCAAACATCCAGGACCATCGTTGATCGAAGTCCTAATATAACCTCGAAAACATTCGACACAATAAGGATGACCACACGCGGCAGAGACAATTTCATCGCGTGTTGGGAACAAATCGAAACATATTCCACACTTGACTTCAGTACTGTCAAGTGGGAATTCGATGATGGGTAATAAACCCAAGTTTTTTCTGACTCGATCTTCGTCAGAAAACCATGCCTCGTGAACCTTACCAGCACTCCAATTATAGTGACGGAGTAAAACTGTTGCGACGGCTTTTGATACAGAGAGAACCGTGGCAACTTCTGCAATAGTGTTCTCTTGGCGTTCACGTATATCTGATTGCTTCAACACCGTGTAGTTTCGGTCCGGAGGACCTTCAAGACGAGGCCTTTTAGCAGCAGGACTATCGGAATCAGAATCCATGGAGTCCTCTTCTTTGATCAACGAGTCATAGTTACAGTCAGTGTTGTTTGCATCTTCGCCGTAATAATCGTTGACATCATTGTCGCTACCGATGTTGATCTCGTCGCCGAACTCCATGGCTTAAAAATCAAAGCTTTGAGTGATAATCGAAAACCCTAACAAAAGAGAGAGAGAGTAAAGGTGGGATTGTGTTTGGGTTTGGGTTTGTGTTTGGCCAGTTTGGGTGTGTACTTTGTTGAAGAACACTTTACTGATCAAAATGCCTTATAAAAGGAGTGAGAGATTACTTCACAGAAATAGCAGCCCAATTGAAAAAGAGTTTAGATGCTAATATACTACATATTGGTATTATCGATTATGATTCCTTTATTAGTCCAAAAAGAGAATATTAAAAAGTCACCGGGGGAATAAAACCAATAGTAAAAGGTTAAAAATTTTATGGCTACATATAAAATCACAATTTTTATCATAATTGACTACGTGTCAAACTATAAATAGTAAAGAAAAAGTGTGAGTTTATATAAAAGTACAAACTATTAATTATAATTTGCCGCATAGAATAATTGTGACAAAAATTATAAATATTTTTTATATTGTACTAGAATTATATGTACAAGTCTTTTTTTTTTTTTTTTTTTTTGATTAGTATATGTACAAGTCTTGTATGAAACAAAAACGTTTTACTTAAAAAAAAAAGTGAAGGTATACAAAATGTTTTGAAAAAAGTCTTAGGGTTTATTTAAGTTTTTTTATTATAAAATTATAAATAGTTGCAGATCTTGCTTGCCCAAAATATATAATTATTAGGTCATTTTCTATAATTTATAAGATTTTGTTAACGAGTACCCTTAAAATAGTTATTAATAAATTATTTTAGGAAAGTTTTTACATCATTTTTATGGAAAATAGAAAAAACAGTCAAAATATTAATTGTTTTTTTCTTTTCCTATAAAAACTTTCATACAATGATTAATTAATAAATGTTCTTAGGACATCCGTTTACATTTCCCTAATTTATATTTTTATATTTAAAAATTGTGAAATACATGAATCTAATATATTAGGATTAATTGAATGTAATTAATTATTTATGTTATAGGAATATTTTATGTTAGTTTGATTTACAAAACTAATTGACCATATTTAGGTCATAATTAAACAAAAAGTATTGAATTTAATAATTATATTGGTTAACATCAAATTGTTGACTTAGTGATTTTTAAAGTTTCATGATATGAATGAAATCTTGAATTTGAAACCTCTTACAAGCATCTTGAGGTCCCAAGAAATTATTCCTTGTAATAACTTGGTGTGTGTGGGATGAGATGGAGGGATTGCATATACTTGAGATAATAGTTAAATACTTGACCACCGCATACCCTTGATACGATGGTCACTCCACAAGTATAAATGCTTGTGGGGTGTGGAGGGCAAGGGCCAGGGTTCAAGTCTTCAAGAGGGAGTTTCACACACATATACACTTAGATTAGGCTAGAGTAGAAATTCTATTTTGTATCAAAAAAAAAAAAGTTAGATACTTGAAGAGATCTGGATACATTTGTTCATCATATTGATTGTGATATAATTTTTTATTATTGGAGATTGTGAAATACAAGAATCTCATATATTAGGATTCATTGAATTTAATTAGTAATTATTTATGTTATTGGAATATTTTATGTTAGTTTGATTTTACAAAACTAATTGACCATATTTAAGTCATAATTAAACAAAATTATTGAATTTAAAAATTATATTGATTAACATCAAATGTTTGACTTAGTTGTTTTTCAAAGTTACATGATATGAATGAGATTTTGGATTTGAAACCTTTTATCAACTGTAGGGGCATAATTTGTAATGGACCCTTAACAATAAAACTTGTAGAGATGTAGGTATACGGGCTGGGCATTAGCAATGCAAACGACGGTTGAGATGAAATCAACATCCTAACAGAATGATTTTGCTAAGTGTTTTCTGTAAGGGTAAGGACCATGACCCTAGTTAGATGTTGGTAAGGATCTTTGTGATGACTTCGGATAAGTATCTGTGAGGATCCTTCTAATTTTGGTTAAGGGTTTGTGAAGTATCTTCGTCCTCCGCCTCCCCTGGGGATCTCTCTTTCTTATCTTTTTTATCCCCCCCCCCCCCTTATGTTGGGAAATCACTTGGTTATATAGTATTTTTACTTTTGTTAGTCTTCACCGTCCACTTGTCAATTATCGGAGCTTCTATGTACAGGGGATTGTCCCATCATCTGTATTTGCAGGCTTTATGTTACTTCCCAGCCGCCTTTGCAGGCTTTATAATAGTTGAAGTGACTGATGCTTTAGGGTTTTTAGGTCACCTCACCATTAAAGCGGCCAGAATGTTGGTAACGTTCATTTATTGAATGAAGGATATTTTCCTTTTACCAAAGTCGGTTTGCCGAGGAGGCTTTCGTCCTCGGCGAGGCATTTGGATGACCCGGGCTCTTTCCTATTATCCTCGGTCTTTACATTATCCTCGGCGCAGGCCTTGGGCCGCATGTAGTGGGGCCAGTGTGGTTAATGCGATAGGGCCCCACAATAGCCCCTCAAAATTCTGCTGCACGTCCCCTTGGGCGGGGAGGAGGATTTTGACTTCCTCGGCGTTTTTTCGCGCCCTGTTGAGTTTTGCGTTTCTGTTAGTTTTATCGTTACTTCGACTACTCTTGTAATTTCCCTTTGGCGCTAAGGGGCCGTTTGAGGAATCTTTATGAACTGTAGGTTTGAGTCGCTTATGCTTAAGCACCCAATTTCTCGTGGTTTTCGTCCTTAGTAGGACTCATTATTCAGCGCCTGAGGGGGTTGGCTTTGCCGCAGATTTGGACATGTGATTCATACTAAGTCCCTGGTTCCGTTCAGCGTTTGTATTGCCTCATAGTGACTGGTTCCCACATAGGTTTGGGTCCGAAGACCATGCAAGACCCTGGTTCTGTCCAGTACCTGGTTTTCTCATTTTATCATCTGAAGTATCTGGTTTCCCCATAAGGCTTGGGTCTGAGGACCATACAATGTCTTAGTTCTGTCCAGTACCTAGTTTTCTCATTTTATCATCTGAAGTATCTGGTTTCCCCATGAGGCTTGGGTCCGAGGACCACGCAATGCCTTGGTTCTGTCCAGTACCTAGTTTTCTCATTTTATCATCTGAAGTATCTGGTTTCCCCATGAGGCTTGGGTCCGAGGACCATGCAATGCCTTGGTTCTGTCCAGTACCTAGTTTTCTCATTTTATCATCTGAAGTATCTGGTTTCCCCATGAGGCTTGGGTCCGAGGACCATGCAACGCCTTGGTTCTGTCCAGTACCTAGTTTTCTCATTTTATCATCTGAAGTATCTGGTTTCCCCATGAGGCTTGGGTCCGAGGACCATGCAACGCCTTGGTTCTGTCCAGTACCTAGTTTTCTCATTTTATCATCTGAAGTATCTGGTTTCCCCATGAGGCTTGGGTCCGAGGACCATGCAATACCTTGGTTCTGTCCAGTACCTAGTTTTCTCATTTTATTCCTTATCTTTTATGTTTATCCGTAGCCACTTAATTCTACATTGCTATAGTTTACAATAAGCATTAATTAATTACACTTTTCAAGAAAAATAATAATAATAAATGCAGGCGGAGTTGGTGGAGGATAGGACCTTGCCGTGTTTTGCCTCTTCATTTGATGGGACCCTTCTGATTACAAGGTGTCTCCTGGGTTGTCCGAGTAACGTGTTCTGACGTTTCGGTGCCTTCTCATTTAATGAGGCGCCTCCTCATTAATGCCAGCCATGGATCTACGTGGATCTAACGGTTGATAGGCCCCTTGAAACTTGGGGCGGAATTATTGCCTCCGGAAATCTCTCCCTGGGATTTATTGCGGATTGGCCCTCATCAATATTCCGCCTTCTATATAAGGCGTTTCTAGAGCAACCTTCTCCTTCACACTTGACAAACATCCATCTTAAATTTCTCCCAAAAATATCACCCAAAAAGGCTCTGCCAAACATAGCTGTTTGAGCCCCTTCGAATGAGTTGGCCCTTGGAAAGGGCAATCTCGAGGATGCACAGCCCCTATCAGGAGCCGAGGATGGCACTCCGACCCTGGACGTCACATTGGGATTGGAGTAGGGGAAATCCAAAGGTTCTCCTTCTTTTCAACCTAACCAGAGGAGGAACCCTCCTCGCCGTCTAGAGGAGGATCTAGGAAGAACGTAACCACCTTCCCTTGGGTATGGGTCATTGACCCTCCAAGCCGGCTGCAATGGGGGTGGGAGGGAAGTCAGGCGGAACCCAAAAGTGGAGCCGTCCTGTGCCGCGACCTCTTCCACCTTCTATGTAGCTCTTCTTCCCTCTTTTCCCTTCTGTCTCTTCTTCTTTTGCTTCTCAACGAGCCTTCCTTTTGTCTTTTCCTCTTCTCTTGCTTCTCATCCAGCCTTCTTTTCTATCTTTTGTTCCTCTGCCAGCTTTCTTTCTCTTCTTTCCTCCTCTCTTCCTTCACTTCTTTTCTATCTTTTGTTCTTCAGCCAGCTTTGCTTTCTACCTTTTGTTCTTCATCTCTTCTTTCACTTCTTTTCTATCTTTTGTTCTTCAGTCAGCTTTGCTTTCTACCTTTTGTTCCTCTGCCGGCTTTGTCAAGCGTCTGCCTTTGTAGTTAGCCTTAGAACAAGCCCCCTGGGCATTACTTGTAAGAGATGTAATAGTTTTTTTTTTATTTATATATTAATAAATAAAAAAAAGTAGACCTGCTTTGTGTATTGTCTCTTTTCTTTTTCGTATCCTCTTATTTCTTGTTGTTGTAGACTTCTGGATGAATACTGCTGCTGTAAACTGTATAGTTCTGTATTTGCTCTTGATTGATTTTTTTTTTTTACACCAGTCGTCGCACTGCTAATACACAAGTCTGCCCCACGGTGGGCGCCAATTGTAGGGGCATAATTTGTAATGGACCTTTAACAATAAAACTTGTAGAGATGTAGGTATACGGGCTGGGCATTAGCAATACAAATGACGGTTAAGATGAAATCAACATCCTAACAGAATGATTTTGCTAAGTGTTTTCTGTAAGGGTAAGGACCATGACCCTAGTTAGATGTTGGTAAGGATCTTTGTGATGACTTCGGATAAGTATCTGTGAGGATCCTTCTAATTTTGGTTAAGGGTTTGTGAAGTATCTTCGTCCTCCGCCTCCCCTGGGGATCTCTCTTTCTTATCTTTTTTATCCCCCCCCCCTTATGTTGGAAAATCACTTGGTTATATAGTATTTTTACTTTTGTTAGTCTTCACCGTCCACTTGTCAATTATCGGAGCTTATATGTACAGGGGATTGTCCCATCATCTGTATTTGCAGGCTTTATGTTACTTCCCAGCCGCCTTTGCAGGCTTTATAATAGTTGAAGTGACTGATGCTTTAGGGTTTTCAGGTCACCTCACCATTAAAGCGGCCAGAATGTTGGTAACGTTCATTTATTGAATGAATGATATTTTCCTTTTACCAAAGTCGGTTTGCCGAGGAGGCTTTCGTCCTCGGCGAGGCCTTTGGATGACCCGGGCTCTTTTCTATTATCTTCGGTCTTTACATTATCCTCGGCGCAGGCCTTAGGCCGCATGTAGTGGGCCAGCGTGGTTAATGCGATAGGGCCCCACACCAACATCTTGAGGTTCCAAGGAATTATTCCTTATAATAACTTAGTATGTGTAGGATGAAGGGATTGTATATACCTGAAAAAATAGACACACGAAGATATCTGAATATATTCGTTTATCATATTGATTGCATAATTTGTTTTTTTTTTTATTTTTTTTTATTGGAGAAGTTGTTAATTTCTATTGTGAATGTTTAATTCAACCATAATTTGTTTACTAATTTGTACATCTACAAATCAATTGAACAAAATATTGCACATTACACGTAATTCTTCATCTCTTTAAGGGTAAAAGGGTATTCACGGAACTAAGCTCATTAGAAATTCTTCATCTCTATAGGGTTAAGGGTATTCACGGAACTGAGCTCATTATAAAATTAGAGCTTTTGCTAATCAACTTGAAAAGATCGAATTATTTACTTTGGTATTGACTTAGTAGTCCATTTTTATCATTTACCACAAATGGAAGACTTTAAAAGGAAAGTCTTTATTCAAGAATGACTTCATGTGGCCAAAGTGAGACCAAAGTGTACTTTTTATGGCACTTTGTATTGGAGTTGTCAAGCACCAAGTTTTTTCTTGTGCTATTCTATGATTGAATTTGCTATTCTATGATTGAATGTGCTTGTTTAAATGTAAAATATTTTCATTAGGCGATCAAGATGCAGCCTAGATGTTTGGAGGCTCGAGATGAGTTGTATACCCAAATATTCTAGATTCGACCCCACAAAGAATTTCCCTGAATTAACAAATACACAATTTTAGTGTGTGCAGTTATGTATCTGTGGTTTACTCTTCAGGAGTACCATCCAAAGGACTCTACTTTGGTGAGGTTCCACGTCATTGTAAAAAAAAAAAGTTGTTTCTGGTGTTTGATTGCTTCTTGTTCTTGAAAATGTTATGAGAAACATTTTTAGGGGTTTGACTTGTATGAAAAATAAGAAAATTATAATAAAAAAAAACTTGAAAATACAATAATCTCACAATACACAAAATCAACAATAACATAAACATGGAATCTTACAAAATTTAAGTCAATTTGAAAAGCTACTGGTGAGGGGGAAACTAGATTGGTGCGACACATTGGGTTTTCAGACTTACAACTCGACTTGTCTTCCTCATTTTGGTCTCCACTACATTACTCTCTCGTCTTACCCTTAAAACTTTTGTAGGTTATATAAGCAAAGCCTTGCAAGTTTCACTAATAATTAAGATGGTGATTTTGGTGAGTTTATTTAAGACCTCGATCTATAGTGTAGGGATAAGGGCCTAAAATTGTATGTTGGGCCTTGGGCCTTATCCGAGGACGTTGGCATGTCCGAGGAAAGATAGTTAGTTGAGGAACACCAGTTTAAGAATCTCATAATTAGGAAAGGAATAGAAGGTGGTCCGAGGACGAAATTTCTCCTCGGCTACGACAGGTATAACTCAAATACGAATTCCAATGATGAGACTGACCTCCATTTATGCTCTGGTGTTAGTAGCATGCCTTATGGACACACGAAAAGGAGAGGAACCTAAGAAATATCTAAGGAAAAGCTACTACCTTCGCATTAAATGCACCGCAACCACTTTTCTGTTCGCATTTATGTGGAGAAGACCCCTGAACAGTGCTTCCTTGGCTACTGCAACTCAAAGAGAGCTAGAAGGGGTGTCTAATGGGACAAGTACTCGAGTAATGGCTTAGATGGATGACAGATGGAGGGCCGAGATCACTGGAAATGAGATATATAATGTAAGAGACCCCTAGAAGAAGTAGGATCGGATAAAAGAGAAAAGAGACTGTAGGAATCAGAGTTGCACTAATAATTAGTTTCATCAATCTATACAGAGATTTGTCTCCTTAAACAGTACATTCACCCTACCTAACGTGCTTTGTTTTTGCATGATTGTCTCATAAAACCACCATAAACTGTTGTTATACTCATTAGGGCCTAGTTCTCCACCCACTCTCTACAAATTTATTGTATTGGGCTCATTAACCCACAATTCTACACTTATTGGGCTTGGGCTGCAAATCATGTCCATACAATTGGTGCTGTCTATAGGAAGAAGTTGTGTGATAGTGAGTGCAGCGGTTAATAATGGTAGGTTCAGGTCCACACTAGGCGGAATCCCTAGCACCTTAGCGTGAAAACCCCCTCACCAACCATGAGCGTAAAGAAGATCGAGAAGGCAGTGTGCACATTACGCATACAAGCAAAAGTCATACTCGAGCCAGAAGTCACGTCTCTCAAGACCAGCCTAATAGAGCCATGCAGTTGGAAATCAACCGGTTAAAGAGGGAACTGCGCCATGCACGACGAAGGCGAACTCCCTCTAACTCTGATGTTTCTTCTAATGACAGAAAGGACGTCAGTTACAGGTGAAGGTCTTGAATTCTGCCCAGTGAGTCCTTCTCCTACGAAAAGGAATGTCGCCGCAAATGGAGGGTCGAAAGCCCGCCTCATAAAGGCGTGGGAAATGATGCTGTGAGCAGGGCCTTAGACCAAATCTCCAGGTCACCCTTCACGTGCAAGGTCGAGGGGGCTAGACTTCCTCGACGATTCACTCAGCCTGCTTTCACTGTGTACAACGGTAGAACAGACCCCGTGGAGCACGGAGCCATTCCAATCAAAGAATGGCTGTCCACTCCAAAGACAAAACCTTGATGTGCAAGGTTTTTCCATCCAGCCTGGGGCCCGTCGCAATGAGATGGTTCGACAACCTAAAGGCAGATTCTATAAGCTCCTTCAAGGAGCTCACCTAAGCATTTTGTTCCCGCTTCGTCACTTGCAGCAGGGTTCCTCGGCCTTTGGCTTCCCTATTGTCCCTAAGCATGCGAGAAGGAGAGACACTGAAAGCGTACTTGGATAGATACTGGGAGATGTTCAACGAGATAGATAGTGACTTTGATGATGTGGCCATTAGTACCTTCAAGCTTGGCCTCCCTACCAATCACGGTTTGAGGAAATCTCTAACTGCCAAACTAGTCACAAGTGTGCGCTAACTCATAGACTGAATTGACAAGTATAAAATGGTCGAGGAAGACCAGCAGCAGGGGAAAGGAAAGGAAAAGGTTATCCCTCAAGATATGAGGGATTTTAGGTCGGATCGATACAATAACGACTGAACGCGGAGAGATTCTGCCAGACGGTCAGGGTCACCCATCCACAGGCAGTCAATGCTGTATTCCGAGAACCAGTGCATTAGGTTTTGGAGAAGATTAAGAACGAGATATTCTTCAAATGGCTAAATAAAATGGCAGGAAACCCCGCAAGGTGTAACCACAACCTCTATTGCCAATACCACTAAGACCATGGACACACCAGAGAAGATTGTAGAAGTCTGTGGGACCATCTGGACCAGCTCATCCGTGAAGGAAAGCTAAAGCAGCTCCTGCACCACTCAAGTGGTCAGGGGGGCCAGACAAACTTAGAGTCCCGGATATATGACTCCCAGAGACCTCCCTTGAGAATGATAAATGTCATCTTCGCTGCTCCAAGGAAAACTGGATCCTGCCCTTCTAGAGTAATGTCGGTGGCTCGGCTATCCACCGAGATCGCGAAGCGAGAACCAAAGAGGGCTATATTAGAAACCCAACCAGTTTTGGGCTTCTCAGACGAGGATAAAATCGAAACCATCCAACCCTACGACGATGCTTTGGTGGTTACCCTCAGGATTGGGGGATATGATGTGAAGAGAGTGATGGTGGACCAGAGTAGTGGTGCTGAGATAATGTACCCCGACCTATATAAGAGGCTGAACTTAAAACTAGAGGACTTAACACCCTATAGCTCGCTCCTAGTGAGCTTTGATGGGAAAGTCATCATCCTGAAGGATCAGATCAGGCTACCCATACAGACTGGCTCAGAAGTAGTGGAAGTGAACTTCATTGTGGTGGACGCGTATTCCCCCTACACTGCCATTGTCGGCAGGCCTTGGCTTCATGCCCTAGGGGTTGTCTCCTCTACCCTGCACCAAAAAGTGAAATACCCATCAAGGGGTCAGATTGAAGAGATTGTTGGGAGCCAATTTGCGGCTAGACAATGCTTGGTGGCAGCCAATCCGGCATCGGCCCGAGGCCGAGTCCTCGGCCCGTACTGAAGAAAGCTTATAGCAATTAATGGATCTGACATCGTCCGCCGATGGGTCGGCCGAGGAGGCGAAGTGCGAAGATTTGGTAAAGGTTGTTATCAGTGACGATTCAGAGAAGTTCTTTCAAATTGGGGCTCAGTTGCCTCCTCCGGAAAAGGAAGAGCTGATAAAGTTTCTTAGACGGAACGTTGATGTCTTCGCATGGATTGCTTACGAAGCCCTAGGGGTGGACCCAAACTTCATCTGTCATCATTTGAATGTTAATCCGTCAGTTATTCCTAAGAAGCAACCTCCTCGGTGCTCTTCCAATGAACACTCTGATGCAGCTGGAGAGAAGGTGAAGAAACTAAAGCAGGCGGGGGCTATCAAGGAGGTATTTTACTCTGAGTGGCTGGCCAATATCGTGGTGGTGAAGAAGAAGAGTGGGAAATAGCGAGTGTGCGTGGACTTTACAAATCTGAATAGGGCTTGCCCAAAGGATCCTTTCCCAATGCCTAAAATAGACCAACTGGTAGATGCTACCATATGCCATCCTTGGATTAGCTTCCTGGACGCCTTTCAGGGATACCACCAAATACCACTAGCCCTAGACAACTAGGAGAAGACAGCTTTCGCCACCCCCACGGGAAACTGCCACTACAAGGTAATGCCGTTCGGTTTAAAGAATGCGAGGTCTATTCATCAAAGGATGATGACCAGGATGTTTGAACCGCAGTTAGGCAAGAACATTGAAGTCTATATAGATGACATGGTAGTAAATAGCAAGGTGGTGTCCGAGCACTTAGGAGACCTCGGAGACATATTCGACATTTTGAGGAAATACAAGTTGCCCCTCAACGCCTCCAAATGCTCATTTGGTGTGGGATCAGGCAAATTTCTGGGTTACATGGTAACCCATAGGGGAATTGAAGTTAACCCCGACCAAATTAAAGCGATCAACAGCTTACAACCACCTCGGAACCCCAAGGAAGTCCAAAAGCTGACTGGAATGACTGCTGCCCTGAACCGGTTCATCTCTTGGTCAGTGGATATTCCTACTGATGAACAAATGAAAGGGGTTCGAGTAGACTAAGGTGTGCGCCTCGGCCTTCCAATAGCTTAAGGACTATCTCTCTCGGCCTCCTATTATGTCCAGCCCTGAAGTTGACGAGGTCCTGTTCGCTTACATCGCTGTGGCCACTCATGCTGTAAGCTTGATCTTGATACATGTTGACGATGGCGCGTAAAGACTTGTTTATTATGTGAGCAGGTCATTACATAAGGCCGAGATCTGTTATCTGCCGCTGGAGAAAACTATTTTGGCAGTGGTCCATGCCACATGCAAACTCCCCCACTACGCACACGGTCATTATCCTAACTCAACTTTCGCTCAAGACTCTGCTCCGTAGCACTGATTATACAAGGAAGATCACTAAATAGGCCACAATCCTGGGGGCTTTCGACATCAAATACATGTCTCGCACTTCTGTCAAGGGTCAAGTCCTTTTGGATCTAGTGGCTAAGTTTGCTGAATCCCCGTTAGAAGAAGAAATGGAAACGCAACACATAGATGGCAAATCAATTGGCATAATCTCCCCACAAGGCCCCCTATCCTGAAAAGTGCATGTTAACGGTGCAGCAAATCAGAAGGATTTCGGAGTGGGATTAATGCTAGTATCCCCCGAAAGAATCACTATCGAGAAGTCACTTAGATTGGGATTCTCGACCACTAACAACGAAGCTGAATATGAGGCTCTACTGGTGGGAATGACCATGGTTCGAAAAATGGGCAGAAAGGCAGTAGAGATGTTCTCTGACTCAAGATTAGTCGTCGGCTAAGTCAAAGGAGAGTTTGAAGCAAGGGACGAAAGAATGCAGGGGTACTTAGGTCAGGTCAAGCACCTACAAGCAAAATTCGAATCTTTCAGCCTGTTGCACATCTTCAGAAGCGGAAACACACACGCCGATTCCCTAACCACGCTCGCAACCTCCTCGACATAAAGCTTACCTCGGGTCATCCTCATAGAAGACCTGTGTAAGCCCACATAGATGAACAGAGAGGGGGTTCATATTCACCAAGTTAGGGTGGGGCCTAGCTGGATGGATCCCATAGTACTATTCCTCAAAGAGGACACCCTGCCCGAAGAGAAATCAAAAACAGAAAAAGTGCGTAGAAAAGCTCCTCGGTTCTGGCTATCCGAGGACCAAAAGTTATACAAATGCTTTTTTTCTAGGCCATACCTGCTATGCATACACCCCGAGGCAACATAATTACTCATTGAGGAGTTACACGAGGGGATTTGCGGAAGCCACACTGGAGGCAGATCCTTAGCACATAGAACCATCCCTCAAGGCTATTGGTGGCCCAATATGCAAAGGGAAGCACAAGAATATGTAAAGAAATGCGACCAATGCCAAAAATTCACACCAAACATACACTAACCAGGGGGGGCCCTTAATCCGATGTCCAGCCCCTGGCCATTCACTCAATAGGAATCAGACATTGTGGGCCCTTTCCCTAAGGCAGCAAGAAACAAGAGATACATGCTAGTCGGCACGGACTACTTCACTAAGTGGGTCGAAGCCGAGCCGCTAGCAAACATCAAGGATGTGGATGCCAAGAAGTTTGTATGGAAGAACATTGTTACACAATTCGGAGTCCCTCTCACCCTCATCTTAAACAACTGCCTTCGGTTCGATAGCAAATCCTTCAGGAGATACTGTTATGACTTGGGAATTACAAATAAATATTCTACCCTAACTTATCCCCAAGGAAATGGGCAAGCGGAGACTGTTAACAAAGTCATTATAAGCGAACTCAAGAAGAGGTTAGACGGTGCAAAGGGAAAGTGGGTGGATGAACTCCCACATGTCCTATGGACGTACCGAACCACACATCGCAAATTAACAGGGGAGACTCCTTTCTCAATGACATATGGGGTTGAAGCTATTATCCCATTGGAAACTGGTTTCCTAACACTAAGAACCAGCTCATTCAATCCGACCACTAACAACGAACTACTGGAAAGGAGCTTAGACTTGATTGAAAAAAGAAGGGAAAATGCAATGGTTCAGTTGGCATACTACCAACACAAGCTCAAGCAAGGTTATGATACCAATGTGAAGTTAAAACCATTGGCACCTAGTGATCTAGTGTTGAGAAAGATCTTGAATACTACAAAGAACCCAGCATGGGGAAAGTTTGGGCCTAATTGGGAAGGACCATATCGTTTTACCTCGGTGGCTGGCGTAGGGGCATATTTTTTGGAAAACTTAGATGAACATGTAATACCAGCCCGAGGAATGTAAACAACCTGAAAATGTATTATTATTGATGAAAGTTTCCTTTATAAAAAATATTCATCTGTTGTGTAAAGGCATTGCATTTCCTGTTTTTCTTCCTTTATAAACGTTAAACAGAACTATAGTCATGCCTGCAGTCCTCAGACCAGATGTTATGGGGAAATTAATGCATTTTAGCATCTTTTATAAGTGTTTAAACTGAACCTTAGTCATGCATGCTGTCCTCAGACCAGATGCTAAAAGGAAATTAACACACTGTGACATCTTTTATAAGTGTTTAAACTGAACCTTAGTCATGTCTGCTGTTTTCGAACCAGATGCTAAGGGAAAATTAACATACTGTGACATCTTTTATAAGTGTTTAAACTGAACCTTAGTCATGTCTGCTGTCCTCGGACTAGATGCTAAGGGGAAATTAACACACTGTGACATCTTTTATAAGTGTTTAAACTGAACCTTAGTCATGCCTGCTGTCCTCGGACCAAATACTAAGAGAAAATTAACACACTGTGACATCTTTTATAAGTGTTTAGACTGAACCTTAGTCATGCCTGCTGTCCTCGGACTAGATGCTAAGGGGATATTAACATACTGTGATATTTTTTATAAGTGTTTAAACTGAACCTTAGTCATGCATGCTATCCTCGGACCAGATGCTAAGGGGAAATTAACACACTGTGACATCTTTTATAAGTGTTTAAACTAAACCTTAGTCATGCTTGCTATCCTCGGACCAGATGCTAAGGGAAAATTAACACACTGTGACATCTTTTATAAGTGTTTAAACTGAACCTTAGTCATGTCTGCTGTCCTCGGACCAGATGCTAAGGGAAAATTAACACACTGTAACATCTTTTTTAAGTGTTTAAACTGAACCTTAGTCATGCATGCTATCCTCGGACCAGATGCTAAGGGAAAATTAACACACATTGACATCTTTTATAAGTGTCTAAGCTGAACCTTAGTGGTGTATACCTCTTCGGATTACGCTCTCGGGAGAAATTGACACTCTATAATATCTATTTGTTTCTCACTAAGTATTAAGGCAAAATCTAAAATTATAGCTAACTCCTCGAATTGATAGCTTTGTGTAAGTTAAAATCCTTGAGATACTTATCCAAAGGTAAGTTTGCTATTTGTTACTAGATTCAGTCCTCATTACAGAAATACCAATCCAAAGCGTAGGTATAGGGTAAGTTATTCATTGTTGGTACTTAACCAAATTACTTGAATTGACAGCAGTACACTATTATAAAGGTGTTGTTAGAGGCCAAGTTGTTGGCGATGATAACAAACTTCAAAACGTACAAGGTGAAAACACAAGGGATAAAAAGAAAAACATCTTCATTAAATAGAAATGGGAATACAATACGATTGATGGCAGATTCCCATTACAAAAAAAAAAAAAAAAAAAAAAAAAAAAAAAAAAAAAAAAAAGAAGAAGAAGAAGAAGAAGAAGAAGAAAGAGAAAAGTCCTAAGTCCTAGGCCTTGGCCTTGGGGGTAGGAAGGTCCTCTTTTTGGCTCGACTGAGAAGTGACAACATCTTGGGGCTTAGGATTGACTCCTTCAACCTTGGTTTCTGCTTCCTTAGCCTTGGCTGCAGCTTCCTCGTCCTTAGCAGTATCTCTAGCTTCTAAGGAGTGCTTTTCCTCCTCACCCTTATCCTTGGACCCTTCAGCTCCTTGGCTTTGGATACCAGCTTGGCTGGATTCCTTTGAAGCCTTAAGGAGAGGGAGAGCAGTTTGCACAATCAAGGGCTGCTTAACTATCTCAGGAGCAAGGGCGGGGGTAGAAATGGTGGCACCTGGGGCTGCACGGATATCTGGATGGTAGTAAATGCTCCCAAGCTGCCTCCATACCAAATCTGTTGGGACTCTTACAACATTAAGGGCTCTATCCCACAACACATTGTAATAGTCCCTACAGACCTCGGAAAGCTCCTCGGCGAGCCTAACTTGCGTTTCTTCCACACCAAGCAAGTAGGACGCATTTTTCTTGGCCTCAGCTGCCTCGTTGGCCAGTTGGGTTGCTTCCTTAACCCGTTGCAGTTTCGCTTTTACATCCAGCACCAGCTGCTTCAAAGTAGCCAGTTCTATCTCAGTCTGGTAAAGCTGCTTGCACTGGTCTTCAGCTTGGGTCTCAACATTCTTCAACCCCGCCTGAGCAAACTTTCTCTCTCTCTCTCTCCTCAACAGTAAGCTTTATGGCCAAATCCTTGTTCTCCTCCCTCCAGGCCCCCAAGGCCTTTTTAGTCTCTTGGCAGAGGTGAGCCTCGACCCTAACATCATTTCGGGCCTTGTTGACCCACTCCTCGGCCACAAAGACCTCCTGGTAATCTGCACAGGAACAATGTAGTATCCCACATGAATGAGAAAGGAAAAGAGAAAGAACTCGCAAGTACTTAAATAAATAAAGCAGGAATGAAAACTTAATATCACAAGATCCCTTTTTAGGGACATGAAGAGCTCAGGCTGCTTCTGCCTCCTCACAGCATCCATGTCCTTAGGCAGAAAGAGTGGCTGCTCCAAGGCCTCAGCCACATAGACACCATGACCCCTTTGGAAATCCTTAATTGAGGCATTCCAAGGGATAGCAGCTCCGTCCACCTCTAACCGATGAGCCCCGATGCGTTGCGAAAGGCGCACATCAGCCCTGTTCTACTCCTCCCGATGATCCACAGAGGTGGACCTCTTTTCCCGAGGATCGTTGGCCACCTTCTATTGCTTAGTCCCTTTCTGAGGGCCCACTTCCCCTTCCTCAAGCTCTATTACTGGCCTTTTCTTTTTTAAATTAGTGTTGACCCTCATTCCGAGGTCAGTATGGGGGTTGAAGAGTAGCAAGGGGAAGAGTAAGAGGAACTTGGGAACTTCTTTTGAGGTCGTCCCCTTGCTCCTCGCGGCTATGAGCTCCTTCAAGCTTTTGTTCCCCTTGTTCAATGTCATTCCGTCTTCTTTTTCGTCTGAGGTATTGTCTAGACGTGCGATTACCAAGGCGGGGGTGTGAACACTGGAATGCCTGTCGGGATCTTCCTCGGCTTTTGAGATCAGGATCACCTGCACTCCCTGATTCTCCTCCTCTTCGAATTGAAATTTGTCAATTTCCTCTTCGAGTGAGGAGTTCGAGGAGGTGATCTCTTCTCATGATACTGCCTCGGGCAGAACTTGTTGAAAGGGTTGTACGACTAGTGGAATTTTCTGCTGGAATGGATGTGCGACTGGTGGAAGGTCGTATTGAGCGAGGAAGTTGGGCTGAGACACATCAATTCGGGCCAACCGTGGGTCACCCACTCTTATGGCATGGCCGACTTCTTGGTATATCTTCGAAATGGGTTGAAAATCCAAGATCAGATGGACGGCTTGTAGCTGTCTATCCTCGCTTACAAAAATCTCGGACCTCAGCAGGTAATTAAGAGCTTCAACGTTGGATAGACTGATCCGGGGAGCTACTTACCTTTTATCTACAAAAAATGGCCGAGGAGCAAAACATGGTTAGAAAATTGAAATTCATTGTCAAAAGAAAGCAAAACGAAAAAGAGCAAAGCGTGGTCAAGGTTAAAAATCTAAATCTTTGGCTAAGAAACCTAACTTTAAGGTACCCTACCTGGCTTTCTCTCTCGGACGGGGCAGTGAAGGCCATCATGCCATGCTCCTGAAGCTATCAGATAGTCATCTTTCATACCCTTGTTTGATTTAGGTAGACAAGATACTAGCCTAACAACATCAGATCAGGACTTGAGATAGTATCCCGCAGTTTTATGGGAGTGGCACTCATACATGTGGACCACATCATGCCAGGTGAGCTGCAGACCCATATGCTCATTGAGAGCATCAACGCTATCTAGGACCCTAAAAAGGTTAGGCGCACACTGGTGGGGGCATATCGTATGGTTGATGAGATAGTCCCTTGTTATCCTACCCATAGGAAAGGTCATTCCCCCTTCTGTGAAGGCTATCATGGGAATAACAACCCCTCTTGTCGGTTTGTTAGTATTTGTTTTGGGGAACAGTATCGTAGGGCGACTTCCTGGGGTATGTGATATTTCTCCTTAAAGGCCTCTATTTTGGCAGGGGAGTTTACTAAACTCTTAAATCTACCCATCTAGACAGACTAAAGGGAAAACACTAAAGGTGATAAGTGAAGAAATAAGAACTGGAAGGCCAAGGAGATCAGCCGAGGAGAAAAAAGAAAGGTTTAAAGAAATTAAAACTTATGAAAACTAAGATATATGGTAGTCCTTGAAACCTTTAGAGAAGTTTTCGAAAACTTCCTGTAGAGAAGGTGCAAGAAGCGTAGTAACTCAGAAAGCTTTGGAAGTTTGAACACTTAGGATTTTTGGAGAACTTGAGAATTTGAAAAATGAAGGGAAAATGGTTTCCCTCAAGGCCTTATATAGAGGGCAAAAATGAGTGGGAGTTATCCCACTTGAAATTCCAAGAGAAAGGCCAGCCGTTGGATCTGCACCTAACCATTAGATACGGGGACAAAGCGCCGCCTAGAGCAATTAATGACGCATCACGAGCTCCAAAGCGTCAGTAGCAATTATGGAATGCGCAAAACGGTAATTCTACACGTGTGAACCAAGGAAATAAAAGGTTTTGTCTCTTAAAAATCAAAACCCCACCTTTTCTCCTCAGATTAGGGGGGAAAAACCAGAGTTTTGAAGGGCTATTGTAGGGATAAAGGCCCAAAATTGTATGTTGGGCCTTGGGCCTTATCCGAAGATGTTGGCATGTCCAAGGAAGGATAGTTAGTTGAGGAACACCAGTTTAAGAATCTCATAAGTAGGAAAGGAATAGAAAGCGGTCCTAGGACAAAATTTCTCCTCGGCTATGACAGGTATAACTTAGATACGAATTCCAATGACGAGACTGACCTCCATCTAAGCTTCGGTGTTAGTGGCGTGCCTCATGGACACACGAAAAGGAGAGGAACCCAAGAAACATCTAAGAAAAAAACTACTACATTCGCATTAAATGCACCACTGCTTTCGCATTAAATGCACCACAACCACTTTTCTGACCGCATTTATGTGAAGAAGACCTCTGAACAGTGCTTCCTTGGCTACCGCAACTCACAAAGAGCCAGAAGGGGTGTCTGATGAGACAGATACTCGAGTAATGGCTTAGATGGATGACAGATAGAGGGCCGAGATCACCGGAAAGGAGATATATAATGTAAGAGACCTTTGGAAGAAGTGGGATTGGAAAAAGAGAGAAAAGTGACTGTAGCAATTAGAGTTGCACTTATAATCAGTTTTATCAATCTATACAAAGATTTGTCTTCTCGGATAGTACATTCACCCTATCTTACATGCTTTGTTCTTGTATGATTGTCTCATAAAACCACCCTAAACCGTTGTTATACCCATTAGGGCCTAGTTCTCCACCCACTCTCTACAAATTTATTGTATTGGGCTCATTAACCCACAATCCCACACTTATTGAGCTTGGACTGCAAACCGTGTCCATACATATAGGTTTCTCCAACAATTATCTAGAATTAAAACAAATCTTTTTAATTTAATTTTTCATGAGCAATGCTAAATGCACTATTTATGAGTAATGCTATTCGCACATGTCAAAAATTCTTTTCACCTAATTACAACCAAAAGACTAATTAGAGAGTTCACATATCTCAAAACATGGATGCACCCCAAAAAGAGAAAGATTGTAAAACCATTAAAATCGACAACAATCGGGTAGGTATATAGAGCACTCACAGATTACAAAAAACAACTTGATGGATCTAAAATAGATTATTTAAATTTGGAAATAGATGGAACCTAAATAAATAGTAAAAGTGCTACCCTTCACCAGAAAGAGATGCTGAAATGTCTTTCACTGGTGCGTTTGACACATCTCGCAAGTTACGTTTTTCCAGAAATTGGCAAAAGTACACAGATCACAATTCCAATACTCTATGAAAGTTTGCACCTCTGATAGGCCATTCTCTAATGCTCTAACCAGCTTCTCAAAGTAATTTTTAGTAATTCCCGTTAAGCTCTTCAGCTTTAACTCGAACTCTTAGAAATTTACTGATCCCTCGGGATCTTTGAGAAACTGCCCCACTTCCTTCTCAGCATATCCATGAAGCCTTTCAAGACCAGCTTCTGCTTCCCCTTGCAAAAACTCGAAAAGCAGCTTCTTAGCCTTCTCACCCCTAGGCAGATAGTACCCATATGCATAGGTCCACTTCAACACTCTTCTACATTCAACTATCTGTTGCCAAGCCTCTAATATGAACCCAAGCTGAAATTGGGTTTTGCCATGCATCTTACCAAGCTTCTCAATCTGTTCGGCTAGCACTGTACGCAAGTCTGAAACAGCTTTTTGCCTTGACAAGTTATTAGCTGCCCATCTTTCATAGTAATGATTGTATTTCTTTACATGTCTCTTTGCCTTTTTTACCTCTTTTTCCTTATCTTCCTTATAACCGTTACATTTCCTATGCTTACGCCAATCACCAAGACATATCCAGCAAAACTGATGATTACAAGGTGGATTGCATGTCATGTGCATACACCCTGCATTTTTTTCAATTGGTTTTGCACACTTGGGACAAGGCTTTGTTTGAGCCAATATCCAAGTCTTGGTTTCAGACTCATCATGGTCCTTCTCTATCCAATTAGCCACTGTTTCGCAAACCACTGGTCGATGAGCATCCTCAACACAATTCCAACAAAAACTAAAATCACAAGCACAAGTCACATCCCAACCTTGATTATCATCGAACTCAATTGCGTACTCGCAACCCGAACCAGGACACCACTTGATCTTCTTATTCCCCTCGACATAAGACCTATACAGATAAGTCGAATACTTCTGCTTTTCCTCCTCAAAAACCAAACTATTCACCATATCTTGATCAATAACCGCAGAACAAGACATGTCGGGGCACCTCAGCATTAAACATCTAGGACCATCGTTGATTGAAGTCCTAATATAACCTCGAAAACATTCGACACAATAAGGATGACTACATGCGCCAGAGACAATTTCATCACGTGTTGGGAACAAATCGAAACATATTCCACACTTGACTTCAGTATTGTCAAGTGGGAATTCGATGATGCGTAATAAACCCAAGTTTTTTCTGACTCGATCTTCGTCAGAAAACCATGCCTCGTGAACCTTACCAGCACTCCAATTATAGTGACGGAGTAAAACTGTTGCGATGGCTTTTGATACAGAGAGAACCGTGGAAACTTCTACAATAGTGTTCTCTTGGCGTTCACGTATATCTGATTGCTTCAACACCGTGTAGTTTTGATCTGTAGGACCTTCAAGACAAGGCCTTTTAGCAGGAGGACTATCAGAATCAAAATCCACAAAGTCCTCTTCTTTGATCAACGAGTCATAGTTACAGTTTGCATCTTTGCCATAATAATCGTTGACCTCATTGTCGCTACAGATGTTGATCTCGTCGCCAGACTCCATGGCTTAAAAATCAAAGCTTTGAGTGAAAATTGAAAACCCTAACAAGAGAGAGTAAAGGTTGGTTTGTGTTTGGGTTTGGGTTTAGCCAATTTGGGTGCACTTTGTTGAAGAACACTTTACTGATCCAAGGCCAAATTACAATTTACACATTTGTTATTTGACCGAAATTTAAGTTGTCTACTTGTAGTTTGAAATTTGACACTTTTACCCACTAGAGGTTAGTTAAGTTAGATTTTTATAACCCACCTCTATTAAAAACTAAGCTAAATATATAATTTTGCTCCCCCTATTATATCTCTCTCCTCCAAAAAATACAAAAAACATAAAAATAGAAGATAAAAAACTATCCATCGGAACACTTGCATCATGGAATTTCAAACCACAGGTAGACAACTTAAATTTTAACCAAACCATAGATGGGTAAAATGTATTTGCCCCTTATCAAAATCCCTTACAAAAGGATTGAAAGATTACTTCACAAAAATTGAAGCCCAATTGAAAAATAATTTAGATGCTAATATACTACATTACTTATTGGTATTATCGATTATGATTCCTTTATTAGTCCAAAAAAAAAGAATGTTAAAAAGTCTCCGGGGGAATAAAACCAATAGTAAAAGGTTAAAAATTTTATGACTACATATAAAATCACAATTTTCATCACAATTGACTAAATGTCAAAATGTGAGTAGTGAAATTATAATCTACCATATAGAATAATTGTGGTAAAAATTATAATATTTTTTTATATCGTACTAGAATTATTTGTACAAGTCTTGAAATGAAACAAAAATTTTTAAGTTAAAAAAAAGGTGAAGATATACAAATTTTTCTGAAAGAAATCTTAGGGTTTATTTAAGTTTTTTTTTTTTTTTTCAAATTATAAATAGTTGCAGACCCTGCTTGCCTGAAATATATAATTATTAGGTCATTTTCTATAATTTATAAGATTTTGTTAATGAGTACCCTTAAGATAATTGTTAACAAATTATTTTGGGAAAGTTTTTACGTCGCTTTTGTGGGAAATAAAAAAAAAATGTCAAGATATTAATTGTTTTTTTTCTTTTCCTATAAAAACTTCCATACAATGATTAACTAATAAATGCCCTTATGACATCCGTTAACTTTTCTCTAATTTATTTTTTGATATTTGAAAATTGTAAAATACAGGAATCTAATATATTAGGATTCATTGAATTTGATTAATTATTTATGTCATAGGAATATTTTAGGTTAGTTTGATTTACAAAACTAATTGACCATATTTAGGTCATAATTAAACAAAAAGTATTGAATTTAATAATTATATTGGTTAACATCAAATGGTTGACTTAGTGGTTTTTAAAGTTCATAATATAAATGAAATTTTGGTTGAAACCTCTTACCGGCATCTTGAAGTCCCGAGTAATTATTTCTTGCAATAACTTGGTGTGTGGGGGATGAGATAGTGGGATTGCATAGGGATGGCAATGGGGCGAGGTGGGGCCAAAGGATAGGGTCTTCATCCCCACCCTGCATGGTTTTGTCTTGCCCCATTCTCGCCCCGCATAACAGGAAAAACTTTCTCACCCCATTCCCGTCCCTTAGGGCCCCGCAAAGCCCCGCCCCACCCCGTAAAACTCTACTTTTTTGTTAATTTGCCCTACAACTAGTACAATTTTTTTTTAATGAAACTTATTAAATTAATAAAAATATACTTGAAATTACAACTAAATTTATCCCATCAAATATGTTAGGTTTTTAGACCCCTTAAAACAACAATTGAATTAACTTAGAGAATTAGCCAAGTGATTAACTTAGTCAATTTATGCAATTCTAGGTTAACACAAGCGTATAATCATATCAAGCATATAAAGCAGCAGAAATATAAAGAACACAAGATATGATGACCCAGGAAACCACACGGTAAAAACCTGGGGAGGATTTAACCTAACTATCTTCAAGGTAAACTTGAATCCACTATATGAAAGAATTAAAGTTCATACAATAAGACTTACAAGCCCCCACGCTTGACTTCCTATTGCTACCCACTAGTAGAACTTACTGACACGACCACGTGTAAACTCCGAATCCACGGACTCCTTCTTTCTTAGATTCTCCACAAGTACAAGCACCCCCGCTTGTTTTTCTTTAAGCTCCAATAGCAGCAACTGAGTTGATCATCAAGGTGTAGATAACATCTTCTCCTTGAAAACCCTAAGTTTTGTGTAAAGAAAAACTCCTCAAGGATCTCACAAGAGATTTACACAAAACCGCAAATATGAGCAACCAGAACTACTCTAAAAACGTGGTTAGGGTTTCCTTTATATAGTGGGAGAAATAGATCTGAAACCCTAATCCTTAATGCGCTTGGCCTGAATTAGAAAATTCTGCAGAAAAACGATCTGCCCGAGTTTTGATCGATTGAGCCTAATTTTCGATCGATCGAGCCAGGCAGATTTACACAGTAAATCCTGCAGAACCCTCGATTCCAACTTTACATAAAAACATACTTTAAGCAAGTCTAAACAAGACTAAAAACTGTTTTGATCACGGTTTGCCAACAATACAAATTAGAGTTCTAAATACATTAGTTCCTAAGTCTTTAGAACCTAACAAAATAAAATTAATTTTTAGAAAAAATTGAATAATATATCTAAGTGTTTTAAAAAAAAAAAAATCTCATAGTATAACACATAACAAAATAAAGGCAGAGAACTACATTTGGTAAAATAAAATAAGCTAATATTGATATGTTTATTTAAATAGTAGGGTTTTATGGTATAAAAAAGTTACAATTATAATCCTTAGTAACGCGGGCCGGAGCGGGGATGGGGAGGGGCGAGTCAAGGCGGGGTGGGTCTAAAAAGTCTAAACCCATCCCCACCCCGCCTCGTGTTGCGGGGCTAAAATCTTGCCCTATCCCCGCCCCACTACCTTTGCGGGATGGAGAAAACCCACGTGGGGCGAAGCGAGGAGGAGCGGGTTAAGCAGAGCGGGGCAAAATTGACATCCCTAGGATTGCATATATCTGAGAAATTAGTTAGATACTCGAAGAGATCTGAATACATTCGTTCTTCATATTGATTGTGACATAATTTTTTTATTATTGGAGAAGTTAATTTTTATTTTGAATTTTTAATTCAACCATAATTTGTTTACTAATTTGTACATCTACAAATCAATTGAACAAATATTACATGTTACATGTAATTCTTCGTCTTTATAAGGGTACAAGGGTACAAATGGAAGACTTTAGAAGGAAAGTCTTTATTCAAGAATGACTTAATGTGGCCAAAGTGAGACCAGCGTGTACTTTTTATGGCACTTCATATTGGAGTTGTCAAACACCAAGATTTTTCTTGTGCTATTCTATGATTGAATGCACTTGTTTCAATGTAAAATATTTTCATTAGGTGAAAATATTTTAGGAAAAATAATTTGTTTTTTGATCCATCAAGATGCAGCCTAGTGGTTTGGAGGTTTGGGTTGAGTTGTATACCCAAATATTCTAGGTTCGATCCCCACAAAGAATTTCTCTGAATTGGCAAATACACAATTTTGGTGTGTGGGGTTGTGTTTTGGTTTACTCTCTAGGAATACCATCCAAGGGACTCTACCTTGGTGAGGTCCCACGTCATTGTAAAAAAAAAGGTTGTTTCTGGTGTTTGATTGCTTCTTGTTCTCGAAAATGTTATGGGAAACATTTTTAGGGGTTTGACTTGTATGAAAAATAAGAAAATTATAATTAAAAAAATTGAAAATACAATAATCTCACAATACATAAAATCAACAATAACATCAGCATAGAATCTTACAAAATTTGATCCAATTTGAAAAGCTACTGGTGATGGTGTAACTAGATTGGTGCGGCACATTGGTTTTTCAAACTTACAACTCGACTTGTCTTCCTCATTTTGGTCTCCACTACATTACTCTCTCTTTTCTTACCCTAAAAACTTTTGTAGGTTACATAAGCAAAGCCTTCTAAGGGTGTGTTTGGATACCGCTTATTTGCTGAAAACTGAAAACTTATTGCTGAAAACACTGTAACAAAATAATTTTTAAAAATGTGAATAGTGCTGTAGGACCCAACTTTACCTAGAAATCTGCATTTTGCTAAGTTTAGTGGTCCATGAATAGTACTCATGAGACCCACTAAAAAAATGTAAAACGCACAGATTGAGCAAAACAGCCCATCCAAACTGATGCCAAGTTTCACTAATAATTAAGATGATGATTTTGGTGAGTTCAATTAAGACCTCGATCTATAGGTTTCTCCAACAATTATCTAAAAATAAATAAAATTTTTTAATTTTTTTAATTTAATTTTTCGTGAGCAATGCTATATGTACTATTTATGAGTAATGCTATTCGCACATATTAAAAATTCTTTTTACCTAATTATAACCAAAAGGCTAATTAGAGAGTTCACATATCTCAAAACATGGGATGCTATGCTCTCCTAAAAGAGAAAGATTGTAAACCCATTAAAATCAACAATAATCGAATAGATAGAGCAATGAGAGATTACAAAGAACAACATAATGGATCTAAAACAGATTATTTAAATTTGGAAATAGATAGAACCTAAATAAATAGTAACAGTGCTTCCCTTCACCACAAAGAGATGCTGAAATGTCTTTCACTGGTGCGTTTGACACATCTCGCAAGTTACGTTTTCCAGGAGTTGGCAAATCACAATTCCAATGCTATTTGAAAGTTTGCACCTCCGATAGGCCATTCTCTAATGCTCTAACCAGCTTCTCAAAGTAATTTTTAGTAATTCCTGTTAAGCTCTTCAGCTTTAACTCGAAATCTTCGAAATTTACTGATCCCTCAGGATCTTTGAGAAACTGCCTAACTTCCTTCTCAGCATATTCATGAAGCCTTTCAAGACCAGCTTCTGCTTCCCCTTGCAAAAACTCGAAAAGCAGCTTCTTAGACTTCTCGCCCCTAGGCAGATAGTACCCATATGCATAGGTCCACTTTAACACTCTTCTACATTCAACTATTTGTTGCCAAGCCTCTAATATGAACCCAAGCTGAAATTGGGTTTTGCCATGCATCTCACCAAGCTTCTCAATCTGCTCGGTTAGCACTGTACGCAAGTCTGAAACAGCTTTTTGCCTTGACAAGTTATTAGCTGCCCATCTTTCATAGTAATGATTGTATTTCTTTACATGTCTCTTTGCCTTTTTTACCTCTTTTTCCTGATCTTCCTTATAACCATTACATTTCCTATGATTACGCCAATCACCAAGACATATCCAGCAAAACTGATGATTACAAGGTGGATTGCATGTCATGTGCATACACCCTGCGTTTTTTTCAATTGGTTTTGCACACTTGGGACAGGGCTTTGTTTGAGCCAATATCCAAGTCTTGGTTTCAGACTCATCATGGTTCTTCGCTATCCAATTAGCCACAGTTTCACAAACCACTGGTCGATGAGCATCCTCAACACAATTCCAACAAAAACTAAAATCACAAGCACAAGTCACATCCCAACCTTGATTATCATCGAACTCAATTGCGTACTCGCAACCCGGACCAGGACACCACTTGATCTTCTTATTCTCCTCGACATAAGACCTGTACAGATAATTCGAATACTTCTGCTTTTCCTCCTCAAAAACCAAGCTATTCACCATGTCTCGATCAACAACCGCAGAACAAGACATGTCGGGGCATCTCAGCAACAAACATCCAGGACCATCGTTGATCGAAGTCCTGATGTAATCTCGAAAACATTCGACACAATAAGGATGACCACATGCGGCTGAGACAATTTTATCACGTGTTGGGAACGAATCGAAACATATTCCACATGTGACTTCAGTACTGTCAAATGGAAATTCGATGATGGGTAATAAACCCAGGTTTTTTCTGACTCGATCTTCGTCAGAAAACCATGCCTCGTGAACCTTACCAGCACTCCAATTATAGTGAAGGAGTAAAACTGTTGAGACGGCTTTTGATACACAGAGAACCGTGGCAACTTCTGCAATAGTGTTCTCTTGGCGCTCACGTATATGTGATTGCTTCAACACCGTGTAGTTTTGATCTGTAGGACCTTCAAGACGAGGCCTTTTAGCAGAAGGACTATCGGAATCAGAATCCACGAAATCCTCTTCTTTGATCAACGAGTCATAGTTACAGTCAGTGTTGTTTGCATCTTCGCCGTAATAATCATTGACCTCATTGTCGCTATAGATGTTGATCTCGTCGCCGGAGTCCATGGCTGAAAAAACAAAGCTTTGAGTGAAAATCGAAAACCCTAACAAAGAGAGAGTAAAGGTTGGTTTGTGTTTTCGAGTTTTTTTTTTTTTTTTTTTTTTTTTTTCTAAGTGTTTGGCCAGTTTGAGTGTGCTTTGTCGAAGAACACTTTACTGATTAATATCACAAAGAAGCAATCCAATAAAAAAAGAGTTTAGATGCTAATATGCTACATTACTTATTGGATTATTGATTATGATTCCTTTATTAGTCCAAAAAGAATAGTAAAAGGTGTCCGTGGAATAAAACCAACAGTAAAAGGTAAAAAATTTTCGTAAATATGTTTAAAAATAATAATAATAATGCTAGACTATTAAAATCGGTACAACTTTGGTGAAGGTGTGATAATGGGTCATGTGAAGACATATTTTCACCAATCGCAACTCGTCACATGGTAAGTTGTGATACAAAGTTGTATCAATTCCAATGGTCCTAGCATTACTCTAAAAAAAATTACAATTTTTGTTACAATTGTATATATGACAAACCGTAAGTGATGAAGAAAAAGTGATGGTTTATGTGAAGTATAGACGGCTAATCACAATCAACCACATAAGATAATTATGGCAAAAATTATAGTTTTTTTTTTTTTTAATGTGTTCTAGAATTATTTGTAAGTCTTGTAAAAGAAACAAACATGTTTTAGTTATAAAAAATAAAAAAGAATAAAGGTAGACAAAATGTTCTAAAAAAAAATCTTAGGGTTTATTTAAGTTTTTCTTTTTTATTACAAATAATTGCAACCCCCTATACCTGTCCAAAAAATATAATTATTAGGTCATTCGATATAATTTATAGGGTCTTGCTAACGGGTGCCCTTAAAACAATTGTTAACAAATTATTTTAGAAAAATTTTTACACTACTTTTATGAAAAATAGAAAAAACTGTCAAAACATTAATTTTTTTTTTTTTTTTACCGATAAAACTTTCTTAAAATGATTTACTAACAAATGACCCTAGGATATCCGTTAACATTTCTCTAATTTATATTTTGATATTTGAAAATTATAAATTCAAGAATCTAATATATAAGGATTCATTGAATTTAATTAATTATTTATGTTATAGGAATATTTTATGTTAGTTTGGTTTTACAAGACTAATTGACCATATTTAGGTCATAATTAAACAAAAAAATATTGAATTTAATAATTATATTGATTAACATGACTTAAGTTTCATGTTATGAATGAGATTTTGGATTTAAAACCTCTTACCAACATCTTGAGGTCCTAAGGGAACATTCCTTGTAATGACTTAGTGTGTCTAGGACGGAGGGATTGCATATACCTAAGAAAATAGATTCTCAAAAAGGTCTTAATACATTCGTTAGTCATATTGATTGACATAATTTTTTTTTATTTTTGGAGAATTTGTTAATTTCTATTATGAATGTTTAATTCAACCATAATTTTTTTACTAATTTGTACACTCCAAATCAATTGAACAAATATTGCATATTACATGTAATTCTTCATCTTTATAATGGTAAAAGGGTATACATGGAATTGAGCTCATTTGAAATGAGAATTGTAAGGATATTGGGTCTAGGAGTCCATTATCTATTTGTATATTGGGAAATGGCTCAAGCCGAGGACGAGGAGTTGTCCGAGGAGGAGAAATCTTTGTCAGAAGAGACTGTGCTAGTAAATAAAGAGGTTAGTTTTGGTCATAATGGCTCAAAAGGGTGGGCCGAGGATAAATGCATCCTTGGTTAACAAAAGCCAAGGTCCGAAGAGGTCGTCTGTAATACAGGGTAAAGTTTTAGGAAGTTCTGTTAGTGCGGATAAGCATTGCAGAGACATCAGATAGGGAGAAGTCCTAAAATATCTTAGGGGAAAGCTGTTGTCACTGCATTAAATGCTCTGTAGCTAACTCTCAAGCTGCATTAATATGGAGGTGATACCTGAATAGTGGTGTTCAGCCTTACAACTACTACACAAAGACTTTAGGAATGGGTGATAGGACAAGTATCAACACCAACCATCTGGCATACACGTGGAAGGTAGAGATGAAATGGGAAGATAATATGAAAGAAGGAGGCAATGAGAAAGAGAATCGAGAAATTAAGAAAAAAACACTGTAGCATCAAGAACTGACTTTGTAATCAAACCTAAAAGAAATATATAAAAACAGATCTCCTCGGACTTTGCCAAAGACGATTTTCTTCAGCATAAACCTGTTTATTTTCATTCTCTTGTCATCTTAATCTACCTGAGTATTTGTTTGATTCATTAAAACCCAGTTTTTCTAACCCACTCTCTACAAATTCATTGTTTTGAACCTTTTGGGCTTGAGTCCATCAACCTTTGGGCTAATGGAATCCAAATATGGTCCTTACAAGAACTTTTGCTAATAAACTTGAAAAGATTGAATTATTTACTTTAGTATTGAATTTGTCATCCATTTTATCATTTATCACAAATGAAAGACTTTAAGAGTCCGTTTGGTTGAAGGGATGAAAAAGTGGAATGATAGAAAATTAGGAGGGGATAGAAAAGTGAGAGGATATAAAAAATTTAGTTTTCTCTCATATGTGTTTGGTTGGGAGGATGGAAAAGTAGAGAGATGGAAAATTATGAGAAATGAAGTTAATATAAATTTACAATTATGTCCCTATTAAATAGAACAAAAGACAACACAATTTTTATACACTTATTTCAAAAAAAAATTATATATGGACACTTCACTTTTTTTTTTAAGTTATTATTTTAAAATGTAGAAGTCGGATCCAAAACTGGTGAAAAAAAAAAAAGAATGAGGAGCTAACTATGGAAGAAATTGATAAAAATAAAAGATAGAAGAAGACAAAAAGTGAGATGAGCAAAAAAAAAAAAAAGTGAACGAACAATGAATAGAAGAAACAGAAAAATAAAAAGATGAAAAAGACAAAACGTGGGGTGAAAAAAAGAAGAAAAAAAAGAAATAATAATAAAAAAATGAAAAGAAAAAAGTGATGAACATCGTGATTAAAAATACAAGAAAATATTATTAAATTGGTTGAAGCAGAGTCAAATGTCAACAGTTACCTGAGATTTTCTTGTTCAACGTTACAAAAAGAGGGGCAAAAATGTAATTGACTTGGTTCAAATAAAGTCCCTCAAGTTTTCTCTCCAAATTAGAGAGATAAGATTTTGGTGGGCCAGGTGAGAAAACACTTGGGCCCCACCAAAATTTCCTTCCACTCCCCCTCCCAACGAAACACTTCTCTCACCTTTTTTTTTTTTTTTTCATCCTTTCTATTTCACCTCCAACCAAACGAAACTTAAAAGTAAAGTTTTTGTTCAAGAATGACATCATGTGGCCAAAGTGAGACCAGAGTGTACTTTTTATGGTCCTTTGTATTGGAATTGTCAAGTATGAAGTTTTTTCTTGTACTATTCTATGATTGAATGTGTTTATATTAGTGTAAAATATTTTCACTAGGTGAAAATATATATATATATATATATATATATATTATCCATCAGTGTGCAACTTAGTGGTTTGGAGGCTTGAGATGAGTTGTAAACTCAAATATTCTGGGTTCGATCCCCACAAAGAATTTCCTTGAATTAGCAAATACACAATTTTGGCAAGTAGAGTCATGTATTCATGGTTTACTCTCTAGGGGTATATTTTTAGGGGTTTAACTTCATGAAAAATAAGAAAATTATAATATAAAAAAACCTTGAAAATACAATAATATCACAATACACAAAATCAACAATAACATCGACATATAATCTTACAAAATTTGAGCCAATTTGAAAAGCTACTGATGATGGTGTAACTGATTTGTGCGGCACGTTGGTTTTTCAAACTTACAACTCGACTTGTGTTCCTCATTTTGGTCTCCACTACATTACTCTCTCTTTTCTTACCCTTAAAATTTTTGTAGGGTACATAAGCAAAGCCTTGCAAGTTTCACTAATAATTAAGATGATGATTTTGGTGAGTTTAATTAAGACCTCGATCTATAGGTTTCTCCAACAATTATCTAAAATTAAAACAAACCTTTTTAAAGTTTTTATTAAATTTTTCATGAGCAATGCTATATGCACTATTTATGAGTGTTAGAAATACTAAATGTGATTGTATTGTATTTCATAATAAAAGAATGTACATAGGTGCCTTTATATAGGAGGCATATGTGTGCAATACAAGTATATATGTGTGCTATACAAGTAACCTAACTAGGGCTAAAGCCCACAACACTATATACGTTAACAGCCCCCCTCAAACTCAAGGTAGATGTGAGACCAATTTGAGGTTGTCAACCAAAGTACGAAGGCGTCCCTTAGGATGTGACTTGGTGAAGATATCTGCAAGTTGATCTTTAGAGGAGACTGAGATCAGCTTGAGAGCACCATGGACAATATGAAAACGGATAAAATGACAATCGATCTCTATGTGTTTAGTCCATTCATGGAAGACATCATTGTGAGAAATATGAATAGCACTCTGGTTGTCACAATAAAGAGGAGTAGCAGAGGATGTAAACACACATAAGTCTTTGAGAAGCCAGCATAGCCAAAGGAGCTCAGTTGTGGTATCAGCAAGGGCACGATATTCTACTTCAGTACTGGAGCGGGCCACATGAGTTTGTTTCTTGCTTCGCCAAGAAATCAGAGAAGAACCAAGAAGAAAGCAATAACCAATGGTGGACCTGCGACCAGTGGGGTCTCCTACCCAATCAGCATCAGAAAATGCACGGAGAGTAAGAGGAGACTGAGCAGAGTAGAAAAGACCATGAAAGAGAGTGTCCTTTAGGTATCGAAGAATGTGCAGAACAGCAGCATAGTGAGTCGATCATGGAGCAGATAGATACTAGCTCACCTGGTGAACAGCATAGGAAATGTCTGGACGAGTGACAGTGAGATAAACCAAGCTGCCAACCAAGTGTCTGTAAAGAGAGGGATTGGACAATGGTTTCCCCCCTGAGGGAGTCAGATACGCATTAAGCTCAACTGGAGTGTCAACAGTCTTGCTATCAGTGAGTCCAGCGCGAGACAAGAGTTCAGAGGCATACTTGGCTTGAGTAATATAAAGTCCATCTGTAGAATGAGTGATTTCAAGACCCAAGAAGTAGCTGAAATGTCCAAGATCTTTCATTTCAAACTGCTGACTGAGAAAAGCCTTGAGTTCTTGAATGCCACTAAGGTCATCACCAGTTATGATCATATCATCCACATATAAGAGAAGTAAAATAGTGCATTTGTCAGTGCGACGAAGAAATAAGGCAGAATCATAGTGACTGGCCATGTAACCCAAGTGAGAGATGGTAGAGCTGAATTTGGCAAACCAAGCTCGTGGAGCTTGTTTAAGGCCATAAAGTGCACATCGAAGGTGACAAACCTTGTTTGAGTCAACAGAGAGACCAGGAGGAGGTTGCATATACACTTCTTCACTTAAATTCCCATTAAGAAATGCATTTTTGACATCCATCTGAAAAAGGTCCCATTTACTGGCAGCAGCAACAGCTAAGAGGGCACGAACAGATGAGATACGAGCAACCGGAGCAAAGGTCTCTTCATAATCAATCTCATACTCTTGTGTAAAACCTTTTGCAACAAGATGAGTTTTGTAGCGCTCAATGGACCCATCAGAGCGAGTCTTAATCTTGTAGATCCACTTACAACCAACCACAGATTTCCCAGGAGGAAGTGTCACCAAATCCCAAGTATGGTTTTTAGATAATGCATCAAGTTCCTCTTTCATTGCAATTTGCCATAAAGGGTCAGTGGAAGCCTCACGATAGGTGTGAGGCTCATGTAGTGTAGCAAGAGCAATGTAACAATGATAGTCAAGTAAATGTGCAGGAATAGATCTTACTCGAGTTGAGTGACGAGGTGGAATGTCTTGTGCAAGATCTTCAGGCGGAGCAGGAGCAGGAGATCCAAGCTCAGGATTGGGGTTGGGTAACTCGTCTTCAACCTATTCATCTTCCACCTGTTCATTAAAAGGTGAACTAGGAAAGGGATCAGTGATATCTGGTGGTTGGACAGAGAAGTCTATAGCAACAGAATCAGGAGCAACTACAAGAGGATCAGGAGCAGCTACAGAAGGAATATGTGCCTCATCTGGAAAAAGATCTAAGACAGAGGAGGAAGACAAGGAAGCACTGAAATGAGAGAGCTCGACAAAGAGGCGATGTTCCTAAAAGACAACATTACGGGAGATACGAAGACGATGAGAGACAGGATCATAACACATATACCCCTTTTGAGTTTCGCCATAGCCAAGAAAACAACAAAGCCTTGACCGAGGTTCAAGTTTGTTATGCTCATGTGGCTGAAGAAAAACGAAACAAGCAGAATCGAAGGAGCGAAGGTGGTGATAGTCTGGAGGTGACCCAAAAAGGCGCTCATATGGAATTTGATTTTGGATAACAGGACTCGGAATGCGATTAATAGTATGAACAGCATGAAGAGCAGCTTCACCCCAAAAAGGAGCAGGAACTTTAGCAAAGAGAAGGAGAGCACGAACAGTGTCAAGAATATGACGAAGTTTTCGTTCGGCTCTACCATTTTGCTGAGAGGTACCTGGACAAGTTAGTTGATGAACAGTGCCATAGGAATGCAAAACAGCTTGGAAAGCATATTGAGTGTATTCAAGAGCATTATCAGATCGAAAAATTTTGATGCGTCTGGAAAACTGAGTTTCAACCATTTTTGCAAAATTAGAATATATTTCCAATAATTCAGAACGATGTTTCATATTAAAAATCCAGCTATAGCGAAAGTAGTCATCAACAAAGACAACAAAATATCTAGACCCACCAATACTAGAGACAGAGGAAGGCCCCCAAACATCAGAATGAATAAGGTCAAAGATATCAGTGGATATGGATTCACTAGTATTGAAAGGCAAAGCTGGTTGTTTTCCTAATTGACATGAAACACAATCAAAATTTTATGTAGACACTGAACCTAACAAACCTCTAGAAGCCAATTGTTGTACCCGAGAGGAAGATGCGTGACCAAGTCGAGCATGCCAAAGTGCAAGGGAAGAAGTGGAAGAAACTACAGCAACTGCAGCAACAGAAACAGGAGCAACAAGTGGAAGACGAAGGTTGTCCACGGAAAACATACGCCCAACTCTAGGACAGGTCCCAAGCTCCTGTCCCGTCCTAGGATCCTGTACAATGCACCTAGAATAATCAAAGGTAATGCGATAACCCAACTCAGCTAATTGTCCCATAGAAAATAAATTATAAGAAAGGTCAGGAACATTAAAGACTCCAAGAACCGAGAGGTTGGAGGTTGAAACTGAACCTATATTATGACCAGACATTGTGGAACCATTTACTGTGCGAATAGTAAGAGGGTGCGGTGCAGGTATGAGGTTAGAAAATAAGGACGAGTGAGGTGTCATGTGATTGCAACAAGCAGAATCCATAAGCCAAGAGGTAGGAGATATACTAGATAAAGTTGAGAGAGAAGGGGAATAAGATGCATTACCAACCATACGAATGACATTGGCGATAATATTAATAAGGTCATCTCTGGAAATGGAGAAAGTGGATCCAGAAGACCTAGACTGTGCAGAGATAGGAGCCATTGGTTGGACACTCTCAGTGTTAGCAACAGTAGCAGCGGAAATGGACACAGCTGATTTGTTGCGATGATACCAAGTCTCAATATTGTGGCCAAAACGTTTGCAAAAATTGCAAAACCGTTTGATGGATTGGCAACGACGATTGTTGCAATAAGAAGAAGACATGTCCTTATTCTTCATTTAGAAGCAAAATATGCAAAAATAGACTGCAAAAATGAAATCTACGTGAAAAACTGGGTAAGGAGCACCTGAACTGCAAAAGTCAACTCTATAGAAAAGTCAACAGTCAACAGTCAAAGTCAACCCCAGTCAATGGTCAACAGTCAGGTCAACGATGACGTCAGCTACGCTGGTGGGTGACGTCAGCAGAAGGGTGGATGATGACGTTAGCCCTAGGTGACGTGGCAGTATGACGTCACTGATGACGTCAGCAGGCCCTGATGGTGGTGCGTGAGGAGCGTGAAGCGCGTGGCTGAGGCGCTGTTTCTTAAGGCGATGCGTAAGGGCGTGTGCTTGCTCTGATGCTTGCGAGACTTCCACGGTTGTGTAGATCGAGGCGAGCCGATCACTATGGTACCTGCGAAAATGTTATCGGAGCAAGTTGCACGGTGGAGATGGTGATTACAGTGGTCTTTGTGGTGCGGGACTCCTCAACGACAGCGGCTGCAAGCCCGAAACCCAAGGACAACGGCTGAGAGACGTCGGAGGTTCAACGGTGAGTGGTTGCAGTGGCTGTTATGACGGCGGAAGCGATAAGGGTGGAGTAACACCAATAAAGACAAGACTGCTAAAAAAAAAAAGAAAAGGTCAGAGCAGTGGCTCTAATACCATGTTAGAAATACTGAATGTGATTGTATTGTATTTCATAATAAAATAATGTACATAGGTGCCTTTATATAGGAGGCATATGTGTGCAGTACAAGTATATATGTGTGCTATACAAGTAACCTAACTGGGCCTAAAGCCCACAACACTATATACGTTAACAATGAGTAATGCTATTTGCATATTTGTACCATAATTGTACACATTATGAGTAATGCTATCCACTTATCTTTGTCCTCAATTCAAAAAATAAAGCTAGGGTCAGAATACTCAGAACAAACAATTTATTAAACAAAATTGTTTAATCAGAGCATGGAGTAGAGGAGATAAAAATTATTTTCACCAAAAACGTATGGGTCGATCTCCAAAAGATAAAGATTGTAAAACCATTAATATCAACAATAATCGGATAAATAGAGCAATGAGAGATTACAAAGATGAAAGAACAACTTAATGGATCTAAAATAGATTATTTAAATTTGGAAATAGATAGAACTTAAATAAATAGTAATAGTGCTTCCCTTCACCACAAAGAGATGCTGAAATATCTTTCACAGGTGCATTTGACACATCTCGCAAGTTACGTTTTCCCAGGAATTGGCAAAAGTACACAGATCACAATTCCAATACTCGAAAGTTTGCACCTCTGGTAGGCCATTCTCTAATGCTCTAACCAACTTTTCAAAGTAATTTTTAGTAATTCCTGTTAAGCTCTTCAGCTTTAGCTCGAACTCTTCGAAATTTACTGATCCCTCAGGATCTTTGAGAAACTGCCTCACTTCCTTCTCAGCATATCCATGAAGCCTTTCAAGACCAGCTTCTGCTTCCCCTTGCAAAAACTCGAAAAGCCGCTTCTTAACCTTCTCATCCTCAGGCAGATAGTACCCATATGCATATGTCCACTTCAACACTCTTCTACATTCAACTATTCGTTGCCAAGCCTCTAATATGAACCCAAGCTGAAATTGGGTTTTGCCATGCATCTCACCAAGCTTCTCAATCTGCTCGGTTATCACTGTACGCAAGGTTGAAACAGCTTTTTGCCTTGACAAGTTATTAGCTGCCCATCTTTCATAGTAATGATTGTATTTCTTTATATCTCTCTTTGCCTTTTCTACCTCTTTTTTCTTATCTTCCTTATAACCATTACAGTTCCAATGATTATCCAAATCACCAAGACATATCCAGCAAAACTCATAATTACAAGGTGGATTGCATGTCATGTGCATACACTCTCCTTTTTTTTCAATTGGTATTGCACACTTGGGACAAGGCTTTGTTTTAGCCAATATCCAATTCATGGTTTTAGACTCATCATTGTCCTTCGCAATCCAATTAGCCACAGTTTCACAATCCACAGGTCGATGAGCATCCTCAACACAATTCCAACAAAACATAAAACCACAAGTACAAGTCGCGTCCCAACCTTGATTATCATCGAACTCAATAGCGTACTCACATCCCGGACCAGGACACCACTTGATCTTCTTGTTCTCCTCGACATAAGACCTATAAAGATAGGTCGAATACTTATTCTTTTCCTCGTCCAAAACCAACTTATTCACCATGTCTCCATCTATAGCCGCACAACAAGTCATGTCGGGGCATCTCAGAATCAAACATCCAGGACCATCGTTGATCGAAGTGCTAATATAATATCGAAAGCATTCGATACAATAAGGATGACCACATGCGGCTGAGACAATTTCATCACGTGGAAACAAATCGAAACATATTCCACACGTGATTTCACTGTCACCTGGAATTACGATGATGGGTTTATCAAATAAACCCAGGTTTTTTCTGACTCGATCTTCGTCAGCAAACCATGCCTCGTGAACCTTACTAACACTCCAATTATAGTGACGGAGTAAAACTGTTGCGGCGGCTTCTGATACCAAGAGAATCGTGGCAACTTCGGCAATAGTGTTCTCTTGGCGTTCACGTATATCTGATTGCTTCAACACAGTGTAGTTTTGGTCTTTAGGCCCTTCAAGACGAGTCTTTTTAGTGTAAGAATCATCGGAATCCATAGAGTCCTCTTCCGTGATCAAGGAGTCATAGTTGCAGTCAGTGTTATTTGCATCTTCGCCGTAATAATCGTTGACTTCATTGTAACTATAGATGTTGATTTCGTCGCCGGAGTCCATGGCCAAGAAAACAAAGTAAAAAAACACTAGAGCGAAATAGAAAACCTTAATAAGATAGATGGTTGGAGATCGTTTCTAGTTTGTACTAATCGATATCCCTTAAAAAAACAAGTGAGGGATTACTTCACAGAAATATCAAGCCAGTTGAAAAAGAGTTTAAACGCGTAAAGAGTTTAAGGAAACGCGTAAAGAGTTTAAGGTAACGCGTTTGCGCGTGCAGAGTTTTTTCTACACGTTTGCGTTTGGCGTTTCCAAATTGTGGGAGTCATGCTACAGTTGCAACGCGTTAAACCTTTTTGTCTGCGTTTCATTTTTTTTTTTTTTTTTTAAGAAGCATTTCTGTGGCTGTGATGATTCTGGTGAATCGTGCACCGATTACAAGACTCATAAACATCTTTTTTCATTAAAATTTTTATTAAAAATTGGTCTCATGGCATTATTTATAAATTTAAAAATAATTTTGTTACAGTGCTTTCAGTTTTTAGCAAAATGAGTTGTATCCAAACGGACCCTTACACCGTTAATTTGTAATACTAGTAAGTTATCCGTGCGATACACGGATAATTTTGTAATATTTTATATAAGACGATTTTGGGTAGTGTTATACATATATTATAAAAAATAAATAAACTAAATTAGAGTAAAGAAACATATACATTTTGAGATATTAAAAATTAATTTAGTAGTTTCATGGCATATTTATAGCCTTTTCAAGGTAAATTTTTTTTTTTTTAAATCATGAAACCAAAAATAAATACAAAAGAGTAACGGAACCATGAAAATCAACTAATTTGTGTTGTGTTCACATATTTAATACTATAAAATAAAAGTATGTCGAACTCTCTCACTGTCTTTCACTCATCCATAGTGCGACGTTAGGGTAAGTGTGTATGCATGTGTCTTATAGATGATTTAAAACCATGATAGAATATGGTTTTACATTGCGTACCAATTACTCTCTCTACTTATATGCCCAAAACAAAAACTATCCAACCAAATGACCCAAACCTAAATCATATTTAATCCCCTAATTAAAAAAAAAAAATACCCACAGTGGTTTCGGCATCTTTACGGTGGTGGGAGGCCAATATAATGGAGGCGGTAGCCCCTCAGATTTCTCTTTCTCTCTCTTTCAAATGTTTTGTCAGTCTCAGGTCTTTTATTTTGGTAATATATAAAATGAGTTTTATTTAACAACCCACAACATTTTTATGTCTCTCTATCTCTCTCCAAGACCTTATCTGGTTAGTTATTACTATTAGTCCTTAATTATTATTTTTTTTTTAAATATTAAAATGGTAGGTATGCTAAAAGACATGAAAAAGAGAGAAATGTGTGATGTAAGCTTAGGAAATTAATGATAAATTAATGAGATAACAGTAAAATAAGTTAATGTAAATTTTTGAGTGTCAGTAAAAAAAACTTAATGAATGAGGTAAAAAAAATGTTTAATGCAAAATTAGAGCATCACTTGGTTTAAATGAATTTTTTCTCAAGCTTTCAGATGATGGACTTTAGATAAGATGTTCAACTTTTATACGCTAAGCATTGACTATAAGTCTTGTACATGGAACAAATCGAGATAAGAAATTAAGAATATGATCCATTTTGGTAGGCCTTAGCTTGATTTGTATAGACATTAATCTTCTCTCTTGCCAAAAGTCCAACTTATTTTAGGAGGAAGTTTCCTTGATTATTGCTTTTATACAAAATTCCATGATCATCAAATTGGAATAGGACCTTACTGACCTAACTAATTGGAATAGGATGAAATTTCTTCCCATCCACACTAATCGTTGTGTACACTCCAAATTTTTTCTGCATCTCATAATGATACGTTGTGGAAAGGTGTCATCCAAGTCCAACATGATTGAGAGTTGTAGTTGAGACTATGGCCCAAAAGCTTTACTATTCAATACTTTGTGAGAAAAATTAAACACTCATTTGATGTAACAGAAGACTATGGAATTTGAAACTGTATACACTGGGATTTGTTCTTGATGTTGTGAAATTGTTGTAGATACTAAAAACTCTAGTTTAATTAGTTGGCAAGTCATGTTCTTTAAGTTTGAAAAATCTACAATGGAAAATTTTTATGTTCCTACAGTAAATGTTTTGGAGAGAAAATTTTTATCCCCCTCATCCCAATGGACACCCCATTTATACAAAGGAAAAATGGTCCAATATTCCTAAGTGTGACTTAGTTACATGGAATTTTTGTGCAATTGTGCCTAGATTTCTTTTTAAAATTTAATTATAATTTTAAACTCTAATTTGGTGATTTTTATATGATTTTTGTGGTTTGATTTTGATTTAGTAAAGACATATTAGCCAAAAAAAACGAAGGTAGAGCTATTAAAGAAATTTGTACTTTCAGATTAGTAATTACCTACCGATGGCCAATGCTGCATTGTCATTTGTGGTTGTGGTATGAATAAGCAGTATGTTGTTTGGGCAACTAATTAAGGCAAAGCAATTAAACATATTAAAAGGGATTAACAACTTTTTTTCTTTCACCTTTACCATTTGTGGTATGTATATGCTTTTTTCACATATGCTCAAGTGAAGTACCCATTAGGATTTCCCTTAATTATGATAAACATATTAATTTTTTTAAAAGGATGTTCTATATTTATTGAATGATATATATATATATATATATATATATATATATATTGTTTTCCTTGAGCTAAAGCAGTTGCGATGGAAGTGTAGAGTGGATGGTTTTTTTTTTTTTTAGTCCTTGAGTATTTTGGTTTGTTTCAACTGAGTAATAGCTCTTTTTAGGCTCCTAAAATTTTTGGTTTATTGATTTTGCTATCTATAACTTAATTCTTCTTTACCTAATAATGTTTGGAATTTTTTGTAAGTACATTTTTTTTTTCAAGAAAATGAATAGAAATCTCCCTTCATGTTCATGCTCATGTTAATGTTCATATTTGTATTTTTTGCAATACTCAATAAGTTGTTTACTCATTTTTTGAATTACCAATTGTAGTTAAAAAAAATTATAAACACAAATACTATTCAATTAAACTAATGTGAAAAATTAAATCTATTGGATTAAAAAAATAGACATGAAAATGAAATTTCACAAAAAAATTCTTAAATAGAATTAAAATAATTTTTACTCAATATTGTTTATCAAGCAATCATTACATGCATAACGGGGTGATGAAATGGTTGTTCAGTTTATTTAAGAAATGTGATCTAGCTAATAGAAATTTAAAAAAATTCAATAACTTTTGATGATGCCTAGATCGTCAGCAAGAGCTTTCGTCCAAACGGGGTCGTCTGGCACTAATCCCGGTCCTGAAACAAGACAAGTTGTAAAAGAAATAGATGGTCACCGGTGCGGCGCCAGCCACAAAGTCTCCGATGCCAAAGTTAGAATACTTAGGAGATGTAAAAGGAAGCAAAGTAGAAGTATTAGAAAATTCTGTGTGTACCCCCTACTCGGGTTCTACCAACGAATATATATAGATGTTTCTCTCTTAGCCGTTGATCTGGCTTTAATGGTGCAATCATTACCAAAGTTGTAACGCTCATGTAGGGTGTTTAATGGATAGATATGCCCCCAACGGTATGGAAATTCATTATTATGTCTGTAACGCTTAGTCACATCGACGGTGGAATTCTTGTCAGACCAAGACAAGGCTGGCTCTGGGATCATCCTTATCTGTCGTCCTTCAAGAGTGGACGAAGGTAATTTTGGGACTATTAGCTGCCCCCCTATTCCAAGGTCGTCCGTTACCAGGACGATCTTAGGAATGTGAGAAAAATTTTCTTTTCTTTTCTTTTTTTTTTTTTTTGATTTTTTTTATTTTTTTTATTTTTTGAAAAGCTTCTTCGACGCTTGGGGATCGTGTTCTCTGCATTAATTGTTTCATGGCGGTGTGGCCAGTATTGGGGCTATGTGTCTTTTTCTGATTGGTGAGTGGGTCTCGTTTCCAGTGAGGGCCTTTTCAGTTTTTCCCACATTTTCCAAAGTAAACTTTTTTAACTCTTTGCCTCTCTTCTCTTATCCCTTTACTTTCCTTTAGTATTCTGTTTTTCTGACTTTCAACTTTTCTTCTCTCTTCTGCGTTTGATTTTTCTGGGTTCGCTGTAGCCACTGCGATTTTTTTGCTCCCATCCTTTTCGGTTTCCTTCCTTCTTTCCAGGTATGTTTCCTTCTTTTTGCGCTTCTTTTCTTTTTGGTGCTGTGTAGTATTTTCTTCTTTTTGTGATCTTATTTTCTTTTCTGAGACTACGCTTCTTTCCTTAATGGTGGGTTATACTGAATTTAGGCACATTTCTCCCTCCATCACTTTTTTCTTTGCTCGCTTGGGGGGGTTGTTAGATTCTTTAGGTGACTGATACCCACAAATTGGGGGTTTTGTCGTAGGAGATAATGCCCTTAATTTGGCATTGGGTGACCTATATCCGTTGTTGTGCCAGTCTCTATCTTGGTTCAAATCAATTCGTAGTGTTCTTAGGAAGGAAAACATGGGATCTGAGGTTAGATCGAATGGTCATAAGAGGGCTTCGTCTCCTAGTGCTATTGCAGACAAGGCTGTTACGAACACTGCTACCTCCGTTCCTCCCCCTTTGTCTGTCCTTCCCTCTAGTTCCGCCACTCCTCGTCCTTTTCATGCCCTCAAGGAGAAGTGTTCCTTGAAAGAAGATGTTTTTAACAAATTTAGGGATAGGTTCCAGTTTCCTAATGAAACTAGGGCTCGTATTCCCAG
Source organism: Quercus glauca (assembly GCA_023736055.1). Taxonomy (NCBI): domain Eukaryota; kingdom Viridiplantae; phylum Streptophyta; class Magnoliopsida; order Fagales; family Fagaceae; genus Quercus; species Quercus glauca. The sequence goes on along the minus strand of CM043316.1, from coordinate 94,152,918 downwards.
GAAAGGCGAAAAGGCTTATGCCTTCACCCATGGTGAGGTATGTTTCTATGAGGCTGCTTTCTTGTGTGGCCTAAGGTTTCCTGTCCATCCATTCATTATGGAGCTCCTAAATCACCTGCAAATTGCCCCTGGGCAACTTATGCCAAATTCTTGAAGGATCGTCATAAGTTGTATGGTGATTTGGACGACCGTAGCGAACGGGAACATGATCACTTTGAATGAGTTTACCCACCTCTATCGCTTAAAAGAGTCTAAAGAATTTGGGTATTACAAATTCGTTCCCTGGGATAAGAGATCTCGTCTTATTGTTGACCTTCCCTCGTCCTTTCGTTATTGGAAATCCAGATACTTCTTTGTGTCCGGCGATGGTTGGAAGACTTTATCCGATGATTTTTGGGGGAATGTCCCTAGGTTGCTGCGCTAGTGGAAGACCCCTCGTCTTGGTGCGTTCGCCTTTTATGCTTCTTTTTTCTTTGTGATTTAGTTGTTTTGATCGTCCTTCTAACCTTGTGTAATTTTTTCTCCTTCTGTAGTGAAGGAGTGCCTTGAACTGGAGAGCCAATTTGAGGAGAGGGTGCAGGAAGTGATTAAATACGTAAGGACGATTGAAGATTTTGACGACTTGGTCTATCCACGAACATTGGCTCGTCACTGTTTAGGGCCTGAGCCTTCAATTTACGTACTTCAAACGATCAATCGAGAACAGAGGAAACGTGAGCCCGACCATCCTTTCTTTCTTCCTTCTTCTTTCTCCTTCTTCTTCTTCTTCTTTCTTTCTTTCTTTCTTTTTTTTTTTTTTTTTTTTTTTTTTTTTGTGTGTGCAAAGATGACGAGCAAGTTTAACAAAGAAATGTATGCAAAAATAAAGGGGAAGAAGAATGAACCCCTTTCTAGAATTGGTCAGAGAACTTTAAGAATAACTGATAAGGAAAAGGAGAGAGAGAAAGAAACAGCTGAAAGGGGTTCATCCACCCCCACTCTGGACGAGGGGCTGACAAATTCTCCTACAGTTTCTATTGAGGAGGTGCCTGCTCCTAAGAAACAGAAGATGGGGCCTAAGGGTAAAGAGAAGGTGGGCTCTAGCATTTGGGCTGATGTTGGAGCAGCTATGGCTCGTGCGAACGAACTTTTAACTCCTGAAGAAATGAAGGAGCTTTCCCCGGTGCCTTCCCACGAGATAGTCAGCTAGCATGTACATAAACTCGTGCAGGTAGACTTTCCTGGCCTTGTTTTCTTTTTCTTTTCTTTTTTTTCTTTTTTTTTTTAACGGTACTCCTTGCTGTTAGGTGTTGGGAGAGACAGTGCATCTTACCTCTCAATACTTGGCGAACAAAGAGAAGGTTGTCATGGCTACTTCGAAGGTGGAGGCTCTAGAGGCTGAGGCTTCAGGATTACGGAAAGACCTGATTACTGCCATGGATGCTCATAATAATTCTAAGGAGCAAGTCAAGGTTTTGACTGAGCAACTTGATGTGGAGAAGTTACTGGTAAAGCAAAAAGACGAACTTCTAGCCTCTGCTGGTCAAAGGATGAAGGCAACAGTTGCTAAGGCCGTCCTCGCCTTCCAGACGACTGATGAATACAACACAATTTTGTTCCAATGGTACTTTAAAGGCTTCGAACGATTAAGAAGGTACCTTGTGAAGCATGGGCCAGGAATCAATTTGGAAGACTTGGTTTTTGAAGCTGTAGATAAGGAGATTGAGGCTGATGAGGCAGCCCAGGCAGCTCAGGCTTCTGTTGCTTCCGGCGAGGACCCTCCAGAGGCGAACCAAGGTGTGGACAAGGATGCTCCTCCAGTTTGACTATGGCATTTTTTTATTTTTTTTTATACCCCACGTGTTTTGGGTTTTTGGATGAACAATCTTCTTTTCTTGGGCCCTATATGTTTTGGGGCTTCTAAACAATTTGCATCTTTATATATGTATAAGATATATTTGCTGGTATTTTCCTTTTATTCGTAGAGAATTTTTGTTGATCGTTCGTAGAGAATTTTTGTAGAAATTTTATTTACGTCCTCATGGGGACTTTAAGAATTTTTATTGGGATACTCCCTTGGACCCTCCAATGCCTTGCAGAATTTTCTAGTGAAGTACTTTCTTCGTCCTTATGGGGACTTAGAGAATTTTCTGGTGGAATGCTTTCTTCGTCCTTTTGAGGACTTAGAGAAATGAAGTACTCTTTGGATGACACCTATTCGTCCAGAGAACCTCGTTTTTCTTGTTAGTTTGGATGATGCATACCCATTGAGGAATCTTATTCCCTTTTTTCTTATCTGTTCAGACGATGTATATCCATTTAAGGAATCTCGTCTTCTCTTTTTCGTTTGGACGATGTACATCCATTTACGGAATCTTATCGTCCTTTTCGTTTGGACAATGTACATCTATTTAAAGAATCTTATCGTCTTTTTTGTTTTGGTCCGGGATGGCCATTTTGGGTTTTGAGTAAGAGAGAGAGAAAATGAGAGCGCACGAATTGCTGAATAATACTTGCACAATGCTGAATAACCACTTATTCAAATACATGTTTTGTGTTGAAAATCATCAAATTAAGTCATATAAACTACTTACAATTATGCTATGATTCCTTTTCATAATACCTCTTTAGATGTTCGACACTCCATGGACGAGGTAACTTGTTCCCCTCTAGATCTTCCAGGTGGTAACTCCCTCGTCTTGAATAGTGGATGACCCTGTAAGGTCCTTCCCAGGTTAGTCCTAGTTTGCCTTGTGCTGGATCTTTTGTTGCAGGAGTCACTTTTCGAAGGACAAGGTCCCCAATTCTAAATCTCTTCAATTTTACCCTCTGATTGTAATATTCAGCCATCTTCTGCTGGTACCTGACCATTCTTTGGGAGGCATGGTCTTTGACTTCGTCCAAACAATCCAGGTTCAACTTCAATTGGTCGTTGTTACTTTGCTCGTCAAAGAATTCTCTCCTGAGGCTGGTGAGTCCTACTTCAACTGGGATGACATTTTAGGTGCCATATGTTAGGTTGAATGGCGTCTCTCCCATTGGCGTTCGCGCCGTAGTTCTGTATGCCCACAAAACGCTAGGCAGTTCCTTGGGCCATGCTCCCTTCACCCCCACCAACCGAGACTTGATAATCTTAAGCAAGGTCCGGTTCGTTACTTCTGTTTGTCCATTGGCCTGAGGATGTCCTGGTGATGAGAACTTGTTTTTGATACCTAGGCTTAAGCAGAACGTCCTGAACCCATCACTGTCAAACTAGCGACCATTGTCTAAGATGATCATTCTTGGTATCCCGAACCTGCAAACAATATTTTTTCATACAAAATTTTGTACCTTTGCCTCTGTGATCGTTGCAAGAGCTTCAGCCTCCACCCATTCTGTGAAGTAGTCAATTGCGATGAGTAGGAACTTCACTTGTCTCTTTCCCTGTGGTAAAGGGCCCATGATGTCGACCCCCCATTGTGCGAATGGCCAGGGTGAGGTGATGGTCGTCATCTTTTCTCCTGGGACTCGTTGAACATTTCCATACCTCTGGCAACTGTCACATTTCTTCAAAAAATCTGCTGCGTCTTGCTGCATTGTGGGTCAGAAGTAGCCTGCCCTCATGATCTTCCTGACAAGGGATCTTGACCACATGTGATCCTCACAGATTCCCCCGTGCACTTCTTCTAGGACATATCTAGCTTCGTCTTCCCCTATGCATCTCAAGTAAGGCTGGGAGAAACCTCTCTTGTAAAGCTCATCGTTCAGTACTGTGAACCGAGCAGCTCTTTTCTGGATCTTCTTGGCTTCTACTGGATTAGTTGGTAACCGTCCATCCCTGAGGTAAGACAGAATTAGACTTGTCCATCCTGGGCTGATATGCACAGGAAATGTCTGAAACTCTTGGATGCTAGAGGAGTTTTGTTCTTCCAGTCTCCAAGCATTCACCTTGTCCTGGTCACCTGCTGATGCACTCCGCGCTACTTCGTCGGCTTCTGCATTCTGATCCTGGGGAATTTGGATAAACTCCACGCAATCGAAATTGCTCACCAATTGATTCATCAATTTGAGGTACTTCTGCATCTTTATCTCCTTTGCTTCAAAATCTCCTCTGACTTACCCTATGACGAGCTGTAAGTCGCTCTTGAGCACGATGTTTTTATCTCCAACTGTTTAGGCTATTCTTAACCCGGTCAACAAAACCTCATACCCTGCTTCGTTATTTGTTACGGGGAACATGAGCTGGACCCCATACTTGAGGATGTCTCCCTGAGGAGAGGTAATAACGACCCCCGCCCCGCCGCCTTTTTGAATGGATGATCCATCAGTATTGATCATCCATAAGTCTTCTTGGTTGTCTGCATGTTCAGGGATTGTGAATTCCACAATGAAATCCGCCAATGCCTGGGCCTTTATGGCCGTCCGGGGGCGGTATTCTATGTCAAACTGGCTAAGTTCAATGGCCCATTGTATCATTCGTCCAGTGGCCTCGGGCTTGGTCATTGCCTTCTTAATGGGCTGGTCTGTCATTACAATAATAGGATTCGCTTCAAAGTATGGACGGAGTTTCCTAGACGCAACAATTAGGGCAAAAGTAATCTTCTCTATCTTTGGATATCGGGCTTCGGCTCCTTGAAAAACCTGGCTGACATAATATACCGGACGTTGTATCTTGTTCTCCTCCCTGACCAAGGCTGCGCTAACCGCGGTTGTGGATACAGCTAAATAGAGAAACAAATCTTCTCCTTCTTTGAATGGGCTCAGGAGAGGAGGGTGGCTCAAGTATCGTTTTAACACCCGAAATGCTGTTTCGCACTCTTCCGTACAAGCAAAAGCTCGTTTCAAAGTCTTGAAGAAAGGGAGACATTTGTATGTCGCCCTTGAAACGAACCTGTTTAATGCAGCCACTCTTCCTGTGAGAGATTATACCTCTTTGACCATCTTTGGAGAAGACATCTCGAGGATAGCTTTCACTTTCTCGGGATTTGCCTCTATCCCTCTTTGTGACACCATGAACCCTAGGAATTTCCCTAAGGAGACTCCGAAGGCACATTTGGACAGATTTAGCTTTATGCTGTATTGCTTGAGTGTATTGAATGTCTCTCTAAGATCAACCAGGTGGTTCTCTTCTTCTTTACTCTTGACGAGCATATCATCGACGTATACCTCCATGTTTCTCCCAATTTGCTTTTCAAACATTTGGTTTACCAGCCGTTGGTATGTTGCTCCTACATTCTTCAAATCAAAAGGCATGACCCTGTAGCAGTAAAGCCCCTGGCTAGTAATGAACGCTGTTTTTTCCTAATCTTCTTAGGCCATCTGTATCTGGCTGTATCCAGAGAATGCGTCTATAAATGTAAGCAAGTTGTGCCCGGCTGTAGAATCGACCAACTGATCAATCCAGGGTAAGGGAAAGCTATCTTTCGGGCAAGCTTTGTTTAAGTCCGTGAAATCAATGAACATCCTCCATTTCCGCCTTCTTGACCATGACGACGTTTGCCAGCCACTCGGGGTAGTAGACTTCTCGGATAAAATTAGCGGCAAGTAGCTTATTTACTTCGTCCATGATTACTTTGTTCCGTTCAGGTGCGAAGGCTCTTCTCCTCTGCTGGACAGGCTTCTTCTCGGGATCTACATTCAGGTGATGCTGGATAATAGATGCTGGAATACCTGGCATGTCCTCATGACTCCATGCGAACACGTCGAGGTTATCCTTCAGTAAGTTGATAATCTCTTCCTTCGTCTTCGGACTCAGTTCCATCCCTACTTGGGTCATCTTGATGGGATCTCCCTCGATCAATTCTACCGTTTCTAGCTTCTCTATGATCTCGGGTGTTTTGTCTTCGATCACCCACGCGTGGTTCTCCTTTGAGGCCAAGACTGCTTAGTAACACTCCCTTACTAACACCTGGTCTCCTCGTATTTCTCTCACACCATGTTCAGTTGGGAACTTTACCTTCAGGCAGTATGTGGAAGTGGCAGCTTTCCGTCGGTTGAGGGTTGGTCACCCTATGATCACATTGTAGGACGAGGGTGAATCAACCACTAATAGTTGTGTTTACCTGTTACCTGGAGAGGGTAAGAACCTGCCGTGACTATCAACATTACTATCCCTCGTGGATATACTTTATCCCCACTGAAACTGACGGGGGGGATTCGAAAGGACAAAGCCTCTTCGGGTCTACCTTTAACTGCTGAAAAGCGGAAAGGTAAATAATGTCCGCTAAGCTCCCATTGTCTACCAGGACTCTTCCTGTGTTGAATCCTTCAATCATGATCATGATGACCAGCAGGTCATCATGGGGTTGCTTTATTCTCCTGGCATCTTCTTCGGAGAAATACATATCTTGGTTCGTCCTTCTTAACTTCAAGGGAGGCAGGCTATGAACAGTGTTTACCTGCCTTTGGTGCGACTTTTTGAGTGATCTGAACGACCCTTCTGTAGTTGGTCCTCCTGCAATAGTTTTTATTTCCCCTATCACACTCTGCGGACGTGGCGGATGGTCTTCGTCCCTCTGAAAACCTCTGTGCTGGTCCTTCTTATTGTCCCTGAATTTGCTGGAATCTCCCTTCTTCACATACTTTTGTAACTTCCCTTTCCGTATAAGTTCTTCTATCTGCTCCTTCAAATCTTGGCAATCCTCTGTATAATGCCTATGGTCTTTGTGAAAATGGCAGTATTTTCTTTTGTTGCGCACGTTAGGCGATGAGTGGAGTGGTTTGGGCCATTTAAGATATTGTTCGTCTTTGATCTCCGTCAAGATCTGGTCAACTGGCATCACTAGAGGTGTGAATTTAGTTTGTCAAGGATTCTTGTCATCCCTTCGTCTACTTCCTTCGTCGCCTCTTCGGTTCGCGCGATCTCTTTTTAGTCCTCTTCGCTCGTCTTCCTTTTCCTTCTTCCTCTCCTTTGGTTTTTCTGCTCCCTCAATGGCTGCCAGAGCGTCTTCTGCATTCATATACTTCTGTGCTTTCAATAATGCCTCTACCATTGTCTTGGGGGGATTTTTTGCCAGAGAAACCAAAAAATCTCTAGACTTTAGTCCTGCCTTGAAGGTTGTGAGCTGCACCTTATCATCTGACTCATCTACCTCCAGCATTCCTCGGGTGAAAGGAGTGACGTTGGACCTCAAAGTTTCCTTTTCTCCCTGTTTGATGGTGAGCAAATGGTCAGCTGTCCTTTTTGGGCGTTGCCCGCCGACAAAGTGACGGACGAATGAATTACTGAGCTATTCAAAGTTATCAATAGACGAGGTTGGTAACTTGGTGAACCATTCTTTGGCTGCCCCTTTTAGGGTAGTGGGAAAGGAACGGCACAGAATCTCATCAGGAGGTTGCTGCAAGCCTAGGGTCGTCTTGAATGTGTTTAGATGATCCAACGGGTCTTTTAGTCCATCAAAGGGCTCGAGTTTGGGTAGACGAAACTTAGAAGGCACTAGACATTCCTGCACCGCTATTGTGAAAGGTGAATCCGTCTTTCTGACTATCCTATCTAGACTTTGATCTGTCTTTCCTTTGATAGCATTTCTCAGTTCATTCATCTCCTTTCTCATTTCTCTGAGAAGATTCAAATTGGCTTCCCCCGTACTGCTTGTTTGTCTCCTGTGACTGTTTTCATCATCATCTCTGTTGATTTTCGAGCGATTATCTTCTTGCTGCAGCCTCTGCCTCATCTCCTGGTTTTGCCTAGTAAGTTCTTCCACAGTGGCTGCGAGTGTTTGAATTTGTAGGGCCAATGCAGCAGGATCTGGATTAGTGCTGGACTCCATCTGAACTTATTGCTTGAAATAGAACAATGTTCTTGAACTGGGTGCCCAAGAATCATTTACGTTCCCCACAGACGGCGCCAAACTGATGATGCCCAGATTGTCAGCAAGAGATTTTGTCCAAACAGGGTCGTCTGCCACTAATCCCGGTCCTGAAACAAGACAAGTTGTAAAAGAAATAAATGGTCACCGGTGCGGCGCCAGCCACAAAGTCTCCGATGCCAAAATTAGAATACTTAGGAGATGTAAAAGAAAGCAAAGTAGAAGTATTAGAAAATTCTGTGTGTACCCCTACTCGGGTTCTACCAATGAATATATATAGATGTTTCTCTCTTAGCCATTGATCTAGCTTTAATGGAGCAATCATTACCAAAGTTGTAACGCTCATGCAGGGTGTTTAATGGATAGATATGCCCCCAACAATATGGAAATTCATTATTATGTCTGTAACGCTTAGTCACGTCGACGATGGAATTCTTGTCAGACCAGGACAAGGCTGGCTCTGGGATCGTCCTTATCTGTCGTCCTTCAAGATTGGACGAGGGTATTTTTGGGACTATCAACTTTCATGCGTAGTCATGAATTATACCTTCACGTATATCTTATGCATTTTATGAGTTTTATTATATATAAATGTATTTCATAAAATTAACAAAATTTATCATAAAACCCTTCATTGTATTTTTTAAAATCACTATATAAAAATGAAAGAAGTTTTTTTCCCAAAAAAATGTTCTCTAGTCATAATATTTACCAAAAAAAAATCATGCCAAAAAAAATTGTGCAACGCACAGGCCAATAACCAATCTATATATATAATTAAAGTCAAAACTGAGAGAAAATCCAATTAAATTCTAAATTGGATTCCAATTATTGTCTAATTTTGAGCCACGTGTCCAATTTAAGGTTTTTTTTTTTAAAAAAAAAAACATTGATTTCAAATACCGATGGACTCGCCATTCCAAATACATTGCAATATACTAACTTTTTTTTTTTTTTGATGAGATACTATTTTTGATGAGATAGTGGCTCCTAAAAAAGGGCCATATACGGGACTCTGATTTCATGGACAACATGTAATTTTAAATAAAGTGATGGTAGGTTGCTATACATTTATATATTGGAGCCTAATTTTGAGCCACGTGTTTTATCTAATTTTTAAATTTGTGTGTCAAGTGAATTATTAGATGCAAAAATCAAAGAGTCTAAATTCAATTAGATTCTAAATTGAATTTTAATTGGAGTTCAATTTTGCGCCATGTGTCCCATCTAATTTTTCAATTTTTGTATCAAGTGAATTATTTGGTACAAAAACCGAAGAGTCTAGATCCAATTAGATTCTAAATCATATATATAATTGTGATTGTTTTTAAATATACATGTACATATGTACAATGTTAAACACTACTTTTATTAAATGGATGTATCAATTTTTAAACACAAAATAGAAAAATAATTAGGAAATTGATTTATTACCTTGTTAACATGACACTAAGCCTCCATTTGGATACAGATTATAAATGAAAATTATTTCACTATTCAGCTTATTTTTGCTACTATTCATGAGCCCCATTGCACTTTTTGGTACTATTCATAAGCCCACTGTACTATTTCAACTAACTTTTACATTTATCCACAATATTTTCAGTAATAAGTTTTCAATTTCAGCAAAATAAGCGGTATCCAAACAGACCCTAATTATATTCATCACCATGTTAGTTTACAAGATTTTTATAATATAATTAGCAATAACTTTAACTTTTTAAAAAAATGATAATGTAAAAAATTGACATTTGGCTTTTTGTTTTTTTTTTAATTTTAATTTTAAAATTAGGTAAATAGTACGTTTTTTAGATGATGTTTATGAGCACTTTAACTAAAAAGTCAAGACTTAAACCCCATTTGGTTGCTGAGAAAGCAGAGAAAAAGAAAAGAAAAGAAAAGAAAATTTTTGCTAACAAAATGACATCTCATTTACTTATGGAGATGCAATTAATATATTTTCAAATATTTTATTTTATTTTCTAATTAAGGACACGTGATAATTCAAAGGATAGCTTAGATGGCATAAAATATAATTTTGATATTAATGTTATATAAATCAATTCTTTTCATGTACCACTTAATAATAAGGATTATTTTGACACAATACCAAAAGTTTAGAAACAAAATTGACACGTTTAAGATATTAAAAACCATTTTAATACATAGTACAAGTGTTAAAGACTAAAACGGTAATCAAACATGTTTTTTACATATTTTTGTTAAATATTAAATTCTATAAGGATGTGGTTTAAAACCCAAATTTTACACCCTCCAATCTCAACATGCCACATCATCTTATCACGTATTAAAAAATAAGCACAACCACACTCAGTCAATTATAATACTCATCTGAAAATTCAACCAAATTGGGAGTTTATTAAGAAGTTATTAATTGTAGTATGATATACTGAATTTTAAGTAAAAAGCTAATATGACATCTCTCTTTGGATGGTGTAAAATATGAACTTTACACCTCATTCTTACCAAATTCAGACTATTTTTATTAATATACTCAAAATACTTTTTTTATTAGCTGAATTTGGAAACTAATATCCTGTTTGGTTGTTAGGGAGATGAAAAAGAAGGAAAAGAGGAAAAAGTAAGCGAAGGGAAAGGGAAGAAAAGAGAGTTGTACATAAAAGGATTGCATTAATACAATTTTTTCAAAAGAAAAGTCTTCTTTGAAAAAATAATGGGACCATCTGAAAGATTGTACTAAGAAAATTTCTAGAACACAAACTTTTCTTAAAATTATGGGTTGTGAGAAAAGTATGAAACTTCATCAAAAAAAAAAAAGTATGAAATATTGGCGAATCGGTCAAATTGTGTATTCTCACTTTTTAATAAAAATCTGAAAATGTGAAAATGTTTGGGACCATCACAACACATATTGATATAGAAAAGCTTAATGAAAGAGGTAAAAAATGCTAAATGCAAAATTAGAGTATCATTTGGCAAAATCTCATACACTCCTATATGAGGTCTCTATTTTTATATATACTAATCGCTAACATGTGCGATGCATGGGGTTATCTCTTTGAATTGCTTTTGATATGAAACATGTAAATTCAAGTAGAACATGTTCTTAGCAACAATAAATGCCAACATAAAAAATTTCATACCCAAAGCATTTGTACGTATAATGTAGTTTTAGCTGTTATAAAGAGTTTTTTTTTTTTTTTTTTTTTTATTTTAGAAACCTACAAAGTTGGCTGATAACAATTGTGCAAAATTTTTATAAATTGAAAGTATGAAATGTCTATAGATTGAAAGACAGAAGTTGATAGTACATTTTGCCTTTGTGAAGTAACTCATAAAACAAATAATTAAAAGCATAAAATCAAATTTCCAAAGTGAATCACACCTTTTGCTAAGGAGACAAATTGAAGCATTCTAACATCTTAATTCGCGTGTAGTACATTGCAATATGTTGAAATATTTTGGTACGTCCATGTTGAAACTAAAAAATTACTTTATAAAAAGTGTCATATTGGTCCATGCATCTACACGGCAGCTGTAGATTAAATAATAATATTATTGGTATAGGTTCAAAAGTATGGTCATGTATGGTCATCTACAAAATGTTGATTAGCCTATACTACCAAAAAAAGAAAAAGAAAGAAAAGAAAAGTATAATAATAACGAGAGCCAAGTTAATAGCCCGCTGCCTAGTACCTGTGAAAAGCAAAAGACAGAAACTAATCAAAAAAAAAAAAAAACTGAAAAGTAAATGGGAAAGTGGCAACACCAGAAAGTAAGGAGCAAGGTTTCGTGAGAGTGGGCCTGAAAAGTGGAAAAGTGGGGATGTCACAAAACAAAAAGAGGCAGTTTAAAAAGCAACGGAACAAATAAAAAGAGCAAAAAGCTGAATAGTGGGTCACGGCTCAACATGAAATTAGGAGTTGTGGAGGAAAAACTGACGAAAACTGCTCCATGATCTGATCAGTTGAGAGAAAAATAAGGGAACAACTTCTTTGGAGTCTCTCTATAAAGAGAGGAAGGCAGATACCAAAAAAATAAAAAAGAGAGCAAGTATACACACACGGCAAAGACAGAGAGAATAAAAAAGAGAGGCACAGACAAAGGGAGCAACACCAAGCAGAGGAAGAATACGCAGCATAGGTTTGTATATGGGATTTCATCAGTCCCCTTTCTTCTCTACCAAAATCTCTCTTTCTCCCTTTTCCTTAAATCTGAATTTTTGTTTGGGAAAACAAATAGGGTTTGGTTTCATGAGGAGTTCCTAACTCCATACATGAAGCTTTATACAAGAGTCTCTAACTCTTAAATCCTATTTGAAAATTACCAAATAAAAATTCTCTTGGTGTAACGCTCTTTTTAATTGGAGTCCTTGACTTTACCTCATCAATAGAGTCCTTAACTCTACCCCATTATTGGAGTCCTTGACTCTACTAAATTAATGGAGTTATTGACTCTACCCAATCAATGGAGTCCTTGACTTTACAAATCAATGGAGTCTTTGACTCTACTCCATCAATGGAGTCCTTCACTATACCATTTTAATAGAGTCCTTGACTCCCTTAAATAAAATGAGAATTTTAACTCCTAATTTCAACATGACTAATTCTTTGGAATTTGTAATCCCTTATCAATATTGGAATTAATGATTCTTAAAATAAAATGACCATAAAAATTGATTTAAGGAAATTTTCTAATTCTCGATGTTCATATAAAATAAAATTGCTTCAAAGGAGTTCTTTCCTTCCCTTAATTATATTTGGGAATCTCAATCAAAATATCATTAAAATTCCTACCAAGAAGAAAATGAAAGAAAGGGAAAATTGCTTGGATATTTAACTTCTCAAAGATAGAATCATTGGTTCAATTTTCATAAAAACATGGTCCATGACTTATCCTTGAGATTAAAATCTCACTCAAAGAAAATTTAAGTTGATACAAAGTATTTGACTTAAATATCCATCATTTAAATTGGGCAAAATTAATTTGCGGATTTTTAAACCTAAAACCTAAAATTAAGAACTACGAAGTAGCTTGATCCCGGCCAAGGGTACGTAGGCAACCTAAACAAATTATTAGGTGCAGCCACAAATAAATAAAAACACATATCTCCTTAAACATAAAAATAAATAAACTCATGTACAAAGATAACATGGTTGGAACCAAAAGGTCTTCCCTTGAAACAAGGGATTATAATTAAGAGATACATTATCTTGAATGGGCACAACTCACATCAATAAATCTCATACGCCAAAAGGCATATCAATATTTGTCAACTTATGTTTAACAATCCATTTGGAACATTCACTTTCCACTTCAATTGCTCATCATCTTAATCAAAAACTTCAACTGATACTCTACCCAAGATGAAAATTCCTAAACCTTTTGTTTTCTCAAGCACTAAGATTCATACACATAAATACATATATAGACAAACTAAATAATAGATTAACCACAAAAATATTTAAGCTCATTTGCTTCTTCTTCTTTTTTTGAGGTAGGTAGATAATGAGGGAGGGAAGTGTGGGGTTTAATATGATATTAGGGTCCACAAAAATGCTATTATCACTTGAACGCATGAAAATTTTTATTTTGGTTTTAAAGATTAATGAAACTTTATTTCAGTAAAGAATCAGATTTCTTTTCTGAACTTCCAAGAACACCATCAATCTTAGCTTACTGTTAGCCTTGCAGAAACAATAATTGCCAACCTACTTAAATGGGTTTTCAAATATTAAGTAAACAACTTCTTCATATGGTCTGAGTTCTAAAAGAATGCTAGGCCTAGGAGTTGCACAATGCACTGAACAGTCTTTTTTGTTTCTTCATATAATGCAGTAGCCGGGTATTAATACTGATATTTTCAATAGTTAGTTCTTTACTTTTTTTTTTTTTTTTTTTTTGAAAAAGTTTTGTTACTATCATTAGGTATATGTTGTGTAATGAAATTTATTCATCTAACAAAGAAAAATAATATAGATAAGAATGATTTTAGAAACAGTCAAGAGGCAACATCTCAGTTAATACGAAAGGAAAAAAGTTGATTTTTTTAAAGGGAAAAAATTGAACTTAGTACTGTTTATTAGGTGTTTTAAGTATTTTTTTGTGTAATGAAATCTATTCATCTAACAGAGAGAGACTCATTAAGCTTGAAGTTCACAATATGTCTCCATAAAACATGTGTAAGATGCTCAAGAGAAGAGATACAGAACTGCCACTGTCAGTCACTAAGGACTATCATGGTTTGTGAGGGCTGGCCAGTTATGGTTACAATATCAAACGTGCATGAATTTTGTGCTCTATTAGGATTTGAGCACAGGATGGTCATTTAGTAGAACCATCATTTACATATTTATGGTATCTAAACAATGTCAACCCAAACCAAGTATCATACACAATAGAAATGAGTTTAGCAAGGGACTGAGATTGTGACGCATGACAACCAAAACAAAACTAAAACAACAATAAAATAAAGGAATATGACCTAAGAGTCAGCACCAGACCAAAGAAAGTCCAAACGGCCATTTTTTTCATTCATCAAAATATCAACTATCTCCTCAAGGAGTACAATAGGTTGCTTATAAAGGATTGCTAGACCCTAATTCTAATTGGCTAGAAAACCCTAATTGCCTTATTACAAAAATAACCTTGCTTCCAAATTAAAATACTAATAGCCTAATAAACTACTAGGACCTAAAACATAAAAATACAATTGACTTGCAAACATAAATAATACTAAATAAAAATCTTCTTGCATCTCCCTCGTCATTCTCCTCTGTTTAGAGAAAACTCGACCTCGAGTTTTAAAGCATTGAAGGATTAAGGTGCTGACAAGTAACACTTTCTTCAAGTCTTGAATCACCTTAAGGAGCACAGGGAAAAGAAAAACCTTGAATTGGACCACATCAAACTCATTTGGAATAACAAAATCAATGTGTGGAATCAGTATAATCTCATCTTGAACCTTATGAACCATAGGAAACAATGTGGTTTTAACCTCTTCGACTTCACCAAGATGTAGATCTTCAAGCACCATGGAGGGTTGATCAGAAGCACATTCAACAACTTCAACTTTCACATCATGTGCACCCTCAAGCTTGCTGCATTGTTTTTGAGTGGGTGCCATTATCTTTTCTAGCTAGGCATTAATCCTAGTGATTATTTGCTCCCCCAATTTCCACGACATAGGTGAAACATTCTGATTTTCCTTTCTTACAATAGCAAAAGGTGAACTGAGAAGATCCAAGGAAATGTCTTCACTTTCATCTATGACCAGATTCATAATTGTTTCCATGGTTGAAAGTACAGCAAGTTGATTGTTGGACCTAATTATCTTTAAGAAACTTTGAAACATCTCAACAACCAATGCATCACACTCAAGATCTAGCATCACCAAGCATAACTTGACCTTTGCAATGGTATCAAGAATTGAAACCACCTTCTTATAAGAGCGAGTAGACCCGTGAGACATTTTCAAATGCTACCAAAATCAATTGAAATATTTCTTTCATTTGCTCATCCTTATATGGAGCATCTGGTGCTGTTATCCTTGTAATCTCAATAAGGCAAGATAAAACTGAAACCTTCACATCCATTTCAGCATGTCGCAAAAGTTTATTAGTGATTAGTGCCTTCACTGAGGGTAAAAGTGCATCTCGCATTGATTTGGATGGTTCTTGCTCCACATATGCTAACAAATCTTCAACTTTATCAAGAAGAGTGAGGAGATCATCAATGGAGGAGGGAGGGTTAAGGAGTGTATTCCTAGCCTCCTTAATCTCCTTCTCAAATTCTCTATCAAAGGTAGTCATTTTCAACTCAGACTTGGAGTCACAAAACACCGATATGGAAAATTTCTACGAATTTGAAGAACACTTGATGTGCACGGGTTGGCTTCTGGGTTTAATGGGTTAATATGACTGCTTATATGTTTTTTAAATTGAGCCAGGGTGGGTTTTGTAGTGTATGGGTATAGGACTGGGCTATTTGGTTAATTAGTTTTGATGGGTTTTTTTTTTTTTTTTGTGGGGGGGGGGGGCGGCTAGCGGGACAGGCTGAGCTTTTTCTAAGATGGGTCGGGTAAAATCTCATAAACTAAAGAGGTGAATTTAGAAAATAGAAAGACTCAGACAAGGCTGCGGGTTACCTATTGATATCATCACTAGGTTGCTAGTGGAATTGTAGCGGTGTCGTACTAGTCAAGTGAGGGCCATGTCAGCGGTGGCTCTTGTGGCAGCAGCACCAATGGGCATTCGGTGATGGTAGTTCTTGTAATCTAGGAGCTTCAGTTTATCGGTGGCGTGGGTTTGGGATTTTTGCGTAGAAGAGCATGACAGTGGGGGAAGGATTTTTGGACTCTGGTGGTGGTAGAGCTGTCACTTACAGTGGTTGTTTATGGTGTATGGGTTACTGTAGATTGATGGGATGCAGAACAAGGGATTTTGACAATGACGAGATGGTGGAGGTAAAGGGTGATGCCGGCAGGATTTTATGGGGTTTTCTATAGTAGTAGGCAAAGATATAATTTTTCTGTGGTGGAAATTAAATGCAATGGTTGAAACTTTTTTTTTTTTTTGGTTCTGGATTGACTGCGATGATGCTTCAAACAGATCGATGTTTGCTCCGATACCAAAACTGACGCAAGACAACCAGAACAAAACTGAAACAATAATAAAATAAAGGGATATGACCTAGGAGTCAGCACCTAGGCCTTGCTTAGAGTTAGCACCAAACGGGGAAACCACTAGGAGTCAGCACCTAGGGTAGACCTAGACCAAACCGCCATTTTTTTCAGCACTAGACCAAAAAAAGACCAAACCGCCATTTTTTTCATTCATCAAAATATCAATTATCTCCTCAAAGAGTACAATAGGTTGCTTATAAAGGATTGCTAAACTCTAGTTCTAATTAGCTAGGAAACCCTAATTGCCTTATTACAAAAATAACATTGCTTCCAAATTAAAATACTAATAGCCTAACAAACTACTAGGACCTAAAACATAAAAATACAATTGACTTGCAAACATAAATAATACTAAATAAAAATCTTCTTGCGTCTCCCTCATCAGATTGACTCGTGTTTTACAACATGCCCCTGCCACACACAGGTGCACGCGCATGCAAACACACACATGCATCTGATTATACTCTCGTGGCAAAAGGGGTGATGCTCACCGTAGAGACTCAGTTCTCTGATAACCACGCTAGTAGTTCAATTCTGTTCAGTCCAATATATCACATAGCATTCCTAACTTGCAGCCAATGCAGCACTGCTCTCATGATTAGTTCTCTATATTTTGAACTCCCTCTAAAAAACATTTTTCCATTTGGAGAAATTTGGGACTCTTTAAGTTATGGACTAAACAGATTGATATATAAAAGGGACAACAAATCACCCATTCACTCTTTTTTTTTTTATAAGTTATAAGTTATATTGATATCAAAAAGGAAACACCCTAGTACACAGAGAGTGAAAAAGGGGACAACAAATCAAATACAAAAATTGCAAGACTCTAGAAAATCAATAAAAGAAGGGAATGATTGGTTTTGCAAAGCAAACAACCAATCCAATAAAGATCTAAAAAAGAATAGCTTGAGGTCCGGAATAGATCTCTCAATATCTTCACCCATTCACTCTTGCTTAGGTGGCAAATTGAACAATATCATTAGAAAGTCAGAATTGGTAGAGATTTATTGGTAATTTAGACTTTAATTTAAAAAAATAACCTGAGAAGGAACCTGAAAAAAAAAATTAAAAAATTCAGAAAATACAAAACATCATAAAGAAGTAAACATTGATAATCTCAACTTTAAAATTTTCAAACTAAATCCATGCAAATTTGTACCAGCCAAAATTCGATTAACAACTTCAATAGGGTAATCAAAATTCTATGATGGAGTGAAGCAAAAGGATGAAATTCAATGAAAAACTTCAATTGTTAAGTCAAAATTCTAAGGAGAGTGAAGTAGAAAAACTCAACCGCAAATGAAAAGAAAAATAGCCTCAACTTAAAAAATAAAATTCCTATATCAAAACCAATAAATATGCAATCAGATTCCAACTTCATATTCTTTATAGAAACATATTAACAATAAATATGCAAGAAACCATATAGAATAAAGGAGAAGACTGGTAAACACCTAGCTATTCTACTCTCGTAGTTTCTGAATTGTTTAAGTAGTAGGATTTGTGTAACGTATTAAGAGTTTCACGCAGATGCAGAGAATCCACAGTTCCAAATAACCTAGATAATAAAATGCCAAATCCCTGTAAGCAAAACAATAAGAATCCAATTTTCAACCCACATTCAGGAAACATTAATAGAAGAGAACAGATTGAATAAACCTCAATGTAACTGCAACTGGAAAAGAACTACACGTGCAGGTATAAACTTCTTTCTGAAGAACAAAAATGCAAGCCTTATGGGAGCATTAAAATATTTGTGCAACCCCGTCAAACAAAACATTATAATTATCCTTTCAAAACTAACAAATCCCAGTAAAAATAAAAACCAAGAAAAGCACAAAGGCTTAAAAGAAAAAACTGACCTCTTGACAAAAACCACAAAACTGAAAATACAAACCCACTTTTGATAAAGCTAAGAACTGTT
The DNA here is from genome assembly GCA_023736055.1 of Quercus glauca. Taxonomy (NCBI): domain Eukaryota; kingdom Viridiplantae; phylum Streptophyta; class Magnoliopsida; order Fagales; family Fagaceae; genus Quercus; species Quercus glauca. Next base: position 94,134,560 of record CM043316.1, on the reverse strand, counting down.
TGATGAACTGGAACAATTAGGACATATGTCATGAAGAAACTTTCACTTCTCAAACTATTGAATTCATTAAGCAGAAATATAAAATGCAAAGAAGCTAACACTATCATATTGTCATGAGACGGTAAATTTGGTATTTGTGCACATAAACAAAAACACCATGGCTTTCAAAAAATTAAGATGGGATCTTTTTAACATCAAATGCGGAAAGGGTCTTCAATGCCCAATGTAAAATACAGATCTGATTTTCTCATTTCATGAAATGAATTGAAAACTCAAAAACCTCTATATGCAGTAAACATACCTTGTGAGCCTTATATCAAAACTAAAACCCATACTTGAAATCTACCTCAATTTTGGACCCCTAAAGTCACCAATAAAAAAATAAGAAAAAAAAATGTTATGCAAGAATGAAAGAAAATGATATAAGAATTTAAATCATTTAGCATATTTTTAGTAATACTTCCAAATACATGTAAACAAATCTAATTCACCTTATTAAACCCAATGAAAATAAAATTTGAGAAGTTCTGCAATTTCTTTTTTGTTGAATGTAAGTTCCAAGTTTTTCTAATTTAGAAAGGTATATGTTTTTAACAATTGTCTAGAATTCATGGTAAATGACCTACTATTAAAAACGACATCTTCCTCTTTGCCTTAATCTATTCAAAACTGAAATTTTAATTTGAAACCAAAGCTTGTCAATAAAAGAACTACAACTACAAAGAATTAATGTTTTCAAGCAAATCTGTCATTCATACTTTATATGTTCTACCTTTTAAAAAAATTTCCCTTCTAATAATACCATTACCAACTCTCACATGTTATAGAAAGCTAATCAGTTAATTGTTAACATGTACCAACTATTAGTATAACGATTAGTCCAATCATTACACAACCAAATATCTAAAAATGGTATCAAAAGCTTATCGTAAAAATAATTAGAAAGACACATTCATTATCAATTCGTCAAGTTCCACAACCATTTATATATGGTCATGTGATTGATAATGGATCATCAGTATGAAGGAAATTGCATTTTAAATTATAATTAGTCATGACTGAGTCAGTTCCAGGACAATGTTAAAAATAGATTTTGTTTTTGGCAACTTATGAAGTGCAATTCATGAACTTAAGGTTCTGACCTTTACGATGAGTTAGATCAAGACTACCTCATGCATTGTTGTCAAGAAATGGACCAACACCCAAAATTGCATTATGCAGCAAAAACAGTAGGCTAGACATGTAGTTTACACGAACTAAATCAAGAATAAGAATAACCTGTCTCTTCTTTTTAGGGGCTGCTAAAAACTACTGTAACATGCACATGGTTTGTAATCCTATTTTCCAACTTACAAACCGCCAAGGTGTGCCAATATTCATGGTTTTCATACCAGTGCCACATATTGCCTTGTTTGTTTATGTTGGAATCTAAGAATTTCCCAAAAGCAGAAAAACTGCTGCAAACCAACTAAGCCAAGAAATCAATTACAACTAAAACCTTACACACAAAAATTAAATACTCGTGGTCAATTGGATTTTGTGAATCCAACAAAAGGCCAAAATTTATATCAAGATAGGGAAAAGAAAAGATCGAATCAAAGGATTATGTACCACCTGTCAAAGAGAAATTTCCTCAAACACATGACATGCAACATTTTCCAGAGTCCTCCAATCATACCATTCTTTTTCTCATCTTTCTAACTCCCTCAAACCAATTCTAAATTTTAAACCTTAATCAAAACCAAATCTAGGCTAGATGCCTAAATCAAAACTAAGCAGTCCATATCAAATTTTTTGTGCATAAGAAAATACATTTACCGATGTGGTGACGGCAGTATTACGGTGGTGGGATGCCGACTGAAGGTGGGTGTTGGCTTGACAATGTTGGCAACCCTCAGATTTCTGTCTCCAGCTCTCTATTTCTTCTCAAAGTGCCTTGTGAATGTTTTTCTTTGAGGCTTTGCTTGCAAATAGGGAAAAAATTGTGTTGCAAGAAATAAAGTACAGAGTGCAGGAGAGGGGGATAAAATGAGAAGAAAAGAATATGTAATGGGCAAAATTTGTAACTGCCCGGTGGACAAAACGTTGTGTCTGTTGTTAGCATAGTCAATTGGCCTTGCGATTGTCAGTGATTTTTTGAAAAACACAGGTGCGTGGTTTGCAAAATGAAACTGTTTGCGAAGGCTTTTCCAGATTGGTTAAGGGATGGTATTTATAAGCGGTAAGGGAAAAGCAACGTTAATTACCCAAAAACCAAACGTTGTACTCGGTTACTTTAATGGCTTTAGGGGAAAAGGCACAATTTTTCCAGTTTTTTTTTAAACGTAAATGTGGCATAAATTTATGTTTGATTTCTCAGATTTTTCTCTCTCCCAATTCTCTGTGCCTAATCAACTTGTTCTCTCTCTCTCTCTCTGTTTATCAGACTTTCGGTCTCTTTCAATTTAACAGTATTTTTGTTTTAAACTGTGAGGGGTTTCCTTGATTTTAACAAATAGAGAGGAAAAGGGTTATGAATCCAAATTCCTAAATTGACAGTAAAAAAAACAAAAACAAAAAAACAAAACAAAAGCAAATATCTACAAACATTTTGATAGAAAACCCTAAAAGTCAAAACAAAAACGAATCAAATCTAAACCTACCCAACAACAAAAAAAATCAATTAAAAGTAATATTTCATACCCAAATCTGAAAAATGGAAAAAGAAAAAATTTACCTGTGCGGTTCCATCGATTTGGGTGGTTGATACATGACCTAACAGTTTCTTTCTATACTTGCTATCCAATGGTCTAAGTCTGGCCAGGGAATGGACAATGGTCGGCCTTGGATCTTTCTCTCTTTCTCTTGGGGTCCGACGAACAACTTTGTTCTCGAATTTTTTTTCTAAATAACAATAAATATTAAAAAATTTAGTTAGTTGTCACGTTGCAAAAGAATGTTGAAAACTAGCATCTCGAGTGTCTAAAACTCGAGTTCCAATATAAAACTCGAGTTTCTAAGTCTCGATTTGCATGTGGTGGTAGCTGAGGTGGAGGAAAAGTCCACGTAGAACTTGAGTTTTTAAAACTCGATTTCCTGTGTGGAACTCGTGTTTTAAAGACTCGAGTTCCATAAAGAGATTTCATACCCCAAAACAAAAACATGAAGAACACCAGAACAGAAAAACACCAGAACAGAAACACACAAAAACACGAGGAACACCAGAACAGGAACACAAAGGAATAACCAACCAATCAGAAGAAACAAGAAGGGACAACAAATCTGAACAACAAATCCAAAATCCAAAATCAGAAACAGCTACACGAACCCAGATCTCCCTAACCCAGGAGCAATGGAGGCAGCGGCGGTGAAACTCTGCTGTGTTCTTCTTCATCGTGTTCTTCCGTCCCAAGAGCGACGAAGGCAGCGGCGGCAAAGCTCCATTGTGTTCTTCTTCATCCTATTCTTCCGTGGGTTCCTATTCTTCGTCGTCAGATCGCTGCATTCTTCAGGTCTCTTCGTCTCTGTTCTTGCTGCGTTCTTCAGGTTTTGTGTTTCTTCAAGTCCGACAAAAATCGAGTTTGTAAGACTCGGTTTTGGTTTTTTAGAATTCGAGTCTTACAGACTCGAGATCTATGTGGCACTTCAAGCCCAGTCAGCAATTCACAGCAAGTGCAAAGCGAGTTTCTAAAACTCGTTTTTTAAATTGGATCTCGAGTTTCTAAAACTCGAGATGCTAGTTTTCTTAAATCTTTCAAATGTTGCCTAACTTACTACATACTACCCCCTCACACCGTTACTCTGCAAATTCCCCCCTCTGTTCTCCCTCTTTCTCCGTATATGGGCAAGCCTTTTAAATGTAATTTACCCATTTAAGCAGTTAGAGCATTCTTATCAAGAATTCTAAAAATTTTAACATTTAACACTTCAAAAACCTACTTTATTCATTATACTATCCCACTTTAAGATACATCAAACATCAAACCTTCAATATTTTTTACCATTTCATTTAAATAATATAAAATACTCATTAAAATAATAATAAAACTACACAACAAACTAGAGCAACCAGCCAACCACCTCCTCCACCACCCTTACCACCATTGTAGCAACCACAACCCACCACAACCACCACCACCACAAGTCACAGCACCACCGTGGCAACCATAACCCCCTGCAGGAAGAACAGAAAAAGAAAAAAACCAAAGTATAACCACAACTATCCACCAAAATCACAACCAACCACCACAAAAACAACCAACAAACCCACCAGTAGACCCATCACACCGAACCAAAACCCACAAGAACCAAAACCAGATCGATGAACCAAAACCCATCACACACACACAAACCCAGGATCGGTGACCCACGACCCACGCCGAACCAAAACCACGACCACAAACCACAGCAGAAAAAAAAAAAAAAAAAAAAAAAAAAAAAAACACAACCACCATGACCATTGGACCGTCGAACCCACGGCTCATGCCCATCGGACCACAATCGCTGACCACGAATCATCACCGCCACCACCCACGACCATCGAACCATCCAATCGGACTCAGACCCATGAGACCACGACCCTGACCATCGGACCATGCCGAACCACGGGACAGAGAAGAGGGAAGAGAGAAGTAATAGGAAAAGAGAAAGACAAATAATAAGAAGAAAGAAAGTGGCCCCACCTGAATTAAAAAAATGGTCATGCTAACGAGTGCCCTTAGGGCATTGGTTAATAATCTAGTTAAGGAAAGTTTTTATGGGAAAATAAAAAAAAGCAATTAATGTCCTGACAGCTTTTTTTATTTTCCATAAAAGTAATGTCAAAACTTTCCTTAAATGAATTGTTAACTAGTGCCCTAAAATTAGTTTTGGGATGGGTAGGAAATGCCCAAAATTTGAAAAATATACCAACTTCAAACCTTATCTTATATATAGCACCACACATGTGACGACAAAAATGAGGTGCAGTGCAATTATGATTTTGGTTAAACTCTAAACTGCACAACACCCCACCGCACCGCACATGTGACCGCAAAAATAAGGTGCAGTGCAGTTATGATTTTAGTTAAACCGCACCGCAAAGTGTGTTGCTAAAAATGATCCAAAACCGCACTGCACCACACCGCGAACACTCCTAATTGCATCATACAATTTTTTTAAGATTAAACTTTATACGCGTCTAAATTTTAGATAGGCACTTTTCCTATATGGCAACACCTCCTTAATTGTAGGAATTGACTTTCTCTTAGGTTCTGCTATTATATATAGTATATGATATTTGATGGGATAATCAAAAAATTACATCTATGGCTCGTCCAGATGGGTCGTCCATCACCAATGGTTAGTCAAATCTCTTATTCGTCCAGAAATCTCGTCCTGGGAAGCTGACCCAATTGAATAAACCTCGTAATCAAGGTGAAAGAGTCGTCCATATGCGAAGCAGATGGACGACCGAACAACAGCATGACAAAGGGTCGTCCATAGGGTCGTCCATAGACATTGCACATGGACGACCCTACAACACTTAACAAATTCTGGAGCGGGTAACCAACCCGTGTTCATCGCCAACAATTTCTCTTAAGTATGTAACTTCCATCAGCGGTTACTGCTTCTATAGCCGTTAGGGAAGTTACCTCCGTGAAGCCAGTTATTCCATAAATCTTGGGGAGGTTACTAAACCAACTGTCCCAAGACCCCCTATATAAAGGACCGGTCTGAAACAGGCAAAGGTATGATGAAAACTCTGATATTTTACTCCCGAAAAGTTGGAATTACATTTCCTTGTTAAGAAAACTAACTTTATCATCGGAGAGTATTTGACCGGTCCACCCCGGTCACTTCCTTCAGTGTTTCTTCTTTTCAGGCCTTCGCTACCGCCGTAGCCCACCGAAGCCGAAGCGTTCAACCAACTGATTTCACACATCATCAATTGGCGCCGTCTGTGGGAAGCGTAAGTTGTTCTACGATTTGGCTTTCTGCAACAAAAAAGGTTGAATGGTTCGAACTAGGTCGAGGGCTACAAGCCCAGGCCATCAGGGAAGCAGAGACGCTTCAAGCAACCCCATCCGCGATCGCCAATCAGCGCCTGTCATGCCGTCGCCTTCCATCCAACACATGCAATCCATGGCAGCCGCAATGGCGGAGTTAACTCGCCAGAATCAAGAATTGACTAGGGAGATGGAGAGGCAACGCCGTGAAGGACATGCTGAGAGACAATCCCAAAGTCAGGAAGACAGAGGAGGAAATGCTGAGCCCGAGGCTCAGTCAAGAGGCACCACTTCGCGAAGGGTGCCACATTTGGAGAAAGAAATGGACCAGATGAGGAAGGTCATGGACGAGATGAAGGAAAACATGAGAAGGGCAAATCCCGTCGAGGATTTGGTTCATCGAACAGATTCCCCTTTCACGGCTTCCATCAATGGGCATCCCTTGCCTCCGAAGTTCAAAATGCCTTCCCTGGATTCATATGATGGAGCACGTGATCCTTTTGATCATATCGCTACTTTCAAAACAACAATGCATCTCCAAGGAGTACCAGACGAGATTATGTGCAGAGCCTTCCCTACCACCCTCAAGGGACCAGCGCGAGTGTGGTTCAGCAAAATACCTCCGAATTCCGTGAGTTCTTTCGAGGAGTTAAGCAAATTATTTGTCAATTATTTCATTGGAGGACAGAGACACAAACGTTCTTCGTCCAGTTTGCTGACCATAGAGCAAGGGGAGAATGAAAGCTTGCGTTCTTTCATCACACGCTTTAACAGGGAAGCCTTGACAGTAGACGAGGTGGACGACAAACTACTTTTGGCAGCCTTCCACAACGGGGTGAACTCGGACTTGTTCATTCACAAGCTGTATGAAAAAGAGCCCCAATCCATGGCTGAACTCGTCCATTCAGCCCAGAACTTTATGAACGCAGAAGATGCCATCATAGCCAAGAAGAGGAAGAGAGCTGAAAGAATGGAAGTCCATCCTCCGCGTCACTCTGATCAAGGCCCTCGTCCAAAGAAGGGACAGACGGAAGATAGGAAGGACCGAGACAGGGATAACAGGAAGGCAGGCCCATCAGCAAGAAGTCAAAGTTACACACCCTTGAATGCCCCACTCGACCAAGTGCTCATGCAGATCAAGGATGATCCTTCCTTGAAGTGGCCAGAGAAGATGAAGGGAGATCCTAACAAGCGCAATAAGAATAAATATTGTCGCTTCCATAGGGATCATGGGCATGACACGGACGAGTGTTACGACTTGAAGCAGCAGATTGAGAATCTCATAAGACAAGGAAAGTTGAGGCATTTCGTTGGAAGGGATCATAAAGATGAAAAATTGAAAGCAAAGATGGAAGAGTCGTCACGACCCCCACTAGGAGAAATAAGGGTTATCATTGGTGGGACATCGACAGGACAATCTTCCAAGGCAAAGAAGACGTATCTCAAAGCAGTGCAAAATGTCCAACTCTCTGGACGATCCCCAGGGACGAGGGGGACGGACGAGCCAACCATTTCATTCACGGATGAGGAAGCTGAGAGAATCCATCATCCACACGACGATGCAATCGTCATGACCCTACTCATAGCAGATTACAGAACCAGGAGGGTGTTGGTGGACAATGGAAGCTCAGCAGATATATTGTATTATCCTGCCTTCCAGCAGATGAGGCTTGGACGAGATCAGCTTCGTCCAGCTTGTTCGCCACTGATCGGATTCGGAGGAATGAAAGTGCAGCCTGTAGGTACCATTACCTTGCCTGTAGTGGTAGGATCATACCCACAGCAGATAACTAAGGAAGTAAATTTCCTTGTGGTGGATTGTTCATCCTCATACAATGCCATCATTGGAAGACCAACTTTGAACAGTTGGAAGGCGGTAACATCCACTTACCATCTATCAGTTAAATTCCCTACGGAGTGTGGGATTGGGCAAGCACAAGGAGATCAATTGGCAGCCAGAGAGTGTTATCTAGCCATGTTGGCTATGGACGAGCAGATGCAGACTATGAATATAGAAGAGAAAAGAGTTGTTGCGGAACCTACCAAAGTATTAGAGAATGTTTTGTTGCAAGAAGATGATCCTGAGAAATTCACTAGAATTGGAACAAGTATGAAGGAAAAGGCGAAAGAAGACCTCGTTCAGTTTCTCAAAAAGAATGCCGATGTTTTTGCATGGAGTCATGACGACATGCCTGGCATTGATCCAAGCGTAATCACTCATCGACTGAATGTGTCCCCCTCTTCTAAGCCTATTCGTCAAAAGAAGAGGGTGTTCGCCCCTGAGCGAGAGAAGGCTATCAAGGAAGAGGTTCAGAAACTAACCACAGCACAGTTTATCCGGGAAGTCTATTACCCGGATTGGTTGGCAAATGTAGTAATGGTAAAGAAGGCAAATGGCAAGTGGAGGATGTGCGTCGACTTCACCGACTTGAACAAAGCTTGCCCTAAGGATAGTTATCCTTTGCCTCGTATTGACCAACTGGTTGATTCTACGGCTGGCCATCAACTGTTGAGCTTCATGGACGCCTTCTCTGGATATAATCAGATAAAGATGGACGAGGCAGATCAGGAAAAGACATCTTTCATTACAAGTCAAGGTTTGTTTTGCTACAAGGTGATGCCCTTCGGTTTGAAGAATGCAGGGGCAACTTACCAAAGGTTGGTGAATCATATGTTTCGTCCACAGATAGGACGGAATGTAGAGGTATATGTGGATGACATGCTTGTGAAGAGCTTAGATGAGGGAAGCCACTTAGATGATCTTCAAGAAACTTTTGAAACACTTAGGCGATACAAGATGAAGCTAAACCCAAGTAAATGCGCATTCGGAGTATCGTCAGGAAAGTTTTTAGGATTCATGGTATCAGAGAGAGGAATTGAGGCAAATCCAGACAAGATCCAAGCCATACTGAACATGGAACCACCGAAGAACATCAAGGAAGTCCAGTCACTAACTGGACGAGTGGCAGCACTGAACAGGTTTGTCTCAAAAGCCACTGATAAGTGTTTACCCTTTTTTAAGATTCTCAGGAAGGCGTTTGAGTGGACGGACGAGTGCCAAAGGGCCTTCCAGGACCTAAAGCACTATCTCACTACGGCTCCATTGCTAAGTCCGTCCGTGCTAGGAGAAGAATTATATCTGTACTTAGCAGTGTCCCCACATGCCGTGAGCTCAGCGTTGATCCGGGAGGAAGAAAAGGTGCAGAAGCCTGTGTATTATACCAGCCGGGCATTGAGAGGAGCGGAAGGAAGGTACCCATTAATAGAGAAGTTAGCCTTTGCGCTAATAACAGCTTCCAGGAAGTTAAGACACTACTTCCAAGGTCACGTCGTCATAGTCATGACTGATCATCCGCTCAAGAAGGCAATGAACAAACTGGAAGCTGCAGGACGACTAATCCAATGGGCAGTTGAGCTCAGTGAATTTGATATTCGGTATCAACCGAGGATTGCAATAAAAGCTCAAGCCCTAGCAGATTTCATTGCAGAATTCACTCCAAGCTATGAGGACTTAGATGAGAAACAAGACAGTAAAAAATGGGTCGTCCATGTAGATGGATCATCTACACTGCATACAGGAGGTATAGGAGTTGTTTTGCAGTCACCAGAAGGAGATAAATTGAAGTACAAAGCTCGCCTACAGTATCAGACAACTAACAATGAAGTGGAGTATGAAGCCCTTCTTAAAGGGTTAGAGTTGGCCAGATCTGTAGAAGCAAGCTCAGTACTCGTCCTGGGAGACTCACAGTTGGTCATAGGCCAAGTAAATGGAACATGTGAAGCAAAGGAAGATAGAATGAAGAAATATTTGAGGAAGGTGTTACGCCTTGTGAAGAAATTCAGGGAAGCTAATTTCGTTCAAATCCCGAGGGAAGAGAACACGGAAGCAGACACTCTAGCGAAGGAAGCCTCCGCTAATGAAGCCATGAACGAGTTAGATGAAATACGATACATGCCCAGCATAGACCTTCCAGAAATGTTGCAGATAGAAGGAGAGGAAAATTGGATGACCCCGATAGTCTCATATCTCAAGCACGGAAGGCTTCCAGAAGGGAAGGACGAAGCTAGGAAGCTAAGAGTCAAATCAGCCAGATACATCCTTATGGACGAAGTGTTGTACAAAAGAGGTTTTTCACAGCCATACCTGAGATGTTTAGCTCCAGACGAGGCGAATTACATGCTGAGAGAAGTTCATGAAGGAGCGTGTGGAAACCACTCAGGAGCTAGGTCACTCGTCCACAAGGTCATTCGTGCAGGGTACTACTGGCCGACCGTCCAAGCTGATGCTAAGGCATATGTTAAGGTATGTGACCAATGTCAACGTTTCAGTAACATTCCTAGACAGCCTTCAGAATACCTCACCCCAATGATGGCCCCTTGGCCTTTTGCACAGTGGGGTTTGGATATTTTAGGCCCCTTTCCAACTGGAACCAGACAGATGAAGTTCTTGGTAGTTGGCATAGACTATTTCACTAAATGGGTGGAAGCTGAACCCTTAGTGAAAATTACACAACAAAATGTCAGGAACTTCGTCTGGAAGGACATTATATGCAGGTTTGGAATACCAAGAGTACTAGTATCAGACAATGGACGACAGTTTGACAACACCCCCTTCAGAGAGTTTTGTGATCAGCTTGGAATCAAGAATCACTATTCCTCACCCTCCCACCCACAAGCTAACGGACAAGCAGAAGTAGCAAACCGATCCTTGTTGAAAATCATCAAGACTCGGCTTGAAGGGGCAAAGGGAGTATGGCCAGATGAATTACCAGGTGTTTTATGGGCTTACAGAACAACAGCAAGGACTCCCACAGGAGAAACTCCTTTCAAACTAGCTTATGGGAGTGAAGCGGTCATACCAGCAGAAGTACATATGGCCAGCCATAGGGTGATGAAGTACCAAGATGACGAAAACAATGAGCAGCTTCGTCTTAACCTTGATCTTATAGACGAGGTAAGGATGGACGCGGAGCAAAGAACAGCAAGGTACAAAAATCTCATGGCAAGACAACACGATGCTATGGTAAAACCCAGGCGCTTCAGCATTGGAGATCTCGTCCTTAAAAGGGTCTCCTTGGCAACTAAAAACCCGGCCCACGGGAAGCTGGGACCAAACTGGGAAGGACCTTACAGAGTTATCAACTCCAAGAGACAAGGATCCTACTATTTGGAAGCCCTGGATGGACGAAAGTTAGAGCACCCGTGGAATGTTGAACATCTAAGGAGATACTATCAATGAAGGGTGGTCATGGACGAGCTCTGACATGGACGAGAACCTTGGACGTTTGAAGTAATGCTTAATATTATTATTTTCCAGTATTTGCTTATTACTATTGTGTTTTAAGTGTGTATGCTATGCTACTCATGGACGAAGTTATGTTTTATGTATTTTTAAGCACAAGCTCTTAAGCATATGTCATGATTGTGGACGAATGATTACATAGTATGGATTTCTAAATATACATATGATGTGTTTTAAATATGTATGGGAATCCTTCATTTTCTATGATTCAAAATGATCCACGGAAGGCGAAAAAGCCAAGGACGAGTAAAATCCTTGCACGCAAGGAAGTATCGTCCAAAAGCTTTCCTTTAAAAAAAAGGGATAAAGCAAGAAAAATAAAAGTTAAGGACGAGTAAAATCCTTGGACGCAAGGAAGTATCGTCCAAAAGCTTTCCTTTAAATAAGGATAAAGCAAGAAAAATAGACAAGGTATGTCCGTCTAAGTTCAAGACGAGGCAATCTTGACTTATAATCGTCTACGCCTTGGACGAACAATGTGCGTGTAAAAACACCACAACCCAATAGACGAATCTAACCAACTTAACAATCCAGCCCGTGGATGAGCATTAGTTGGGAATTTTTATTAAGGACGAATAAACAATCGTCCAACGAGCAACAATTGAATATGATGAAAGACGTCATTCATGGACGAGAATCACAAAAAGATATTATAGCAAAGGAGCTCATCCATATGTTCAAGACGAGGTAAAGTTCTAATAAAGAAGGAAAAACCCACAACCATAAAAAATGGTATGGACGATATGAATGAAGCTTGTTCACAAAAAGATTAATGAACATTCAAACACTGAGTAATGAAAAGAAAAGCATTCATACATTCATAAAATTTAAAGGGTAGACGACCACCGTCCAAAAACCCTTGAGTATATTGCTTGTTCATAAAACTCGTCCATAAACTTGGACGAGGAAATTGTACTCAAATAAATTTAAATAAAAAAGAAAGAAGTAAAAGCCCAAAACATTAGGGCACTTAAGCAAAAATATAAACTTTTTGAAAAGGTGAAGTCATTTTTTCAGATCGTCTTGAGTCACTTCATTGGAGTCGTCCACCACATTGACGTCCTCCGAACTCGTTGCTAGCACAGAACTTTCTGTAGCGAGAGGAAGCTTGAAGGAATCAAAGTTTAACTCAGGGAAGGCCTCCTTGGCGTCAGCACGGAAGTCTTCATAGCCAGCAGCATAGTGGCTGTCTAGACGATTCTTATATTCGTCAGACTTCTTGAAAGCTGCTATGGCCTCTTCACGAGCTTTTTCCAAGGACGAGGCAAATTCTGAAGCTTGTCCTTCTAAATATGCAATGCGTGTATCCTTTTCAACAGCATCTGCCTTGAGCTCTTCCACCTCGTTCCTCAGCTTCGTCTCACTTGCCAGCAAACGGTTGAAGTCGTCCTTCACCCTGATCACCTCCCCCTTCTTCAACAAGATTTCCTTGTTCAGCTCTTCCATCTTCCCCTTCGCCGTCTTGGCCTCCTCAGCAAGTTCCTTGGCCTGGCACGTCGCTGTGTAAAACTTTGACATAGCCTGTGCATGGACGAAAGAAAGTTAGAAAATTCTACTTTTTAAAGATTCAGTAAAAACACTCAAAGACGAATGGAACTCACCTTGAAGAGATCATGGATGCCAGAACGTTCAAACTCCTTCACTGACATGTTATAACATTCGTTAACCTCATTATCAGTGACGATACCTTTGAACGTCCTCCATGCATATCCCTCGTCCAGCACCAAGTTCGAGGGACGATCAGATGCTTCAGACGAATGAGGCTTGCGAGGATTCTTGGCTAGAGAAGGAGTGGGATCAGTTGAAACAGGATGGATTATCTGGACGGGCTCCACATTGACAGAAGGGTCGTCCAGATTCACCGTCGGTGGTACAAATTTGGGAACTTTGGGAAGAGATGAAGTGTGAGTGGTTTTAGGCTTTTTTGGGCCTCGACGACTCGGAAGGTCTTCCAAGTCCACAGCACTAGAAATTTTCTTTGATTTTCTCTTCGTTGTCTGGACGGAAGGCTTCTGGACGATAGGAGAAGCGATCACATCCTCGTCCCCACTAGCTATAGTTTTTTCTTTGTTTTCTCTCATTGTAAGTATTCCTATGACGAAAGAAATCAGTTAGAAAAAAGAGGAGAAAAGAAAACAAAAAAGGAAATGATATGATGCTGGACGACACTCACTCTTGCGAGTTGTTTCCTCGTGACTTAAATTTTCAGCAGAAGGTTCTGGACCTAATCCCCAGGTAGCCAAACTGCTGAAGGTCACTAGTTCGTGAAAAGACCTTCTAGGGAAGGCACGAACTTTTTCTATTTGGTCCAAATAAAACTTGTCCAAGCGTGGACGAGTAACAGCTGCACCAATAAAAGAAAGGTGGTTAGACGACTGAAAGATAGAAAAAGTGCAAGGAATAAAAGAAATGACACAGAAAGAAAACATACCCTCAGGACGAAGGCGACCTATGGGGCTGGTAAAAGGAGGGAAGGGGGCATTACTAACTTCAGTTGGGTCCCCAGCCCAGTTTCCAGAAATAATAAAAAACTCTTGTTTCCAGAGCCTATCAGACGAGCTACGGCCCGTTATTAAACTGTAATGAGAGCCTCTGGACGAGAACTGGTAAAAACCAGCAGATTTTTTAATCTCTGAGGGCTTATAACAGTAAAGGAACTCGTCCACTGTTAAAGGACGGTTCCCTTCTAATGCCTCACGCCATAACACTTGCATGGCAACTATCGTCCTCCAACCATTGGGATTAAGTTGGTTAGGACCAATACCTAACTTATGAAGAAGACCTCTACAAAATGAATTTAAGGGAAACCTAAGACCAGCTAAGAGATAAGATGAATAAACTCCTAAACCAGAGGAAGGTGAACAACACCACTCTCCTTCCCTGGGTAGACGAGGTTCAAGCTCAGCAGGAATTTGGTATCTATCTACTAAAGTTTTTAACTTAGAAGCGTCTAAGGTGGATGCAACCTCAGGCACACAGCTATATATTACATTTTCTTCTTCCTCCTCCTCGTCCAGAGAAGGGCTGGGTGGCGCTCTAGACGAGCTAGCCCCAGTTCCGGAGGCCATCCTACGTTGCATTTCTTGAAATTCTTCCAAGGGAATGCCAGGCACTCCGGACGAGTACTGCTCGTCCGAGGAACTACTAAAACTAGTACTACCCTCATCACTCTCGTAACTCCCAGATGAGACGTCCTGATACTCGTCTATCTCTCTCTCTATAGTACTAGACGAAGACATAACTAAAGGAAAGATGAAAACGAAAACCTAAAGAGAAGAGGAAGTACCTGAGAACTAGGACGAATGCTAAGACGAGAGTCTTGGACGAGATAGCAGAAGGAAGTTTATGATGAGGTGAAGGGCAAGAAAGAGAATGTACTTATTTATAGGGCCCAGGAGTAGGGTCAGCGAAGCGACATCATCCACTCAGAAAATGACACGCGGCAATTGCATAGGGAAATGCAAATCGATTTAACTGCTCAACGTATTAAACCACGACACGTGGCTGTATGAGCGGGATAAAATCCCTATAATGTCCTTGGACGACACCCTGGACAAGGGGGCAACTGATGGGATAATCAAAAAATTACATCTATGGCTCGTCCAGATGGGTCGTCCATCACCAATGGTTAGTCAAATCTCTTATTCGTCCAGAAATCTCGTCCTGGGAAGCTGACCCAATTGAATAAACCTCGTAATCAAGGTGAAAGAGTCGTCCATATGCGAAGCAGATGGACGACCGAACAACAGCATGACAAAGGGTCGTCCATAGGGTCGTCCATAGACATTGCACATGGACGACCCTACAACACTTAACAAATTCTGGAGCGGGTAACCAACCCGTGTTCATCGCCAACAATTTCTCTTAAGTATGTAACTTCCATCAGCGGTTACTGCTTCTATAGCCGTTAGGGAAGTTACCTCCGTGAAGCCAGTTATTCCATAAATCTTGGGGAGGTTACTAAACCAACTGTCCCAAGACCCCCTATATAAAGGACCGGTCTGAAACAGGCAAAGGTATGATGAAAACTCTGATATTTTACTCCCGAAAAGTTGGAATTACATTTCCTTGTTAAGAAAACTAACTTTATCATCGGAGAGTATTTGACCGGTCCACCCCGGTCACTTCCTTCAGTGTTTCTTCTTTTCAGGCCTTCGCTACCGCCGTAGCCCACCGAAGCCGAAGCGTTCAACCAACTGATTTCACACATCATCAATATTGATTGGTCTTTTTTGAAGTTTAACTAGAGAGCACTATTTGAGCCTTTTTTTTTTTTTTTAATTAAAAGACTAAAACTTTATTCATGAAATTAAAGGTACAAAAACATCATGGATAAGAGCTTGTTCTAAAAAATAAGGAAACTCTTCGATCCAAGCAGAGAAATCAACCACACCTAAAGCATGTTTAGCTAACAAAAGAGCAGGCCTATTGTCTTGTCGTCTAGCATGAAAGAAAACAACATTTCGAAATTCATGACATTCAGTTAAAAATCCATAAATCACAGAAGCAATAGAAGATGGAGCATGTGACACTGCTTTTAAAGCTTGGACTGTTACAGCAGAATCCCCTTACAATATAAATTCTCTAATGCCCACTTCCTTTGCAAAAAAGATGCCAGCTTTGAATGTCTTAGCTTCAACTTCAATAGTACCCAAAGGAGCATGGATCTTCTTACTTAAACCAGCAATGAAATTCCCCTCATGGTCCCTGACTATCACACCAATACCAGCAGCTTTTTGAGATGAGAAAACTGCACCATCAACTTAATCTTATAAAGAGGATAATTAGGTGGAGACCACTTTGCTTCCAGGTAGCGAGATGCTTGCTGTGCAGAAACTTTCGGGGGAAAACATGACACATTCCAGTACTCATCTAAATAATTTTTGCACCAACTAAGTAAACTCATACTTGCCTTTCTTTGTTTTCCATGATGCACTTCATTCCTATTTTCCCATAATGCCCAAACAATTGTCACTGCCAGCCCTGACTCCTTCATTCCCCATTGAGCATCCATTAGAATGTGCCATAGCAAGTCAAAAAAAAAACTTCTAAAGTGAGTCATTAACAGCAGAGGGAAAAGGGAAGACAAACTCCAAGTTTCCTTAGCTTTTGTACACTCCCAGAAGGGATGTAACAAAAATTCTGAAGCTCCCCCACATTCTTCACATGTGCTGTCACCCAAAACATTCCTACATACCAGATTTGATTTTGTCAGGAAAATATCACAGGCTGCTCTCCATGCAAAGTGTCTAATCTTGTGTGGAATTTGGAGGGACCATAATCGTTTCCAAAACTGATGCAAGTTGCTTCCATTTGAACAAGAACATATCTGTCTGTTAGCCTCTAACTCCATAGCCACCTTGTAAGCACTCTTGACTGAGAAAAAACCATTTGAATTTTCTGCCCAGATCTGCTTGTCCTTAGGTAATCTAATACTTAAAGGAGTTGCAGCAATTTCCTTAGCCTCAAAAGAAAGAAAAGGTTGATTCAATAGTTCTAAATCCCAACATTTCTTCTCATCATCAATAAACTCACAGACCTTATAGTCCAGTGGAAATAGACCCCTAGGAGAGATAATTTTATGTGAATATGAATTAGGAATCCAATTATCTTGCCAAACCCGGATTTTTCTACCATTTCCCACACGCCAGCAAAGCCCTTTCTTCACAATCCCTTTAACAGCCATAATACTTCTCCACACATATGATGGTTTCTTTCCCAAAGAAGCTTGCACAAAGTCACAGTTAGGGAAATACTTAGCCTTAAAGACTTGATAAACAAAGGAATTATGTCTAGTTTGGAGTCTCTCCACCCTTGCTTTGCTAAAAATGCTAGGTTGAAAGGTTTCAACTGTTTAAATCTCATCCCTCCACATGCTTTTGGTACACACATTTTATCCCAACTCAACCAAGCCATTTTTTTTCATCCTGTTTTTGTCCCCACCAAAAATTCATTATCATACTAGTCAATTCATCACACAGGGAATCAGGAAGTCTAAAACAGCTCATGGAGTATGTTGGGATAGCTTGAGCAACCACTTTAATTAGAATCTCCTTACCAACCTTTGAAAGTAATTTCTCCTTCCAACCCGCCAATTTTTTTTTTTTTGCCAACTTCTCTTTAATAACATTAAAAGTATTCCTTTTATTTCTCCCAACCAAAGACGAAAGACCAAGGTACTTCTCATGTTGACGAATAATTTGAGCACCAAACCTTCTCTTAATTTCCTCCTCCATTATTCTAACTGGAAAAAAAAAAAAGTGAAGTTTTAGCCCGATTCAGTTGTTGACTTGAAGCCTCTTCATACACTCTAAAAACATGCTGCAAAGTATCACATTCTTCCAAACTGGCCTTGCAAAAGATAAGGCTATCATCTGCAAAAAATAAATGAGAAATCCTAGGACCTCCATGACAAACAGCAACACCCTCCAAATCACCACACTAAACAGACTGCTTAATTAGAGCAAATAGACCCTCTACACATATTAAAAATAAATAAGGAGACAAAAGATCCCCTTGGCGCAAACCCCTTGATGGAGTAATACAACCACGAGGTGTCACATTAATACAAACAGAATATGTGACAAATGAACTACACTGCATCATGATATCTCTCCATCTAAAACTAAAACACAACTTCTCCATAATTTTATCCAAG
Organism: Quercus glauca; assembly: GCA_023736055.1. Lineage (NCBI taxonomy): Eukaryota > Viridiplantae > Streptophyta > Magnoliopsida > Fagales > Fagaceae > Quercus > Quercus glauca. The sequence continues at coordinate 94,116,634 of CM043316.1, read as the reverse complement.
CAAATCCATTTCACCCTATCATAAGCTTTACTCATATCTAACTTCAAAGCCATCTCTCCTACCTTCCCACTTTTTTTTTTGGTTAATGTCATGCATCGTCTCAAAAGCCACCAATACATTGTCAATGATTAACCTACCATGTACAAATGCACTCTGAGATTCTCCAATGATGGATGGCAAAATCTTTTTAAGTCTATTTGCTAAGAGTTTTGGAGGCTAACTTATAAACAACATTACAAAGGCTTATAGGGTGATAATCAATTATATGCACGGGGTCTTTAATTTTAGGGACCAAAACGATTTGGGTTTCATTAAACTTTGGTGGGCAAATACCAAAATTAAGAAAATCCAAAAATAGTTTTAGTGACAATCCCTCCAACAATAGACCAAAAATACTAAAAAAATAAAGGTGGCATACCATCAGGATCTAGAGCTTTCAAATGGTACATATTACATAGCTCAATTTCTTGGAATTCCCTTGTAAGCATTTGATTCATTTTTGAAGTCACTTTCGCCTGAACAGCAAACACCAATTCTGAAAATTTCGTTAGGTTAGAAGACTGGAATAAATCAAAGAAGTAGCTGAGCACAACATTCTCCACCTCTTTCTGCTCTTCCACCCAACTATCATTAATATTTAGAAGTCCATCTATGTAATTCTTTTGAAACCATGAGGTAGCCTTTGAGTGAAAGAAAGCTGTATTCATATCCCCAGATTGAATCCAATCAATTCTAGATCTCTGATGCCACATAGCTTCTACCTTATCTTTCCAACAATTTAGTTCCACCCTAGTCTCCCTCATAGAAGCAATAACCTCAGACATTGCACTTTGTAATTCTAGCCATTCTAGATGTTTTTGAAGTCTTTCAATATTATTCCCCATATGTCCAAATTCATTCCTATTCCAAACCTCCAACTTCCTTTGACAATTATCCAAACAACATTCGATAGGATAATCTGATCCCATAAGGATTCCTTCCTCCCATGCCGAAGTTGCCACATCCTCACAATTAGAATTTTTCAGCCACATTGCTTCAAATCTGAAATTTTTTCCATACTGCTTGACTTTCTTTTTCTCTTTAAACTGCAAAGAAAGAGGACAATGATCCGAAGCTAAAGACGTACGATGATAAAGTTTTGTTGAAGGAAATCTATCTATCCAATCCACAATAGCAAGTCATCTATCAAATCTCTCACATATTTGTGTCCCATCCTGTTGTTGATAAAGCCAAGTGAATTTGGGTCCAATAAAACCGAAATCTTTGAGACCACACCAATTGATAGTGTTAACAAACCTTTCCATTTGCTATGCTGGTCTAGATGCCCCACCCTCCTTCTCTAAACAACATTTTATTTCATTGAAATCTCCAATAACTAACCAAGGCAATTGTGAAAGACCACATAGTTGTTTAAGGAGACACCATCAATCAACTCTTTTAGCAGTTTCTAGATTCCCATAAAAGCCTGTTAGATGCCACCAACCTACATCCTCACCACCAAACACTTCAACATCAATATTAGAAATAGAATACTTTAAAAGATTAACCCTTGCATCATCTTTCCACAACAAAGCCAAACCCCCCAGGCTATTTCTACTAGGAACAATTAAACCCCACCTAAAACCACATTGATCACGAATCTTTTCCATCCAATCTCTATCTAACATAGTTTCTTTAAAAAAACCAATTTTAGGCTTCTCTATCCTAATCACCTCTTTTAAGGCATTTACTGTACAAGGGTTCCCAAGCCCTCAACAGTTCCAACTCAGAAGATTCATGGCTCTTGGCATGGTTGCTCAGCAATCTCCATCGGACTCAGATGTGCAGCCAAAAGTACATTCAGTTTTTTTGTTTCCTCCTCCAATTTCACCTTCTCCTTCAAACTTGCAATAGGAGCTTTTATTGGAGATTTTCTTTTAGAACCTGCTTCAATATTTCCCCCTAGAGTATTTTTATCAGACCTTGCACTCTTTCTGACCCATGTATGAGTTTTGGGCCTCAATTCAGAAGAAGCCCCTTTAGATTCCACAATTTTGGGTAACTGTTTTTGATACGTGTAATCCCCAAAAAGCTCCTTGTCTAACTGCTTAAGTGTCTCCTTAAAATCTAGAGTTGGTTTTTCAGTTACTGAATGAAGTGGACATATGAAGTCTTCACCAAATAGCTAAAGGTCATAACTAAATGGCCCACCGCAAGTCGCTAGATATTCGACACACCAAGTCTTCTAGTAGCATCATTTCATAAACCAAGTCTTGAAGTCATACAAGCGATATGCTATTGTCAAAACACACTTAAGCTAAGACTTTCAAGCTTTCTCTTTACTAATTCATTTTTTATATATATATCGTTTAAACCATTTTAATCCTTTAAATTTTAAATCAAAATACTTTCTATAAGTCGTTTGTGCTAAAGATTAGCCATGACTATCGTTTACTAATAGAAATCATAATTACTCTAGGGAACAAAATGGAAAACTTCTCGGACCATCCGACAAAGAGGGAAAATCAGACTTGATTCCCTCTCGCCGAAGTCGTGACACACTCATGCACTCTAAGCCATGACAAGCTCACGCATCCAAAGATGGTCAATCCACGCACGCCAAGCCATGGCATGTTCATATATCTCAAGTCGCGACAAGCACATGCATTCCAAGCCATGCCAAAACCTTAATCATTCTTGAATTCAAGATTATGCTTGAGAGGGAAGTGCCAATGTTGTCATCCTCAAGAAAATTATTATTGTCACTCAACTCTTGCAAATGAAATCCTCAACTAAGCCAACTAATAAGAAGGGTTTGTGTGCACGCCTTTAAAGAATTCTTTACTAGACCTTGCTTTAGATATTGAAGTCAAAAAGCTCAAAAATCACATGCTAGTTGCTGGAAATCCACTCAATAAAAGCAATGGCAATGGTCGTAGCCAAACTCATCAAGAAGCATCTTATTCGTCGCTTTGACGTCTCACTCATAAGCGACAACAATACATCTCTCTTATGCCAATTTTCGGAGGCAAGCCTATGAAACGTTAGGAAGCCGACGAACCATCATATTATCCAAGCGTGGTAAAACCCCTACATGTGAAGGTGCAATGCCTTCAATAAGGTAAGGAAAGCCAATGCTTTCTCCTAATAAAAAACACTTACTCTCTCAAAGGTAAGCCCTATCAAATGATTAGGAAGCCAATGAGATGTCATATTATTCATATATGGTAAGACCCTTACTTGCGATGGTGCAACGCTTTCAACAAGGTAGGGAAAGCTAACGTTTTCATAAAGGCAGGCCTTACGAAGCAGTATTGAAGCCAACACAACATCTTATAATTCAAGCATAGCGGTCCATTACATCGTGGACATAATCATCCCTAAAACATTATGGGAAAATCGATGCAACAAATCACTATCTCATTGCCACATGGTAATTTGCTATACACAAGGATAAAATCCTTCCTCAAGAAATTAGCAAGCCTATGTATGTGAGAATGCGATCACCCTATGAAATGATGACGAACAAATGCACGATGAGCCGCAATGCGCAAAAACGCAGCCCATATGTGGGGGCTTCTTGAAACTAACGAAATAGCAACCTAATACATGTCAAGAATAAGTCGACTACCAAGTGGCGAGCCAAGCTTCAATATATATGAGCTGTTGTATGTGAAACCAAATCTACCCGTCAATAGAGCACTGAAAAATGGTGCACAGACAAAGAGACGTGCACTTAGGCAAAGCCTGTTCGCAAAGACATAGCAAGCAAGCGACATGTCTCCTAACTTGCCATTGCAAAGGCAAAGCCATATTCATAAATTATGCTACTTCATCGCAAGGTGCACTCGACCTTTCCAAGCAAGCTTTTCTCAACATATTCAAATGGTCACAGCCATACAAAAGTTGTTTTCACAACAAAAACACACTCATAGCCTATCAAAGAAAGGTACAAAGTCATTCTCAAGGTACAAATTACAAGCCTATACATCCTTGAGGTACAAATCATTTTTTCATTCCAAAATACAAAATTTTCGTCCTCAATTCAAAAAATAAAGCTAGGGTCAGAATACTCAGAACAAACAATTTATTAAACAAAATTGTTTAATCAGAGCATGGAGTAGAGGAGATATAAATTATTTTCACCAAAAACAGATGGGACGATCTCCAAAAGATAAAGATTGTAAAACCATTAATATCAACAATAATCGGATAAATAGATCGCAATGAGAGATTACAAAGATGAAAGAACAACTTAATGGATCTAAAATAGATTATTTAAATTTGGAAATAGATAGAACCTAAATGAATAGTAATAGTGCTTCCCTTCACCACAAAGAGATGCTGAAATATCTTTCACAGGTGCAGTTGACACATCTCGCAAGTTACGTTTTCCCAGGAATTGGCAAAAGTACACAGATCACAATTCCAATACTCGAAAGTTTGCACCTCTGATAGGCCATTCTCTAATGCTCTAACCAACTTTTCAAAGTAATTTTTAGTAATTCCTGTTAAGCTCTTCAGCTTTAGCTCGAACTCTTTGAAATTTACTGATTTCTCAGGATCTTTGAGAAACTGCCTCACTTCCTTCTCAGCATATACATGAAGCCTTTCAAGACCAGCTTCTGCTTCCCCTTGCAAAAACTCGAAAAGCCGCTTCTTAGCCTTCTCATCCTCAGGCAGATAGTACCCATATGCATAGGTCCACTTCAACACTCTTCTACATTCAACTATTTGTTGCCAAGCCTCTAATATGAACCCAAGCTGAAATTGGGTTTTGCCATGCATCTCACCAAGCTTCTCAATCTGCTCGGTTATTACTGTACGCAAGGTTGAAACAGCTTTTTGCCTTGACAAGTTATTAGCTGCCCATCTTTCATGGTAATGATTGTATTTCTTTATATCTCTCTTTGCCTTTTCTACCTCATTTTTCTTATCTTCCTTATAACCATTACAGTTCCAATGATTATCCAAATCACCAAGACATATCCAGCAAAACTCATAATTACAAGGTGGATTGCATGTCATGTGCATACACCCTCCTTTTTTTTCAATTGGTCTTGCGCACTTGGGACAAGGCTTTGTTTTGGCCAATATCCAATTCATGGTTTTAGATTCATCATGGTCCTTCGCTATCCAATTAGCCACAGTTTCACAATCCACAGGTCGATGAGCATCCTCAACACAATTCCAACAAAACATAAAACCACAAGTACAAGTCACGTCCCAACCTTGATTATCATCGAACTCAATAGCGTACTCACATCCCGGACCAGGACACCACTTGATCTTCTTGTTCTCCTCGACATAAGACCTATAAAGATAGGTCGAATACTTATTCTTTTCCTCGTCCAAAACCAACTTATTCACCATGTCTCCATCTATAGCCGCACAACAAGTCATGTCGGGGCATCTCAGAATCAAACATCCAGGACCATCGTTGATCGAAGTGCTAATATAATATCGAAAGCATTCGATACAATAAGGATGGCCACATGCGGCTGAGACAATTTCATCACGTGGAAACAAATCGAAACATATTCCACACGTGATTTCACTGTCACATGGAATTTCGATGATGGGTTTATCAAATAAGCCCAGGTTTTTTCTGACTCGATCTTCGTCAGCAAACCATGCCTCGTGAACCTTACTAACACTCCAATTATAGTGACGGAGTAAAACTGTTGCGGCGGCTTCTGATACCGAGAGAATCGTGGCAACTTCGGCAATAGTGTTCTCTTGGCGTTCACGTATATCTGATTGCTTCAACACAGTGTAGTTTTGGTCTTTAGGCCCTTCAAGACGAGTCTTTTTAGTATAAGAATCATCGGAATCCATAGAGTCCTTTTCTGTGATCAAGGAGTCATAGTTGCAGTCGGTGTTGTTTGCATCTTCTCCGTAATAATCGTTGACTTCATTGTCACTATAGATGTTGATTTCGTCGCCGGAGTCCATGGCCGAGAAAACAAAGTAAAAAAACACGAGCGAAATAGAAAACCCTAATAAGATATCCCTTAAAAAAACAAGTGAGGGATTACTTCACAGAAATATCAAGCCAGTTAAAAAAGAGTTTAAATACGATTAGGATTATGATTCCTTCACTAGTCAAATCAGAATGGTAAAAGGTTAGATACGGTAAAAATAAAATTAAGGAGAATTACACTTTTTTTTAAAAAAAAAATAATGGAGAAGAATTACACCGTTGATTTGCAATATTGGTCTTTTTTGAAGTTTAAATAGAGAGCACTATTTGAGGCTTATGTTGACTTCCATTAGTTTATTTACTTACCAATGTTTAACAGAAAAATGATCAGGTAATTTTAAAAAATTACACTTAAGCATTGGTCTAACCTGACCCAAATAAATGGGTTTTTCCCTTCTTCTCAATTTGCTTGGCATACCCAACACTAACTACGCAACCCATCTCTGAAACTCAAATTTTAAAATCTGACCTAGATATTGGTTCATGTCTTTCAACTTTCTTTAAACAATATTTAATGAACCGTTGATATTGTGAAAGTCTTAAAATAGAAAAAAAAAATTAATGAAATTCGTCACGGCTCATTAGTATCTTTTCTAAAACCTTATCTTAACGTGTTCTTGCACTTTCCTACACTTTCCTATGGTGAAATTGAAACGATGATAAGCGAAGTGAACCCCAAAAATTTTAACTTGAAGGATTTGAAAAACCAAATTTTATAATTTGAAAGATTTGAAAAACTAAATAGAGGCTTGCAATTTGAAATCGGACTTGGTTAGGTCCAATGCATCTAGTGCACTGGACCAAGTCAGATAATGACACGTGTCCAAAAGTGAACATATATCATTATTTCAATGGGTCCAGTACTACTGGACACTGAACCTAAGTCTAACCCTTTGAAATCAATTCTCATTTGGAGCTTAGAGTTGCGCAAGATCCTCTCTCTCTCTCTCTCTCTCTCTCTCTCTCTCTCTCTCTCTCTCTCTCCTGTTAAATTTCATTTGGCTTTTGTTGGGTTTGTTCTTACTATTGCCATTTGTTACCTTTATGGACTTGAAACTAGATTTCATTTTGCTTTGGCTGAGTTTGTTCGTATTATTGCCAATTTTTATCTTTAAGGTCTATTTGGTTAGACAGGTGAAAAAGTGAAAGAATAAAAAATATTTTAATTTTTTTCTTTTTTGTTTAGTTAGGAGTGGAAAAGTAAAGGGATGAAAATTTTGAGTTTGTATAAATTTACTCATACCCTTGTTAAAAAATAATGCCCAATTAAAACCAAAAAGTGACCAAAAAAAAAAGAAAAAAAAACAATCACCCAAATTTATTAAAAAATAAAAATCATGTCCAAAAAAAAATCACGTCTAAACAAAAACAAAAACATAAAAAACCAAAAAAAAAAAAAAAAAAAAAAAAAAAAAAAAAAAAAAAAAAAAAAGAGCAACGTATAAAGCCCATATGCTTGCACATGGACATTTTCGTTATTTATTTATTAAATTCCTCTCACCTAGTTTTCTCTTTATTTTGCTTTTTGGTAGGCCTGAGAAGAAAACACCTAAGCCCCACCATCATTTTTCCCTCTCCCCCTCTAAACCAAACACTCTTCAAAAAGTTTTTTTTTTTTTCCATCTTCCCTAAAATCCTCTACCAATCACACCCTTAGAGTTGAATAAATAGATTTCATTTTGCAACAAGGTAGTTATTGTTGGTGGATTGAGATTGTTATTGTCAATGGTGTTTGGGCATGCCAAGCAACTAGAGAAGAAGGGAAAAACTCATTTAAGAACCCCTTTCTATTTGGGTTTGGGTTAGGGCCATGATTGCGTGTAATTTTTTAATAATAGAAATTTGCTACATCATTTTTATGTTATACACATAAGCAAAAGAAAACTAACGGAAGTTAACTAAAGGAGTAAAAGCACTCTCTTTTTATATTTAAGGGTCCAATAACACTCATTTGAAACTTTTGAGACTAAATGTAGCAAGTAAACTTTAGAGACCAATAACGAAATTTCACCTAAAATTTAAATCTTAGAGATTAGTTTGACAATTGAATCAAGGGCCTAAACTGAATTTTAGCCTAAAAGAAAGGAAACAACCATGTCTAACTCAAAAACCAACAGAATGGTTGAAAACAGCCAGATACATAAACACAAGAATATTATACAGTGAGCTGTGAGAATTGTACACTAGTTTTATTTAACCTATTTCGATCAAAGACACTTGAAATGCCTGTCCCAAAATCAATTTATATAGAAAAATGGATTAAATGAATGATTACATCGGGCTAAAACACCTATCTACTAAAAAAACAAACTATTCAGGATTTTACAAAACACTCCTTTACAAGTTGGCCAGAAGTTCTCTCATTTCTGAGACAGTGGGAATGTTCTCTGAGGGGTGGTAAATCTTGGCAACAAGTTGAACAAAACTTTCATACTTGTCTAGAAACTCCTTCTGGAAAAATATAAAACAACCTCCATTAGATATTAAAATCAACAAAAAAAATGCTGAGCTCATTAATGGTGTACAGTGTATCCAAAATTTTGCTGTTACAAACCGAATCCAAAACAGCATCTTAACTTCAATTTTTTTTTTTTTTTTGATAAGTAAAAACTAAAAAAAAAAAAAAAAATTGCTAAACAATATAACAGAAGAGCCAAACTTGCAAACCAAACGAAGTGGCAAACAAGTATTAGATTTCTGTCTTAATATCTGGGGAAGATATTCTGCTTTCTGAGTAGAACTTCAATGAACACCTTATATAGATTTAATTCCTTAAAATCCTTAAACAAATGAAGTGTAATCCTACATCAAAAACTAATTATGCAAAAGTAGGATATCTACATGTTTTTATAGGTAGATAGTGGGAGAGGGGAGATGTGGGGTTCAAACCACAAATATATGGCACCACAAAGAATGTCATTACCAAGGGGTCATTACCACTGGGCCATACTAAATGATCTAAGATATCTACTTAGCGATCTTCTTATCCCTTCATAACTACTTCATTTATTTTTTCTTAAAAATAATTTTGGAGCTTCCCCTTCATAACTACCTCAAATCATAAGAATCAGAAAAAATAAAAATAAAAATAAAAATAAAAATAAAAAATAAAAAAAAAAAGAGGTAAAGGAAATAAAAGTCATTTAGGAGATTCACCACATAACATGGCCGCAAAACTATTACCATCAAGACAACAATGATTCCTACTTATGATTGAATGTATCTTTGATAGTATAGGTCACAAGATTAAAGATTATTGCTAGTAGAAATTAGGTTGGTCAGGAGGTTTTCTTTTGTTCCTTTGGGCCTTGCACATTTTTAGACCAATATTTCCATTTCAAAATTTGGTTCCTCTACACTTTGTCCTCCAATCGATCAAAATATTAGAGTTTAGAAACATCCAAATATCTATCTGTCATAATGCCAAAGAACTCACAAAAGAGCCTTAAAATACTAAGCCCTGAACGTGCTTTAGAAAAGAAGACACAATTTACCTTGCATTTATCCCATAAAGAAGGCAACAGTTCCTCTGAAGTTAAATTCTTCTGCAACTTCTTATACATAGCACTGATGGACTTGTCAACCTGTATCAAAGAAGCCACAACATTATTACCAAAGCATGTTTGAAACTACGGAAGGAATAATCTAACAGTAGCCACTTACCCCAGATAAAGTGGATTTTAACATTTTCCGGAGATCCATTTTTGACAACCCAAGCTGGAATGGGATCTGAAATTCATGAAGGCACATGATTTGAGCCATAACATCAGGAAAATTAGTAAACAAGTAGGTAATAGTAATTAAAAAAAAAAAGAAGCTACTGCCAATTAAAAGGCATAACAACCAGTAGAAACAAACAGTTTTTAGTTATGACATCTCTATTTAAAAGAAAACTAGAACAATATTACCTTTGTGGTGGAGCAATAAGTGCTTTCTGACATAAGTTTTAACATGGAGAATAGTACCATGGACAGTTTCGAAATTCCATTAAATAGAAGAATATGGCAGAAGCGTATTGAATGACATTTATTACTAACAAGGTCGTACCTAGTGCACAAAACACCCACTTTGTAGGGTTTGTGAGAGGTGATTGATAGGCAGGCTTACCAGCATGTGACTTGTTAACTTTGGTGGAAGGCACTTGCCATCACATCAAGGCCCAACCTCTAATCTAATTGACTAATCTAATTGATGCATCGCTTTTTTCTTTTTCTTTTTCCTTATAGATAAGGGGATTTGACCCCTTGAACTAAACCTTACATAAGGAGGCGAATGCCACTGGGCCATAAGGCCATTGGCATGCCAAACTTGCTCCATAATCCCATACGTTGAAACAATATTTTTGGAGACATGTAATATCCCTTTTAAGTTTATTAAGGATCAACTGGTCAGAAAAATTGGATATATATTAACAAACAAACAAAAAAAAGCTTTTAACTTAAACATCCCTTTTAATTTAAATTTATTTTTATAAATAAGATAACATCACTCAGACCAAGGATTTCGTGGCATTCATATAGTGTTTTGCTTCTATGCAAAGAGCAAGGGATGTTCTACAAAGCAAGTAATTTAAGATTTTCTAAGAAGCTAACAGATTGAACATGCTTAACAAATTATGAGCATAGGATGATACAATCACTAACACACTAACCTCTTCTGGCGTGATTGTGTACATCAAATCCTCGATTCTTCTAGCAAACTGGAAAAGGCGTTCAAATTGCTGCAGCATAACCCAAAAGTAAAATATTGAGGATGTGGACATTCCAAATAAAATGTCAAGGAATGCTCAAAAGTGGAAAAACTAGGAAAAAAAGGTAATGTAGGCACACTCACAGTGTAAATAATCACGCTGATATGACGGGTGCAAGCTTGCTCATAAGCTTCACTCGCCTGGTGATAAAATTTCGCTAATGTGGGCACCACATTGGCTAGGTCATACAAGCTGCACGTAACTGCCTCTAATCAGCTAAATGAACTAGCTAGCGATTCTAAGCATATATTTTGCCCTTGAGAAACACTAAGAAGATCAAATTGTAACTGTGCTTGAGGAAAGGTAAACTACCTATTCTGAAAAGCTGCGTAGTTTTCTAATAGAAAAATATCAGCATATTTTGGATCTGTTTGTGCAATCTTCTCCAACGTAACAAACATTATGCTAACCTGTAAAAAAACTTCCCAATGTAAGTGAGAACCAAAAATCCCTAACGCAAAAGTTCCATTAGAAAATCAAATCAACGAACCCAACATATTACATGCAATAATATAACAAAATCAAACCAACATGCAAAATATATCATCTGCAATAATTATCATACTACCAGCAGCTCTAGTTACAGATTTGATTTGATAAAATATATAAATAAAAAATAAAAAACACTGTATTTGTTGATGCAAAAAAGGTCAGGTGGACCAAGGTTATTAACAGCACTAAAATTCTTTCATCAGTATCGGTTCTTGTCTGGGTGAAGACTTGCAAAGGATAGGTTCACCACCACCTCCCATCATCACTTATCAGCAGAAAGCCAAAAAAAAAATTTCCTTTCAAGGAAGCCAACAGTTGATAATTAACGAATTAATACTTTAATTCATTACTGTTTTTACTATTATTATTATTTTTTAGCTATGTGATAAAATCAATACATTGTTGATGCCCTGTAGCACTCTCTACAACAATTACATGAGTACATGTCTGAGAAGAAAGCACTCACAAATTTTGTGTATGCTTGATCTACCAAATCCCTAGATTGTCCCTGGATGTACTGCTCCATACGCGTTGCAAGAGTTGCAAATCTATGCAAAATAATGAGGACAGTATATTAATATAATGCCTCAAAAAAATTATTTAATGTATATAAATTGAAAATTGAAATTTACAATGTAATTATACTGCACAGTCATACTTGCAAAACCATTTTAATTTCCCCAATCACTACATTAATCAATCTGATATGAGCTTTTGGACCACAAGAAAATCCTGGACCCATCAAATAGTAAAGAAACTCAAAGAAACCACATAACCTTATAAAAGAAAGGGTTCTACACCCAAAAGGTAAAATTAATTATAAGTATGCAAAAGCCAAGGACAACTTAATCATCAAGATAATAAGTCCAGGGGGATGAACAGTCACTTTTTCCAATTTATAACACTGCATTCACAAACAGATAAAGTGCTTCAACATCTAAGCGAACTGGTTACTTTTTTTTTTTTTTTTAAATAAATAAACCTCTTTTAATTCAAAGAATATTCATAGAGGGAAGCCAATTCAACCTATGGTTTTCATTTTAGAAGCAAATTAACATTCTTCTACAAAACCATTCTAGCAGGAGCAATATCTTCAATAATTATGTTACACTTTTTTATGTAAAAATTTCAAACTGAGCATCAATAACAATTTAGAACATCTACTTATAAATAAATAAATAAAAATTTAGAATATTTGGGAAATATTTCTGAATCCAGTATGTGCAGCCTAAAATACTGACAGGCAACGGATTATTGAAATAGTTTGGGTGAACATTACCACAAAACATTTCTGCTAAATAAGAATTCCTCACTACTTCATGTATCACGATCCACAGTCAATTAATATGCAGAGATTACCAACCTCAGTAACCATATGTTTTCAGGTTGTCAAATCAAGTTGCAAAGCATAACTACTCTTAGCTCATTGCTTGGCAACTTTGTGACATCTTGGTACAAGGATATGTACACAAAGCATACCAAAATTAAGCACAAATCAAGCATCTCCAACATAATAGCAAAAGAAAACAAAGAGTAAGCATTTATCCACTCAAATAACGATTTGAGGAAACAAAGCTTGAGATCTGGAATAGATTTTTCATGTCTCTCAAAAGTCCTAGCATTTTGCTAACACTAAAGACAACACATGATACAGAGGGGAATCTTGTTCCAAATCACACTATTGCTGCTTCTACCAAACCTGCCTTGCCAACTGACTAGAAGCTCCTCCACACCCTTTGGCATAACCCACAAGACCCCAAACAAAACAAATACAATACTCAAAAGTTCTTGATGGGGCAATTAAGAAGCAGGTGGTTTATAGTTTCCCCAGTTGGTTTACATATTTGGTACCAGTCTATGACAAGTATGGGTCTCCTAGGGTTATCAATAGTCAAGAATTTCCCCAAAGTTGCAGTCCAAAGAAAAACTGCCACCTTAGTAGGGACTTCAGGCTTCCACAAACTTTTCCAAGGGAAGGAAGACCAGGTCAATGGGTGTAAGAGTTTATAATAGAATTTGTTACCTATCCAAAAAAAAAGAGTAGAGTTTATTAAAGGATTTGACCTCAAACACTTTTTATCTCTTTTTTTTTTTTTTAAAGTAATAATGGTTGATTGAAATAGAAGATTACTTCGTGTTCACAATGATGAACACAGTATTTTTAAAAATTACAAGAAATAGAAAAAAAAAATTGAATAGAGTTCGAAAACTCAAAAATGGAAGTACAATGTGTAAAACCCCATGCTCGAGACCATTCAAACAAGGTACGAATCAAAAAGGACTTCAATTGATTTAGAGGTCTCACAATGTCCTCAAACATATGGCTATTCTGTTCCCTCCACACTATATCAAATACAATGGAGTAAGATTTCAAACATTCAAATAGTGTTTCCCAAACCAATTTCTCCATCCAAATAACAGGTCTGCTACATTCAATGGCATCACCCACTGAACCTCAAACATCTTAAATACTTTACTCCACAAAGCATAAGCAACGTTACAATGGAGCAATAAATGATCCACCATTTCACCAATACACTGACACATACAACATCGTCATCATTCATAAGAATCTTACTCCAAGCTGATGTCCACACAAATAAAAGACACCCCCCTGGAGCCTTGACATGCCATATACTCTTACAAGGGAATGAGTTAAAATAAGTACCACAAATAGCCTTGTAATAAGAGAAAACATCAAACGTACCACTCCCATTCTATCCCACATGACACTTGTGAGTAAATAAGGTCTAGAAAGGATTCCAATGATGTGTATCCACTCCACTCCGGTATATCAGACTAGAATGAATAAGATCTATAAAAGTTGCCACGAATTCCAACTCCTAATCCTGAATTGTTTGGAGAAAACTTTTTTTTCATCGGTGAATTGTTTGGACAAAAATGATATCCTAGTGATGAGTTTAGTGGCCTGCCATTAATGCCTCCGTAACAAATGCTATTCAAAATAATTAAGGTAACTTCTCCTTTAGCAGTTGTCCCCCACACCAGGAATCATGCCTCGTACAAGTTGACAGCTATTTGGAATCCTATCTTGGAGAAGTTGATCAGAGGCTAGCGAGGTGGAGGAAACTCTATCTCTCTAAAGGAGGTCGGTTGACTTTATTGAAGAGTATGCTTTAGAGCCTTCCTACTTATTAATCATCTTTGTATACTCTTCCTACAAGTGTGGCTAATAGGATTGAAAAGTTGCAAAGGGATGTTTTAAGGGGTGTTATGGGGGATGAGTGGGATAGTGAATCCATCAGGACCGGGACCAGGACCATTAAGAATATTTTTATTCAAAAAAAAAAAACTTTATCTATCAGCTGAAAGTTACAGAATTTAAACAAATAAACTCAGTACACAGAAGACTGAAAGTTAAACATATACAATGAAGATATTCCATTGCTTCTACATCTATCAGCTAACCAGCAAATGTAATGTACAAATTTCCAATTGCCATAATCACAAGAAGTTGTTAATTTGCATCAAACAAAATAAGGATAAGCAAGGTTTCTACTTTACCTTGGGATGTATGAGAGGACACCCATCTGCCTAACATTGCGCTCATTTCTTTCAATCTGGTGACAAGCTTCATCCACAAACTGCAACACAATTCACAAGTTAAATAGGTAAAGATCATGCTCTTAATGTATATGGTGATAATCTGTTTCTCCTTGAAAGTTAAATCTTACTCGACTGAACTGCATGGAAATTCTTGACTCTAGGTCACCAAGCAAGAGACGTACAAATCCCGCTGCATCGGCTTTCTGACCTGAGAGATAGCGCTCAGTGATTCCATGCATTGATATGCAACGTAAAGGATCAATCTTGTAAGCCCAGTCTACCACAGCATAAAAGTCTTCCTGAAATTCATATATATTGGCATCTTTGGTCAAAACAAAACTATCTTGCAACCTCCAAAGAGTGCCTAGTACTAAACAGCAATTTTACAAGTAAAACATAGAAGACAGTAATGAAGAAGATGCAAGCCACTTAACAATCCTCATCCAACAACAACAAAGCCTTAGTCCCAAAACTTTGGGTTTAACAACATTCATCCATGTTATAGAATTTCAGCTCAGAAAAAGATATATAAAATCTTACAATTAAGGTGTTATAAAACACATGGGTTGCTTCACTCAAGTATATTTGGGTTCTTTGCCGTTGTCATTTTAAATTTTTCTAGCACAGTTCAGAGAATACTCACTTGTCCAACCATCATCCCTTCATCACCCCTTCTATTAAGTTGACAACATGGCTATCATATCCAAACATATGACCAGTAGTTAAAATTTGGCCACATAAAAACCCCCTAGTCTTTAGACTTCGGAAATAGAATTGCTTATTGACCAAGATACAAAGAAGCATTTAACTTCCCTCCATACACAATTTTCATTACAATTCTAAGACCAACCAGGTACCACCATGTAAACTTAAAATCCCATTGACAGCAGCAACAACCTTGCCTGACATGGATCTCCACTGGACACCTATCAAAATTGTGCATATGATGAAAAATCACCCTTCCAAAAGTAAGAGTAACCACCAGGGATTACATTCCACTTATAAGCTCCACAGTGTTCAGTCATACATGGAGATCCTGAACCTGATTGGATGATTATAATAACAGATATAACAGAAAGATTGGCTTCAAGTTTTGGCCAAAGAACAGGATCTGAATTCTAAAGTGGCATCTACAAATTAAGGAATTCTTCTCTTTCCAAAGATGCATGGAAGCTTTATTGATGGAGTCAACATGTTATAACATAACAAAGCAACTGCAAATAGCCAAAGGCACATTTGGGGACATGAACATAAATAAGCAGTATCTTGTGCACATTACTTGGATTCCATCAAGTAAATCCTGAAGAGATTCATTTAATGCTGCAAGCTCCGCTGAATTTTTACCTACAAAATCAAATAATTTATTTGAAGTCACAGTATGAAAACTAAGAGCAGCAGATCTTCAGCATACATTAGACAAATATAAACAGGAGTGACAGCAGATTGGGGGAAAATACCAGTTTTACTGTCATTGTCATCAATATCCATAATTCCCAAATCATCATCATTGGCATCATCATCGTTATATCCTGTTTTATTACCATTGACAAGACCTCCAGGAGGAACAAGTGCAGGAACTTCAAAGCACATGAAGTGCGCAAAAAAAGAACTCTGCAGTTTGCACCATAAAATGGATCTTTATACGAGTAAAGTTTGGATTTCAAAACATGTGTACAAAATTAGGACTCTGACCTCATCTACAAGGAGTGGGATAAAAATTGTCAGCATTTTGGCATAAGCCTCAGAGACTGTAGAAGTGTCTGCAGCGTTCACATTTTGACCAGAACCTGTGGAAGCTTCCAGCCAGACAGTTGGATTTCTCGATGCTTTTGTACTGGCACGAAGCTCATTGGCAAATTCACGAGCCTGTAAATAAATAATAGAAATTCAAAACCATATATTTAGAACCATCACACCAAGTTTCAGAGAAGTCAGTAAATAAATTAAAACCATTAAAGATGCAAGAGACAATTTGATCTGTAATCTTCATGGTTCCCCAAATAGTAGAATGTTGAAGATAACAAATGCACATAATAGATTTCTCTTTTCTCGAGCTGGGAGAAGGGAAAATATGGGTTTTTCCTATATAACTGTTCAGCTTCTTAAAAATGAATGATCGCCCTGCAGACAAAGTTGCAGTTATCAAAGAACTCAGCAAAGTCACTAAACATAAAACCATGTTTACATAGTTGACACAAAAAACCATATCAAAAAAGTGTTTATAGACTTATAGGGTATTTGGGAGCCAACTGACAAATTATCTACACAGATAGAGATAGCTGGAAACTTGATTGCTTTGTGGAAACTAGCTAAACTTCCTTAACTCCCGCTCAAATGTATAGACAGCATGGCAGCTGGAAAGAAGTACAACATACCAGACTACTGTAATATTGGTAGTTTTAACCACATGCAACATTAGCCAGTTTCAACCATGTTTGATAAATGTTGGCCTGTCACCCAATTTTGTAGTCAACATACGTTACAAAATTATACCATTATGGCTAGCCATACTGTACATGTCCTAAATTCTGATAGGGTATTGGTCATGGCATCCACAATAACCAATCCAGGCTATCCAGCTGCTAATATCTTCCTCTAGACAAGACAATACCCAATCTATCTAGTAGAGTTTTGTTTTGAGTAAGATGTTTTCTACAGGTGTATATTTTTTTCTTTCAAAAAACGTTGATATTAAAATCTGTCAGATAAGACTCTTCCAGTTGGGGCATTTATAGGATAGGTGCAGCAAAGCAGGCAAAATTGTTCCAACATCCCAGGACAGTGTAACTGAAGTTTTGCAGCTGCAAACGTAAAAGTTGAAACAACTCTACACGACCAAGCAAGGCCACTAACTGAACCCATGGAACCACACTTGGATAGGTTCAATTCTCAAATGTTTCAATATTGAACCAGTTGACTGGTGCAGAAACCTAGCCTACCCATGATAAACCATAAGGATTACAAGAAATCATAGCATCTAAGCCTTCACTTAATGAAAAAACATAACTGAAACTTAGTTGTACAACCTTCGCACGGATAAATATTTTGAAAGTATGCTAAAAAAAGACAGTAAGATCAAGACGATGTTATAAAAGATTTGTGATCATTCACCTCCCGGCGAAGAAGCAAGTTAAGGGAGCCACAATAAGCTTTTCTCAGTGAACCCAGGCAATTCTTATCAAGACTCTGCACATTCAAACAGGTAAAATAATAAGAAAGGAAAAAAAAAAAAAAAACTTGGCATAGCATTTGAAATTTACAGCAATGTCTCAAAATGACCTTTAGATGTTGTAGAAGGCGAGCATATGTCCTGCATTTGTACCTCAAGTCAGCATGATCGGGCCTCTTCAACTGTCCCCGCTGTTCAATAAATCATAGAAGCAATACTTATAATTCTAAATTAATGAATATTAAGATCACTTCCAAGATTTAAACAACATGAGGGTGGCAGGAAAAAGTGTACCTGAGAAAAGTAACTCTTGTCACTTATCATGAAATCCACCAAGCTGGCAAAGTAGTTGCTCAAGAACTCAGAAGCTCTCCTGACAAATGTACTTTTCAACTTTTCAAGTTCTGCTCGCTTCTCTCTAACCTGTGAGAGTTTCAGCTACTATCATTAAAATGAGCCAGTTTTGCAGAATAAAGATATTCAAAAGACTTTCTATGCTAGAAGTCATAAAGAATGGCATTTACAATGAGAGTAAGAAATTAAGTCATAATTGGGCTCATTCTTGAATCCCACAATTGGTATGGTACATTTACCCGCTAGGCAGCTACTATAAATATCTCGCATTTGATGTAGGAACCAAGATTAGAGAGAAACTTGTAATAGGGTAAATATTCATAACTAAAAATTTGAATGATGAAAAAAAAAAAAAAAAAAAAAAAAAAAAAAGAGGCAAGAATTCCTGGGTCTATCTGCTGTGGAGTACAGACCTTCTGTAGGTCTAATAAGTTGTCACAGTTTGCCATTCACATAAAGAGTAAACACTTTTCGTTTATAGGTAAATTCAACCCATGCACCCATTGACATAAAACAAAGGTCTCTAATACTGAACGATTTCAAAGGGATGGAAGTAAAGGGAAAGTTGTAGGTTGGGTTGCAGGATTCTCTTGGCAACAAGTATCTTTAGGACTTTTGACAGGCTAGGATTAGGATTTAATGGTGGAGAAAGATTGGTCAAAGTTAGGGATTTAGGGTTTTGGTTTGATGGCAAAACAAGGAACAGAACTTAAGTTTGGGTTTGCTGTTCTTTGGTAGTAAACAGTATTTTGGGATTGTTTGGGAGCTATTTGATGGATGGCAGGTCTGGGGCTCTAAGATTTGGATTTTGAGGGAAAGATGGGAACACCATTCAGGTCTGGGTTTGCCAGAATAAGATTGAAAGTGCTGGAAATTTTTTGCTATGTAATAAACTTCATAGAAAAAAGAAAAAAGGTTTGACCCTAGTAAACATGGAGTATATAAGAATATATCTGAGGAAAAAAACAACAAAATGTTTTCTTTGCAATTTTAATAGAACAATAGAATTATGAAAACTCAAAGAAGAAACGGGTTTCACAGCCTTTGTCGACTCAAAGAAAATCAAATATAATTGCTTCAAATCCTGCATCATTAACTCCCTTCCTTCAAATGTCCACCCATTCTGCTCCCACCAAATAAACGACATCAACCAATGAAGAATAATTTTCAAATAGAAACCCTTGTTATTGGATGATAATGATACTTCCCAGATATAGAAATTCTTGATCAACAGGGGAACAATATCCAACTCTCCAAAGCTTCATGTCTTCGTCACCATCCTTTCCAACATGCCCACAATTCAATCCCATCTGTGGCATCACCCAAGAAACACCAACAAAGCAGTGTGAAATGTAGGAAACTAAAGGTCTTTACACATGCAACACCAATCCATAACCACAATACCCCTTTTATGAAAGTTGTCTATAGTAATCTTGCCCCTTGCTGCTGCCCAAACAAATTAGTTCACCCTTGGTGGTGCTTTAGCTCTCCAAAAACTTCTCCATGGAAAATAACTATGACCCTATCACCTAGTTTTCCCTACACATCGCACCTAGAGTTTCCTTAGATCACACCTTGGAGAGATTGCATCAAATGAACCTCAGTAGCATAATTGCTGCAAAAGTCTCATGAAACGTGTTCATTATTGAATTGATAGCATTGATCAAATTTATGGTAAACTAAAGCTTATGGAGGAATATTAGGCCAGGTTGGGAGATTTTTGCAACCTACATTCAGTATATGGTGGACTAAGGGTAAGGTTCTAGCATGGCATATGGTGTGGAAATCAAGCATTGCAGGAGTTGTTGCTGGAGATGTATCTGTTCATTCCTATTTGGAAAGAGTGCAAATTGTGTCCGGTTGTGGTGTAAAGCATGAGATTTACGCAATAATGCCCTCCAATAAAAGAGCTCCACAACAGCATTTTTCCTAAAACATTAATACAACTGGCTACACCCAATGACTACTCATTTAAATCATGCCATTAACACCTCTCTCATCCATACTCCCTTCCACGGACCAACAGTAACTGCCACAGCACCGCTGCCCCGATTTCCCCCTCATTCTGGCAACGGCAACCCACGGACTAGACGGTGAAACTAGTACAACTTCAGAGATGCCTAACTGAGAGGAGACCCAAAAAATGCCTTAAAATGTACGGACCACCAACAACTATCGCTGCTTCGCTTTCCCCCTCCTTCCGGCAACTGTGACTCACGGATCAAACAGATGAGACCCAAAAATTTCCTTCCCACAACAACTAAAACTCACAGATCTAAAGATCCTAAATTTCTCTTTTTCCTTTCACATCTTCCACTTCCCACACCCCTCTTCTACCCTCTTAAGTCGGCATATAGGAAAAATAACGAACAGTTATGAAGAAAAATGAGTAATTATATTTCATAGCAAACGTGAATATCTCTTGAATCATCCATCATTACAATAAATCAGATCCACACCAACAAATCTTATAAAAAGAAACCACCAAAACAATCTTAAAAAGTTATTCTTTGTATGTTTTTCTACACTTCGTCAAACAGTGGCTTCGCCTTTTTTCTACACTAGTGGTATCTCTAGCAGTTGGTTGAAGGATTTGGTTCTCAGTTGTGGGTGGAAGCTGGGCTTTTGGATTTTTGTGAAATTGGGTTTTAGGAAGAATGATTGTGTGTGACAGATTTATTACATTGTGGCTTTTTATGATGTGGCTTTTTATTATTAGAGGGCGTAAAGTGTGAGATTTGCGCCAAGACCGGACAGAATGTTTTCTCATTTGGAAATCCCGAATGTTGGAGAATTCGACTAAGGAATATCAGATTTATACATGATTTTAATGATTGGAGAATGGAATCAATAGCATCTATGTTTCAAAATAATTTATATTTCAATGTCCCAAATGAAGGGTGTTAGAATTATGATGAAGTGATTAAATTTATCATTTCCTAACAACTTAAACTTTTGGGAGAATTGGTAATTTAACATGGTATCAGAGCAGGAAATCCTAAGTTCGATCCCTATCTTTAACCTACTTCCCATTTAAAATGTTAAAAATCCCACATGTTAGGCCCTCACTTATTACGGGTTAGGCCTAGATGTGAGGAAGAGTGTTAAATTTTGGTTAAGTAATTAAATTCACCATTTCCTAAAAACTTAAGCTTTTGGGAGAATTGCTTATTTAACAAAGGGCTTGAGGTGGAGGCCGACTACTAGTGGTAAGTTCAATGTTCAATTGTATTATGAAACTTTAAGAGGTGCCACAAGAGTAAGTTTCCCTTGGAAGAGTATTTGGTGCACTAAAACTCCAAAAAGAGTTACATTTTTTATGTGGATAGAGGCATGGGACAGAATTTTGACATGCAACAAGCTTACCAAGAGAGGCAAAATTTTGGAAAATTAGTGTTGTATGTGCAACAATAGTGATGAAATTATGGATCATTTGCTGCTGCATTGTATAGTCACCCATAAGTTGCAGGTTTTTTATATTTTATATTTTTTGTGTTAGTCCTACTTACCAAAAATTTTTTTTAAAAAGAAAAAAGATGATAAACAAAGAAGATGGCAGAGTACATACAGCTCGCATGTTTGCATAGGTAGAATCCAAATTAGGTACTTCAAGGCCACGTAAAGCACCAGTTAACCACTCACATGATTCAATATTTTGAAGCATGCGGGCTTCATCAAATGAACCTCCCGTCAAACATGTAGCAAACTACAACCAAGGAAATGTCATTAGAAAGACCAAAAAAAGTTGTTCAAACTCAGACTAGTAATCCAATTGGAGAAAGTACCTCTGTAGGCACACGCAATCGTTCAAGAAGCTTATCAAGTTCCTCAATGAGAGCTTTGTTATTCACAGATTGCATCTCCAAATTGTTATTGCGGGTTTCTATCTGGACACGAGTTAACAATATTTTCAAAATCATGCTAAAATACATAAAATTGAGAAGTAAAAACAGAATTTAGGATTGAAAAAAAAAAAAAAATTAGCCGTGCAAGTAACATGGCATATAGAACAATCACTTTTTCAACAAACCCTAACAGAATAATTATTTAGCAATTCAAATCAGATCCAGTAGTGGCAGCATAACTGCTTTTTTTTATCAACAAAATTACCACCATAAAAGATTTTTCTGCAACTATAATTGGAAAGTGAAAATAAACATGTATTGGACATAAATAATTTATATTGAGAGAGAGAGAGAGAGAGAGAGAGACAGAAACTAGAACGCATGGAATGATCAACATCCTTATTAAAATAAATTTTAATGCCAAGACAAAACACGGCCTTGACCAATATATATGTATGAACAGCTATGTTTTCTGGGAAGAACGGAGGGGAGGCAAGGAAACTTTTTTTTTTTTTTTTTTTTTGGAAATAAATAATAAAACTTCATTGACTGAAACTAATCAACTACAAAGAGCCAAAGCACACAGGAAGTGTGCTGAGGTAAATGTGAAAACAAACAAAACTAAGATGCAAGAAAAGTACAACTATCAAGTAAAGCAGGCAAGGAAGTAAAAGTGAAAACACTCAAAGCCATTGTCTACCCAAGCAAAGTATGGAAAAAGATAGTTTCACGTCTTGAGTTGGAACTTTCAGTTCCTTCATAAATTAGAGCATTCCTCTCCCACCAAATACCCCACATTTCTATATTTACTTAACTTACCCTGCCAGCTAGAGCAAGGAAACATTTTTATAACACATAACAACGAGCTAGACAAATAAATTGTGGGCACAATAAGTATGTTGAAGTCCTTACCGACTCAATGTCCTCTCTCATGTGTCTAAGCTTCACATTAAAGATGCCTAACCATTCATCCATATCATCAACACAATTTGTGGCTGACTCAAGCCCATGCAATACCTGCAAGACCCACAATCAAAAACTAAACCACAATACATATCTGTCAACTTAAAGGACTTAATAAAGGAAAAACATAAACAGCACAACCATTCATCAAGTGCTCTAAAATGAGAACAAAAATTACCTCATCTATCAAAGGTTCACTTTCCAAAATGGCATGCACATTTGCTGCTTCCAAAGCCAGAAGCTCTCGCTTCAGCCTTTCGGAAAATGCCTCCGCCTCACCAATTCCCATGACATAACTGCAAATCATTTTTTAAGAAATATAACTAAAAAGGTGGTGCCACGGTGACAATTTGTCTCTCTTTCTAGTACTAACTCCAATTGGCATTTAAGGACAGAAAAGAGTAAAATTATAACACTAAACTCTCAACAACTTCTTCATCAACCTAGAAAAATTTGGTAGCAATCAACTGTTCCTTCTTCAACAACAACATGAAGCCCAACTCAAGCTCTAGGTCTACCAAGCTTTTGGGACCTTAATGCAATTAAAAGCAAAGAAAATAAGATCCTGCAAAGCTTCAATGGAAAAGAAAATGAGATAAAAAAAAAAAAAATGTGGCCCACTTGGCATTTTCATTAAGTACAATATGTCTTTGAAATGGATGCTTCTTCAAAACTGCAGGGTCAACAAATGCCGACAGAATCACAAGACAAATTCTATACAAAATCTCTATGGCTAACAATGATTATTCAAATAAAACCTTGCATCGAAAAGAAACATTGAACCCCAAAAATGAAATCTGAATTTCAGTGGCTGAACCCCAAGAAATTAGTGTATCCATTAAAAACAAGAAAGGATGGAGAGAATGCAATCAATGCAGTCTTCCTCCTTTCATCAGACCCTAGGTTGGCGTCAATGCAGACCTTGGCTAGCTCACACATGTCTAACCCATTTCCAAATATCAGTTGCACGTGTCAAGGACCTTAAAACCTTTTTCTTCTCATATAATGGAATTTCAATAGTCTAGTAAAATTAATATATATCTCAACTTGACCAAATAACAATCAACAATAGTCATTCTTTATCAAATATCAATGAGACATCCCAAATTAACCAAACAACAATATAAGCCACAATTAAATAGATCCGATTCAGAACAAAAAATGCAAGCAATACGTACGTGCCCAAAAGAGCCTCCATATCCTCCTCCTCGGCCTGAGAAACAAGTTCTTTTTCAACGGTCACTTTCAAGTCACTTTCAGTCACTGTTGCCACAACAGGCCCGTCCGTTAGGTTCCTTTGAGTACTAACTGAGGGTGTGTTTTCCTATTCAGCGAAAAAATTAAATGAAAGGGTTGTTAGATTGTGAATCCACATAAAAAAATCAAACAGGTAGAATATCATCATATGTACCTTCGCCCAAAGAGCCATCTCCACAACATCTATGCCAACTACTTTAGGAAGACGACCCAGTACATCTTTACAGATGTTTAAGATACAAAGTAAAAGGCGGTTCCTACAAGAAAAGGTCCAAATCAATAATTAGCTACAATCTTTTCACAAACAACATGATAACACTATAAAAGAGCATATCAAATCAAAACCCTATGCTATAATACCAAAATAGTGCAAGAAAATTAATACTTGCATTTTCTAAAGAGAGAGATTCTAGAGAGAGAGGGGGGGGGGGGGGGGGAGTAGAGAAAGAGAGGGAATTCACACCACAATCCAAATTCAAATATGAAATCAATCTATCTTTTTACAATGCATGTACATGGATATTTATAGCCTAGGAGTTAGCTATTGTTGACGACATCATCCATAACTAACATTTATCACATGCTAGAATACAATTATAACATATTAATCACACGCAAGATTTAATAAAGCACATGACTTCTACTTCTAACAACTTCCTAAAATCTAGCTTGTGCACGTGCCTTTAACTAATTTTCCCTCCAATTTTCAAATACCACAACAAACTTGACACATGTGGATTTAGCTACAATTATCATATGGCACATGTGAAATTCAGCCCTTAGGCTTGGCTGGCCTTGTACCATGTCACTCCCTCGTGCCATGTCACCATACCGCATCATCATTCATGTTATGAGTTATACTCCTACATCAATATTTTTAAGAGTGCATTGCTCCCATGATATTTACCTGTCATCAATATTGCGCATGGTCCACTGAGGTGGAGTAACACTTTGGCTTCTGAGGTTATCAAAACCCTATAAGAAGTTTGGTTAGAAGCTAAAAGACAAAAGAATGTGTGTACATAATCAGAATCCAAATGTAATATAGAGCTCTCTCAAAGATACGTAAGAGATCTAACATTACCAGTGTAAACGTACATCCACTGGGATCATTTGCTATAACCTCCACTTTTGATAGATGTTTTAACTTGTACAACTTTGCAGGCTGCAAATGAAAGAAGTTTTTTTCAAAAGTTATAATAAAAAAGATCATTGGCAACAAAGTAAAATTTTACAGAAAATTATGAAAAGGTAGGAAATGATGCAACTCATTTTCAATAATTCTATTAACCAACTCATTACTGGTGATTATATTTCCTATCTTTTTCTATTTTATTTGAGTCGATCAGAATTGAAATTGCTTGCAAGATTTTGTTAGATCACACAAGCCTACAAATTGCCACAGCCAGCCTCATGTGCCTAAACATACAATCATGCCAGCCAACAAGTCATTGTGGCAATGATCACACCTATATTGGGCTTTGGTGGAGTTTTGAGTTCCTATTACTGAATTTCCGTTCACTATTAACCTTATAAATTTTGAAAACATTTTGAAAATATTCCGAATATGAAAAAATTATAAGAAATTCAATATTTACCTCAAGAACTCCTCCAGTTGAATACTTCATGACTCGAAGAAAAGCTTTTATCCGCTGACCTTTTGATTTTGCTGCACAAACCACACACATTCACTAACAATGCCACACAAATTAAATACCAGAACCTAATCCTAGGAATCAATTTAATAAGCTGTTAATCATATATGACAATGTACACCCATGTGGGGGTATATGTATATTACCTAAATCTATAACTTTTCATTTATCTAGAAAAATTTCAGACCGTAACCAAATCTCACAATACCTTTCAATCAAGATGGAAAGCTCAAATTACACCTATTATGCATCAATTTTAAAATTTTATGTTAAGTACACGTAAACACAAATCCTTAAACTTCTACCTTAAAGTGCATTGGCAGTATTTAAAGTAATATTAAATTGCTTCGGTTTAAACTAACCAGTGCCATCATGATCCTCATCAATACCAGTGTTGCGAAAAAAATTTCACCAAAACTAACAATTTTAACTTTTTACAGAATCATCCAAACAATAAGAACCATGGAAATCTTAAAGAATTACAATTAGGAGTATAATAGTTTATTAATTAAACTCATTCTCGCTTTCGACATTCAAAAACTAATTGAATTTCGATGAATGAGATAATCACATAGGTCAGAGGCTTTGGTAGTATTTAAAGTAATATTAAAGTGATTCTGTTTAGTACAGACCGGGGACGATTTCGGTCCAATTCTGATGGTTCCCATTTTGATTAAAATGCTGCAACAAAGTTTAACTTCACTTGTACAATACATATATCTAACACTGGCATCGATGTGGAAACCAATCCAAGAGAGTGAGGATCCAAAACTAGAATCATCCAAACAATAAGAACCATAGAAATCTAAAAGAATCACAGCATTTGATAATTTTAACTTCATGATTTTAAGCTAGAGATGAAACTCGATTTCGCTTTTCGACATTCAAAAAACTAATTGAATTTTCGATGAATGAGAGAGAGAGAGAGACGAACTTGAGAGAGCGAGAACCCTAGGTTTGGCCATTTGACGGCCGAGTTTGCCGGATTTGCCCCAGATCCCTCGGCTCTTGGCGACGCGGATCGACATCACGATCTTCTGCTTGGTGCCTTCGATTGCGGCTTCGCAAGCTCGCCTTAGCTCATCGTCGTCCGCGCTCGATTTCGCCATTTCCTGATTTCGATTTCAACTTTTTTCTGGTATATGATTCAGATTTCAGAGAGAGAGAGAGAGAGAGAGAGAAATAACACACAACACAGATGATGAAGGTGGAAAATGTTGGACTGAATGAAAATTGAAAAGTACAAATTAGATTTCGGTAACGTAATTAATGGGTCGGTGTTTTGGGTCTACGGGTTCGATCTATACGCATCAAACCCGGGTGAATTTTGTTGCAAAGAAACGATATTTTTTTTATAACGGTTAAAAAATATATATCTAAAATACACTTTCCCCTATTGGGTTGTTTTTCATTTTTATTCTTTTTTTAGGCTTTAAAATTTTTATTTTGACTATTTATGTTTAATTCTACTATCAAATCATCTCTATCTTATTCTTACCCTTCATTTAATTTTTTTAAAAAAAATTCATTTAATAAAAATAGTTCAGTACAAGCATCTAGTTCGGTCCCCTAACCAATTCATTTTTTTTTATAAATTTGAATTTAGATTTTTGTAAATCTTTATTTTTTTTTTCTTTTTTTACTAGCCGACACAGGTACAATCAATCTATATGTACACATTCGTTGGATCGAATCGTTACATCGAAATAGAAGTATTTGATTGATCTAAGTTCATATAATTTCGTTCCTCAAAAAAAAAAAAAAAAAGTTCATGTAATTTATTATTTATTAAAATTCTCTTTTGGTCAACCATCAACTTGAATAGGAATTTTTCTATATAATAATAACGTAAAAGGGAAATGTTAAATTAAAAGATTAGTTTTACAATTTTTAAATATTTTAAACTTTTGATATAAGTGATAATTTAATAATATTATAGTTTAAAGTTCTTTTACTAAATATTTTTTTAATTATAATATCTACTAAAAAAATTATGCAAAAACAAGGAATTTTAAAAGAATAGATTTTAAGTGAAAAATATTAAGATCTAAAAAGTCAAATAAAATCAATATTTTAATATATTAGAATAACTTATTTTGATTGTCTTCAAAATGCATGGAGCATGTCGTCCTTGGCTCTTTTAAGAGGACGAGTCCTCCAAAGGACTTAAATGGATTATGAAAAATAGACAAATTATTAGATTATGGACTAACCAGTAGATACCACCAGGACTAATATTTGGTTTTCACCCCAACACCCCATCACATCCAAAAAATTCTCTCTTCCAATCCACTCTTGGTGCAATTTAAATTCCTCGTCTAAATTCAATACTGAATATACCCCCATCCCCGTGGAGTAACATCTTTGATTTCACTATTTGGTTAGAACATAACTCCCTAGTTTTTAAGGGTCAAAATATCCATCCTCATATCCTAAGAAAGAACTCTCTGTCCCATGCAATCAAATTCTACTTAAGTAATATCCCAGCACAATCTATACCCATCTAAACTCATATAGATATATTGGACACCAGCACAAATCCCTTTCATTACTATTAACATAGGTGGAAGTTTCTAAAGGTAATCCTGGTAATTCAGGAGCCAACAGTATCATTCAAAACTATAATGGTGAATTGTTATGGGACTTCTATTTAAATTCAGGAATCTCCAATGATACAATAGTTGAGCTCTAGGCTATCCGGGAAGGTCTAATACAACAGATTGATTCTTTATTAGCTGCTAAATGGGTAAAAGACCCCAACCTGGAATATCCTCCCGAGTAGCATCTCAAAGGGAGAGAAATCTTATACGACACATACCCCAAACCTTTTTGTTGCAATTTTTGTGCTGGGATTATATGGGTAATGTTTCATCCCGTAATGTGTGTTCAAATAATGCTCTTAATGTTTGTTGGATTATGCGTTGTAAGTATGTCTTTTGTTTTGTAAACAAGGGTATAGCTACTCTTGAAATTTTGGATTGAGTCCCTTTTCTATTCCTTTTTTCTTTTCTTTTTTATGAACAAAAATGGGTAGAGGGGGGAGCAACTTGAGTTAGCGTCTTTCACTTGGGTGTGACCATAGTAACAATCTACCCACCAAACCCAAGTTTACAAAAGCAAGGGATCTGGATAAGTCATAGTTGTACATCCAACCCCATCGAGAACACTAGTGAGCATGAGCCGAAAACATAGAGTTAACATCCCACTTTTATGCACCCAAAAAATAAAAAGTCCTCTTGGTGGACATGATTTCAAAATAAAGAGCTTGTGCGATGACAATGGGTGCTAAACATGAGTGTCACAAGAAGTGGGCCTAAATAAGTCATTATCAGACCCAGTGAGTCATAATTGTCTCAACATGTATGCTGTACAAACAGGAATCAACCATCCTCTGAAATAGTTTTAGATTTTGGGCTTTCTCCTCTCAAGAAAGAACTGCAATGTACTACGAACATAAAACTTAAAGCAAGGCAGTAACGTTTCCACGGTCAAGCAGAGAAATATTTGGTATTATTAAACCTCCAAGACACTATCAGTCTCTTCATTTTAAACAAGAAAAAAAAAATGAAAGAAAAGTCATCATGGTATTATCTGTGATCGATTAGGAAATCTAAGTTGAAGTTTTACGTGGTAAGTTGATGCATCAACATCATTTGGTAATTGGGTATGATCAGCCTGTGCAAAAACAGCAAACCCACGTGCAAAAGCAAAAGACCCAGTTCCACCTACCACAGTGAGTTCTTCTCTGTCCTTATGAGCAACATGCTTGGCCTCAACACTAAGGCTACCTGAATACTCTTTAGTGTCAAAGCTCAGATATATGATATTGAAAGCCGAGTGTGCAAACTGTTCCACGGGAACTATGAAGCCCTGGGCTTTTCCCACAACCCTGGAAGTGTTTTCTGGTCCTTCTGTTAGCATACGATGGAAAATAAAGGCTTCAGCATCATCTGATCTTGTCTCGGGTTGAATGTTGGAGCTTGCAACTTGTGGTTGTTGTATGTACAAAGACAAGGCTAGCCAAGGTGGTTTTGTATTATTCTTTGATGGCTTTTTGTGGGACATGGGAGAGAGCAAAGCCAAAAGAATGACTGCCAGTATGGCTAAGGAAACTGTTGTGCAAAATATGACTCTAGGAAGCATCTTGCACCAACGAGATTGGAGTTGGGGTATGAATTTGGTTTCTATAAGATCACTTTAATACTTCAATAGCTGAGATAAACTTGCTCCTCATTGTTAATGGTTTTGGCCACCTAATCCACTCTTCCAATACCAAAACTGGTAAACCTAAACCAATTATGAATCTGCATGCTTTCCTGAAGAGTTAGTGGAACCTTATGGCTAAAATCCAAATGCTTTGCTCCTGATATCCAATTGTTATATTTGAACTTGACTTATGTGGATCTCTCACAACTACGTAGAATTCACATATTTTGAGATGCACAAATCATATCTTCTCATTTTTTGCCCATTAGAGAAGAACAAAACAAAACCTCCCTTTAAAAGAAATCTCTTCCTCATTATACTACCTTTGAATTCAGGGCACAAATATTTGTGTTGGGATTCTCCACAGACAAAGCAAGTGTGCATTCTTGAGATTCCCCAGCACCTAAGAACAAATTAAAGATTAGCATAAAATAATATTAATAATAAAAATGGTCTTCCCCCGTCATTTACACTGCATATGTGGCGTATAATTTTTTGAAGAGCCTAACCTCAAGTGATCAATTGAATGGACTGATATGGTTAATCACTTTGCCCCTAGCAAAATCAAACATCATGTAGAAAAGATGATCCAAAGTCATGGAAGAAAGCAGCATTGAGACAGTGGATGCATTTATCTATGAAAGTATGCCAGTAGGCTATATATACACTTTTTTTTTTGGTGCCAAAATCCTAGCAAGGTAACACCTCGGAATTGCTGAATGAACACAAGGCTATACAAGCCATTTGCATGCCTTATTGATACACAGACTTCAAAACACAAGATATTTGACACAAACATTTTACAGTTCACAACTTATAATGAAATATAAAACGGCAGCATCTCAGTGCAAACTGGCACCTCCAGGTACAGGACCCTTTGGGATCTAAATCTTGCTGTGTCTTCTGCAAACTGGCAAGAGAGATTTTCATTAAATCAAACTTAGCCACTTAAGCTGCTAAGCAGCAAAAATAAAATAAAATAAAAGGTTCCTGAAGATGTGAGGAATAGATTTTTATCATGTGCTAAGAATGCAAAACAATTAATTGAAAATCTGCAATATTTCAATGGAATCCAACAATTATAAAGATAAATGATTTGAACTCTGAAATCCCAGGTCTTCTCTATTGCCAAATATTAGGTGACAAGATCTCAATCAGCAACAATCTAAGTTCACAAATTATGACACAAAGTAAATGTATCTTAGAAGCTTGATAAGAAATTATAAATAAATAAAAAATTCATAAATGCATATGGACCACAAAGTTTGATCAGAAACTATATTTTGTTTAAGCTACTTCAGGACACAAATTTTCTCAAGCTCATTAATTCAGGACACATATTCTCCATACTTTATCCATTCAATAGATGGCTAATTATCACTGCGCACCATTGGCGTGATGGTCACTCCACAAGTACAAAGTTCTTGTGAGGTGGGGGGAGGTAAGACAAGGGCCGGGGTTCAAGTCTCCAAGAAGCTGCAAGAATCAGAAATAACCAATGAAGTACATGACACCAAGAAACAGAGTATAACTACTATCGCATCATGCTTAGCCAAAGAAAGAAGCCTCAATTTAAGAATTCTGCAAAAACATTACTATCAGTTAATATAGTAGAACCTAAAAGGAATCTGTATATATGCCCACCAAAAGAAGAAAAAAAAACACCATAAAACAAATAAATAGAGACAGGACAGGATAAAGCAAAAGCCTGTATTATTTTTCCCTAGCAACCATTGGCTACAAACTTTGTTAATTTACCCGTCCCACAAAAATAATAGGCATTACCATATTCGGATTGAATGAGCAAAAATATTAAAGAAGACAGGACAGATGAAAAATAATTGCTAGGGAAATTTCAAACCCTCACCAGGTGGGACATTGAATTTATGGCTGCCCAGAAAAGCGAAGCCTAACAAAAACAGGCCCAGGAATTATAAAGAATTAAAAGAGCCAAAAATTGTACAGTTCTTATGATTGCAAGAGAGAACGATGAAAGTGGGACGAAAAAAGAGCTTATCACTATATCAAACTCGGCCACTTCTGCTAAGTACCCAAAAAGAAAATACTGGTTCCTGTACACTTATGAGGAATAGATTTTTAACATGCACTAAGAATGTCAAAACAGCAAATAAAAAGAACTACTATATTTCGGCATAATCCAACAAATATAAAGATAAAATACTTATAACACTGAAAGCCTAGCTCTTCCCTGTTGCCAGATTTTTGGTGACATGGAAATGAATCAACAACAATCCAACTTAACAAATTATGACACAAATCCAGAAATATAAAGTGAATTACATGTAACTCCCAAAAAGTCCAACTATTGCTAAGAGAAGAGAAAGCAAAACGTGTATTGTTTTGCCTCTATAACACATGGCTATATTACTACCCCACACCAATATAAGAGGCATCACAGGATTAAACTGAGAATTCATTATTGAGGTTGCCAACACAAAATGACCAAAAATTAAATAAGACAGCAAGAAAAAGGAACAAAAATTACAATAGAAGTTTCAAAACCTCACTCAGGAGACTGGAACTTATAACTCACCTAGGAAAAGCAGTCGCACGCCTATTAGAAAGGAATTAAAACAAGAAAAAACTATCCTTCAAATTCTTGTCATTGTAGTAGAGGAAAATGAAGTAACATAAAAAGGGAGGGAAAGAGAGCCTATTGCCAAATCAGACTCCACTGCTAAAGTTGCATACCACCAAAATGCAGCCTCAAATACACACAATCCGAGCACATTGTTTCCTTCACAAAGTCACTTCAAATTTTGAGGGTCATAATTACCAAGCCAACCAACAATAAGGGAAAGAAAAGCAGGCATATTTGGGCTCAAGAGAACAAAATTGAACTAGAAAAACCGACTTTGCGCCAACACACACCTGAAAAGCTCCCAAGGACCAAATAATAGGATTAAGTTCAAGGAAATGGTATATTAACAGACTCATAAGCAAAATATGAGATCAAGAGAGAAATTTAAATTTTCCTCTTCAGTAGACATATCAAGATTAAAATTGTCTTTGAACTAACCAGCATACAAAGAGAATTGCAGGAACTATGTAAGTGTTCATCACAAAAGAAAAAAATAAACATCATCCACACATAAAGAACTTTACACACTTATGCACCTCTAGTAGCAAATCGATCTATACAGAAGTTTGCTGCAACAAAACCTTAATAAAAATAAATAAATAAAACCGTACCAAAATCTATATAATAAATGGAACAAGGAACTAGTATTACTTTCAAGGGAACAATATATTAGAAGATGTATGCACAAAAAGTGAAATCAAGAGAACAAGAGAAGAGTTTTAAATTTTAGATCCATAATTACCAGCCAGCAAGAATAAGGAAAAGGAAACTTTACATATTTATTCTCCTATAGAAGAAACAAATTGATTTACAGAAGCTTGCTGCAGCAAAAACCTTCAAAAATAAAAACCCCACACACCAAAATCTATTAAATAAATGGAATGAAGTCATTCCTTGACTTTTGTTAATCTACTGGTCCCATGACAAATGTCTTAAAAAGAAGCCACGCACCAACTCATTCCTAGAAAACCTAACTCATGCCAATAACGATAGGATGAAGCAAAAAACTTTACTATTTTCCCTCAGCAACCATATTAAGGTCACGATCTTTTTTAATCTACCTGTCCCTCAACATCAGGAGGAATTACCACATTAGCAGAATAACCAAAATTTAAACAAAAGAAGACAAAGAAACAAGAAGAAATGCAAGGGAAATTTCAAGCCCTCGCTAGGTGAGACATGAATTTATAGCTGTCCAGGAAACCAAACCCCTTAGAAGAAGTTACAAGCTGAAGTATTAGAAAGAATCAAAACAAGCCAAAAAATTTATAATTCTTATGATGGCAAAAGAAAATAATGAAAGTAGGAGGAAAAGAGGGCATATCACCAAATGAAATTCAGTTTCTTAAGCTGCTAAACCAAAAACAAAAAACCCAGTTCCTGTAGATTGGATTTTTAACATGCGAATTGCATAAGTTGCAAAACAACAAATGAAAGAACAATATATTTCAAAAGAAATTAAAACAAGGCAAAAGTATTTAACTTCTCATGATTGCAAAAGAGAATAATGAAAGGAGGAGGAAAAAAGAGATCATCATCTAATCAAGCTTGGCTGCTTACTTATCAAAAAAAAAAGCTTGGCTGCTTAAGCTGCCAAGCACAGGAAAAAAAAAGGTTCCTGTAGACATATAAGGGATATATTTTTAACATGCACAAGGAATCACAGGAGTTGCAAAACAACAAATGAAAGAACTACTATATTTCAAAGAATGCAAAAAATATAAAGATAAATCCTTCTAACTCAGAAAGCCTAGCTCTTCTCTGTTGACAGATATCGGAGGACAAGTAAATCAATTAGCAACAACCCAAGCAAACAAATCACAAAGCATACCTATCTAACTCCTAGAAATCCTAAATAATGCCAGGAGAAGAGAAAGCAAAATCTTTCCCTCATCTACCATACTAAGGTCACATTATGATTATAATTTTGGACTACACCAATAAGAGGCATTGCCAGATTAAGCTGTTAATTCATTATTGAGGTTGCCAACACATAATAACCAAAAATAAAATAAGACAGCAAGACAAAGGGAAAAGAACTGCAATAGAAATTTCAAACCCTACTTCACAAGACTCGGAATTATCATCCATCTAGAAAATGAAACCTAGAAAATTCAGTCACAAACCCAAGTATTAGACAGAATTAAAACAAAAATGTATTCTTAAAATTCTTATGCTTGAAGGAGAGAAAAACAAAAGGGAAGAAAAAGAGAGTTTTTCGCCAAATCAAACTCAACTGCTTAAGCTGTGAAGCACCAAAAAATATATATCATTTCCTGCAAATAGAAATTGTGAAAATCCAAATGAGAAATAGAGCTGTTAACACAATATAAACAGGTTCCACAAGAAGCAAGACAACATAAATAGAAACAAGACAAGAAGAAAGATGTACAAGTACTACATGAAAGCTCAAACCCTTCATGGTGCTGGCATTGACCTTCTACATGAGCAAACTGAAAAACACAGAAATCCAGCTACATGGTTTAGGACAACTTTAAATTATAAGATTTCTTTTTAAATGAAAAAATAATAAATAATAAAGAGCAAGAATACTCAGAAGCTTGTTTCATGGAGGAGCAACAAAACAAAAGCAACCCTAGCTAAAGTACCACAAATGCATCACCAATTAAATTAAACAAAACCGCACAACGCAGGCTCGGAAGACATCCAATCTCCTGAAATAAAATGTAGATTAAAATAATTAGTGTCGTTATTATTAATACTATTTTTTTTTTTTTTAAAGATTACAAAAAAAGAAAAGAAAATATATAACAGAAAACCAAAAACCTCTAACTATACAAACCACATCCACAGAAGTTATAACTTTGAAACCTATACAAAACACTCAAGGAAGCATAAACCCTGTTCTGGAATTTAAAGAGAAGCCTGTTTAAAGAACACAAATGGCAAATGTTTACCCTATACAATTGCCCAATAATGAATCACAATTTATTATTTATTTTTATACATACCAATAACAATGAATCACAATATAGACCAAAGCTCCAAAAGAAAAAATAACAGGTGCAACAAATTGATGATCTTAAGTTCTAAAAAATTTTCTTGAGTGCAAGTTGATGGCAAAAGAGAAAGGAACAAGAAGAGTCATGCTGAATGGTGCTGGAGTTTCTTAAAGCCGGAAAAATGCAGCCTAAAATACATACAATGCAAGCACCAATTTTCATTTACAAACTGAATTTTAAACTCTTGGAACACACAATAACCTGTCAAACAACAATAAGGAACCAAAGAAAACATACTGAGAGTGCTGGAATTAGTTAGAACCACACATATGCAGCCTGAAATATCCAAAATAGAAGCCGCAATTGTCATTTACAAAGAGAATTTCAATTCTAATCCATAGTAACCAGCCAACTCACAATAATAGGGGAAAAAAGTTTTTAAAAGGGGCATAAAATACTTTTTAAGGCATTTAAAGAGCAAACATGTTTAAAGCAAAGCTACTGTTACCTTCCATGAATGCCCAAAGACAATAAATCACCATATCAACCAAAGCTCCAAAAACCATAAGAGGTTTTAATTTATAACGAATTAATCAATTATCTTAAACTCTAAAAAGTTGTAATAAGTTCAAGTAGATGGCAGTAACAAACATGCTGAGCAGTGCTGGAATCAGTTCAGACTGCAGAAATGCAGCCCGAAATATGCACAATACAAGAATCAGCCACCCAACAATAAGGGAAAGGAAAATTTACTTATTTGTGACACTAAATAAGACAAACCAGATCAATCTAAAAAACCAACTTTTCAGCAACAAATGCCTTAAAAACTGAAAAGTACCAAAATCACTCAAATAAATTAAAATGGAATTGGATCATGTTCAAGGAAAAAACTTTATAAAACTTATAAACAAAAGGTGAAGAAGTATGAGAACAACCTAAGATTCAGTTTCTCAAGTAGATAGTTGTGAAATCTTGAAACTAATAACAAACATGGATCAACATGTAATGCATCTGGCTCACTCAAATTCAGTAACAAGGATATCAATCAAAAAAATCTATGATATCCAAAGACAAAAGTTAAATCCATGTAATTCCAAGAAAGCTTTATAATCCGCTGGGAAACAAAAGCCTACAAAATGAATCACAGGCCCAAATATTAGAAAGAACCATATCAAGAAGAAGTTCTTCCCTATAATTCTAATTATTGTAGGAGAGAACAAAAACAGAAGGAAAATAGAGCTTATTGCCAAATCAACTCCACTTACTTAAGCTGCCCAAAGGGGGAAAAAAATCCAACTTCCTGTAACCAATAAGTAGCAATGCCGGATTAAAATCCAAATTAGACATGGGGCATGTGTCAATAAAAGCAAAGAATAACAACAGAAACAAGACACTAAGACAACTGCACAAGCACTGAATGAAAGTACAATCACTCAGTGCCACGTGCATTAATTTCCCACAAGACCAAACAGAAAATACATGCATTCTTATTGTTGCAGTCAACACAGCCCAAGTTCCAAGATTGGTCGCACTAAGATAATAATTTTGGCCTACAACAATAAAGAGGCATTGCCAGATTAAGCTGTGAATTCACTATTGAGGTTGCCAACGCATAATGACCAAAAATAAAACAAGACAACAAGATAAACAAGAATTGCAATAGACATTTCAAACCCTCACTTCGCAAGACTGGGAATTATAATCTTTCTCAAAAACGAAACCTAGGAAATTCAGTCACACACCCAAGTATTAGACAGAATTAAAACAACAAAAATGTATTCATAAAAATCTTATGCTTGAAGGAGAGGGAAAAGAGGGAAGAAAAAAAGATCTTCTCACTAAATCATACTCAGCTGCTTAAGCTGTGAAGTACAGGACACCAAGAATTAGAGCATAACTAGTATCATATCATGCTTAGCCAAAGAAAGAAGCCTCAGTTTAAGAATTCTACAAAAATTAGCAAAAACCAGGATGTTCATTCTTGAGCCAAAATTTAAGGAGTAGACATTTTGTGTGATAAATACTTTCCAAGGAATTCTCAATTTTTCAAACCAAATGTCCATGATCCGCTCATTTGCAATATAGCAAAATTTCGACATAAAATTTTAGAATAATTACATATAGTCATATACAGCAATTATAAAATAAAATATTAAAAGAAGCATGAAAGAAGGAACACAAATGCCGTTGCATAAAACAGATAAAAAGAATTCAGCCAAAAGAAATATCTTTCACATAAACACAATACAACTCTTTAGGATCTAATGACCAAAATCATTACTATCAGTTAATATAGTTGAACCTAAAAGACCTTTGAAAATAGCAAAAGAAATGGACTGCGTGATTATGGCTTTTTAATGGAACTCAATCTCCATGATCTAAGAGTCAATAATTCTCTACATTTTTAGCTTTCCTATGTGAAAGTCTCAAGCTGTCAAGTCATGTGCAAAATTTAGATTGTTTGGGCAAATCCAACTTTGGCCAGACCAACGCTGGATGATGGCCTTTTTTATGTATCTTTTGGTTTTGTAAGAAGCCAGTGTCATCTACACAAAGTTTTGTAAACACTTGTTGCAGAAGAGTTTCCACTGCTATAGACAGATCTAGATTAAAATAATCAACATTGTACACACAAAACAACAAAATGGACATCAACAGCTTATAAAGAAACAAGTCAATCATTGCTCAAACCATGATGCAATTCTAAAGACATAAGTTCAATCCATGTTGTTCCAAAAAAGCCCAACTCATGCAAATCATAACAGGATAAAGCAAAAACCTGTATTATTATTCTCTCATAATGATGGTTACATAATTCATTAATTTAACTGTCCCACCGTATTTGGATTGAGTGAGAAAAAATTAGACAAGACAGGACAAAGGAAACACAATTGCAAGGGAATTTTCAAACCCTCACCAGGTGGTACTTTGAATTTATGGCTGTCCAAAAACCCAAAGCCTAAGAAAAGCAGCCCAAGTATTATAAAGAATTTAAAAAGCCCAAAATTGTATAGTTCTTATGATTGCAAGAGAAAATGATGAGAAAAGAGAGCTTTATCACTATATCAAACTCAGCCACTTCTACTAAGGACCCAAAAAGAAAATGCCAGCTCCTGTAGACTTATGAGGAATAGATTTTTAACCTGCCCTAAGAATGACAGAACAAATAAAAAGAACTAGAACTACTATATTTTAGTAGAATCGAACAAATATAAAGATAAATCCTTATAACAAATAATATGTACGATTGAAAAAGAGAAAAAATCAAATTAGCCTTAATTAAAAGGCCACAAGTGAACCCCATTACATCAGACCCATACAAATACATAAATCCAGATACTGCAGACTGACAATACACACAATCCAGTCTCAAATTAAAAAAATACAAATTGAAATGTGAAATGTGTCCTTAGAGAAATTATTTAAAAAAAAAAAAAAAAAAAAACCAAAAACAAAAACAAAAACAAAAGATAACAAGAATAAAGAGTCAAGCAAATTGAACTAGATGCCAAACATGGTGCAACAAATGCATTGAAAAGTAGCAACTTAATTTCTCTAATAAGATTAAAGAAATTGATTTTCAAAATCATTTCTAAAATGACCCATCTCAATTTTTAATGAACAATATAAAATTCAACATAAATTGCTTTTAAGGAAAAGTTGAAAGATGCTCTATCAAAAAAAGTTGAAGGATGGTAATGAAACTGACAATACAATATGACATTAAAATAAAAGTCATATAAAAGATACAAAATGTATTAATGTCATAAAAGTCATATAAAAGATACGAAAAGGGAAGGAAAGAAGTAAGAGCTTATCACCAAATCAAACTCTGCCACTAAGCACAAAATAAACTCCCAGGCCCCTGCAGATGCAGACATATTAGGATTGATATTTCTAACATGCACTCCAAATTACAGTAGAACAGAAGAACTACTATATTTCATAACCCCAGCTCCGATGCAGATGACAAAAGGAAAAAAAAAAAACATCACCCACATAAAAATAAGCTATGTTACTAAGCGTTAATATATGATAAAAGTCCAGAATAGCAAGGGCTTCACAGTAATGTCAAACTTTGGTTTAAATTGGACACCATATACTCACTCACTTTCCAGGGCTAAGAAATCAATATGAAAAACAATAAGAAACAATCCAAAGTTTAAAGAATTAGGTACACAACCGGCAAACTAAATAGCCCAACATACATGTAAATCACAAAAGGATAAAGAAAAGATCTGTGTGTTCACATTTGTCCAACGAAGATACTCTCTCGGCAACCATACCCAGGTCACAAGCTCTATGTGATCACTGCTCCAAACAAAAAATGCACAGCCAAATTAAAATCCAAACTGGATATGGGGTTGCAAATGTACAAGCATGTATGTAGGTGCAAACCCACGAGGCAGGTATTGATTTCCAACAAGAGCAAACTGAAAATACAAACAATCCAAGATCCAACTTAGACAAGAATAAATTGCATGAAAAAGGAAAGATGACTAGAAAAAAGGATGTAAGATATAAAAATTTTAATTGACCCTAACACAATCCCAAATGCATAACACAAAACCACAAAATGCACATCGCCATATAAACAAGCATAAGATACACAAAAGGGAAAATTTCAGACTTCCAACAGAGTTCGAAGACAAGAAGCAATCAGTTTAATCACATTTTGCAACTAAGAAAACAAACAGAAAATCGTGACAAAATAGAGCAAGGCCTGACTACCCCACACCAATAAGAGGCATTACCAGATTAACCTGTGAACTGGGTATGAGGCTGCCAACATAGTTTACACTTCTAAATCTTATGATTGTGGGAGAAAATAACCAAAAAATTGGAGGAAAAGAGAGCTTATTTACCCCTTTTTTCCTTTGCTTATCCTTGTGATAGCGTTTGTGCCTAAAACTGATTGGTCACTTCACCCCCTTTCAAGTCTACTCCCTTGGCATCCATTCTCAGGACACAAGAGCAATGTGATTACTGCTCCAAACAACAAGTGCACAGCCAAATTAAACAGAGTGTGGGGTTGCAAAGACAAGATGAGCAAGCTGCACTACGAGCAAGAAAATAAGAATAACATACAAGCATGCATGGAAGTGCCCCACGGTTTAGGCATCAATTTCGAGCAAAAGAGCAAACTGAAAATACAAACAATCCAAGCTCCAATTTAGGGTCTGTTTGGTTCCCGTAAAATATTTTCCGGAAAATACTTATTTTCCGGAAATGCTATTTTCCGAAAAAGGAAAATATTTTCAAGTGTTTGGTTGTATTATGAAAATTTTTGTGGAAAATATTTTCATGTGTTTGGTTCTATTAGGAAAATGCTATTTTCCAACCATTTTTTCACAATTTCCGGCAACAAATTCCGGCAACAACAACACAACAACAACAACAACAGCAAATTCCAGCAACAACAACACAACAACAACAACAACATCAACAATCAGTTCATCAAAAAAAAAACAACAACACCACAAAACCCACAGAAAATCCACCATCCACACCACCGCAACGAAAAAAAAAAAAAAAATCAGAGGACGACGAGATCGAGAGGGCAGCGCGATCTTGGCGCAATCGGTGATGAAGGAGGCGACGAGATCGGAGACGAAGGAGGCGACGAGATCAAGGACGAAGGAGGC
The DNA here is from genome assembly GCA_023736055.1 of Quercus glauca. Taxonomy (NCBI): domain Eukaryota; kingdom Viridiplantae; phylum Streptophyta; class Magnoliopsida; order Fagales; family Fagaceae; genus Quercus; species Quercus glauca. The sequence continues at coordinate 94,075,204 of CM043316.1, read as the reverse complement.
GACGGCGACGAGGATGGCGATCTGACCGGCGAGGACGTGCTTCAGGTGGAGTGTGCTTGGGCTCTCTCTCACTCGCTCTCTTTGGGTGTATTTTCCGAAAATGCTTTGAAGGTAAAATAAGAGTGTAAATTGGTTTCCGTTCAAAATGCCTTATTTTCCGGTCAACGTGAATCATTTTTTCCATTGACTGTATTTTCCATAAGAACCAAACACCATATTTTCCGGAAAATCATTTCCGGAATCAATTTGAAGCCAAAACAAACGGAGCATTAGACAAAAAATTAAATTAAATTAAATTAAATGGCACCTTTGAGTCTTTCTCAATTTTACCCACTACAGTTACATATTAGTGGATTATATATATAGAATATGGAAAAATTGAATCAGCATTAGTTAAAACACCGCGTATGTTTGTAGGAGAGGAAAAAGAAGTAACATAAAATGGGAGGAAAAGAGAGCCTATAGCCAAAGTAGACTCCATTGCTTAAGCTGCAAACCACCAAAATAATAATATAAAAAACTCCCGCATTCAGTAGAAAGATAATATGTGGCAAAACCAAATTGGATATGAAACTGCCGACATAGGATGACCAGACAGATGCATCAACTTCCTGCACGAGCAAACTGAAAAATATAGAATACCAACTATACAGTTCAGGACAACTTTACATTACAAGAATGTTGCATTCAAAATAAGAGCAAGTCTACTCAAAAGCATGTTTCATTGGGAAGCAACAATAACAAATCAACCTTGGGTAAAGCACCACAAGCAAATGCACCACCCCTGGAATTAAAAAAACCATGCTAATGCAGCCTGCGAAGCATAAAATCCAAGCTTGAAAAATAAAAATCTAAATTTACAAATAAGCGTCATTATTTTAGGAAAAAATGATTACAAAGAAAGAATGAATATATAACCCCCAAAAGGTCAAGCAACTGGTTAAGGGAGAAAAAATATCAAAAGTATAATCTAAAACACAGAGGCACAAAAGGTTATGATGAATAACTATGCTCAATATAAATCTCTTTTTTTTTTTTTTAAATATATATAAATTTTTTTAAGTCATAATACTGGTAAAACTCGCTCATAAATATCTTAGTCCTACACTTAAACCTTCAAATTTTAGGATAGTAGTACTGAAATCAAAAGATGGAGAGAGCTTATTGCCTTAGGTCCCTAACAAACTTCATCACCCAAGTAGAGTACCAAATCAATTTACATAAGTCAATTTTGCTGCAACAAATGCCTTGAAAAGCAACCAACCACCAAAATCTATAAAATAAATTGACCAAGTAGTATCACATTTGGGTGAATAGTGTTAAAATACTTGAGAGAAATCAAGAGAAGGGAAGAGTTTGCCTATTGTTGCAGTCAACACAGCACATACTCTTGCTCAAGTACAAGAAACTCCCAATCACAATTTCCCCTGCTGCAGACATATCATTATTAAAAATATCAAACATCATCCTCACAAAACTGCAAAACAAACATTAGCAACTTATAATCTTTGTCTCCATGCGATTCTCGATTGGTCATGTGCTCTTCTCACAAGGGTGTGGAGTAGCCATCATGAAGTACTTGTATCTAATAAGAGTGGTGGATCTCCTTGGAGACTTCCACTAGGGTGGAGCGGCTTATGTAGCAACTCTATCTTTCATGGTTCAAATTTAACTATGCAACAGGATAATTGAGAAAACTAACAAGAAGCATGATCAAAATCCCAGGTCACTCAGTGAATAAGAACTCAAAAATACCTTAGTCTAATACTTAAACCTCCACCACTCAAACGAAGAAAATTTAAATCTATCTGCTCCTTTCTGAAACCAATGCCAAGAAATGCATTGCAGGCTGACGAAATTATTATAAAAAAATAAACAATTAATAAAAATTAAAAATTAAAATAAAAAATAAAAAGCAAAAATAATATCCTTCAATTTTAAGGATTAGAATGATGAATCAAAAGAGAAAAGAGGTTGCAATCCAGAATGAGCAGATTGATGATATCAAGTCCTAACAAGTTCCGACAAGTGCAAGTAAGAGGCAATAGAAAAAGGGAACAGGATGAACCAGCCAAGTAGTCCTCTAATTACTTTAAACCATGCAAATGCAGCATCAAATACACCCTGTTTATTTCACAAGGTGAATTTAAATTTTTGGTGTCATAATTACCTAACCAACCAACAATAAGGGAAAGAAAAGTTTACATATTTGTGCTCGTGAGAACAAATTTGAACTAGAAAAACCGACTTTACAGCAACAGAAGCCTGAAAAAGCTCCCAAGGACCAAAACCTATAACATAAGTCGAACAAGTTATAGGAGGAAGTTTGAGGAAATGGTATATTAAAAGACTTATAAGGAAAATATGAGATCAAGAGATAAAGATAACAGTTTTCTTATCTTTGCGGTCAACAAAGCCAAATTACGAGAGAAATTTAGAATTTCCCCTTCAATAGACATATCAAGATTAAAATTGTCTTTCTCCTCACCAGCATACAAAGAGCTGCAGGAACTATGAAAGTATTCATCACAAAAGCAAAAAATAAACATTACCCACACATAAAGAAGCTATGTTACTAAGTGCTAAAATATGATATGAATCCAAAATAGCAAGAGCCTCAGACTAATGACAAACATTGGTTGAACATGGTCAACATCTGCTCACTTACTTTCCATGGCTAGGAATTCAATAAGCAACAATCCAAGTTCAAACGAATCAGTGACACAACCAGCAGTATTAATAGCCTAACATATATGTAATAATAAAGGGACAAAGAAACAATCTGTGTGTTTACATTTTTCCAATGAAGATACTCATCACCCAGGAAAAAAAAAAGAGAGAGACTTTAAAGGTGGAGTATTTAAGTAAATCTTTTTGTTGGTCAGTTTTATAATTAATATTATTAAGGGTGTTTTTAGAAAATTAGGTTGAAACCCTAGCTATATATAAGCTAATTAAGTCAGCGTATAACTACAGATATTTTTGAAAGAGGACTTCTCAGTATATTCATGTAGAGAGGTATTGACGGCACACTTAAGGTAAGAAATCTCATCCTTCGTCAAATCTAAGCTTTATATGAAATTAGAATAATTTTAGGTGGGTATTTTTGGCCAGTACTAAGACTATCTAAATATCCAATGAGTTTCATGATGTAAACAAAGAAAGATTTAGATTAGATTTTCTGTAATTTAAATGCTAAGTAACTGTTACTGGCTTGGTAATTTAATATTTTTTCTATGCCCATTGTTAGGTGTAAGTGTAGATAAAATTGCAAATTGTTAGGCATGGTAAGTCCGGTTTCTGCATAGGTTCCTCTTTAAGAAGTACCGAAGTGTTGGATTGGTTGGGCATAAAAAGTCTACTAGTGTAGGCTTGAAGTCTAACAAGCAATCAAATGTAACAATGTAACAAAAACAAACATACAAACAAACAAAATAAAGAGGGAAGGCACATGTATTTCATAGGGTTTTACTAATGTGTAACCTTAGGGCATACATTAGTAAACCATTTTTAGAAACTATTTATGAAAAAATGAAAAGTTACCAACTTTTTTGACAACTTTTTCAATTCCCCATAAAATATTTCCGAAAATACATGATTAATGTGTGCCCTTAGCGCATACATTAACCAAACCCATATATAGATTGAGAAAATAATATAAATTTATGAGATCAAAATATTTCACATATGTCAAAGTTGTAATATACTATGGGTTTTCAAAAAATAAACTAAAGACGTTCCCTTTTTCTTTTTCTTTTTCTTTTTTTGTTTATTTGTTTTTGTTACATCTGACTGCTTGTCAGACTTCAAGCCTACACTAGTAGACTTTTCCTATTCAACCAATCCAACACTTTAGTACAACTTCTTAAAGAGAAACCTATCAAAAACCAGACTTACCATGCCTAACAATCTGCAATTCTATCTACACTTACATGCAACAATGGGCATAGAAAAAAATATTAAATTACTGAGACAATAAGAGGTACTTAGCGTCCAAATTACAGAAAATCTCCAATAGTCTCACTATTGACCAAAAATAAACACATAAAAATATTCTAATTTCATATAAAGCTCGAATCTAATGAAGGATGAGATTTCTTACAGATTTTAGATTTCTTACCTCAAGTGTGCCGTGAATATACTGAGAAGTCCTCCTTCAAAAATATCTATAGTTATACGCTGACTTAATTAGCTTATATATAGCTAGGGTTTTAACCTAATTTTTTAAAAACTCCCCTAAAAATATTAATTATAAAATTGACCCCACAAAAAGATTTACTTAAATACCCCACCTTTAAAGTCTCTCAAAAATGTAAACACACAGATTGCTTCTTTATCCGTTTATTATTACATATATGTTAGGCTATTACAATAAGTAACCATCCTCAAGTCACAAGCTCTATCTAATTACTGCTCCAAACAAGTGCATAGCCAAATTAAAATCCAAACTTGATATGGGGTTGCCAATACAAGATGAAAAAATGGCACTAAAAGAGCAAGAAAATAAAAGGAATGTACAAGAATGAATGGAAGTGCAAACCCACAGTGCAGGCACTGATTTCCAGCAAGAGCAAACTGAAAATACAAACAATCCAAGCTCCAACTTAGACAAGAATAAATTGCAAGAAGAAGGAAGAGTACTACAAAAAAGGATGTAAGATTGAGAAGCAAGAAAAAATAAAATCAGCCTAGTTTAAAACCCAGAATTGCATCACATCGCACAAGGCCGCAGGAATTATACGAAAACAAAAAATGTAAACTAACAAGCTTCTATTAAAAAATATATAAATTAAAAAATAAGCAACTATCTGTTTAAAAACAAACAAGTGATTAAGGATTAAGAAAGAACACAAAGAGAAAGAGAATATCAATGAATAAGCTCAAGCAAGGGCAAAAAATACCAAACATCAGACTTTTACACTACGATTATAATTGTGAACTACAGCAATAGTAAGCATTGCGAGATTAAGCTGTGAATTCATTATTGAGATTGCCAACACATAATGACCAAAAATAAAACAAGACAGCAAGACAAAGGAAGAAGAATTGCAATAGAAATTTCAAACCCTCGCTTCGCAAGACTCGGAATTATAATCCTTCTCGAAAATGAAACCTAGGAAATTCAGTCACAAACCTAAGTGTCAGACAGAATTAAAACAACAAAAATGTATCCTTAAAATTCTTATGCTCGATGGAGAGAAAAACAAAAGGGAAGAAAAAGAGAGTTTATCGCCAAACTCAGCTGCTTAGGCTGTGAAGCACCCAAAAAAGATTCTTGCTTCCTGCACATGCAGACAATGTGACAATCCAAACTAGAAATATAGCTGCTAACACAATATAACCAGGTTCCACTAGAAGCAAGAAAACATAAATAGAAACAAGACAAGAAGACAAATGTACAAGAAACAAACTGAAAAACAGAATTCCAGCTACGTAGTTTAGGATCAAAAGCAAAAACTAAAAGTCTAAAACACAGCTGCAATAGAAGTCTGTTCTGAACCCAAAATGTCAGTCCAACAAATTGTTTTTCTAACTCATACATATCGTACTCCACTCCAGTGTTTAGCACAAACTAAAGAAACATTCTAGCATAAATTAACCACAATAGTCGGTGTGTGAACCCAGAGAGTGAAAGAGTCCCATAAATACTACTTTGTCTATATTTGTCAAAAATTATCAATGAAACAATTTATTTGATGAAAGAAACCCTAATTTGCAAAGAGATACACAAAAATCCATGTAACCCTAATTTTCTACAAGATAGCATGCACAAAATCAAATCATCAAACTCCGATTCGTTATCGTAATCGGAAACGAAATAAAATTTAAATGCATTAAAGAAAATCTTACCGTTGGGATCCTATCGAGAATTACCAAAAAAAAAAAAAAAAAGAGAGAGCTAGTAATGAAATATGAGGATGGTCTGGTGGGTATATCGTATTTATAGGAAACTAGACTAGGTCGGTCACTGAGTCGGTTTCTTTTTACGCTTTCCGACTCTGACTTTGGCTCGGACTCGTTGGCTTAAAACCAACGCTAATTTAAAAATAAATTTTAAAAGTGTTTAAAATTTATATAATCTGTATTCGTCTCCGTATGTATAAAAAGGTTCAGAAAGCTAGATTTAATTTTAAAAAAATATTAAAAATATTTTTAATTTAATTAGATAACTTTTATTCTTAAAAAATAAAAAATGTGATTAAAATTATAATTCAAAAAAAATTCAAAAACAAAAAAAAAAAAAACTACAAGAAAAACTTTTTTCCTAAAAAGTAGAACACTTTCTGTCTAAACATATCTCATTTACATTTGATACATTTTTTTTCCTAAAAATTAGTGCACACTAAACTCAGTAGTTTACTTAATTTTAAATCCTAAATTTTAGTTTTACAAAAATCTCTTATTGTGTAACCTCACTAATCTCTTCTTTATATATTAAGAGGATTCAAAAAGCTAATTTAGCTTTAAAAAATGTCAAAAATACCTCTAATCTAATTAGATAATCCTTATTCTTAAAAAATAATAAAAAATAGGGTTAAAATTTTAATTCAACAAAATTCGGGAAAAAAAAAAGAAAAAAAAAAGAAAAAACAAACAAACAAACAAACTTTTTCTCTAAAAATTAACGTACTTTCTATCTAAACATATCTCACGTACATTTGATACATTTTTTTTCCTTAAAAACTAGCACACACTAAATCTAGCAGTTTACTTCATTTCAAATCCTAAATTTTAGTTTTATAAAAATCTTTTCCTATATAATCTCACTAACAATACATAAATTCAATTTGAAAAATTATGTTAAACTCAAAATAAAAAAGAGCCTTATTTACACTACAGTACTATTTAAGGGGTTTCTTTCTCAAATTGACATTTCGTTCATTCAAAAATACTTTTACACTCTAATTTAAATAGAAACAAAACCAACCTGGTAAAAATACCTCTCAAACTTCCATATACAATATTGCCTACAAAATAGGATAACTTTTCTGATGGTTTTCAAATTCAATTTGAACTACAAATTTATTCCACCAATAAATTTTTTTTTTTTTAACAAATCATATACTATATAATAAAAGTTGAGCTTAAAAACCATGATTGCGTCACATGACTTCACCAAATTGCAAAATTTTTATTAGATTTATATATATATATATATATATAATTTTGTTCTTATCTTCTTCTCCTATAATTTCTAAGTTGATAAAAATTTCAATTTGAATACAATCCAAATTCTTCATCTAATCCTTTTATTACTAATTTATCTATAATTTCGAAGTGATTTATTTAATTAGTAATAGGAGATCTACTTCATTCATGATTTATGAATTCTAACATTCTAGGGGATTAGAATTTTTTTTTTTTTTTTTAGAATACTAAATATTTTTAACACACACACACATGGGGAGAGGGGAGAAGGTTTTTAAAGAAACTTATAGTTGTGTATATCCAAAAAGGCCTAGGGGATTAGAATTTTAGTTTCACACTAATTGTTCATATCAACATTAAGTTACATATGATTCTTCATCTGTACATATCAGGAACTCTATTAGACTGATTGCCTTAAATCAACTCAAGATTAGAGGAGACCTGATAAGCAGTGGCATTTTTGTTGTTCTTAAACTTGAAACCTGGTGGAAAACCATGTAACTTGTAGCACTTGTCTATAGTATGACCCAACTTGCCACAATGAGTACATGCAGGTCTCTCTTTCCCTTTGAAATTGTTGCCTTTACTTTGGTAGCTAAAACAGTGGATTCAACTCTAACAGCATTGATGACAAACCTTTGCATTTCTTCTAGGATGAACAAGGAGTGAGCCTTATTGACAGAAGGCAAAGGGTGCATCAACAAGATCTGAGTTCTTTCTTGAGAAAATGCATCATTTACTCCCATGAGAAACTTCATTGTGGACTCCTTAGCTTGAAGATTCTTCAACCTCTGATTGATACTACACACACTTACCACAAGTGCCTTGAGGAAATGAACTTAAATTCTGCAATTGATCCCATAAAACCTTGAGCTGAGTGAAGTAATCAATGAGTGGTTGCTCTCCTTGATGAATCTCAACAATCTATTCCTGGATATTAAAGACCTTGGTTCCATTCCCTTGACTAAAAGTATCTCGAAGATCAGTCCAAATCTCTAAAGCAATATCTCTATAGATGATGTTGGCTTAGAACTTTGGTGAGACAGAGTTGATGATCCAAGTGCCAACCATGTTATCAGCACGAATCCATGCTTGAGCAGCTGTTGGTGAATTCACCAATGGAGAAGAAATGGTTAAAGAACCATCTATGAATCCAAGCTTGTTCTTGGCAATCAGAGATTTCCTCACTGACCTTGCCTAAGCAGGATAATTTTTCTCCCCGAATTAATGCTTGAGAAGTGAGAATTACACCTAGATTTTCTCCAAGACGCAAAAACAGAGGGTTACTAAGATTGTATGAATCTTGTGAAGAAGATGAAGACTCTGTGGTGGAAGCATTAGCTGCTGTTGTGTCTGCCATTGAGAAAACTGGAAAAGCTTAAAGAAGACAACAATGGTGGATGAGAAAAGCTTGAAGAAGATGATAAAGGTGGATGAGAAATTGAGAAAATTCCCAAATTTGATATGAGAAACTCTAGAAATAGAAGCGTCTAGGAGTTTGCTCTGATACCATATGAGAAAACTGATTTGTGATTGAAATGAGAATCGTATATCATTGATTGAATCAATTTGTATATATATATATATATATATATACCAAAAGACCTAAAATAGAGTTGTAACTAACTTAATAAGCCTCTACACGTGTGAACAGGGACTAACAGACTTAATAGACAATTACACGTGAGCCACTAAACTAGCTTTAGTTATATACAAAACTACAAGTAGTTCACAGTACAATTCTAACTAAGCTACACTTCTACTCTGTCGTTTAGATACATTTGTGCTATTCTTGATTTCCTTCAACTGTGTAATACAAGACTCAGTCCTTTGATGATCATTCAATCCTTCAATCTTCATATCTGCTACTCTTGCACTTGCTATTGTATCATCAAATTGCCTTGCTTGGTCTGATGCACAGCACACCTGTGCTGCTCTAGTGCACTATCTGCTGCACTGTGTTGTAGCCTAAGCTACACGGGTGTGGCAACTGATGTTGCACCTGCTGCAAAACTTGTTTTACCATCATGCCTTTGACAGTTGTTTGTCCTTCTCTCCTTTTTATCATAGTGAGGAACTTGCAAGGTAAAGTTCATTATTTTGTCTTTAGGACATTCATGAGTATTAGACCAGAGGTAACATGATCTGCTTGGCAAAATAAGTGAAAAAGAAAAGGTATCTATTGTTCTCTCTTTTTTTAATCTCTTGAATTTTTTATAGGATTCATGCAATTTCATAAGGTCATTATTTTGCCTTTTGGGTTTCCTAATTTTTACGATCATTAATGCTATTTGTGAGTTTTACATTCTCATTTTGATCTCCTTAGCAATTTATCTTGTTTAGATTTAATTATTTGGTTAGGTATATTAAACTTTTTATACAGTCTGCTTTGGATTTGGGAAAGAATAACTCAATTCTTATGTATTTTATGTAATTATTTCCAATCTTTTTGTAATTTGTTTCTTCAGAGAATGAGAAATTAAATTTGTCATTTGAGGGGGTTGTTCTGTGATGCAACTTAACATACACAGCAAAGCTTGGGTCTTTTTCCACGTAAACAAAATTTTTGAAATAATTTTTAGTTTAGTACATGCATCTGACAAACCCCTTTCGCATATGGACAGTAAAAATAACAAATTTTAAATACATTTTTTTTATGAGAATAAAAATATGTACCTACTTTATTATGTACCTTCCGTTAACTTCTTGAACAATTGTAGCACTTTGTTGGATTTGTTGGAGAGATTGTCAATTGGCTGTTAGTGAATCTGAATCTTGGGAACTGCAATATAATGGTACAGTATTTTTCGATCATCCACGGAGCCTAAAGAGAAATGAACATTGAACTGCAATATAATATTACAGAATTTTCCAGTCATCCACGAAACCTAAAGAAAAATAAATATTTTAAAACAAGCATTGGGTATACATTCTTCACAGCAGTTTAAATAATTGGTCTACATTGAATCGGTAAATGAAAAATGAAATGGTCGAATCTAAGAGGATGTTTAAATATCTATGGCACAAAAGTATAGTTTGTTTATTGGCTGTTAGTATGTTTAAAAAAATTAAACAAATATGTTATTTTGATTTGTGAATATCTTAACAATTTCTTTTCTTTAAAATAGATATAACTTTTTTTTTTCCAGGTTTACTTATTCACAATTTTGTTGGATTGCATAAAGGCCAAATTGAGTGAATTCGGATGAGATACTATAAATTGACAAGATGACTTCCAGGAAGATTTGAAGTGGTTATCATTTATGTAATTAAAAATTAACTACGTAAAACAAAAACCCTACTTATCTATCTATCAATATGTCTAATATTTATATTCTACTTAAGAAACAATTTCTACATAATATGTTCTTTATTAATTGTTAAATTAATATTCCAAGTGACTTTTTTTGGAAAACTTTTAATGTTATGTACGAGAAGAGATTCTTTCGACAGCTAGGTCAAGAGATTTGATAGGATTTTGTAACTCTTTGATTAATAAATTTGTATTGAATACAAATTATAATAGGTGTAAATTATTAATCTTTTAAAAAAAAAAGAAAAGCCTTTGAACACGCGTGTGCTTAGTATATCTCAATTGTATATTTTAATATAATATAAAACATAGTTCATCAAAAAATAATATAATATAAAACATGCTCACTTAATGTATTTTTTTTTCTATATTAGCTCCTTAATTAAAAAAATTATTAATATAGTTAATTTATTTTAGATAATAGTTGTGGGGCCCAAAGATTTGGCAACCCCAGCCTACTTCATATCAGGCCCAAAGTCCATTTCGAGGACAATACAGAATTCGAGGATGAGTGGGGGAGGCCCAAGTCATCAAGGAACTTCGCTGAGGACGACCATGTCCTCGGTAGGCCGACATTAAAGAAAGAAAGCCGTCATCCACACATTAAATATACGCAACCGACACTCTGACCGCATTAATGGTGGATTGACCAGTGAACAGTGATGCCTTAATTACTTCAACTAACAGAAAGTCTGTAAAGGCGGCTGATGGGACAAGCCCTCAGACACAGGCTCAGATGATCAACAAGTGGAAGACAGAGATCAGCTGAACAGGACTATATAATATAATGAACCCCCAGAAGTAAGGAGGTTCAAGAGGTTGGGAGGTTAAGGGGTTTTCGGGGTGTTAAAGGACAACCCTTGTATTCATTAGTAGTCAGGGAAGAGCTCCTCGGACTAGGCTGAGGATGAACTTTCCCTTAGAACACTTAACCAAATCTTACTTGATGATCCTGTAAACCCGCACCAACTGTTATATCTTTCGCTAATGCCTAGTCCTTCTCCCCACTCTCTACAAATTTATTGTATAGGGTTGCCTAGACTTGGGTCCACTTATCCCCAAGAGGGAAGTGCCCGAACCGGGTCCCTACAATTGGCGCCGTCTGTGGGGAGGACTTGAGAATTAATGAGTGCGACGGTTGGTGCGGAAGGATCAATAACAACACTTCTTTCAAGTTCACAAAAAAAAAAAAAAAAAAAAAAAAAAAAAAAACAATACAAACAATGACAACATACTCATTCAGAAGGCAATCATCACAAAGAAATAAAAAATGCAAGAAGTAAAAGAAATGAAATGGGGCTACTTCTTTATTAAGTAAAGAAAGTTACATTATACAACAAATGCTTAGGCAAGTTTGTTCTAAAGCTAACTATGAAGGTAAATGCATAGGCAGGCTTGTGCTGAAACTAAAAAGAAAAAGAAAAAGAGAAGGGCCTAGGCAGGCTTGTTTTAAAGCCAAGCCAAGCAAGGAGGGAGAGGCGGAGACAAGCCTATTCTAAGGCCGTCCACAGCTCCCCAACCAACACTTGTGGCGCTTTGAATGAGAAGGAAGAAGAGGCCGCGGCGCCTGATGATTCCATCTCAAGGTTCCCCCTTGACTCACTCCCAGTCCCACGACGACCTGGCGCCGGCGAATCACTACCAGCTTAGAGGGCCGGTAGATCCGCACGTGGATGAGAGACATTACGTTCCTTTTGAATCCCCTTCCAAACTGCAAGGGGAGTCCCCTCTCTGGCTAGGTTGAAAAGAAGGAAATTATTCGGCCTCTGCTTATTCCGCCTCCATTGTGTCGTCCAGAATCGGGGTGGCATCCTCGGCTCCTAAATGGGGCTTGGCTTTCTTAACCCCGCCCTTTTCCAGGGCTACTCCATCCCCTCAGGCACCAGTCATTATTTTGACAAGACACTTGAAAATTCCCAGAAAACGGCCCAAGTGTTTGTAAAATTTGAAGAAAAGACTACCCCAAAAATGCCTTATATAGAAGGCAAGAGCTGGTGAAAGCCAGCTCGCACAGAATCCTAAGGAAAAATTACCGGAGGTATTAACTCTGCCCAATTTCCAAAGAGCTCACCAACCGCTGGATCCTCGTAAATCCGCAAGGATATTAATGAGAAGACGCCTCGCGCACCGAAACGTCAAACGCGTTACCCGAATATCCCAAAAGACGCTTCGTAATTGAAATTGGCGTGCCGGACGAAGGATCTAGACCGAAAAAGGGTCCCCCCCTCGACGGAGCAAGCTCAAGGCCACTATCACCCTAAGGGCAAACTCCCCAACGCTGAGGATGAGCTCCCTCGCTCCAAGCAGTAAAGAAGAACTAAGTACTAGACAAAACCAATGTCTTGCATAGTCCTCGGACTCAAATCTATGGGGAAACTGGTTACTTCAGAAGACAAGTGTTAGACAGAATCAAGGCCTTGCATGGTTCTCGAACTCAAGCCTATGGGGAAACTAACTACTAAAAAAGAACTAAATACTAGACAGAACCAAGGTCTTGTATGGTCCTCGACTCAAACCTATGGGGAAACTAGTTACTTTAGAAGATAAGTGTTAAACAGAACCAAGCCTTGCATGGTTATCGGACTCAAGTTTATGGGGAAACTAACTACTAAAGAAGAACTAAGTACTAGACAGAACCAAGGTCCATGAGGAAACTAGTTATTTCAGAAGACAAGTGTTTGACAGAATCAAGGCCTTGCATGGTCCTCGGACTCAAGCCTATGGGGAAACTAATTACTAAAGAAGAACTAAGTACTAGACAGAACCAAGGTCTTGCATGGTCCTCGGTCTCAAACCTATGGGGAAACTAGTTACTTCAGAAGACAAGTGTTAGACAGAACCAAGGCCTTGCATGGTCCTCGGATTCAAGCCTATGGGGAAACTAACTATTAAAGAAGAACTAAATACTAGACAGAACCAAGGTCTTGCATGGTCCTCGGACTCAAACTTATGGGAAAACTAGTTACTTCAGAAGACAAGCGTTAGACAGAACCAAGGCCTTGCATGGTCCTCGGACTCAAGCCTATGGGAAAACTAACTACTTCAAGAATCAAGTACCAGACAGAACTAAGGCCTTGCATGGTCCTCAGACTCAAGCCAATGGAGAAACCATTCCCTCACGAAAGACCAAGTGTCAGGCTGAACCAAGGTTTTGCATGGTCCTCGGCGTTAAACCTACAGGGAAACTAGTTGCTTCAAGGGAATCCAAGTACTAGACAGAACCAAGGTCTTGCATGGTCCACGGACTCAAACCTATAGAGAAACTAGTCACTTCAGGAGGATCTAAGCACTAGACAGAACCAGGGTCTTATACTATCCGCGGACCCAAACTTAAGGCGAGGCTGACCACTTTGGTTCTAATAATGAGCACTGCAGAGGATAGTGACCTTTCCTACGATGGAATCTCCAAACCAAGCCCATGAGCATCACTTAAAGCATCGGTGTGGTCAGCTGAAACGCAATTAAAGCCAGGATTGTGCAGGTAAAAGAAAAAAATGATAATTCAAACAGGACGAATGAAAGAAAAATAAAATATGCATTTCACTGAATCTTTAAAGAGTCACACAAGGCAAAGGTGCCAATACAATGTTTTAAAAAAAAAAAAAGACAAAATAAACAAGGCGAAGGCGCAATGGAGGATCATTCCTTCAGCTTCGTCTCAACTCCTCCCTCAGGGGGCTGGGCAGAGGAGGTCTCGAGGTCCTGATAACCCTCGCTTGGGATCACAGCCTGGGAAAGGTCAGCTGGATGAGATATCTCTCCAACATGAGGGGTTTGGACATCAGCTAAGGGGTCTGCAGCCTCCCAATGTGCATCTGTAGTGAGACCCTTGCTTGTCTCCACAGCCCCAGGAGGATCAGCTTTCTTGGCGAGCTCGTCCGAAGTTGTAGTAGCCTGGGCATCCTCACCAGGAACAGCCCCAACTCTTTCAGCAGCCGCCTTAATCTCAGAGCTTGAAGGGGCAGCCTCGCGAATGGTAAGGGGATAATATACATTCTCCACCTTCCACAGGTCAGACGAGACCTCAACCCTAGCTTATTTAAGGGCCTCACTCCAAATTTGGAAACAATAAAGTCTGCATACCCCAGGCACTTGGGCTCTAAGATTGTCTTCTGTTTTAGCTATCCCTGACTCGTAGGCTTCCTGCGTGGCCTTGCCTTTAGAGGCCTCAATCTCGGCCTTGGCAGACTCAGCCTCTTCCTTGGATTTCAGAGCCTCGTCCCTGGCAGACTCCGCAGCGCCTCTGGCCCCCTCTGCCTCAAGCACCCTCTTTTCCAAGGTCGTGATCTCCTCTTTGGCGACCTTCAGCTAATCCTCTACCTTGAGCATGCGCTCCGTTTGGTCCAGGGCCTGCTTCTGGGCACTAGCAAGGCCTAATTTGGCAAGGTCTCAAGCCTTCTTCATTTCCTCCAACTGCACACTCGCCTTTGAAAGATCGGCCTTGGAGGCGTTAAGGGTCCGCACAACGTCTAGTAGCTTGTTACGCTCCAAGCCCGCAGCCTTACTTTGGCTACTGGCTATATCCTCCAACCTAAAGGTAGTCTGGATAGCCTGTCAATTGAAACCATCGCACAACAAATAAGGAGTCAAGAAACAGGAAGTCAAGAGAATTACAAGTGATCAGGAAACTTACCATGCCCAAATATTGTTTGAGGCTGAGAAAGACCTCCTTACTCCTCAGAGCCTCC
Organism: Quercus glauca; assembly: GCA_023736055.1. NCBI lineage: Eukaryota > Viridiplantae > Streptophyta > Magnoliopsida > Fagales > Fagaceae > Quercus > Quercus glauca. Next base: position 94,060,054 of record CM043316.1, on the reverse strand, counting down.
AACTAGGCCATGTCCGCAGGGAGTAGCAAGGACCTCCCCAATGCGTCAGCCACGTGCGCACCCTCGCCCCTTCGAGGGTCCCTGAGGTAGGTATTGTCCATCAAGGGCTTCCCATAGAGCATGGGGGCTGGGAGCCAAGCCTGAGCCCCAGGCTGGATGATGACCTGTTTTTCCTGACCTCGGCACCCTGCTCTCTACTGTTTCGATGGCTGCCGAGCGCCGTCATCGCCCTAGGAAGGATCAGACTCTTCGCCCTCCTTAGGCCTCTTCCCTTTGTCCTTCTTCTGCCAAGGATAGATTGGCGTAGAACCAAACGGCGAACTCTGTTGGGTTGGGGGAGGAGGAAGCTTGGGAGGAGACTTCCCTAGCACATCCTTCCCCGACTGCCCCTCAATCAGGGCTAGCAAGCTTGTTTGAGGTTGCTTCTTGAAACTCATCTTCGACCGGGGAGAGGCTTCTTGGTACAAAAGGTCCGCTTCAGTTAAGCTGGGATCACCCAAATCGCCAGAAGGGTCCTCGGGCGAACGGAATTGGTCGAACACGTCAAACTCGTCTTCGGACGGACCTGAGTCAGCAACTTCCTCTTCTTCTAGCTCTCCCTCTTCAGTCTCGGCAACTTGAGCTGATGAAGAGGTACCCATCAACAGTACGCCCTCGGGAACGGGAGACCCTGCGGGGATCAAAAATCCGTGCTCAACCACGGTGATGCTATGCAGTCGAGGATCTTTAGCTCGGATCACGTACTTTGGAGCCGGGAACGATTTTTAAATCGGAACGTATCCTAGGATCTCGTGAGCAGCTCTAACTTAGTTGTCGGCTTTATTCACAAAAATCTCCGACCTCAGTACGGTCTGCAAATCCTCCTTGTTGACCAAGCCGAAGTGATGCTCAAAAGCACGCAGATCTGCATAAAAGAAAGTAAGTTCCTGTCAAAAACCAAGCAAAGTAAAGCGCGAAAACATAAAAACTTGGACCCTCCCCTAGTCTGAATGCCCCACCTGGTGTACCCTCCACTGTTAGACAATGAAGGCCCTCGTGCCACTCTCCGGATATAATGAGGAAGTCTTTATTCAAACCCTTGCTGGACTTAGAGAGGCATTGGATGAGCCGAACCCTATCGTCCCTCATCTTCATGTAATAAGACTTCCTCTTCAAGCGCTGGAAGTTGTAGCACCAGTTTACATTATGGCGAGTTAACCCCAGCCCCATCTTCTCATTTAGGGCATCCACACAGCCTAAGATCCTAAATACATTAATGGCACACTGAGTGGGAGATAAGCCGAAGTGACTAAGATAATCCCTCATCACTGGCCCCATGGGAATCCTCATACCACCCTCCAAAAATGCGATTATAGAAATCGCTACCACACCCTCTTTTCTCCTCGTACTCCACTCCTCTTCTCCACAGTACCTCAAACCCACTGTATTGGAGATCCTATAGTTAGCAACAAATTTTTCCATTACCTCCTCAAACTCAACTAACTTCTTAAACTTACCCATTCTAAAGAACTAACGAGGGGCTTAGGGAAAATGAGGGAGAGAGAAAAAAGAATAAGAGGACAAGGAGTTCAGGCGGAAAAGTATGAACCAGAGAGAGAATAAGACTTACAAAAATGAGAAAAGGCTCATCGGACAGGCCTTTTATGTTGAAAGGAGGCGTAAGGACGATTGGAGGCTTGATTGAGTTCAACGTATGTGCGCAAGAGCTCTTGAATGCAAAAGTGAAGGGTCAAATCAGTTCGATTGGGTATATATACCCCCAATTAAAAGTAACCGCACGGGCTTTCCCACCCAATGAGTCAGAAGTATCCCTACCGTCCATTCATCATCACACCGTTGAACGTGGAGGACATAGAGCCGCCGAAATTTAATGAAGGCACGCTCCAAGTACCGAAACGCCAAGAACGTCCCCTAAGCAGTTGAAAGGATTTTGGCACTGACAGGAAGGCAAGATTCGCTAGGCCAGGGCAAGGACCCAAGGACATCAAAATCCTCCTCCCCGCTTGAGGAGCCGGGCAGCAGAATTTTGAGGGGCTATTATGAGGCCCAAAGATTTGGCAACCCCAGCCCACTCCATATCAGGCCCAAGGCTCATTCCGAGGACAATATAGAATCCGAGGATGAGTGGGGGAGGCCCAAGTCATTAAGGAACTTCGCCGAGGACGACCATATCCTCGGCAAGCCGACATTGAAGAAATGAAACTGTCATCCACACATTAAATGTACGCAACCGACACTTTGGCCACATTAATGGTGAATTGACCAGCGAACAGTGATGCCTTGTTTACTTCAACTAACAGAAAGTCTGTAAAGACAGTTAATGGGACAAGACCTCAGACACAGACTTAGATGATTAACAAGTGGAAGGCAGAGATCAGCTGAACAGGACTATATAATAGAATGAACCCCTAGAAGTAAGGAGGTTCAAGAGGTTGGGAGGTTAAGGGGTTTTCGAGGTGTTAAAGGACAACCCTTATATTCATTAGTAGTCAGGGAAGAGCTCCTCGGACTGGGCCAATGATGAACTTTCCCTTAGAACACTTAGCCAAATCTCACTTGATGATCCTGTAAACCCGCACCAACTGTTGTATCTTTCGCTAATGCCTAGTCCTTCTACCCACTCTCTACAAATTTATTGTATAGGGTTGTCTGAGCTCGGGTCCACTCATTCCCAGAAGGGAAGTGCCCGAACTGGGTTCCTACAATAGTCAATAAAATTTTCAAGGGACTCATATAATTTTGATATTATTAAAAATATATTATATCTTTTATTTACATTAGTTTAAATAATATGAATAAAATATTATGTTTATCAATATATATATATATATATATATATAATTTTTAATTAATCTATGCATTGCTATGGACATATTATTAATAAACATTTATAATTAGTGGATGCTAACCGCATATTATCTCAGCTTTTTTTAATATTTTCCCAAAATGAATTGTTTAAAGCAATAAATCAATATCCTTATAAAGAGTTTTCCTTGGATTATTCTACATGTGTCTTGATTATTGGTATTATATCCTTTTTTTTGTATTTTTATATTGGTATTATTATTTTTGTTTTGTGCAGCAATTGTTTTTAGCAACATAAAAAGTTCCAATATTTCGTTCAAATGCAATTTATTGTAGATTTCCTAAAGTTGGCGGAGGGCAGGTGATGGAACTAAAGCCCACTTCTATATCCCCATTCTTGGGGAGATAAACCCAACCAAGTATAAATAGTAAATACTCACCCAATAGGGCCAATACCCATGAGAAGAAGCACCAGAAAACAGCGGGAAAAACATAGAAAGAGAGAGAGGATAGAAAAAAGAAAGAATGTCCAACACTTGAAAAACCAAAGAACTGTAATTGTAGATTCTGATGTTCCCCCTTGAAAAACCAAAGAACTGTAATTGAAAAACCAACACTTGATGTTCCCCCTACCCCTGATCTAAATGTAATTGTAAATTCTGATGCAAATGGCTTGTGCTTCTTAAGGCTGATAGCCAATACTTCACCTTTTGTGGCTAGCTAATTTAATTATCTCCTCTGTTGACCAAAAAATATCCAAAGAACTGTGGGGAGCAGAAGTGACACGATAGATAAGTTGATTTTTTGAGTTCCTCACCCAGATCAAATTAAATTAATAGTACCTTTGAATTTTTCTCAATTTTACCCACTACTACTAAAGTCACATATTAGTGGATTTTATATTCTTTTGAGTTGAAGCAAATCTTTATGTATAGGATATGGGAAAATAAAAATTAGAAGAAACCATTTATTGGTGTATATATATAAAAGTATCTACGTTCATAATCACTATGTATACACCTTCATTTTGAGATGCATATGATTCTCAGATGACTTTACTCTTTTCTTTTCTTTTTTCCTTTTTATTGGCATCTTTTGAGTTGGTCTGTCAAATTATTCACTTTTTAAAGTGAATTTCATCATTTATTTTCTTCCTTCATTACAATATCTTCCCTTTCATCAATTTTGTATTGATCCTTCATAAAAATACAAGAGGTCAAAGTTTACATATATAGACCCCCTAACATTTCTCCTCAGAAATATTAATTAAGAAGCACATGATTTGTAAACAATTGTGTGCATCCAAAGACTTGATAAGAGTGATGATAAAGTGGATTACACCTTAATACAAACGTAGAAAGCTAAATTTTCAGGGACCATTTGTTTACACCTGTTGGCAAAATCCCTTGGTGCAGGACCAGGCAACAGTAGGTCCTCCATAAGAGATAATTAAGCTGGATCCTTTTTTTCTAATGGCTGAATAAAATCTAGCCATTAACATGTCTGGACCCAGAAATAATAAACAGGAGAAGAAAAAAATTACCCCCTCAAAACAGGGGGAAATATAAACAGCAGTTGGCAGATGAATGCCACCAATGCTTTCATTTGATAATGAATAAAAAGAATAGATACAGTTGATTGCCAATAGGCCCGAATGCTCTTAAGAATGAAGAAGAGGAACTAATTTGTATGGCACAAAATCATCTTATCAAAGGTCTAGCCTTGCGTATGTGGCCCATGCTATTGACAAGATCTTTGCGGATGCAGACAGGGAACAAGTGGATGTTCTGGGGAACTTTTAGCCGCCATAAAACATATGGGAAGCTTAGCTGATCCCGAGAAGTGAAACGGACAACCTCATTAAACCATAGGCACATAAACAAATTCGACAATGGTGTATGCTCCTTCACGATGACAGAAGCTTCAGCTAGAGCTGTACGAGACAATAAATTGAGAAGTGAATAGGAAAATTAATTATCTATCAAATTTCCAAAGTCTAAAGTGCTGATCCCAAGAATTCAGAAATTGCATATGGTTTTCTCCCAGTCAATGTTTCATGTCTTAGAGTAGGCCCCCATGCCAGGGTTTTAAAACCGTCTTTCATCAATTCTCAGATTATAGGAAAAGGAGAAAAGGGCGGAGACAAGAAGACCGATAAAACTTCAAAAAATTTCTATAGAACCAACATCATGCCTATACAATGCATGTATTAATTAAAATTCATTTATAGACTAAAGAAAAGATCACAAATATCACCAAAGTCAAAAAATAAAAGGAAAATAAAAAAATTTGCTTTAGTTATATGACAAAAGGCTATCATGTAATATTAATTTTCCCCCCTTATTTATAAGGTGAATAAATAATGAAATTTAATTTCTTTTAAATTTTTTTACAAACTTTTAATAATAAAAATTTAAACTGATTGTAATTTAAATTATTGGAATTTTGGCAACAGAATTTTATCTAAAGTAGAATTAACTTAATATTTTTATTAATGAAATTAAAATGCGGTAACTAGTAAGGACTCTAGTTAGTCTAGTATAGCTCTCACATGTGGGAGGACATCCAGTTGTCACAATCATAACTTTGAAGACTCAACTTTTATTATATAGTAAGCATATGATATATCCCTACAATCTTCGGGAGCAGTAGTAAATACCCATCATCTTTTAGAATATGGTAAGTTGGTTATGATGTGGCCCTGTGGTGCGGACACCACATGATAGCACATCTGTGGAGATTATCTTTATCATTCATGTTATCTTTATTTGGGTTTATCTTTAGTATTGGATTAATATTTGAGATTGTTTAGGATTTGTTTAGGAGAGTTTATCTTTATCATTATGATTCCTGGAAGCTGTATATAAAGTTTTAGATGGTTCCTTTTGTACGTTACAGATTATTATTATTATTGAGATTATTTTCATTGAATTGTTTGGTGGTGATTCCAAACACCTTAGGTGGGAAGCCTAAGGATCTTCGGTAGGACTAATCTAGGTGGGAAGCCTAGGCTGTCCTGCATCACCCTGTAAGAACAAAAACAACAAATAGGAACACACCTTTCTTTCCATTAAATCTCTTGTCCTCTGGGAAGCCATCAAGGCGGTACTGAGTCAACTGCACCTCAACTTCTTCTGGAGTGGCTTTATTTTTATTGACAACAGCCTTAGCCTCATCATAGACACTGCTGCGAGCTCCATGTTCTGAAATTGCAAGTACCGAATTTGTACGCCAAAGAAGGGCTTCTAGCACACCTAAAGGGTCCCTCCTAAATTGGGACTTTGAGTCTACCCAAATGGAGTACTTTGCATGAGGAAACAGTCGATGACTTAACATCTGAAGACAACAGAAATAAAAAATAAATAAATAAATTTAAGATAGATATTTAAACAGACACAAAAATACATGCGCATGGAGGGAATTTCCTATTACCATATACCAGTAACAATGCAAGGCTAGGTGGTAGGCAATGGTGCAAATGGACAACTGTGAATTTATTCTTTGTATTTGCGGAAAATCATGCGAACAGAGAGAGTGGGAATATATTTCTAATTTATGGAAATAAATCTAACGTAATACAGATAAAAATGAGGAAACAGGCACACACCTTCAAGCAAAACCAAATTTATGCACTTGGCACGACACTGGTAATCATGATGCTCAAAGGATTCTACTGACCAAAATTGAGATGCCCCAGACAACAGTTTAACATTGTCACTAAAATCCTTCTATGGATTTTATCAAGACCCCATAATATTGACCTATATCATTCTCTTTTTTTCTTTTTTTTGGTAATATGAGGGAAACCTACTTATATCATTCTCACAAACCATTTATTAAGGAAATTAATTTATCAAAATTAAAAGAAACTTGAGATGAATTAACCATCTTTGGCCAAACCAAAAAAGGGTACCAGTGAAATTTGAAATTTGGAGAAATCTCCTTTTTCCTTGGAAATCATTTATTCAACTTCATACGTTACAATCTAAATTAATTTTTAGAACCATTTCCACAAAAATTTATCAAAGTATCTTGCAAGTTGCAGCTGATACAAAAGAATACACAGCCAACCAATGAGAGGGTTATCAAGATCAAAAAATGGAATTAACCAATCACTCAATGACTAAATTAACTAGATGATTGCCTGGCTACGAAAGCAAGAATGCATGATGAAATGGACTTAAACATTCATATACAACTTATTCTAGTAGGTGGAGTCAATTGCCCATAAGTTTTACTAGCTAGAGGCAAGTCCAAATGGCTCTTCTTTAGAAAGGTTCGCTATGTTATCCAAATAAATGTATAGCCACATAATTGGTTCCTACTTTGTGACTCCTTCATTAACTTCTGAAAGTCAACTGATTAAACATACATATATCAGCTCTGCAAATAGATAGGAAGGGAATAAAAGGCACTACGTGGAAAGAGATAATATGTAACACCTACGATAAGGAAGATAGCTATATGTAAATGTATGTGCATTTGTGTGTATCAGTGTCTTTGTATATATAGCCTAAAAACCCTAAGAAACAAAGAGATTTCAATTAAAATAGATTGAGGGATAAGCACCTGGTCACAGGTAGTATCAACAAATAATGCACCAATTTACACAATATTTTCAGTAAAAATTCAGGGCCAATGTTCGCACTTCCTACCTTTGGGATTTTACCATTCAATCTTTGATCTGTGAAAGGAAGTTCCTTAACAACCACAATACGCCATTTCCCAATAAATCCGTCCTCACCAATTGTCTGCCTCGCATATTCCTGAGCACTCAGAGTGATATCATCCCAGAAAGCAACAAAGCAAACCTGCATCCATTCAAAACATTCTGCATATAAGTTAAATGAAATTGCAAGCTGCATAACTATTAATTAAGACTTCTAGACAATAGATGTAACCTTTCTAACTGATGCTCCTGACATTCCAATAGGTTGATAAAGATCATCTCCACCACCAAATGCACAGGTAGAGACAACTACTTCACAACGTTCCATGTAATTTTTGTCTTCATTAGAAATTTTAAACCCTCCATCGTCACTGTAAAAACCACAATGTACCATAGCAGTTTCATTCACCTGTAAGTAACAAAATTCTAATGAAATGAGCAATGCCTAGCATACAAAGAAGCTAATTTCAGTGTTAAGTATAGGGTTCAAAATTCATCAGGCTTTATGGTTAAAGGAGTTTCCGCATAAAATTCAAGAGAGACCTATATTTCAAATTTTCAATTCAGCTTTTAAATGAGAACAAGCACCTATTGCCCTAGACCAAGTCAAATATGTTAAGATGAAGCTTATAACCTTGAAACTTTTCTCTCTTTGATCAAGAGTTTGATTTCCAGTAAATAAATTAAATCTTGTAGTTTCTGTGAGCTGCGAAGACAGGGTAGTGCTTCCTTCTAAATCCAATGAATCTCTCTCTGATATGTATAACAATTTATTCACGGGACTAGTGGAACCTTCATCAACAGGAATATCCAGATGCTCAAGTTCTTCTTGAGGCAGGAGCTTTAAACAACCTGGTATGATGCACAAATACATGTCATATGTAGAATTACTTTTAACATTATGTTAGATGGGGAATAAAATCAAGGATACCATAGAGAACTCATGTTCACTTCTAATAAGCAGTAAATTGATTGTCTCAATAGCACCGACTGACCCAAGTCAAATTGTAATTTAGATGCTCCACACATTCAAAATTAATAATTTTTAAAAAATATAAATATAAATATAAATTGAGGCAATCAAAACCCCAATAACAAATTTAGGAGGGGAAGGGGGAAAAAAATCTTCTGCTACTGGATTCCACAACTTCTATTCACTGTACTAAGAGAAGATGCTCTTATCTTAGGTTTCTTCCTCAAATAATGAAAGTAGACAATAGACACCACTAGATTCACTGTCCTCTCAGACTCTTTTGTGAACAAAATCCTTTCCAAGTTTACTCTTGTCATCTCTCTGCCACTCATTTCACAAACAACTGGAACTCTGTGTGTGCATGTGCGTGCAAGTACAGTATATGCAACCCCCAAAATATTTTCAAGGAAGAAGTAATAAGTAAAATTTCATTAGATATTGAGTACTATTCTTACAAGTCACAATTATATTAAAATGAGAACTTAAATCCAAGGTGTCAATTAATGACTGATAAACTTGTACTATGAAGGGATACTGGCAACATCGAGAAAAAACGCATAGTAGCCAGTTGTACAAAAAAAATGCCATCCAGTGTGCAAGCATTCCTACTTACTGCCATTGAATTTAAATGAACCAAAGAAAGAGGAAAGCACATAGAACAACAACCCTCAGAAAAATACTAACAACAACAACAAGAATATTGTTGGATTTAAGTTAGTCTTTGTTCAAGACACATGTTAAAACTATTATCTTTCCCTCGTAGAAAACTATCAGCATTTTCATCACATATACTCTCAACTCTTTTCTCCACGGGATATAAATAAATGCAGCATACTCCGACTTCGATCACAACCACCAACAACTTCCATTTTCAAAAATCAATATATATCCCGAGCAAACTCGGTATCCAAACTCCACCACTTCTACATATCAAGCATTGTCATTGAACAACCTCAACATAAGGCTATGCAACAGAATATTGTATTCCACAATTAAATTCAACCACGTGGTTTCATTGCCCAACAGAGTTACATATTTGAAATTCAATTGTCCCCGGGATAAGATAACACACCCACATAGTTGATTTTAGTACAACACTTAAAAAATTGTACCTAAATTTGCACTTATTTTTAACGTTAAAAAACAAATTCCAAACAAATAAATGGGTAAGAAATAAATTCTATTCAATCTATTTGATTTTCTGAGAATCTAAAGTTTATGCAATTAAAGAAAAACATAAATATTTCAAAATTTCAAAACCGACTTACGCTCTCTAACGCCATGAACGAACCGGTACTTAGGGTCAAGTCGATTCAAATTCGCCATGGGTCTCCTCTCCACGCGTGCCCTCTCTGACCTGTGCTTCGAGTCGATTTCCGGACTCGTTTTCCTCCCAATCCTCGAGGCCTCGTATAGAAGCAACACAGTAGCCGGGACAAAGACCAGGAACAACCAGTACTTCACCAGCCACCGAATGACTCGCTGAGCCAACTCGCTCTTCGCTCGGTAACTCGGCTTCTTGCGCTTCCGCCTGACTCGGGCTCGCGTTCGGCCCAGCTCGTCGCACTCTTCCTCGTCGGAGACCGTGATTGATAAGCCGTTGCTGCCGGCCATTGACATTTGCAAGGGATCAAAGGGAATCAGAATAGCTGAAATCAATTTGGGAAATTAGGGTTTTTGATTTCAACGTAAAATTTTTTTTTCCTTAAAATTTTTAAAGTTCAGTCAATTTCGTTGAACAAAGAGTGAATGTGGGGTCACTTGCTCCTATAAATTCTAATCTTGGATTAAAAAATAAAAATAAAATATTTACTTTATGTTTTTATTTTATATATATTTTTTAAATGTGTATATATATATAAATTTTGATGTCAAATTAAAATTATTAAATAATATTAATAAAAAAATATTAAGAATAAAACTAGCTTGAAATAGTTTCTTTTTTTTTTTAGAATACCAAGTATTTGTAGCTCATGAAGAGAGGAGAGAAAGTTTTTTGTTTTTTTTTTAAAAACTAGCTTGAAATAGATTTTTTTTTATAGAATATTAAGTATTTTTAACACATAAAAAGCGGAGAAAATGTTTTTTTTTTTTTAAACTAACTTGAAATAGTAATATGTAAAGATAGAGCACTTGAAATTTGTGAGATGGTAGCTGACAAGTTCAAATATGGCTATTTATAATGTTAGTCTTGAGACCGAAATTTCATCTAGAAGTGAAGTTTTTGAAGATAAGATTTTGCCTTCGAAATACGATGTTAAAAGTGAGATTTCAACCAAAGAAGTGAAATCTCATTTTCAAGATACAATTTCACATTGGTTTGAAAACTTCACAATATCTCTTTTTCCCTCTCTTTCCCTCTCTCTGGCAGTGACTATTTAGCTCTAGCTTAGCATATGACGATGACCTTCCTGCTTGTAAATAAGTAGTAAAATTGTGTATATCTGTATCAAAAAAAAAAAAAAAATTTTGTGTATATCAAACTTTTTGTGGTATTTTAGGATAAGCATGGAAGTGTACTCAATGTCCATTTGCCATGGAATTTTTTTGGTTTATCTTTTAACTGGATAAACTTATTTGTTTACCTACAATATTTTATAACCTTGGGTTTTTTTTTTTTTTTTTTTAAGTAAAAGTATAATTTAGCTAACTTTTAGCAAAAAATCAAATAAATTATGTCAAACAAAACCTGAGTTTAGAAAGAATCATATGCGGTCATTTTATCAAGAATCTTGAAGAAGTCAGATGCCCCATATTCATGTCGACCATCATTTCCAACCATCAAAATAATGTAAAAAACAGTTTTTGCCACTTCTTAGTATGTCTAGAATAATTATATTGTTTTTGTTTTTTTTCAAATAATGTAAGAAGAAGTAGAAACTAAGGCGAATTAGTTAATTATCTTACCCTTTGCTCATAATGTGTGTAGCACCCCCTCAAATTGAAGGTAGAAACTTGATTATAGATGTAAATCTATTACCAAAATGGCCCACTGTGAAATGGAATTATTTTTTTAGAGAGTTTTAACTAATGACGCTCGCTTATCATCATAGTTTTTAGACCTGGGCTGTTCAAAGAACCAGAGAATGGAGAGGTTTAAGGTTTTCAAGGTCGGACTAAGGTTCTACCAAGGCCGAACAGTAATGACGTTAAAATTCATTTAATATTATTTAAAATACAAATAAATTTATTAAATGTGTAAAAATATGGAAATTTACCCTTAAAAAAATATAAAGCAATCAAAACAACTTTCAAACGAATTTTCGTTATTTTTATAAAGTGAATAGAAAATAATAAATACAAACAAGCTTTAAAAGTTGTGCTTATTAATCTTTCAAATAAAAAGCATTTTAATTTTAAATAAAATCATTTTTAACATAAATTTACAACTTTATATTCATATTTATTGATGTAAAAGCATAATTCTTGAACAAAAATAAATTTAGAAAATACTATTAAGTAAATAGTGATAAAATTAAATGCAAAGCTATTAATCTTGTACAATTAAAATCAATAAAATATAAATTCCAAATATGACACAAGGAAACGAACCAGTTCGGTGGTTAGTGCGTTGGACAAAGGTCTTAAATGTGTGGGAGGTCATTGGTTCTATACCTGATGCATGCGTTTTTCACTATATATTTCAAGACCTGTTTTCACTCTCTAAAGAATTGGGTTGGGGCACGGGTCACAGGTAACCAAGTTGGATCGTCTGGTCCGCTCTGGATTTGACGAACTTGTTTATCATCAAACTAAGATACTAATCGGTTTTTGATGTAGGCGGAGATTGAATCTCAAATCTCTTATTCAACCCTCAAAAACTTTACTAGTTGCTCTAATGAGCTAATTGGAACCCATCACTGTGAAATGGAATGTGTGAAATAGATGTTGGCAAGATAGTTGTTGTGATAGGACACTGTTTGACTTAAAAATTACCCACACCATTTTGTGTATAACCATGTAAATTTACAAGTTTGATACAGTAAATGTGTAAATTTACACTAACATTGTTCATTTTGCATTTAGTTTTTTATTGTGGGAGGTCATTGGTTCTATACCTGATGCATGTGTTTTTCACTATATATTTCGAGACTTGTTTTCACTCTCTAAAGAACTGGGTTGGGGCACGGGTCACGGGTAACAAGGTTGGACCATCTGGTCTGATCCGGATTTAACAAACTTGTTTATCATCAGACTAAGATACTAATCGATTTTTTATGTAGGCAGAGATTGAATCCCAAATCTCTTATTTAACCCTCAAAAACTTTACTAGTTGCTCTAATAAGCTAATTGGAACCCATCACTGTGAAATGGAATGTGTGAAATAGATGTTGGCAAGATAGTTGTTGTGATAGGACACTGTTTGACTTAAAAATTACCCATACCATTTTGTGTATAACCGTGTAAATTTACAAATTTGATACAGTAAATGTGTAAATTTACACTAACATTGTTCATTTTGCATTTAGTTTTTTATTATTATTTTTACATATCTCAAGAATAAAAGAAGACAGTAGATGGTATTTATAAGGTGTGATGAAAGAGAAACAATTTAAAAAAAAAAAAACAAGAAAAATAATATTTTTAATGAAATGTAGCATAAAATAGATAATTTAATATAGAGTGTTTTAAAAAGTTAGTATGTAAAATAGAAAAAATAAGTTATTATACTAAAATAGACATAACTTTTTCCTCGAGTTTACATCAATAATGGAAAAGCAATGATTGACTATATCTTTATTATCTATGTTATAATAGACCTCAATATAGATTATATAATAATTAACTCTAAGGTTGCTTTTGCAAGTTATATTAAGATTATTTCCATTTCTCTCATCTCTTGTGTGTACACGTGTTTCTCCCCCAAAAATAAAGCAAATTATAATTTACCCACCTGTAGTTTAACCAAAATTTAACTTATTTACATGTGGTTTGAAATTTGACACTTTACTCATTTGAGATTAGTTTAGTTATATTTCTGTAACCCACATCTATTAAAAATAGAGCTAAATATGTAATTTTGTTTCACTTTTATGTCTCTCTCCTCAAAAAACACACAAACATAAAAATACAAGATAAAAAACTATTCATCAGAACACTTGCATTATAGAATTTCAAATTACAGGTAAACAATTTAAATTTTGGTAAAACCTTAAGTCGGTAAAGTGTCAAATTTTAAATCATAAGTAAATAACTTAAATTCCAGCCAAACTACAATCAGGTAAATTGTAAATTGCCCCCAAAAAAATATAATAAATTACTCTTTTTACTTCATTAGTACATGAATTTAGGCCTGTCTTCCATCAAAATATCTCTAATCAACACAACCCAAACTCATAACGGGCCTAACTTTGATCAAACTCTTTCTTACAGCAATTTGTTATATCCCTTGAAATGTAGAGTACGCTAAACAAATTTATTGCTTCAATCTCCCTCTCATTTATTTATTTATTAATGGGCTTGAATCCTTATTTGATGGCTCTTTGTGGCGCCATTCGGCCTTTTCTTCTAGTTCTGAATAATGTTTTTATTTGAAAATAATTGCAAAATTATCTTTTACTTCCTGACCACCATTTGGCAAGCTTTAATTGGACATCAGTGCAACCTTATTGACTCTCAGTTCTAAGAACAGAGTTGAGTGCAGGTGTGGCAGACTCAGAAGGGGGTTAAAAAAAAATTTCCTTAAACATAAAAAGTATAATTTATTTTTAAAAATTATTTTTTACTAAAATTTTTAAAAAACAACTCTATTTCATACTAAGATAAATAAGAAAAGTTAAGATATTATTTTTAAAAGCAAATTACAACATACCCACATGTAGTTTGACTGAAATCTAAATTGCCTACTTGTAGATTAAAATTTGACATTTTACATACCTAAAGTTTGACCAAAATTTAAGTTGCCTACTTATATTTTGAAATTCCATGATACAAGTATTCTGATGGACATTTTTTGATCTTATATTTTTATGTTTTTTGTATTTTTAGAGGAGAAATACATAAAAGTAAAGCAAAATTATATATTTAGTTCTATTTTTAACAGAAGTGGGTTATAAAAATCTAACTGAGCTAACTTCAAATCGGTAAGGTGTCAAATTTCAAACCACAGCCTGTGGTCCACAGGTAAGCAGCTTAAATTTAGGCCAAACCACAAGTGAGTAAATTGTAATTTGTCCTTTAAACTCATTTAAAATTGTTACCAAACAAAAGAAAATAAGTTAATATTATAGAGAATAATTTTTTTTTAAAATGATGTTCTAGAAAACATTATCTCTGAAAAGCTCAACTTTCCAAAAGAGGGAGATATGTTGTTTTCGGGGCAGTCCTTGTTCTGTACTTAAATAATAATAAAAAGAGCAGTAATGGCTTTGATTTTAGCTGATAGATTTAGAGCTCTTTTTAACTATTTGGATAGTTGGTTATTTTTGGTGTTGTACTGTTGTGCTTTAACTGATTGCAGATCTGTCTTTCTAGAAATAAAATTGCTCATTCATTAAAAAGAGAACAAAAAAATACATTAACCATTCTCACTCTCACTCCCCCATAAAGCAAATTGAAAGTGTTCCAAAAAACAAATATCCCCTGGACTGGCTTATGCTGCAAATGAGGGTCAAAGGGTCATAGAGGAGGGAAATTAACCCAGGACACTTGCTGTTTTATGAATTTTGAGTTATTTGCCAAATAAACCGTGGCAATGATGCTATGGACACAATTTTCACAATTTGCTAAGGCGTTATTTGTGATCAGAGTAACATCATTTTCACAATAATCCATCATGACACTACTTTTATTATAAACCAATCATGACATGCCACATTATCAGTTGCGAAAAAAATTCACTTCTTACTAGATTTATTGTTAACACAGCCAACCAAATCCAAAGGACATGTTAGTTGCAGCCAAACCTCATCAGTCATCACTAGTTTGAATCTCGCAGACACCCTTTCTATCTTCCTTGGGGCCAAAACTCACTCATCCAAAAAAGAAAAAAAAAATCTGGTCAACAAGATTCGGTCCCAACCAAATTAGCCAAAACCAGGTCTAAAAGCAATACAAACATTATATATCAGCACAATATATTGCCAAGACGTAAAGTTCTTCATAAATATGATGTGTAGCCCTATATATATAAGATATGACGTGTAGCCCTATTTATAAATTTTTGAACAAGAAGTATACACATCTCCCTGCTTATGAGCCACTTTATAGAATATGTACATTGATAAAGATGTATATCAGCACAATATATTGCCAAGACGTAAAGGTCTTCATAAATATGATGTGTAGCCTTATCACTCTTTTTTTTTTGATAGGTACCACTTTATAGAATATGTACATTGATAAAGATAATTAAAAAAAACTGTAAAAGATAGACAATGAGGTTAAAAATTATAACTCAAAAAGAGTGATAAGAACGCTGATTCTCATGGAAACAGTCATCCAAGGTAATAAAAATGGATCAGTTAAAAGTTACAGATGCAGATATATAGGCCCCATAAGAAATTACCTCCTATCAGTAACATGAGCACAGGCAAGCTGAGATCAATGAGAAAGTTAACAAGAGTTGATTCTCTAGCATGCTTCTCAGAAGAGCGTCTGAACTTGAACTATCAAAGCCAGATGAAGGTTATTAATGAGATACCATTGTTCTTCCTACATATGTATGTGTCAATAGCTTTGGAAAAGCATTTTCGTCTTATTAACATCTTCCAATCCTCCTTCAGTAAAACTATAATTGAATGAAAAAAGTTAATAAAGAATAAATTATAACATAGATGAGATTATTACATAGGTTGTGATATATATTATAAATAAAAATTGTTACCATGAGAGAGAATTGACATCCATTGCATTCAGGCCTCATTTTCCCAACAAATAGAAAGTTCTGATGCTTTCTCCACGCCCATTGACATGTAAGGAGCAATACTGTGATGGGCATGCTGGATGGAACCCAGCAAATCATTCTCAATGCATTCATACCTGCAAATAGAGAATACAAACAAAAGAGTTATATGAACAAACTTACAGTTTTTAGGATCATCCAACAGAAGAATTCAAGGTCTAAAGTAAACTTACAATTTTCTGCAGATTCCATCAATCATTACAGAAAGATTAATGACCTTCATTCTTAGCTCCTCAACTTTATTCTCTGGATATTTATCAAAAGGCTCACCTATGAACAATGAAAGCTTCTCAACATTTGCATGAAGCTGCTGCTGCTGTTCCTCAAACAAGTTCTGTTTTATTTCTTTTTCGTTTTTTGTCATTTCATGTTTGAACAAGTCATCACCGAACATGTAATATGCAAATGGGTATGAATACGAAAGAACCCGCCTAGACCTGAAAAGTCTGCAGAGTCCATTTGTTACCCAACTGAAATCTTTAAATGTTGATTGGTTGTCTTCCAGAATTGATATCTTTTCTTGTATAGTTTCCTTCAACTCAGCTTCACGCTGAAAAGAATCTGTATGAGCTTTGAATAAGTTGTGGAAGTGAATGTATCGGAGTAGGTCCCGCTTTGCACGCTCAGTTTTCTTCTCCTGGTCTTCTTTGTATTGCCCACAACTGTGACCGCTGATGCTTGTCCACGTGTGTTCCCTACCAGTTGGGCCACCACAAAGCCAACTACATAGCAAAAAAAAAAAAACTACTATTAATTGATGTAATTACATATATTTCATGAGTAACGCAACAGGCATAATAGTTTTCATAATGCCAAGTTGTCAGGTAATTATTGATTATCATACGGACCCATCACGGAGACTACTTAATTATCCACCATTAACAACTTGCCACCTCAGACAATTGTGAAACTTGTTATTCCTCTAGGCTTATTGATATTAAATGGATGAGAGAGAGAGAGCAGGCACCAATGGGAAATCAGAACTGCAGCTAGGGCTGTCCATACACCTGCCAAACCCGACCCACGTGATTGACCCGACTACCCGCAGGCAGCTCCGAATGTCCAGGCAGTTGAGTAGTGGGTCTTTAATTTTAAAAATGTTTTCAGTTTGAGTTTGGGTTCCATGATTTCTGACCTGTCGAGACCGACCCAACTAGACATAATTTTTTTTTTTTTTTTATAAATTAATTAGTTTTTTGGCCCTCTCTCTAACCCTAGCCTCCATCCTACTATTTCCGTCACCAAGTTCATCCTACTACCGTCGTCGCCTCTGGTGCTGACTCACAGTCGTCATTGCACTCACCATCATGGGTCAAGTCTTGCTCAAACCCCACTCTCTTGAAGCCCCCTCTGATCCTAATAGCTTTGAGTTCTTGAAAGCAAACTAGATGAGTTCAAATCTTCTGCAACTCGCAATGTATGATTTTTGTTTGATTCATCTCTCTCAACTTGAAATGTTGTTGTTGCAAAACCAACAATTTTGACCCACCCAACCTTAGACCCAAATGATCTAGTTTCAACGGACCATTTGGTCAACAGTGGGTCAGAGATCCAGTCACCCTACTTGATTGGGTCGGGTGACGGGTTGACCCCAAACCCAATCCAAACTGTGGACAGCCCCAACTGCAGCCCAAAGGACATGGAAGGTATTAGCATCAATTCATTATCCCCATACACTAGACAGTTTGGCAACATGTCTAATCTGCCAAATTCATCTTCATGGCATTTATTAAGCCCAAAAGAAAGGGGAAGAAAACAATAAAGATTTTAGAAAAAGCCCATTTGAACTTCAAGTGTGAATAAAAATTATTTACAAGTCCAATGGAAATGAAGTTAGTCTATATGTTTTTGTTATTATATTGCAGATGCAATTCACCCCCTAGGGAGTTGTAAATACAAGGCAGAAAAAAATGAAAAACCAAGAATAATTTGCAGTGATAAGAAAATATGATATGTTTTTAGAAAATTTCATCTCTCACGATCCTAAAACTGATGAAATCTAAACACGGAAAAAAGTTATTTCAGATAAGCTACAGGAAAAATAGATTAACATTAAATGAAGTTATTGTAGCATAATTAAATGAAATCAATTAAAGGATACGTCCAAAAGAGCCCCTAAGTGAAGAAGTTGGTCATCCACATAAGTAAGAAAACATGCAATGTGTCTGCCCCAGAATATTACCATTAATCCAAGATTCCTGAGATTGCACCAGACTTTTGCACAATAAGTTGAAGCCAAAAAAAAACTACTAGCTTGCAATAGGCTATAAGTTTTTACAAGTACCACCTAGGTTGTAGAGATTTAGGATCCATTAGAGTTCTTAGGGTAACTCAACCATATAATTCCTAAAATCATATCCATCCATTGTGATATGAGTGAATCAGATTACACATCAATCTACATTTAAACAAATATTGACTAGTACTATTTTGATATTTATTTAAATTATTGAAGACATGGCAAAATCCAATCCACTCATATCATAATGAACAGATATATTAAGAAATCTGTGGTGGAGTTACCCTAAGAGCTCTAGAAGATCTTACTCTAGTAGTAGACATGATCAAATATCATTCGCTCTCATATTAATAAAATTACTTATAAAATAATTAAAAAAATTAAAAAGACTGACAAAAGTAAAAAGAGCACCCTAAAGTTCTAACAGGAAAATAGAGTTCACTAGAAAATAGATGACCTATTGTACACAATTAGCACATTGTCTTTGAAAACAATTTTAGCTTTAAATGACATCCAAGAATCATGTTTCACACAAACTTGAGTTATATTGACGTTCTCTTAGGACTCAATGTTATAACTACTAAGGGTCAAGAATAGAGAATTCATATTGCTGTTCTATCTTTATCAAAAGCTACGTAAAAGTTCAATTAAAGCAAAATATGTAAAATCTCTTCCTACCGTTTCTATTCATAGTCATAGACATCCACTCTCCTCCACCCCGTTAAGCAACTTAAAACCACACTAACTCTTCTTGGTTCTAGTTATCAACATTGTGATAATTGTAAATCTTTATCCCATTAAAATCAATTATGACATTTTGAGTTGAATAAAGAACAAACACAAATATATGAATATCCTTCCAGGAAATATATGAGACCACAATCTGTTTAAACAACATAGAACAATATCTAGTTTACAATATCTTAAATCCCCTTCAACTTAATAACCCTGTGTATTATTGACAAATTAACCACAAAGACACTTACAGCATTCAACATGCAAATAACTTTACATTAACCATGAGACCTGCTTGGGACTATTGGCATCATGTGCTGATTGATTTAGGCACATACATGGGCTACAGCATGTGCAGTTGATGATCCCAGCTGGAGATATGTGGCCTAATCAGTCAGTGACATAGTTAAGTGCAACTCACCATAGCATTTTCTAACCTATCATAAACAAGGATTTGCCCTGTATGCTTTTTGTCTTGAAATCAAACTCCAAATGGGCTTCAATGCATACAGATTTTAAAATACTATGGATCCATTCCCAACAGCTCTGTCAGCTCAGAAATGATCAAATCACAGCAAAAGCTGGTGTTTCTAGAGAATAGATTCTTCCAATACAGTCACATGACGTAAATTGCAAACTGGGACCAAAACGTATTTACCAAAACAAGCCAATGAGAGATATAGCTCAACTGGAACCTCCTCCCCTTATAAAGGTCTTGGGTTCAAGATCCAATGTTTATGTGTGTGACTTACCAATCAATAAATAAATAAATAAATGTATTCACCAAAAGAAGAAAATCTTTAATGATGAATGTAATAGCTTACCAGCCAGTCAACAAAATAACATATTTTCCAACCAGCCCTCAGGAAACATCAAGCTAAATAAACAGGACAAGCAGAAGTACAAAAGAATAACCATGAAAAGGTCAAAAACTAATTATTGACCGAAGATATGTATTAAACAAACAACTATCCAGTGAAATCTACATCCAAATAGATGTAAGTTATGCTTTCCACCTGCCAAAAAGAAAATCCAAGAATAAAGCCTAAAAACAGCTAATATAAAGACATGCAGATGAGAAAACTCACCAAAATGCTTGCCCACAAATACAGCATACTAAGTTGCATCCTCCACTCTTCTCAACTAGCTTGTGACATTTGGGGCATGGCTTTGTGTGGACTGTCATCCAATTAACTGTCTCTGATTCATCGTGGCATTTCTTGGTCCAGAGTTCCCACATTAGACATGAGCAAGGTGAGTGTGCTTCAGATAAGCAACTAAAACAAAATTGTAGACCACAGGTACATTCAACCTCACATAACTCATCATACTTAATACGTATGGCATTTCCACAGTGGGGAACACTTGGGCACCACTTAACCTGTTTATTATCTTCAATATATGATTCCAATAGAAAACGATCAAATTTCTCTGACAGTTTAGGATCCCTTGCACTAACTAGACTTCTGATTTTCACTTCATCACAAATAGCATAGCACTGGTGTGCCATGCACCTAATACGCCTACTCAGACCCTCATTTATCTTCACAATAAAATGCTCTGTCCAACCTAGGCACAATGGAACTGAACTGTCACAATATTTCCAACAATTGGAGCAGAGTTACATTAAAAGACACACTATTGCTATATATCTAAACAATATAACAAGAGGAAACATCTTGTATAACAACAAAGATTCCAACCATGGATGCAAGACTCAAATTAACCACCCATTAGAGAAGTCAACAAAAATTACTAAATCGTTCACCATGTTCCTCTTCCTTTTACTCCATACTTATGCAAACCATCAATGTCAAGTCCATGGTGCCATCATGGTCACTACCTATTAAGAAAATAAAAGAAACATAACCCAAGAAAGGATCTCATTTATAGCTCCAATAATGTTTTAACAAAATCATTGAGGACAATAGCAGTGCAAGTAGGTTTCTAACTTCTTTTTTAATTTATTTTTCTGTAGTGTGATTTTATCATGCTTTAGGTTCGTTTCTTGTTTGGTTACAAAAAACAAAAGGAAGAAGTACTGACGCAGTTAGATGAGAAAACATATTCTGCTAATAGCCGCTAGATCCTTCAATAGTCTTTTTATTATTATTATTATTACAAATGACTGGCCAATAAAGAAAAATAATAATGAAGTGTATCTAAATATTTAGGTAAGTTAAAAATTTATTAGGAAACATGCTAGCCCCTCGTTTGTGATCAAGAAAATCCACCTTGTCTTTCACAATTTTAATCCAACCACTGATCCAACTGTCAATGTTAGGTCTACTGGTGGCATCATGGTTATTACCAAGTAAAAAAATAAAACAATAGTATCCAAACAGATAACTGTAAGAACCTTATTTAGGCATCCAACAGTTTTGCAAGTCCCTTTCTTTTTCTTTCACATGGCAAGTGGAGAAATAATAGTTCAGAGAAACAAGAAAAATCAGTTTGCTTATCCATGCTAAATCCATCAATCATACTTTTCTTTTTTTCGAATTTCAGATGAAATGTCAGGGCATGAAAGATAACTCAAATAAAATGAAGTGCTCCTATCATAGTCAACAAGAGTTACAAGACACACCATCTGTTTTCTAAGAATGCCATTGAGTTTGTTGTTCTTGTTTGCATAATCACAAAAGTCAGTAACAATGAATCTTTACTTAAGCAGAAAAAACTGAACAAATGTAAAAGTGGATCATGAAATCACATTTCAAAGTGTTAAGTGGACCATCTTAAACCAATTTGGTTCTATTTTGGACCAATTTAGATGCGGGGGAAAAAGGTTCAATTATTCTTTAATTTCAAAAAGATCAGAATGATTAACTAAATAAACTTCTTTACATGTGTTTATGCATTCAAGTGGGATACAGATTATTTTAAAGTGTTTTGGCCAACCCCAAGAAAAGAGGAATTTAATAATTGTGTAGTCAAATTTAGAACATGAACAAATTTACCCATATGGTACTCACAAGTGTTGCAAAAGTGGTGACCGCAATCCATGGTTGTCACATCACTTGCAGATACTTCCTCCATGCAAATAAGGCACATAACTGTTGATAAAAGCTCAGATGATAGATTGTCGTGTTCCAAAACTGTCACACCTGCTGCCGCATACAATTTATCTTTCCCCTTCTCTACAAACACCGCAATCACCTTGTCAACATCCCAACGATAATGAATGAGTAGTGTCCGTGCATGGTGTTCCTTCAGTGAAAGGACATCCATTATCCTGCGTAAGTCCCCTCTCTACACCGTTCAATACCACCAATTTACATTAAAGCGCATCATTCATAAACAAATACTTAAAACAACAAAAAGAATGTAACAAACTGTTACTATTACAATCACAGTAACTATACCTGCGCAATCAAGAGAGATTCTTTTGTGATTACCTGCAAACACAGTGGTTAAAAACCATAAATTTTTGCCGGAAAATATACCCTTTGAATCTCAAAGCATAACGAATTGAGCTAGATCTTAACAGAAAATTTTTTGATGATAAATTCACTAAAGACTTCACAATAATTTACCACAAAGAATTATCAAAGCAGATTACTGGCAGTTTTTCACTGTTCACTTCAATAAAAACAAAAACTTTCTGGACTTCAAAATCTCAAACAGCATTACAACAACCATATATTTATCAAAACATAAAAAAATCAAAACAAGTATTGAGCTAGATTTTAACAGAGAAATTGTTGATGAAAACTCACTAGGGAAGTGGTTATGGAGGTTTGGGATTGAGGAGACAAGGCTTTGGAGAAGGGTGGTAGCTCTTAAGTTTGGGGAAGAATGGGAGGGATGGACTTCCAAGCTAGGCAGAGGGGTACATGGGTGTGGCTTGTGGAGAAGTATCCGCATGGGATGGGAGGATTTTAGCAAGAATATTCGCTTTGAGGTAGGGGTGGGGGATAGATTGAAGCTTTGGACAGATCTATGGTGTGGGGATTCTCCACTTCAATTAACTTTTCCGAATGTATATGAGATGGTCTCCAATAAAGGGGCATCGGTGGCCTCTTCTCTTGAACGGTTGGGGATAGAGGAGCGGAGAAGCTGGGATGTTCATTTTACTCGGAGACCAAATGATTGGGAAATGGGCGGTGTGGATGATTTTTTCCGTACCTTAGGCTCAAATCTTCCTCCTACTGAGAACGGAGATCGTATGCGATGGAAGTTAACAAAGAATGGAGACTTTGATATTCGTTCATTCTACAATAAATTAAGAAGCCCCTTTCCCATTATTTTTCCTTGGAAAGGTGTTTGGAAGGTTAAGGCTCCTCGGCGTGTTTCCTTCTTTGTGTGGATTGCTGTATGAGATAGAATCCTCACAGGTGATAATTTGAGGGGTAGAAGGTTGGATTTTGTCATATGGTGTATCATGTGCCGCAGTAATGAGGAGACGGTGGATCATTTGTTACTTCATTGTGGAAAGGCTTATCGGTTGTGGTCTTTGGTGTTCAGATCCTTTGGGTTCTCTTGGGTCTTGCCAAGATCGGTTGCAAATACTCTTTTTGGTTGGTGAAATTGGCTTGAAAAGCATTCGTCTAGCATTTGGAATTTAGCTCCTTTATGCTTGATATGGTGTCTTTGGAGGGAGCGAAATAGGAGGACGTTTGAGGACATGGATAGTTCGGATGACCAGCTATTGCCCTCCTTCAATGGCACTTTGTTTGACTGGTCTAGGGAATGGGGACTCACCTCTAGTGATTCTCTCCCTATGTTCCTTAGCTCCCTCCTATGTACTTATAATCTTTCCTTTTCTTTATCTTTACACTATTTCTTTTCCCTTTGTATTTTTCTCTCTGCCTTATGTTTTTCTGCATAAGGTAGTGTTTTTGAATATAATCTTTATTACCTATAAAAAAAAAAACAATTAGCAAAGCACATTACTGACACTGTTTTCAGTGTTCACTCAAACAAAAACCGAAGATTTCTGAAACTTCATTACAGCTAAATATTTATCAAAACATAAACAAAGTAAAACTATTCAAAACCATCAAATTATATCAGCCCACAACACAACTCACACAGTTGTCCCAAACAAAAATTCTAGAAATCACAAAAAAAAAAAAAAAAAAAAAAAACTTTTTTTTTTCTTTAAATTTCTCATAATTGTTTTGTCCACCCCCAAAAAAAAAAGGTCTGGGTTCTCATTATTTGTGCCATAAACCTAGTTATAGTTCCGCAGCCAAACAAAGTGGTAGTAAAGAAAAATAAAACTTTTGTTAGTGAAAACCGAGACGCAAAAATCAAAGCTACACTTCAGTTTTAGTTTTACCTCACTGGACGGAGACTTAGTACAAGGCAGTGAGACCTCAGTTTCAAGGTCTGGTAACCCATCGGAAGCGTCTCGATCATCATCGTCGTCGTAATAATAGCGTTCCTCGTCGCTACTATAATAGTCCCCCATTGCCGATTACCACTCAGAATTACAGACACAGTTTGATCAACGATGATTTCAGATATATACTAAAAAATACTATATATATCTGGGAAAGTAAAATCCCAAAAAGTCGGTTTTTTTTTTTTTTGGGTTTCCGAGGTTTGTGAGAAACAGAGAGAGTACAGTCTTAGTTAAAGTGGTCTTATGCGATGGAGGGTTAAACATAAACTCTGGATCAACGGCGATAAGTCCGAGTACCACTCTTTTTTTCTTTTAAAAAATTCTTCTTAAACTTTTTTTTCTTAGCGAGAAAGTTTCCCTAAACTTAAGATCAAAATTAAAGTTTTTTTTTTTTTTTTTCGAATAAGAGATTTAGATTTAATTTTTGCCTACATAAAAAATTAATTAGTATCTTAATTTAATGATTAAAAGCTATTATCAGGACTGAACGTCATTAATCTAAAAAACTTAACAGATGGTTTTAAGGCATTAGTTTTAAAAAAATATTTTTAGAAAGATCGTTGAAACTATCTCATAAAAAAAAAAAACTCAAAACAAATTTAATAATAAACCTTGGGATCAAAAATTATTTTTTTGGAAAAACTTAATGGATGGTCTTAAGGCATTGGTTTAAAAAAATATTTTTAGAAACTTTTTATCAGAAATAGAGGAATTTTTTTTTTTTCATTTAACATTCGATTGCTATGAATTTCATTAGTTGCCCAGTTTCAAAACAAAGTGAAAAAATAACATCTCGAGTTTTGGGTAGAAATCAAGTTTCTAATACTTGAAATTCTGAACTACAAACATCTGACATGGACTTTTTTCCACGTGGAGCCACATTGAAATCAAGTTTATAAAACTTAATTTGTGATAGTTGAAAATCGAATTTCTAAAACTCGATTTGCGATCATATTTCACCACTTCAGCGTCCAGACACTCTCGCACCCAAACATACAAACCCCAACTTAGAAAACCCATCGGCAAACCCATCGGCGGAGACTTCAGAACACTCTCACACCCAAACATACAAACCCATCGGCAGAGACAAGCGCAGAAATCAGAAAACCCATTGGCAAACCCATCGGTGGAGACAACGCAGACATCAAAAAACCCATCGGCGGAGACAAGCGCATCTCATTGGCGGCAGAAAACTTTCGTCTCCACTCATCGGCAACCTCTCACTCAAAACCACACTCGAGTTTCACTTCTTCTTCCTCACGATCTTCTGAGTTCTTCGTGCAGATCAGACCCAGATCGTCCAATCGCCCACTCAGATTTGTTCTTCCTCAGTTCTTCATCGTCAGATCAAATCATTCCTTTCTTCGACGTCAGATCATTGGTTATTCGTCGTTAGATCGTTAGTTCTTCTTCAGGTCTGTTCTTCGTTGTCAAATCATTGGTTCTTTCTTCAGTTCTGTTGTTGCTCAAGTATCAAAATCGAGTCTTAGAGATTCGGTTTTGCTTTTTAGAACTTGAGTCTTAAAGACTCGAGATCTATGTGGCATTTTCTGTCCAACTCATTCAGCACAAGACTCGAGTCTTCGAGACTCGAGTTTTAATATAGATCTCGAGTTTCTAAAACTCGAGATGCTAGTTTCCTTATACGTTTCAAACGCTTGTTAACTTACTACATTGTGGACTCTTACACAGTTAATCTACAAATATCCCCAGAAATAGAGATATGCACAAATAATCTCTAAAGTTTAGCCAATGATTTTAGTTATTAAAATTTAAAGTTATATTTTTAAGCCTTATCTAAGGTTGTTTGTACCATACTTGTCACTTGTAGATAGGTATAGAATATTTTTTATTTTTTTGGTAAGGATGGGGTGTAAAACTTATGTTTAATAACATCCAATTAGAGATTGTCACAACAGCTTTTTACATAAAACTCAATACATTTTACCATAAATAATAACATCTCAATAAGCTCATAGTTGACTTGGATTTTCAAATTTGTATTATATTGATTGAGTATGGTTGCGTCTATTCTTTAATATGTAATATGATGATGTGTCATGTTGAGGTTTGAGGGCGTAAAACTTGAATTTTACACCACATCCTTATAGAATTAAAAAAAAATGTTCAAATTAGCTCAACTAGTAAAGTCTCTAATGGTCGAATAAAAGATTTAGAGTTTAATCTCCGCCAACACCAAAAACTAATTGATGTCTTGGTCTGATGATAAAGAGCTATCATTAGGAGCGGACGCCATAGGTCGAAACTCTCTCAAAATTTTTTTTATAGAATTTAATCTTATAATCAAATAATTACAATAATGTGAGAGATTAACTAGATTTGAATTATGATTCCCCTCACAAAAAAGAAGAGGTAATGTCATTGACCTTCAAAACTCCTAACAATTGTTATGTTAAAACCTTAAACTTTATACTTTATAAAATGTGACGATTCACTACATTTTTATATGTTAAAATCACCAACTAATCAATTTATTTTATTGGGAGAAAAATTTTCAACTCAATTGTCAATAGATAAAACAATATTGGTAAAGAGAATTTTTAAAACAAAAATAAGAAAGAATGAAAACAATATTTAGAAGAGGGGAATTAAATATTGATAATTTAGACTATCATGAATTATAAAGTTTTTTTTTTTTTTTTTTTGGTATATGAATTATAAAGTTTTTGGATTTAAAATTATTCAAAATTTAATTAGTCACTTTTGACGTTTGAAGGGTTTTATTTGGAATTTCACTTCTTCATTTTATTTTTTTATTTAAGGAAGGGTGAGTAGAGTTCAAGTGTGGAATTCATGAGAAGAGAGAAAGTAAAGTGACGGGTGGGTGAGAATGAACTTGAGTATTGCTACTGTGTTGTCGACTTGTCACGTGGACACTGGACACAATAGTATACTGGTTCAGTGGTTTGGTTTGAAAGTCAAATAGTCTTTGTGGTACTATTTTAAACGACAGAACTGGTACGATATTGGATTCTGACTGTTTTTTTTTTTTTTGGTTGCTAAATGAACAGCACAATTCAAAGAAACCAACACGTGGCTCAAAAGCACTGGTTTCTATGTCGGGTCCGATGTCGTGTCTTGCCTGGCGCTTGCATTTTTACTATTTTAGGTTTCAAACAAGGGTGTGTTTGTTTCGTGTAAAACGTTTTCCGGAAAATATATATTTTCCGGAAATGCTATTTTCTGGAAAAGGAAAATGTATTCAGGGCGTTTGGTTGTTTCGAAATTCGTTTTACGGAAAATCAATTCTGGTGTTTGGTTCGTTCAAACATTTTACGGAAAATACTTTCTGTTTTAAGGAAAATCAATTTCCATGTTTGGTTCGGTCAAACATTTTACGAAAAATGGAATTCATTTTTTACGGAAAATCAATTCCCATGTTTGGTTGTGGATCATTTTACGGAAAATATGAAATGCCTTACAAATTCCTGCACCTGCATTACCTAGACAAACCTGTAACAGTACAAAACTAATCATCTACTTCAACATCAACATTAATCATCCAAATTCAAGCACCTGCATTGCCTAGACATATCTGTAACAGTACAAAAATAACCATTCACTTTAACATCAAAAATAATCATTTAAATATACCTATAATATTAATATAAAAACAGCCACATTAATCGTTTACCATTGTCATTACACCTCCATGGTGTACAAAAATGATACCTACTCGTGGTATCTAAACAGTACAATACATAATTTGGGCAATTGTATCGTCCCAATAATACAAAATACTACATATATAATACAATGGTAGATCAATACTAGTACTATAACAAAAGTTAATTTCTAAAACTACCGTCACAGTCTACATGAAACAGACAAGTCAAAGTTGTGAGAAAAAAAAACTATCCAACCACAGCTTTCGCAACCTAGCATTCTTGGCTAGAAATCCCCTTGCTACCTTCTCATTTTCACAAAAATGGTCGAACGTAGGTGCGAGCATTTCTTCACTATACCCATCCGCCATCATAGCCATAACCTCATTGTAAAGAGCTGTGTAATCCACCGGGCCCCGGTTGATTTCTTTCAGAGCCACAGCTATTTCCTTCAGTTAATCAGACATATCAGTCAGCACACTATCATCAACATTAGAAGGTGCACGCCCTCTTTTGCGGGACTTGGAAATTCCCGACCCAGTGGTGGATGACTCGACTGCATTCTTCTCTTTCTCGACCACACCTTCCTCCACATTGTCTGCAACAAACTCAGCACTGTCCCCATTGTCCGGCTCATTCTCAATATCCACATAGGACTTAGAAAAGCCACCCGTGGCTGTGTCCTTTCCCACAACAATAGCCAATTCATCATACATCTCAATTTTTTTGTTTAAGCTCGTCGATGTGTGGATCGGAGCTTGGAGCTTGGAGCTCGTCGGAGAGTAGATCGGAGCTTGGAGTTTGGAGCTCGTCGGAGAGTAGATCGGAGCTTGGAGCTTGGAGCTTGTCGGTGTGTGGATCGTCGGTGTGAGCTTGGAGCTTGGAGAGCAGTTGGTCGAAGAGTGCGTGTGAGAGATGAGAGAGCGTTTTACGGAATTTGTTTGAAGTGAAAATGAGGACTGAATTCATTTTCCACCTTCATGCCTCTATTTTACGGTCAAAGGGGAAATGTATTACAGTTGACCGAATTTTACAAACCAACCAAACACACTAATTTTCCAGAAATGCTTTTCCGGAAATGGTTTGAAGCCAAACCAAACGCACCCTAAGAGAAGTTTTGCTGCCACAAATTAGTGTACAATTTTGCACAATTCGCTTATGTGGTGAGTTGTAGTTGGCAGAGGAGTGATAGTGGGTCACCCTTCATCAGTCACAACTTGCCATATACAAAATTGTGCATTAGTTTGTGGCACTAGAATTTTTCTTCAAATAATTTTGTGTTTAGTGTGAGTTTAGATTTTATTTTTTATTTAACGTTTAAGCATACTTTGCCATTTTTTTTAGTCTTACCATTTTCTTAATTATAATTAATTAATTATACTTTCAGCAAAAAATAAATAAACAAATAAAACTTCAAAAAACAAAGTATCTAAACAAATACTAGCATTCTTTCCATTTAATTTTTCATTAAACACGAAAACTTAGGATAAATTTTACTTTTTTTTTTTTAGAGTTTTAATATATGACATCCATTCTTAATAATAGCATTTCAATATTGTTTTTTTTTTTTAAAATTTAATAGTTTGAGTTGATATGACATCATGGTTTATTTAAATTTTATTAAGTGATATAAAAAATTAAATTGAAAATACTATTATGTATTTATTTTTTCTAATTGTAAGATTTTTATTTTTATTTTTTATAATTCAATAATTACAACAACGAGCAATGAGATATTTGATAGAATTTTTATGCCATTAAGTTATAAGACTCTTGACAATCATAAGATAAATTGTTCAATAGATATATATATATATATATATATAATCTCATGGATTGATAGTGTGGTCTTATGGTGGATGAAACTTGAGGTCTCTATACTTTAAATTTATTAAGCCCACCACCTAGGTGTCCCTAAACTAAAACTTTTATTATCACATTAAAATAAAGAGATGTCATTTTGTTATAACTCTAACGAGATGTTGTTAGTATATCATCAAGGCTGTCACTTGTTCATGTGACATTACTAAATAATTTTGTATTGAATTTATATTTTGAAAAAAAAAAATATTTTTATATTACATTTTCTCCTTATAACTTCTATTACTAAAAGTATAAAATGGTTTATTTTTTCACATAATTTTTTTTTTGTTATTATCTCTTTATTCTTTTCTATTTTTGGACATAAAATCCTAAAACTTTTGAAACTCTTATTTATTTGTTATAATAATCTTATCACTTAGATCACATGCTATAGAATGGATGTTATTGGGTTAAATCTCACCATTTTATTAAGAGTAAAAAATAACAATAAGCTAACTTTTTTTTTTAAAATACTAAGTATTTTTAACACACACGGAAAGAAAGAAAAAGATTTTTTAAAGAAACTTATAGTGATATATATCTAAAAGGGACTAAGCTATAAGCTAACTATAAAAGCAATGTTATCACTACTTCCTATAAAAAAAAATTGTTGTCACTTGTGGAACTTCTTTTATAAAATTAAATTAAATTAAAAAGCTCATAGTGTCAGTGTGCAAACATTTACTACCGTTGGTGGGTAGGAAAAGTAATGGATTGATATTTTTCCTTAAATTTTTTTTTTGAGAGAACAATCTTCCTTATTTGGTAGAGTAGAAAAATGAGAAACAATTATTTTATATATACATCCATTATTTTTATTTTAAAAAATTTGGATAGTATTGATTTGGGTATCCCACAGTTTTTAATAGTTTATTTTCATACTATTTATCAAAATATATAGTTTTTAATAATTTTATATTAAATGTGTGACAAAAAGCTAAAGATAACTTATTTTCAAAAGCTATTTTTGTATTTATTTTTTTAAAAGACAAAACGTAAAAAGCAAAAAATTAAAAGTTTTGTACCAAATAGACACGTAAGAATCATATCTCCATACTTAATTAAAAAATTAAATATAACATATAAAAATTTTATATCACTCTTACCTAACACTTATTGGTTTATTAATTACTTAAATTAATTAATTAAATAAAATAAAAACCCATAAAACCCTCTTTCTATCACAATCATCTCAATCAAACAATTGATCTCATGCCTATGTACTCCTCTTGCAAAAAGATAAGGTTTTTGGAGGAGAAAAGTCTTAGTTATATTTATGCCAATGGTGTGGATTTTCAAAATTTGACCACTTGTGGTAAAGTTACCACACAAGTTACTAACTTCCTATGAAATCTTCGTACATATGCAGCAAATAGAGAGAAAGCATTGTGCCTTTTTCTATTTCTTAGAGCACTATCCAAGAAAGCTTGGCACCTAGCATGGAAAAGCAAAGTATTTTTTTTTTTAAATTTATTTAATCCGAGAAAGCTTCATGCCTTTTTTTTTTTAAGTGGTGCAATACCATTACCAATTCGGCAAGACAAATGCAGGTGGAGAGTGGGGACTAGTTTTGGCGAGGGAGAGGGGAATTGGTCAGTTCCATATTACATTTTATGCTTTGGTTTTCTTCATTTTAACATTCTCACTTGGACTTTCAAATTTCCATAATGTCTACTTTTTATTCTTCTTCTTCTTCTTTGGGGTAACATGTCTAAATCTTATTGATCTAGAATACAGATATGCGTCCCTTAAAAAAATGAAAGAAAAAAAAAATTCCTACATATGCGAAAGCTTCATTTGTTAGTATATAGCTTAGTCTAGCTTTGCCCATCGTGCTTAGCCCAGTACACTGTACTTGTAGAATACTCATATTACTTGTACTTCTCACATAGCCTATATAAGGTTCTCTATTGTACAGTGATTACACACACAAAATATATATCAATATATAGACTATTCAGTCTTTTTCTCTTTCACTTTATATTCTTAACATGGTATCAGAGCTAACGCTTTGACTTTCTGGCCCCTGTGGTCTTCTTCGGCGTCTTTTCGCTGCCCTTGCCTTCATCTAGTACCCATTGTCAGAAGCAAGTTACCACCGTTAGACCCACAGCTCCTACAACTATCGGATCCAGTCCTTCTATTAATTAAACTGCCAACCTGAATGCATAGATTGATAAATCAGATAATCCCGAGTAAAACCCAACCAGAATCAACACTCTTCGGCCTTACACGTGCTCCCACGTGCTACCTGAAGGTTCGATATCATAGGAACATGCGCCCACACTCCTCCACGTGCCACTAGCCTTCTACACGCGCTAGAAATGCCGTCACGCACCCCACGCGCAACACACGCCCTACGCGCCATTCACCTCTGTGCTGCCACGTGAGCCCTAGTGACATTAGCACACGTCATCTCTGTGACGTCAGCATCTGTTGACTGTTGGCCGTTACTGACCCTTGACTTTTACCGCCGCCGTTGACCGATGTCAAAAATTTCCAACAAGGCCTATCTTGCTCAGTTTTTTGCATAGATTCCGATTTTGGGTTCCGTTTCTTCATTTGAGGTCCCTAAATCCCTCTTTTTGGTCATTTTCTTCATTATGGCTCAAAAAAACAAACGAGACATTATACGTCCTATCACTGTTATCCTGGATGGTTCTACTACCTATCATGCATAGTCTTAAAATATGATTGTCTTTCTCAAGGGTCGCAAACTATGGAGGTATTTAACTGGTTCGATTCCCAAGCCAATGCCACTATCTCAGTCCAAAGCCACTACTAACACTGATGTCTCTAAGACTACTGCTGTAATAGAGGATGATTATGAAGCATGTCTAGAGAAATGAGAGAGTATTCAGAGTAAGATTCTACCTTGGCTTATCAACACCTCTATACATTCCATTCACAGTCTTCTTCCTCATCTTAGTACTGCTGCGGCTGCTTGGATATTTTTGTCCAATCTCTACAATTGCACTAAGGATTCAAGTCTGGAGTTCCATATTGAATCCAAGCTTTATCAGATGTGCCAAGAGACAGGTCAGTCTATTTCTGATTATTATTCTCAGACTTCTTCTATGTGGGAACAACTCTCTATTACAGATCCTCTACTAAAGCATCCTGAGGACATTAAGCTCTTTGCCAACTATCAGGATCGCTGTCAATTATGCATTTCATGATGGGTCTACGTGAGGATTTTGAGCCCACTCGGGCTTCTTTACTTAGCCGGTCTCCTACTCCTTCTCTTGATGCTGTGGTCAAGGAGCTCATCTCCGAAGAGAATCGTCGGCCTACTTATCACATATCATCCTCTGACCATGTGTTGGCTACACCCTCTCCTCCCCCACCGCCTCCCGTTGCTACATTCACTACTCCTCCACGAATAAACTCTAGGCGTCTCACCTCTCAGTCTTCTAAAGGAACTTGATGTGAGTTTTGTTGTGCCAAAGGCCATGATATCTCTATTTGCCTCAAACTATAGAAATTCATGCAAGAACAGAACAAAGCTCCTCTTCCTTGGGTAGTCGCTATGTGTCCATCAAATCTATCAGCTTCTACAAGTCCATTTTCGGCTTCCTCACTTACTATAGTTGATATTGAGGCAACAGTTCAACAGGTTTTATCCCGAACTTCCATTGCCCTTTCTGTCATCTCAGGTAAAAATCATTGGTTTTTTGATACTGCATGTTGTAACTATATGACCCCTGATGAATCACAATTCTCTGATAAGACACCTTTAGTACATCTCATCTTTATTTATACTACTGATGGAACTCCTATGCCTATTAGTCATAAAGAAACAATCTCTTCTCCTAGTTTATCCTTAGTGACACTTTTCATATTCCAAATTTGTCCCTTAATTTGCTTTATGTTGGTCAACTTTGTAAATTAGGAGTAGATATTCTATTCATAGTGTGGATGTGCAGGATCCTCGGACGGTTTAAGTGCTTGGGATAGGCCGTAAGGTTGGACGTATGTTTGAGGTTCACGACTTGAAGATTCCTTCACAAGTTATTTTTGCTACTACTACTCATGCCGCCCTCTCGCTTGATTTATGGCATGCTTCCCTTAGTCATACATCTTTATCTCGTCTTAAGTTGTTAGCTTCTCAAGGTCATTTAGGTTTAATTCAGTTTCCAAAATTTGATTGTACTTCCTATCATTTTGGCAAACAGACAAAATTTCCCTTTAATAATAGTGACTCTTTTTTTTTTTTTTTGCACCTTTTGATCTTATACATTCTGATATTTGAGGTCCTGCACCAGTTCCCACTAAGGGGGAATCTAGATATTTTGTCATATTTTTGGATGATTTTTCTCAATATACCTGGATTTATTTACTTCACCATAGGTTTGAACTTGTGTCCATTTACCAAACATTTCATAAAATGATTGAAACACAGTTCAATCGCACTGTTAAGATCTTTTGGTTAATGCTCAAGAATATAATGATAAATCTTTTCTATCCTTTTTAGATAGCCATGGTACCCTTCCTTACCGGTCTTGTCCTTAGACCTCTCAACAAAATGGTTGTGCAGAACGAAAATATCGTCACATTCTTGATGTTGTTTGCATCCTTCTTATTTCTGCCTCTATTCCTGAGCGCTTTTGGGGTGAGACCGCTCTCACTGTTGTTTACACCATTAATCGTATTCCTTCGCCAACCACACATAATAAATTTCCATTTGAGCTCTTCTATGGTCAAACTCCTGACTACTCCTTTCTTCGGGTTTTTTGTTATGCTTGTTTTGTCTCTCTTCCTCCTCATGAACAAACAAAGCTCCAGTCTCATGCTCGTCTTTATTGTTTCCTTGGCTATGGTGTATCCTAAACGGGATTTTGCTGCTATGACCTCATAACTCATCGCTTTCGTGTCTCTTGTCATGTTGAGTTCTGGGAACATTGTCCTCTCACAAGTCTTCAGCAATTTCCTATGTCCTCTTCCTCAGAGTCTCCCATTTTTAATGATCTTTTCCTCCCTCTTTATCCTGAACTTGTGGAGGATTCTTCAACATCGGCTGCCTCTCTATACGACTCATCTCCGGTTTTGTTCCTAGCATATGACCTGCCTGTCTTGGATCTTGTGGCACCACCGTTTCCTGAGCCTCCTGTTGGTCCTGACATTCGTCGTTCTACTCGGGTAAGCATTCCTCCTCCTTATCTCACTTATTATTATTGCTTTTTTACTCTTGCCACCTTTTACGAGCCTTACACCTATCGTGAGGCTCATACTAACCCTCTTTGGAAGCAAGTTATATCCAAAGAACTAGATGCACTTCACAAAAATCACACTTGGGATATAGTTGATTTGCCTCCTAGTCAGTCTGTAGTAGGTTATAGGAGGGTTTACAAGATTAAGACCAAAACTGATGGATCTGTTGAACGATGCAAGGCTCGCCTAGTTGCTAAGGGCTTTACTCAAGAATATGGCATTGACTATGAGGAAACATTTGCTCCGGATGCTCGCTTTACATCTGTTAGATGTTTCATTGCTGTGGCCGTCGTTCGCCGTTGGCCTCTTTATTAGATGGATGTGAAGAATGCTTACCTCAATGGAGACCTCGAAGAAGAAGTGTACATGCAACCACCCCTTGACTATACTCACTCAGGCCATTAAGTTTGTCGCCTTCGCTGTGCTCTTTATGGCCTCAAACAGGCACCTCGAGCTTGGTTTGAAAAGTTTAGCTCCGTTGTTACTTAACAAGGTTTCACTTCGAGTCCCCATGACACTGCTTTCTTTGTTCGAAGATCCTCTGTTGGTATCACTATTATTCTTCTTTATATTGATGACATGATTATTACAGGAAATGATTCTGCAGGTATCCGCTCTCTCCAGCACTTCCTTAGTCAGCATTTTGAGATGAAAGATCTAGACACTCTTAGCTATTTTCTTGGGCTTGAGGTTACCTCATCCTCTGATGAATACTATCTTTCACAAGCTAAATATGCTTCTGATCTTTGCTCCAAAGCCGGTATCACAACAACAAGATTGTTTCCACTCCCTTAGAATTCAATGCCAAGCTCACATCTTTGGATGGTGAACCTATATCAAATGCTACTCGTTACTGTCAGTTGGTTGGTAGTCTGATTAGGGATGACAATTTTTGCTCGACCCGCAGGTACCCGGCCTGGCCTAACCCTAATGGGTCAGGTTTTACTCGATCCGATAAAGAATAGGGTTGGGTTTGGGTTTTAAAAAAAAAAAACTCGAAGCGGGTCTGGGTTTTTGCAAAAACTCGGCTCGAACCGGGACCCGACCCGACCCGATCCGATCCGATTATATCCTAATTACTAAAACACCCTTATATATATATATATATATATAGTTATAAACCTTGAAATCTATTCCTAATTCCTCTAATTTCAGCTCTGTCTCACACCTCACACTCACAGCCGCACATTCATTTCAGCTCACCACTTTCACTTACTCTCAATCTCACCACCAACCCTAGCTCTCACCATTGGTCCAAGATCTCGTTGTCGTCCCAAGCTGTCACCGCCAGTCAATCTAAGGTCTGTCATCGCCGGTTTAGGATTGTTCTGTTCTTTACTTCTCTTCAATTTTTTTTTTATTTTTATATTGATGTATTCGATCTGTTCTGTTCTGTTCTTGATAAATCAAATATATTTGATTTCTCTTTGCATTTGCCAAAGTCTCTGAGAGGGGTTTTATGAGTTAACTGGCGAGTTTTGTATTTGGTAGGGGTTTTGTTGATTTCTTGAATTTGCCGAGTCCTATGTGCCGAGCAAAGGTATGTTTTTTAATTTTTTTTTTCCAAAACTCATCAATTTCTATTTTGTTGATTCGTATTATTTTTGTGCCCAAACTGAGTCCATGTATTCATCAAAGAGGGGTTTTGTTGATTCATATTATTGATTTATATTATTTAAAAAACAAATTAAATACAATGATTCATATTATTTATAAAAAAAAAAGATTAAAGTCCCTGTATTTTATTTTGTTGATTGATATTATTTAAATTTTGGGTGTATGGTTTGGTTTGTCAATATATGTTAAAGCCTTGTTATGTTAGCTATAAAAAAGTGAGTGGGACATTTCATTTTTGATGAGTGAATAATTGAGTGTAGTTTAATGGAAAAATAAATTCTATGGGAAAATGTTTTTCAAAGAAAGTGTAATTGTTTATTGAAAGAAATTGTGTTTATTGTTTTTTGTGTTTGTTGTGAATGTAATGCCTAAAACGGAGATAAGAGACTCAAAAAAATCTGGTTCTCCCTCACCAAGTGGCTCTCCCTTGAGAACGGAATGTTGTCCCTTGCCAGATATGTGGTCTCCTTTGCTATTTTCACGATCACCTTCACCATTGTCGCCTTCTGGCAGCTTACCCTTAGGATTACCATCACATTTATGCCCATTAAACAATGAGTAAGTGTTTGAATTTGTAGTTAATCATGTTTAATTATGATTGGATTGATAGAATCTGTGAATATTTCTGAATCGGTTTAATTATGAATTTGTGTCCATTAATCAATGAGTATGTGTAATAATGAATTTGTGAATATTTGTTTTGATTGATAGAATTTCTAACTCCCAAACTTCTGAACCAATTGGGAGTCCGAAATCCCTAATAGTGGATTTAGTGGGAGAGGACTTAGAGGTAGAGGAACAAGAAGGGGACAGATGAAGAGGGAGAGCAAGATGGTACAAATAAGGATGTGGATGCAAGTAGAAAAAAAAAGACTACCTTAGATGTTTGGGATCATTTTATAAGGAAGAAAGTTGATGGGAAATTTAAAGCGCAATGCCATCATTGTGGCAAGCTTTACTTGGGTGAGTCTAGCCAAGGTACATCCCATTTGCATAATCATTTAGCAAGATGTCCACTGTTAAAGTTTAAAGATATAAGGGATATGCAACAACAAGTGTTAATTAGACAACAAAATAAGGTGGATGGAACGATGGGTTTAAATGCTTACCAATTTGATCAAGTCAAAGTGAGAAATAATCTTGCTCGTATGGTCATCCTAGACGAATACCTATTTTCAATGGTTGACCACGTTGGGTTTAGAGAATTTGTGAGTTCTCTTCAACCTTTGTTTAAGCTTATCTCAAGAAACACTTTGAAGAGTGACATTCTTAAAATTTATGATAATAAGAAGGAGAAACCTTTGAAGATGATGGACAAGAATGGAAGTAGGATGACAATTACAATTGATATGTGGACTTCAAGTAACAAAAAGAGAGGGTTCTTGGTCATTACCGCTCACTTTATTGATCAAACTTGGACGTTGCAAAGCCGGGTTTTAAGGTAATTTTTTGATCTATAAATGTTAAATCTATTAAACCATATAAATTGAGTTTATGATATTGGGTTAAATTGAATGTTAAAACTTTATGTTTAGAATGCTTATTGAGTTATGTTAAATTGAATGTTTAGACTTTATGTTAAATTGAATATTTATTGAGTTATGTTATAATAATTCCTATTGTTTTTCTAGGTTTGTTTATGTTCCTTCTCCACACACGAAAGATGTCCTTGCTGAAGTCCTTGTTGATTTTTTTTTTAGAGTGGAACATTGATAGGAAGTTGTCCACAATAACTTTCGATAATTGCAGTACTAATGATGCCATGATAAGACTTCTTTTGAACAAACTTGATACTAGTTCTCTTATGTTGATCTATGTTGCATATGAGGTGTGCTGCATATATTTTGAATTTGATTGCTCAAGATAGGTTGTCTCTTATTGGTGATGGTATTGAAAGGATTCGTGATAGTGTGATTTATTGAATTGGATCACCAAAAGAATGCAGAAATTTGATGAAAATGAATGTCAATTGCGTGTTCAATGCACCAAAGAGTTGGTCTTAAATTGTAAGACACGTTGGAATTCAACTTACTTAATGCTTTCTACTGCATTGATTTATAAAGATGTTTTTTCTTGTTTAGCTAAACATGAAGCATCTTATACTTATTTGCCACATGACTATGATTGGAAGGTAGCAAAAAAAATTTGTAGGAGGTTGGAGTTGTTTCATAGTGTGACTGAGTTTTTCTCTGGTTGTAAGTACCCCACAACTAATATGTATTTTACTTTGGTGTGTGAGTTGAAAATTGTATCAAATGAATGAAGTTTGTCTTCAAATGAGATGATAAGTACAATGGCAAAAAGCATGCTTGCTAAATTTAATTCTTATTGGGCTAATGCTAATGTTGTTATGGCCGTTGTGCTATCTTGGATCCAAGATATAAGATGAAGTTATTAGAGTTTTATTATCCTAACATTTATGGTGATTGAAAAAATTAAGAATCTTTGTTATGATTTGCTTGATGAGTATGGAAATGTAAATGAGTCCCCTATAGATAATGAAGGAAGTTCTCATATGCCTGCAAGTACTTCAAACTATGTGGCACAAATGAAATTTAGGTTGAGTGGGGCAATATCATCTTTTGATTTGTTTGTGAACAATAGTTCAAGTAGTTCAAAGAAACATGGGAGTGCTAGAATGAAATTTGATTATTTCATTGATGAGGGAGTGTTGAAGAGGAATGAAGACTTTGATAAAGGATTGCAAGAGATATTTTAGCCATTCCTGTCACAACTGTTGTTTCAGAATCTACCTTTAGCACTAGTGGGAGACTGTTAAATCCACATCGTAGTAGGTTTTATCTCAAGACTATAGAGGCAATGATGTGTGCTCAAAATTGGTTATGGAGTGAAGTCAATGGTTAGCAATTGACTAATTTGTATTTATAAAATCAAAATTGTATTTTTATATTTGCTGGTTATAATTTGATGAAGTTTATTCAATTTTTTATTTCATTGTTGTTGTAGGTTCTTCAACTATGTCTGGAGATTGTACACTTCAATCAATTCTTGATGATGGGGAGCCTAATGAAAAGGATGGGAGTTGTGTCACAGCTGTGGAGGATTAAATTTTTTGTATTAATTTAATAGTCTTTTTAATTTCTTAGACTTGTTGGATTAATTTGTGGGTTTATAATTATTCTAAACTTGTCACTTGTGGGATTTATTTTGTAGTTTTTTAATTTCTTGGACTTGTGATACTTATTTCTTGGACTTGTTGGAGGGTGATTTTAGTTATGATTTATTGATTTATGATTAATTGAATATCTTAACTAGGTGATTTATTGATTTATAAACTTAGCTATGATTTATTGATTTATAATTAACAAGTGATTTATATTGATTTATGATATTAGCTATGGTTTATTGATTTATAGATTTATAATTAACAGGTGATTTATTAATTTATGATTAATAGCCTATAATTTGGACTGATTTGGCATTTGGGCCACGTTATATAGGCTTGAATCTGCACGTCATAGAGCTTGAATCTAGGCAAAAATGAATTCGAGCTTCAATTCATATATATATATATATATATATATATATTGGGGGTTGGGCCATGATTTGGGCTGCGGATTAGGCCCAAATCTGGTAGGGCTAAATGGGACCCGCAGGGCCCAGCGGGGTGGGTTTGAGCTCCACATAAAATACCCGTTTATTAAATGGGCTGGGTTTGGGTAACAATTCCGGGCTTGCGGGGCGGGTTCGAGTATGAAAAAACTCGGCCAGTTGCCATTCCTAAGTCTAATCTATCTTATCGCCACTCGCCTTGATATTTCACATGCCGTATGGTTAGTAAATTCATGGACGCCTCTCGTTCTGTCTACTATGCTTTTGTTCTTCGAATTCTCTGAGTCATCAAGGGTACACTTTATAATGGTCTTCACTACTCCTCTCGATCTTCTCTTGAGCTCCATGCTTATTCAGATGCAGATTGGGCCGGTGATTCGACTGATCGATGTTCCATCATAGGTTTTTGTTTCTTGTTGGATAATTCTCTTGTCTTATGGCGTAGCAAGAAGCAGGACGTGGTTTCTCGTTCCAGTATCAATGCTAAGTGTCGTGCTCTTGCCGACACCACTTGAGAGCTTGTCAAGCTTTGATGGCTCTTGGTTGACATGGATGCTTCACAGCCCACTGCTACTCCTCTTTATTGTGATAATCATAGTGTTATTTACATTACTCATAACGATGTCTTCCATGAACGCACCAAGCACATTGAGATCGACCACCACGTCACTCGCTAGCATCTTAAGCTATTCTCCATCTCCTCTGCCGACCAACTTGATGATATCCTCACCAAAACTCACCTGCCTGGTTGTCTTTGAAATCTTATATCCAAACTCTAGTTGGCTTACTTCTTGCCACCTCGAGTTTGAGGGGGGATGTTAGTATATAGCTTAATGTAGCCTAGCCCATCGTGCTTAGCCTAGTATACTGTACTTGTAGTATACTTATATTACTTGTACTTCACATATACTTAGCCTATATAAGGCTCTCTATTGTACAGGGATTGCACACACAGAATATACATCAATATACAGACTATTCAGTCTTTCTCTCTCTCACTTTATATTCTTAACAATTATTAGACCCTAATGTAACATGATGCTAGCTAGTCGACCTTTTAAATCACAAACTTATAAGATGAACTATATAGGGTGGATAACACATCCAATATATATAATACATTCAATCAATTATTTGAATGCTTGTGAAGAGTTTTATAACTTAATTAATTAGTATTTTTTAGTGTTTTCAATA
Source organism: Quercus glauca (assembly GCA_023736055.1). Lineage (NCBI taxonomy): Eukaryota > Viridiplantae > Streptophyta > Magnoliopsida > Fagales > Fagaceae > Quercus > Quercus glauca. The sequence continues at coordinate 94,018,296 of CM043316.1, read as the reverse complement.
AAGATATCCAAAATTCAAATCATCTCTTCTAAATTATCAAAATTAAATAAAATTACGTGGATAGGGAAAAAAGCTAAGAAGTAAAAACCCATCAATTTAGGAAAGTATTATCTTCTTCTTATAGATCTGTTGTCTTTTTTCTTTCTTATTAATTTTCATTGAACTTTTTTTGGTTCTTCATTTATTTTTCATGGACCTTCTGCAGATTTGGTCTTAAGTTTGACCTATGGTACCGCAAATTCCACACCACCAACAATGGGTTCTTTTTGTTTGTCTTTCAATAGAGCTTTTATGATTTGTTTGACCTGTGGTACCTGTGTAAACAGAAATATTGCCTAGAAAAGTGTAGCTCAATTAGGCCTTACAGGGCTTGGCTTTGATGGAAGGCCATGGCCCCTTTAATTATTAAGTTCAGAATCCATTAGTCAGAAATGATTTGGAAATAATTTTTTAGTTGTAAGGGCCCATAACCCAAAACCAATTAGGGCTGTAAATTAATATGAGTCATGCTAACGAGTGCCTTTAAGGTACTTTTTAAGAATTTATTTTAAGAAAATTTTGACATCACTTTTATGGAAAATGAAAAAAACTGTCAAAATATTAATTGTTTTTTTTTTCTTTTCTCATAAAAATTTTCTTAAAATAGATTCTTAAAGAGTACCCTAAGGGCACTCCTTAGCATTTTCCAATTAATATAACTATTGATAAACAACTCTAGCTTGTTTAGCCAACTCTAGTTTAAGCTCAAATTTAGACTTAACTACTAAACAAGCTAAGCTCAAATATAAAAACATGTTTGTGAAAATAAGGCTTGATTTAATTATATATAATATTATACTTTTATATGCATACTTGTTTAAGAATATTCTTACTTAAAATTAAACTGCATAAGTTTGTAAATAGATTTATATGATATCAAATTATTATTTGTACTTTATTAATTACATAAATAGGTCCATTCATGATTCTTAAAAAAAAGGGTCCATTCATAGTAAAAAAATCATAGATTTGAGAGAGGTAAAAAATTTTAGTCATTATTTTATTATATATGAGAAAAAATAAGTTAATAAAGTAGTTTATGAACACGCTTGAGCTTGTTTGAAGAGAAAATAAATAAAACTTGAAAACGTAATCTTATTAGTGATAAGAATGAGCTCAATTCAGAATAAAATTAAATGAACAACCTGAATTCTTAACTTTTAATACTCGACTCGTTTGCAACCTTAAAACCAATCACATCTAAGTCATCTACCACTTTGTTGATGTTTATAGAATGTGTCTGAAACATGTATCAAGCGTCTTAAATGAAAAATCCACAGTTCAATAATATCTGAGCCTAAAATAGAAAGCCTTTTTTTAAAAGAAAAAAAGAAAGATTGCAGTACAGATATCAACAAACAAAAGCCAAGATCTTCTTATAAATTGAAAATGTCCAAGCTCCTCAAAAGAAACTAATGGTAAAAAATATGGACAAATGTTTACATCCAATAATCTCAACCTTAACGTTTGGAGAACTGTGGGGCTTTACGAGCTTTCTTGAGACCAACTTTCTTCCTCTCAACAACTCTCGAGTCCCTAGTCAGAAGCCCTTCCCTTCTCAGAGGCACTCTGTGGTCCTCACTCACCTTTAGCAGTGCGCGAGCAATGCCAAGGGAGATTGCCTGAGCCTGACCGGAGAGGCCACCCCCATGAGCTTTGACAAACACATCATAATTACTTTCATATCCCAAGGCTACTAATGGGACTTTGACATACTGAAGCCACAATGGATTGCCTTGAAGATATTCCTGCACAACATTAACATGCAGAATCACAAAGATCATGTGAATAATTCAATGAAACTGTTCGGAGAACAGAATAGTTATTGCAATTCACTAAGACATATCCATCATACAAGAATTTGCTCCAAAAGAAAAACCAAAATTAGTTACCCTATAGGGTTTAAAGGCCATCCTTGGACCGTGCGTGATTTCAGAAGGCTTATAGTTCACATATCATACTCAAGTCCATGGTATCATCACTCTATTGCAACACAACTGAAATATTTCATGGATATGATTACAATATGGCATCTCATTCATGATTGGGGGACAACAAAAATCATTGGCACATTTAACCAGCTAGAGATTAGAAAACTGAACCTTTTTTTTTTTTTTTTTGATAAACGAGGTATTCAGACCTCTTTAAGTATCCGACTATTCCCTTGGGCATGTCAGCAGTCCCCCCGTCCCATCCACACCATGGGAGTGGCCCCAAGATGCTGTCAAGAGGTTTCAAGCCTAGGATCTCAATATTATGTGACTTTAGGAGCCACTAAACCAACCCCTTGGGGTTAGAAAACTGAACTTTAACACTCAATATACTATGTCACTTATTGGTTTGTTTCAAAACAATATGATACAAGCTTTAATCAAATAAGATCATGCAATTAAGTAACTATCAACAAACAGAAACACAGAGTTTTGCAAAGTACTAGAAAGGTGAGAGAGTAAAATTCAGCTCATGACAATTGAATAATGTACTGCAAATACAAGACTGATGGTAGGCAATAAAAACATACAAAAACTTAAACAACTAAACCTTAGTCCCAATGGGGTCGGCTATGGATCCTCATTCCTCAACAGACTAGTCAGAGTCGGCCACAGTCAGCTAACATATTGTACAAAAATAACCATCTCACGAGAAAAGATCCTATTTTGCCTACTTCCATAAAATTATTTTCTTCTAATTTTTTTATAAATTCGATAATTACAATGGGGAGGTGGATTTGAACACGATATGCCAGTTGAGCTACAAGGTTATCGGGTTCTTTTAACTTGAGATTAGATAACCCATTAGTTAACAAACTCTGGGGCATTACAAATTTACAAACTTTATACCAAAGTTCATATTACAAAATAATCAAAATTCAATTATCGGTTAATTGAGATTTTTTTTTTTTTAAATTTTACCTTGGCGTCGCGGTAATTGATGATAAGCTTTCCAGTGCCTTCTTGGAGGACAACACGAGCGATGGCACATTTTCTCCGGCCAGTGCCGATGATAGTTTGGGCGGCGAACCCACCCGGAAGCCTCGACTTCACGTACTTCTTTAGGTCCGCCGTCTCCACCTCTTGAGGCGAAGCCACCGTGGCGAGCACCACCAGAGGACGAGGAGGAGTCCTGGTCGAGAGCGAGAGTGAGTTGGGTCGAGCGAAAGAGAGGCTGTTAGGTTTGTGTGAGATTTGGGACGAAAATGAGAGAGAAGAGAGGGAGGAAGTCAGTGAAGATAATAACGCAATTGTTGACATTTTCTTACAATTTTATTTTTTGTTTTCTGTGAGATTTGAGTCTCGGAGAATCGGAGCTACGAGCAGAGAAGAGCAGCCACTAGCTACTCTACTGTGTACTTGGAGACTTTGGGAGGCTTTGGGATAATGATGATCACTTCAGATAATGTGATCTCTGTTAGTCCACGGCCTACCAAACGACGTCGACTTGGATATTCAATGGTAGCCGTTTTATCTTTTTGTTTTTGGGACGACACAATCTCTTTTATATTGTTACGTCCAAAGTGGTCGCCTTAATAAAGGTATCAATGAGTTATTGTCTACGGCCTTAAATTTGGTCCACTTGCTTCCATTTTAGACTAATTAGGTATTAAATTGATTGTTTTTTTGTAGATTATCTTTTCAAGTTAACTCACAAATTATAATTTTTTTCCCTTCATTTTTGAGTTGAAAATGATAAAATTTTATTATATTTTGGCTAAACTTTTAGCTTTGAGTTAAAAAATACATAGAAAATATACAATGGAAATTAGAAATATGAGCCCTAAAAATACAATAAAAATAATAAATATTTAAAAGTCTTATTCGGTCCACATTGGTTCTATTTGGTTCATTCTGTCCTTTTCAGTACAATTTGGTCTTATTCGGGCCATTCTGTTCAATCAGGTCTAATTCGGTCCAATTTGTCCACTTTGGTTCTATTCGGCCCACATTAGTTCTATTCGGTCCATTCTGTCTAATTCGGTACTGTTTAGTCAACATTAGTTCTTATTTGGTCCAGTCTGTGCACTTCAATTCTATTCAATCCAATTTGGTCCTGTTCAGTCCATTTGTTCTTATTTGGTCCAATTTGCTTCTAATCGGTCCACTTTATTCCATTTGGTTCAATTCAGTCCATTCGGATACTTCGGTCCATTTTGGTTTACTTCGATCTATTTTTGTACACTTACACAACGAGGAAAAACATGCTTGGGTTGAAAGTACCTATTGTAAATCCAAATTTAGTAATATATATATATATATATATATAAACCTTAAACTCGTAATATTTAAAATATTAAGCATAGTATTTATTGTTGTTACACTCGTAATAGCCTTTTGTGTATTTGTAGCCATCAAAGACTGTCCACACGGCCGTTCGGGCCAATATTGAAGTTCAAGGAGGCGATGAAGGAGATGAAGACTGAGGGAGTTGAGCTTCGGCAAGGGTTACTTTACTTTTGAGTTTACCTTTATTTTTCTAGAACAAGGTCAGTTGATTATTTAAGTATCTTAAGAATAGGAGTCCAAAAAAAGAGTATCTTAAGAATAACTTTATTTACACCAGTAATATCCATTTCTGGTTGTGATTGCAAAACTTGAGCATGCGTAGAATTGCTTCAAATAGCAACCAGAATTGACTAAAAAGTGAGAAGTGGACACAATTTCATCAGAATGAGATATCCATGCACCCAAGATTTTAAGGATCTGATTACATTATTGGTCAGAAATTCGTTAATCAACTTATTGTCTCAATATAGCTGAAATTTGCAAATCACTCCTGAGAATACAAAATTGATCATGACCAAATCCACTCCTATATATTAGTAGAATAAAGACTATTTTAGCTCGTTGCCAACTAATCGATCAAAGGGATTTTCTTGCTCAAGAGTACGATCCATGGGTAACATTTTGAGTAGTTCCATGATGTAATTCACACCTTTCTAAACGTCTGCATAGAATTGACAAAAATTGCTTGATACAACATTGGTTCAATCTACCAATGGTTTCCGCAACAATGTTGCGTTTGTGAATTTAGATCACTCTTCAATAATTGTTCCTCCTCCCCATTTCTTCACACGGCTGTCTGCTTCTTCAGCCTGCAAATTTGACGAGCGATGATTTTTAGTTAAAACAATGAATAATTTTGGCTCCAAAATGCTTTATAGTAAAAATACTTACTTCTTTTCTCCAGTTTGTTATTGAAGTGACCACAATCAAGATTATAGTTTGCAAAACAATGCCTCCAATCATACCTGACCATATACCCTGCAACTCAGAACCAGTAAAATGTTAGGCGAAGAAAATAAAAGAAGGGTCTCTAAGAAATAAAATGGTGTACCAAACTAAGATGGTTGATGCATTCAAAAAGTCCATGATAATAGATTAACAGTATTAGTATCTTACCTCAGCTCCAAAACCAAATGTGAATCCCAATAGTATTCCAGCTGGCAATCCAACAATGTAGTAGCAGCCAATGTTGATGTATGCGACAAGAGATTGCCATCCAGCTCCAACAGCAACACCTTAATCAACAGAGGCAGCAAGAAAAATTAAGTACTAAGAATGAAACTTTGAATGAACTAATATTATACAAGAGTATCTTCGTCTGGATACAAGATTTTGTTTTTCTTGTACTTACCAGATAACACTGGTTGAAGGCTGTTTAGAAGTACTGTGATTCCCAGCAAGAGAGCAAGTTGGGTAGTTTCCTCAGCAACGGCCACACTAGTGGTGAAAAGGTATGGGAAATAATCCCTTGTTGCATATACTACGGCCATGCAAACAACCCCTATGGAAACAGATGTCATAGAAACCACTAGCACTGCAAATTTTGCAGTCCGAGCCTTGCCAGCTCCAAGTTCATTTGATACTCTCACACTGTTAATATCAATAGTAAGTTCATCATATTTTCTCTATTTACTTACTGAGAAGACAAGGGAAAAAAAACAAGGAAATGGAATATAAAATTTTGAATGGTAGTTGTAAGATACCAAATTTTTATACAATCTTGTCAGAAATAAATTGAACTGCCCTGGAATTTTAATTTTGAAAAAAAATTCTTGATTGACTTGCAAGTGGTTTACAAATAATTTAAAAAAAAGAAAAAAGAAAAAAAGAAGAAGGGCAAAGCATGTAGGGTACATTACCTTATTGCAGCATTGAACCCAAGTGCAATCATCGCATCCCATCCTTGTATGTTCATGCTACAAAATTATAATAATAAGGTTTAGGAAACAACTTATTCTTACTGTATCTTCCTAAGATAGAAAATTTAGATGATATATGGAGACTTTATGAAAATGAAAGATTTATTTAAGCTCATTTTGTTGGGTATACTCGTGTGGGTGGAAATCTCACATGGAGAGAGAAAAGAAGTTGAGAAATTAATATAACATAATTGGGTTCAAACCCATAAGTTTAACTTTTGGGTTAAGTAGTGTACTTATATGTTATATTAATACCTTAAATGCCATTAAAAGATATGCTGGTGATACGACAGTTTGCAGTGAGCATAAAACTCAGTGATTTTTGAAGTATGAACTATTATGAACTATTAAGCATGCAAATGGCAATATATGGAGGTGATGGTGAAGCACCATACCAAATAGAGATGGCATCAACTGGTATAAGAGGATTCGGCAGACGACCTGTTATAACTACCAGTATCATCAGGTACCAAAACTCCAAGCTGCAAATCAATTTACAGAACAAACTCAGTATCAGCCAATGTAGTATGACTCACTAAGTAAAAAGGAGGAGAGTAGCATACCATAACATTACAGCAGAAGCCAATGAAAGCTTCACAAAGCCCCACAAGTCTGCAAATGCTAGCCATGAGAATCCGGCCCAAGCACCATCGGACTTGGTATAGAAAATGTAAGCCAATTGACCAAGAACAATGAGCCACCATGATGTGTTCAAAGTGATTGCCGCTCCAGTTAAGCCCCACCCAAGATGCAATATTAGCAACCAACTGAAAAATGCATGTATCACCAGTACCGCAACCGATATATATGTAATGACTAGGACTTTTCTCTGTGCTTGTAGAAACTTTTGGATTGGAAAATTGAGTGCGTATGCGAACAACTGTGGAAGCATCCATAGAGCAAATTTCCCTGCAGCAGAAAATCCAGTCAAACTCAGAAGAATACACAACCCATTGAAGCTCTAACTTTTGCAGTTTTTTTTTTTCTTTTGAAAAAAAGTTCATATGTATTCAACAGCAAAACACAAACAAAACAAGCAGCAAGCTGCAAAGAGTTACAAAAACCAGGACAAATTAGCAGGGGAATTTGTATTACATTAGCAGCAGTTCAAACTAACAGGAAGCTCCAAAAAAAACCACCACATTGACCACAAGGTTAAATTACCAAGTAAAAACAGAAAGGGGAGTCCCCCTTATGCAGCCTATTTATCAAAGACCCGCAAAGCCCATCTATCAAAGTTCTTTAAAAATAATTATAAACAAAATAGAAAAGTTGAAAATATTTTTTCTACTACTAAAAAGAAAGTTCTAAACATAAATTTTATACTATTAACTTAACAACAAAAAATAAAATAAAAGTAGTGTTAATAGTGAGTTTTACTGTTCATCTCTCACAATTTATCCCTTTAACAAGCTGTAAAAAAAAGTTGTGAAATAAACTGTGTTCATAACAAAGTTGTTAACTCAAACTTAAGCAAGTACTACTTGGTTCATTGCATGGTTTCCAAATGTGGGTATGATCAACGAAATATAGATAATCTATACAGGTTTAATAACTGTAATGATCGTGTAGATATAATAAGAGCAGAGCAATGAAGACTGACCAGCTGCCTCAGATATCTCTTCGGTCTCTCCAATTAGCTCTAGGATAGGAGGAGACCAAACATAGATTGGAACCAAAACTAAAGCCGTAGTCAACAAAATGACCCATGATCTTTGCATGTACACTCCCAACATCCTGATTTGCCCTGCACCATATGCTTGCCCGCAAAGTGTCTCCAATGCACTTCCCATTCCCAACTGATTTCAACCAAAAATTCCAAAAAGAAAAGAGAGAGAGAGAGAGAAAAGATTATCAGGTTCTGCATTTAACATTCTCAATGTTGATATGGCTAAAGCTCATTAAGTATATGAGTTATGACATTCTGCGATTGGAAAAACTTTGTGTGTTACCAATGCAAGTTATGTTTCACATTTTTCTTACATAATCTTGCATTTGCAGTAAAGTGGCAAAAGCCAAATGGTAACGTGGAACATGAGTATGTTTAGATTCTAACAGTTCATCTTAACTAGTGCCAACATAGGCATCAAAGCTTAAAAAATAATAAATATTCAATTATAAGTTACAATACACATTTTTTTATTATTGAAAAATACAATTGTCAATGTTCATTAGTTTACACGCACAAATTCAATGTGGTCGTATGTTCTTTTTTTCCCTTGATACTTGCATATAGTTTGACTTTATTTTTTTCAAAGAAAGGTTCTAAAGTTACTTATTGGTTTACTACAAAAGGCTTATAAACTAATGTTAGTTTATAAGGTTTATGTACTAATATTAATAGTAACTCTAGTATCACTTTTTTTTTTTTTTGAAAATATATTATAAAAACACCACTCAACAAAATATTAAATATACCTTAACTTGTGTCTTGAGGACTCCTATTACTAAAAGTCTTTTAAACATAGAAAAACTTTTGTTAATGGTTGTCCTAAGGGCACAAGTTAAGGTGCATTTAATATTTCATTAAATGATATTTATAAAATTTTCAAGAAATAAAGTCAAACCATATACAATTATTAAGAAGAAACAGTACAATCACAATGAATATGTAAATGCAAACCAATAAATTATTGATATGTGTATTTTTGTTTTTGAAAATGTGCATTACAACTCATAATTAAATATTTATGATTCTTTAACTTTAAATTGCATTCTTATTGGTGCTGTTAACGATAATAGTAGATTCCAAATAGATTTAATTAATCAAACTTATTACTTTTTTTATTTTTATTTTTATTTTATATACGAGATAGAATTTCTACTCTAGCATAATCTAAATGTATATGTGTGTGAAGCTCCCTCCGGGAGACTTAAACCTCTGCCTTTGCCCTCTACACCCTACAAACACTTATACTTGTGGAGTGACCATCGCACCAAGGGTGCGCGGTGATTAATCAAACTCATTACTATTATGTGAAAGAAGTGATCATAATTGTAGAATATTGATAAAAATAGTCAACTTGTAATTATGACACAGTCTCACATATAAATGGAAACTATAATTATGACAGTCTCACATATACATGGAAACTAAGTATTTTTTAATTTTTTTAATATAAGATAGAAATTCTACTTTAACCTAATCTAAGTGTATATATGTGTAAAACTCTCTCATAGAAACTTGAACCCTGGCTCTTGCCCCCCCAACACCCTATAAGTACTTATACTTATGAAGTGACCATGCTAAGAGTGCACAGTGATAGAAACTAAGTACTGAGTTCTAACTCCTATGTACATGTAAGAAAAGTGTTTGTATCTCCAAAAAAAAAAAAAAGTGTTTGAAAAAATCCACAATTATTGCCACAATCATGGTTTTAAAAACCGAACCGGACATTAAACCGTTTTTTTTTAAATTTTCGGTTCAACCCCGGTTTTTGGCCGGTTTTCCGGTTATTGACCGGTTTTGAGGCTTTTTACTGGACTGGATTGGCTCCCAATTCCCGGTTGAACCAGTCGGACCGACCGGTCCGGTCCGGTTTTTAAATCAGTGGCCACAATTCTAACATGTTTTATTATAAATGGTTAAAAAAACAATTAATAGATACATATGAAAATAATAGTTTACAAATCACAATATCATACGTCATTAAGTTGTAATAAAGTGTAAGCTGGTAGAAGAATTTAAAATGTTAAACAAGCATGTTATACTTTTTGGCTTTTGCCTTCTCATGATCATTAGACCAACTAACAGTGTAACGGACCCATACTTGACTTCGCCTAACATTTTTTTAGTGGTGATTATTTCACACATTATCGTATATAAGTACACACAAAGACTTTTTTGCACCGAACTCGTCACTTGAAGTCGCAACTTCCCACGAGTTTACCGCAAAAAGGTGCTTGTATCAGTTGTATGTATATCATGTGCAATAATATGTGAACCAGGTATTACCTTCCTATTTAATTATCCACCCAATTCTTTGTGGACTTTAAGAACACAGTAAAACGACGATAGTTTGATAGCCAAAAAAGGAAGACAAATACTTCAAAAAAATAATTACCATGACACCAAAGGCAAGCCCAGCAATGACCGAGTTTTCAACTGACACAGCTGCGAGCTCGATCTCTCCGACGAGACCCGCAAAAGTCTGAGTGAGTGCACCCAGTGAGTACTGACATATTGCAGTGAAGATTGCTGGGCCGGCAAGCTTCCATAGCTTCTTTGACTCTACACCAAAGTCCTTAACAAATCCCAATTGCTTTTCTTCTTCAAGGTTGCTGTGGTTATTGGTAAGAAGCGGTGTGTCTGCGGCCATGGCTTCCACAACCTTTACTACGCAGCCACTGGTTTAGCTAGTGCTATAATATATGTTTGATGTTTATGCATAGACTAAAGTCTCTCTTTATCTTATATGCAAGATTTTTAAGTTAAGGTAACAATCTGTGATTCTTGGTCTAACCAGGCAGGTAAGGAACTAAGGGTAAGACCTGTTTGTGTTTGAAAGGTTGTTATAACTTATTTATTCGTTTGAATGTGAGACCTTTTGTGAGACGGGAGAGTGGAGACTAATCTATAATGTGACCAACTGGACATATAGCTTCCTGGCCCCACAAATTTTTAATTATTTATATGATTTATGTGTGTTAACTTTCAAAATTAAAATTTTAGGAGTTTGGCTTTCAAAAAAAAAAAAAAAAAAAAAAAGAATTGGCCCTAAAAAATTAAAATAGTATTTTAGGGAACTTTAAATGAAAAATAGTTTTGAAAAAAAAAAAATCAAAATTACAAATAAACTATACACATTTTATAAAAACTCTACTCAAATTCATTACTTTTTTTTTTTTTTTTTTTACAATAATACATAATATACATTATATCTTCTAAGAGGCTCATTTGTTTTTGTCCATCGAACTGTAGTTGTCACGAAGATTGTCACGTGCCGTACATATAATAGGCCTCCAATGAAAAAATCCAATGAGCAATCTATCTTTTTTTTTATAGCAAAATGAGCAATATATCTAGGTGGGGACCAAGAGAGGAAAATTAATTAATATTCAGCAAAAAAGAGAGGCAAATTAATATTAACTGGTACTTGTCTTGTTGTGGAAAATTGTGGCTATTGACTATTACTGTAAAAGAATATACTACAATACAGTGAATTTTGCACAGATTCTTCATTGAATTGCAAGGAAAAAAAATTTAGGATTTTTTTTTTGTACATACCTACTGTTAATGACATCCGCATCACTTGCTCGACAAATGGAACGTGGAATGGTAAGCGACCTAACAGTAACATATGGGTTAGCTTCAATGCTTCTAGTAACATAATTGGAACCGAAGTTACAAAAGAGTTCAAAGATCACTGGGAAACCAGAATGTTAGGTGGCCTCGGCGTTACTGCTGTACCAAAATGTTGTACTTCTTGCATTATTTTCCTCTGTTTTGACCGAATTACAGAAAAGGGAAATAAATTCATAAAGCATTTGGGAGTTGGGTCACAGGATAATAATTAGGAAAGAAACAGATGTGAATCTTTCTATCATACATACACAATTGGCTAGGTCCCATTCGACAATATCATGGGGTCACAAATTACGAATTTATATCCAAAATTCGTAATTTGTGTGTTTATATATATATATATATATAATATTTAATATTTGTATATATGTCTTATTTATAATTTATTTATTTGTAATATTTTATTATCATCTCCCAAAACACTGGTTTTCCCTACCTTTTAATATTTTAAGATTGATCACCACTTTTTTCTTTCATCTCTATTTTATTAATGTCAAAGTCATCTTATTAGAGATAGAAAAATACCTCCAATTCATCTTGCCTCCAACTTTTTGTCCCACTTTTCTACCAAATGAGTTTTTCTCGCCCTAAGAGGGGATGGCTACCCTTAATCTAACCCCACCCTGCCTTCCCCCGTTGCTCACATCTCATTACTTATGAGCAGTATGTTAATGTAATGCAAAATTAAATAAAAATTATGTTTAAATGGCAAATTCACAAAAATATCATTTGTGGGGCCAGTTGCCTGAAAAACTAACAGGGTCCGTAAGAGTGGGCTTGCGGCCCAAAGGCCCAAACCTAGGATACTCATCCGTCCGAGGATGCTCCCTCGTCCGAGGATGGCGTCCGAGGATAGAGTTCATTCCGTAAACCAACTTTGGGAGTAGGTGTGACTATCTCAGTTGCCAGGGAATTCCACGGAATTACATGTAAGCTGGATTAAATGAATATTGATTAAAGGAGGAAATGGAAAATGTAACAAATATCTCCTAAAAAGCTGCTACCTCCACATTAAATGCATCCCACCTAACTCTCTGGCCGCATTAATGTGGAGGTGATACCTGAGCAACAGTCAAGCAGTCTTACAACCACCAAGCGGAGGATCCGGGACGTGCTGGATGGGACAGAAAGATGGTCCCAAAAGGGAACTTACACGTGTACGGTGAAGACGCACCGGGAAAGCAGTATATAAGAAGAAGTTGAAATACTTGGAAGGGACTTTTTTTTTAGAGAAAAAGAAGAGAGAGGACGCTAAAAGCAGGACTAAGAGAAAAAAAAGAAAGAGAGAAGATCCGTCCCTGGACACTGAAGAAGTTCCTTTTGCCGCAGTAGATCGACGTCCTTTTCTATTGACTGGAGCTAGTTCTTACGCCTGCACTCTACAAATTTCATTGTTAAGGGTCCAATACATTTTGAGTCCCTACATCATTTAATTGATCTGTATACATTTTATCTTTTCTAAAACTATTATTAATATTCTAATGCGTAATATTTAATTTATTCAACAAAAAATGTTGATTTAAAATGTTAAAAAAATATTATTTATGATTAATATAATTTAAGGACAATTAAAAATTATTTAATGAAAAAAAATATTAGTATTATTTTGTGGTTTTAAAATGATTTATACTTAGTTTTGTCACTCTAAAAAAGGGTTATGACTTCGTCAGCATACATATTACATGGTGGACTCATGCGCTAATCTTTTGGCAAACAAGATAACACATTAACGAAATTGAGAGGTTGTACATTCAATTTACTTTCCTCTTTTTTGGCCAAAATTCAAAAATTGCATCCTTTAAATTTGGATAAATTGTTATTTTCATCCCTAAATGTTTTAGTCAATTTAGTCATTAAACTTTAACATTCTTGATAAATTAGTTATTCTGTCCATTACTGTATACTAGCATATAACCCATGCAAATGCATAAATGTATTTAAAATTAAACACAATTTTTATCATAAAAATATAATAATTAGTCAATTTTTTTAAAGTAAATGTAATTAGTCACATATTAAAATTCCTACTTAAATTTAATACTACTTATGATAATTTTTTTTTTAAATTTTTAATAAGATAGAACTTGTGATGATCTTTGTTGTGTAGTGATTTTTATTGAGTATATGTGATTGGGGTTTTTTTTTTTTTTTTTTTTAATAAATTTTATTGTTCATTAATATTAGATTTTTAGTATTTTGCACTCATTAACTCACTTTTTTTTTTTTTGAGAAACACTCATTAACTCACTTGGTACAAAGATTTAAAAAAAATTCATAAAAAAAGATCTATTTTCATATTTTGAGTTGAAATGTAATATTAAAAGTCTGTACCCAATGTGGAACCCTCAGACAATGAAATTATATTGACACAAATATTATTAAATATCATGCAAACGTATTATTTTTTCTACCATTCCATTGGAGGAGAATACTTAATGGACCATGGTTCATGCAACGAAACTATAGTTTGAAAGAACTGGGATTACTTCAAATTTGTTCATATTCTTTTCAAGGGACAAAAGTCCAAAACAATTGGTATAACTTTAAGATCTTGTTGCAGCTTGCAACCCTTCTGACTTTCAGCTCGGGTTTGACTAGAAAGGTAGGTTCCTAAATAAATTTACGTAAAAAATTATGATTTTGTCAAACTAACTTCCAAGGCAAATACCTCATTAATTAAATTCGACAATCACAAATCCTTTAAATCCAAGATTAAGTAATTAATTTCTTATACACATTATTGTAATATATTACCAAAAAAGAATAGCGTGCTTTTAAAAGAGCTGCTTCAAGTTTTGGCTACATTTCAATATAGCTAGGTCCAACTTGTTTTGAGCCAACCATACAAGTAACGAGGAAATTCCATTTCAAACAAATCTCCACAGGGAAAAATACATGTTTTTTTCTTGCTTCTTTCATGGAATCAACAAACTTATATTAATGTGGGCTACATCCAAGATTTGGTGACAACCACCTTTCCGAATGTGAATTTATTTTTATTTTTTTGGGGTGACAACCACCATTTTATTAGTAAGATTTGCTTTTCCGCAGCTATATCGAACACATGCATCCAAATTTTTATTTTATTTTTTTGCTTAATATATCCAAAATGTATTTGATTTTAGTTAATTACTCTGTATCATCGAGTTCCATTGCATCCTTCCTCTTTTGCTTTAATGCCGCCAACAAATCCAAGAACACAAGGTTTTCACAATTTGTTGTTTTACCATTGTTAATTTGGCCTGTTTATAAAATCGGGTCCATATAAAATGATGGTGCAGCCGTTTCAAATTGTGGAAAAAAAAATGATCCTAGTATTGCTACTACAATGCTGCAACCTCAACTTCTATGCCATTATTATGTATGTTGCTACAAGATTACTGCTGTATCGAGCCTCGATGATTAGTACCAAGGTCTCATCTAGCTGTGTGCCATTAACAAATGAACAGAACAGAATACAAGGAGTGAAGCAATTAATTTGGTTTATTAGCAGACATTTCCATGTAGCCCAATTTGATATACTCTTTAAGTTTGTTACAGGACGTACCTGGCACAGCTGGAGTTCCTTGCTCTGAATGTTGATGACTAAGGCACCAAAGGTTATAATCCCTTAAGATGGCAATTTACGCCACGGGCCATAGTTTCCTTTTCATATTTCATCAATCCGAGTAGGTGTCCTAAACACCTATTCAATATCAATACAGCAAATAAATGCACTGTAAGCACTAGTAAGAAGTTCCTAAAATTTTCATTTTACATACCTATAAATTAGTTTGAGACTTATAGTGAAAAACACAGAACATGAATACAGGGCCAAGTTCAATGATTTCTACTATGGTATGGCAGCTTGGAGGTCCAAAAGAATACTCCCTAATTGTGTACCAGTATAAATGTCATCATAAAGTTCTGCCAGTATGAAAATTTTCTGAACATAAATAAATTGCAGAGACTAATATCCTTTTTTTTTTCCTTGGCATGTAAGCTTTCAGCTGCCACACTGATAAATTATGGATCCATGTAAATGATTTCTGCTTGTACAGAGGCTCGCCTGAATCGCAGCAAATCTTTTAGCAATTCCCATCCTCCATTGTTGGAAGCAGGCTTAACAGTCATTTTTTCAAGCCCAGGGGAAGTTGATAGCAGAAGGTTGATGAAATTTAACTCAGGTTTGATACCAGAAATGCCAAGTATTTTCACTAGTCGCAGTTGGTGACAACTCCAATGGTTGTCTTCTTTTATGTTAGTTACTGTTCCCACAGCAGCCTGCTCCTCTGGACGAGCCTACATTAATTCCATGGCATTAAAATCTTTAGAAGTTCCCAATAGTAGATAACTAGATACCAAGAAAAAGATATTGTATAACCAGTTGATGTGTGCGTATGTGAGTGCATAAGGGATCGAACCCTGCAAGTATACTGACCATAGGGGTAGAGATGCCCCTAGACTGAAGGGCCACTGGTTATAAACAATTTATTCATTAGCAGAAGAAACAGGTGTGAGTATCAACATGACATACAAATCAAGTGTCAGTGTGCACATGTCTGATGTTGGTTTACATAAAACTAAGGTAATAATCAAGAGAAAGAACTCACCAAAACTTCTAGTTCTTGCAGATTAGGGGAACTTCTTAAGATGCATAGAGCAGTTAAAACCTCGTCCACATCATTGAAGTTTATGCGTATAGAAAGATAATTGAGATTGAAACATGGATTAGGCAACTTTCCTGGCACAAAGCCAATGGACAAATACTGGAACAAAAAGAAGATAGAACAATGGTATAAATTAACCTCAAATTAATGCAGTAACATCGTGGACCTCCCCTGAAAATTGAATCAGTTCATTGGGATTTACATGACATTATAAGCAACCAAGTTTTGTGGTGCAAATGCTAAGAAATCAGTACAATGACCAAGTAAACATGGAAATGAGATCCTAAACAACCTTGTGCAAACAAGTGTTGAAAGAAGGAAACTCATTTCAAATTTTTAGTAATTTGTAAGGCCAATGAACACATCCACTTTCCAGAGGGCATCTAAGGGTACCTTATATCATACTAACAGAAATATTACCTTCAAAAAGTAACTCTGAATCTCCAACCTTCGGATATGGGGCAGATGAACAAAAAATTTGAGCAAATTGCTAGAGTTGGCATGAGATTGCCTTTTGTCATATAATCCAATGGAAACAACAGCTAATTGGAAGGCATTTTCAAAACTAATGTCATTAAAAACACCTCCAATGTCAAAAAACTGGAGATTTGGTGCCTCAATGTTGAGATAAGTGAAACCATCAAAGTTCATCAATGTCAATCTCTCAAGTAGAGGACAACTAGAAATTAGATTTTCAAACACACCTTGAGCCAAGGTCACATGCTGAAGATCAAGGCTCTTCAAACTCTTGAAGCCTTTAAATGTCGATGGAGGTTTTAGCAAACAATTAAATAACTCTAAATGAATCAAATGTTGGCAAGAAAATAAACAAGAAGGCATCTTGTAGCGTTGCCCTTTCCAAATTTCAAGTATGAATTCTTGGATAGAGTGCCTTGATAGATGAAGAATCCACCGATCAATGTCACTAATACCTTGAAGATCTCGATGTGATAGCTTGAACTTGTATATTGGGCCATTATGAAGTAAGAGAACGTGATCAACAATATTCACAAGTTTACTCTTGACGACAGTTTGATCTAATGAAGAAAATGAGTAACACTCATTATCAAACACAAGATTTGGAAGGGTAGCCCATTTATATCTCCACTTGCTAGACAAAACACTTGTCCTTACTGCCTCCCTAATTGACAACTGTGAAAGAATTTGATCTACAACATGCCCTGGTAAGTTGCTGATTTCATCTAGCTCCATTTCCCTCTAGCACAGGGACTCTGGTGCTTCTCTTTGTCTCTGAAATATTTGAAGAAAAAATGAATAAAAATTAGATACAAAGACCAGGGGTTCCTAGGTTATTTTAGTCACAGAGAGAGAGAGAGAGAACATAAGGATACGATGAAGAAAGTAATTCAAGAGCGAGAGATGGAGAGCAGAAAGTTATGGTTCATCCTTTCAGTTCCTTCAAACAAAGTTTATAATTTCAATCAAGTAAATATTCCCTATATTTAGTTCCATAACAAATTTCACAACAAAAAGAAGACACAAACTTTTATCCCATCAACTTTTATACTTTGTAAAAAAAATGATTTGCTTATTTATAAAGCGTGCATTTCATGTTGCTTCAATTTCTGAAACACATGTTTCCACTTGAACAGGACCATTACAGATAGAATTCTACTTAAATCAAGCCAATGAGCTCTAGCTTAAATGGCAACTCCTCTCTTTGTAAGAACAAGGTGGGGGGTATATATCTTAGGTTTAGAGCTCATTGGGTGCATGTGTAATTACTAATGGAGAAAAAGAAAAAAAAAAAAAAATTATAATTTAATCAATCATTTGCTAGGGGCAAAGGGATACAGCTTGAGGCACATACGAAAGAAAATGAGCCATATTCTTGATTTGTGGTTAGATAAACCCCAGTCTATGCTGGTCCAAGTTTTAAGGTTGATTGTTGCCTCCCTTCATTGGTTAAACAAAAAATCCATAGAACAGGAGGAAGAAAGAATTTGAACACCACTGTAAATTCGTTGACAATATGTCTACGCTGGTTCAAATCCAGCTCAAAATAGCAGTGTTCTAACTGAAAGTTCATTCTTCATACATTATTCTGGAATCAGAGACAAAGATGAATAACTGACAGTAGGTCATAATACCATAAACATGCAACAAGATGTCAAGTCAAACGCATCTGATTTTACCTGTTCCTCTCCTTCTCAAAAAACAAAAAACCAAAAAAAAAAAATTGTGATAGTAGGCTTCAAAAGTCACATACATTGTTTACGGAATCCTGTCTGGTGTTATCACAGGCAGAATATGGAAACTAGCTCATTCCAATACAATAGGAAAACCAAGGACCCACCCACTAATATACTCCCCTTGCTGAGCATTTGATATATATATATATATATATTTTTTTTTGGTAAGTTCATAAGATGGTGTGAGCAGATTAATGTCTTACCAAAGAAGAGTCTGCTCAGAAATTTAAGTGGGAGGTTCAGAGCCAATGGCCTATCCTTGGAACCTTTTCCAACACCATAAAGAGAAATCACATATGTGTGTGTGTGTATATATATCTCACTAAAGAAACCCCGAATGCCCAAAAGGAATTCAATGGATATCCCAGAATCCTAACCTGCAAGACTGCAAGATGGAACCACCAGCTCCATAACTATGTCCAGAACTTCCAATTAGCAAAGGTTGTACCCAATGCACAAAACTCTCACTTCGCGGGGTCTAGGAGAGGTGATTGATAGGTAGCCTACAATCTATCATCGTTTTCCTATGAGAATACCTCGTTATTCAAATCCTATAAAACAAAGGGTCCCCCTAATTCTAATCAAATCAAGCTTCAAATTTCAAATTTCAATTAATAGCTACCAAAATTTCACAATAGGTATTCCTTTCAATCTTTAATTGCACCATCAAATGCAAATAAAACCCATCTCAAATATAACAAATCATTACCAATTCTAATCAATATAACTTGAAAGAATGAAAGTAAATTCACAAACACCATGCCATATCAAAACCTCACAAACAAGGTCTACGAATCTTAAAACTTGCACCAGTACAATAATGGCAATGAATATTAAACAATTTCAAATGCTAATATTGTCAAATAATATGATCAATGAAGAAAAGCAAAAAAGCAAAACCATTTGATATGAATTAAAAGCAAAAAATTAGATCGAAAAGCGGTACTTTGGAGAATTGGAATCGAATAATGATAAGGTATCTTTGTTTGCTGGTTACCTGAACAAAAATAGGTAAGGAAATGGATTCCAGTGGAAGCTCAGACCAAACTGAAAAACAGAGAAAAGAGTCTAAAAGATGAGAAGTCATAGTCCTACATTAATATACTACTAGTACTAAAAAAATGTGTCTTTTTGTTCGTAGCAACTTTCATTTGAAGTTGGGGAAAAGTGGAGTTGTCAATTTCCGATGCTGGGATTTGGACCCGGGTTGCAGGGGGAAAGACAGTTTCCTAATTGGACCAGAGTTACTATAGTAGAGATGAAAATGGATCATGTTGCAAAATGTGGTAAATGGGCTTTTGCCATAATGGCCGAATTATTTGGTTTTTATATGCGGGTCAGTGAGAAAAGAAGTAGGAGATGAAAGGATACAAGAATTGCTATAAACACAACAAATATAAAAAGAAAAAAAAAAAAAATTGGCAAGTTTTTTTTGGTTCTTATCTTGACACACTACTTATCTCGTTTTTTTACTTACAATTAACAATCTGTCACATTAGATAGGTGTGAAATTTTCTGTGTCTATAAACTTTCTCAAAGAGTATTTTGTTTTTTGTGTGACCAAACACTTTTTATTTTTGGCCTACTAATTTCAATGAAAAGAAAAAATCAATTAAACTTGAAAGATGAAGTAGGGTGTCTATTGTAATGTTTTGAATTTTGTTTCGAACAATATTTCTATTTGGTCAGCTGAAATGAAATATTTCGATATCAAAGTATACAGTGTACTGTTTCAAGATTATCACAATGAATAAAATTTAAAGAACTTAATATTATAATAAGTTCATAGAACTTTAGATATGAAAAAAAAGATATGTGCGTTTGTGTTTGTTTGTTTCTAAAAAAACAAAGATGAATTGTCTTATATAAATATTGTTTAAGAGAGTGTGTTATATAAACTGAATAGATCAAATGGACCCAAGTGCTAGACCGAATAAATCAAAATAGACTGAAATGTTATACTAATGTGAATCAAAATAAGCATAATAGCAATAAATACTACACTTTAACTTTTAAATATTATATATAAATATAGATGTCTTTAATGCTTTTGTTGTACATGGAGCTTTTATTTTTTATTTTTTATTTTTTTTGAGAATGAAAACCTGGAAATATTATTAACGTGGAGCTTAATTGAAACAATGTAACAGTTAAGAGCTTTTTGTTGTGAATATGGGTTTTTAAGACCAAATCACACATTAATTCCTTGCGTTAAATCTCTTTATCTTGCTTTTCCTCTGTATGTATCATAGTTGTGTTTAATTTTTTCTAAATTTTTATATTTTTTTTATACAAGATAAAAATTCTACACTAACCTAATCTAAATGTACATGTGCGTGAAGTTTTCTCTTAGAGACTTGAACCCCGACTTTTACCCCCACATTTCACAAGTACTTATACTTGTAGAGTAACCATTACACCTAGGGTGCGTGGTGGTAATTTTTTTTTATAAATTATAATAACTGGTTTCTCGGACCAAGAGCATTGTAATTCAATGGCATATTCTACTTTCCTATATTAGGAGAACCAAAGTTAGACTCCCACCTTTCCTATTGAAAAAGCTTTTTGGGGTCTGTTTGAGATTCACTTATTTTATTAAAATTAAAAACTTTTTACTGAGAGTACTATAGATAAAGATAAAAATTAGTTGAAATAGTATAGTGGGATTTATGAATAGTACCAAAAAGTGTAGTGAGGCCATAAATAATAGTAAAAATAAGCTGAATAGTAAAATAAGTTGACAAATTTTATCCATGCCAAACATATACTTGGGCTTCTAAGGCTCCGTTTGGATGAAACTGAAAACGGAAGGAAAAAAAAAAAAAGCGGTTGATATTTTTTGATACAGGTACTGTAGCAGAGCTGAAAGTACTGTAGCGAATAAATACCAAAGTTCAACTCATTTTTTTTTTTTTTTTTTCCCTTCTTCTATTCACTCCTCACCGTACCTTAGCCAACGCCTGTGCCTTCAGAGAGTTCCACGCCCATCAGAGAAATCTACAAGGAAGACCTACATCAGTCTGACGCCGGCGAAGAGCTCAGGTGAGAAATCCACGAGGAAGACAACCCCAGTCCAACGCCGGCGTGTACTCTTCCTTCCATAAACCCATTTCACCCTTTTACATTCAGTTTTACTCGAGCTCCCACCCATGAGATCTCTCTTCCCATAAACCCATTTCACCCTCTTCCAATTTCACTCCTCTCCCAGCCTAACACGACTCACAGCCTACACCCACCTGCCCCATTCCTTCTTCCCCACAAAGCTCTTGAAACTTTTGAGGTTATGAATTACACAATGCCAAAGAATTCTCAGGTGTCAACAAATAAATAGCACCTAAGTTTGTTAGCTGATTTTTTTTTTTTTTTTGTAACATCCAGAGGAAATTTTTGGGTCAGATTGGCCAAATCTGGGTTCTGATTCATAGATCTAACTGTTAGGTGAGTTATTATTTTTTGGGTATGTGTTTATTCTTAATTTTGAGTTTCTGTCTCTTTGTTTTGGATGATTTTATAGATTCTGTTTTAATTTCTGATATGTTTGGATGCCAGCGATTTATGGTTGAAAGTTGAAACCTTTTGCTGTTTATGTTTCAAAGTCACAAAATCTGGCTCAATTGGGCACGTTTCTAAATGCAGGGGCTGAAAATTTGGGAAAAATTATATTCTTAACAATTCAGGTGAGTACTAAACATTGTGTACAGTGTCATTATGCCATGTAAGCTTTGTGACTTTTGGTCGCAGCCCTAAGTTGAAGCTTTGATAATGCTTTTGTGTATTACACTTGGTTGTAAATGCTGGGTTGTTTGTAATTGTAGGACCCTTGAGATCCATCAAAGCCTATAGCTCTGATGTGTAAAGGGAATTCTGATTAAGGAAGTAACTTATTAAAGGAGATCAAGATAATTAATGAATTGGAAAAGATTAGTTTACAAAGTGAATGTAACTGTGAGGTCCTGGTTTTTTGTGTCCCTTTAATAAAAACATTTCTTGCTTTCAATTCAATTACTAATTTGTTTTGCAAGAAAAGGGTTTGGGTTTTGGATCTTTATTTTTATTTATTTATTATTTGCTGTAAATTTGTAACAAACGTAGGAGAAGAGAAGGGTAGCCTTCTCTTTCAATTTTTTGGTTTTGATTTTGCTCTTGAAAGCTGGGTTCATGAGACTACCCCTGTGAAAATGGAAATTATGGGATCTAGATTTGTTGTATGAATATGATTTGAAGGAAGTCAAGGGATTATTTCTTTTGGGTTTACTCTCTAGCTTGATTAGTGCTGTGAAGAAAAAAGAAATGTGCAAGATCTAAATTTTCATCAACTAATGATTACATGTGGCGGATCTTGGCTAATTTGTTTTGGTTTCATAGTCGACCCAGAAATTTTGAGATGGCATGGTTGTTGTTGTTGTTTCCTGATGGTGGGTTATAAAAATCTGAAAAATAAAATCTCTACTTAGTTCAGAATGATAATTGCACTAGTATCCACGAAATGGAAATGGAATTCATTGAGTATTTTGTTTGGTTCTAGTTGTTATCCATAGGTATGTGTTTTGGTAGAAACATCTTCTGAAATGATTACTTTCCTGCTGTTGTCTCAAATATGAGGAAGGGTATATTTTGTTACCTAGCAATTAAGCATGCCTTACTAAATTGACCATCACTTTGTCGTGGGTGGAACATAGTGGATGGTGGGTGGAACATAGTGGATGGTGGGTGAACGCTCTACCAATTTCATATTTTCAGTAGGTATTGCTAGAACTCCATCTTTCTTTCTTTTTCTTTTTTGGTTCAATAGGGACTTGAACACTAGGCTAAAGCAAGTCTGTATAACCCCTCTTACACCTGTATCTCTCATCTCATGCTTATTTCAGACCATGACAAGTTGACTACCTACAATTGCAATAGTAAAAATGTCAATAGCTGAATAAATGAAAAAAAAAAATTGCTCTGATTTCTTAATTAGGCTAAGCCTAGGATTTATAAGAAATGATCAAGAACAACAAAAAGGAAATTAAAAAAATTGTGATTGTTAACATCTCTTTATTTCGAAAACTATTGTGTATTCCACTGTTTATATGAGGAAAAAATTTATAGACAGCCAATTTAATTGTTAACCCTATATTGAGCCATTCGTTTCATTTACTTAATTACCGGATCAACCAATTTAATTGTTTATGCTGCATGCTAACATTCTGAATTGTATTAATTATTTTCATATGGTGCAAGAAATTGGTGCCTTGTCTTATGGTTTTTCTGATACTTTTCTAATGTCATCCTTGCCCGTTTTAACTTTCTTGTGCAGTTAATTCATTGACATGAGTCGTCCACATGACTTACCCCATTCCTTCTTCCACCTATTCAGTGTGAATTTGCTTGATATATGCAATGCTTTTAGCTTTGAAATCTCAAGGTTGAACTAGGGCCATCTCTTGCTTCAGTGTGTGTTGCACAATTTGGATTCCAGCTCTTCCAAGCAGTTTATCAAGGCTCGATCTTCACTTGATGCATGGAGATAGCATATTAGTTCAAAGAACCCTAGAGTTGAAAACTGTTCCACCATTTTGAACTCAGCTAAAGGGAAGGTTTTAATGCGTGCTATGTATGGGGTTAAGGTGGAGACGGTATTTATCTGCAGTGTCTTTGCTTCAGCCTTCTCTGGTTCTGCAAGAAAGTTGTATGATTTGAATGTTGATGACAAATATATGTGGGCTCAAGCTTTTATCGGTTTGCAAACTAGCATTAATAGCGAAATTACAAATTTATATTCAAGTGGAAGATTTATAGTTTTGAAAGAGCTCGAAGCAGTTGATACAAGTGTAAAAAAAATGGAATCCCATGATCCAAGATGGTGTGCACCCTATTGAAGTGGAAGCATTCCTAAATTCCGTTTTAGATTTGGCAAGGAGAGTAGAGGGACTTTCATAGGGACTAGATCTTCTTACAAAGGAAGTTGATGGCTTTTTTCATGTAGTTTTAATTGGGCGTAATGCTTTGCTCTGTAATGTTAGAGAGAGTGGTATTGTCTCTGACCCAAAGCTAGGTTGCAAAGTAGTAGAAAGAGTACAATCTTAATTATGTTTAAGCTATACTCTCTCCTGTATACAAACGGGTTTTATGTTTTCTAGTATTGTTTATCTCTTGTTTAGATAAGATTGGAGTTTATTTTGAAGTCCCCTGTAACCTTGACATCTACTGTTGCAATACTCATGAGTTTCACATGTAACGAACAAAAATACAAATGCATAAATCAAAGGTATTACAATCAAGTTTTGTGAGCCCTTAGTTCTGCTTACCAACAATACAACAACAAATGGAATTAAATTATTGAAGTTTGTGAACCATCAGGTATGGTCCTCACAAAAAAATTTCCATAATGTTAATGGTATTTTCAACCACACTAAATTTCTATCGTGACAAAAATAATAGTCACCATAATCAGTTATTGTTTGCACATATCGATGTTGTGATATTGTCACGAACCTGTTTCATCTCAGGTTCGTTCAAGTGCGAGATTGCATATGCCAGAGCATCGTAATGACCTCTATCACTACGTCTAGATGTGCCCCCTGTAGATCTGGAATGTTCAATGTCATTGTTTATCTTATGTGCCCTAACAAAATTGTGAAGAACCATTGCAGCAACAATGATGCGACCTTAAGTGCGTATATGAAAGGGTGGCATATTTCTCAAAATTTTTCATTTATTCTTCCAAACTCCAAAAGTTTGTTCTATGACCGAACAGAGTGATGAATGGAGATAATTAAATCTCTCTTCTGGACGATGCAGCACTTCACAAGGCCGAAATTCAGGGACGTGGTACCTCTCCCCCTTATATGGTGCAAGGAACCCTTTCCTCATAGGGTATCCTGAATCAATCAGATAATACTTTCCTGCAAATGAACACATTTATTACATTAGCATTTTCACTACATTAATACATAATTTAATACTGTAATTAAACTGCATATCTACAAACCAGCTGAAGCTTTTGGGAAGTTGTAACTCTCATTATTGAGGCAGCTTAAAAAAATCCTCGTGTCATGCGTTGAGCCTTCCCATTAAACACATGCGAATGTGAACTTCATGTCAAAGTCACATGCGCACATGCAATTTGTTGTGGTGATCCCCTTTCTGCCGTAGTATGGGTGTTGCTCATCAACTGGTACGACCACAGGGATGTGGACCCCATCAATCACACCAATGCAACTCTAACCATTGCCATAAAAATACCAGGTGAAATGAAATACGTGGTGTGACCATAAAGATAATTTGAATAAAATCAAGTCAAGATACCAAATTCACAAAGTACCTTGAAATGTGGCCAATATCGATATGAATGCTGAATATGTTCTGGCACGTCCTGAAATGTACGATCAGCAGGCTTGATAATGTTCGCTGCCATAACGGTGGCTAACAATGTAACTACCGTGGCCACGTGTCGATGCACTGTCTCGCTCGAGTGTTGAAATATATCTTGCACCATTCTGTTACCCTCAGCATAACCAAGTACCACCAATGTCATTGCCAGACTCTTCCAAGCAAACTCTTCTGGTACCGTTATATCCATATTGGCGCAGTGTATTACACAATTGTCCAAACACATGGCTTGACATTTTAAACTGTCTTCGACATTTCTTCTCATTTCCAGTTAATATATACTGTACTCATTCATACCCTGTCTGTATATTCGTATGCAATGGTACTTTGGTCATATAGGTCTCCATGTAAGCTAGACATGCACACTCGGCTAGATATGTTACGAGTACAATATCATCGCTCAGGTCGAAGTTTGCATCCTTGCGTATGTTACCGACTTTAATTGCATGTACAAATACAAATGTGATACTATAATATGTAGGCTTTAGTCAAAAAAAAAAAAAAGGGGCTAAAAACAAGTTGTTAAACGTTATTGAACCTTTATTACTACTAGGGTCAAACTATGGTGGTACCAATAAATTAACAATCCTAAGCATATGCTTTCACAATTTCATCCAAGATTTCTACAAATTGTATATTCACATCTAGAGGGGAAAGTATAGAAACTCACTGGTGCTGGAATCAAATGAGTCGTTTAGCAAATCCATCCTTTTGTATACCTTGAGATTGCTTTACACCCTCTTTGTATATTTGATGCTCCTGAAATTTTTGCTGTGGCAATTACGCAGAAAATGATTGCAGAAAACTAAGAGATAGAATTGAGAGAAGAATAAAATGAATTTGAAAGTGAATTGCATTAATCACAGAGAACATGTACATCAGTACATAAAAACTTGTTCTAGACTACAAATATGCCTTTGATAGCTGGTAACAAACAATGCAAGATTAACTACACTTACTAGTTACCTGCCATACCAAAAGATGGTTGCAGGGTTAACTGCTATTACAGATTTGAGTTATAACAAGCTGAACTAATCTGTAACAAAGAGGAATACACAATTATGAGAGACAAGCATGGTTCTCAAAAGATGGAAAAACTTAAAAAGAAAAAAGGCCTACTTTTCCAAAGAACAACCTCTCTCTCACAGTGTGTCAAAAGGGTCTGTTCCTCTCTGTCTTAGGCCTTTGAATGATTAGATTGATCAGCAAATAAAAAAAGCTAAAACATAATATATATTTCAAATTTTCTTGTATAAATATTTTTCCAAAAATCGTCCAAAAACGTCCTCTTTGCCTCTCAGATAATATGGGGAAAAAATGAAGGAAAAAGCTTTAAATTAAAGTAGTTGTTCACCATTTTCTTGCATTCCCATCATATTTTCTTAGAACCAACCAAACAGAATGAGAGACTTCATAAATTTTGCAACTATCACAAAAAATGTTGACAGTGACAAATATCCTGAGATATATTGACATAAAAGAGACTTGGCAAGAAAAAAATTCAACCAAACAAATTTATCAAGGGGTAAAAAAAGAATGTAAAAGCTAAAGTCCAAAAACTTTATCCATTCTCAGTGTCCGCCATAATTCACAAAGGCATCAAGATCAAACTTAATGAAACCACAATTCACAAACACATGTAAGGTGCGTCCAAAAAGTCCTATAAGAAAATTTTTTTAGAAGCTGTTAAGATTAAAGCTAAAATTTAGAACTTTTAGAGAAATCTCTACCATTCGCTGCACTTATTTTATATATCCATAATTTTAAAGCACTTCACTTTTATTTGCAAAATGCTCAAAAATACTCAAAACGCTAAGTAGCTTTTCAGTTATAGCTCTATGTTATTGAAATTCTAACACTGTGTTTGGTTTGGGTGATTTTAGGAGGGATGGAAAACATAGAGTGGAAAATTGAGTGGAAAACAGTATTTTCTACTGTTTGGGAAAGAGAGGAAAATAGGGAGAGTGGAAAACCCGGGAGAAAATTTTCTCTCTCGGGCCCACAAATATCGTCTCCCCAAATTGGGAGGAAAAGCCTGAGTGGAAAACTGATGAAGAAAACTTTGTCCATAATGCCCTCTGGAATCAAGTTAAAAAAAAAAAAAAAAAAAAAAAAAAAACAGAGAGAGAGCACTGGAGAATGAGAGCTGTGCCTGCTAGTGCTGGAAGCCTGGAACGTTCTTGAACAAGGAAGACAAAGCAAATAAAAGAGGGGGTATAGAGATATAAGGACAACGTGTGGAGTAAAAAAAAAAAAAAAGGAGAGAGAGCGAACTGAGAAAAAAAGAGTGCTGGAGACATTTTTTTTACTGAAGAAGGTAGGAGCACTGGAGACTTGAATGAGGAAGAAAAAGAAAAAGAAAGGGGGTGGGGATAGAGATACAACGTGCGAGAAGGAGATAGCATAGAAAAAAAAAAAAAAAACAAAACGTATGGATGAAATGAAAAAGGAGAAAAAGAGAAATAATATAAAAAATAAAAAATCCTATTTAAGAAATGTTACTACAATATTTTTACAATAAATTTTAAGTAATAGATTGTTATTAGTTAATATTGGTAGGTAAAAA
This sequence comes from Quercus glauca, assembly GCA_023736055.1. NCBI lineage: Eukaryota > Viridiplantae > Streptophyta > Magnoliopsida > Fagales > Fagaceae > Quercus > Quercus glauca. The sequence goes on along the minus strand of CM043316.1, from coordinate 93,989,951 downwards.
AATAATTTCAATAGTGAGTTCAAATTAGAACTAGTAATAACTTTCCACATAAATTTTGTTGTGAAAGTATTATAAAAAATGTTGTGGATGTAACACTTCTTGTTGAAAATTATAATTATTGGTAAATTTTATATTATAATTGTTGGTAAATTATAGAAAAGTAACAACTTAAATAAAAGACCAAACCCTGATGCAGCACCTGATGCACCCTGATGCAGGACCTAATTCAGCACCTGATGCAGCACCTGATGCGCCCTGATGCAGCACCTGATGCACCCTGATGCAGGACCTAATTCAGCACCTGATGCAGCCCTGATGCAGCACCTGATGCGCCCTGATGCAGCACCTGATGCGCCCTTAGGCCAACACATTTTGGGTTTGTGCTTTGGCATCACACCGTTTGCTGAAGTAATTTCATGTGGAATTTACATGTGGGATGGTCCTTTTCAACTTTGTTTTAACTTCTTTGTATTGTCAATTTAGCCAACTAACTCGTAGATAAAGAAGTATTCAAATAAGAGAGACATATCTGTATAGTTTTGATATTTGACTTTTGTCCAATATCTTCACCGCCAAAAGCCAAATTTTCCAATATCTATATCATACACGGTAGGAGTCAATGAGTTTAAAAGCTATCTATCTCCCTCTCTGTACCATTGTCGATTGTTTTTGTTCAACCGTATTCTGGCATTTTACACTTGAAGAAACTTCTGGCTTTGGAGCTCCTACCATGCAAGAGAAACCAGAATGGGAAATTTGAATTGTATTTGTTCCTGTAAAGGCCTAAAGGGTATAAAGCGGTTGGTTCTTTGGTTCTTTCTTCTTTTACAATGTTATGATATGCTCATATTGTTTATAATATTTCAAGTTGTGAAATGGGATTTGGGTTTTTAATACTTTGCAGAGCAAAATCCGATTTGAAGAGAAAGCCAATGAGTTTTAAGAACCACCACACAGCAAGTCATGAAGGAATAAAGACCGTTGGTGTGGATAATCTATGTGACTTCTCAAGCAATTCGGATCTGTGCGTTTGCATTGTCACTTGGAACATGAATGGACAGGTGAGATCAACTTCATGCATGAGAAACGTTACAAACTTATCCAAACTAAGTAATATAAACTAGTCTTTATAATAATAATAATTATTATTATATGCCAATTTTAGATTTCAATTTTCCTCGTGAATAATTATTTTCTGATTGACATTTATAATTTATTTGCTATATATGAAGGCCTCTTATGAGGATATTGCAGAACTAGTTGGAAGCAGCAGAAAATTTGATCTTTTCATTATAGGTTTGCAAGAGGCTCCACGAAACAATTTTTTAAGGCTGTTGCAGACAACTTTGGTAGAAACCCACATGTAAGAGACTAAGACTATTCTTTAGTTAAATCTTTCTCTCTCACTTTTACTATAAAATATTTATAAATTGACTTAAACATAAATGTGATTGATGCTATTTTAATAACTTAATAAATTAGTTTATAAGATTTAGTAATAATTAAAATTGATAGTATCATTCATTTGCTGTCATTATCTACTGCATCCCATGAAACTTGGTGCGTTGAATCGTTTGGATGCTACAGCTAAGTTAAGTAGCCTGGTACACTTTCTCAGAAAAAAAAAAAAAGTAGCCTGGTACAGAGCTTCTTATATAGTCAAAATATACGGTTCATTTTCTTCTGTGAATTTCATGTCTTGAAAAACAAGAAATTTGATGTGTACAGCTGTACACACACTGACAAAGACAATTACCCAATTATCGATAGCCATACGTACATTCCCAGAAGATCATACATCCTTTTGTTCCCAAATTTTCAGAATTTTTTTTTTTTTTTGGCAAAGGCTCCTAAGTCATAACATTGCTACGTAAATATGATGTCTCTTACTTGCTTAATAATTGGCTTTATATAAAAGAGAAGAGAGGATGCCAATTAGCTAGTACAACAAAATTTTGTTACTTATAGGAATTGTTACATTCATATTTTAGCAGATTTCATTTCACCTTTAAAACTGAACAGACTTTTATTTGTGGGCAAAACTTATAAATAATCATGTGACAGAACTATTAATGCAAAACAAAATGCGTTATCTTATAATTATTCAATTACGTAGCTCATTGATCAATGCAGACAAGTGGTTGAATTTAATTAGATGACTCAAAAGTACAATGAATTGTAAATAAGTTTTGTCATTTATTTTTCTCTTATAAATTATTCTCTTTATCCATCGTATAGTCATGTTTTTTGTTCCTATAAGCTATTTATTGATTTTATTTTGTAATCAAAGTCTGTTAGGGAAAGCCATTTTGCAATCGTTGCAGCTGTACGTGTTTGGACCAAAGAACTCAGACTTGTTCATCAAAGGTAAATTTTGGTTTGGTTCCGATCGACAAGTCCAATATTTTCTCCTCAACCTCAATCTTCTTTGAGATCATTGCTAAGATTTCATAGTTTCTTATTTTGAAATATTGCATTATAGAATTGCAGGTAGATAAGCATTCCGTTGGCGGCTTGGGGGGATTAATTGGTAGAAAGAAAGGGGCTGTGGCAATCCGCATCAACTACAAAGACATCCAAATGGTGTTCATATCATGCCATCTTTCTGGTAAAGCTTATTAGTTTAATATATATATAATTTGCTTTGAATTTTTGCTTAATTTCTCTTCTAAGTGGGAGTGTGGGGCAGCTTTAGCTTGTATGATTTGATTTACCTTGCTGATACTAGATGATTACCCAAGGTTTTAAGAAACCCAAAATTGATTTATATGTTTTTCTACACATTAATTCTTGCAGCACACAAAAAACCCAAGAGCCCCAAAAGAAAATTTATAACCTTTTTTTTCCCCTTTTTTTCTTTACTGAAAATATATAACACGGTAAATTATACTTTTTGTTTCTAAAATTTGGTGTAGAACGATTTTGGTCCTTCAAATTTAACAATTTTGGATTTGGTCCTGAAATTTTAAAAATGAACAATTCGATCCTACATATTTATTTTTGGCTTACATAACTAACAGGATTCTGAGGCACCCCATTTTTTATGGACCAAATCAAACCAATCTCATATTTATAATGGATCAAAATCAAACCAACTTTATATTAATTAGGAGACCAAAATCAAATTGACCTCATAGAGTCATAGACAAAGGGATGAAATTGTTCACTTTTGACATTCTGGATACCAAATCCGAGCTTCTTAAATTTGATGGACAAAAATCAAACTTAACCCAAATTTTGATCCTACATAATATCTACCTATAAAATTGTTCACTTTATTGATTTTTTTTTTTTTTTTTTTAAATTTCTTTGGCATGCAGCTCATGCTCATAAAGTAGACAAAAGAAATTATGAGTGCATGCACATATCACATTCCCTATTCTCAAAGAAATGGAATCCTTATGCCAGACCTGCTTATATCACTATATGGTTGGGAGATCTCAACTACCGTATACATGGAATTGATACACAACCAGCAAGAAATTTAATACAGAAAGACCTTCATGAAGTAAGTTGCCAACACGTTCTATTTAAATTATTGCTAATATAGTAGAACTCTATATTACTACTTATATAGTTTTAGCTGAGATTCTGAGTACACCCACATAATCAATCTTGCAACTGCTTTTTTTTTGCAAACATTAGTCCACCAAAAAGCAGTTTGGTGGACTAATGTTTGCATAGTTAGAATAATATAAAGGTGTTGTGTGTCTTAAAGTTAATATATTTATGCAGAAGCTCACAAGCAAAGACCAACTCTTACAAGAGGCTGAGAGAGGTCATATCTTCAATGGCTATTGCGAGGGGACATTGACATTCAAGCCCACATATAAATATAATATTGGAAGTAGCAACTATGATACTAGTTACAAGGTATCAGCTTTCTTGTGTCTCAGAATGACTCAATTTTTAAAATTGAATAATCACAACTTGTATAATATGCATGAAAGTCTGATAAGTGGGCATGTGTATAATAATCTTTTTTTAAGACAAATTGCACTGTCCTCTTTAAATGTGGTGCACTTTTAATGACTCTTCAAACTATGAAATTTATTCATATTTCCCCTTAACTATTGGTAATTAGGAACTCTGCTCCTATGTTAGGATTTCTATTAAATTAATTATTGGATTTTTTATGAAGTTTAAGGACACATTGTAATTGCACAATAATTAAGGGGGAAATGCAAATAACCCTACACTTTTGTATATTCTAAATTTGAATTTGATAAAGTCAATAGTGGGTAGGTATAAATTATGAAACATGAAACATGAAATGGATAATATAGATTTCAATTTTGATTTTTGACAGTTCGAATAGCGTGTATATACATCTCTCTATGGGATTGGGATTTACTTTTCTATTCTTCTAAAATTTTAATGCTTGTCTCTTCTTTACAGGTAAGAGTACCATCATGGACAGACCGGGTCTTATTCAAGATAGAAGACACACAGAAAATCAATGCGACTTTACATTCTTACCAATCAATGGATGATATTCTGAGCTCTGATCATAAACCAGTGAAAGCTCACCTTTGCTTAAAACTTAACAAACTATCATCACCAATGCACCATCAGGAACACCGTTTTCTAAGTCGATGAATTGTAAAAAGTATATTGTTCATCTTTTGTTTGTTCCATCCATTTTGGATGCTTGAAGGAATAAGATTTTGTATAGTTCTTTTTATAATTCTAACTTGAAATTTCAAATATCCTACCAGTCAATTTCGCAATGAATGAATTGAATTTTACCATGTTATCAATGTTAAAAAAAATAGTAGTAACTATTATCATTTTAGCATCTTTTTAAATTATTGTTAGTGTAATAAAATCTAATTCACTTATTTCAAAATAGACGGGTATGATTTTAAAAACCGTAGAGCTTGTAAATTAGATAACTAGTGTATAACTCGTGCATATATACAGTATAATTAAAAACAATTACTATATTTAGGCTCAAATTATACCTAGTGTAAGAATTATACATTTTTTTTAAAGTATAAATGAGTTTTACTCTCTCTCTCTCTCTATTTTAGTTTTTTTTTTTAGATATACATATGAGTTCATTTTTTTTTTTTTTGGTTTATTAGGTTTTTGATAGTTTATTTATATTAGATTCTTCGTCTTTTACACAGTATTAACTCACTTAGAACAATTAAAAAAAAAAAAATTTAGATAAGACATGTGGTACTAAATTAAACAACAATTGGATTTTTTTTTTTAGTTTTGACTTTAATTACAGTATATATATAGATTAGTCCTAGCTTTATTCTTGTAAATTATACTCTATATTTTATATTAACTAGTCGCTAACCCGTGCGATGCACGAGATAATTAAATAAAAATTAAAAGTATTTATTTTGCTTAAAGGTCTATAACTTGACTTTAAAAAAATGTATAACTTGAAAATAAATGAAAATAAGTAATTTTTTGTTCAATATAAAGGTTTAGAATTTTTTTTTTCAATATCATTGGTGCCACATAACACATTCTGACATGAGTTATTCTATGGTGATGACTTCACATAATACTCAACTGCAATTAAATCTATTTTCCACCACCAATCTAATCTATGTTATCTTGATAGTAGATCTACAAATTGCATTCTCATATTCTTAGAGTTTGCCACATCATTATTATTATCTATATATAATATAAAACCGAAACCTTTGACTTTTTGAGAGACTTACATTAAAATTAGGATTAAAAAAATAATTATAATTTTTTTAATTACACCTCACGTTAGAATTATAAAAAAAAAAAGACTCACTTTAGGTTTCAAAAAAAAAAAAAATTTGAGAGACTTACATTAGAATTAGAATTAAAAAAATAATTACAATCTTTTTTTAATTAGACCTCACATTAGAATAAAAAAAAAGGGACTCACTTTAGGTTTCAAAAAAGAAAAAAGAAAAAAAGAAAGACTCACGTAAAAAAAAAAAACTTTAGGATGAAGGAAAAAAGATAGAGACTCCTGTTAGGACTCTCTTTTCTCTCCTCAAATTTCTTGCAATTTGATGTTATAAAATTGTAAGAATTAAATCGAATTAAATCAAATTAAAAAATATAAATAAAAAAGGCTGATGTGGAAAATTGTGGAGAGGTTAATCAAAAGTTAAAAGTTTCGGTTTTATATATAGAACAAAATTTAAGTACTATACTTTAAGTGCAGTTTCTTAGGTTTCCTACTTAAGATTGAGCTATGTGGTTACTTAACTAAAAAATACACTTCCATTCTATAACGAAAAATTCAAGTGGCAAAATCTTAAGAGGGAAATCTAAGGAACAACACCTAAGTATTGTACTTAAGTTTTGCCCTTATATATATATATAGATTAAAATGCAAACACCTATATTACCTTTTATTTTAATTTTTTTCCTTTTCGGCTTTGACCTATATTACATAATTACAACCTTCGTAACCAAAGCGTCACGAGTCACTACAACCTGATCGCTAGTGGCAGAGTCAGGAGAGGAGGTCTTTCTGGCATTAGCAAAGCTGAAGGCCCCAATGTATTGAACTACAACTATTTTTTTGTGAAGATATTGAACTACTACTAGTGATAATTACTTAATTTTAGTAATCACTTTTTTTTGCCTTTAATTTTAGTAATCATAGAGTTGAAGAATGCTTTAACTATTTCCACCCCACCCCCCCAAAAAAAATAAAAAATTCTTAACTATGAAATATGAATAGCTTCAAGTAAGTGAAGACAATCGACTATAGTCAATATAAAATATTATTTGCATTGGATGAATATAAAAAGATTTTTTTTTAAAGAATACTAAGTATTTTAAACATACACAAAGTCTTAAAAAAACTTACAGTGGTGTATATACATAATAGCCTAATTTTTAGATATACAACAAAGACTTTAAACCTCTTCTAACCAATATATAAAATTTTATTTTAACATAAGATGTTTATGGGCTCTAACATGGTCACAACATACAACAAATCAAAATATTAATTGTACAGTTACAATTTGGAGCCCAGGCCCAACAAAAGGTTGGGTTGAGGTCCAAAGAGCCCGATCCAATAAATTTTTAGAGAGTGAATTGAAGAGCTAAGTTTAGGCAAGGCGGTCAACAGCTAAAGTGGCCTAAAACTCAAGAATATACTAGTACATTACACATGAAAATGGATAAATATCTCCTCCGAGCAAGATCTTTTTTATTATTTTCTCTTCTTCTCTTTTTTTTACAAGTGAATTTCTTCTCCCCCTCTGCAGGGAGGGTCGTTTACATTTTATATTTGCCCTTAAGTCATCCTGATCGTCCACCTATCGTCCATTTGGGCCGCTACTTGAGTACCTGTCCTATCAGCCACCTTCTCTGGCTCTCTGTGAGTTGCTGTTGCCAATGTAACACTGTTTAGGGGTCTCTTCCACATAAATGCGGCTAGGAAAGTGGTTGATGGGAATGTGGAAGCAGTGGCTTCTCTGTTTAGACACTTCTGGGCTTATCTTTTCCGCACGTGGAGGGATCTTCCTTGCCATAAAAATCTTCTGATGGATCACCTGAACTGTGAGGCATAAGGCTGACTAGTATCTGACGACATCCGAGGGTGAGCTACCCTCAGACCATCTTAAGTCGCCCCATCTTTTACAGTCCTGGGCCTGGACCTTGTCCCAGCTGCTTGCCCCTCCTCGGATACTCTAGGTTTTAAGATAGGGCCCAAGGCCCAGCGTGCATGATGGGTTTTTACCCCTCACAATAGCCTCTTAAAATTTTGGCTTTTCTCTCGCGTCTGAGGGGAAAAGGATGAATTTTGGTAACCTTCAAAATTAACCAATTGGAACGTTAAGAGCCTTTGAACTTGCACGTGGATGGCATGGTTCTGTGCGTGTCGTAATCGTAATTAATTGTTTCAGAATTCGTCAGGCTTCATTAATTGCTCCAGGCGGCGTTATGTCTCTTACATCTGTTGATGAGATATTAATCTAACGGCTAATATTTTCCCTTAAGTTTGGGCGGGATAACTCCCACCAAACTTTTTGCCTCCTATATAAAGCGTTAGAGGAAGTCATTTTCCCCCTATCTTAGAAACTCCCAGGCTCTTAAGCAATAACTAGCGCTCCAAATTGTCAGATCGATCAAATCGCCAAACGTCTTGCTACCTTTATCTCAGGAAACCTTAGAATTCCTCCTTACAGGGTCTCGTGGATCCCCTTACACCTTAGCTTACATAAGTCGTAATTTCTTTTGATTCATTGTTTTCCTGTCAACTAGCCCGCTCGGATTGTGAATCTTTATTTCTCCATCCGCGACTATAGTGGCCCCCTTTTTAGTTTGCAAAAAAAATGGGAAGATTTGAGAGCTTAGTGAACTCCCCTGCTAAAATAGAAGCCTTTAAGAGAAAATACCACATACCCCAGGGGGTTAACCTGCGTTATTGTTCCACAGAACAAATAGAGACCGACCAAAAGGAGGGAGAGGTTGTTATCCCCATGATAGCCTTTATAGAGGTAGGGATGACCCTCCCAATGGGCTCAGTAACTAGGGATTATTTATTTAACCATAGATTGTGCACCCACCGGTGCGTGTCTAACTTATTCAGAGTTCTGGGTAGCGTTGATGCTCTCAACGAGCATTTGGGTCTGCAGCTTACCTGGCACGATGTGGTGCACATGTACGAGTGCCACTCCCAAAAAACTGCTGGATATTACTTAAGATCCCGTTCGGACGTGGTAAGGATAATATCGTGTTTGCCCAAGTCAAATAAGGGTATGAAAGATGATTTCTTCATAGCTTCAAGAGCGTGGCACGATGGTGTTCACTGTCCAGTCCGAGCGGGGGAACCAAGTGGGACGCCTTAGGCTCTTTAGTGATAGATTTGACCTCACCACCCTTGACCTTACACCGTTTATCACCCTTTTTTTTTAGACATCTAACCGTTTTCTCTTGCTTGGCGGGTTTTATAGATAAAACGCACGTGGCCTCCCGACTCAGCTTGACCAACGTACAAGCTCTCAATTACTTGCTGCGATCCGAGATCTTTGTGAGCGAAGACGGGCAACTACGGGCTATCCACTTGATATTGGACTTTAAGCCCATATCAGACACATTCTTAGACGTTGGTAATGCTATAAGGGCGAGAGACCACCACATCAATTGCATAGACGTATCTTGGCCAAATTTCTTAGCCGACTACGATCTTCCCCCGGTAGCATATCCTATTCCCCAGGGTGCACCTTTAGTTGTCCAACCGATCTACCAAATTCCTGCTAAAGCACCTACCATCGGAGAGGGGACCGTTTCTTCAAACCGTTCACTTGATGAGGAAATCGATAAGTTCCGATTCGAAGAGGAAGAGAGCCGAGGGAAGAAAGTAATTTCACTGTCGGACACTGAGGATGAGCCGGACCAGCATTCCAGTGTTCAAGCCCCCTTACTGGTGATATCTTGCCTAGAGGACTCCTTTGAAGAAGAAGAAGAGATGTCTTCGAATAAGGGTGGCACTGCCCTGCAGGCGCTGATGGCAGTGAAGGGAAAAAGCTCCACCTCAAGGGACACCCCTAAGACCCAAACCACAACCAAACTCCCGCCTCCCCTTCCTCCTTCGGCGGCCTCGACCAACCAGCAAACCATTGCTGATATAAAAAAGAAGCTGAAGGAGTCAGAGGTACAAGAGGTTAAAGAAGGTGAAGTGATCTTGCTGAGGGAGGCCAAGAAGCCTAGGCGAGCGAGGGATAAGCGAGCATCCTCCGTGGAGAGCATAGAGGATTCTCAGGGTGCTGATATGCGCTGGCCTCCTCTAGTCTGGGCCTCTGAACTGGTAGTGGACGACGCTCCTATACTTCCGGACGCCTCGATCCGGAGCTACCAGGGAAGGCAGGCAGGCCATGTTGCCGAGGCCCTCGAGCAACCCCTCATTCTGCCGAAGGACATGGAGGCGTACAGGCACTTTAGGCAGCCAGATCTCTTCCTATCCCTAAAGAGGGACTTGGCAATGGTAAGGTCAATTATGTTCATTATTTGTTCAATATTTGTTCATTTTCTTCTTCTTGGCTTTCATTTGGACCCCTCGGATCTCTTTGTGCAGATTACCCAACAGGTTTTTATTGCTGAAAAATGGGTTAAGAGCAAGAGTAATTAGGCTCACGCAGAGGCCGAGTCTCGCGACGAGGTTAAGAAGATCTTGGGTGCGCTCAAAGAGGAGCATGCTGAGCTTAACAACAAGTTTATCATCTTAGAGAGGGAGCGGAACAGTGCTGTGGCCGGCCTGAAGAACGCTGAAGCACAAGCCGAGGACCAGCGCAAAAAGTTGTACCTTACTGAAATAGAGTTGACCACGGAAAAGCAACAGGTTATGGACCCTAAGGCCGAATTAAAGAAAGCACAAAAGGAGACGCAGCTGGTGAAAGAAGCTTCGGAGGCTAAGAAGCAGGCTTCCTACGCGCTCGGTGTGGAGGAGATGCAAGCTAGGCTCACAGAGGAGTTCATTGAGTTATGCAGGGATTACTGCGCCATATCATGGGGTAAAGCCCTTGATATGGCGGGCGTCCCTACGGACTCAGCTTGGAGGCAACTTGGGAGCATTTATTATGATCCTGAAATTCGCGAGGCCCCAGAAGCCGTCCCCTCTGTTGTTGATCCTGTTCAAGAGAGAAACGAGCAACCCTCTGAGACCCAAGCAGTTGAAAAGAACAAGGAAGCTGAGGGGGAGCAAGCTAAAAACGCAGCCAAGGCCAAGGACGGTGTCATTTCTCAGCTGAGTCAGAGTGCGAACCCTCCTTCTCCGAGGACAAAAATATGACCTTTTGGTTATCATATGTATATGTTATCTTCTTTATGGTTTCTTTTGTTTTTATTTTTATTTTTTATTGACCCTCGGTCATGTGGCACACTATAACCTACTTTTTGATTAATGAATGGATCTTTCTATTCTTTTGTTTTGTCTCTTTTCTATGCGTATTTATTTGCTTTGTTGCTTTTCTGGCTCTTATAAAAACTAAGGGGAATATTTTGCGTACAACAATGACTTGGTTTAAACACTAAAGATAATTGAGAATAATTGAGAGACTTGTGTTAACTACTCCACATCAGCTGGTCCGAGGACTACAGACTTGATGGAGAGTTGGTTTAAACACATAGAATAATTGAGAAACCTGTGTTAACTTCTCCACATCAGCTGGTCCGAGGACTATGGGCCTGATGGGGAGTTGGTTTAAACACTTAGAATAATTTAGAGGCTTGTGTTAACTACTCCACATCAGTTGGTCCGAGGACTATAGGCCTGATGGAGAGTTGGTTTAAACACTTAGAATAATTGAGAGGCTTGTGTTAACTACTTCACATCAGCTAGTCTGAGGACTACAGGCCTGATGGGGAGTTGGTTTAAACACTTTGAATAATTGAGAAACCTGTGTTAACTTCTCCACATCAGCTGGTTTGAGGACTACAGGCCTGATGGGGAGTTGGTTTAAACACTTTGAATAATTGAGAAACCTGTGTTAACTTCTCCACATCAACTGGTTCGAGGATTATAGGCCTGATGGGGAGTTGGTTTTAACACTTAGAATAATTGAGAGGCTTGTGTTAACTACTCCACATTAGCTAGTCCGAGGACTACAGGCTTGATGGGGAGTTGGTTTAAACACTTAGAATAATTGAGAGGCTTGTGTTAACTACTCCACATCAGCTGGTCCGAGGACTACAGGCTTGATGGGGAGTTGGTTTAAACACTTAGAATAATTGAGAAACATGTAATCGAAAAACATATTAATCAAAAGAGGGAATTCATTAGTAATAATATCTTTTCAAGTTGTTTACATTCCATAGCCGTGGTATTACATGCTCATCTAGATCTACTAAGAAATATGCCTCAATGCCGGCCACCGAGGTAATATGGTATGGCCCTTCCCAATTGGGCCCCAACTTCCCCCATGCTGGGTTCTTCGCAACACCAATAACCTTCCTCAATATCAAGTCCCCAGGAGCTAGTGGCCTTGCCTTAACATTAGCGTCATAACCCTTCTTGAGCTTGTGCTGATAATATGCTAGTTGGACCATTGCGTTTTCCCTTCTCTCTTCAATCAGGTTTAAACTCTTTTCTAGCAAATCGTTGTTCATGTCCGGATAGAATGAAATGGATCTTAAGGTTGGAAGGCCAGTCTTTAGGGGGATGACGGCTTCTGCCCTATAAGTCATTGAGAATGGGGTCTCCCCAGTGGACCTACGGGGGGTGGTGCGATATGTCCAAAGGACATGTGGCAGTTCTTCCACCCATTTGCCTTTTGCATCATCTAGTCTCTTCTTTAGTCCGCTTACTATGACCTTGTTAACAGCCTCTGCTTGTCCATTGCCTTGGGGGTAAGCAGGAGTAGAATATCGGTTCGTGATTCCTAACTCGCAGCAATATCTTCTGAACTCTCTGCTATCAAACTGTAGGCCATTGTCTGAGATGAGGGTTCGAGGGACCCTAAATCAAGTGACGATATTTTTCCAAACAAATCTCTTAGCATCCACGTCTAGGATGTTTGCCAAGGGCTCAGCTTCCACCCATTTAGTGAAATAATCTGTGCCGACCAGTAGATACCTTCTATTTCTAGCTGCTCTGGGGAAAGGGCCCATAATATCTAAGCCTCACTAGACAGTGGATTGAGGACTCCTCTTGGTTGGTGTATGTTTGGGGTGAACCGTTGACATTGGTCACACTTCTTTACATACTCTTGGGCCTCCCTCTGTATATTCGGCCACCAATATCCTTGAGTGATAGCACGGTGTGCTAGGGACCTACCGCCAGTATGACTTCCGCAAATTCTCTCGTGAAGCTCCTCAAGGAGCATTTCGGTTGCTTCGAGATGTACGCATAGCAAATATGGTCTTGAGAAGGACTGTTTATATAATTTCTGATCCTCGGACAACCAGAACCGCGCAGCCTTCCTTCGTATTTTGTCAGTTTTGGACTTTTTTTTAGGCAGCTTATCCCCTTTCAGGAATAGCGCTATCCGGTCCATCCAACTGGGTTCTGTTCTCACTTGATGAACTTGAACCTTTTCTCCTTGAGGCTCGGTGGGCCTGCTCAAATGCTCAACCAGAATAACCTGAGGAAGGCCTTGGGCCGAGGAGGTTACCAGGGTGGCTAGGGAGTCAGCATGGGACTTACTACTTCTGGAGATATGTAATAAAATGAAAGATTTGAACTCCGCTTGCAGGCGTCTGACCTGCCTTAAGTATTTTTGCATTCTTTCATCTCTTGCCTCGAATTCTCCCTTCACCTGGCTGACCACCAATTTTGAATTCGAGAACACTTCATCAGTCTTCCCTTAATTCTCTAACCATTGCCATGCCCATCAGCAGAGCTTCATATTCAGCCTCGTTATTTGTCACCGCAAAATCCAATCTTAATGACTTTTTAATGATGATCTTCTCTGGGGACACGAGCACTAGCCCCATGCCAGAGCCCTTATGGTTCGCTGCGCCGTCGACGTATACTTCCCAGGGTGAAGGGTCTCGTTGAGAAATTAGGCCAACTGATTTTCCATCCATGTCGTGTGTCATGATTATCTCTTCTATAGAGGGCTCTGTACACTCGGCTACCAGGTCTGCCAGAACTTGGCTCTTAATTGAGGTGCGGGGTATGTACTTAACGTCAACAGCCCCTAGAATTGTCCCCTATTTGGCGATCCTTCTCGTGTAATCAGCGCTTTTGAGTATAGCTTTAAGTGGAAGTTAGGTGAGGACGACAACTGTATGCGCTTGGAAGTACTGGGGTAACTTCTTCGTTCCGTGCACCACGGCTAGAACGGCCTTCTCCAAGGGTAGATACCGAACCTCGGCCTCGTGAAGTGACTTGCTTACATAGTAAATTGGCTGTTGTACACCATTATCAACTCGTATCAACACTAGGCTCAAAGCATAAAGGGTAACAACGATATAGGCAAACAGGACCTCGTCCTTCTCAGGGCTGGACATAATGGGAGGCCGAGAGAGGTACTCTTTAAGTTGTTGGAAGGCCAAGGCGCACTCCTCGGTCCACTCAAATCCTTTCCACTTATTTAGCAACCGGAAAAATGGCCGGCACCTGTCTGCAGAACGGGAAATGAAACGATTGAGGGCTGCGGCCATTCGAGTCAACTTTTGGACTTCCTTGGGATTTTGAGGGGGCTGCAAGTTGTTGATTACTTTGATTTGGTCGGGGTTCACCACAATTCCCTTGTGAGTAACCATTTAGCCCAGAAACTTGCCTGATCCCACCCCGAACGAGCACTTAGAAGCATTCAAACGCAATTTATGTTCTTTGAGGATTTTAAAAACGTTTCCGAGGTCTCCAATATGCTCAGATGTGATCTTGCTTTTTACCACCATGTCATCAATGTAAACTTCCACGCTCTTACCCATCTGAGACTCAAACATCCTCGTCATCATCCTTTGATAGGTTGCTCCTGCATTCTTTAATATGAATGGCATTACTTTATAGTGGTAGTTCCTAACAGGGGTGACTAATGCGGTCTTCTCCTGATCACCCCACGCCAGTGGTATCTGGTGGTACCCTTGAAAGGCGTTTAGGAAACTCATCCGAGGGTGGCCGACAGTTGCATCTACCAACTGATCAATTTTTGGCATGGAAAATGGATCCTTTGGGCAAGCCTTGTTCAAGTCAGTGAAATCCACGCACACTCGCCACTTCCCGGTCTTTTTCTTTACTACCACAGTGTTGGCCAATCATTCAGGGTAGAAAACTTCTTTAATTGCTCCAGATTGTTTGAGCTTCATCACCTTTTCTCTGACAGCGTCTACATGTTCCCTGGACGGGCGTTGGAGCGGTTGCTTTTTAGGAATGATGGCTGGGTTGACGTTTAGGTGATGGCAAATGAATTCTAGGTTCACCCCGGGGGCCTCTGTGGAGTCCCTTGCAAATACGTCAATGTTTGCTCTGAAGAATTCTATCAGCTCTTCCTTCTCTTGATGAGGCAGCTGGGATCCGACTTGAAAAAATTTCTCTGGATTATCACCAATAACAATCCTTATCAAATTTTCACATTCTGCCCCCTTGGCCTGGTCCTCAGTATTCAGCACCGAGGATTTTAATTGCTATAAGCTCTTTTCTTTGTGAGCCTGCGGCTCGGCTTCAGGTTTATGGTGAATCGCGGCAACCAAGCATTGTCTGGCCACCGATTGGTCTCCTAAAATTTCTTTAACCTGCCCCTTGGATGGATACTTGATCTTCTGGTGGAGGGTGGAGGAAACAACCCCTAGTGTATGAAGCCAAGGTCTGGCCATGATCGCGATGTAGGGTGAGTAAACGTCCACCATGATAAAATCCACTTCCACTACTTCCTGGCCAGTTTGCACGGGCAACCTAATTTGGCCTTTCAGGGTGAACAATTTTCCATCGAAGCTCATCAAGGAGGAGCTGTAAGGCGTTAGGTCCTCGGGTGTCAAGTTCAGCCCCTTATAGAGGTTAGGGTACATTATTTCAGCTCCGCTTCCTTAGTCTACCATCACCTTTTTCACGTCATACCCTCTAATTCTGAGGGTGATCACTAAGGCATCATCATGGGGTTGAATGGTTCCAATTTTGTCTTCATTCGAAAAGCCCAACACTGGTTGTATTTCTCTTTTAGTCCTTTTCGGCTCCTGGCCATAGTTGTCGGGGGATAGCCGTGCTACGGACATTACCCTGGATGGGTAGGATCTTGTTCTCCTTGGTGCAACAAAAATAACGTTTATAGTGCCCAAGGCGGGTCTTGAGGGATCATCCCTCCGAGGCCCTGAGCTTGATTGACTCCCCCTACCATCGGGGTGGTGTAAGAATTGTTTTAGCTTGCCCTCACGGACAAGTTGGTTCAGATGATCACACAGACTCCTGTAGTCCTCGGTGGTGTGTCCATGATCCTGATGGTATTGACAGTAGAGGTTGTGGTTGCGCCTCTCAGGGTTCCCTACCATTTTGCTTGGGCGTCTAAAGAAGGGTTCATTTTTGATCGCTTCCAGGACTCGTTGCACTGGTTCTCGGAACACAGCGTGAACTACTTGAACGTCCGCCGACCCTGACTGTCCGGTCAGATCCCTGCGGGGCCTGTTATTGCTGTACCGATCTGACTTGAAATCCATCCTTTCCTGGGGGATAACCTTGTCCTTTCCCTTTTCCTGTTGCTGGTCCTCTCGACTCTTATATACTTATCTATTCTGTCCATCAGCTGGCGCATGCTGGTAACTGGTTTACCAGTCAGAGACTTTCTCAAGCCATGATTAGTTGGAAGGCCGAGCTTAAAAGAGCTGATGGCCACCTCGTCAAAGTTGCCATCCATTTCATTGAATGTCTCCAAATACTTATCCGAATGGGTCTTCAGGGTCTCACCCTCTCGCATGCTCAAGGACAATAAGGAAGCCAAAGACTGAGGAGCCCTGCGGCATGTAACAAAGCGGGAATTGAACGCTTGAGTAAGATCATGGAAAGAACTTATAGAGTCTATCTTCAAGCTGTCAAACCATCTCATCGCGACTGGCCCCAAGCTAGACGGGAAGATTTTACACATCAAAGCTTCATCCCTGGAGTAGATGGCCATTCTCTGGTTAAAATGACTAACGTGTTCTACAGGATCTGTTCTGCCATTATAGATGGTGAACGTTGGCTGATTGAAACGCCTAGGGAGCTTCGCCCTTTTGATGTTGCTCGTAAAAGGGGACTTAGAGATTTGGTTCAAGGCCTTACTCATGGCGTCACTTCCTACGCCACGATGTGACGGTCTACGACTCCGCTATCAACGATGGCTCTCCTTTTGGTAAGAGAAGGACTCACTGGGCGGAGTTTGAGACCCGTACTTATAATCGACGTCTTTTTCACTATCAGAGGAAGAATTTGAGTCCGGGGAAGCTCGCTATCTCTTTGCATGGCGTAACTCCCTTTTTAATAGGTCAATTTCCAGTTGCATGTTCTTCCTATCATTCGCATTGGGGACATGGGTTTCCTCCCCAGGGTGATTCTTGTTGGGCGCGCGGTGTGGGCATTTCCCTCACAGTCACCTTTCCGCTTAAGGTTGAGGAAATGATCACCACGTTCAAAGCCCCTTGATTCTGCTAGTTACAGGTTTCGATCTGCAATGGTTAGCCGTTGTCCTTACTATCACACGAGCTCTTTCCCACAGACGGCGCCAATTGTACGGTTACAATTTGGAGCCCAGGCCCAACAAAGGGTTGGGTTGAGGTCCAAAGAGCCCGATCTAATAAATTTCTAGAGAGTGGATTGAAGAGCTAAGTTTAGGCAAGGCGATCAACGGCTAAAGTGGCCTTAAACTCAAGAATATACCAGTACATTACACATGAAAATGGATAAATATCTCCTTCGAGCAAGATCTTTTTTATTATTTTCTCTTCTTCTCTTTTTTTTACAAGTGAATTTCTTCTCCCCCTCTGCAGGGAGGGTCGTTTACATTTTATATTTGCCCCTAAGTCATCCTGATCGTCCACCTGTTGTCCATTTGGGTCGTTACTTGAGTACCTGTCCTATCAGCCACCTTCTCTGGTGCTCTGTGAGTTGCTGTTGCCAATGTAATACTGTTCAGAGGTCTCTTCCACATAAATGCGGCCAGGAAAGTGGTTGATGGGCATTTAATGTGGAAGCAGTGGCTTTTCTGTTTAGACACTTCTGGGCTCATCTTTTCCGCACATGGAGGGATCTTCATTGCCATAAAAATCTTCTGATGGATCACCTGAACTGTGAGGCATAAGGCCGATTGGTATTTGACGACATTCGAGGGTGAGCTACCCTCGGACCATCTTAAGTCGCCCCATCTTTTACAGTCCTGGGCCTGGACCTTGTCCCAGCTGCTCGCCCTTCCTCGGATACTCCAGGTTTTAAGATAGGGCCCAAGGCCCAGCGTGCATGATGGGTTTTTACCCCTCACATTAATTTTATAAATAAAATCAATTCATTAATTCAACCATGTAAGTATTAATTAACAAGTTTTTTTTTTAATTTTTTTTATTTTTATTTAACGAGACATGGTAGTTTATATATTTTTATTAAGAGAAAGTTTTTAATTTATGACGTCCATTCTTAATGATTATTCTTTATTATCAGACTAAGACACTAATTAGTTTTTGTTGTAAGCGGAAATCGAACTCCATATATATCTATTATTTGACGATAAAAGATTTTACTAATTAAGTTAATTAACAACTATTTTGAGGAAAAATAAATAACAACCTAATTTTTGGAAAAAAAAAATGATCTTCGTGTGAAACCCCCCAATTTGGAAGCCTTCATTTTGGCGTGGAATTCCCATATTCCCACTGGCACGACACGTTAATTTGTTTTTTTGTTTGACCAATTGTTCAGTTCACGTTATAAAAGAACAGTCGTCAACCTTGCGTATGTGATCAAACTGCGAGAACAACATTGGCAATCATTCAAAGGTAGCTTCTATGTGTCTTTTCTGGGTGGGGTGAGTAACTTCTAAGTATTAACAAAAGATAACACTATTTATAGTTGTTCAATAGTGTTCCATTCCCTTATAAATTAATTAGTGTGTATTAATTTTAAATTATCACTAATTTGTGTGACTTGTAACAAAGTTTTGTAAAAAATATTTATACAATACTTTAATAAAATAAAATTCCAAATATAAATTGTAGACAGCTTAGGTGTTGTTTAAATATATAAAAAATTTAGATAATACTCAACAAATTTAATGATAATTTGCGTATTTTGAGTTACTTATATGTAGGATGCGTTTGCCATTGACTTAAAAAATCACTTTTTTTACTATTTAGCTTGTTTTTTGTTACTATTTAGTGTATTTTTGATACTATTCATGGATTCAATTGCACTTTTTGGTACTATTCATGGGTTTCACTATATTATTTTAGTTACCTTTTAATTTTATTTCCAGTATTTTCAGCAAAAAAATTTTAATTTTAGCTAAATAAGCCGTTTCCAAACGGACTCAATCTAATAAAATTCATTATAAGTGAGTTTTAATTGATTCAACTAACATTTAACAATCATCATAAGAAAATCTAACACTTCCTTTATATCATATTTCATAAGAAAATCTAACACTTCCTTTATATCATATTTAATGAATTTGTATTGCTGTTATGTTTTTAGAGATTGTGATTTAAGAAAAAAAAAATTTAACCTTTTTTAATCCAATTTTTAAAATATTTAAATGGTGCAAAACTAATTTTAATTGTTCTATTTCTATGTATAATAATATTATACAAAGGTAGCTTCTATGTGTTTTTCTGGGCGGGGTGAGTAACTTCTAAGTTAACAAAAGATAACACTATTTATAGTTGTTCAATAGTGTTAAGTTCCTTTCTCTTATAAATTAATTAGTGTGTATTAATTTTAAATTATCACTAATTTGTGTGACCTGTGGGAAAGTTTTGTAAAAAATATTTATATAATACATTAATAAAATAAAAATCCTAATAATAAAAATTTTAGAAAGATTAGGTCATTTAGGTGTAGTTTAAATAAATAAAAAAATTTAGATAATACCCAAGAAATTTAATGATAATTTGCTTATCCTGGGTTACTTATGTAGTCTAATAAAATTTATTATAAGTGAGTTTCAATTGATTCAGCTAACATTTAACAATCATCATAAGAAAATCTAACACTTCCTTTATATCATATTTTATGAATTTTTAATTATTGCTGTTATTTTTTTAGAGATTGTGATTTAAGAAAATAATTTTTAACTTTTTTTAATCTAATTTTCAAACTATTTAAATGGTGCAAAACTAATTTTAATAGTTCTATTTCCATATATAGTAGTGCATTCAGGATTGAATAACTGGTGGGAACTTTAGGACACTTTTTCGCATTCTCTCTCATAGGTTCGTTTGAATAGCACTTATTTTGCTAAAACTGAAAATTGAAAACTGAAAACACTGTAGCAAAATAATTTTTAAATGTGTGAATAGTGCTATGGGATCCATTTGTAATGAAAAAATTGCTGAAAAGTGGAGTTTGTGAGTCCGTAAACAGTGCATGAATGTACTGTTCATTGGAAAAGTCAACGTTAACAGCTAAAAAAGAAGAAGAAGAAGGACGAGTTTACTGCAAGCAACTGTAGCGTGGGTCCCATGCCCAAAACGCAAATGCTGAAACGCAGTAAAACGCCGAAACCAGACAGGCAAATAATGTGTTATTCCTTTAAATTAATCACCTGAAAATGATTTTTGGAATATATTTTGACTTGAGAACATGTTGCTTTCACTAAAAATTATTTAATTAAAAATGATGTTTAAGAATATGTTTGGTTTTATACTATTTTTTGTTTTTGTAAATTTAAAAATAAAAACCAAAAGACTGAGTTTCATAGCTTGAGGTGAGATAATATCAATCCTAAACAAAGCCATAATACTAAAAGGGTTAATATTGTGTTGGCGAAATCCGTGTCAAATTTTCAAATGAAATTGCAATAACTTTCATGTTTTCATTTCATTTGAGTTGTAATTCTAACAAATCTTTATGGTTGAAGAGTTGAAAGAAGAAGTTTAAAGTGCCGCATTGAAAATCTCGCTCAAGTGAGATTGGATGTATCAAGCAAGTTTTCGAGCAAAATCATCAAGATCCAAATTTCAATTACGTAGAGAGGTTCACCCAAAATTCGCTAAACGCTTAGTCAAGCGAGATTTCTCTAAATTTTCCATTATTTAATTTTTCTGATTATTTGCATAGCCAACCAACCATTAATTGTAACTGATAAAGGAACAAAAATAAAACCCCGTTTTCATATGAGGGAGAGTCTACTTAAACCTTAGAGAGGATATCACCATATCTAAACACGGAGTGCAACTTGAGTGTCTTTCAATTGTTAGAAACCGCAAAGACCTTAAGCAAATCTTCAAGCAGAAGTATCCGGAAGATCAACTGATAGTTGGCATCTCGACTTGCATCCCAAAGACCTTCAAAGAGAAACTATTGGTGTGGTTTGCTACTAATAGGAGTTGCGAGCTTGAGCACAAGAACATTATAGTAATTGGAGGTTTTGTAAGTTATTATGTACCACAACTATCTTCATAGTGTACGTAATTCGTTTACTAGAATAGGCCTCAGATAGTTTTTTCCTTTCGGGTTTTCTTTTCGTCAACATATATATACTCTCTTTGTGTTAGTTGGTGAATTACTCGTGCTGTTGCTTATCCATGATGCTTGAATATTGAATCTTGATCAATTAACCACTTGTTTGGGTAAAATATGCTAAAACCAGTAGCAAGACATACTAGGATCTAAAGACGTCACTCTCACTTTATTTCTTTTGTCTTTAAACTGTGATTTACACTTCTATATGATTCTGAATATTTGCTATATTTCTGGCAAAAAGCTTGGCCCATCTGGGTGTGAATATGGAACCCACCCACGTACATGGGAAGTATCGAGACAAAAATAAATAAATGAGATAAATATAAATTGGAAGGTAAAATTTTCACCAACCCATAAACATCCAACCGAGATGGGGAGGATTTTTGTGGAAAACAGAAATCATTTCGATTTATTTTTGGGGCTAGAGTTTGACTTTTCAAATCATTTGTGAATCCTCTTATTATTAGCCAGTTTGTTGATGAGTTTTCACACTTCAACTAAAGCCTTCATTATTGACATTGTCTATATATATATATATATATATATATATAAAGAATATGCACGAGTGCATGACATGTATCGATGTGGGTTTAACACCATTCAAACAAAACGAGTAGCTATAAAACGTGTTGGCTATATAAAGTTAATGCCACTCTTTCTCGTTTCAAAAAAGAATGTCTGCCAAAAAGCATGGAAAAAAATATTTTGGCCGCTTAGCTATTTTCAAGAACAAAAATAGATAATAAACTCACGAAGAAAAAAAAAATGCAAATGTACAAAAAAATGTAGCAAAATTTGACTCGATGAGTAGCGTAGTAGTAATTAAATGGCGTAGTCTTAACCTTTAAGCAAAAAAGAAGAAAATACCTAGCCTTAAATTAGCAAAACATAAAAACTTTTGTTAGTACCAACTGCGTGTGAATTTGTGATTTAATTGTCTATTTGAAAATAACACTTCCCTTATTATTATTATTATTATTATTATTTTTTTTTTTTCATTTCAAAGCAAGTCCATTCAAAGTTCATTATTGGTTTTTTTTAATAAAAAAATTAACATGCTCCTACCAATTAAAACATAGCAAGTTCATTAGATACATCATTAAACATTGGCATATATATATCCTCGTGCAAATACATTTATAATTTTTATATACCACAACAATATTAGAGCTTTAATTCTATTTTTTTTTTTTTTTTGCTGGTTATGAATACTCAACAAATTAGTTAAGGTGAGTCACATGAATTATTTTTATCCATTCTATTTCATCTAAAATCATACTCTTTATCACATTCTTAATTTATGTCTTTTTTTTATTATTACTTTTACTAATATTTATATTTTTAGTTTTCCTATATATCCTTTTGCATTCCTTCAACTTTAATCAACTCCACAAATAAATAAATTTAAAATAGCCATGATTAAATATTGTAATTGGGCACTCACATATAAATAATCTCAAAAATCAAATTAAAGGAGAGAATTATTTTAAATCTTATGGAGTGAACTATTTATTTTATTTTTCATGAGTGTCAATCAATCTAAATTAATAGTGTCTATTTGGTTTGACTTTTTTTTTTTACTTATTAAATTTATTTGCTTATATATGATTTTTTAAAAACTCATTTTGTTTTAGTTACAACTATATTTTTACTTGGCTTATGTACGTCTTATTTTTAAATATAGTAAGGAACAAAAAAAAAAGAAGGTTATACCTATGATTATATAGGCTTAACAATAAGTAAGAATTATATTGTTTTTTTATTTTATAAGATGAATTATATTATCCATTTGCAGCTACATCTACTATTAAAAAAAAAACTATCTTTTTCTTGTTTCTTTTGATCCATCAAACTATATATATATATATACACACACACATATATATTCTGTTGCTTTTGGTAAGTGGTGGGCTTGGAATCTTTACCCCACTGTCAATTTATCAGATTCTTGCCTTTTCTTTTCTCTTTTCTCTTTTCTCTTTGACATTATATAACATTTTTTCCTCCTCATAATTGTTCAAAAAATTTAACTTTTGAGTTCTTTCTCTCACCGTCTTAAAAAAAAAAAAACTTTATGTAAATAATTATTCTCACAATAACATTAATGATAAATTTTCTTTATTCAAAACAGTATACCAAAATTTAATAATTTGTTTTTAAAAAACTAAATTACCCATTTACCCTTTTTTAAACAACCTTTTTATTCGGTCAAAAAAAAAAAAACCTTTTTATGAAGGTCTTATCATGAGTACAAACTTATTATTAAACATTTAATGTAAGTAATTACAGAAGACTCCAAAATATAATAAACACAATAGTTATACTAATTGAATTCATAATAATAATATAATGTGAGAGAATGGAGTAGTATTTTATATTATTGGAGATTTTTTTTTTTTTTGAGAAGTATTATTATTGGGGAATTTTATAATTCTATAATTGAGAGTTATTATTATTATTTTAATCAAATAATAAAAAAATAAATAAAAATGTTATTATTATCGTGTGAGAGTTTAATTAAAGAGAACCAAACCGCACATGCAATAATATATATATATATATATATATATATTGCATTGCAGACAAAGAATACTAGGAAAAACGGAAAAACCGAAAAAACATTCAATTCCCAACTGGGTTTGATGAATTTTCGTCAAGCCCTTTTGGGTTGTTGTGTCCTGTCCTCCTACTAAGGATATATTAATATCATCATATGAAAGCCTCACCTAGCTCTCTCTCCAAATTTGACTTTGAAATTGCGTACAATCCAAGTACTCTTTCATTATTTCTTTGCATATATTATTGGGGGAATTTCCTTGTACATGTGAAAAAATCTAAAGTTTCAATTTTTTTCCTTGGAACAATCTTTTTTGGTCTGTCAGATACTGCTTCAGATTACGAGAGATAAAAAGGCTGTCTTTTGTTTTTTTCTCTGGTTCATTATTTTTTTTATGTTTTTTTTTTGAATATATTAAACACAAAGAGAAAGAGAAAGAGAAAGAGAAAGAAAGAAAAGGGTGCGAGTCAGAAACAATCTTTAAATTTGTTCAATTGTTTATGTTTATACAATCTCTGCGTTTGTAATATCTGCTTTTGAGCCAATTGGGATCTTAGCTGATCTGGGTCTCTTCTGCTTCAACCATCTTGATTTTTTTTGAGGTGAGTCATGACTCCACTATTTGATTCTGTTAACTTTTTTTGCTTTAACCTGAAATTAAGCTCTTGTACGTTATGAATTTAAGCATGTTGAGCTGGAAGAATCTCTTTTTTATGTCTGTCTTTTATTTATTTATTTATTTATTTTTAATGTTATATTGAGTAGTGGTGGCGTGAATTTTTGTTGTTCTGTCATTCACGTTGTAGCTGAAGCGTTCTGGGTCATCAAGATGTTTGGTGGGTTTTTTCTCTGATTTTCTTTGGTGGGGTTTTTCTCTAATTTTCATATCGAAGTGAAATAGATGAATTTGATAGCTATTGGTGGAATGGGGGTGTGCATGCAAGAAAAAAATAAATAGTAAATATAGTGTGCTAGTTTGTATGGAGACATGATCAGAGTTTGGCATGCAATTTTATTAGTTCTAGTTTCTTATGGATTGCTTTGAACCCATTTGACCTTTTCCTTTTGCCAAATGGGATTGACCTTGATCGAGTCATTGAAGAATTAATTTTTTTTTTCTCAATTGTTTTTGGTTTATCATCAATTAAGAACTTCCGGCTCAAACAGAATCGCTTATTATATCTCCGTATTTGAGAAGCATAAACTTGTGAATGCTTCACTTTGAAAATTAGCTTTTGCAGCTTATTTTATGTGGTTATCATTAGCTATAGAAATCCACGCAGACTAATCAGAAATATCAGAACTTCTGTTGCATCTTTTATTCAATTTTGAGTTTTCTTTGCTTAAATAGATGCTTTATGAGCAGGTATAAACCTCTTTGACCATGAGCAGATAACATTTGGCATAATGGGTTGGCTTAGCAAGATTTTTAAGGGCTCAAGCCATAAATTTTCGGAAGGGCATTATGATTCGAGTTATGCAGAAGATCCAAATCATTATGGACCTTCTACCTCAGGGGTAATTACATCTGTCACTCCTTGCCATCCTCTTTTATTGCTATCATTGCAATCTTGTATTATTGGAATGGGACATGCAACCAGTCATTTCTCTTCTTAGTTTTTGTTTAATCATGTAATTTGACATTTTTGCAGTTGATGCAATAAACATTGCTCTTATTGTATAATTAAATTGTTTCCCTGATGTTAATATACTACTTAGAGTCCTTGTTTATGGCTTTTTTGAATCTGTTCTTTATATGTTTCTCCTTTAACATGTTTCAATGGGAACTTGAATGTAGGATGTGTGGCCAGAGAATGATGAAGAAATAAATCGTGCTATTGCAGAATCTCTTTTAGAAGAAAGTCAAAGAGGAACAAGATTGATTGGTGTGTGATGCTTTCAGATGCTACCACCTCCTGCCATTGTATATTGTCTGTGCACTCAAAGGCATTGCATTATTTTTGCACACCAGTGTTTTCATATAATTTTTTTCTTGATATTATGTTTTTTGGCCAATTATTTTTTGAAGTTCCCTACATGATAGCTTAAAGTAATTTTGAATATTTGTTACAAAAAAAAAAAAAAAAAAAGTTTTTGGGCATGTGTATTTCAGCCATTTTGTATTCATTGGCAGCTTGCTCTTTCAATTTTGGGCCTGCATCTGTTCTGGGTCGTTTAGAGTCAGTATTAGGTCGAAGTCATACTTCAACAGTTTGACTAATGCTCCTAATTTATTTGGTCCCCCAATATGCTTGCCCAGACAGGCAAATGCAGCCCATATAAGTGATACGTTGACTTATTTTGAAGCACATGAAGAAAGTTTCATAGAGCCAATTGCTGTTTCTTGAGGTGTGATGCGCTTTCTCTATGGTGTGAATATGTAACCTTGTATCCAATCTGTACTCCAACCTCTAATGTAACCTTTACTTGATTCTTAAATGTCCTGCATTGCTCTTAGACCATCTTTGAATATCTTCATATTCCTATTAAATTGGAGCTGATATATGAAATGATGCATCAATTTCTGGTCTCTGACCTGCTGTCCTATGCATTGCATTTGTTACTTGGGGTCAATTTCATGAAATTAAGCACTTGTTATTTAAATTTAAGTGATGGAGCATATTCATCTCTCTCTTTTTTTTTTGCACTGGGGGTTTGGGGGGGGGGGGGGGGGGGGGGGGTTGTTGTGGTTTCTATGTTATGTTTTTTTATAGTGCATTTATATAATAAAATTCTACAGTTTGAATTAATAAGTTTCTCAAAATTTTGGGTAGATCGTGATTCTCAATTGGAAGACGATGAACAACTTGCCCGAGCTCTACAAGAGAGCCTAAATTTGGAAAATGTGGAATCTCCTCCTCCCCGATATGGACATGGGAATATATATCAACCCATGCCAATGCCAATGTACCATCCTTTCGGGTCAAGGTATTTTATCTTTGAGTTAAATCAATGCATCATCTCAATTTCTGGCCCTAGTTTAGCCTGCGCATGTATAGAATGTTTTTTCACAACAATAAACTTTAGCTGTTGGGTGCAATATCATGCCCCATCTATTTTAAAGGTTTTAATTTTTTTCAAATTTATTACTCTCTCTCTCTCTCTCTCTCTCGTTCTTTTTATTAATTTTGGTTTTTCCTGTAGGATTTGTGCTGGTTGCTACACTGAGATTGGTTACGGAAGATATCTGAATTGCCTTAATGCAGTTTGGCATCCTGAATGCTTCCGATGTCGTTCTTGCAACCTACCAATTTCTGATAATGAGGTACAAAATTTTATTCCTACTCAGCTCCCATATCACTCTAGTTTGTTGCTGATTCGAGTCTTGGCATCTGTGGTTCTTTTATTAGAAGTTTTGTTTGAATTACCTGTAATCTTTCTTTTCCCTCTCTTTTTCTTGGTTGTTTGTAGTTCTCTACGTCTGGAAATTATCCATATCATAAAGCTTGCTACAAGGAGAATTACCACCCAAAATGTGATGTTTGCAAGCACTTTGTAAGTATCTCTTGAATGAACAATATATGTCTTAATTCTAATTTTGCACAAACTGGTATGCTTCACTTTTTTGTATTCATGGTGAAGGAGAGTTAATAGATAAGGATGGATTTTGAGATATGATGCATCTTTAAATTTTATGCAGAGCTAATTTTAGATATGATGCATCTCATTTTAAATCTGAAGGAATGTAAATAAGATTACAATGCATGTGCATATGAAGGATAATCAGAGAGCAAACTCTAGCTAATAAATTGGCTTGAACACCCACATTTTAGTCCCTAGAGAAGGAGAAGACAAGCTGCAACGTCAAATTGCTTTAATATATAAAAGGGGTTTCCCTACTAAAGATGCAATCTCTGCTGTTAAATTTTTTTTTTTTAATTTAATTTAATTTATTTTTTAATAAGTATCTCAGAACTTAAAACGTAATCTAATCCATTGGCTTGAAAATATTTTATCGAAAGGTCAGTAGGTCACATGACTCATTTAAGAGGTCTCATGACTTATTAATTGACTTAAGCTTAGACAAGTGACTCACATAAGACTCTTATAGAGATAAAGGGGTATTTGCATGCAAGGTGCTCCTGACATCTGTGATATGTCAATTTTTTCTCTCTTTGCCAGTGTGCCCTAGCTCAAATGACACATCCTTTTCCCCATTAGAAAGGGTGAAGTATAAGTCATGGATTCAAAACCCACTGGGTGTATGTGATAAACTTACCAATAATTTTTTTTATTTTATTTAAAAAAGCGTCATGTTTTAAAGATCAAATTTGGAACATTTTAAAAAAAATTGACACATTCCGATTGAATTTCTTCTTCCTTGGATATATTACTCATTGCAGTTGTTGTTGGACTTTTCAAATATATGTATCTTTTCAACAGATTCCAACAAATCCTGCTGGTCTAATTGAATATAGGGCACATCCCTTTTGGATCCAGAAATACTGCCCTTTTCATGAACATGACAATACTCCTCGGTGTTGCAGCTGTGAGAGAATGGAGGTCGGTGATTAAATCACTTTTATCTGCCAAGAAATTCCTATAAACCAATCAAGCTTCTTGGCAAAATGTCAATTGCATGATATATTTGTTCATTATATGCAGCCACGAGACACAAGATATGTTTCCCTTAACGATGGTCGGAGGCTCTGTCTGGAATGTCTGGACACTGCAGTCATGGATACCTATGAATGCCAACCTCTATATCTTGATATACAAGAATTTTATGAAGGTTTGAATATGAAAGTGGAGCAGCATGTTCCGTTACTCTTGGTTGAAAGACAAGCATTAAATGAAGCAAGAGAGGGAGAAAAGAATGTAAGGGCAAATGCAAGTAAATCATTTTACATCAGCTGTTGTATGCAAGGTTTTTATTGTTTTGTTCTTCCGTGGTGACAATTGGCATGCCAGACATGAAAATTCATAGGATTTATTTATTTTTTGAGTGAAGCATGTCTATACATGTCCTTACACTAGATCTCAAAGAATTTCATAAAAGCTCCAGTTATGTGTCCGAATGTAATATTTCCATCAGTGTCCACTGATTGTCGTATATTTATTTTGTTTGGTAATTCTTCCTCATTTCTTAGACCTACAAAATTGAGTTTTTATTCTCTTGTCTTGGCCAGGGACATTATCACATGCCTGAGACCAGAGGGCTCTGCCTTTCTGAGGAGCAAACCATCAGCACTGTAAGAGTGGTTTTTTTGTTTTGTCTTTTTTTTCCCCAGAAGATTCATTAAGTTTATTCACTGGGATATATGAAGCTCTGTTATGATTATTTGTTTATGGCTTACAATTTGTCTCATTTTGACCCTCAAAATCAACAGGTAAGGCGAACAAGGAATGGGGCTGGAAAGAGAAACGTGAACATGGTAACAGAGCCCTTCAAACTAAGCCGTCGTTGTGAGGTGACTGCAATTCTCATCTTGTATGGTCTTCCAAGGTATTGTATCTTTATCTCTCATTGCTTTTACAACTTGTTCTAGAAGGGAACCCATTCAACACCTAATAAAATCAGCAAGTCTAGGGAAGTTAACTGGCTTGTTGTGATTGCTGCATGATAAAAGTAGCATGATGTGATTGGTGCATAATAAAAGTAGTGTCAGTGGTGGACCCAGATGAAAGTGATATAGCTCTAATCACAACGGGCCATGTCTGTGAAAAATTGTGTGTCCTAGTATTACTCTAAAATCAATGGATTTGGAAATACATTTGTTCACAATTCTATGACAGCTAACACTTCAGCAGAAGGGAATATATATATATATATATATACACACACGATGTGTGATATATATATATATATATATATATATACATGATGTGTGCGTGCACACATGCGTGCATACATGAAGTAATATTCTACATTTAAAAACAGATGCACACATGATTTTTGAAAATGTTTTGCAAGTACTTATTTTTTGTAAATAGGATCGCTTTTTTATGATTTTCTTACATCTATATGTCCATGCACACACACATCAAAGATCAATGTAGCATATGTAAGAAATTTTACACACTAAGACAAGATGCAAAAATATTTCTAGATCAAACAATTTTACAATACCTAGTTTTTGCCTTTATTGATACAGGCTCTGAAAATAGTATGTCAAATGCCTTTAAAAAAAAAAAAAATTCTGTAAAAGAACCTGGATGTTGCTTGGTAAGGTAAAATAAGAATACACTTTAGCAAGTGCTTTGAATATTTCTTTTGTTATAACCTGAATGTTGCTTTTTTTTTTGTTCTATGTGTGGTGGTGGTGGTGGTGGTGGTGGTGGGGGGGGGGGGGGGGGGGGGGGTGGGGAGGGGTGTTGAAGTAATGAGCATGATGCATGACAATTTGAAACTGATGCAACAATAAATTGAAGAACAGGGAAAAAAATAACATACAAATTAGCACTTAGTCTATTTATGCACACTAAATTAATAATATGGAGACAAGTTAGACAGTTTGCTTGATTAATAACATTTCAAGGACACAGTTAGTCTACTGGAACTAAACTCTAATTATAGTGGAATTTGAAAAACTCAATTATTGAGCTACAAAAGCAATGTTAACACTAGGAAATTAAGTAAAATACTAATAACCTGCTTAACTTATTAAGACCTAAAATAAAATCCAATGGACAAACAAATACAGTTAACTTTTAAATTAAATAGAAATAAATTAAAATAAAATTATTTTTCCATTTTCTGCATTAGAGCAATTCTTATCAAAGATACTGTCATCGAGTACCTTCTGTCTTTCCATGTTCCAAGAACACTGGTGAACTATTGAAAATCTACTTAAATTGAAAAAAAATAAACTGTAATTTGGTAATTGAAGAAAAGCAGTTGACAAAAATGACAAATGAGTTTTAAACAATCAGCAAAATACTGCAGAAATGACTCTCTTTCTCTCTCTATTAGCAATAATTAACCTAAGTTACCAACAAAACCCTTCCTTTTTACCACCTGAGCTGAGGCACAGCAGCCTAGTGGACATTGCTTAAAAACAACATGTTTCTTTTTAATTTTTGTTACTTTTTTTTATAATACATGCATGATCAACAAGAGACATATGATTTGCATGTTATAGAGTTTCTTCCAATGAACTTGGAAAAGATGGGAGTTGGGGGCAAATATGCTGACTGAAATTCCTTAACCTGGAATCAAGTTACATGTTATTCTTGGTGTGAAACCACTTATGTTTTTGCTTAAATTTTATACAGTGAAGCTCTGATGAGAGATCATGATTGCAATGATATTATTCTTGAGGGCTGATCCATCCTTGTAAATGTAAATATGCAATTCTATGAGTAGGAGAAAAGAAACGTAGTTGCATGATTTTCTGATTCTATGAGACTACAGGTATATATTCAGGGTTATATCATTTTTGTAAAACCAGCTGTATCATGGAGATTCAATATTCTATATCTAGAAAATGCTTTTATATTTCCTTCCTTATACAATTTAGATATGTAGGGAAAATGAATTTCAATCACTCCCAGACATGCACACAAACAAATCAAAATAAGATTATCGGGAGAATTGATTAAGAGAATTAATTATTAATTATAGTGATTTTTTATGAAGTCCAGAGTCTATTAGGCCTCTCATATTCTAGCTTATTTCCTTTCTAAAAGATTTTTTTTTTCCTTCTTAAAAGAGAGAAAAAAGAAAAGAAGCGAATAATCTGCTAACGTACTTCTTGTCTGAAACGTTTTATGCATGACTGGAGTTCTCTTTTTATATAGGTTGCTTACTGGATCAATCCTAGCTCATGAGATGATGCATGCATGGCTGCGACTTAAAGGTACTTCTATATTTCATGACACGTCATGTTAAGTGGGCAATGTAAAACAAATAACTTAATTTCCCTCCTCAGTGAAATTGTCTCCCATGCTTACAGTATATAACATGTATCAATTTCTTCCTCAAAGATCACATCAAGGTTTCGAGGAATGACCACCGAGCCGCCTTTGGCTCAAGGGTACCTCTGTGCTCTCCCATTGGGGAGGGCATAGAAATGACCACAGGAGGGCTTAGTCCCTCTTCAACAATAACAACCAAGTCTTAGTCTTAAATATTTGGGGTCGGCCATGAATCCTCAACCAAGCCTTAGTCCCCCATCACTTGTAGCAAAAAGAAGAAGAAAGAAAAGCTTTCTGGGAATGACCTTCATTTATTACACTGTGTGATCACTTGAACTCTATGTTGGAGTTTGCTCGATTCATTGTTCAATGACACAACTTTCAGTTGTTTCTTTTATTGGTCATGAGTCATTTTTTCTTTTCTCTTATTTATTTATACTTAGGAAATAAAAAAGAAATGATTGCTGACATATATGCTGTATGTGAAAGGTTACCGGACTCTCAGTCAAGATGTTGAGGAAGGTATCTGTCAGGTTCTAGCTCACATGTGGTTGAGTTCCAAGCTCATGTCAGGCAGCAATGTTGCATCAAGCTCGTCGTCTACTTCCACTGTATTGAAAAGGGGTGCAGGGTCTCAATACGAAAAGAAGCTTGGGGAGTTCTTTAAACATCAGATTGAATCAGACATATCCCATGTGTATGGAGATGGATTCAGAGCCGGCCAACAGGCAGTACATAAATATGGTCTTCCAAGCACCCTTAACCATATACAGATGACAGGGTGCTTTCCTCCTTGATGAAAAGTCTATCTAGGTCCTTTGATTTTTTTCTTTTTTCTTTTTATAGGGTGCTTCCTCTTTCAATTTACTGAGTTTCAATCTTGGCCTTTCCATATTAGAGCCTAAAGGCCAAAACGTGTAAGAACAAGTCTTTATAGAATAGTTTTGACAAGTGCTAATTTTTATGCCATGTGTAATGGCAACAATTACTTGTTTTTTTTCAATTAATAAATTAGTTAGTTAATGATTTTTATTTTAAATACCAGTATCAGTTTTCTCCTCTCTCTGTTCTATTGACATTAATTATGCCCGCACATATGTATGTATTTGTCTTTCTCTTGTGAGTTGTCACTAGTTTCTCTTTTGGGGGCTAGTCAATTAACAGCTGAGAGGTTTGACATGGCATCCAGGCTATTGGCTTCTTCAAGACCATTCGAGCATTTATCCTCTGGTAAAGTGATAATTAGCCTGCATCTATGGAAAAATGACATGTAGCTTTTCTCTCTAGTCCTTTTTATTTATTTATTTTTAGAAGTGACAGATTGAACCTATGATGATTGTTCCATTATAGTTGTTCTTGGATTTTATTAAAAAATAACTATAAAACCTAAACTATATTATTAGTTAGGCAAAGTTTGAAACAAATTTCATTTCTAACAAATCGAGTTCAAAGGACTCGATTTTGCTCTGAGAAAATTGAGTGTGAGACACTCGATTTCCAAGTGAGTATGGAAATCGAGTGTAAAACACTCGATTTCCAAGTGCAAATTCACTGGGCAAAACCGAGTGCAGAGAACTCGAATTGTTAGAAACTAAATATGTTTGAAACGTTGTCTAACTAATAATATAGTTTGGATTTTATAGTTAATTTTTAATAAAATCCGTTGTTCTTTATCTTTTTTTTTTTTTTGAGAAACCAGACCCGAAACCCGGGCTGGGCTTTATTGAAACCAAATGGAATATCAGAGTTCTTCAGCCATAGCCAACTGGCCTATGACTTCAGGATAGTCTTCCAACCATACTTGAAATTCCGGGCCTGTTCTCGCCCGTTTTGCCAAGGCATCAGCTACTCTATTACATGAACGAGGAACAAAACAAAAATCAGAAAATGCTAAAAGGGAAACTTGGTCTTGGATGTCACCAATTATATGACCATACGCTGACTGGTCTGCTTCTCTTTTCTTAATTGCTTGGATGACCACTGCTGCATCTCCTTCAAATATCACTTCATGGAGGCCGATCTCGACTGCGAACTGGACTGCACGTCTGCAAGCTAGTGCCTCCACTGTTGCCACTGACTGAGGGAGCGGGATACGCATAGAAAGTGCACCAATGACTGCACCTACATTGTCACGTATGACCACACCCAAACCGGCTGCATCAGTGGAGGAAAACAGAGCACCATCAAAGTTGGCCTTATACCAAGTCTGTGTCGGGGCACTCCAGTGAGGCTGAATTGATACTTGGGGTGTCATTGAGGCTTCATCCTGAGCATCGAGAAAGTCGTGCAGCATATCACCAGCTACAGACAGTAATTGGTTCAGTGGGCGAGTTGAGCGATCAAGGCGAATCGCGTTTCGTCTGTTCCAGAGCAACCAAGATGTGATTGCAAAAAACTCCATCTTGGTAAGACGTTATTTGATTTTTGGTGTAAACAAGATTTAAATTCATATTATTTATTCGATAATAAGAGATTTTACTAGTAATATTTGAACCTTTTTTTTTTTCAAGTCTAAACATTGGCTTTATGATCTAAATAAATCTTTTATGATCCAAATAAAACTTTATAGATCTAAAGGCATGTGTGGTGTTGTGATTAAAATTGCACGTAATTGCCCGCTTGAGCCATAAAATGTAGTGCCTTGGAGACATTTTTATCCATTAAATTCTAAAAGACATGGTACTAAGTATACCAATAATTTAATAATAATAATAATAAAAGAAGGAAAAAAAAAAATCCTAATTGTGAAATGGGGCCGAAAGATTCAACCAAGTAAAAACCCAAATTAGGTTGCCAAATCTCTAGGTTGACAATGGGTACCAGTATAAATATTTTGGGAATAACATCTCATCATCTCTTGAAAGGCCAACTTCATAGTTATAAAATGAATTCGTCTAAAATCGCTTTTTGGAGACATAATTCATTGTTAGCAATTAAAATTTGTCTTTTAAAAATCCTTCAATTTTTAACATTGAAATGATTTCCACAAGTTTATACTCTAAAAGATGCCAACTTAGCATCGCCAAATCAAACATTTAAAAAAATTATCTTAAAAAAAAAATCTTCAAATACGACAACAAAACCAACCCCCACTCAACGAGTAATGTCTTTTGATAATCTTAAATTTCCTTGTAAGCAATTTAGTATTAAAAGTAAACGTTCACCCCAACAAAATTATGACTCGTAAAACCCTACGTCATCATGCATTCGTCACTATTTTTTTTAATTTTTTTATAGAATCAATTCTTCACTAATTTTAATTAGCTTCCCCACTTCAAATTAATTTTTAAAAAATATTATCAACAGCAAATTATTGAAATTCCGAGAGGTAAACGTATGTTATTAACTTATTATCAATAATTCATTTTATTTTTGTAAATTATCAGTATTTTATTTTATTTTCTCTGATAAACTTCAATATATATATATATATATATAATATAATATAATATAATATTATTATATCTATACTACTATTTAAGGAACTTCTCCTGGTTGGGATCCTCATTTTTTCAGTTCAAAAATGTCCCTACACCCTTATGTTTAAGTAGAAACAAAACTAAAGGACAATCTGGTAAAAATATAACTCTAACTCCCACTAAAACATTGCCTAAAAAATAGGGCCATCTTTAATTTCCTACGGACTAGCAAAAACTCTATTGGATTCTCTTCTAAAAGGATCCGCAAACGGCACCTTTCCTACAGGCTAATAGAAACTCAATTGGATCTTCCAAAAGAATACACACAAAAATATCTATTTTAAAAGAAAAATGATACGTCTATAATATTTTTACAACATTTTTACAACAAATTTTAAGCAGCAGGTTGTTATTGTTGGTGCAAAAAAGTAATCTTAGTGTTAGGTTCAAATTTGAACCAATAACAACTAACCACCTATAATTTGTTATGAAAATATTGTGGACGTAGCATCTCTCATTTTTAAATCCCATTTTCTTGAAACAATGGGGCAGCCAAATTAGCCTCTCTCATCTTTACCAAACAAGCTCTTATTTTTATTTTTATTTTTTATTTTTTCTAAGAAATTGCTAACTTTATAGGCCAAAATGGACATTTGCTCATTTCGCCAAAACTTTCAAGCAAAATGCCTTTGTTCTAAAACTATCTAACAAAATGTCCCTGTTTTAAACTCGATTTTTAGAAAATCGAGTTATATGAAATAAAAAAATAGTAAAAAAAAAAAACATGGAACTTGAGTTCCATGCAAAATTTCTCACATTACTCGATTTTCATCAAATCGAGTTTTTCATTGAAACCCGATTTTCTAAAAATTGAGTTTCAAAATTGGGCATTTTGCTAGATAGTTTTAGAACATGTGCATTTTGTTACATCTTTTGGGCGAAAGAGGAAAATGCCCATTTTGGCCCAACTTTACATAATCTAAAATAGGACAAATTTCATATGGGGGAACTCATGAGAACCTCTAATATAGGTGTTCAGAGAAATTATTTAGTTCAATGAGAGAGCAATCATGTGAATGTGATCATCCCAACCAATAATAAGTGATTTTTGTCTTGCTTGTAGTCCTACAAAACCTAAATTTCGAGCTTCCTAAATTATTGAGGCAA
The DNA here is from genome assembly GCA_023736055.1 of Quercus glauca. Classification (NCBI taxonomy): domain Eukaryota; kingdom Viridiplantae; phylum Streptophyta; class Magnoliopsida; order Fagales; family Fagaceae; genus Quercus; species Quercus glauca. The sequence continues at coordinate 93,953,905 of CM043316.1, read as the reverse complement.
TAATAAGACAACACCATTGCCCTAAAAAGTCATATGTCGTACCCATTATTTCCAATGACATCTCTTTACTATATATATATATATATATATATATATATATATATATATATATATTTTTTTTTTTTTTTTAATTGATAGTTAAGTTAGGGAAATTCCTAGACATGGCAAAACGGGCGGGTCGGGTCGGGTTCGGGTCGGGTCAATCGGGTTACGGGTCAAACGGGTCACGGGTCAAAAACGGGTCATTTTAAGCGGGTCAAAATCGGGTTCGGGTCAATCGGGTTGCGGGTCGGGTCGGGTCGGGTCGGGTTGACCCGTATTTTTCACATGAAATTTTTTATTTTTTGTTTTTATAAAAAAAACAACATGTATCTATCATTTGGAAAGTTATGCAACAAATTACTTGATGTAAAATGCATTATTTTGAATTCACCACTTGTATCAAGCATGAACTCAATTACACTTATTAATACTTATTCAATAATTTTAAAATTATACAAATTACAACATTACTATTTAAAACAAAATAACACAAAGATAAGTAAAACAAATACACAAGTTTTATTTCTACACATTATCAACATTTCAAAATATAAAACAAAATTACAAATGACTTATTGGATAACTCATTTGATAAAAAATAAAAACATATAAGAAATTTACAATTTAAAAAATTAATTTTATAATCTATTATCAGTTGTAGTTGACACTTTATTTCAATTTGAGATATACTTTAAAATTTGATTGCTTACTTATTTATACATGGTCTTTTATGAATATCATATTATTGTTAAGCAACACACACTCTAGGAAATATCATAATTTATTTTGAAAAGCCGTTTATTTTGGACATAAATTATTAAAAAATAGGTCTAAGTATTCATAATTTATGCTAATTTGATACTTTAGCTTCACTATTTTCACACTTGTGAATGTTTTTCACATGTCTACAATTTTAAATCTATGTTTTTAACTCTACTGTAACTAGATTATCTTGGCATGTACTTTGCTATTTGATATTTAAAAATATTTACTCATTACAGAATGTTCAACCATTTATCTTTCAATTAATTTGCATGTAGTTATGTAAATGTATCAATTGTTTCCTTAAAGCTCACAATAAACAATTAAACCAATATTGTCTTAGTTTTACTATTTTTTTTAACAAAAAAAAAAAGTTTTAAAAAAATGGTTCGGGTTCGGGTCGGGTCGTGGGTCGGGTCGGGTTGACCCGCAAAAAACACGGGTCGGGTCACGGGTCAACCCGTTTTTGCTTCGGGTCAAAAAAATCGGGTTCGGGTCGGGTATTTTTCGGGTCGGGTCGGGTCGGGTCAGAAAATTCTGACCCGTTTTGCCATGTCTAGAAATTCCAACCCTGGACTTCTTTATTAAAAAATACCGTGAGATATTAGTTTTTTTTTTTTATTGACCATGAGATATTAGTTAAGTGACGGGACTCTTAGTAATGACATCTTTATATGTTAAAACCAAAAGATTCATGTCTCAGAAGTCTCAATAATTCGTTGTAAAAAGGCTTCTGGTAATGAGACTTTATATCTCGTTACCAAAATGGCTGCTGAGGCTGAGGCAATTGTGCATCTACTCTTACCCTTACCATATGTGGTTGTTAAGGCCATGTCGTAATTTGTCAGGGCTAATTTAATCTTTGTAAAATACAATTTCCGTAACACATTTACACATCTTCAAGAGCCATTAGTAAAATCTATTGAGGCGAAAATTATAGTTGCAGAGTGGACCACATGGTGGTGCATTACAATGGCTTTGTGGGGAAAAAAAAGGTTGTTATTGAAATACTTTTTCAAGCTTACAATGCCTTTGTCTATTTGGTTTACTATTTTTTTTCTCCTAAATAAAGAAAGTACAGTCTCATTTTTTTCAGGATACAGTTTGCCTTAAGAAATTTTAAATTTATACTCATCATACATAAGCTTGCAAGGATTGATATGCAGAAAAGTGTGTTTTTATTTATTGCAAATAATTGATGATGAATTAATAACAAGAGTACAATAATCAAAATATTGGCTTGATTGGTGTGCAAAGAAACAAATTTTGATATACTGTGATAAATTCTACTCTCTAACATGTATCACTCTCCCTAAAATGTAATAAGGCCAGCATAGAATGATTCTATTCTCTCCAAATCCGTCTGAATTTTCAGCAAAGTGGACACTATCTCCCACATGGTTGGCCTCCTAGCTGGTTCTTGGGTCAAGCAGGATACGCTTAGTTCAGCCATTCTCAGAAGAACATCTGTCCCATTATTTCCATCCAATTTAGGATCAACAAGCAGACTAAGCTCAGCTTCCGGGTTCTTTGCTTCCATGGTGGATACTATTGCAGCAGAAAGTTGTTCTTCCATTCCATCTTGTATAAAATAAGCATCTTTCCCTGTAATCAATTCCAGCATTAGCACTCCATATGCATAGACATCAACCTTTGGAGTCACTAGCCCTGCCTTTCCGTATTCAGGTGCCATATAACCCCTAGTCACCACAACATCTCTTGCTAGCTCACCACTGCTTGTTTCCCTAATTGCTGCTCTTGCAAGACCAAAATTTGTAATCTTGGCACGCAAGTCACTGTTTAGAAGAATATTGCTGCTCTTAATATCCATGTGAATATAGGGAGGTTCAGTGAAGTGGTGAAGATAATGTAGTCCATTGGCAACATCCAAAGCAATCTGAATTCTCTTATTCCATTCTCTTAGAGATCCATTTTCCATGTACTCAAAAACAAGATAGTAACTTCCGTGTTTTTCGCAGACACCCTCAAGCTTTATCAGATTAAAGTGGTTGATCTTCTTCAGCATTTTCACTTCCTCAGTTGCTTCTCTACTCATGTTCTTGACAACAAAGATCTTCTGGCCAAAAACCATGCGATACAAGGAACCCTTTATTCGATTCTCATTGCTGAAATTTCCCGTGCCTTTCTCTATGTCACTGAACTCGAAAACTTTCAAAGCTTGTCCAAAGTCTGCAATTTCTACACGGAGACTAGCGGTTGATTGCCTACGGAGACTGGCGTTTGATTGCCTTCCTAGTACTGTGATGTCTTTGCAACCCTTTTGCCAAAACCCCCTAAATATCTTCTTATGAAATAGAAATACAGAAGCTAGAATGACACTGAGGACTAGCAAAAGACTAATTGCAAGAACTATATACACTTTTCTTTTGTTTTTGGAATTATAAAATGAACCTGGCATGACAGGTTTTTGGTGGTGAGTTATGGTCTCTGAGCTTGAAGGTTCAGTTGGCAGAGGAATTAGAATTGTTGTGGAAGGAGTAAGATTTGGATTTTTGTCTGGAAACCCATTTGCTTCGAGTATACTTTTTGTGCTTACATGAAATCTATCAGCAATATCAGGAATGGTATCATCCCAGTTGACCAAATAAGTTAGCAGGTACATTGTGCCATTTGCAATTTGATGTGCTGTAGGACAAGCACATCTAAGTGGAACTTGCAATACCATATTAGGAAATAAGTTTAATTGATGATATGGATTCTCACGAATAAGAGAATCACAAGTAGATAATCCCTGGTATGTGTTACTCGCTACGGTGAAGTATGTGTCATTGGGCTTCAAGATATTTGTGGTGTTGGACTGGTAGTACTGACCTTGACCATAACAGTTGACAGGGACTATTACCTCTGAATTTGTGGGAAACATTGCTTTCCTTGTGACATTGCTGATTCTAGCAAGCTCACTTGGTTTTGAGGTTGTGAGATTTGAAATGTTGGTAACTGAGTTATAAGGAGGCTGAGATATGAAGACGAGGAATGCTTTGCAGGATTGGTTGCCATTGAAGGTGTAAAGGAAGGCTGGAGAAGGTCCCTCATCATCTTTGTTGATGCAATTTTGTACTGAATTTCCTGAATAGTTCTGTTGAGAACTGACTTGTGAAGTGAGAAAACTGAGTATAAACCGAGGAGAATATGATTCATGGTGTGAATTAATGTTCCTGTGGAGAAATTGGCTACAAGGTGGATGAGAGTTTGAGACTTTTTGAGGATTTGAGGATAAATATAGAAGAGGTTTGATAACTATAAAGTTTTATTAATCACAAATTTGGCTAGTAGCAACCCTTCTTATTGGGTCCGAAAAATCGATTCTTGAAGCACAAACTTTCTTCTAGTATGATCCATTAATTTATGGTGAGAAAATAGACAATATAACAACAGTTCTAGACAAGAAAATATATGTTAATCTAAGTTTGTGCCGGCCCTTCATACATGTTTGCTTTGCAAATTGTTTAGTTTAGAATGATTTAATGTGTGGTAGCGTGCATATGTTAGTCTTAAATCGGCCACTCAACCCGGTTGATTAGTTTGCTTTCATTTTTTTCTTTTCCTTTTTTGATCATTGACAAATCAAATTATTGACATGCTGAATTCCACATTGTTTCAATCAAACCCAACACCTTGCTTTAGTTGAATGACATATTGTCATTACGTGGACATAATTGTTGTATGATGAGGATTGATCAGTTTGTAATTATGTATTCCCCATTTGATAAATGATAATGCTTGGAGATCTGTAATAACTATTACCATGTGACTTATGTGACAATCAATCAGCTGCATAGATTTTAAAGAGTTGACCACATAATTAGTTGATACAAAAGGACAAAGGGTTCAAATTTAATCTGTAAACTGTGTCTTCAAGAAGATAAGAGTTTTACTTTTACTTTGAAATTTAAAGCTTAAGAATACTTTCACCATCTAGCCAAAAGTTAAGTGTGTATGAATTCATTGCCATGTACCAATAAAATAGGAATTATCCCATCATATTAGCTTAGCATTCCCATCTAATCTAACATTTGTATGTTTGATGTAATGTCAAGAGCCTTGTTGTGCATATATATATATATATATATATATATATGTATGTATGTATGTATGTACAGGGGCGGCGTTAAACACAGCCCAGGGGGTTCAAATGAACCCCCTGACCTGCCCCCAACAAAAGCAATTTTATATAAAAAATTTTAATTTTATTTTTTGTTTTGACCCTTCTAAAATAAAAATTTAAACACCCTGACCCTAATTTTTTTCTTAAAATCCAACTGAAATTAACTTAAATATGATCATCTTAGTACTATTTTCACAATATTTTCATAATAATTTCACAATAAAAATTAAGTAGTAAGTTGTAATTGGCTTTTATCTAGACCTGCAACTAAAATAACTTTTTTTTACCTACCATCTAGATTTTGTTGTGAAATTTTTGTGAAAGTGTTGTATCAATAGCAACACTCTTAAAATATTTAATTTTATAATAAATTAAAGAAAATTCAAAATTTAACTTATTCATTAAAAAAAAAACTCTCTCTCAGACTTTGGCTTACTTTGGCATTTACAACAGAATGAAATTGTTTTTTCTTGCACTTTTCTTCTACATCTGTATTTTATTAAATGTATGATTAGTTGTTTTAAAAGAATGTTTGATTAGTTATTTGACAAGAATGCATGATTAGTTATTTAATTCTATTTTTTTTATGTATTCAATAGTTGTTGTCTTACTAATCTTTAAATTATTAATAATTTTTTAGACTATTGTAAAATATAGTTATATTGTATGCTAAATTGTATGGAAGTGGTATGTAAAGAAAAAAAAAATTAGTTATTTTATTTTTTTACTTCCTTGCCCGCGATAAATTCCTAACTCCGCTAATATTGACCTCCCTAAAAAAAAACCCTGGAGCCGCCACTGTATATGTATGACAGTTTTATCTTTTCATAGATTAGATAATCTAAAAATATTACAGTTTTCATAGTCATCGAGATGAGGCAAAGACCCCGAGATGAGTGCATGCTCACTGGCTGCGTTTTATATATTTTGGCCGGCTTGATATTGATGTGTGTTATGCAGAAAGAGCCTGCACTGGATTCATTACGTTCGACCTCATTCGGAATCTAATAATAATATTTGTGTTTCAGAGATGACTTTTGATGCATCCTATAATATAAACTAGCTTTTCTCAACAAAAAAAAAAAGAAAAAAAAAAGAGGAGCCTGACAAAATAGAGGTCTTGAGAACTTTGTTTACTCACCTTGTATCGCTTATATGAATCAATTGCTGTATCCATATCTGCGTCGCCATCAATTTTTCCTGAAATGTAAAAGATTATCATTACCAGTTGTTAGACTTAGCTACATGATTACGCGCAATTATAAGAAAAATGCATATCTTAGTCATAAATGATGAAGAAAGCATAATCAAGGTTGTTCGAACCTGGGAAATCTTTAACATACTCATCCCATATGCTCAGTCCCCTTCCTCCTTCTTTGACCGATCCTTCAATCTACACCAGATACAATAATACGTAGCCATTGATATTAACAAACATGACCATGGATAATTTTTGAGGATCTAGTGTCATATATCATCACAAGTATAAAATGTACCTGCGCAGCAGCAGTAGAGACTCCAAACACAGAATCATTTGGGAAGTCAGCTTTCTTAATAGACAGTTCATTAGCATCTGAGGAATTTTGAGCAGGCTGTGCTGTCGCATTTATTACAACAATCATTATTCAGTTTGATGAACTTAAAATGAAAATAAATTGAAATATTATGAAATGTTCACAAATCACAAGTCATGCAGGGTTCCAAGAAGAACATATCAAAGTCACTTAAATTGAAAATTTCTATAAACAATTAAGAGCTGAATCAAATCAATCTTAAGATTCCAAGCACATCTAATCGGTTCTGTATTAATCTCCTAGTTATGACCATATTATAATATCAACTGAAGCTCATTAGTGGTTGAGTTTTTTTAGGCAGAACCATTGCCATTGCCAGAGAGCAGAAGCAATGAGTTGCATAAACGTTTCTCTAATTATCAATGCTCAAAAATTTGGTTAATGAGCTGACTTTGATTTTTGCATATCTAGATTAAAATTGGAAGCAGGGGCGGCGCTACATGAATATATATATATATATATATATATCTTTTACTAGTTTAGTTGCCCTTAAAAATATTTTTGCACATTCTGACATAAATCTTGCATACCTTAATCACAAATTAATCTAGCCCAAAACCAAACAACAGCAGCATAGATCAACCCATCCCAAAACCAAACAACAACATAGATCACAGTTCATAGATCTCTCTCTCTCTCTCTCTCTCTCTCTATTCTGATCTCTGATCTCATTCTCATGAGTCTAATCTCATCTCTCTTATTTATTTGAATATCTTGATATCTCCGAATATAGGAGTAAAGAGTGAGTGTTTATGAGTTTTGAGTGTCTATCTCTTTATTATAAATTAATATTATATATGTGTGTGAGTGTGTATTTCGAATGTGTTTATTTATTTTTAGTTATAGTTTTATTTGTGTGAATTGTGATGTGTGTAAATGTGTGCGTGTAATTTAATAATAAAAAAATGTAGAGAGTTTGTTACATGTCACATGTGTGTGTATTATTATTATGTTATAATAACTTTTTGTTATTAGGTTAGTGATTTAAGAAAAAATAAATAGTAAAGTTAGTGATTATTCATGGGGATAATAATATTATGCTATTTTTCAAAATTAAAGTTTTTAATCCATTCCATTTATCTTGCATGTGAGTAATTGAGATAGAGACAATGTTTATTACACCGTGTATGAAAATGAACTAAAGTCACGACTTTAAGTCAAGATTTGATTCACACGTGTTAGAGGTTTTTCTCTTGAAATTGTGATGTTAACTAAGGTTGGTTACTTGCTTTATTCCTTTACTCATATGATAAAAGTGTCTAGTGACAAAGTCAATTCGATGTGGATCATTTATCTTCTTGTTATTTTCGCCGGATGCCTCATCCCCCCATCCTCTAACTTTCTTTCTTCTTTCTCTATCAAGTCTCAACCAATGACTCTGCTGTGTTCCCAAGTAATTTTTCATTCTTTATGTTTATAGTGGATGTCAGCTTTGTTAACTCGGCTGGTAAAAGAAACATAAATTGCAAATAAAACAAAAGAAAATGGCATCTTGGAATTGTCCCATTTTAAAGATTCGGTATCTTCACAGCTATAAATTATAATTCTTTTGGACCATTAAAAGAATTTGTGCCATGACAAATGTGATTGACTCCTGAAACTTCTGAGAAGGGTCTTCGGATTTGCTTGGGTTCGTACGTGGATTCGGATTATGTAGAAGTTGTGCCGGTGTGTCTTGAATACTTGAATTCACACTAGTGTTTTTTATTTTTTTTGGTAAAAATAATTATCAGGAGCCAAATTCTAACTTGCCGTTCCTTTTGCATGTATAAATGAATAAAGTTTGTTGGAAATTATGGGTTGTTTGGTATCGTTGTTTAAACAACACAACACATGTTTTTCCAACACATTTTTACCTATGCATATTTTCACAACACTTAAATAACGTTATTAGAATAACATTACCCAATAGGCACTAAATTTCACTTTCCATGTGAACGAAGAGCAAAGGTAGAGTTTGCGCTCTGGTCTATCTTTTTCTCTTTCCCTTGTATATGATGTGTGTATATTTGTCTCTCAAAAAATAAGATATAAAAATTAAGAAAAGATATAGCCCTTTGCGATTATGTCTCATGGATGTGGGTCAAGTTGCAAATCCACGTAAACTTCCATCTCTTCGCTTTTCCCCATCACATCATAAATTTCTTTGACGTTGCCGTGTTGGTATATACAGTGAAAGTTCACATGAAAAGAAAAGAAAAAATAAAGAACTTGAAGGACCAATATAACATATTTAGGTCAAAATTTGTAAATTTAAATTGTTTGATTAAGTGGTATTTTTATATGTTATTTAATGATTTTTTTTTTTGTTTAAAGATGATAAACTTTTTTGGTTTCAAAAAAAAAAAAAAAAAAAGACGATAAATTTTTTTTTTTCTTAAAATGAAAAAAGATGAGAAAATGAAAATTTACTTCCATGCTGCTGCACGCCAAGGTTTCAATCATAGTTCTTAGCTAGAATGGAGCCGAGGATTCACCCAGCTAAGAGAGTGGTTCATTGGTTGAATAGTATGTTTATTAATTGAATAATAATATATTTTATAATTATAAAAAAAAAATAGCTGAAATAATGTTATAATATGTCATTCTGGTAAATTAATAAGTTAAAAAATGCTATTAAGTTAGGGTTAGGTTTAGGTCCAGTGTCCGGTAATACTGAACCCGTTGAGATGATGATATGTATTCACTTTTGGACACGTGTTACTATCTGACCAGATTCAGTGCACTAGATGCATTGGACTTAAACCAAGTCCATTAAGTTATCTATTCCTTATCCCAAAAAAGTAATTTATAAAATTTAAAAAAAAATATTTACACTACAATTTTGGAGTAGTTTAAATTAATAAATTGTATTACAGAATAAATTCAAGAATTAAATAAAAATACCATAATTTATAAAATAAGAAATATTAGAAAAATAAAAAGATTATGAAATAAGAATACTACTAACTTGAATTGCATTTGTTGCTCATATAAGTGCTTGAATTGTGTTCTTTAAAAAAAAAGTACTTGAATTGTGAAATGTTGATAAGATCATAAAATAGTAAAAAACTGAACTTTTTTAATGGAAGGGGTGACAAATGACAATGCACAGTGGGTTAGGGAGAAATTGACCTAAACCAATATTATGAATACTGTTTCAAATCCATTACGATTTGTGTATTTGAACGGAATATTTCAATATCAGCCCATTTTAGTCTACCATTTCGGGACTACCGACTATTATTTATATTTATGTATGTTATTGACCAAAACTCATATAAATTATTAAGGATCTTAAAAATATAAGTCCAAATTTAAATTAATATGTCAATCTCTAAGCCCAGAACATCAATTCAATAATATTAAAAAAATAATTAATTAATTTATATGAACACTAGATGAACACTACATGGGTTTTTATGGGTTAGGGTTGGGCCTTAACAAATTCAAGTCATAAACAGTTGACCCAAAAGCAACACAATAAGAAACGTGTCATAAGCGGGTCAACCTGCTTGACTCGCAATTGACACGCCAATTTATTCATATCAACCTAAAATAACCCATTTAACATAACTCGTTTAACAAATAAATATATATTTTTTATTTTAGATTTGTCATACACATTTTATATCCAACCTATTTTTTAAACTTAAAAAGAAAATAAGAGAGACATAAACTATGGTATATTTTTTATACTTAACATTTGGCGAGTTATGTGGATGTTATATTTCTGTTGAACTATTTTATTTTGAATTTGGGTTGAAATGTATGCACTTCTTTTGGGATGTAAATTACCTATTTCTAGATAGATATTATGTTTTTTTGAACTATATTATTTTAAATTTAAGTCAAAGTGTATGCACAACTTCTGGGATGTAAAAAAAAAAAAAAAATTTATATGGATGGTCCTACATTATGGACTTAATATTTATTAACTACTTTGATGTTATTTTGAACTTTTCGACGATGTGTTTCAAGTATTTGATGTTATTATGAAATTTTAAATTGTATGCTTAATTTGATGTTATGAATTTGTATCAAATTTATTGTTTATTACATTTATAACAATATTAATAGGTGCTTTTTTGAAGTGGGTTAAATGGATTAAATTTGTGTAAACCCAACCTGTTTAATTTTAAATTGGTTGAAATGGGCCGCGTTAACCCAACACGACCTGTTTATTAAGCGTGTCCAGTAGATCGTGTCATGTCAACTCATTTTATTAACAGGTCGTGTTAGGCTTAAAGGGTTATGACACAATTATTAAATGGGTCAAGGTTCGGATTAAGCTATTTAGCCGAATACCCCTACCTCAACATAACATGAACACAAAATAGCTCGTCAATAGGTATAATTGAAATGACCTTTTTTTTTTTCAAACGTTATGTAATGTTAGGTGTACAAAATATAGACCCAAATTTTAAACCGATAGGGGACAAAATCAAAATTAATGATCCAAAACCTTAAGGTTTAAAATTACTGTTCTATTTGTTTCATAGTATAATGTCTTCAAATGTAAAATATTTTATGCTAAAAATATTTTACTTAAAAACGTTTTCATTTTACCATATTTGGTTGTGTACATGAAAATTCACAATAAATCATTTTTAAGTGTTTGTTTCATAGTAAAATGAGAAAAAAAAATCATAAACCCATCAAAGCCAACAACCACCATCGGTTTGGCACAAACCAACCCACCACCACTCCATTGACCACCCAAGCGACCACACATCATTTCCACAAACACCAAATTCAAAAACCTTATGCAGCCACATATCAATTCCATAAACGCCAGATTCAAAAACCTCAAGCAACCACACATTAGCACCACAAACAAACTCGAAATAAGAACAAAGAGAGAGAGAGAGAGAGAAGAGGTGGTGGGTAGAGAACAAAATTTCTCTCTAAACTAGCTCTTCAAACTTCTCATATATCGCATTTTTAGGTGCGAATTTTGAAAATCTAATTGTTGAATTACATGTTCCTTATGTTCTTAACGTTCATATCAAATTTAGTTCAAATTGGATGTTACTTACTATCTGATCAATAAACTTATTTTTTATACACAATTTTAGATCACAAAAATTTGAAATTTTAATATTTGTTTGATGACATATCAATTGATTTTTGATATTCTTGAAATTTCGCAAGCATGAAGGATATAAAAAGAACATGCAATCCAACAATTAGATTTTTAAAATTCACACTCAATATAAAGATATATGAGAAACTTATAGGGATTTTTTCATACTAATTTGAAGAGAAACTTAGTTCGTGGGTAGAGATCCATTTTGTAAAATGTTTTACCCACTTTTTAAGGGTAAAAATTTTCCAATTTTCACAAAAGGGTTTTAGGTGAATGGGAATTTGTTTTAGAGTTTGATTGTATTTTACACCCAAAACAAAATAGTAAAATATTGAAAATATTTTATAGCAAAAAAAAAAAAAAAAAAAAAAGAGAGCAAAAAATTTAGTTCATAACTCCTCACCATTTCAAAGACCAAATTTTATAAGGGAAGTTTAACAGTGACCGTGTAACACCTAATTATTTAAAAGAAATTACATTTTACTATCATAAACTAAATAATATATTTCACTTTGTACTATAAATTATTTGAATGCACATTTTACATCATAAATTTTGACATTTACACCTTAGTTTTAGTGTTAAATTAGAAAAAAATTAATTGCTCAAAACTTGTACATCATTTTTTATTGAGTGGCATTTTGTTTAAAGACAAAGACACCCTCTTTTGTTTTGTTTTTTTTTTTTTTGGTTGGTTAAAGACACCCTATTCACAAATAATTAAAAGCAATTTTTTTTTTCAGCTCTCTCTCTCTCTCTCTCTCTCCAATGCGTACAGGAGTACCATAATGAACCGGAGGGAGAACCTTTCAACAAAATTTTTTTAATTTCAACTAAAATAAAATTTTCTTAAACACTCTCTCGTTTGGATGTTTAAAAATAGAGGGAGAGTAGGGTAGAGAAAAGGAGAGTAATCTAATGACCTCATTTGGAAGTTTTTTAAGGAAGGAGAAGGAAAGATTAGGAGGAATTTGGAGGGGTTTCAACTACCTCCAACTCCCTAATTTTAATTCCCCTAAATTGGAGAGATTTGAAGGGAGAGTAATACACATAAATTATTGAATATATAAATTACCTCATTTAAAAATTACAAGGTATTTTAACGTCAAAAAAAAAAAAAAAAAAAAAAACCCGTAACCCACAAACTCTCTCAGCTCTCTCAGACACAAATTTCTCTCAAGCTCTCTCAGTTCTCTCAGCTCTGAAACCCACAAATTTCTCTCAAACTCTCTCAGTTCTCTTAGCTTACGTTGGCTCTCTCTCTCTCTCTCACGGCTTCTTCACTCTTGGATTGTCTTTCACTCTTCTCTCTCACGCCTAGCATTCTCTCACAAAGGTAAACTCTGCTTTAATTTCTGTTTCATGGGTTTCTTTTAAGTTGAATCAAGTAACTATGTTCTTAAAATTGTGATTTTATTGGGTAATTTCTTATTAATTGTGATTTTATGGAGTAATAACATGTTATTTGTGGGTGGGTTTCGGATCTGAGGGCTTTTTTTCTTAAATTTAACAGTTTCAAAGTATTGCTCATTATGTGTTTGATAAAGTGCTTGAGTGAGTCTAGATTGTGAACTTGCATAAATTTGTGGGTGGGTTTCGGATCTGAGGGCTTTTTTTTCTTGTTTATTTTTATTTTGTAACTTCTTGTTTTTTGTGAATGGGTTTCTGATTTGGGTAATTTCTTGGTTTTTTTTTTTGTGAATGGGTTTTCTAGGTTGATTAAGCAGTCCAGCATGCGCTGGATCTATTTGTGCCTAGCTGTGTTAATTGTAATTTATACTATTTTCTGGGTGTTGATTATGGGGTGTGGTAGATTTTTAGTTTAAATGTCTTACAATCAGACATACACTTGCACATGGACACATGCACACTCGGTTCATTTATGCGTAGCTCCATTGATTGTAACTAGCTGATGTCTTTTAAAGCATTATTTTATAGCCTATGTAGTATGTACAATATTTATGACGTGTAATAAACTTTAAATTTTTTTAAAGCATTATTTTTTAGCCTATGTAGTATGTACTATATTTTTGACGTGTAATAATAATTAAGGAATCAATTTCAATTATATTGTATGTCATTAGGCTTCCTTTCAATTGTTGTTAAAACAAATAAAGTTAAGCAAGAATGTGATATTTCTCCATGCATGGAAAAACTGTGTAAAGGTATAATCTGTGTATGCATAAAAATAATGCATGCTATGTAGAGCATATATCACCATATAATTGATAGGAGATTACAAAAGTTGGAAGAGGGTTGGGGGAAAACCTCAATAGTGTTTCTAAAAAACCCTTTGGGCATGCTAATAGGTTTATGTTCCTCAAAATTTGCCTGTATAAACAACTAAGGTAAATCATTACTTGTCACAGATCTATTAATCATGTATAACATTAAACCTTAAATTTATTTATAAAGATAAACATGGAACATAAAATGTCAAATCCAAGAGGAATGTTCAAACGTTTATATGATAGAGATGCAAATAATTTAAAGAGCTACCTTTAAATTATTGGGTAACTTCTTGTTTTAGCTGCTATTATTTAAAGCTAGCCCATTCCCTTAGAATTTCTGTTTGTTTGTTTGTTGTTTATATGATGTTATTATGCTTAACCATATGCTGGTTTAGCTTGAATCTGATGATTTTTTCCTGTTTGGATATTATTATATATTTATATCGTTTTTTTGAAAATATTTGATTTGAAATCAGCTTAAGCAAACCAATTGAAACAGATGGTTTAAGTTGCTTAGAGGCTTTGAATCCTATTAAAGATTTTCTGGGTTGTTTATATTTTGTGTTGAAGTTGTTGATATTTTACACTGGTCCAAAAGGAAAAGTTTATCATGAAAACATGCATTAATTTACAAGAAGATGGACTGTTCTGATTGATTCCTTTTGATTTTCTGCATGCAGGGTGTTGCTGATCATGTTTGTCTCAGTCTCATTCCAACAAGTGAGGGTAGCTGGGTCACTGCTGTAAGGGCATTAAGGTAACTGCCAATACTCTGTATATGGTTCCATTCAATTATTTTACGAAATTGGGGACTCTTGAGTACTTTCACTTGTATTTGGCTGTTTCATATGCTGTGCTTACCTTTGTCACAAGACAAGCTTTGTTGTGTAAAACCTGGCTTTCAATGATCTCGTGAGCAAAGTGTAAGCCTGAAGTGGTTTAGTTTACCAAGTTTGGGCAGAGTTCAACTGGGCTTGGCTTGTTTAATGCTCGGCTAGTTTCCATTGTCTTTTTTTTTTTTTTTTTTTTGGTAGCTTTAATTGTTGCTGGCCGTATACTCTCTGGTCAGACTTGGGATTATTCCAAAGTTACAATTAGGCCAAGTTTAGTGTAGACAGAACTGATTTTATGAACTTGTAGTGGAAATTGAAGTCAAGAGTTCTAGTCCAGGATTGAGAAATGAAAGGATTAACTGTAGGCGACTGAGTTATGCATTCTTAAAACTATGGTTTTGTCAAGAAGAAATTTGTTAAAGGAGGGTGTATTAAATTAACTTAAGGGAAATATTTCTAGCCATTTTTGGTTTTAACTATGTTATAATAATTATTGTGGTACTTATTGGTGGTTACTATTTTAAAGCATAATTATGATTTACACTCAGACTATCTAGTCTTCTTTGTTTCTTTTGTCCTTTGAACTCCTCTTTTTCTTTTTCTTTTTTAAAAGATATTTTTAAGTTATCATTCTTCCCTTGTACTATTTTCCTATGGATGTGGATGGTCAAGCTTTATACTGAAATTGATCAGTTTTACGTAATTCTAGCCCTCAAGCTAAAGAATTCCTCTATGATATTGCTTAAAGATTATGGTACTTATTATTGAGGTTTCAAAAGGTATACCTGTAATTAAGTTTGGTTACTTTGTCTTGTTCTTTGAAGAGCATTTTGGTGCCTCCAAATAATACAGAAGTTAATAGTGAAAAATTCATAAGCTGTCACAATAACAATTTTTCAAGCCATGCTATAAATTTTCCAGAATGGTTTGATAAATTCTTAATTTTGAAGTGACAGGACATTTTATTTGTTTTGATAACTTTTTATCTTTTCTTGAAAGATCAAATAATGTGGTGATATTGCAAATAGCTAAAGTTTAATTAGTGTCGTATGTCTTTATTTTATTTATTTTTGGTAAACAGAGAGGAAAATTAAAATGTTGCTGTAGGATATGTTTTTGTTGTGTACATCTTGACTCCCATTTGTTATAGATCTTGCTCAAATCATACGGACTTTTACCACCACATAGTGCTTATTATGTCATTCGCTTTTCAGCTTTAATTAATGTCAGTAGCTGGGAAGGGTTAATATATTAATCGCAGTTTCTACTGCAGCAATGATGTTCATTAACTTATATTATGGTGATACTTTTATTTGTCTTGTAAAGTTGTTGATGCTGGCCATGAAGTTGTTTCTTTTATTTGATTTTAGTTTTTAGTTATTACTATAACCATGAAGTGGTATTTCACTGGCAAGCCAAATACTTTCTAAGTTTTATATTCTTCCCATGTTAGGGTTGCATTGGGGCAATTGATGGTACGCACATTCGGGCAAAAGTTCCTATTGAAGATGCACCAAGATATCGTGGTAGAAAGGACTACCCAACACAAAATGTGCTAGCGGCATGTACATTTGATTTATTTTTCTAGGCAATCAAATGCAACATTACCATGAGGTTTAAATTTTTATGTGCTTTTGCTTTCCAATTCAAATGGGCTTGGCTGTATCTCTATGTTGATTATATGTCAAATTTATCATCAATCTCATATAGAAAGTACTAAGCTAATGTACTCGGGTGATTCACAAACTCCCATTCAATTCTTAATTATTATTGTTTTTTTACTTCAAAAAAAGAACAATTGTTTAGTATTTGTTTATGTTTCTTATATAAACATCATTCATACAATGTATTTGGGTGATGCACAAAATCCCATTCAATTCTTAATTATTATTATTATTTTTACTTCAAAAAAGAGGTGTTCAGTATTTGTTTAGTTGCCTCCTTTTATTGTAGTTTTTTAACTGGGATTTATAATGCAAGTGTAGCTATATCTAAGGTAAGGAAATGGGTTTATTTTGTTGTCATTTTTTAACAGGCTAAACCTAAAGCAAAAGAGCTTAAAGTTAATGGTATTGTAAAATGCTGTTGTTTGCACCAGTTATGTGTTAAAGTTAATGGTATAAAGTTAATGGTATTTGATGAAATATGAATTGTTTGTGTGTTTATCTGCCGTTGAATTAGTGGGAAATGGGAATAGAAAATAGGGTTTGACCTTGATGAGTGATGATGTGATGATAAAGTAAAAAGAAAAGTTTAAACTTTAAAGTTGTTTGTCCAATTTCTATTGACAAGTGGGAATTGTGAGATAAAAGGATTGTGTCACAGTGTTTAGGGGCACCTGGCTGATTAAGTTGTCAGCATGTAAGAGAATTTGTTGCTTAGGGACTGAGCAAAGTTACAAATACAAATACAAAAAAATAAAATAATATTAAAAAAATAAAATAAATAAAAAATTTGAGTTAATTTATAGAGTCACTCTCTCAAGCTTTTTTGTTTTTTTTGAGGTCTCAATTCTTCTCCGAATCCTTAAAAAATTAAATTCACGTACCAAGCAAATAAAAAATATATGTATTAAAAAAAATAATAAATGAAACACTCAAAATTCAATATTTTGTTGAATTTTTCAATAAACAAACAAACCAAACATTTTTTTTTATTATTTTAATTATTATCAATTAAGAATGTTTTTTTTAATATAATAAAAAAGCAGAAAAAATATTTAATCATAGACCAATATTGATTATTTAACTCACATTAGAAAAAAAAAATATTGCATGCTATAGTCATAATTATTTAATATAACAAATTAATTATAGACCAATGTTGCAAGTTAATTTTCAAATAGGGGTAAATTTGTATATTTTAATCATTTCCTCTCCTCTCCTTCCTAATTTTTAAAACATCCAAACAAGAGGAAGGGGTAATTACTCCCTTCCCCCTTATTAATTTTAAAAACATCCAAACAAGGTGAAGGGGAACCACTCCCCTCTACTCTCCTCCCCACTACTTTACTCTCCTCTACTCTCTTCCCTCTCTAAACTCCCAAACAGGCCATTAAGGATGGTACCGCGCACTAGGCGCACGCGAGGGAGAGAAGGAGCTTGGAAAAAACAGGTCCATAACCGCGATGTAAAAATAAATTAATCATCCATGTCTCTTTTTTCTAAAAAATCTCTTTTTCTCATCCATCTTCGTCTTCGCATCTTTATCTTCTCTCTTCTTTTTTACTCTTCATTATTTTCCTCTACACAGACATGTCTTCGAAGAACCAAGTAACAAACTGCTCTCTCATCCAACCCCTTCCCTGCCAATTGAAAAGCATAAAGTTTAGTTGATTTTTCTTAATTTTACCCAAAACCAATTCCTCTTTATCTACTCCAAAACCTCCAATACCTCTATCTCCGTAATCCAGATCGGCGATGTTGAGAGTGAGACTAGTGGTGGTTCTCATAAAGCTCTACTTCCATTCTCTTTTAGTACGATTGTTTTCTATAAACAAGCTACAGGTTTGTCAGTTTTCAATGGCTTCCATGACCACTCAAGAAGCCTGTACATCTTCATCATCGTCATCTTTTTCTACAAGGTTTTGAAACCCGGACCGTTTATTGAACCGTAAAAAAGAGAGGTTTATTGACCATTCAAGAAGTACGATTGTTTTAGTACGATTGTTTTCTATAAACAAGCTACAGGTTTGTCAGTTTTCAATGGCTTCCGTGACCACTCAAGAAGCCTGTACATCTTCATCATCGTCATCTTTTTCTACAAGGTTTTGAAACCCGGACCGTTTATTGAACCGTAAAAAAAAGAGGTTCAAGATTTTTAAGGTCGAACCGAGATTGAACCGAGGTCGAACCGTGATGACGTCATAATTAATTTAATAATTATATAAAATACAAATAATAGATAAATTTTTTTTAAAAGAAGAGCAATATTAATTTTAAAAACATGAAAAAAATTAAATAATTTTCAAATACATTATCACAACTTTTAAATAAGAAAAAATAATAAATGATAAAGCATAAATGAGAGATATAAAATAGTATTAAAATACTTCGTAGGCATGTCTTACTTACTTTTTTTTTTATATAATAGTTTCAAATAAATAAGATATTAATATTATATAAAAAAAAATGTCTATTTTGTTTTAAAAAAATTTGTCAACTCATGGGATTTATCTCAGCATGTCACCCAGCCAAGTCTTGGGCTTTACATTTTAACTTTTAAGTTTAAAAATAATTTTAAATAATAATAAAAGTACAGCTTATTCCCACAATCACATTTCCCAAGCAAATCTGATAACTTCTTCTACGGTTTTACTTTTCTTTCCAGGTTCCAGCACCTACTTCTCATATTTGAAAATTTGTGTCTTTCTCTCCGTTACTTCTCAGTCTCTCATCTTCGGTCTTCCTCAGTTCTCAAGCAAATTTTAACAGATCTGAAGGTAAGTCTCTCTTTCACAGCTTCATCCTTTACTCAATTTCCCTCTTTCTATCCCCGTCTCACTCATTCTTCCTAAAGAACATATCCAGCCAACCTGAAACTGCTCATCATGAAGAAATTTTCTGCACTTCACGAAGAAATTTTATGAGGAAGAAACCGGAAAACCCGTGTCTGATTCAGAAAACCGTACGGTTTAACTGTGGTTCGAGAGGTTCACTGTAAAAATATAATTTCCGGTTTTTTGTGCTTATAGAACCGTTTCAAGGTGCGGTTCCCGGTTAACCCGGTCGAACCGTACGGTCCGGTCCGGGTTTCAAAACCATGTTCTTCTACTCCACTATGGGAACACGATGTTTTTCTCGGTTTCTACGGTGAGGACACCCGTAAGAATTTCACAAATCATCTATATACCTCTTTGAAACAAAAAGGCATCAACGCTTATAGAGATAACGAAAAACTCGAGCAAGGAACATCCATTGTTTCAGGACTCATGAAAGCAATAGAAGAATCCAAGTATGCAATTATTGTTATCTCAGAAAACTATGCCTTTTCAAAGTGGTGCTTGAATGAACTGGTCAAAATTCTTGAATGCATGAAAGACAAGGGGTTGAGAGTTCTGCCTGTTTTCTGCCATGTAAATCCTTCTGATGTTGGGAATCAGAGGGAGTCTTTTGAGAAAGCGTTCCTTAAGCATAAAAAAGACCCCGAGGTTAGCATAGAAAAGATACAAAAGTGGAGAGCTGCACTGACAGAAGTGAGCAAGATCTGCGGGAGGCATTTAATTGATAGGTACCACTTTACCTTTTCTTCTTCTGGTGATTTGGAAAAGTGCAAGACCTAGGTTTTGTATTAAGTGACGTTTTTTAGGTTTTCATTTTAAAATTCAGCCATATGACTATTTAGCTAAAAAATATACTTCTATTTTACAAGAAAAAATTCACATGGCTAAATCTTACAAGGAAAATTTAAAAAATAACATCTAAGGTATTGTACCTAAATTTTGTCTTTTGAAAAATTTCTGAAAAATATTTTTGGTTTTGTTCTAATTATCTAGCATTATCAATTTAACGTTTTTTATTTATTTTTATAGGGACAATTTAAAGTTTTAAGTTGAAGAGAGATATTAGGGGCTTAGGGTAATGGTTTCCTAGATGTGTTTAAGTTAAAGAGTAATGATACAACCGCAAACTACTTTATAATTGTGGGTGAGAAAGCCCAGCGCCATATGTTGGGCCTGAGGTCCAGTTCAAATACGACTCTCTGTCCGAAGAGGTTAAAAGTATCAATGCTTTGCCATCCTGGTGGAAGTGCAACCCATAAGGGACAAACACTCCGTCCGAAGACAACCTGGTTGGGCCGAAGGGACCCTACCCAACGGAGCTACCCAGAACTTGATCGAGTAGATATGCTGAAGGTCTCCCTGCCAGGGCTGAGCTTCGGGCATGTCTAACTGCGTAGCTATCATGAAATATCTTACCAATAAAGCTGCCACCGCCACATTTAATGCACTGCAGCAACTTTCCTGGCCGCATTTATGTGGAGAAGACACCTGAACAGTGTATCTTCACCCACCACCACTCACTGTAGGTTAAAGCAAACGGCTGATGTGACTAGTACTCAAGTGGGCGCCTAGATGGAGGACAAGTGTGCGGTGAAGATGGGAAAAAGGTGTATATATAAGGGAAGCAAGTCTCACAGAGAGGGGGGGAAAATTGTATTCACTAAGCCTTTAAATAGTAAGCCTCTTCGGACTAAAGGGATTTCTCTTGTTGAATGCCTGACTCAATCCTTTTTTCTTTCACTATTGGTTTTGTTTGTACGGACCGTTGCTAAATCCACCACTAGCCCAGTTGTTTAACCCATTCTCTACAAATTTATTTTTGGGAATTTGTTGGGCTCACCATACAAAGAGTTGGTGCCTGGCCCAACAAATTTGGACCCTACAATAATATTTTTACTATTTTTACAAACTATTAATGTGGCAAATTTTTTATTAGTTTTCATTTAGGCTCATCATTAACATCACTTTTTTACTTATCAATAATCATTCATCACATCAGCAGTTTGTAAAAAAGTTTGAGCATTACTCTTAAGTTAATGAGATATTAGGATTGAATAGAGAGTGTCATTTTGTGGAGTAGTATAGTTTTTACTACATTAATATTGAACTTATAAACTGAAGTGTCATTAATTATAAATAGATAATTCAAATATTTATCTATGAAGTTGAAACTTGCAAATTATATTCATTACTATATGTTAATAAAACTTGTAGTACCTTTAGCATTTTTTTTTTTTTTTTTTTTGTATTGGTGTTAGATTTCTCGCAAAAGATTTAATGGAGTGGGAAAGGGGCTTCAATTGTCACGGTAATGAAAGTGTGGTGTTTAAATCGACATTATTAAAAATATAGGGT
Organism: Quercus glauca; assembly: GCA_023736055.1. Classification (NCBI taxonomy): domain Eukaryota; kingdom Viridiplantae; phylum Streptophyta; class Magnoliopsida; order Fagales; family Fagaceae; genus Quercus; species Quercus glauca. Next base: position 93,932,413 of record CM043316.1, on the reverse strand, counting down.
TTAATTTGTCTGAAAGTATAGAACTATAGGCTTGTTATTTTGGATTTTCCGAAAGAATTTCTTCTTCTCTCTCTCAGGGGAAGGGGGGATTGTTTGACTGGTCATTTAATGATGTTTTGTCTCTTTACACCTAGCACACCTAGTCTCATCACAATTATATTATTTTTACAGTTATGAATCAGAAGATATCCAGGAAATCACAAAAAGCATATTTGATGAATTGAATCATGAATTCCCAGATTTTTCTGAGCACCTTGTTGGAATACACTCACGTGTGATGGAAGTGATGAACTTATTTGGTACAATGTCAGATGATGTTCACTATATAGGGATTTGGGGGATTCCTGGGATTGGTAAAACCACTCTAGCATATGTCATTTTTAACAGAATTCGTCATCAATTTGAAGCTAGCAGCTTTATTTGTAATGTTAGAGAAACAGTTGAAAAACATGATCTAGTTTATTTACAAAAGCAGCTTGTTTCTGAGACCCTCAAGGTAAAAGAAGTAAACATATGGAACCATCTTCAGGGAATCAAAGTCATAAAGAAGGGACTACTCAATAAGAAGGTTCTTATTGTTATTGATGATGCTGACAAAGATGAACAATTACAGGCATTAGTAGGGAATCGTGATTGGTTTGGTCTAGGGAGTAGGATCATTATCACAAGTAAAGATAAGCACTTGCTAGAAAGGCATCGCGTGGTTACCATACATAAGGTTAATGGATTAGATAATGATGAAGCTCTGGAGCTCTTTAGTTGGACTGTGTTTAACCAAACCTATCCTAAAAAAGATTTTGTGGATTTGTCCAATGATTATTTGAAGTATGCTAGAGGGCTCCCTTTAGCTCTTAAAGTTTTGGGTTCTTCCTTGATTGGTAGACCAAGAAAGGAATGGGAAGATTACCTACATCAATTAGAAAAAATCCCTGAAGGAGAAATTCTAGATAAACTAGAAATAAGTAAGAGGGGATTGAATGAAACAGAGCAAAATCTATTTTTGGACAAAAACCGAGTGGCACATATGGAAGGTTTTGGTTGTTACAAGAATATAGAAACTCTCAAGGACAAAATTGTTCATCATAAATCAACTCAAGAGCTTGGAAAATGTGGTAGGTTTTGTCTTTATAATAAGGATGCATTCCTATTAATTTTGGTGCTGATATATGAAATGATGCATCAATTTCTGGTCTCTGACCTGCTGTCCTACGCATTGCATTTGTTTCTTGGGCTCAATTTCATGAAATTACACACTTGTTATTTAAATTTAAGTGATGGAGCATATTCATCTCTCCTTTTTTTTTTTTTTTTTTTTTTTTTTTTTTTGCACTGAGGGGGGGTGGGGGGTGGGTTGTGGTTTCTATGTTATGTTTTTTTATAGTGCATTTGTATAATAATTCTACAGTTTGAATTAATAAGTTTCTCAAAATTTTGGGTAGATCGTGATTCTCAATTGGAAGACGATGAACAACTTGCCCGAGCTCTACAAGAGAGCCTTAATGTGGAAAATGTGGAATCTCCTCCTCCCCGATATGGACATGGGAATATATACCAACCCATGCCAATGTACAATCCTTTGGGGTCAAGGTATTTTAGCTTGAGTTAAATCAATGCATCATCTCAATTTCTGGCCCAAGTTTAGCCCGCGCATGCATAGAATGTTTTTTCACAACAATAAACTTTAGCTGTTGGGTGCAATATCATGCCCCATCTATTTTAAAGGTTTTAATTTTTTAAATTTATTACTCTCTCTCTCTCTCTCTCGTTCTTTTTATTAATTTTGGTTTTTCCTGTAGGATTTGTGCTGGTTGCTACACTGAGATTGGTTACGGAAGATATCTGAATTGCCTTAATGCAGTTTGGCATCCTGAATGCTTCCGATGCCATTCTTGCAAACTACCAATTTCTGAAAATGAGGTGCAAAATTTTATTCCTACTCAGCTCCCAAATCACTCTAGTTTGTTGCTGATTCGAGTCTTGGCATCTGTGGTTCTTTTATTATCAGTTTTGTTTGAATTACCTGTAATCTTTCTTTTCCCTCTCTTTTTCTTGGTTGTTTGTAGTTCTCTACGTCTGGAAATTATCCATATCATAAAGCTTGCTACAAGGAAAATTACCACCCAAAATGTGATGTTTGCAAGCACTTTGTAAGTATCTCTTGAATGAACAATATATGTCTTAATTCTAATTTTGCATAAACTGGCATGCTTCACTTTTTGTATTCATGGTGAAGGAGAGTTAATAGATAAGGATGGATTTTGAGATATGATGTATCTTTAAATTTGATGCAGAGCTAATTTTAGATATGATGCATCTCTTTTTAAATCTGAAGGAATGTAAATACGATTACGATGCATGTGCAAATGAAGGATAATCAGAGAGCAAACTCTAGCTAATAAATTGGCTTGAACACCCACGTTTTAGTCCCTAGAGAAGGAGAAGACAAGCTGCAACGTCAAATTGCTTAAATATATAAAAGGGGTTTCCCTACTAAAGATGCAATCTCAGCTGTTAATTTTTTTTTTAATAAGTATCTCAGAACTTAAAACGTAATCTAATCCATTGGCTTGAAAATATTTTATCGAAAGGTCAGTAGGTCACATGACTCATTTAAGAGGTCTCATGACTTATTAATTGACTTAAGCTTAGACAAGTGACTCACATAAGACTCTTATAGAGATAAAGGGGTATTTGCATACAACGTGCTCCTGACGTCTGTGATATGTCAATTTTTTCTCCCTTTGCCGGCCAGTGTGCCCTAGCTTAAATGACACATCCTTTTCCCCATTAGAAAGGGTGAAGGATAAGTCATGGATTCAAAACCCACTGGGTGTGTGTGATAAACTTACCAATAATTTTTTTTTTTTTTTAATTTAAAAATGCGTCATGTTTTAAAGATCAAATTCGGAACAATTTTTAAAAAATTGATACATTCCGATTGAATTTCTTCTTCCTTGGATATATTACTCATTGCAGTTGTTGTTGGGCTTTTCAAATATATGTATCTTTTCAACAGCTGCCAACAAATCCTGCTGGTCTAATTGAATATAGGGCACGTCCCTTTTGGATCCAGAAATACTGCCCTTTTCATGAACATGACAATACTCCTCGGTGTTGCAGCTGTGAGAGAATGGAGGTCGGTGATTAAATCACTTTTATCTGCCAAGAAATTCCTATAAACCAATCAAGCTTCTTGGCAAAATGTTAATTGCATGATATATGTGGTGTGGTCATTATATCATTATATGCAGCCACGAGACACAAGATATTTTTCCCTTAATGATGGTCGGAGGCTCTGTCTGGAATGTCTGGACACTGCAGTCATGGTTACCTATGAATGCCAACCTCTACATCTTGATATACAAGAATTTTATGAAGGTTTGAATATGAAAGTGGAGCAGCATGTTCCGTTACTCTTGGTTGAAAGACAAGCATTAAATGAAGCAAGAGAGGGAGAAAAGAATGTAAGGGCAAATGCAATTAAATCATTTTACATCAGCTGTTGTATGCAAGGTTTTTATTGTTTTGTTCTTCCGTAGTGACAATTGGCATGCCAGACATGAAAATTCATAGGATTTATTTATTTTTTGAGGGAAGCATCAGGGACGGAGCTAGGACTTGGAGTTAGGGGAGGCGACTCTTCTGCTAGCTGTGTGCAGCGGCTCCAGCATTTGAGTCTACTGCTTTATTACTAAGGATTTTTGTTTAAAATTTTTTAAATAACCAAGTTGTTTGTTCCGAGTAAAATAGATTGATTGGGCTTAATTTTTTTTAGTTTTATTATTGGTAATTTTTGTTGTTGGGCAAATTTTTTTGGGTTTGTATATTTTGTTTTAGATAATTTTTTATGTCCTTTAAAAGGTGAAAAATGCTAAAACTACAAATTTTTTTTTTACAAATTGCTAATATGATGAGTGGTTATTGATAAGTAAAAAGTGATACAAGTGTACGAACCAATAAAAATTTGCTACCCCAATAGTTTATATAACCGTTGTAAAAATGTTTGTGGCTATAACATTACACTCAAAAGAATTGATGGCATTATTAAGGAGAAAAAAGTTTAATTTTATTGAACAAAATTGCTAAAATTAGTGCCTATTAATATAGTAATATTTTAAAAAAAAATTAGGGGGGGCCATTGCCCCCCCTAGTCCAATAACAGCTCCGTCCATGGAAGCATGTCTATACATGTCCTTACACTAGATCTCAAAGAATTTCATAAAAGCTCCAGTTATGTGTCCGAATGTAATATTTCCATCAGTGTCCACAGATTGTCGTATATTTATTTTGTCTGGTAATTCTTCCTCATTTCTTAGAGCTACAAAATTGAGTTTTTATTCTCTTGTCTTGGCCAGGGACATTATCACATGCCTGCGACCAGAGGGCTCTGCCTTTCTGAGGAGGAGCAAACCATCAGCACTGTAAGAGTGGTTTTTTTGTTTTGTCTTTTTTTCCCCAGAAGATTCTTTAAGTTTATTCACTGGGATATATGAAGCTCTGTTATGATTATTTGTTTACGGCTTACAATTTGTCTCATTTTGACCCTCAAAATCAACAGGTAAGGCGAACAAGGAATTGGGCTGGAAAGAGAAACTTGAACGAGGTAACAGAGCCCTTCAAACTAAGCCGTCGTTGTGAGGTGACTGCAATTCTCATCTTGTATGGTCTTCCAAGGCATTGTATCTTTATCTCTCATTGCTTTTACAACTTGTTCTAGAAGGGAACCCATTCAACACCCAATAAAATCAGCAAGTCTCGGGAAGTTAACTGGCTTGTTGTGATTGCTGCATGATAAAAGTAGCATGATTTGATTGGTGCATAATAAAAGTAGTGTTAGTGGTGGACCCAGATGAAAGTGATATTGCTCTAATCACAACAGGCCATGCCAACAGTTGTGAAAATTTTTGTCCTACTATTACTCTAAAATCAATGAATTTGGAAATACATTTGTTCACAATTCTATGACAGCTGACACTTCAGCAAAAGGGAATATATATATACACACGATGTGTGCATGCACACATGCGCGCAAACATGAAGTAATATTCTACGTTTAAAAACAGATGCACACATGATTTTTGAAAATTTTTTGCAAGTACTTATTTTTTGTAAATAGGATCTCTTTTTTATGATTTTCTTACATCTATATCTCCATGCACACACACATCAAAGATCAATGTAGCATATGTAAAGAAATTTTACACACTAAGACAAGATGCGAAAATATTTCTAGATCAAACAATTTTACAATACCCAGTTTTTGCCTTTATTGATAGAGGCTTTGAAAATAGTATGTCAAATGCTTTTTTTTTTTTTTTTTTTAATTCTGTAAAAGAACCTGGATGTTGCTTGGTAAGGTAAAATAAGAATACACTTTAGCAAGTGCATATTTCTTTTGTTAGAGCACTCACAGCAGTGGTGCTATATAGGCATAATGCTAAAATTTAGCTCCAAAAACACAAAAACGTTGCTGCAGCAGTGGAGCTAAATCTAAAAATTTTAGCTCCATTGCTACAGTACACATTTATAAATAAATGTGTACTGTTCATCTCAGCTAAAAAAAAAAATATTATTTTACTCCTCCCACTAATTAAAAAATTATTTCTCTCTCTCTCTCACTCCGTGCCTCTCTCTCTCCCAAATCACTCAGATCATCTCAGCTCTCTCTCTCAACTCTTTCAGCTCTCTCTCATCTCTGTTCAGCTCACCTCTCTCTCTCTCAACTCTCTCACCGCTGCCAGCCCAAGCCCACGCCGTCAAACCCACGCCGTCGATCCTCGCCGCCAGACCCACGCCATCGATCCTCGCTGCCAGACCCATGCCGTTGATCCTCTCCACCAGACCCTCGCGGCCAAACCCATGCCGTTGCCGTTGATCCTCTCCACCAGACCCTCGCGGCCAGACCCATGCCATTGATCCTCTCCACTAGACCCACGCCGTTGATCCACGCCGTTCGATCCACATCAATCCACGCCGTCGATCCACGGCATGTGGAGGCTCCGGTTTGGCTCCGCTCGAAACACGAAGATCAAGACGGAGAATCTGAGCTCCTCCGCCAGGGTTAAGATCGAGAATCTGGGTCCCACAGCTCCGGCCGAGAGCTCGGTGCCTGGAATCGTTGTTTAGAAGTGATTGTATCAATGAATTGAGAATTGAAATGGTGTTTGTGGAATTTGTGATTGTGGTTGTGGTTTTTTTTTATTTTTTTTATTTTTTATTTTAATGTTGTGTTGTGGTTGAAGTAGAGGAGTGGTTGTGGCCGGTGGTGGTGGTGGTTGTTGGGGTTGTGGCCGGTGGTGGTGGTGGTTGTTGGGGTTGTGGCCGGTGGTGGTGGTGGTTGTTGGGGTTGTGGCTGTGGCTGTGGTGATGGCAGAGCTGGTAGTGGTTGGTTTGTTGATGTTTTTTTGGTAGTAGGAAATATTATTTTATTCTAGAGGTTTATTATTTTATTGTGATATTTATATTATTTTATTGTGTTAAAAGCTAAAATAGAACCACTGCTGTAGCATGTGTGTAGGTAAAATAGATAAAGTAACTTTTATTGTTGCTAAATAGCTAAAATTATAGATGAGCTGCTGTGAATGCTCAACCTGAATGTTGCTTCTTTTTATTTTTTTTGGTGTGTGTGTGTGTGTGTGTGTGTGTGGGGGGGGGGGGGGGGGGGGGGGGTTGGGTATTGAAGAAATGAGCATGATGCATGACAAAAAATAACATACAAATTAGCACTTAGCCTATTTATGCACACTAAATTAATAATATGGAGACAAGTTAGACAGTTTGCTTGATTAATAACATTTCAAGGACACAGTTAGTCTACTGGAACTAAACTCTAATTATATTGAATTTGAAAAACTCAATTATTGAGTTACAAAAGCAATGTTAACACTAGGAAATTAAATAAAATACTAATAACCTGCTTAACTTATTCAGACCTAAAATAAAATCCAATTGACAAACAAATACAATTAACTTCTAAATTAAATAGAAATAAATTAAAATAATATTATTTTTCCATTTTCTGCATTAGAGCAATTCTTATCAAAGATACTGTCATCGAGTACCTTCTTTCTTTCCAAGTTCCAAGAACACTGGTGAACTTTTGAAAATCTACTTAAATTGAAAAAAAATAAACTGTAATTTTGTAATTGAAGAAAAGCAGTTGACAAAAATGACAAATGAGTTTTAAACAATCAGCAATATACTGCAGAAATTACTCTCTTTCTCTCTCTCTATTAGCAATAATTAACCTAAGTTACCAACAAAACCCTTCCTTTTTACCACCTGAGCTGAGGCACAGCAGCCTTGTGGACATTGCTTAAAAACAACATGTTTCTTTGAGGCTGATCCATCCTTGTAAATGTAAATATGCAATTCTATGAGTAGGAGAAAAGAAACGTAGTTGCATGATTTTCGGATTCTATGAGACTACAGGTATATATTCAGGGTTATATCATTTTTGTAAAACCAGCTGTATCATGGAGATTCAATATTCTATATCTAGAAAATGCTTTTATATTTCCTTCCTTATACAGTTTAGATATGTAGGGAAAATGAAGTTCAATCACTCCCAGACATGCACACAAACAAATCAAAATAAGATTATTGGGAGAATTGATTAAGAGAATTAATTATTAATTATAGTGATTTTTTATTAAGTCCAGAGTCTATTAGGCCTCTCATATTCTACTTTATTTCCTTTCTAAAAGAATTGTTTTTTTTTCTTAAAAGAGAGAGAAAAAAGAAAAGAAACGAATAATTAGTAACTGTGCTGTGTAACTGGTGGTCTCTGTCTTAGTTCTGCTAGCGTACTTCTTGTCTGAAATGTTTTATGCATGACTGGAGTTCTCTTTTCATATAGGTTGCTTACTGGATCAATCCTAGCTCATGAGATGATGCATGCATGGCTGCGACTTAAAGGTACTTCTATATTTCATGACACATGTCATGTTAAGTGGGCACTGTAAAACATATAACTTATTTCCCTCCTCAGTGAAATTAAGTCTCCCATGCTTACAGTATATAACATGTATCAATTTCTTCCTCAAAGATCACATCAAGGTTTCGAGGAATGACCACCGAGCCCTGCCTTTGGCTCAAGGGTACCTCTGTGCTCTGCCATTGGGGAGGGCATAGAAATGACCACAGGAGGGCTAGTCCCCCTTCAACAACAACAACCAAGTCTTAGTCTTAAATATTTGGGGTCGGCCATGAATCCTCAACCAAGCCTTAGTCCCCCGTCACTTGTAGCAAAAAAAATAAAAATAAAAAATAAAAGCTTTCTGGGAATGACCTTCATTTATTACACTCTGTAATCGCTTGAACTCTATGTTGGAGTTTGCTCGATTCATTGTTCAATGACACAACTTTCAATTATTTTTTTTCTTGGTCATGAGTCATTTTTTCTTTTCTCTTATTTATTTATTTATTTATACTTAGGAAATAAAAAAGAAATAATTGCTGACATATGTGCTGTATGTGTGAAAGGTTACCGGACTCTCAGTCAAGACGTTGAGGAAGGTATCTGCCAGGTTCTAGCTCACATGCGGTTGAGCTCCAAGCTCATGTCAGGCAGCAATGTTGCATCAAGCTCGTCGTCTACTTCCACTGTATTGAAAAGGGGTACAGGGTCTCAATACGAAAAGAAGCTCGGGGAGTTCTTTAAACATCGGATTGAATCAGACATATCCCATGTGTATGGAGATGGATTCAGAGCCGGCCAAGAGGCAGTGCATAAATATGGTCTTCGAAGCACCCTTAACCATATACATTCGACAGGGTGCTTTCCTCCTTGATGAAAAGTCTGTCTAGGTCCTTAGATTTTTTTTTTTTTTCTTTTTTCTTTTTATAGTGTGCTTCCTCTTTCAGTTTACTGAGTTTCAATCTTGGCCTTTCCATATTAGAGCCTAAAGGCCAAAACGTGTAAGAACAAGTCTTTATAGAATAGTTTTGACAAGTGCTAATTCCTATGCCATGTGTAAAGGCAACAATTACTTGTTTTTTTTCAATTAATAAATTAGTTAGTTAATGATTTTTATTTTATCTTCCAGTATCATTTTTTCTCCTTTCTCTCTGTTCTATTGACATTAATTATGCCTGCACATATGTATGTATTTGTCTTTCTCTTGTGAGTTGTCACTAGTTTCTCTTTTGGGGGCTAGTCAATTAACAGCTGAGAGGTTTGACAGGGCATCCAGGCTATTGGCTTCTTCAAGACCATTCGATCATTTATCCTCTGGTAAAGTGATAATTAGCCCGCATCTATGGAAAAATGACATGAAGCTTTTCTCTCTAGTCCTTTTTATTTATTTATTTTTAGAAGAAACAGGTTGAACCTATGATGATTGTTCCATTATAGTTGTTCTTTATCTTCCATTATAGTTGTTCTTTATCTTGGTAAGACGTTATTTGATTTTTGGAAGAAACAAATTGAACCTATGATGATTGTTCCATTATAGTTGTTCTTTATCTTCCATTATAGTTGTTCTTTATCTTGGTAAGACGTTATTTGATTTTTGGTGTAAACGAGATTTAAATTCATATTATTTATTCAATAATAAGAGATTTTACTAGTAATATTTGAACCTTTTTTTTTCTCAAGTCTAAACATTTGCTTTATAATCCAAATAAGACTTTATAGATCTAAAGGCATACGTGGTGTCATGTGATTAAAATTGCACGTAATTGCCCGCTTGAGCCATAAAATGTAGTGCCTTGGAGAAATTTTTATCCATTAAATTCTAAAAGACATGGTACTAACTACTAAGTATAATAATAACAATAACAATAATAATAATAATAATAAAAGAAGAAGAAGAAGAAAAATGAAATCTTAATTGTGAAATGGGGCCGAAACATTCAACTAGGTAAAAACCCAAATTAGGTTGCCAAATCTCAAGGTTGACAATGAGTACCAGTATAAATATTTTGGGAATAACATCTCTTCATCTCTTGAAAGGCCAACTTCATAGTTATAAAATGAATCCGTCTAGAATCTCTTTTCTTCTCCCTTGTGTATGTGTGTTTGTTTCCCCAAAAAAAAAAATGAATCTGTCTAAAATCGCTTTTTAGGGACATAATTCATTGTTAGCAATTAAATTTTGTCTTTTAAAAATCCTTCAATTTTTAACATTGAAATGATTTCCACGAGTTTATACTCTAAAAGATGCCAACTTAGCATCGCCAAATCAAACATTTAAAAAATTTATCTTAAAAAAAAAAATCTTCAAATACAACAACAAAACCAACCCCCCACTCCTCAACGAGTAATATCTTTTGATAATCTTAAATTTCCTTGTAAGCAATTTAGTATTAAAAGTAAACGTTCAACCCAACAAAATTATGACCCATAAAACCCTACGTCATCATGCATTCATCACTATTTTTTTTTTTTTTTTATAGAATCAATTATTCACTAATTTTAATTAGCTTCCCCACTTCAAATTAATTATAAAAAAATTATTATCGACAGGAAATTATTGAAATTCCGAGAGGTAAACGTATGTTATTAACTTATTATCAATAATTCATTTTATTTTTGTAAATTATCAGTATTTTATTTTATTTTCTCTGATAAACTGCAATATATATATATATATATATTATCATATTTATACTACTATTTAAGGGGTTTTTCCTATTTGGGATTCTCATTTTTTCGGTTCAAAAATGTCCCTATACTCTTGTGTTTAAGTAGATACAAAACTAAAGGACAATCCATTAAAAATACAACTCTAACTCCCACTAAAATATTACCTAAAAAATAAGGTTACCTTTAATTTCCTACGAACTAACAGAAACTCTGTTGGATTCTCTTCTAAAAGAATCCACAAACAGCACCTTTCCTAGGCTAATAGAAACTCAGTTGGATCTTCTAAAAGAATACAAACAAATGTATCTATTATTAAATCCCATTTTCCTGAAACAATGGGGCAGCCAAATTAGCCTCTATCGTCTTTACCAAACAAGCTTTTTTTTTTTTTTTATACAAAGAAATTGCTAACAACTTTACAAGCCAAAATGGGCATTTTTCCCTTTCGTTAAAAATTTCAAGCAAAATGTTCCTGTTCCAAAACTATCTAGCAAAATCCCCTAATTTAAACTTGATTTTCTAAAAATCGAGTTTCAATGAAAAAATCGATTTTTAGAAAATCGAGTTCTGTGAAATCAAACTTAAAAAAAATAAAAAATGGAACTCGAGTTCCATGTAAAATTTCTCACACTACTCGATTTTCATCAAATCGAGTTTCAAAATAGGGGCATTTTGCTAGAGAGTTTCAGAACATGGGCATTTTGCTATATTTGTTGGGCGAAAGAGGCAAATGTCCATTTTGGCCCAACTTTACCTCATCTAAAATAGGAAAAATTTCATATGGGGGAACTCATGAGAACCTCTAATATAGGTGTTCAAAGAAATTATTCAATTCAATGAGAGAGCAATCATGTGAATGTGATCATCCCAACCAATAATAAGTGATTTTTGTATTTTTTGTAGTCCTACAAAACCTAAATTTTGAGCTTCCTAAATTATTGAGGCGATTATAAGACAACACCATCGCCCTAAAAAGTCATATATCGTACCCGTTATTTCCAATGACATCTCTTTACGTTTTTTTTTTTTTTTTTTTAATTGATAGTTAAGTTAGGGAAATTCCAACCCTGGACTTTTTTATTAAAAAATACCATGAGATATTAGTTTTTTTTTTTTTTTTTTTTTATTGACCATGAGATATTAGTTAAGTGACGAGACTCTTAGTAATGACATCTTTATTTGTTAAACCAAAAGATTCATGTCTCAGTTTTCTCAATAAATCGTTGTAAAAAGGCTTCCGGTAATGAGACTTTATATCTTGTTACCAAAATGGCTGCTGAGGCTGAGGCAATTGTGCATCTACTCTTACCCTTACCATATGTGGTTGTTAAGGCCATGTCGTAATTTGTCAGGGCTAATTGTATCTTTGCAAAATACAATTTCCGTAACACATTTACACATCCTCAAGAGCCATTAGTAAAATATATTGAGGCGAAAATTATAGTTGCAGATTGGACCACATAGTTGGTGGTGCATCACAATGGCTTTGTGGGCAAAAAAAGGTTGTTATTGAAATACTTTTTCAAGCTTACAATGCCTCCGTCTATTTGGTTTACTATTTTTTTCTCCTAAATAAAGAAAGTACAGCCTCATTTTTTTCAAGATACAGTTTTCCTTAAGAAAATTTAAATTTACACTCATCATACATAAGCTTGCAAGGATTGATATGCAGAAAAGTGTACGTTTTTATTTATTGCAAATAATTGATGATGAATTAATAACCAGAGTACAATAATCAAAATATTGGCTTGATTGGTGTGCAAAGAAACAAATTTTGATATACTGTGATAAATTCCACTCTCTAACTAGTATCACTCTCCCTGAATGTAATAAAGCCAGCATAGAATGATTCTGTTCTCTCCAAATCCTCCTGAATTTTCAGCAAAGTGGACACTATCTCCCACATGGTTGGCCTCCTAGCTGGTTCTTGGGTCAAGCAGGCTACACTTAGTTCAGCCATTCTCAGAAGAAAGTCTGTCCCATTATTTCCATCTAATGTAGGATCAACAAGCAGACTAAGCTCAGCTTCTGGGTTCTTTGCTTCCATGGTGGATACTATTGCAGCAGAAAGTTGTTCTTCCATTCCATCTTGTATAAAATTAGCATCTTTCCCTGTAATCAATTCCAGCAGTAGCACTCCGTAGGCATAGACATCAACCTTTGGAGTCACTGGCCCTGCCTTTCCGTACTGAGGTGCCATATAACCCCTAGTCACCACAACATCTCTTGCTAGCTCACCACTGCTTGTTTCCCTCATTGCTGCTCTTGCAAGACCAAAATTTGCAATCTTGGCACGCAAGTCACTGTTTAGAAGAATATTGCTACTCTTAACATCCATGTGAAAATAGGGAGGTTCGGTGAATTATTCCAGCTCCCTCTATCTTTGGACTTGTTTTCATTTAGCCATTCTCTTAGAGATCCATTTTCCATGTACTCAAAAACAAGATAGTAGCTTCCATGTTTTTCGCAGACACCCTCAAGCTTTATCAGATTAAAGTGGTTGATCTTCTTCAGCATTTTCACTTCCTCAGTTGCTTCTCTACTCATGTTCTTAACAGCAAAGATCTTCTGGCCAAAAACCCCGTGATACACGGAACCCTTTATTCGATTATCATTGCTGAAATTTCCCGTGCCTTTTTCTATGTCACTGAACTCGAAAACTTTCAAAGCTTGTCCAAAGTCTACAATTTCTAAACGGAGACTAGCGGTTGATTGCCTACGGAGACTAGCGTTTGATTGCCTTCCTAGTACAGTGATGTCTTTGCAACCCTTTTGCCAAAACCCCCTAAATATCTTCTTATGAAATAGAAATACAGCAGCTAGAATGACAATGAGGACTATCAAAAGACTAATTGCAAGAACTATATACACTTTTCTTTCGTTTTTGGAATTATAAAATGAACCTGACATGACAGGTTTTTGGTGGTGAGTTATGGTCTCTGAGCTTGAAGGTTCAGTTGGCAGAGGAATTAGAATTGTTGTAGGAGGAGTAAGATTTGGATTTTCGTCTGGAAACCCATTTGCTTCGAGTATACTTTTTGTGCTTACATGAAATCCATCAGCAATATCAGGAATGGTATCATCCCAGTTGACCAAATAAGTTAGCAGATACATTGTGCCATTTGCAATTTGATGTGTTGTAGGACAAGCACATCTAAGTGGAACTTGCAATACCATATTAGGAATGAAGTTTAATTGATGATATGGATTCTCACGCATAAGAGAATCACAAGTAGATAATCCCTGGTATGTGTTACTTGCTACGGTGAAATATGTGTCATTGGGCTTCAAGATATATGTGGTGTTGGACTGGTAGTACTGACCTTGACCATAACAATTGAGAGGAACTATTACCTCTGAATTTGTGGGAAACATTGCTTTCCTTGTGACATTGTTGATTCTAGCAAGCTCACTTGGTTTTGAGGTTGTGAGATTTGAAATGTTGGTAACTGAGTTATAAGGAGGCTGAGATATGAAGATGAGGAACGCTTTGCAGGATTGGTTTCCATTGAAGGTGTAAAGAAAGGCTGGAGAAGGTCCCTCATCATCTTTGTTGGTGCAATTTTGTATTGAATTTCCTGAATAGTTCTGTTGAGAACTGACTTGTGAAGTGAGAAAACTGAGTATACAAACACTGAGGAGAATATGATTCATGGTGTGAATTAATGTTCCTGTGGAGAAATTGGCTACAAGGTTGATGAGAGTTTGAGACTTTTTGAGGAATTGAGGATAAATATAGAAGAGGTTTGATAACTATAAAGTTTTTATTAATCACAAATTTGGCTAGTAGCAACCCTTCTTATTGGGTCCGAAAAATCAACTCTTGAAGCACAAACTTTCTTCTAGTATGATCCAGTAATTTATGGGGAGAAAATAGACAATATAACAACAGTTCTAGACAAGAAAATATATGTTAATCTAAGTTTGTGCCGGCCCTTCATACATGTTTGCTTTGCAATTTGTCTAGTTTAGAATGATTTAATGTGTGGTAGAGTGCATATATTAGTCTTAAACCGGCCACTCAATCCGGTTGACTAGTTTGCTTTCTTTTTTTTCTTTTCCTTTTTGATCGATCATTGAGAAATCAAATTATTGACATGCTGAATTCCACATTGTTTCAAACCCAACACCTTGCTTTGGTTGAGAGACATATTGTCATTACGCTGACATAATTGTTGTAAGATGAGGATTGATCACATTGTAATTATGTATACTTTCTTCTATTACCATGTGACTTATGTGACAATTAATCAGCTGCGTAGATTTTAAAGAGTTGACCACATAATTAGTTGATACAAAATGACAAAGGGTTTGTCAAATTTAACCTGTAAACTGTCTTCAAGAAGATAAAGAGTTTTACTTTTAGTATGAAATTTAAAGCTTAAGAATACTTTCACCATCTAGCCAAGTTTAAAGTGTGTATGAATTCATTGCCATATACCAATAAAATAGGAATTATCCCATCATACTAGCTTAGCATTCCCATCTAATCTAATATGTGTATGTTTGATGTAATGTCAAGAGCCTTGTTGTGCATATATATGTGTGTGTGTGTATGACAGTTTTAACTTTTCATATATTATCAAACTAAAAATATTACAGTTTTCATAGTCATCGAGATGAGGCAAAGACCCCGAAAATATACGTGGGTCATAACTCATAACTCATATGATATTAGGTGAACATGGTCTAAATTGTTGCCCAGTACATGCTCACTGGCTGCGTTTTATTTATTTTTTTGGCCGGCTTGATATTGATGTGTGTTTTGCAGAAAGAGCCTGCACTGGATCCACGACGTTCGACCTTATTCGGAATCTAATAATAATATTTATGTTTCAGAGATGACTTTTTGATGCATCCTATAATATAAACTAGCTTTTCTCAAAAACATAAGGAGCCTGACAAGATAAGAGTCAAAAATCACTGAACCCTGCGAGCTACATCCAAGGCACTTCTTCTTGTGTTATCGAAAGCTTCATAATTTGTTCAAAGGCACTGAAATCCTCCAAAAAGATATCATATTTTAGCACCTATATCGCATATAATACAATATATATATATATATATATAAATATATGGTCATCACTTGAGGGGCGTGGTTTAGTGATAAGAAGTTCTTGTGACTTATTATATCTGTGAGTCGAAGAGTTGTGGGTTCGAGTAATGACAAGCCCCATTATTACTTATGTAATCTCATGACGTACATGCATGACAAGGGCAATAACCACGTGTGAGCTCTCTTGTAGTGTGACTTACACAAGTGTTAACCACGTTAAATATCAAATTAGTGAACATTAATTTTATTTATTTATTTATATGTTTCTTTGATATTGGTATTACAATAGTCACAACAATATAATATAATATAGTAATTGTAATAGGACCAAATTGAACTGAATGAATTAAAATGTTGCACTAATGTAACTTAATAGAAGTGTAACAACAATAAATATCACAATTCAACTTTTAGATTTTATTATTATTATTTTCTATAAATCTCTTTTTTGTTATACAATGACCTCCCTCGAAGTTTTTTGTTATTACACTCACCTTCCTTAAAATGTAAGATATTTATACTAATTTCCTCTAGATGACTGAAAAGAAAATTTACAAAGCCCCCAAATTTTTTTTAAAAAAAAATCTCGAATAGAGAGAAAGAGAATGTGAATTGTACATTTTAAACAAGTACTGTGTTTAGAGGCATTCTTCCAATTTTTGGAGCCTGCACCATTTTTTTTTTTTTTTTTTGAATTTCAGAACATGGTATAACCACCTTCAGTTTTATCCTTTTAGATTAAGTAATTACATATTTTAAAGTTCAAACCAACAACTATTTTGTGGAATGCAATGGAATAAAAGAGTGATTCAAGGATGTACCTGATAGTAACCTAAAGTTGTAACCTGTAATTGAAATTGCCAATGTGGGATTACTATGATGTGATCGAGATCTAGTGTAAGAACTATTGTACCATGCAATCTCTCTCACATTATTTTCACTTTTTCAAAATTTTAAACATTTTTTTTACTCTTACCTTTTTAACTTTTGATTTGAAATGTATTACATGGTGCATAGATCTCGATTACTCGATCCCTAGGTGTGGCTGGCCTGCTGGTTTGTGTCCAAAACCCCCCACCAAACATGGGTGGGTAGCATGAAAAATACAAAGCCCAAATCGAGGCCCAGGCCACGCCCAAAATTATCTAAAGGTCCAATACTCAAAAATAACCAACAACAGAAAAAATCAAAAAAAAAATCCCAAAAAGAGAACGAACATAGCTACTCATCACTGACTCACTTTCAGACAAGACTTTCAGTCACACTCGCAAACACTACTACTTCTCTGAAGTCCTAGAAATGCAAAACCCAAACCAAGTCCAAGTCCAAGAGCTGTGATTTTCGAAGCCATTATGATGGTACAGACACAACAGCAACTCTCTTTGCAAACCAAAACCCACATCATCGGATCATTCTCCTCCTCCTCCAATGCTCAGGTACTCCACTCCTCTCCTGCTCTCTCCTCTCCACCCAATCATATTCCTCCACGTGTCCCGTCCCTTTCACCGAAACGAATCCAAACTAACCTAACCCGAATTAACCGATCGGATCTCCCGCCTCCTCGTACTCCAAAGACACGACGCCCTATCCAACCTCTCCTTCGACTTCTTCGACGGACTCGTCGACTCCGTTCTCCAAAAACTCCGTTTAAACCCTAGTGCTTGTTTAGGGTTTTTCGAATTGGCCTCTAAGCAAAAAACGTTCAGACTCGACATTAAATCTTATTGTAAGATTGCTCACATTTTGTCTAGAGCTCAAATGTACGATGAAACGAGGTTGTATTTGAATGAATGGGTTGGATTTTGTAAGAATAACTACACTGCGCTTTTTGTTTGGGACGAGCTCGTTAGGGTTTATAGGGAATTCACGTTTTCACCGGTTGTTCTCGATATGGTTTTGAAAATTTATGCTGAGAAAGGTATGATAAAGAATGCACTACATGTGTTTGATAATATGCCTAAGTATGGTTATGTGCCGAGTTTGTTGAGTAGTTTGGTTAGAAAAGGCGAATGTCACACTGCTGTGTTGGTTTATGATCAGATTATTAGGATGGGGATTGTGCAGGATGTTTTTACTTGCACGATAATGTTGAATGCTTATTGTAAGGAGGGGAGAGTGAGTAGTGCTTTGGAGTTTTTGAAAGAAATGGAGAGTTTGGGTTTTGAGACGAATGTAGTGACGTACAATTGTTTGATTGATGGGTATGTTGGTGTTGGGGATGTGGAAGGAGTGGAAAGCGTGTTGAGGTTGATGTCTGAAAAGGGGATTTCGAGGAATGTTGTGACTTATACAATTTTGATTAAGGGTTATTTCAAGCAAGGTAAGATGGAGGAAGCAGAGAAGGTGTTTCGGGAAATGAAGGAAAAGGAGAAGAAGGAAGGGTTGGAGGTTGTGGTTTAGCGTGCTTATGGAGTGTTGGTAGATGGGTATTGTTGAGCTGGCAAAATGGATGGTGCCATTCGGGTTCGGAATGAGATGTTGGAGATAGGCTTGAAGATCAATATATTCATTTGCAACTCATAAAGCAATGGGTATTGTAAGCTTGGTCAGGTTCATGAAGCAGAGGGAGTTTTAATGCATATGGTGGAGTGGAACTTAAAGCCAGATTCTTATAGTTATAATACTCTCTTGGATGGGTACTATAGGGAAGGTCATATAAGCAAGACTTTCAAGTTTTGTGACAAGGTGCTATATGAAGGAGTTGAACCAACTGTTGTAACTTACAATACTCTTCTCAAGGGTCTATGTCATGCAGGTGCCTCTGATGATGCTCTACGCCTTTGGCATTTAATGCTGAATAGAGGGGTGGATCCAAACGACATTGGCTATTGTACTCTTCTTGATGGGCTGTTCAAGATGGGGGATTTTGACATGGCTTTTGTGGTGTGGAACGATATTTTAGCACAGGGATTTACTAAGAGCAGGTTTGCTTACAATTGGGGAAATTAGTTGAAGCAGATGAGATTTTTGATAGGATGAAAGAGCTAGGATGTTCACCTGATGGAATAACATATCGAACCCTGGTTGATGGATATTGTAAAGTTGGAAAAGTTGAAGAAGCTTTAAAACTTAAAGAGACAATGGAAAGAGAAGCTATTGTTTCTTCCATTGAAATTTACAATTCTCTTATTTGTGGTGTTTTTAAGTGTAGGAAATTAAGTAAAGCAATGGATCTTCTTGTTGAGATGCAGACTAAAAGATTATCCCCAAATGTTGTTACTTATGGCATCTTTATCACTGGTTGGTGCAATGAAGGGATGCTGGATAAAGCCTTTAGTGCATATTTTGAGATGATTGAAAAGGGGTTTGCGCCCAATGTAATCATTTGCAACAAAATTGTGAGCAGCCTGTATAGGCTTTGTAGGATTGATGAAGCCAGTTTGCTTTTGCAGAAGATGGTATATTTTAATATTGTTTCACATGAAAAAGGTTTTAATAAGTTTCTCAAGGATGACGATAGACATCTAAACATATTGAAAATTGCTAATTCATTTGAAGAAAGTGCAAAAAAAAATTTCTCTACCTAACAAAATTGTGAACAATATAGCTATTTTGGGCTATGCAAGTCTGGGAAGGTAGATGATGCAAGAAGATTATTGTCAGAACTATTGCTTAGAGGCTTTGGTCCTGATAATTTTACTTATTGTACCCTAATTCATGGTTGTTCAGCCACTGGCAATGTGAATAAAGCTTTCAACTTTCAGGATGAGATGCTGAAGCAGGGTATTGTTCCAAACATTACTACATACAATGCTCTTATTAATTGTTTGTGTGAGTCAGGAAATATGGATCGAGCACTAAGGCTTTTCTATAAACTTCAGCGTAAGGGGTTAACTCCTAATGTAGTTACCTATAATATTTTGATTGATCAGTACTGTAAAATTGGTAATATTAGTGAAGCCCTTAAATTGAAAGATAGAATGGAAGAAGAAGGGGGTTGCTCTATCTATTATTACCTACTCTGTGTTGATCAATGGTTTTTGCAAGCTAGGAGATATGGAAGAATCTACGAAGCTTTGGAATCAAATGATCAAGGCTGGCGTGCACACAGACATGAAGAAATTCTCCAAGCTTCATAATATGACTCAGATGAGATGTCCCTCTTTTGGTATTGTTTCTCCTGAGCCAGCGATTTTAGACAATTGCTCAAATGCTGAAGGAATGCCTGATAATTACTACATGTCTAAAGCTGTGAGTTGATGCACTCTATGAACTAAGAACTTTTTGTGAGAAACATTCTATCATTGAAATGATTTTGAGTTTGCTATGGCGTTGTGTTCACAAGTGCATCCTTATGCCTTAACATGCAAATTGTGGAGTTGTAGGTTGTAATCTCTATATTAAGGAGGGCTATGTTCTAGTCTCTTAGAAACCCAGGTAATTTTCTTTGCAAATGGGATCTGTTTCCTTCTTTGTTGCAAGATTGTGCTAGTAAAGGTGGTTTCATTGGTGCATGACACATTTAGTCAGAGTCATCCTAAAGCATATGTTCCTCTGTAGTTTCTTTGTCATTAAACTACATGTCACTTCTCATTCCAGAAGTTGCGCAGTTAACTGCTTGAAATTTTTCATGAAGTAGTTCCCTGGAGGTCTTCTATTTGGAACCAAGGTGATCATTATTATTGCAGACAAATTGCTGATGGGTCAAAATCCAAACCAATTATTTCTAGGAGAAATTCCTGTTATCTAGTTCTTGCATTCTGTCTCTAGTGCAAAGGTATTGCAGACCAACATGCTGGTCCTCTATGTTGTTTAGATTGTCTAGCAATTTTCCTGCTCAATAGCTCTTAGTTGGCATAAATGATTTCCTTGTAGTGAAAAAGAGAACAACATATGCTGAATGTCTTAAACGTCATAATGTGGCGGTACATGGAACCCAGGGAATCTACAGAAAATGGGATGTATTATATGTGCAGCTCCTTACTGAAGATCTTATCCAAAATGAAGCTGGAGTTGCATTTTTTCTCCATCAGGTACTCCTAAATTGTGTGCAACTATCTGACCCATGCAAATGTTGTATATGGTTTGAACTTTTGAAGGCTAAATATTTTCGTCATGCATCTGAATTCTTATGGAAGTGTACTTAGAAACTTTTCATGGGAATATAGAGATATGTATAGGTTTGCATTATTCAATCAAACTACACAATTTAAGATCCATATTTTGGCACCTAGTTAGATATGGAAAGTTTGAAACCTATACACATTCTGATTGTTCGATTTTTCTTTAATGTTCTTGGGGAATGAATTTCTAGTAAAATATCCGAATAAGATTTTGTTTTTTCTAATCGTCCTCCTTTGTCCATGTTACACACTTATTCTAGGTTATTGCAATATATCATTATTACTTGACTCATCTTATAGGCAAAGATTGGGTTTGAACGCTTGTTTGCATGTTCACCGCCTTTTCAAGCTTGCAATAGAACTTTTGCTCGATGGTCATCCACCTGATCATGCTTGCAATAGAAATGTTGCCTGATCGTTGTCCTACTAATAACCTCAATAGCTTGTCTTTTGGGGACAGGTTGAGCCAAGAAGTACAATTTTTGGGAAACAGATCTCAAAGGATGTCAAATTTAACAAATGTAGATAATCATTCAAAAAAAAAAGGAAAGGAAGGGATCGAAGTACATCTAATATGTGCAAGAGATCCTCCAAGGGAGATGTATTCTCAACGCTACTCATGTTTGTTGCATTTTCTATGAATTTGTTTTAAGTGCTTAAACGAGTTTCTTAGTGAAGTGTATTTCTAAAAATTAAGCATACCAGTTTACTTTCGACAAACACCTCGACTCCCTGCTTTCAACCTTTTTTCCCTTTGGATGGGTTTTACCAGTATAAATTTAATTGAGTAAAAAGAACACTAAGGAAATTATTATCTTAGTATAAGGATTAAAATTGAAGGATTTTTGTTCCTGTTTATCAACTGAAACTTTTCTCTAAACTCAATATTGGATGTTCTATGAATGACTGGCATGCTTTC
Organism: Quercus glauca; assembly: GCA_023736055.1. Lineage (NCBI taxonomy): Eukaryota > Viridiplantae > Streptophyta > Magnoliopsida > Fagales > Fagaceae > Quercus > Quercus glauca. Next base: position 93,910,787 of record CM043316.1, on the reverse strand, counting down.
TGAACCATAATTCATCAAGATCAATACCTTGTTAGACTTCCATTCCATATACCTGCTTCATCTCTCAAAGTGAGAAATCCCACTATTATGGTCATAATGCCTTTATGTAACAGTGTGTTTGGATGGTGGTAGAGGAAAGGGGGTAGAGGGGAAGGGGGTGTGGGGCCTGTGGGCCGTGTGGCTCTATTCTTTCTCATGTTTGGATTTTTTTTTTTTTTTTTTTTTTTTTTTTTTTTTAAGGGGAGGAGGAATGGATCTGAGAGGGTTTGAAGGTGTATCAAACCCTTTGAGTTCCTCCAAATTTAGGTCACTTTTTCAGGATTTTCATTTTTACCCTTAATTAAACTCTCAAAATTATAATATTATCCTACATCTAACATGATCAAATTTCCACTCAGTCAACAGTAATAATGGAGTCCTCTTGCACCCGGCCACCCACACCTCTCACTCTCTCAACTCATCTCAAACATTCAGCTTTTTTTCCTCTTAATCTATTCTTCTTCTTCTTCTTCTTCTTCTTCTTTTGTCTATTTAGTCAAGGTTGTATTGTCTCAATAAAATTCACACAAATTTAGTTTTAATACAATCTGTAAAAGAAACTAGGATTTGTTTCAGCGATTGCTGAGATTTTTCGGGCCAAAATTTTTAGGCTATTTTCAGAACTGAAACCATAAGAGGGGTTTAAATTTAGGAACGTAAAGTAGTAGATGGATTGGGATTTGAAGAATTAGGTTTTGGGTTTTGATTTTTGTTATTGAAGAATTTAGTCTGGGTTTGAAACTCCTAAGCCGTAGCCAACATCTTGGGGCCACCCCCAAGGGAGTCCTCCCCGTTATAACTAATAATCATTTTGAACTCTTTACTCTTTTGTTTTCTTTATATATAAAGAATTGGGTTTTCTTTGGGAAGTAGTATATAGTTTAGCATTTTGGCTTTAAAGGGTATGGCTTTGATTATTTTGAGGATTTGCAAATTGGGTTTGTGATAGTTTAGGAAACTTTTCAAAGCTAGAAACTATTTTTGGGTAGTATGGACGTGGATTTGGTTGTTGTAGGGTTTGAGAATTTGTGAGGATTTGAGTAGGGTTTTGTTTTATTGTGAGGATTTGAGAATTGATCAGAAACTATAATAGGTGAGAACATAGTACTTTTAGTATGGTTGCGTTTTCTCTATTTTATGTATGAGTGTTAATTATCGCATGCAGTCATGTGATGGTGTGCACTGTAGATGTTTTTTCTTTGAGTTGTTTGTGCTTCATCGCCATCTGCATGTTGCACTTATCCATATTTACTTGGCAGGGGTAAAAAGAAAGATTTTGGTTCAAACAGTGCTACGTATTGTCCTCTTTGCATCTTTTTATCTCAAAGGAAAATTAATCATATCGCTCATTTTGTGGAACTTTCTCATAAAAATTCAGCTAGAGATATCCCCTTAATGCTAGTTGTGGATCTTCAGGTACATCTTTGTTGCACCTTTTCTATCTTTCTTCATAGCTAGTGGAAAGATGTTGCAAAGAATTATGGTTCTTATTGTCCAACCATGGTGTCTGAGCTAGACATTTGGTGATATTCTTTTTGTACATCCTATAGGATTGGTTCAGCTGCATTGATTGAGATATGCACTGATTCAACTACATTTCCAGAAAAAGGTTTTGAAGCTTTCCATGACTGATTGAAGACTTGTATATTTTCGCCTGACAATTCAGGTAACCATCTTTACTTACATAAAAAAATCAGGCAAACATCTTAAGATTCTCAGCAAGGCTAATTTTCACTTTTATTGAAGATCCATATCTGACATATGCTGGCTTCTTGCTATTTTGAAATGGCTGAAAAAGGCTGATGACTTTTTTTTTTTTTTTGATAAGAAATAAGGCTGAAGGCTTGCCAGCGCATACCTTATGTTTTATAAGGTTGACTACACTGATTATGACCAACTGGGCATTGATCAACAGTGATTGAATGCATTAAGTTTTTTCAATCAGCGAAGAATTACGATTGTCAACCTCAATGTCTATTAAGACATCCTCCCTGTTCTGCCGTGTTTATCAGTTGATAATTAGATTTCTTAGTCTCCAATTTTGACACTTGAGTTTCCTCACTCATTTATAAATAAACTCTTACTAGAAAGTACAGTATAAGAAAGAGAATGTAGCAAATTGCAATATATCTTTTCTTGATAATTCAGTATCTCTAATGATGCTTTTGATTTATCTTTTGAAACTTTACCAAGCCGTATTGCTTTTAATCTAGTTTAATGCAAACTTTGTTGTCAAAATAGTTATGAATTGATAAGAAAAGACAGTAAGAGACTTCACCTTTAATATACTTTTTTTGGGGGGGCACTTTGTTCCTGCATATTTCTGAAACATCTAGTTGATCTTGAAACTTGCAGACTTCCATTTTTGTTTTTGTTATTTGGTATTTTGTTATGGTTACCCTTAAAGGTGCGGGCTTCATCTAGCTGACTCTTTTTTCTTTTTCTCCTCAAAATTGGTGGACGACACATAATTGAGTTACCATTGTGACAAATACAATTTTGAAACTTTTTGTTTTTCTTTGGATGTAGTTTCTTGCTGACTTCTAAATGTTTCATTTTTTGTTAGTGTTTTTTAAACATTAAAGAAAAGGTTTTTGAATCTTCCAATTTGTTCACTGATTATAAACGGGTCAAAATGAGTTTTAGAGAGTTCAAGTGATAACCAAGCCACGCAAGTAACATGTGCAATATGAATAATAGTATTTTTAGGATTACACCATTTGTCAATTTTTACCGTAACTTGTTGAAGTAGTTAGATGTGAATGGTGGACAATCACGTTTCATATGTATCTATCACTTTTTTTTTCCACCACTCATGATTGACCACACTAGAGTGGTGATAAAAGTTCACACAGGAGTTGTGATAAAAGTTGTAGGCCTGTAATGTAGCGCAAAAGTTTTGTACCTTTTCATAGAATGACCACATTCATAAGATATGGGTACTAGCATGGTCCAATTAGTAATTTTCTTGTGCATTATTTTCCTATGCCAAACATATACGTCACAATGACAATCTATCCATCATTAGAATATGACATGTTGATAGTACCCATAGTCTAGTACTCTAGTTGAGTGCTAAACTATAGCACATGGTCCAATTAATTTGGGTATAATTACCCGTCCCAAAACATGCAAAGCCAAACATGGTACAAGGTAATTCTAATCCATTTGGTTAATTTTGTTAATTATTCAATTCATTAGCATAGATAGTAATTCAATCAGAATATGACATGTTGAAAGTGGGAGAGAAAAAAAAGAAGGTAGATAAGTATTGATGTTGATGAAGTTTTTGCTGGGAATGTCCATGAAATTTATCATTCTCTTGTTGGTCCAGTTTTACTTCAATGCGAATGTAGTTAGTTTTTTTTTTTTGAGAAACCGAATGTAGTTAGTTGATTCGAGGTTTGAAGTACCATCAACTATGGCATTACTAAAGCAAATCACCCTGTCCTTATACTAAACCCACTGTTATGTCCTAAGTTTAAGTTTTTACCTATTCAATTTGTAGGTAATGAAAATTGACTATACAACATAATTTTTCCATGCCACATGTTCTGGACACTCGACAGCTTGTTTTCAACCCAACCGACACAACTAAAACCTAGCTAAACAGAGCAAACATCGTATCTTTTGGGGCTGGAAAAACGTGGGGTTTTAGCAAATGCTGATTCAAAGAAAGCAATGTATATGTGGTACAGGCTAACCCTGTGAAATACAGCATTTGATCCTTGTGTTTTGGACTTTTAGTGTTGATAAAAATAAAATAAAAAAATAAAAAAACAATAAGCACGCGAGGATACACGTATACGCATTTAATAGCCCTTCGAAAGAGAAGCAGTGCTCAAAAAAATAACAAACAAGCTGCAACACGTGGAGGCATATATTTATGTATAATTATATATGAGAGAGAGAGAGAGAGAGTCTTGCATTTTTGCTCTATTTTTTTGGTCTGTTTTGGTTGGTAGGAGGTTCCTCTCACAACCATGTTTAAATTATATGGTGACACAGAGTCAGTTGAATTGATTTTTCATCTTATAGTTAAAAAAGGAAAAAATAAAAAATAAAAAGAAGAGACTGATAGAGTGAGCAGTGAAACGTTTCAAATATGATTAATATTTAAATTATGGTGGTTCTTAATTTGCTTGCACGCTTCCATTTTTTAAGAAATTGATCTTACAGGAAATTTCTTTATTTTTCTTCAAAAATAATTTATGTTCATTCTACTTAAAAATATTAGTGTATAGGAAACATCATTATGCTATTTATTAACTTATATACTAATTAATGTTATTGTTTATGGAATAATAAATGTAGATCAGTTCCCATCAAAAAAAAAAAATGTAGATCAGTGACAGTAGATCATTCTCAACCGAGTCAACCCTTTGGAAGGGAGAGGCATCAATTTTTAATTAAGTTTTTTTTTATTATTTTTTAAAATAAAATACATGACTTAATAGTCTAAATTATTCTTCTCAAAAAAAAAAAAAAAAAAAAAAAAAAACTTAGTCTAAATTATGGCTGAAAAATGTAGTTTTTTACCTTTCTCGGTAGGAAAGCAATCCAAGTGTGACAAAAAATCCTAAAATCTGAGAACCATTGATATGACATATGTAATGACTGGGAGTATAAGGTTTGATCTCTCAAAGGAAAATACGGAGTGAAAGCTCTTGCTTATCTAAAACCCAAGGCAGCTTAGAATTTCAGGAACGTCCAAAATTGATGGGCAGAAAACTATGCCTCATCCAACCGGAGAGCTACTTCAAGATTCAGGCAACTACTCGCGAAAGAGTAGGGTAAGGAGTAATGTACCTTTCAAATTTAGCCTATGATGATATCCAAGAATAGCACCGATGGGTGTTGTAGGACTTAGGAGGTGAAGTACTTATTGCTTTGCTTTGGTCAAGATAAAATCGTCATGTATATAATGTCATAATTTGCTTCTTTCTTCTTCTTTTTCTTTACATTTCTTAAACAAGACATAAATGCTTAGGAGTGAATTAAAATCTCCATTTAATTATCTTTTTGCTTTGTGTTTTAAATGTTGACATAACAAAATCCATAGTGATTGTATGCTTGCAAAGTTCACTGATTTCCAAAACACTCTAATTAAACCAATGTAGAGCCCTTTTATTGTTTGTATTTGATGCTAAAAATGTTATAAATTTTATGTATTATTTAATATTTACAAACTGATGTGTTACTAATAAAAAAATAAAAAAATAAGTAATTCTAACATTCAACTATTATATTTTTAAAATTCATCAATCATATTCATTGTTACATCGATTTGTAAAGATAATATAATAAAATCTATAGTCATTTTAGTATTGTTTTCTCCTTTTCAAAATGACCTACTCCCTACTCAAGACGTAAGGTAGCAGAAGCAAATCAAATTGCTGTCTTTTTTTTCTCTTTCTTTCTTGTTTCTTTATAAGATTTTTTTAATAGTCTAACTCTAACAACAAATATTATAGTTTCTGATAGATAGATACAGCCTAAACAGAATCTGCATAAAGAAAAGGAAAAGAGCATCTGTAGTTGTCATGCGGCAACAATATCATTCTTTTCTTGTTTTCAAATAATTGAGATGTTTTATTATTATAATATAAATTACACGGCATTGCAAAGAATCTAAAATGTCGTAATACCAAATTCCGAAATGTCATTATAAATATACTTATCTCGCCAGTTCATACGTCTTTGAAAGCAAACTTTGCCATTTCAAAAGTGTTTCTCCTAATAAATGTGAGACAAAAAGGGATTCTGCCATTTTCAGGAAAATTAAATAGAAAAATGCACCCCTTCCCAAACTAAATAGGGAAATGTCCCTCTTTTAAAACTCGATTTTTGATAAATCGAGTTAAACCCTATAGTGGCGTTTTTAAGGAGCCTATAATAACGTTTTAAGGACCTATAGTGACAATTTTTAACTCGACTTCAATAAAATTGAGTTATAAGCAATGAAATCAACCTATAGTGGCCTTTTTTTACCTATAACTCGATTTCTTTAAAGTCGAGTTAAAAAACGTCACTATAGGCTCCTTAAAACGCCACTATAGAGTTTTAGAAAAAAAAAATTTTTAACTCGATTTATCAAAAATCGAGTTTTAAAAGAGGGGTATTTCCCTATTTAGTTTGGAAAGTGGGGCATTTTCCTATTTAATTTGCCCAAAAAGGACAAAAGCCCTTTTTGTCCAATAAATGTGTACCACTTCTATATTTAAGAAAAATCTTCCTTCTAGTGCAAAATTAACTATGAAACATATTGATACAACGTGATGTTACAAACAAAATGCTTATGAACACATTACAGAGAAGAATAATTTGGAAAGCATCAAGGCCCAACTAAACAACAATGTGATCACTTTGGATAGAAAATTAAAGTACGAATTAAGAAGTGCTTTTGTTTCGAGTTAATTTTGGCATTAAATTTCATCAAATATGAACTGAGTAAAAAAAAAAAAAACGGCTGAACTTGAAAAAGACATGAGGGAACTAAACCAAACTTGGCATGTATCGAACTTTTGAAATTTTCTTAAAATTCATATTGAATTAAAAAAAAAAAACAAATAATATTTTTAAAATTATTTATTTATTTATTTTTGTTACTTTTCAATACAATAGAACCTATTAAATTCTTCCTTAAAAGAATTACAATGCACGCGTTAACAAAACACAAGCAATATTTACCATAAACTCATGCATTGAATTAAATACTACGACACAGGAACATGCAGTACAATGTGATTTACCATTTATAGTATAATGTACAGCTGCAAGTTTACGCTATCATGCTCATGCATAAAGTTAAGAAGAGAAATTTTACTTTTAATTCAAACGCGTTTCTTTTATTAATTTATTTTAACCTTTGTCCCCTCTTTTGACAAATTGAAGACATGCATGATTCAGGATGTTGCTTTAGTGATCATTGATTACGTAAGAATATTCTTATATAGTTATAGGAAGTCAATTGGAAAATCTTTGAAAAAAATTAACTTTCTGTCTAATTTTTTTTCTTTTTCTTTTTTTAATTTCTGTCTTCTCTTTCTTCTGCTCTTAATTCAACTAATTACCCTCGATTAGGCTTAAAAGAAAAATTTACCTTCTATTACATTGTTGTAGCTTGTAAGTTAATTCTTTTTACAGTTTAAATAGCTCAACCCTCAAGAGAATATTTAGTATAAAAAAATACCATATCAGTAATATCAAAATTCATTAAGTGTAAGATATGTCAGCAAAAAATAAGTACTTCATTAACAAATGAAAGACATGTATTAGTGGGTAATTATTTTTATACACATGTTTCTCATTTATTGAATTTTGATACCGTAAGCGTGGTATAATTTGATACAAAATATTTTTTTCAACCCTGCAGGTGCACCAAGTTTTGGAAATGAGAATCTCAAGCACATAAACACAAAAAAGTTATAAAAATTGCCATCTACACTCGGATGTCATAGACTTTCAGCTGAAATTGACTGGAAGCATGCTCAATCATTTAATTCTTTTTTATATATAGATTTAAAAAAAAAAATTGGGCAGCAAATGCAATCCCATTAAAAATTTGGGAAATAGTCGACTAACTTATGAAATGACCAATACTAAGAATTTGACTATTTCACAAACTTTTTTCACTGGTTATTAAGATAGTAAGTTATTATTAGAATAATATCACTTTTTACATAGACTTTTCATAGTTTTTACAGGTTCATCAATTGTAGTAGGCTTTCCTATTAAAAGTTCAAATTATACATTTAATTTTATTTCAAATATGAGTAATACTTGAACTTATCAATAAACTTGATTATGTTTAAGTTTGGTTATATTGTCAGTAAATTATAAATAACAATTTGATATCTTATGAATTTATTTATAAGCTTACACAATTTAATCTCAAGTTTACAAAAGTATACATTTTATACTAGTATACATAGAAACACATGATATTATATATTTAAATTGCATCACATACTCATAATCTTATTTACGAACACATTATTATATCTAATATTGACTCATTTAATAATCAAGCATAAAATTAGTCTTGAATTTGACTAATTTGCTAAATAAACAAGCATAAACAAGTATTTTATTAAATCAAATCCAACAATTCATAAACAACTCAAAATTTATTTACAATTGAATTTGTGACTCTAAATTTCATTTTGTTAATTCATTATAATTGTGACACTGATTTTTAATCAATCAATCTATCTTTCATTTTGTTTACTGTGACTTTGGTTTGGGACTAAGTTATTTAAGTACTTGTGTATATTTGTATTTGTATTTTTTTTTTAAAGAAAGATAACTAGTGGAGAAAGAAGATGTGTGGTTAAAAATTAAAATCACAAACATTATCACATACGTATAAATTCTTATTCTTTATTTCTTCTTGCTTAAAAAAATTGTTCCCATAAAATAAAAATTGCGTTTCCCATATGAATAGTTTGCATTGCACATGATAAGCTGAGTGACAGATCTGATATAACGTGTGCCAACCGCGGATTCCGAGATTTCCAACAAAATTTGGGAACTGAGACTTAAAAGGGAAATGGGGCCCATCTACGTAGTACGTACTTTTATTCAAAGTCTGATCAGGATCGTATGCCGTACAAAAATTGTTACATATTAAATCACTGCCACGCGTCACACATCCAAGGCCTTCATAAGATCAAGCTATCAATGTCTTGGGTTGGGCCTCTTGGTGAACTTCTCTGTTCTCTTTCGCTATCCCTACCGACACTTTTTTTTAACTTTATGTGTGGATTTGGATAGTAATTAATCCGGCGTCTGTGTTTTTTCCTGCACGTTCTCTCTTTCTTCTGTTTTTTTTTTTTTTGGTCGTATTTGTTAACTTTAAAAGATAATATTTACTATTTATAAATAGTGTGCATATACTGATTACACATTAAAAAATATTAAATATAGGTCTTATGGTACTATTTATATATTTAAAAATTATTTTACTACAGTGTTTTTAGCAACAATAAGTTATATCCAAACAGACTCATATATTTAAACTTTAAAAATAAATGAGATCTACGGTGTGTGTGTGTGTGTGCATATATATATATATAGTAAGGTATTTATGAGAACATTATGATTATACTGCTTATAAACTTAGATGATATGATAATGAATGTAGGTTCTCAAAAAAAAAATTTTGATTTTATTTTATTAATATTACAATAAATAATTATTTTGACAAATATGAATATCTAGTCATCTTCGAGTATTTGATTATTTTCTCAAATGTATGCTCCATTGCATGCACACTATATTTTAAAAAAAGATAAATAAATTCCGAATACCTTAATTTGTAATCTCTTTTAGTACAATTAGTATTAATAGTAGTTTTAAAATCATTATTTTTGAATTAATTATTTTATGTTTGAAATTAACTAATCACTTTATAAGTCTTATATATATATATATATATATATATATATATATATATAAATAATATGTAATAACATAATATAGATCCTATATACCATATTTTGTGTTTCACTTTATGTTTCACTAATCACAACTTGTCATGTGTTTTTTTTTTTTTTTTTTCATATAAGAAAAGTTAAACAAATACATGACAATTTGTAATTAGTGAAATATAAATTAAAACATAAAAAATGGTACAGATGATTTGTATTTGTAATAAGGATTTTACTAATGTGTGCCCTTAGGGGCACACAATAATAAACCAATTTTAAAAAAAGTTTATTAGAAATTGAAAAAATTTTGACAATTTTTTCAATTCCTAATAAAAAATTTTCAAAAATAAATTTGTTAATGTATACTCTAAGAGCACACATTAACCTGAGCATGTAATAATAGTAACATTACTGCGTGTAAATTAGGTCATAATACCAGTCCAACATAATAGACTTTTCTTGACATATTTGGCATGGTTAAATTAGAGTCGTTTTTAACTTTCTATGCGTAAACGGCATCAAGTCCCATCAGGCATCAAGCATCAAGCACAAAAGGCTAGGGTCGTCAATGGGCTGGGTCAGGCCGGCCCAACCCATTTTTACTTGGCCCATGGGCACAATGGGCTGGGCATAATGGGCTATTAACTAGTTAACGGGCCGGGTCGGGCTGGGCCGAAAGAGGAAACCTTAGCCCATGACCCTGCCCATGGGCAATGCCCATTTTGTCTTCAACGAGCTGGGCTATCAGGTTGGATCTAATGGGTTACTCATGGGCTTGTGTTAGCATATTATTTTATTATTTTTATAAGGAAAGAATCAATTTTTTATGAGGGAATAATCAATCTATTTTTTTAAAGGAAAGAATTAAAGAATCTAATACTTAATTACAAATTTTTTTACAGTCAAATCTATTTAATTTTTTGTTTTTTTGATGGAAACATATTTAATTTTTTGTTTATTAAGGCTTTAAATAGTTTTTTTATTTTTATCTTTAATAAAAAAAATGTCAAATGGTTAATTCAAATTTGATAGACTACTAGAAAAATATATATTTAGTAAACTAAGTTTAGCTCAATTACTTTGGATATCTTAGTGGTTGAGGGAGTTATCTTAAGAAATTCTTCTATAATATCTCAAGATCAATTCTTCATACACTTCCTATATATTTTTGTTATGAATTATGAGTTATTAGGCTGGGTTAATGGGTTAGGCCAACGGGCTAGGCAACGGGTTGGGCTATTGGGCTAGCCCACCGGGTACCCATGGGCATAAAAACTAGCCCACGGCCTGACCCACTGGGCTAGTGGGTTACCCATAGGCCTCAATAACAACCAACCAGGCCGCCTGATGGGCCGTCGGGTTTTTGTGCCGGGCTGTGGGCCATGGGCTATTTGATGACCCTTAAAAAAGATAAAACTTTAAAACGAGGGTCATACAGGGTGGCATTGGAATGGTCTTCTAGTTGACAAATAAATAAATTAAAACGAATTACGGAAGCCAGCACGATCAATAATAATATTAACTCTTTTGTTTTTATATATAATAAAAATTTTATTTTATTCTCAATAAACACAGAATTAATTAATCTTGTAGCAGAAAATTGACCAGGCATCCATGACTGTGATTTTTTTTTTTTTTTTTAGTATTTTTTTGCTCTTTTGTATTTTGGAAGAGTAGGAAATTGGTCGATTAAGACTCAAGCTAGAAGTAGTGCTGTTATGATTGTCATCCAGATTTAGATATACCCCAGTTGGCATTTTACATTTTTTAATGGTATGGGAAAGTTAAAACTTAAAAGGAAGAAGCTGGTAATAAATACTAGTTGAGAGAGAAGGGGAAAAAAGAAGTATTAATTTTAGGGTAAGACTTAGGTATAATATTTAGGTTCTGTTTTTTTGGTTCATTTTTTAAAATTTTGCTATGTGGATTTTTTCTCATAAGATGAAAGTGTATTTTTTAGTTAAGTAGACATGTTGCTGAATTATAAGAGGGGAACTTAAGGAACAGCACCTAAAGAACTGTACCTAAATTTTATCCTTAATTAATTTTAATTTCATTTGCCTACTCATCAAGTTTTGTTTTTAGGCTGTTCTTTTCTTCATAAATTTAGATTCTTCAACAACTAAGGTACAAATACAATTCATTGGAAGGCCAGCTCAGAAGCATAACAATAGCATAATTTATTTATTTTTTTCTATATAAAAAATATTCTTTTAGTGAAAAATAAAAGGAAAAAAAATTACAAAAGTCGGTTGAGAGAATCATTTTTAAGCTAATACTAAATCATTGCAGTAGAGTATTAAATTTTCTTCCCATGTTATCAATCACTTATTTCTAACGACTACCCATTAATGGCTGCCATGACTTTATTCGAATTGGTGAAGCAAGCGTAGTAGCTGGCAAAATCATCTTTCCAGGCCATATCCACTTGAAAACATACACTACCTAGTTGAGAGAAAAAAAAACAGGGATTGAAAACTGAGTGTAGAAGATTCAAGAGAGAGAAAAGCTTTCTCATTTGAAAAATTCGAGGAGTAACGTTGACAGGACCTTATACACTAAACAGTGATTATCAATGTCAAAGCCTCTTTTAGAACTTAGCAGCTTAATCTTTAGAACTTAGCAGCTTAACAAATAAAAAATCCAAATCTATGATAATATCTGACTGGGTTGAATGTGACAGATTAGTCGCTAAACAGTAAACACTGCACTATCTTTTCATATCTATCAATTAAAGGATTAGACTCTCCAAATTTTAGTCTCATAAATACCTTCCATTTCAACTACTGTATACTGATCGATACAGCAACCTAAAGATCAACTGGGGATTAGAATTAATGCAGGTAAAACAACTGAAAAAGAAGAAAATGGAACTCTTATAAATTCAAACATCAAATCCAAATTAAGTAAAAGAATTGGAGAGATCGAAGGTTAGGTGAAATAATGACATTTTCTACAAAATACTTTCATTATTGATAATTTTAGAGACAAATTAAGTATATATCATCATGATATAATTCATGAATTAAACCAGCTCGCAAAAAATAGCTCTTTTGCTATACAGATTACAGACTTTGATACAATTTACATATCATACATCCCTGAGTGGAAATTCATGAACCCCATTTCTGTTCAGGATTTTTATCCTTATTATTAGACAATTAGAATATTTAAAACTATAACACGTGTTCCTCCTTTTTTGTTGAGCTAACAATGCGTTTGATACCTGTATAATATACAAGAACAAACTCCTCCCTTCAAGTCGAATCCTTTTCCTTTCTTTCCTTGTCCCTCCGACTATGAAGCGCCAGAAAGAGCTTAACTTGTTCTCCAAAAAACACACTCACGCACACTGTAAACTTGTCTACCAATCACCTCTTTCAGACTCCGCAAAAGTGTGAGCTTTATATACTGTGCCCGACTCTTTTAGTCGATTAAGAATCCAAAGCAAATGGAGTCTGCAAGAGATCATAAGGAGCCCAAAGAGCATCCAAAGGGCACGGTCTATTAGCGTCGAGTCGAGCCCAAGGCTTGCCTTTTCCACTCCAATGCAAAAGACTTACAGGACCCGGATGCAAATCCCTACAAAGTCCACGAAAATTATCGCCACCAAGTCCATGTTGGTTCCATTTATGATCAACCGGAGCTATTTTCCCAGCAAACACAAGCAGAAACGGGGGAAGAGAACCCAGCTGGTAAATCCTCATCCTCTTCTGCAACTCCATCCATTCCTCGATTTTGTTCGTATAATCACCAGCTCTCCATCGATCAAGATCGATAACCATCACACCCGTGTTGAAATAGCACGGCTTTCGGTTCGCAAAAGTGAGTGACAAAGAAGGGTTGGACCAAAAAGTGGGAGTAAAGTAGGAAGTGAAATTCGCATTGCAGTACTCAGGAGCAGCGAGGACTGTGTCGTCACCACCGAGCGGAGTAGCGGCGAGTTTCGCAATGTCGTCGACGAGTACGAGGTCGGAGTCGAGGTAAACGACTCGTCGTACACACGAAGGCAAGATGTTTGGCAAGTAGCTCCGAGCGTAGTTTAATGGACAGTCCAAAGCTGAGCGAATAGAGGTGGAGATGAGGCCCGACACGTGGGTGTCGTCAAAAGGGTAGATTTGGAACTTCAAGTAAGGAAAGGAGGTGGATAGGGTGGCGCGTAGGAGCGACGCGTTGGCGGTGGCGGTGGTGACAAAGTGGAAGATGTTGTTTTCTGGGCACGAAGAGTGTTGAAGAACTGAGAGAATTGCAGCCATTGAACCTCGGATGTATTGGGTGTCTAGGGTCATTGCCACGTGGACTGCTCCATCATAGCAAATAACGTTGTTCTTGTTGTTTGTGTTTGTGTTTGTGTTGGTCATGGAGGGGCAATCTGGGGAGTTATAGAATTGAGGAGCTTCTTTGAATTGTTGAGAGAGAGTGAGAATGGTGGCATTGGAGAGAAGAGAAAGTGAAAGGAAGAGAAAGGAAAAGAGTAATGGTTTAGGCATAGTGAGAGATCTAAGGGGTTTGGGTGTGTGTGTGACTGGGGTTATATAAAGGTTGAAAATTTTGAACACGGTTTTGATTGAATTTTAAAATGAGAGAGAAAGGAACATAGCTGGATGGATGGGCTAGCTGGAATGGAATGAGTGCAGTGCAGAGAGGCTGGTCAAGATTTTGCAAGGGAAGTTTGGTGAGTTCAGATTGGTCCTTGTGTAGAAGAGATGGGTTTTGTACCTTTTTTATTACGGATTCCCTTAAGGTCCTACGTCTCTTTCTCAGATACTTTTCACTTTTTCTTTTTCTTTTTCTTTTTTTTCTTTTTCTTGTAAAGGACGAGGAAGGAGATTCAAAAATGAAAATTTAAGTTTGAGAGAGAGAGAGAGAGAGAGAGAGAGGTTGCTTAAGAAAAAGTATGGTGACGTATAAATTGTCACCAACTTTTTTTTACTGACTATGCCTTTTATTTTTATTTTAGGGTGTGGTAGGTTCCAATAGAGTTTGTAAAAGAGAATACTAATTTTTCAGTAAAAAAAATTCAATGTCTAACCTAAATTGGTTGCTTTAAGAAAAAAAATTTAAGATGCACCCAATTTCACATGTACTTCCACAACGTAAATTCTAGACAATTTATGCCCACTGCTGATTATATAGATCCACAATTTTTAATTGACCAAATCAACAAGTTATAAAATAAGGTTGAGAATGGATGAGTCTATATCATTATTGACTTATGGAATTCGTAATTTTTTATTTAAGAAATATAATTATTAAGGAAAACAAAAAAGAAAAAATTTTATTGTTTCACACTCTTTGATGTGAAATGTTTCACACAATATCCAAATGTTTACGCTTTACACATGACATGAAAGAAGTGTATATAATATAAAATAATGTGACCATTATTGGATAGAAACAATCAATTTTCAAAGCTCAAATTAATAAAATTGGTTTTGTGGTACATTTGAGTTTGGATTAACTTTGTCCTTTTAGTTTGTTAGTTTATTTATTTGTCTACCATTTTAAATTCTTTTTTTTTTTAAATACTAATGGTAATGATTCTCTACATTTGGACAGTCCAATAATCCAAGGGTTGTCCAACTAAATTTTCCATTTATAGGAAAACGATGAATAAAAGGGTGGTTCCCTGGAAATCAAGAAGAGTGCGATTCACATAAATGGGAGAGTGATACTAGCTCCCTTAAGCCCATAAACAACAATCGTGGGCATAGTTCTCAGAAACGGACCGGACCGAGAAGTCGGACCGTGAAAACTGTGAACCGGGATGAAAACCGATTTTTTAAGCTTCAAGAACCGGGCATATGTGGTAATTCCGTGAACCCCTAAAACCGGGGTTGGATCGGGTTGGACCGCAAGAACCATGCGGTCCAACCCCTTAGCAATTTTTTTTTTTATAAAAACAAATTAACACAATTATATTCTACTTAATTAAATTATCCATCTCTTATAAGGAATAAAAAAAATTATAATTAAAATCCTTCAAAGATATTCAACTTTACTTCAAAAATTAATCATAAATTTTAATGTTTTCATAGTTATTATTTTATTTTATTAACTTTCTTATTTAATTATTAAATATATTCTAGAAAATCATTAAATTTCCCTCACATATATAGATATATTAGTCAATTTTGCTATTTTTTTAAATTTAATATCTATATTTAGGCTTTAATTAATTATTAAATTAATTATGACGTCATCACGGTTTGACCCCGGTTCGACCTCAAAAACCTTGAACCTCTCCCTTTTACAGTTCAATGAACGGTCCGGGTTTGAAAACCTTGATCGTGGGAGCAAATCCCCCTAAACAAATCCAATTCCATTTTCACGCCCTCATTTTGAATGGAGGAATCGTAGTCATGCTATGCCCTTATATAATGTTATCATTCTAGTATCCTACATGTAATGATCTTTGGGTATTCTCTTTTTGCAAGTCAGTTTTTAAGGATAAATATTACCCATGAGTTTGTATCATATAAAAAAAAATGTATATTAGCACCACACCGGTGTCACTCTACTCACTCCGATCCAAAACTGTGTGGATGAGCGATCCATTGTGATCCCTAGCATCAACAAGTACAATTATATTTTTATTAAAAAAAAAAAATCCAATCGCCCATGCATTGAAGAATCTTCAATGTTGAATCATTGCCAAGTTCTTCCATGCCTTGGGCTTGACCTCAGCTTTCGTTTTTCGAATGGATTGGAAAAATCCATATGGCATGGTTGTTGATGCTTAACCGTCATATTATAATCTCTGTCATTTAGCAGTAAAAGTTTCATTTTTCATTTTCGATCATCTCTCATATATTGAAGTTGAACCATCGCACTCCAGGGAAAATGTATTCTTCAGCGACCAAACTCCAAAGTCTCTAAGACTTCCAAACAAGCAGAGCATTTAAAATAAAACAAAAAAGAACCATGCTTTATAACCAAGCTTACGCTCTTCTAAAGGTATGTGCCACCTTCTACACTGTAGGTGAAAAAACTTATGTCACATTTATTCCAGAAAGCATCCTGGAAAGCACAGTTGTACTGAATTATGGGGTTGCTATTAATTAGTTGTAGAAAATTACTCCTATAAAGCTTTGTAAGCAAACTAACTGGAATTTTATATGTATTAATTATGTGTCTATCATGCTTGGGCATGTTTTAGTTTGGGGATATAAAATTATAAATAAAGAAGCACCAGTCCTCTCCATGTGGCTTGATTTAGATTTTATTTTATTTAGTAGGTTAGCTGAATTAATAATTTTTTTTTATTATCGATTAAGATTAAATCAAGCCCACGTAAAAAAGAAATCATAAAAAAACATGTTTGAGAGAGAGAGATGTGTAAGCAATATTACATCATCCAATACCTTATTATTGAATTTATATTTTGAAAATTTCACATTTAGATTATATATTCTTAACATGCATACTAATTTTTATGTTATTCGGATGTTATTTATCATTTAATCTATAAACTCATTTTTTATGCATTATTTTAAATTAGCATGTGCTCCATGCAAGCACATGGATGCATTTAAAATTAAACACAATTTTTATTATAAAAATATAAATAATAGTCAAATTATTAATAAATAAAAATAGCATGTAACACATGCATTAATGCATATATATAAATACATTTAAAATTAAACACAATATTTATCATAAAAATATAAATTATTAGTCAAATTATTATTTTTTTAAGTAAACATAATTAGTCACTATAAAATTCTTACCTAAATTTAATACTACTTATGATCATTTTTTTTTTCTAATTTTTAATAAAATAGAACGTGTGGTGATTTTTATTGAGTATATGTCTTCTTTTTTTTTTAATTTTATGGTTTATTAATATTAGATTCTTAGTATTGTACACTCATTAACTCACTTGACACAAAAATTAAAAATTTTAAGTAGACACATGGCACAAACTTAAGTAGATAATTATAGTGTAGTCTCCACATAAATTTGGACAAATGGCGCAAAATTAGATTCTAATTTCGAATTATAATTGAGCTTTTTCTAAGTTTTGTCTATTAATATATGTATATATATATAGGCAAAACTTGAAATTTTCAAGCATGGAAAACATACTGAAATAATGTAATTTAACGGTGAATTTGTCAAATTCACATTCAATTAAAAAATATTAAGTAGTGTAACATTACTTAAAGTTACACTAGATGTAACTTGAACTCAACCATATATCTATTCTTTTAAAGGGTTTTATTAACAAATTCTCTTAGGACATTTGTTAATGGATCATTTTAGGAAAATTTTAATATCATTTTATGGGTAATATATAAAGCTATAAAAAAAATCCAGTTACTTTTTTTTTTTTTTCATAAAAAATTTATAAAAATATTTCATAAATCAATGTGACAATGTCATAACCACTAACGTTTCCCTTATTTAAAAATAATAATTAATTTTCAATGACTAAAAATCAATTTTTTTTATTAAAAATTTTATTTTTTTTCATAAACTAATGTCCTTAGGGCATCATTAACTTTTCCTTTCAAAATAAATGGAGATGATTCTTATCAATTGATATTTGTATGTATGTATTTTTTTTTTTTTTTTTTTTTTTTTTTTTGCCAACATTCTGATAATTGATCCTTTCTTTCTCTTCAATATAGGTAGAAGAACGCGATAAAAACTCTCCTTAATCCTTATTTACGGGTCCAAAAGCAAATGATTGAAGGTAACATTGCATGGTACACTTGTTGGTATATTCGGATTCTTTCTCCAAAATTTTCTACATGTTGGTACTTGACTACTTGGTAGTGACTTGGCACTCAATTATAACTCAACAGGGGGACAACTTCCTGAGGTGGCTATTAACCAATTAGCTTAATTATTCTATTATTGATTCTCTTTGAGCCTGGTCCTCCGAAAGTAATTAAATTGACATTGCTAAAACTATTTGCTTATAACTTATAAGATCCGGAGATTATGTTATTAAAAAATTTATTATTATTTGGGATTTGAGTCTTAGTCCAATGGTACCATCACCTTAATTTTACGATATTTGGTATTTGGAGCTTGAACCCCACATTCCCCTCCTCTACTAATAAATAAAAAAGTGTGTGTGTATATATATATATATATATATATATTATCATATTCCTTTTAGAATAATCTTATTTCATAGATGATGTTAACTCCTCCTAGGGTTGTAAATGAATCAAGCTATTTATGAACAACTTGAGTTCAACTCGGGAAAAAATTGTTATTAAACAAATAATAATTTAAAATACTTGTTTATGACACTTAAAATTGGATTGTACAAGTTTGTAAATAGATTCATACATATTAAATTATTATTTACAATTTTTTTTTTTTTTTTTGTGTTTCGGGCTTGTAGCCCAATCTGAGGACGAGGGTTGTCCGAGGAAGAGAAATCTTTATCAGAAGAGACTGTGTTAGTGAATAGATGTTAGTTTTGATCACAATGGCTCAAGAAGGTGGGCCGAGGATAAATGCATCCTCGGCTGACTCACATTGAAGTCCGAAGAGGTTGTCTATCATCCAAGGTAACGTTCCAGAAAGTCTCGTTGGTGCAGATAAGCGTTGTAGAGACGTCAAATAGGGAGAAATCCTGAAATATCTTAGGAAAAAACTGCTGCCACCGTATTAAATGCTCTGCATCTAATTCTCTAGCCGCATTAATGTGGAAGTGATACATGAACAATGTATTTTAGCCTTACAGCTAAGACTTGTGAGAGGTGCTGATGGGACAAGTATCAACACTAACATCTGGCATGCACGTGGAAGGTAGGGATGAAAGGGAAAAGACAGTATAAAAGAAGGATGAGACAATGAGACAAGGGGATCAAAGAATCAAGAGAAAAACATTGTAGTAATCTAGAACCAGATTTGTAACCACATTTGAGAGCATTATACAAAAACCAGTATCCTCAAACTTTGCCGAGGACATTTTTTCTTCAGTTCAAACTTGTCTATTTTCACTCTTTTGTCACCAGCCTACTTAACTTGATGTTTGATTAACTAAAACCCAGTTTTCTAACAAATTCTCTATAAATTCATTGTATTGGACTTTTTGGGCCTAAGTCCATTCATATCTTTGGGCTGGGAATTCAAATCCAGTCCTTACAATAGTAAATATAATACATTAATATTAAAAATTCATAGTTTGTAAATACCTAAAACATTTTAGTTATGATTTTTTTATATATAGAAAGAGAATAAATTATTCAAGTAACTCATGAACAATCTTAAACTTATTTAATAAGAAAATGAACAAAACTTGAACATGTCATATTATTTGGTGATAAAGTTCTAACCTAGCTCATGTTCAAAATAAAATTAAATAAACAAGTTTTTTTTTTTTTTTTGCTGAATAATTAAATAAACAAGTTCGTACTTTTAATACTCAGTTCATTTACCATCCTAACTTGATACTCTTAATTACTGTCCTAACTCAATGCTCTTAATTTACCAGTAAAACTTGGACGAAAAAAGGGTAAATGGTACAATCTCCTTTCTACGGGATCTATAAATTTACATTTTAAAAAAGTACTGTAGGGGTGAGCCCAGCGCTACGAATTGGGCCCAGGGCCCAATTTGTATACCCTTGTTTGTCCGAAGAGGTGAAAGGGATTAGGGCTGGGCCCGTTTGGTGGAAATGCGCTCGAAAAGAAATGTTGGGATACGTCCAAAGACTATCCTGTTTGTCCGAAGAAGTCCCATCATCGAATCATTAGGGTGCTTGATCAAGCAAATATACTGAAGGCAAAAGTGACCTTCCCAACTGATTCCATGGAGGAGAGCAAATTTTGGGCGTGCCTAGAGATGAGGAGAGCATAAAAATATCTTAAAGGAAAAGCTGCTACCACCGCATTTAATGCACTGCAGCAACTTTCCTGGCCGCATTTATGTGGAGAAGACACCTGAACAGTTCAGCCTCAGCTACCACCACTCACGGCAGACTAAAGCAAATGTCTGATGTGACATGTACTCAAGCGAATGCTTGGATGAAGAACAAGTGTGCGATGATGATGAGAAAGAAGGAGTATATATAAAGGGAATAGGTCCCTAAAGAGAGGGGGGGAAAAAAAGAAAATTGTATTCATTAAGTTGATAAATACTAAGTCTCTTCGGACCCAAGAGAATTTTTACTGAATACTAGTCTGAACATCGTTTTATCCTTACTTGCATGCATGAACCGTTGCTAAATCCATAATAAGCCCAGCTGTTTAACCCATTCTCTACAAATTTATTGTTGGGGGTTCGTTGGGCTCACAGTACGCAAAGTTTGTGCCTAGCCCATCAAATTTCAACCCCACAAGTACAATAAAGTAAAAAGTACAAATAAATAAAGTAAAATAGGTACAATTATATACACGAAAGTGCATTATAAGCTCTCTATGGATCACTAGCTTATAACTCCATGCATATACATGGATAAATTTAAAAAAAAAAATATATATATATATATATATATTAAGATATATAGTATAATTCTTACATATGTAGTTTAAATATTATTGGTAGTCATTCTTATATATATATATTTTTTAACTCTTTCAAAATTCTTGTAAGAATATTATTAGGTAAAAAATGTAAATTGTCAATTTAAAATTTTTTTTTTTTTTTTATGTTCATTAATTCTAGACTCTTTGATTTTTGTATGCAATAACTCACTTGGATGGATATTTATGATGTGGTCCCACATTTGACTCCAAAATTAAGAAATAAAACTCTCTCTAAAAATAAATAATTTAGGATGCATGGTGCAAAATTAGATTCAATTATAGAATCAGTGGTAGGTTCAAATTTGAACCAATAACAACTAACTAGCTATGATTTGTTATGAAAATGTTGTTGTGCACACCCAGAACAGGCTTAAAGGGCTAGCTCACTCTTGGGTTCACAATATATTTATAATGTGAGTTTTGGATTTCCTACTTTGGGTGATTCCGGCCTTGAGATCCAACAATTTCTCTCAAACCCCTGTATTGGTTTCCTCTCACTCATATGACTCTATTGTTCTCAACTCTTAACCCTCTTCAGAGCTCTCTCTCTCTCTCCCCCCCCCCCCCCCCCAACCCCTTTCCCTTCCTTGGCTTCTCAAATTTATAGCCAAGCGTGAGTGGAGGGATTATGATTGCTTCCAAAATTAGTGCAATAGGAGGTCCAATGTCATTAATCGTAGGTGGGTATTTAGGTGGGAGTGGCTTTGGAACTGGTTCCCACTCCAACGAATATGCTTGGTAGCGATATTCCCCAGGGCACTGCCATACATATGAGGGGTAGCGTATCCGAACAATCTTCTTCTTGCTCGGGGTGGTTCATCGATCAAGGACCAGGTGGTGAAATAAGGTGTGTGCTAATGTAGATTTCCTACTCAGGCTTTTGAGCAATATGAGGCTTGTGTCCATGGCGATTGTGGGTTCGGGCCGAGGTCTTGGGTAGAAAGAGCTTGGGCCCATGGGCCATATTGTCGAGTTAAAATCCAAGGCCCAAATGGGTTGGGCACCAGAGTGTCGTATAGTTGTAAACGTAGCACCTTTAATTAATGAGATCCACTAATAATTACTCCTAACTTGTGGGTTCCAGTTAACTCAACTGGTAAAGTCTCTGATGGTTGAATAAGAGATCTGGGGTTCAATTCCCACCTACACCAAAAACCGATTGAAGTCTTGGTCTGATGATAAAGAGTATCATTAGGAGCGAACGCCATAGGTTAAAATTCTCTTAAAAAAAAAAAAAATTTACTCATAACTTTGCTATTCACATGAAAAGCCTTATAACTTTGCAAAATTACATGTTCTCTCTTTTATAAGGAGAACTAATGTTCAAATCTCACCCTCATATTATTGATTGTAACTCAAATTTTTCAACCAAAAAAAAACTATGATATTTGCTACACAACAAAAGTATTCATTTCCACATTTTAAACCTTCTCATTTCTAGAAGAAGAAGATTTTTTTTTTTTTTTTTTTTTTTTTTTGTGTTTTGTGAGATGCTGTACAAATTAACCGAAACTAGGTAGCCTAGCAGGGTTCGAGAGTGTATAATTGTAAGGAATATTTCGTTGTGAAATTTGGTCGATCAGACACATGCCTGTACTATCTCATAGTCGGTGGAACGTCGGTTTAATATATTGGTCCTCGACCATACCTAGTTATATATCACAATATATAGGTTTTAGCTTCTAAGAGTTTGTGCATGAAAGTCAATCTTGAAAATGCATGTCATTGTGTCAATCTTGCAAATGTCATTATCGTGTATAAAATACTAGCAATTATTTAAGGATTTTGCTCATGTTTGCTCTAAAGGCATACAATAATAATTAATTATTTTTAAAAATATTTTTTCGAGAATGAAAAAAGTATTGACAATTTTTTTAATTTTTGTGAAAATATTTCTAAAAATAGATGATTTAATATGTACCCTTTAGGCACACATTAACCAGACCAATTATTTAAAAGAGAGATTAGCCATGGCTGATGTCATAAAAATACCATCAATAGTGTAACAATCAACAAAATTGACAGACCAAGAGAGGAACAACATCAGCTGCCTGGTCCACAACTATAATAGTACTTTCATAGCATTATTAGTTAGTTAAATATGTACTTGCTTATGCGAAAGTCGGCACAGACGGAAAAAAGAAAAATTGACTAAAGATTTTACAATTCTTAATGTGACAAATTATTAATAGTAAATTAAAAAAATGATATCTATGATGAACTTAGATAAAAATTAATAAAAGTTCGTCAATTCAATTGTTGTAAATAATTCAATCTTTGAAAACAATATTATGAAACTTTTTAATATGTAATATTGATTAAGTATACAAAAAAAGTAGCGATCCAATTGTGACACTTCTTCTTCTTCTTGTATGATAGGAAATGCAAAATGATGCACAAGGTAACTTAATAAATTGTAAAAATCCATGCATGTGTCTATCAATTAACACGAAAGTTATGTTTCAAGTAAAATCATGCGGTTTTACTAGTGCTTAGTCAAAACAAAGGATCGAAAAATTTTATTTCAAAAAAAAAAATTATTATTTCATGCAAGTATATTTTCATGAAAATTGGGGTTAGCTATCAAAATTTAAGCATAAGAATGATTATACACGATAAAAACCCTCTTGCAAAGCGTCAAGACTCAAGAGTCAATAATAGGATAGGAATCATAAAGGGGTAGTGGTGGCCCTTAGCATTCCGCCAAATGTAATAAATATAGTCTATAATTTGTGTGTGTGTGGGCTTATACTTATAAATTGTAACATCAATTTGTAAAATATAGGTTAAATTTCTCATAGGAAAAAAAATATAGTTTAAAATAAAAAGTATTTACTCTAATTTTGCTTCGTTTTCAACTTAGTTTTCTTCATATATATATAAAATTCTACTTGTTTTTAATGTAATCATTCTATCAAATCCGTACTGTTAAGTCTAGTAAAACTAACAATGATATTAAAATTAAAGATCTGGAAAAAAAACAAAAATAGAAAACTGATCGAATTTAACAACCTATCAAAGTTGAAGAATGAAATTTATAATTTAACTTATGAATAAATTTATACTAATAGTAATATGCTTAATTAGTCTCAACAACACGACAGTTCTTGTGGTCACCGACAAAATGGTCCGCAGCCCAAAAACGTGTGTGTCATAACAGTTAAGGTTGAAGAAAGTCAGCTTATATGAGCTTGCACATGGAAGTCTACCAAATAAGTACAAGCTAGAGTACATAATAATTAATAATACGTCGTCGGTGATCAGTCCAACAAAGTACCTTCACCTACATCTCTACATCTACTTTCATGGGTGGGTCAAACGTTTTTTCTATGGGAAATATAAAACTAAATTTTGTGTTTCATAGAAGACTTCAAATTCTATAATGCCTCGTTTTACACGACTACCTAGCCAATGTGCTTCCTTTCTTAAAGACCATTGAGTTTTATAATAAAAATATTGACTCATGATTCTAAAGAAAGAAAGGTGGAAATAAAAAAAAAGAAATATGTTAATAAATGCTCTAAAAATAGTCATTAGCTTTTTTTTTTTTTTTTTATTCAACCCCAAAGACCTAAAGATAAATTTGTGGTTCTGCCACTATTTTGTTTTGAAAGACCATTGAACTTGATAATATAGAATATAGTCATAAAAACCTTCGAGGCCTAGAATAAAGGCACTTCTTGCAGTTGCGAAGAAGCTTCTGAATGACTAATAAATGCCCCCAGCTTTCTCTCTCTTTTTTTTTTAATGGTTTTTTCTATCTTCTTTGTTCAGAGCATTGAATTTGACTTGTACTCGTAAATCCATTTGTGCATTCAAATTCAAGCAGCCCCAGCGGGCTTTTTTTCCTGTTTTGATCTGGGCAACAAAGTATCAAAATTCAAACACCGTATTTACTATAAAAATTTAATGACCAAACGATTGTGTACAATAATCTATAGAAGCACAGGTCTCATACCACTCTGCACAGGATTTTTTTTAGCAAGGTCAATAGAAAGATAAATCTTAGATAGGAATTGAATTTTATGTTCTACGACGGTTCTTTATTACAAATTTGTCCATAGTACTAATAAGAAAATAAAATATAAATTATTAGTTTATTTGGCATATAGTTTTATAATAAAATGAACATACTAATTATTATTCTTAAGATGAAATTTTGAAAATCGTCTATTGTTTCTAAATACAATAAACATATTAATTATTGTTGCTAAGTAAGTTTTAATTATTATTGCTCAAAATTCTTTTATCTATTTTTTTTTTAACTCTTTACAATTCTTTTATTTAACAATTCAACTCAACTTTGACAATTGTTGTTCTTTGTAATTGTATTAAGTGTATTTGGTCTTAATTATAAGTCAACTTATAGCTCCATCTATTTTTCTACTAATTGTGGGTCTCATATGAGTTTCTACTTATTTTATATTTTAAGCAAAAAGTTAGATAAGTTGTTCCTAAACAGGTACTAAAAAAAATTTTGTTGTGTTAATACTTGTTTTTGTCTTCACTCAGTCACTCTTGGCTTGTTCCACACCCTTAGTCCCCACTTAACGAAAAACAAATTTAAAGTGTGTCAGATTCGACAACTAATTTTTATTTTCAAGGTTTTAGATTAAATTAGGTAGTTTTTGGGCTTTTTTTTTGGGGGGGGGGGGGGGGGGGGGGGTTTAAAATTCCAAGATATTGGTAAGAGGATCATATTTAAGGTTATTTTAGTTGTGCTTAAAAAAATTTTAGGGTCAGAGTGTTCAAATCTTCATTTTAAAGGGTCAAAACAAAATAAAAATAAAAATAAAAATATTATTGTAGCACCACCCATGCTACGATATGATAGTTATTTACTAAAATTTATAAGTGACATTGGTAAATTAACAAAAGGCGCCTCAATCTCTAGGTGTGACACCGCCTCAGCGATTAAAAATAAAACAAAATTTATATGACCACACTTAATTTTTATCACAATTTAATGAAGTAAATGGTAGATAATTATATTTATATCAATCTACCTTTTTTTTTTCTTTTTTTTATCACTCACTTAAAGTTGACCACCTCAATTTTTTTTTTTTTTGAGAAAGTCAAAGTTATGTTCATAGACTTTTCCAAAAAAAAAAAAAATCAAACTCTCCAAAGGTAAGCATGTAAGTGCTCTTTTGTACTATGACATAACATAGAAAGTAGTTGCATTACCCTTGTAGGAATGATAGGCCCAGTAGTGTGTATATATATATATATATATATAGGGCCGTGAGCCCTGTCCGAGGACACTCAGTAGTCCAAGGACGGGTAAACGTTATCACAAAAGTCTGCATTTGTGAATGAAGAAAGGAGTCTGGTAATGAGAGTTCAAGAAGCTGGTCCGAGGAGGAATGCTTCCTCGGTTAAGCAAAGCAGAGGTCAGAATGTGTGGTCTGCCATCCAAAGCAACGTTTCGGGAGATTCAATTGATAATAATACACATCATGAAAGCACAAGACAAAGGGAAGCTATGAAATATCTAAGAAAAAGCTGTTACCACCGCATTGAATGTTTTGCAGCTAACTCTTTGGCCGCATTAATATGGAAGTAATACCGGAATTAATACAATAATTAAGACAAAGGGAAGTAATACAGTAATTTTCAGCCTTACAGCTACTCTCAGAGACTTTAGGAATGTGCTGATGGGATTATAACCAAAGCCAGCAACTTGGTCTACACGTGGAGGGTGAAGATGAAAGAAGGAGGGTAGTATAAAAGAGAAAGAAGACCTTGAGAGAGGGGAATCGAGGAATTGAGGGAAAAATACTGTAACAACTGGAACTAGACTTGTAATCAAATCCAAAAGAAATATATACAAGAACTAATCTCCTTGGATTGGGCCGAGGGCGATTTTCTTTGGGTAAAACTAATTTATCTTTGCTTTCTTATGATCTGGATCTGCTATAATTGTTATCCAACTCAATAGAACCTAGTTTTCTAATCCACTCTCTACAAATTCATTATATTGAGCTCTTTGGGTCTAAATCATTTTACCTTTTGGGCTTAGGAACCAAATTGTGCTCCTACAACCCTTATGAAAAGTAATTTATGAGGATTTGTTCTAAACTCCGAAGAGAAGGTAAAAGGAGTGTGTTAGAATATTGGTGGAGGTAGGAGTAGGACACAGATTTCAAATTATTCAGAATTTTACATCCTGTGTGACACATTAGTATCAATTATTGGTCTTCAAACATTCCTCTTTATTCCACTTGGCTCCACTTGCCTAATTGATTCAAAAAAAAAAAAAAAATTTAGAGAAAATTTTTAAATGGGATAAACATGGTCCTTATAAAACGTAAATCCAAAACAGGAGAACTAGAGCAAATGAAAACTATCGATCAGCCTGAGTTTTAGACCATCCCAATCCAGCGTGAGATGAAGACAAGACTCGTGTACCATATTGAAAAGAACATCCGAGCAAAAGCATGGCCTTATTGACTGCCATAATGTAGAACATAACTAGGCACTTAGGCCCACTATGTTCATTTTTATTTTTATTTTTATCGGCCCACTATGTTCATATGTCCATCAAGAAAGCGACTTTGGCAATTCCCATCATCTATGATTGACATTAACAGAGGACTTTTGAGGCACAAAGTTAAATGATCTACCATGAGCATTACATTACATACTTTTGCACATTGACAGGCCTGGAAGCCTTCTCATTTTGTAATACCACAATAAAATTTACACTGTCCCTTCTTTTATTTTTGGCCCAGAGAGAGAATGAGAGAGAGCAACTCTTTCACTCTACAATTCACAAAGAAGCTTAACAAAAATGTCAATTCTAAGATTCAGATAGATCAGCCTCCTTTCATGTATCACATTTGCATTATTTTTAGTTGCAAATGAAAGCTAAGTCACACTAGCACAGAACAAAAATCCGACAAGCAATCGGAACATTGAGTCGCTTTACTATGGATAATATCAGATTCCAAGCAATGCATGTGCTCCAAAGCTGAATCTCTTGAGTTTTAAAGGGGCCACAGCCCAAAAAATATCTTTAAACTTGTGGATCAGAATACAGGAGACTATAACTAAAAGACTTGACTCAAAACTAGAAACTATTTTAGGACCATATATTGCAGAAATGTACAATGAACCACGTTTAACAACACAACAGTATAAGATGAAAAGCATTTTTAAAAATTGCTACAACGCATATTTCTTTGAACTGGGGCCTTCAGTATGGAAGAAAGTGCCAAGCTATATTGATCAAATATTCTGACCCGACATAAGCATGTAATGAATGGATCTAGTTTTAGGGAAAATGAATAGGAAACAAAGAATTTGAGTTAATTTGAGGTAGCCACATTCCAAGAAAGAATTGAAAGGGAGAATTGAAAAGAGAAAAAAAGACTTGAGAAACTGTACCTTATTTCTTTAATGACGAAATGTTCTGGATTACAAATATTTATACAACCTTAACTAACAACTTGTAACCAATTCGACTCCACTTACTACAATCTTACAACTAACCAATTAAATATTGTACCTGACTAAGTAAGTAATTGCTTCTTGACTCTTTTTAGTTCTTCACAACGACTACAATGTGATTACAAGTATTACACCTATGGTACACCATATTAAAGCTTAGGCGTGGCTTGAACTAGAGCAAAAGACAGCATAAAACTAAAAAGTCCTTTTTCTTATTCATCCAATAAAAATTCACCATATATGAAAAATTCAAGTAATCAAAGCATGTTTGTAAAGAGGTATAAGGAATAAAGCACTATGCAGATAAGTGGGAGAGTGAGAGAGAATCGTTTTACTTTATACAGCTTCCCAGTATCTATGTGGGTTGTTTAAGAGAAGGGGATTGAGATCAAATGCAATATTTAGGTATTGAACCTGATGCAATTGCTCTCAATGATTGAAATTTAGAGTTGTAAAAAGTAACTTTCAATCTCAACTGTTGAATAAAATAAATGAGAAAAAGTTAAGAGTTAAAAAGTGAGAATGAAAAAAAAAAAAAAAAAAAAAAAAACTTTGAGAGATATATAAGGTAATTGCACTGGATCCAAATCTAAGTGAGTGACACAAAAAAATTTGCAAAAAAAAATTCTCACCATTGATGTGGCAGATTGTTAGTTGTAGGTAAAAAAAAAATGGTGTCAAACTGTCAATAATAAGTCCAAGTGAAAACCAGTAAAAACTTTGCTAACTCAATTGTTGTGAAAAATATTATAAAATTTTTTGTATATGTCGCATTACTTTGTTCAGGAGGCATCATCCTCAACTTCAAGTGGCAATGTGCTTTTCACCGTGACAGAGAAACAATGTCATGGGTGGAGGATTGTCAATTTGGCTTCACAAAATGTCGCCAGAACCGTTTTGAGAAGCAGGCCATTTATGACAATTGGAAAGTCGTTTTTTTTACCAGTATCACAAACGCAAGTTGTTTTCCAGTCAAAAGAAAGGGGGAAAATATATTTCTCTAATTTATTCAGGCTCTTTATAAAAAAATTTTTAGTTGGAAGCTTTCTATATTAAGAACAGATTGTAACTATTAAGGCTCAATGCGTTGGCCAGTTGGCTTGTTTTTGTAAGTGGGACGGCCCTATTCTTGGAGAAGGTTAAGAGCATTAGCATCAGTTCTTACAAAACTTTACGTCTATTTTAATATAAAAACCTACTTTTTATATTTTACAGTAATTTTTCAAAACACTACACACTAGATTATTTATTTTACACTACATTTTACTATAAGGACAAAGTTTAGCTACAAAATTGGTTGTAGCTTAAGGCTACAAACTCACTCAATAAAATAAATACTACAACATATTTTGAAAATCTAACCGTTGAATTACATGTTTTTTATGCCCTTAATACACATGTTAAATTTTGTGTCAATCAGATATCATTTACTATATGATCTATAAGCTTATATTTTGTGCATAATTTTAAATTATAAAAATTTGCAATTTAAAAAATTTATTGATGACATAGCTATTGATCTTTAATTTTCTTGAAATTTTGCAAGTATGAAGGATATAAGAAAAAGATGTAATTTAACGGTTGATTTGTCAAATTCACCTCAAATAAAAAGATATTAACTAAGTTTGTAGCCTAAGGCTACAACTAATTTTGTAGCTAAACTTTATTCTTATTATAATATTATTTCTTTATCAATTTTTTATTATACTTCCAAGTCATATCTCTCTCTCTCTCTCTCTCTCTCTCTCTCTCTCTTCTTTACCATTCTGCAAACAACAAATCACAGCAAACTACCCACCAAAATCATAGCCTCTCTTTTCCTCAAACAAAAACGGAAAACCCCACCCAAATCATAGCAAACCAAAAGCTGAGATAAAAAAAATAATTAAAAAAAAAAAAAAAAAACCAGTAAATCAGCCAGCCCTTGAAGCATATTACCTTCTTTGAATGAATATTGGCAATAGAGTTTAGCTAAACCCACTGCCATGCTTTTGATCTTGTCATTGTCTAGTTGTGGTTGGTGGGATTGTTTCTTTCCTTCAATTAATCAAGCAAAAATGGCTATTACTGATGAGAACAATCCTACCTTGAACAAATCCACAACTTTTCAAGGTAAACCCATTTGATTATTTGCTACAAAGTCGCATATTTTGCTGATTTAACAATGAACATGGTTGTAAGACACCAATATTTGACATGGGTTTTTCTATTTTGAATGATATATAGGAGGGTTAGGGATGGGCAATAGAAAGTTCAAGCATATAAGATCGGGCGGTGGGGCAGGTCAGTGAGAAGGTGAAGGTGACCGACTATTGGAAAGCCTGGTAATCATGGTGGTTTTAGTGATTGTACTGACCTGCTTTTGCCAATTTTGTAAGCAGATAAGTTAAGAAGAAGAAAGAGGAAGAAGAGAGTGAAAGGGGAGAAAGAATACATCGGATAGTGTAAAAAATATATTAAAATATTAAATAAACATCTATAGTAACTGTGTATATTTACACGGTTACTGTAGCATATTTACACAGTTACTGTAACAAGTGTATAAATATACACTTATACAAAGCCTGATGTGGGACTGATTTAAGCCATATTGTGTAAACTTTTGCACTTTTCTATTATGCACTCACTAATCTGAGTGCCCTTAGAGATGGTAAAAAAGCACAAGACAAAACCTAAGATCATATTGGGTAATCTAATGATTCTAATGTACTACACTCAAAGAACTATACCTACAATTTACCATTTTACCCAAAATAAATTATCATGGAAGAGATACCATAAGAATATAAGATCCTATTACCATCTACCATAGAGATATTAACGACATTTGCATGACTTTGTTTACCAGTTAAGACGCATCTCAAGAACATTGAGATAAGCATAAAAAGAAAGTCCTTGATTGCATATGAAACATAGCCAAATGCTCCCTAGAAAATACCAACAAACATGAACATTATGGAAGCTCGCCTGCTCATACAGTCACGCTTCACTGTATGCATGCTCATTCAAAAGATGTAAAAAGTTTCTCAATTTGTTGCCTTTTGAGAAGAGGAAAAAAAAAATACAACAGAATTTTCTAGTCTATAAGCAAATGAATTGTAATTTGAAGTTTAACAATAATGACCTGACTTAAGTGGTTACTGTAGATCACACTGGGGATGAAGAAAATTTTATTCAAGAAAGCCAAATACTCAGAATCTCTGGCTTGATACTCAACCTCTTCTATGTGTTGAAACTTGAAAACAGCCCTTCGGAACTGAATCCACTGAACACAAATTCATGGATCTGAATTCTGAAGCTGTCATTTAAGTCAGGTAGTTCAAGTCGACTACAGCATAAATATCAAGGGCTCAAATTTTAAAGTTACACAGTAAATCTATGCAACTAAAAAAGGAATTAAAGACCGTAAAACAATGTTGAGAAAGAATTATATGCTTTCATCATGATCCAACAATCCTCTGAAGGTTGTACACTTAACAGCAAATCTATGCAGTCAAAAAGAATATAAAGGCTGTGTAAAACGTTGTTGAAAAAGTTGAACACTTAACAGCAAATGTTTATTCAGCAAACTATGCAATAAAAAAGACTATGTGGTTGCGTTTGGCATTAGCTTAAAAAGCCAGCTTATTTTACTATTTAACTTATTTTTGCTACTATTCATGGGTCCCAATGTACTTTTTGGTACTATTCATAAGTCCCACTGTATTCAACTAACTTTTAGCTTTATTTACAATACTTTCAGCAAAAAGTTTTCAATTTCAGCTAAATAAGTTGTTTCCAAACAGACGCATAAAACATTGTCGAGATAGAATTATATGCTGTCATCATGATCAAACAATCCTCTGAAAGTTGCACACTTAACAGCAAATGTTTAAGTTACACAACAAATCTATGCAAACAATCGAAGAAAAAAATGAAAAAAGGCTGTGTACAATACTATTGAGAGAGAATTATATGATGTCATCATGATCCAACAATCCTCTAACAGTAGTACATCTAACAGTGATTGAAAACCCTCCGCATTAAAACTACAGAATGGAATATATAAGCCTAGCAATTCTTTCAAAGCAAAAAAGGTGTATGTTAAAACAGCAACCTAAAACATTCTAAGAAACTTATCTAATCAGAAGTACTAGGTGATAACTAAACCAGCCCCAGTGCCCAATGTGTTTGCCAAGGACTGACTGATCCCCTCAAAACACTAGCTGCCCAACTAGTCTCCTCAGCAGTAGCATGTTAAACTAGGGAAAGCATTATCAGTTTTTCTGTTACTTCCTACCTCCAATAACATGTACATCTGATACATAAGTCTGTATATAACTTAATAACTTAAACCCTTACAAAACTATCACAGGAACTAACCGATACCAACCAGCCCAACAACTTTCCTGAGGACTAACTGATCATCTCAAAAAACCAGCTTCCCAACTGTAAGTGCCTTCACCACTAGTTTGCCCAGCATATTAAACTACGGAAACATCATCAGTTTTTTTATACCTCCAAGCTCCAATAACTGCCACTGTACATCTGATGCATAGTTCTGTATATAACTTAATAACTTTAACTTACACGCTTGACATCCAAAACGATGGTAAATCAAAGCTTCCGTTCTTTTAAATCTTGCCAAACATGAAAAATTACTGCAAACCCCATCAAAAAACTTAAAGTAGGTGATAAACAAGAGCAGCATTGGTATGGAAAGCATAAAACAGAGCAGCAGAACAAGCTAAAGTCACCTACACATGTAACCTATTCTATTACCTCATCAATTAATAAATTTTACAGTAATATTATCTAAGAAAAAAGAAAATTCATGATTCAAAAACAAATCATAATTGTGTTACCCATAACAATCCATGATATAATATACTCAAAGGATCATCAATTAAATACTCATTCAATTATAAAACACATTGAAGGCCGTAGGCATGCCCACAATCAATAAATTCACTGCTAATCCAGACCCATGCTTGCAATGAGCAACTCCACCTAAATACAAAACCCATCTTAGCAACTAACTCGAAGAAATCTTAGCAACTAACACAAAGAAATGCATTTTTACCAGATGGATGAACAGGCCAACAACAAGGAGATTCATGCAGATCATCTCATAAGCTCAGGTATGTACATGTTTGAGATAAGCGTAATGAGACCAAAATCAGAAGGAAAAGTATATAAAAGATATATTTGATATCATAGCCACATTTTATGGACCATATTAGAGAGAGAAAAAAAAATCACAATAACAAGATTAAAACAATGAAACCCTCACATGTTGTTTTATGGGGCAAGAGCAAAGATAAAATGCTCAACTTACACTGCAATGCCACTGCTACATCATATTCAGCCACAATGATGTACCTCATTTGTGTGGAGAGAGAGAAAGAGAGAGAACAACCAAAATATTTAACCACACTTTATATTCTGATAGAATGAGTTAGAAACTCAAGGACAAAGTATAATATGGACAATTTTCTTAATCACAAAAAGGGTTTTTGAACTAACAGATAACAACCGCACAAGAGTGACCGCTAAACATAGCAGCTCATGTTCCGATAGCAGATCTAAGCTATTGCCAAAGAAGAGCAAGAAGAACACAAAACGCGATAAGCAAAAGCAGCCTCTTCAGATTATTATCCTGATGCCGTTGACCCGTATGCTGACGGAATCCATGCACATAGCCACCATGATATGAGTTAGAAAACCCGTATGGGAAACCAGCCGGGGTACCATACATAGTAGCATCAGGAAACCCATTTAACTGCAGGTTAAACAGAGACGGAATGAGACCACCAAAAGCCGCAGAGAAAGTGAAATTCCCAAACCTAGCACTTGCCATTGGTGCAAAACCTCCCAACCCACCAGTTAATCCAAACCCGTGGCCGTGGTGGCCAAAATGATTCGGCTCGGGTGGAGGAGCTGTCTCGGGTCTCTGCCCAGCTGGACGATTAGGAATGTCAACACCAGGAATAGACTTTGATCTCGGATCAGTCGATGTCTTTCCCCTACCATACAATGGGACCAACTTCTCCTCCTCAACAAGGGCCTTGCAAACCGGGCATTCCTGGGCTTGCGAGTGACCGTGGAGCCATTTGTAAAGGCAAGGCCAGCAGAAAAGATGTCCACATAAAGTCACAATTGGGTCTTGAGCTAAATCCAGGCAAATATTGCATTCAAAATTACCAGCATCACTGTTATTA
Organism: Quercus glauca; assembly: GCA_023736055.1. Taxonomy (NCBI): domain Eukaryota; kingdom Viridiplantae; phylum Streptophyta; class Magnoliopsida; order Fagales; family Fagaceae; genus Quercus; species Quercus glauca. The sequence goes on along the minus strand of CM043316.1, from coordinate 93,876,170 downwards.
TTGTTATTGCTTGAAAAAGAAGGGTTTTGTGAAGGTCTGCTTGTTGATTCACCAAACCCACTTGCCATAATCTCTGTTGGTCTTTTTGCCCCCAAATCTAAAATCCCTATAACAACCACATTATATAACCCTAAATCAACAATTTTTCTTAGAATCACAGCTGCAATATAATTCAATTTTACAACAAAAACTTAAGAAAAATCCAAGTAAATCTAGGTTTGAACCTGGAAAACAGAGAAAACCCTAGGACAAAATTAAAGCCACAGATCAGGTAAATAATATTACATTTGCATAAACCAAGAAACACAATTATTGTAAAAGATTAAGAGGTTGAGAGATTATCACTGACCTTTGAGATTAAAAGAGAGAGAGAGAGAGAGAGAGAGCGATCGATCCAATGAAGAGATCGACCCCAGAGTCAAAATGAAGGAAATTGCTGGGAAATGAGTTTTCCGGGAATTTGAAGGTAAAATTTGGGGTTTGGGGGAATTGGGAATTGATATGACCAACTAGTATTAACTACAACGCGACGTAATGTTGACGTGACTTTTCCAAACCTAGTCCTTTATTCAGTGGATTCAAATCCTCTGCCACTTAAATTTTTTTAAGTCCCAACAACTTTTTAATAATTTAATGGCCTAAATTTTACCATGTCAGTATTGTATTAATAATAATTTTAATTGTTTTACTTGCAATATTATTTTATTATTTTAAAAATATTGTTAGTAGAATGTTAACATAGCAAAATCTTAACTATTAAATTATTAAGGAGTGGTTTGGATTTAAGGAAATCTAGATGGTAAAGTACCCTAAAAAATCTAGAGGATCTGAATCCGTATTTAGGGCGTATTGCGTAATGATTAGGATATCCTACCAAAACCTAATAAACGAGATATATGTGTTTAAAAGTAATTATTTATTATTATTTTTGTTGACATGTCTTATATTTATTGGTTTTTGATATTACTTATATGTTTTTTTTTTTTTTTTGGTTAAAGATATTACTGATATGTTATCATTTGATAACAAATATCTTTTCGGGATCCTCTCTCTTTCTCTCTTTGAGTGTGAAATTTTTTTGGCTAAATTGTAAACTATACACCCCCTAGAATTTGGTGTGTTTAAATTTTATATTTTGAAATTCTATAATTTTAGAATTTTAAATTTTACACTTCAAAATTTTAGGGGGTGTTTAGTAGAGTAGTTTGATTAATATTATTTGTAGTTTTTTGAAATACGTATGGATAAAAAAGTGTATGAAAATGTGTGTAATATTGTTTAAAATATAAAAATGTGAGTTTGAGATGATAAAACAAATAGGTCTTAATTTTTTATATTTTACCTCTCGAAATTTTATTTAATTTGCATTAACATCTCTTTTGTCTATATTTTTCATTTAGTATCACATAAACTTGCCACACAATAAAATGACGGCACGTCATTTTTGTAACCTAAAAAAATTAAATAATTAAAAATGACATAACGTTATTTTATTAGATAAACTAAACACGCGTGGTAAGTTTATATGACAATTAACAAAAAATATGGACAGAAGGGCTACTAATAAAAACGGAATACAACTTTCAAAAGTAAAATTCAAATTCAAAAATTTTAAAGTGTAAAATTTAAACATCCACAAATTTTAAGAGTATAGTTTGCAATTTAGCGAAACTTTTTAATTGCTTAGCTGACAGGATTTCATTAGTAAACTGTAATTTGGGGCTTTACGACCTACCGTTGAATCAACGGTGTAAAAGACACTTATCAAAAAAAAAAAAAAAAAAACGGTGTAAAAGACAGAGAGAATTCAAGTCCACGTTCTAGAATAACGGGATTTGAGATTTGTTTCCCATTACCAGATTTTGATTTGGTCGGGCCGCCCTCGCATTGACTAACAGGTAACCACCACCCCGTTTGACCATGTAGCCGCGGTTCCACACCACACTGAACCGAGCCTAAAACCAGCAGGCACCGACGCATTACAAGCCTGGGATAACAGGAACAAGTCTATTTAGTTTTAAAATGATACTTTATTGCTTGACCCAATAGTTGAGTGGTTTGAGTAATGGTGTTTTAACAAATGTATTATACCCACAATGATAGTTTCGTCAAAATTCTAATGATTCACGTGGTATTACTAATGGTACACATAGTATTACACTTATCATCATATGACATAGAGTTGATGAATCTGCATCAAAGATTCCATATTTATTAAAAAATATTAATTTTGAAAGAATTTTTTTCAACCCACTACGTTAATAAAAAATAAAAAAAATCAACTGTATGATTAGAATTACACAAAGATTATTATTTTTAATTACCACGTAGTGAGTTTGAGAAAAATAGTCTCATTCCTGTTTAGTGCTAAACTTTTTTCAATTTCAAGTTACTTCTTTTTTTTTTTCTAAACTTTTTTCCATTTCAAGTTACCTTGTTTTTTGACTTTCAGGTGAAGATATTGAAGTTTCTATTAAAAAAAACAAAAAGAAATAGAAAAAGGTTGAAGTTTGAATTTCTTTTGGTGGGGGTGAGATTCAATTGTATACATTTGTTCGTCAACCAAAATAAAAATCAAACCAATCAGTCAAATCCCACTAAAATTAAATTATTATATCAAGTAATAAGTGAACTTTTTTTTTTTGCAAAAATACTTTTTTGTCCCTATATTTTAGGCTTACTTTCAATTTAGTCCCCAAGTTTTCTTATAACTCAATTTAGTCCTTATATTTTCAAATTTGCAATTAATTTAGTCTATATAATTACCTTGCTTACAAAAAAAAATGTTTTTTTTGGCAAACAGCCTAATATTAAAAGATTTTAACGTATCTAAATTTTAGTGGTCATATTAGTATTTATATACTTATATATACTTAAATGGCAAAAAAGCCACATCAATTTTTTCTCTTTTCTATATTTTTTAATGAGGAGTTAAGGACTAGTTTTGATTCTTGAATGTCAAGAAAATTAAAAATAGGCCTAAAATATAAGGACGAAAATAAAATTGCAATTATTTTTTTACCCTTATAACAACTTGAGAGAAGGGATTAGATCTCATGTTTACTAGGAAATGCCACTAAACCAAAAAACTCTTGATTTAGAATACATATTAATTATATACTCATTCTTTCATATTTATTGACCTATTTGTTGTTTGTAACTTTGTATAACTCGTTAATCTACTATGCCAATAAATAAATGTTATTCTATGGAGGATTTTTGGGTTCGTAACTTTATAGAGAAGCAAATAAAGCTCCCCACTTTTTATACAGGTGGTTTACGTTGTAGCTGTTTTGTACAATTTCTTGTCATACTGTTATGTTTTTTTTTTTTTTTTTTTCACAGAAAATAAGGAGTAATGTAGTGTTGTTATTTTAGAGTTCTTTGCATAACTTAAAGGCTGTTTGGTTCACCTGTTTTCATAACTCAATTTTCTGTTTCCATAACTCATAACTTAAAAATAATTGGACTCATAGCAAAAAAGTTGTTTGACTGCACAATAACTCTGTTTCCATCACTCAATTATCTGATTTTTGAGTAATGAGTTATGGAAACTGAAAACACATTTTGGCTGTTTTCAGTTTCCAAACTCATAACTCAATGACATTTTTGTAATTAAACACACATGAGGGACCCACTTGTCATAACTCAGCCGCACTTTTTTGACCAATCTACCTTTTTTTTTTCCTTTCTTCTGAATTTTTTCTTTTTGCTTTTTTCCTTTCTTCTTTTAGTGGGTTCGGTCTTCACTTGGGTTTTTTTTTTTTTTTTTTTTTTTTTTTTTTTTTTTTTCTTTCTTCTTTCAGTGGTTCGGTCTTCACCTAGGTTTCTTTTTTTTCCTTTCTTCTTTCAGTGGATTCGGTTCGGTCTTCACCTAGGTTTCTTTTTTTTCTTTTTTTTTTTCCTTTCTTCTTTCAGTGGTTCGGTCTTCACCTAGGTTTCTTTTTTCTTTTTTCTTTTTTTCCTTTCTTCTTTCACTGGGTTTGGTCTTCTCCTGGGTTTTATTTTATTTTATTTTATTTTTTTACTGGGTTCTGGTTTCTAGGTACTGAAAAAAGAAAAAAAAAAAAAGAAAAAAAAAAGCGCTGCACCAGTGAAAATTATGGGGCCCACAAACAGTGTGAAAAATATTGAGTGATGGTGCCAAACAGCCTTAGTATTTTAGAGTGATGAGTGATGAGTGATGGAAATTGAGTGATGAAAAAAATGGTGCCAAACATCCTCTTAGTATCCACGTAGATCCAAATTTGCGTTTTTTTTTTTTTTTTTTTTTTAGCAGCATGTTTTGACTTTTCAGCCGTGAACAGTGCACCCATGCACTATTCACGGGTCCCACAAGCTTCACTTTTCAGCAACTTTTTCATTAAAAATGGGTCTCACAACACTATTCACATATTTAAAAATTATTTTGCTACAGTGTTTTCAGTTTTCAGTTTCAGTAAAATAAGTACTATCCAAACGGATCTTTAGTAAGTTAGTAGTGCGGACTAGTAATGCAAAGTTAAGGATGTTTGGATTATTGTATTTCGAGGATAATGTGCAAAATGGTATACACTTCAATGCATTGGTTGAGAAAATCTCTCACATTCAATTCTAAGTCCCTTATTTGACTGAATATATATTTAAATTCAGGTAATTGAATCCCGCAAAAATTATATAATTTATATTAAGTGATTATTAGCTTTTTTTTGGTTGGAAGATGATGATTAGTTAAATATCAATGTCCAAAGGACCTTCCCATAAATGAAAAAAAAAAAAAAAAAAAAAAAAAACAAACAAACAAACAAACAAACAAAAACTCCTAAGTACCTAAACAAAGGATTTTAGACACCAAGGTCTTCAATCTTCATCTACTTAGCATCAACCACATTTTTACCTATACCCATAAAAGACTAGTCAAGTTGCAATTGAGAGTCTTCATAATTACTTTTTTATAAAAAATATAAATAAATAAATAAATAAAAGTAATCTATATATATATATATATATATAGATTAATAAGTAAAGCTTTGAGAAAATCCAATTAATTGGATTTCAATTGGAGTCTAATTTTGTGCCATGTGTCTTACTTAATTTTTAAATTATTGTGTCAAGTGAATTATATGGTGCAAAAACCAAATAGTTCAAATCCAATTAGATTCTAATAAGAATTCAATTTAGCGCCACATGTCCATCAATTTTTTTAATTTTTGTGCAAAGTAAATTATTAGATGCAAAAACCAAAGAGTCCATCAGTAATGAACCTTCAAAAAACCAATAATATCTACTCAACAAAAATCCACAAGGTGCCCGTGCATCTTCTAAGGATATGCCTCATGAAGTTTTTCTTCCTCACCTACTCTCAGAGCAATGGAGGTCATGCCAAATACTCACTAATATCTTATGTTCATGTGCAAAAAGTTTTAGTTTCTTCTAGTTCACGTTAGGTTGGGCTTTTTGTAACATTTTTTTCCTCAAGGTTGGGACGAGACCTACTGCTTGAGATACCTATATGATTTTCATATGAAATCCATTTCTTTAGTGACAAAACTTACAAGGTCAGCCCTTCTAGTCTCATCATCTATCTCTTTGATTATTTTAATAAATATTTTGGCTGTTTTTCAAATTTGAGTAATGGTTCAATTGTGTCATTTTGGAAAAATCTTTTTTTTTTTTAGTTTCTCATGTGATAGTATTGTTGGCTTTGATTAGGAACGATTACGGCAATGGGGCAAGTTAACTGATTTAGGAGACAAGGGGAAAAACATAAGACAGATATAGAGATACACCCCACACCACATAGGATTTGATGCATTTTCACTTCTAATTTAAAAATTTTAAATACCTTCTAATGAAATTTTGGTAAAAGTTTTGTTTGGTTGTGAGAAAACAAAGAGGACAAAAAGGTTTTGTGGTTATGTAATAATACGTCTTGTGTGTGTGCACGGTTAATGGTGTTTTTTTTTTTTTTTTTTTTTTTTTTTTCAATTGCGTTTTATTTGCTTACTTGCTTGCTAAAACACAAAGGAAAATAAAAATATATACTTTCCCATTTACAGTTCTTTGCAAATATAAACCTATCTCAGGAACCAAGGGCCTATTTGGTTTCAAAAAGTGGTGTATCCAGTTTTTATTTTCTTTATTCTAAATTCAAATCTTGAATTTGAATATAGAAAAAAGCATTTATTTTCATATTTAGTAGTATTTGGTGAGTTGTTTTAAATATATTATTTAAGTATAGAATACATTATACCCGAGTTTGGTCATTGTTTTCTATTTTAAAAAAAAAAGTAACTTTTCTCACTCACACATATTACATTACTAAAAAAAAAAACTTTGTGTTTTCACAATATTTACGAATATGCCACTATATTCGTATTCATTAAAAACGAAAACGCTGAAAAGTTGTATTTATTTTTTGTATTCAAATCAAACTTTTAGGATATTGAAAATAAAAACTAAATACAAATACTAAAACCAAACCAGTTAATTAGTAGTGGGACCCACTAAAAAATGAAAATGAAAACAAAAAACGAGCTTTTTTTAGCTAACCAAACAAGGCCCAAATAATTTTATTGATCGATTGAGTATATATTGTTGATAGAGGGATCTTATGTTGTTAATGATGTTGTAACTTGTGATATCAGGGAATGAGAGTGATCACTAAAATGGTTTTTCTTTTTCTTTTCTTTTTGCTAATATTTGGTTGATTTTGAATTACATAATTTGAATTTAATTGATGATTGGCTAATGAAATTTATTTTAAGGGCAATCCTTCTTTCAAAAAAAAGAAAAAAAAATGGCAATTGTTGAGGAGGAGAAGGGGGGATAATAATTTGTGATATTTTTTGAAAGTTCAAAAAGATTTGGTTTTTAAGGATAATTTATGTGTGTGTAAAAGCCCAATGTCATGTGGTGAGCCTAGGGCCCAATTCGAATGTCACTATGTATCCGAAGAGAAAAATGGGTTAGGAAGGAGTCCTGGTGAAAGAAATGCAATTGGAAATGAACGATAGGAGCAGTCCGAAGAGAAACCTATCGGTCCGAAGATGTCATTCTCCTTGGATTCCAAAGGACTCGATCAAACAAATATCCTCAAGGTCCGAATGATCTTCCCAACTATTTTCACGACAAGGATAAGCTTTGGGCGTGCCTAGAGATGACAAGAGTAGAGAAATATCTAAAAGAAAAAGCTGCTACCACCGCATTTAATACACTGCAGCAGCTATCCTGACCGCATTTATGTGGAGAAGACTCCTGAACAGTGCAATCTCAGCTACCACCACTCACGGAGAACTGAAACAGATATCTAATATGACATGTACTCAAGTGAAGGCTTAGATAAGAACAGGTGGACGGTGATGATGAAGTAGAAGGAGAATATATAAATGTAATAGGCCTCTAAGAAAGGGGGAGAAGAAAAATCTGTAAAAGAACTCTAAGAATTGTACTCATCTTTTAATCAAGAACAACCCTTTTCGGACTTAAGTTGATTTTAACTTTTAAGCGTGTTCTTATGTCAATAAACTGTTGCTAGATTCACAATTAGCTTAGCTTTTTCACCCACTCTCTACAAATTCATTGTTCTTGATTTGTTGGGCTCATAATCTTAACCTTTTAGGCCTGAGCTACAAAATTTGGACCCTACAATTTATATTTAGTTTCAGTAATATTTCACCAATTACATATAATTTGTAGAAATCTGTACAACCGATTAATGAAATAGAATAAAAAAGAATTTTTTTAGTAACATTTAATATATAGTGCAATAGGTTAAGAAGTTCCTTACTTTTATGTTTATATGGTATTTGTTAAATGTTCATTTTTAACTAATTAGCAAGGGGAGTTTTAAATATGTATCACAATAACGAAAACAATATTATCAAAATTGCAAGAAAAACCATTTTAATACTTTCAAATGTCTTATTATTATTATTATTATTATTATTGTAAGGACCCTATTTGAACTCCTAGCTCAAATGGTGTATGGACTCAAGGCGAAAAAGCCCAAAACAATAAATTTGTTGAGGATTGGTTGGAAAACTGGGCTTTAGTAAATTAGGAGACAAGTCAACGGATTTTGACGACAAAGGAAGAAAGATTATAGACGTTCTCTAAAGAAAAACTTCTTCGGCCAAGTCCGAGGAGACTGATTCTTTTATATTACTCTTCAAGCACTATTACAAGTTTTGTTCTAGATTGTTACAGTGTTTCTTTCTCAATTTTCAGATCACCCTTCCTTCAGGGGTCCCTTACATTATATATCTCCCTCCTGGTGATCTTGGACTTCCATTTGTTGATCATCCAAGCCACCACTTGAGTGTCTGTCCTATCAGACAACCCTTCTGACTTTCTGTAAGTTGTGGTAGCCAAGACAGCACTGTTCAGAGGTCTTCTCCACATAAAGGTGGCCAGAAAAGTAGTTATAGTGCATTAAATGCGGTAGTAGCAGCTTTCCCTTAGATTCCTCTGAACCCCCATCCCTTTTGTATGTTTATATCTCCTGTCTCCATCATTAGATCTTCTTGGAAGGTTGCTTTGAGTGTTAAGGCATGTACTTGATCCGTGCTCTACTAATCCGAGGAGATAATCCTCCTCGGACCAACTTTCTCAGCCTTTCTGCTTGTATTTTACTTTCAAGATTCTGAGCTTGACACCCTCACCACGATTTATCCGTCCTCGAACAAACCGAAGTCCTCGGCTAAGGCCCAAGACCCAATATATGAAGTTGAGCCCTTATCCCTACAATTATTATTATTATTATTATTATTATTATTATTATTATTATTTGAGATAACAAAATCAAATGATCATTAAACTTTCACATATGTACATTTTTTGTTATTTATTTGACATTGTATTATAGAACATAATTACTCCAAAATATAAAAGTCTTGGTCGAACTAATATTCTATATGTTTAATAATCCAAGCTCAACATTAATAGTACCACTACAATTGAACATTCATGTGTGTAAACACGGATTACATGCTAGTTACTTATAAACTCAAGATCCAAATAGTGAACATCTAATATGAGACTCAATATATGCTTGCACAACCCATACTCAAACAATTCAATTCAATCAAATTCTCACAAATGTAGGGTATCACAATTTATAACCCCCCCCCCCCCCCCCCCCCCACACATGTTTTTGATTTGCAGATGAACTTCCACCCTTCTTAAATAACAAAAGTGTTTGTTTTAATCATAGACACCCAACCAGAATTTGAGAGAATTATTGAGATTACCATGCGGATGAAGAAGGTTAAGGCAGCTTGTGATAATAACCTCACCTTTCATCATTGGTATCCGATCTCTTGTTCACTCAACTACCTCCACAAGTTATGTAATGTTGATCTGGCCCTTTCCCAAGGATAAAGAGATTCCTATAAACTTCACATTCATAATTGACACCTTAATTAAGGCTCAAATTATCTACTAGCATGTTTCTAACTTGAGCTCACACGTATTTACTGAACATGATGGATGAGTTTGAGAAGTTGGTATATTGGCCCAATCATGATGCACAAGTCTTGAAGTATTCCTAAACTAGTAATGTACTATTATGTATTCTCTATTCGCTTCACCAAGTATGATGAGCTAATCAGCAAATAAGAGGTGAGAATTTGGAATTCTCTTTTTTGAGCTTATTGCTTACTCTTTGGAGTATTTATGAAAGCAGATCCCCCATTAATATGAATAAAAAACAACATAGTAAAAGGTTCTCTGGTCTAAACCTCTTTGCCAATGTTAAAACCCCATAAATCATAAATGTCATCGTTGTGATCCATTGGAAAACCCATTATGGAACCATCCAATCCAAGACAACAAAAAAAAAAAAAAAAAACTCTTCCTTTTGCTTAATGTAAATGATTTTTTTATTAACTCAATTTTAGCATGCTAAGCATTTTTTTTTCCTGTACACATAGCACATGTTGTCGATTATATATATGGCACACGCTTAAATGGGTCCCGAACTCATTGAATCTTTGTCCAGTTGTCCTTTTTGACCGACGTGATCTCTATTTCTCCTTTTCTACATTTAAAAAAAAAACAACCTTGAGGTCCAAGCCTAAAAGCTATTTATCATCGTGATTTGTGTGATTACTTCCCTCCTAGTTGTTTTATTTTTCCATTTTATAATCCGCTGACCACTTAGCTCCATTAGGCAAAACCTATTTGCTCCTTTTCAAACCACTTAGCTCTCTCTCTTCTCTCAACTCTACCACATACACGAACACAACTGAACCAATCAAGCTCATATAAATTTTCCCAAAGACCCATTTTTTCGCTTAAACAGAAACAAAAACAAAAAAAAGTTTCACACAACAAGAGCGAAAATCGAAAAAAAATGGGGCTAACGTTGGTACAGAGCATAACATATTGGTTATCAGAGCACCCATCCATCGTGAACTTCCGCTGGAGTCCCACCCAATCGTGGGGCTCCACGTGGTCATTCGTCATTACAGCAATCTCCTCCTACGTCGTACTCGCCACCACCCTCAACCTCGTACTAGTGCTAGTCAAACGGCGAAGTCCGCTGCCACTCGGCCCAATCCCAGCCGTCCACAGCCTCGCCATGGCGCTGATCTCCGCCGTCATTTTCACCGGCATTCTCCTCTCCGCGGCGGCGGAGATCCGAGACACTCGCTGGTTCTGGCGGCGGACGAGGACGACGACACCGTTCCAGTGGCTCCTCTGCTTCCCGCTCGGCACGCGCCCCAGCGGGCGCGTGTTCTTCTGGTCCTACATTTTCTACCTCTCGCGTTTCCTCCACCTCTTCCGCACATTCTTCGCTATCCTCCGTCGACGGAAACTCACTTTCTTTCGTCTCTTCAACCACTCGATCCTAATCTTCATGAGCTTCCTCTGGCTCGAGTTTTCGCAATCGTTTCAAGTTCTCGCGATTCTGCTGACCACGTTGCTGTACTCCGTGGTTTACGGGTACCGTTTCTGGACCGCGATTGGGCTGCCCAGCGCGTGCTTCCCATTCGTCGTCAACTGCCAGGTCGTTTTGCTTGGCTGCAACTTGGTTTGCCATTTCGGGGTCTTCCTCTTGCACTTCCTGAGAGGCGGCTGTAACGGCATGGGCGCGTGGGGGTTCAATTCGGTTCTCAACGGAGCGATTCTGTTGCTGTTCTTGAGGTTCTATGCGAAGATGTATTTGACGACGAAGAAATCAACGCTCGAGGTAGCGCGTGAAGACGACGCTTCCTCGATGAAACTCAAAGATAAGGACTCTTGATGGTTTATACTTTGTACGAGTTTACGATTCCTTTTTCTTTTTTCTTTTTTCATTTTTGTGATAATGATATACCCATAATTGAGGATTGTATATGTTATCAATGAGTATATACTTTTGTGTTTTGCATAATAATTTTTTTTTTTTTGGTGAATTTCATTCGCATACTAAGGTTTCAGTTAATGCAAATCAATTTAGTGAATATACCAATTTCGTTGGCTTTAGGAATCAAATTGATATATTCACTAAATTGGTAAATTTTGAAAAATATTAAATTGATTGACATTAGTTCAAATCCCAAAATAAGCCACCAAATTGGTAAATTCACTAAATTGGTAAGTTTTGAAAAACATTAAATTTGATTGGCATTAGCCTAAATTCCAAAATATGCTAATGAAATTTATAGGATCCACTATTGTTCTTTATTATCGTACTAACATTAATTAAATTCCATTTAGTGTGGATGAGATGTCCTTAAAGAATAAAATCATAAAAAGATTTTACTAATTTAACTTACTATAATTCACTGCATATTATTTTATTTTGGAGGGGGCAAAGGAAGTTTGCTTGGTCAACAAAAAGGAAAATGTGATGGCACAGATTACCTCCCTTTGTAGAAGCTTCCAGTTTGAACAGAAAAGTCCAGCAATGGGAATATTGTTTTTGACGAGGTGGGTGGGCTCTTAATATTCAAATCCAGCAAGTGCAAATTGAATGCTATGAGCCAACGCACGAGTATAACTAAGGATTGTGGAATGATTTTGGTACCCTTGAGGTTTCTTTTCTATAAGCAAGGTAGCTACTGTCTATTTCAAGCGTTGAGTATTCAGAAATATATTTTTAGTTATATTTGACCCAACATATATTCTTCCAAATGATCTCTGGAATCTATCATTTTCGGCCATTGCTTGACCTTACCGGGAGAAGAAAAGTATATAAACTATTAAACCCCTGTGTTTTCTAGAGAGGTGGTTGTCAAATAGGGGAATATCATTTGTCAATGAAGATCAATCTTGGGCACAAGTTTTTTTTTTTCATAACATGCTTAGGTGGTAAGTTTTTATTAGAGTAAACATTACTTAAGTTGTATAACGAGAATTATTGGTTAATAAATTTAAAATCGAATAGCTTATTTTGACGTATTAGGGACACTTGGATGCAATTTTTGTGTATAATAATAAAATAAAGAAGAATATTAGGGATACAATATTTTTATCTTGCTAATGGAATGATTTTTTATTAAAGTAATATCATTTTTCTAAATGTTCAACGCTAATGTAATTTTTATTTTGTGTCAATTACAATAAGTTGTATTAACAATTCAACATTCTTATACTCATTATAAAATAAAATGGTACCCTTTTTTATTATAAGCAATAAAATGGTACCTTTGTCCTAACTATACGTCAGCTTTTGGTTCATCTCTAAATGATTAATTGTTTCAATTTTTAACTCAAAAACAGAATTTTTTTTTTTTTTTTAAACCTAACTCAAACAGAATTCAATGATACATTTATCATGTCCTGAATTATAATTATTAATAATTTCTTTTTACCAACTCATGTGCTTATAATGTAGACACATGACATTAGCAACATAGCCTTACAAAATAAAGATATGTAGATACGTAAAGTAAAACACACGTTAAGGGCTATGATCAACAATTGGTCAGTGTTCACCTGCGGAGAAAATCATAGGCTTATCACAAACCTTGGACGTTTTAGTAATTTTAAAGATTGTACGAAAAAAATTTATTGAAATCAATTTCTCAAAGGGTATGAAAGCAATGTATTGCATTTACAATCAAGGTTCTGTTTGTTTCAGTGTAAAAATTTCGCTTTTTTTTTTTCCAACACTTAAAAGATAAATCTGAAAATAAATGTTAAATGTTTTCTTGTACTAACGTGTTCTCACAAGTGTTTGGTTGAAAGTTGAAACACTTAAAAAGACAAATATGAAAATAAGGGCATGTTTGGTTAGGGTATTTGAACAACAGTTTTCAGTATTTAGATACTAAAAATTGTGGGTCAAAAAAAAAAAAAACACGTTTTTGATAAGAGTGTTTTTTACTGGAGGGTTTGAGTTATATTGCTCATTTTAGTGTTTAAATACTAAATTTAGTAAACTCCTCTTACCGGTTTTCAGTTTTCAAACAACATTGTTTAATGACACTTTTGTAAATATGTTGAAAATCATAGGGCCCACTTGATTAGACAAAACATAAACTAACTTCTCACTCTTCAAATAAAAAATATATTAAATTACACTGTTCTTGTCAGCTTTTTAAAAATAAAACACACACATACCAAACACACAATTATGTTTTTTCACACACTAAAACATGTTATTTGAAATATGGTACTAAACACATTTTTTATTTTATGATTACTATAAATATGTGTTTCTATAACACTTTTTAAACTACAAATTTCACATCATTTTAAACAATGACACTATAAATCTCAACCATAATGTCATATTTTCTTCTAGTAAAAGGTATTCTAATGGTCATGGACCTTACAGGCGTGGCTGGGTCTAGAGCGAATAGCCTAGGCATTAATGCTGGTGAATAGGTGATGTCGGCCTATTAAGCAGTAAGCTTCTCTCACACACGTAAGAGGGGAGGTCTTTGCAATATAGTTGAAAATGGCTTGCTGCAAAACAAATCGTAGGTCATTGTATGGTTATCAAACAAGAATTGATCTCGAAGCTACTTCAACTATTGAATAGTATAACTTTAATGTTTTAATTGTATATAAAGATGCAATAATTATCCAATGGATATGACATATAATCATAGTTTTAAAAATTAGATTAGACTGACCAGTTAAATCGGTTCAATTGAGAACCGGGTTACAAATCTAGTCCAGTAAAAACTTCTAAAATTAGACAAAATTGAGAATTGGAAGCAAAGACGGTTCTTTGACTGTGTTGATTTTTAATTCATGCTTATAATATTATTTTTCTTATAATAGGCAGACTCCACAATTTACAAAACTCACATGTTATTAGAAATGTTCCATGAAAATGAGTAGACTTACCTTATTTTTGAATTTTTAATTCAATTTGACCTATAATTAAGTATTCTTTCTATATATTGTGAGAATAATAATACATATATCAGATGCATGATATATCTTCTTATAAATTCGCTTTATATATTGTAAGAGAAATAATACATATATCAGATGCTTGATATATGTTCTTATAAAGACGAGTATAATGGATTGAATTTGCTGGATTCTTAATCCTATCCATTTATTGTTAGACTCAAACTAAGCTTTTACTTAATTTGGAGAATGCTTGTCCATGAAGACATGTATTGAAAAATTGGGCTCCTATCCTACGAAAAAAAAAAAAAAAAAACTTACCCCAGCTAACATTGCTAGAGCCTAGAGGTTGGGAAGCAATGATCAGTTTGTTGGGCCATTTTGGGTCCAATGTGGAGTAGAAACTAACCCATTAGATAAAGACAAATGCTTAGAGTCCATTAAATGCACCAAACCCAGCCTCCACTTTATTTAAAACATTATTTATTGATTATTCCGAGATATTATTAGCCAAAAAATAGTACTTCTTCCTAACCAATGTAACCGAAAGAAACGAAGCTTTCAGTTTGACTTATCTGAATGAATCCAACCAATGACGTGGCTCACCTCATTGTGCTTAACCCTGTGCACATACTATACAATACATACCTCTCCCCTGGAATCCAAAAACTCTTCACATTTCTCTGTTCTATTGGTCTATAACCCTTTAAATACCGCAGCAACACCTAGCCCAAACTTTTCCAATATATTTAAAATTTAAAAAAAAGTCGTATAGCTTTATATATATGACAGGTTTTGTCTTCTAGAACCTTAATCTCGAAGCCAAAAGCAAAAGCAAAAGCTTAATCATTCCACTCTCCGACAATTCACACTTCGCGTTTGGTCTGACTTTCAGGTATCTCTGAAATTTATCATGTTCATGTTGAAAAATTAAATTTAGAATTTCAGATTTGTCTTTTATGTAACATTCATGGTTTAGCGGTTTCTGTTAAGATTGACAGAAGTGATTAGGATTTTTATTTTATTTTATTTTATTTTATAATTCCTATGATTAAAGCTTAATTATCTTATTAATGAATCTCGTAATTTTAGCGCTTCAGGATAGGTCTAGATTTCCATTTGTGATTTGGTTAATGAAACTGATATAAACTCATGAACAGTACAATTCTTGAGATTTGATTTATGCTAAGTTGTGAAGTGGTTATATGAGTGATTCATAATCAATTTTTGAAGTAAAGAACAAAGAGCTATGAAAGCTGTTCTAATTCCTGTTCCTTAGGTTCTCCAATTATATTGGACCATGTTGTTGTATTGACCAACGAACGGCTTGGTTGAATTTAATTGTCCTTGGATAAAGATAATATCATTTTTTGTTGTATTTGGTCAATACAATCATGTAGTTGAATTCAATTCGAGGAAATTTAGATACAACACCTGAAAACTGTACCTAAGTTAAAAAGATAAATGACGTTGATCCTTGCTTTGTATTTTCCTTGCCGGAAAAGGATCCTCTCCAATATCCATTTTAAATATATTTCATTTTATGGTTCGGATCAAATATAACAGATTTAAAGTTGTATCTGATACTACGTACGTGGCATCATGTACACTTTTAGATACAAGAAACCAAATTTAACCGTGAAATGGATCAATCCTTGCCACTTTGGTTGGAGACTTTCTTTTAATTTAGAAAATTTGGTATCATAGTGGCAATAAGAAGAGTAATATTTTCTTCAAGCTTTGCTATGTTGTTTTAATATTTGACTGGATCTACTCATTTTTGTTGGGCTTCTAGTCCAAATGAATGTCGGTTTGAGTTTTAGCATTAGAGACACTTATCAAAAACACCAAACTCTCGCTCAATCTAAGGTTTAATGGCCTTCTGCTTCATCAGGGATGAGCTATGTGGGGGTTTCTTCGACGATTGGAACGCTGCTCAGCCTATAGCAGTAAGATTTATTATTAGTTGTACTGATGACTTATGATCTTATCTTGGAATTGGTTTACATGTTCAATTTAGATGTTTGATAGAGAAGCTATGACATGGATATGGACTGTTTTTCTTTTAAGATGGACATTTCCCCCCCCCCTAATATTTGCTTTTATTTATTTTCCCTCGAATTTTAGGAACATCTCCAGTAACTTTGGAGGCTCACTATTGTAGCTGTCTTTAGGAGTAAGGTTTTTGAACAGTTTCTGAAGAGATATGGAAGTTTACGGGCCGCTCAAATCTGATATAAATAAATTAAAGCACCGCCCTTTGACTCCTATTAGGACTTTAAGGGGCATTACTTGTTTACTGGTGTATATTTCCACCGCCTTCATGTTTTTAGTGTATTTTCCACCCGTGGCTGTTGTTATGTTGCGGCTTGTCAGCATACGTTGCAGTAGGAAAGTAACATCCTTCATCTTTGGTATGTGGCTTGCTATCTGGCCATTCCTATTTGAAAAAATAAACAGGACTAAAGTGGTTTTTTCGGGAGACATGGTTCCAGCGGGGGAGCGTGTTTTGCTTATTGCCAATCACAGAACTGAGGTTGATTGGATGTACTTATGGAATCTTGCATTGCGGAAGGGGCGTCTGGGCTACATCAAGTATATCCTTAAGAGCAGCTTGATGAAATTACCTCTTTTTGGTTGGGGATTTCACATCTTGGAGTTTATTCCTGTGGAGAGGAAGTGGGAAACTGATGAACCTATTATGCGCAATATGCTTTCAACATTTACGAATCCTCGAGATCCATTATGGCTCGCTGTTTTTCCTGAAGGAACTGATTTTACGTACGACCTCATTATCTCTTTTCATATTCTATTAAATTCCTTGTGCTTGAATCTTATTTTATAGGAAAAGATTAATATATTATTAAGTTCAGCATATGTCTTTTTTGACCTTATTAATCTTAAGTTTCCTCATTTTGGCTAGCAATTACAGATCTTGACACATAGTAAGTGATGCATGCAGTCCTTTTCATATATGCTATGCATCTTTCCTTATATGCTGTCCACATATTGTTTTGTTCTAGGACACATTTTGAACCCATGAAATTTTATTTGGATGTAAGACTTATGTTTACTCCATGTAAGACATTAACTTTTCCTTGCTTTCTTATACAGTGAAGACAAATGCAAAAAGAGTAAAAAATTTGCAGCTGGAGCTGGACTTCCTGTGCTGGAGAATGTCCTACTCCCCAAAACAAGGGGCTTTTGTGCTTGCTTAGATGCTCTGCAGGGCTCCTTGGATGCAGGTTCTTTTACAAAATTATGCTCTTGTCTTCCATTGCATAATTTTTTTTTTTTTCACTTTCAAGGGAGGAGTTTGCATTGGCAATTGTTTAGTAAAATTAATTGTATATCTCTGGTAGGGATGAGAATTTGAGTGTGCTTATACTGTGAGCTGCGCATGTGGTAATGCCAACTCTTTCCCAAAGATGATGCTTTGCGGCGTTCTCTGCCTTAATAATTGCAATTCCTGATTCCTTTCACATTACCATTGGGACTGTAGATTAGTGTTGTGAAACTTACAAAGGAATGGAAGAAAAATGACTGCTTTCAGTTGAATCTATTGACAACGTCTTGATGATTGAAACTGCAGGTGGTGAATTCAGTTGAAATGTTTGCTAGTTTAATCACATCTAATCTTGATAGCTGTTTGTTTGTTACTTGTAATTCTTATGACAGGAGTTGTACTTGTTTATCATTTTCATCTCAAATAGCTTATTTGATACTTAATAACCTTTCATGTTTATTAAACTGCAGTTTATGATGTGACCTTTGCATACAAGCATCAATGCCCTTCTTTTTTGGACAATGCGTTTGGTGTGGATCCTTCAGAAGTTCACATTCATATTCGACGTTTCCCTGTTGAGAAGATTCCTGCATCTGATAGTGAGGCTGCTGATTGGTTAATGGATGCCTTCCAGCTCAAGGACCGGTTACTCTCCGATTTTAAGACTCAAGGCCATTTCCCTAACGAGGGAACAGAAGAAGAACTTTCTACACTGAAGTGCTTGGTAAATTTTACTGTTGTAATTTCTTTGACAGTTTATTTTACTTATCTTACCTTTTTTTCGTCCATTTGGTTTAAAATATACGTAGGTTTATCATGTGCATACCTTTCATTTGCTACATATTTCAAAATTCAAGCTTGGCCAGTTTTAGGCTTTCTTAGAGCAATGTTCTATAGCAAAAAGACAAGAAGTGAGTAGTAGCTTGTGAATTAGAAATTGGAACAATAAATTCTTGTTTATGAACTTAATTTCTGAATGTTCGAATCTCCTGCTGTAATATTAATGTTTTGGAATGTTGACTATTTGTTGGGTAATCAGAACCTTGAGAGTAATTCTGTAGTCTTTACTGTTAGAGACTTTTAACATATTCAAGTTTGCCGCTGAAATGATAACTATTCAGTAGAAAATGCTCAGTTCATTCTTTCAGGAATAATTTGTAACATTGCTTATAGAAGAGGCATGACGTTGTGGTTAGGGCCCTTATTGAGTAATTAAGGTAAGTTGTCTGTTTATTTGGGGATCTCTTTTGGAATTGACAGTAACATAAGCTGAAAGGTTGTGCCAATTGATGCTGCTTTTTAGAGAAAGTTCAGCTCTAAATAATTGCCAGTTAGCTTCAAGAAAAATGCTCCATGCTTTTATTTAAGGCAGATTGTACTTTGTACCTAATGTTGAGCTAAACCACAACCACTTGTTATTGAAGATATAAACTTTTGTTTGAACATATGTATGGTCATTAGAATTCACATTTCATTGCTTTCTAATTTTGTAAATCAGCGCTTGTGTAGCTTCGAGTAAATCTATAACACTGTTCATCTTGCAACCTGTGCAAACTAGTGCTGAGTTCAGAGTTGAAATTGTAATGTTCTCTAATCAAAACAAATGTTTTCTTTTGACAACTTTATTGGTTATTGACTAGGTACTATCTTGTGCAGTCGTAACTTTGCAATAATATTTGCCTCCCCCTATACCCTTCCTAAAAAAAATCTCTATAAAACAAAGAAGACTCCTGATATGGCAAGTCTAATGTGCTATTTAGTTACTGCATGCACACACATCTGAAGAAAATTTCTCACTCTCCATGCTTCCATTGCACTATAAGAATTGTAGTCAATATTTGTGTTTTAAAGTTATCCATCTTTACATCCATTCCCTCCTATCGTGTGGTCAACTCAATAATGTTAAAGATTTTAAATTATTTGTTCAAACTTTCAAGATTTGGCAGGTGGCATCATAAGAAAAATTGTGAATAACAGGACTAGGTAGAAACGTCTCAGAAAGTAATCGAACTCATTGAAGTATTTCAACTTCAATTCATTGCAATTTTTGTGGGTGTTTGAGTGCTACTGAACTTAAGCTAGCTGGAAGTACTGAATGTCTGGACAGAAATGAATCTCAGGTTCTATAAATGTTTCGAGGAAGGATGATTACATAGGATTATTAAAAATAAAAATAAAAAGGTGCAAATGTTAAAGTGGAAAGTATCACGGCTTATTTGGTGGAACTTTATTCACGTTTCAAGGTAGTTTTAAATGCAACAGGTAGTCATTTATCTTATGTATCCAGTATGCATCTTTTCTCTCATATTGTAGATCTCACAACTATAAAAGGGATGATGCATATATCGGGTGTTTCATATTTCCTTTCATCGTTCATATGCATTAGTTCCACACTCCATGCCTTACATGTTACATAAACAATCTAGTTCGTCCGCTGTGTGAAATGGATGTATGTTGTAAAGCAGGATAATTTACTGAATAGAGATGACTAATCTCCTGAACTAGAGAAATGGTTAAACAAAACTAGAGAAATGGTTAATTTTTTGTTTAATTCTCATTAATGCATTTAACGTACATAAGTAGCTAATGATGAGATAGCCCCATCAACAAATTTTAAAACATAGGGAACTAATCCTATCCTAAAACATAGGAATTAATTTGAATACAAGCAAATAAAAATACTAATCTACTACTGCTTTATTCAGATAAATATCTATTCAGATAAAGATCTATCTCTAAGACTAAATTTAATACTTCTAATTCAAATAACAATGCTGGGCATCCTGGGTTAAAACAATGTCTCACAGCAAAAGTGGTCTACACATTTTTGCAAGTAGAGGCGAACTCATTTACACATCTGGCCCATCATGCTCTGATTGTCCACCACAGTTTTTTGACGAATAATTGTCGGTAGCATTTTCTTTTCAATAAATTGTAAGATGCTTATTGTCCACCACCAATTCTTCATATGGTGAGGATTAAAATTTTGTCAACGGGCCTACTTTTGTAGCTATTGAAGATGTTCAAATTGGAGCCCAAATGAAAGGATGCACAATATATCACATTTTGACGATGAGATTTTAGATTGATTCACAAGTCAATATAAACTCAAAAGTCAAAACAAAATAACACACATATATATACAAAAATAAATATGCTTGCATCTCTCTCTCTCTCTCTCTCTCTCTCTCCCCGTATTGCAATCATTCATTAAATAATGGGTCTAAACTTTAAATAGTTGAATAGAAATCTTTTTTTTTTTTTTTTTTTTTTCTATTAAGCTAATAACATGGTGCCAACCCAACAATCAAACCCAACCACAGGGATGGGCTTGATATTTAGACCTACCATGGTTTGGGTTGGGAAGTTCTCGATCCAAGGAATTAGGGTTCGGCTAAAAATTGAAAAATATCCAAAACTTAACCCATGCAACCAGCCAATTAATGTTTTTTTTTCATAGTGTGTGTGAATATATATATATATATATATATATTAATGTTTATGGAAAGGGGGGGGGGGGGGGGGGGGGTTGTGGATTTGGCCTACCAAGTTCCAATACATAATGTGTCTTTGTGCATGGTGCAATGTAAGTTTTAATGTTTTATATAAGTTCACAGCATATAAAATTTTTATTTTTAATTTATTGATAATATTTTATTTCTAATAATACAGAGTTTGTAAATCTATTTTTTCATAAACACATAAGTAAAAAATAATCTATATCTGATAAACTTGAATAACATAATGTCAAACTATAATTTAGTTATTATTAAATTATTAACCATTAGTATTAGTATGTGATAGAATAATAAAAAAAAAATAGTCATGGTGTTTAGTATTTATTTACTTTACATAAGGAAAGAATAATTAATTAAATAATTCATAAACAAGCTCAGAGACTATATAACACAGATTGATGATGAGCTCAATCCGGTTATGTTTGAAATAAAATTAAACAAATCAATCATAAATTTTTAATTATTTGGCTCGATCGATTACAACCCTATTTGAGGTTGTCTTGTTTTTCTTTTTTCTTTTTGAGGTAAAATTTGAGGTTGTCTCATATGGATAAACTCAAGTTGGTTTTGGTTGTCAAAAAATAAATAAATAAAAAATCACCTGAAAGACATGCAACTAATGGGTCAATTAGTCATCAAGGTTTTGGTTAGATGAAATCTTTAGATGAAACTATGACAACCTTGCCAGTTGCCAACCTTCTTTGCATGTGTTAGGTTTCTTTGCCTTTTGACCTCATGAATGTTTTTTAACCTATTAGGTAATAAGCTTCAACATCATGACTACTGTTGTGTCCAGTTTTTGTTTAACGACAATGAAAGAAGCTGTGACTATTTGTCATTGTCTTTGTCAAAAAAGGAACATAGCTATCTCTTCCACGCACTGTTTGTTTGCTTAATGTTGGGTTGGTTGAACTAAGCCCCAAACCGAAATGTTCATAAAATTTCTTCCTAGGAACAAAGCAGCAGCACTGGTGACCTAGTTGTGATCTTTCATTTACCAAATCTTTTGAAATTAGCTGTGATATGACATATGAGTAACTTGTTGACTTGTCTTAAGTTCCTTTTTCCATCTACCGAACTCACCTGTATTTTCATACTAGAACCATATCAATACATTATACATAATGTATGATAGCAACATCATTATAAGTAAAAAAGGAAAGAGGTTCACCGATTAACCTATTAAGTGATGGCAAAATAAGAAGCGGGTTGTGGGTATTGCAGTGTCAATGTGTAGCTTTTGACCTAAGACTCTAACGAAAGATAGATTGATGTATGGCGTGATAATTGGATACAAGGAGAACCTCTCAGGTATCATATTGAGGACCCATTATCTCATGTAGAAGATGAAATTAATGTTGAATTCATACATCAAGTAGGTGCATGGAATCTAAAGTCTTTAACCATTCAACTACGTACCTGACGAAATCAAAGAACTTATTAGAGGTATTCCTTTGGCACAACACCATATCCAGCCAGACAAACTGATTTGGCCAAATGGTAACGGCCAGTGCACTGTGAAAGAAGCCTCCAAATTCATATATACACATGAAAGGATTCATTTTGATAAAAGTAGATGGAATTGGATTTGAAAAACCCCACGTTCACAAAAAATTCAATTTTTTATGTGGAAATGCCCCCATAATAGATTACTGACACGTTCCTTTATTGCTCACCACCAACATGGTATTGGCCCTAAGTGTCTTCGATGTCTAAATCTTGAAAGTACTTTACATGTCATTCGAGATTGCCCTTGGGCAAAGGAATTCTGGATTGCTATTCTTGGACAACAAGAAATATCTTTTTTCCATAAATCATTGGTAGAATGGTTACATGAAAATTTGACTAATATATCTCCTAGCTCTTTTCAAATGATGCCTAGGAATATTTTATTTGCTTATGGAATTTGGCAACATTGGCTTTCTAGAAATAATAGGATATTTCATTCTCCTTTAGAAACACTTAACCAATTTATGTACAAATTAAACTTTACATTTAGCTGTAGAATTTTATCATCTTGCATATAATAGAAAAACAAAAGGTACAAAAGTCACTAATGTAATATCTTGGTATCCTCCACAACCCCTTTTATTACTTTAAATATAGATGATATTTCTAAATATAACCCTGGTAAAGCAAGAGGTGGCGGTGTTTTAAGAGACAATAAGGGAAGATGGATAAATTGTTTCTCAATTCACATTAGTATTGCCTCAAATAATATTGTAGAAATATGAGCTGTTAGATATGGTTTAAAAATGGCCTAGGAATTAGGGTATAAACATATAAATCTAGAAATTGATTATCAAATTCTTCTCAATTGTCTAACAACATATGGTGTTCTGGCATTGGAACTTTCTCTTTTGATTTTGGATTGTAGGATGCTGCTCGGCCAAAAATGAACTGTCCTTCCACGTCATGTCTTTCGTGAAGCAAATGGTATGACAGATGAACTAGCAAAGAGGGGACAAGAGCACCAATGTAATGTCAGAGAATATAATGAATGTTCACATTTTGTTTATGTAAAATATGTCTGTGATATTTTGCAACTAGACACTCCTCGCGAGTGCCTAATGGACAATACTTGTAACAATGTTCTTTAGTTTATAAATAAATCCTTAGTTTTATAAAATTAAATATATATATATATATATATATATATATATATATATATATATAATTGATGTAAATGATATAAAGTTTTCACAAATTTTTCCAATAACAACTTACAGTTGTTTTTTAAATAACATTACTTTCATAAGTTCCCACCACTAATAAAAATAATGATTTTTATTTGAACCTATCATAAAATGTCATGTTAACAATTGTGAAGGGAAAAAAAATGTGAAATGCTGTAAATAAACAAAGATGTCTATGAATTATATAGAATGTTATATTTTTACATGTATACTTGTATGAAAAATATACTTATATAGACTTGAGACTGGATAGTGTAAATTTGTAAATAAGTTCATATAATATTAAATTATTATTTGTAACTAATTAATAATACAATCTGAACATTCATAGTAAAAATTCATTAGTTTGTAAAAATGAGAAAAATTTCAGTCATAGTTTTATTGTATAATGGGAAAAAAAATGAATTAATCAAGTAGTTTGTGAACTAACACTTATTCATAAAATGTTACGTATTCACGTTAGCCATTGTGAAGAAATAATTGAAAATTGTGTATCCTATATTTATAATTTATTCCAAAAGAAAATAACAAAATACTAAGAAATGCAAGGGACACAACTTACTATATAATTTTTGCAACAACTTGTTACATGATGAGTTGTGAGTTGTGATTCTTGTGAAGAAAAAATGTTGGATTCATATGGGTTAATACTTCTATCACTAACAGCTCACTATGTACCGAGTTATAACAAAAGTTGTGTGATAAATATTATTCTTAGCATTAATGCTCCAAAATACTATTGCAAATTTTGAGAGTGAAAAATGAAAATAAGTTGAGATGAAATTGGGTGGTGGGGAGTGTGTAGGTGTGGATATCAACTGCCTGGAGTACGTGTGAGGGTGGGAGGTTGTGCTGATGTTTGCCACGTGGGGGGTTTGACAGACAACATTCACGTCCTCTGTTTCCGTTGTCTTAGGAAAAAGCCGTTGTCACGTGACTTGATTCTCATCCACATGCAATTTAATTGACCTTGTAAAAATAAAATTAAAAGAAATTACGTTATTTATCAAACACTTCAAATTCAAAATTATGGGAGTAAAATAAAAAAAAATAAAAAGAATACCACACGGCACATTAATGGCGTATCTTTGATTAAATCCGAAAAATACATAGTTTTTTTTTTCCTATTGGAAAAGAACTGCGTAATATTTTTAGTCGAAAAATACGTTCCACACTCTGCATGGTCTTTAACCATGCACCCATGCCGTATAAAGTAATTTTCTTTTTCTTTACCTACCAAAAATAAAAATTGACATGATGGTACCAATAAACCTTTGACCAAAAACGTTAATTTAGACTTAATCATTAATTAATTAACCTCATTATGTCTGTTGACACAATTTATTTCTTGGGGAATTTATGTACATGCCTTTTATATTTATATGTACTTTTTTTTTTTTGGTATAAACATTTATGTGTACTTTTTTTTGGTATAAACTTTTCTTTTCTTTTTTGATAAATACTATGTACTATTCTATTCCTTTTAATATATTTTTTTTCAGGAAATTCCTTTTATATAATAAATTAATAATATTATCATGTACATATACCTTATACCTTTTATATGAGAGATGCTACGTCTATAATATTTTCACAACAAATTATAGGTGGTTAGTGTTATTGGTTCAAATTTTAACCTAACACTGAGATTACTTTTTTATTTCAACAATAACAACTAGTAACAATCTGTAACTTAGAATTTGTTGTAAAAATATTGTGGACACAAGCAAAGATTCACCGATTCCACAGACAATTATATATTCACCCAAGCAAAACCCCACTACACATTAACGATTTAATGCTCACGAAAAGAAAGGGCCAAATTTGATAATGCAGAAAAGTATATAGGCGTTCCAAATATAAATACGTATAGCTCTACATAATAACTTCCCCACAACCCTATTCTCACAACTCACAACTACTCTAAACTCCTTCCTCTCTTTTCCCCTCCATTATTAATCCTCTTCTTTCTCTCTCACACACACACACACACAACATGACAACAATGGCGAAAAGCTCAAAGATTTTCTCTCTTCTCCTTCTATTCTCTTTAGGTAAAGTAAATACCATAATTCAAGTTTACAACATTGTTTCCAACATTAAAAATCACATAGTGGTAATATATACTCCGTCAACAACCAATCTTTATGGCCTCAAAACTTGAGATTAAGTACTAATCGAGTCAGTCACGTGTATTCTTTACCTTTCCGTCCTTAAAAAAAACTAGGAATTTTATGGTAACTTAGAAAATAAAATCTTGGGTTTTATTTGAAATCTTTGTTTCTTTATGTAATTGCAGGTAGTTTAGCTTCAGCAACAGAATTTACCATCCAGAATCGTTGTGCTTACACAGTGTGGCCTGGAATTCTCTCCGGAAACGGGCCCACACTCGGGAATGGTGGGTTTTCATTGGGCCCAGGTGCATCAGTCCAGCTCACGGCCCAACCCGGCTGGTCAGGCCGGTTCTGGGCACGAACCGGGTGCAACTTCGACGGTTCAGGTAACGGCGAGTGCGCCACAGGAGATTGCGGCTCTCTACAATGCACCAATGGCGGCACGCCACCTGTCACGCTGGTCGAGTTCACGATCGGCACGGGTCCGACAGGCAAAGACTTCTACGACGTAAGCCTCGTCGACGGTTACAACGTTGGGATGGGAGTCAAGGCGACCGGCGGAACCGGTGACTGCCAGTACGCCGGGTGCGTCACCGACTTGAACGGTAACTGCCCGTCTGAGTTGCAGGTCACCGCGAGTGGCTCGGTGGTCGCGTGTAAGAGCGCGTGCGAGGCATTCAACACCGCCGAGTTTTGTTGCACTGGGGACCACGCGACACCTCAGACATGTTCGCCGACACAGTACTCGCAGATGTTCAAGAATGCTTGTCCCTCCGCTTACAGTTACGCGTACGATGATGCTTCCAGCACGTGCACTTGTTCCGGGTCGGATTATTTGATCACGTTTTGCCCAACCGGGTCACGATGATCATAGATTATAGTGTTCGTTAATTTCTTGGGGCCTATTATGATTTTATTTATTATTATTATTATTTATGTTATGTTATTCTTAACTTTAATGTGCTTGGTTATTATTGATTGTTATACTTTGATTTGAAGTTTAAGATTCTTTGCATTATGGGGTTTTGGTTGTTTGGTTTGGTGGGAAAGAAACGGTTTGATAAATTGGTATTGATGGGCAATGTATTCAGCATTTTGTGATGTGAGAGAAGGCAAGAACAACGTTGGGCTTCTTGGCGTTATATTCAGCATTTGGCGATTGGGTGAGTCTCAAGCTAGACTTGCATCAGTTGCGATTAGGTTGCATTTAATTTTGGATAGCAATGGGTAGGTTAAGATATAATTTGAAAAACCCTCTTTGTCCCTTCTCTTTTGTTTTTTCATTATTTTGGCTTGGAAAGTCTTGGGCTATCTTTGAACCTCGTCAATCAATGAGGTTGACAGATTGAGAAAGGTTTTGGTTACTTAGAAAATTCCTAAGCCATTAGAAACTTTAAAAATACTACAAATGTTAACGGTTGATGGGTCACTTCTTAGTTCTTAAACTCAAATAAATTTTAAAACCCATTACACTAGTAAAATGAGAAGAACATGTAAGGTTCATGGCTTTTACTTCTTGGGTTATAAAGTACCAATTAAATTACTTGTGAGAAGCTCAAATTAAACTTCTAAAGATCCTATGTTGCAACGCTAAAGATTTTTGTTTTCTCAAATTGCATCATATTCCCACTATTATAGAGGAATATTATTGAATTTTAAATGAATCTAATGGGTAATAATTAATATGCATAAACAGACATGGTTTAAGTAACTGTTGTACCAAGATCATTTAATTAAGATATTTACAAACTAAGTTTAAACGTAAAAGTTGATATTAGTATTAAATTTAAGTTTGGCTTAAAAACTCAATAACAAAGTAAATGAATGAAGATTGAACATCTTAAAGGTCACAGATTTTAGAACAAAGCAGACCTAGTCTGATCCAGCTAGAGCCTAGAGAGCAAGATATTTCACATCGAAACTAGAAAGGTCATTTCAGTACAATAATGATAAACAGGTGAGGATACCAATTCCAATTATTCACATAAAATCTCTTAGAGCCTGTTTGGATTGGGTGTTTCCATGACTCAATTCTCTGTTTCCATAACTCAATTTTCAAAAATGGTGGGACCCATACAAAAAGCTTGTTTGCCTTCATTATTTTTTGTTTCCATAACTCTGTTTTCAGTTCTCAATTCTCACATTTTTGAGTTATGAGTTGTGGAAACTGAAAACAACCAAAAAGCTGTTTTCAGTTTCCAATTTTCAATTCTCAATGGCAATGTTGTAATATCAGAACACATCCGGTCCCACACGGTTAGACGCATTCACGTGAGGCGCGCCTTTTGATACTGTCCTCAACGGCTCTCTTCGCTCTTTCAACTCAGACTTCGCTCTTTCACCTCAGACTTCTCTCTTCACTCAGACCTCTCATCTCAAATTTCTCTCATCTCCGTTCCAAAACCCACCACAAAGAAGCTCTCACTGCCCTCAGCTCCTCGCACACTATTTCACCGGTCCGAGCTCAGCCAACCGCCGACCTCGTTCTCAGCTTTTTCCACAGAAATCCGAAGGTATTTGCTTCTCTGTGTTTTTTTTTTTTTTTTTTTTCCTTTTTATTCTTTGTTTGATGTTTGGGTTTTCGCATTTGATTTAACCGTATCAACCCGTGATGATGGGTTTTCAACCCGTGGTGATGAAATGCTTCTCTGTTTTTTTTTCTTTGTTTGATGTTTGGGTAAGCATTTGATTAGATCTTTTGAAACCCGTGGTTATGGGTCTTCAACCGTGATGAACCTGTGCTGCTCTCTGTTTGCATTTTTTTCCTTTTTTTCTTTGTTTGATATTTGGGTAAGATGGATTTGATCTACTGGAAAGGGCGTGGTTATGGGTTTTTTATTTGTTTTATTTTTTAAATAATTTATGGAAGTAATTTATGCAGTGAGAATAATCAATGTGTAAGTTCGAAATACTTGTAAGTTATAATCAATGTGTAAGTTCGAAATACTTGTATCTGTCCATTCTTTCAGTTCTTTGTTCCCACTTAGATCTTTCCTTTCGTCAGTATTTATTTTTTCTTAGTATTTCCTATTAAATCAAACTTTCCTACATTATTAAACATGCTTACAAATACACACAACAGATCTCATTTGTTAAGAGCTGGCAATAATGCAGTGAGAATATTGGATTCTTAGAACATGCTTTTTTCTTATTGGATTTGTTAAAAATTGTTTTTCATGTTGAAGTTTATAATCGCATCATGGTTTCTGTGAAAAAACTTGAGATTAGTTTCATCATATTGTGCCAAGCTGGGAGAATCAGCTTTATTGATCTGGCATGTGCTGATTGTAAATAGGCATGTGACCTATTGTATTTAAGCATGTGGTGTATAACTCAGTGATTAGTTAGATTAGTTGGCAGTTAAGTAGTGAGCTGTCATTAGTTGGTTAGGTTGTTGAAATCATTTAGTTGAATTGAGATCCCAAGGGTCGATTACACTTATATAAAGGTCATTACCTGGCTTGTAAAGAATTCATTGATGAAATAAGACTGATTCTATGCTTCTACCATCAAATTCTCTAGTTTCCCCCTCTTTCTTGGAGGCCTAGCTCCCTTGAAGTATAGCTAAATCCTAGACAACTTACCACCTAAAAGAGATTCATACTTTAATTGAAGCTGCAATCACAGCTGCACCAGTACTTCTCTTGGAGTTAAATGTAGTGAGTCCTTATTTAAGAGTAGGTTTGAATCAGCCAATCAACACTTGGGGGGATAGGTTTCAATTGTCCAGTGTTGCGGTCTAGATGTGTGGGTGAGTGAAGCTTTGCTGTTGGAGCAATATTTTACAGTAAGAGTAATTGATGCCTGCATTTAAAGGTCTATCTAAGAAGTTTTTGGGGAAGTAGTTCTTAACTTCTATGATCATGGTCACATCATGTTATGTTCTCCTTCATCACTTATCAAAAAAAAAAAAATGTTATGTTCTCCTTCATTGTTTTCAGCCCACACACCCCAAATGAGTTTAATTTATTACAATTCTAGCAATCATTCAGTTTCTCACCTAGTGTTAGTATGCCAACAAGTCAGTTATGCAACAGCCTAGCCTAGGTACATCAGTGAAGTAGTGTGCATCAGTTAAGTGAGTGCAGTAGTTGCCAAGCTGGGAGAATCAGCTTTATTGATCTGGCATGTGCTGATTGTAAATAGGCAGGTGACCTATTGTATTTAAGCATGTGGTGTATAACTCAGTGATTAGTTAGATTAGTTGGCAGTTAATTAGTGAGCTGTCATTAGTTCCAAATTGTAAATTTAAGGATTCAGGTAGCTTTGGATATGGGTCTGCCCTGTTTTTACAGTTAATATTTGTGTTTTAACTACAAAAGTCTGATAAAAATTATTTAATTCTTCTTACCCTTATACATTTATAAAAAAAAAAAAACCCCATACAATTATTGACTATATCTTAGGGTTCGAGCAACAATTTCAGCTACCTATAATTATCCTGATTCTGATTCTCAAAAAAAAAAAAACAAAAAAAACAATAAAGTATCCTGATCCTCTTATTATACTGTGACATTTTCAAATTTCTTTCAAGAAAATCGTCTTGCTTATAATGAAAGAATTAGAATTTGCACTCTGTCAATCCATCATTCATTCTTAAAATGATATCAAATGGTTTATATTGCTAACTATTTTCAAAGTTTGGGATTTTGAATTCTCAATTCCAAATGCCAGGGAATTATAAATGAATTGTTGTCTCCCTTTCTTTGGAGAAACCAATAGCTTCAGTTTTACAATCACGTGGAAACCATGACTTTTATCTTAAAACTTACGTAATATAGTTTTAGCTAAATAAAATTATTTTCATAATTAGTAAAATAAACTAATTTAATAATTTATGAATTGAAATGTTGAATTGTTGAATTTTTTGTTTGCTTGTGTGCCTTTTCATTTTTTGTTCTTTAATCATTTTCTAGGTATAGTTTTTATGATTATTATTCTTGATCCAAAACTCATGGTGTTGGTTAGTCTTAACCATGAGCTATGTCTCATATTATATAGTCTGACATAAACTACCCAATCATTGAAAATGTCATATAATGCTAGCTGAAGTTACTATTTCACTATCCAGGAAATAATTTTGTTGTATTATCTCAAGTTGTAGTATATAGCTAGCTATAATTGACTTAAATATGTTAATTCAGTTTATGTGATTCATATACACCTTCTTTGGATTCAAAATTGATTGCATGTCTAATACTAATCACAATATTAAGTACGATGATATTGGTCTTTATATCCTCTTTGCATGTTGCATGAAGCATGAAGCACCTCTATTGTTACCCGATTATGGTTCCCCATAATGAGCTTGTCTCCTCATGGCTAGCAAGATACTTGCAAAGAGGACGACAATTAATAGCTTCATACAAATTGTTTCAAATTTATGATGCACTGTTCCTTGTCTTTGACTAACATATTAAACTTGTCCCCATGATATTCTTACAAAATATAATGTACATACACACTACCATGTGCAATAAGATTATTTTCATAATATTGCAGCTTAAAGCTTCTGATCCCATAAAACCTTCTGATCCTATATACATATTAATATAGATCCTATGCTCAATATTTGTTCCTCTAAAAATACTGGGATATCTTTATTGTACTTGTGATATGATTGTGTATGAATGTGTGTGTTGTTCTTTAAGATGGCTGCGGAGTTGACAACATGGGATATCTATTGTGAGGCTGTGTTGTGTGACTCTGTACTTGGACACTATATTGGTGGGAATTTGCGTCCTTATCATGCCAATGCGCCCGTGTGGGAGGAGATCACACACCATATTAATGCCCGCAGGGGGAAGGCCTTTACCGTGAGGCGGGTACTTAGGAGGTGGAAGCGTATTCACCAGAATTATCGCAGTGCAATGGCGGGCCGTACCAGATCTTTTCGACCCAGCGTTTCCCCCGTGACCTCTCCAGACCGATTGTCATATGACCCGCCGCAGTAAGGCGGATGCGCAATCGAAGCAATTTAGTGCATGTTCCTTTTGATATACTGCTGACGTATTTTGTTTCCATTATGTTCAGTAGCGTACTTTATTATGGATTACCATGTACTTAACCATGCACTAACTTAGTTGTATTTGTGACCACTTATTCAGTTTACTAACTCATTGCTTCGATCTTCCATTTTTTGTATATCTGGTCACATTGTATATGTAGTAAACCTCGATGAAGGATTTATGTATTACCACTATTTCTTACATTCAATGCATTCTTTTTCGTAGTTGTGTTGGTTTAACTATGGAATATTTTTCATTTTTTGGACCCCTTAAACTTACATGGCACATTAATCTATAGTCCTATTAAGCAATTATTTACATTATTATCTGTCATGAGCTTACCATGTGAGATGTTTCAATTAGATGGCATCTAAATCACAAGACAAAGATGACAAAAAGTGGCCCGCTTATATAGAACATATTTTTATTGAGATCATGTTGGAGGAACAACTTAAGGGTAGCATGCCAAACGGTGTGTTCAAGGGTTCTTTGTGGCCATCAATTACAGCTGAACTTAACCAAAGAACTGGGAAAGACTTTAACTGTAAGCAAGTTTTACAAAAGCACAATAGGCTTCGAACCAAACAACGCAAGTGGAGCCAGTTGCTAACAAAACACACAGGGTTGGGGTGGGATGAGCAAACCAAAACAGTGACTTGTTCTGACGAGGTGTGGCAGAATGTGATTGCGGTATGTTTATTGTTATTTATTAATTATATAACGTATTGCAATTATTTATTTATGCAATTTGTCTCCAAGTTGGTAATATATTCACTGCTGTGTTTAGTGTGCTAATGTTTCCAAGGACATTGCAGGTCAATCGTGGTGCAGCTAACTTAAGGAAAGCGGGATGCCCAGACTACCCATCACTGCAGCATTTGTTCGCCCCTAGTACTGCGACTGGGAACCTGCAGATCTCCTCAAACACTCCTCCCCTGAATAGTGACGAGGAGCGTGCCCTAGAGGAAGAGCTTGCCAATGCCAATGCAAGTGCACCCACCCATTTGGACGATGACTGTTACACCCCTAATTTTGAGAGTTTCCTTGAAACTGGGGAGGATGCTGAGGTTGAGGAGGTAACCCAACGGACGGGAAAATGTCCTATGCAAGATGCAAGTGGCAAGGGTAAGGGTAAAAAGGCATCGAAGAAGTCGGATAGGGTAAGTGAAATGACTGTGGCCCTAAAGGAGTACACCGCAATGTTGAAGGATAGGTATAGTGGTAAACTTGGTAGGTCTACCGGTATATCCGACCAATTTGCTCAATCTATGGTAGCGGGTGATCCTTGTTCACTTCCAAAGGCAATGGATGTGTTGAATTCGTATACGGATCTAAGTAACAAGGCCTATATCAAGATGTCAAAGGTTTTGCAACAAAAGGATAATAGGGTCGTGTTTATGTGTATGCCGGAGGAGAGGAGGAAGTCTTGGATTGAGGATATTCTAAACCCGGAGGAGGATTGAGGAAGAGCAATGTTGCATTATGATGTTTGTTTTTTGGTTTTTATGTATTATGGATTTGGGTTGTTCTATTTAGCACACTAATGTTTCGTATGGATGATACGAAAGTTTATGTTACTTATGAACCTTGAGATGTTTGTATGGTTTATGTTATTGTTGAACTTGGGATGTTTGTATGGTTTGTGTTATATATCATGTGACAGATTTGGATTTTGTTAACGTTGCTTTTTTATAAGTTTATTATGGTGATTGTTGAATTAGGTATTTATATAATACATTTATATGATGCGATGAACTTCTTTTAATAACGGGTGAATACGTTTATTATGTTTATATTATATATTTTTATACGTTTTTGCTAATGTATAGGTCACTTATGGCGTCTGGAAATGACTGGTGGCAGGCAATCCAAGAGTATGACTTCGATGATGCATACTTCAACGACGTTGGCTCCAGCAATGACTGTGAAGACAATGATGATGATTGGACCGATTCGGAGTCCGAACGTGAAGAAGCAGAATTTAATTTAGTGAATCCTATAGTCGGGGAGATGTATGCCTACATGCAGCGGCATTATGACAAACAACCAATGCGAACAAGTGCGTTAACCGGCAAGGCGTATATGGACGAGGTCACTGACGGTAATCCAGGTAAGTGTTACGAAATGTTCCGTATGACACCTGAATTACTGTTACATTTAGTGGACGAGTTGGCTCAACATGGTTACTTGGTGGATTCGGATCGTGGTGAGGTGAATGCCACTCAAGCCGTGGCCATGTTATTGTACATACTTGGACACAACACCCGCTTTAGATGTGTTGCAGACAGGTTTCAGCACTCAACAGAAACCGTGTGTCGGCATTTTTGTCAGGCATTGCGAGCTGTCCACCACTATGCGAAGCATTTAATTAAACCTGATCAGAATGTCACAAGCCTTCCCGAACATCTTCAAGTGAATAAGTACTGGCCATGGTTTGAGGTACAAAACATCCCCTTACTTAACTAACTTCGTATAACAATAAAATAATATGATATTTGGAATGTGCTTGCTAAGATTAATGAAAACTTTCATGTGTAGAGATGTATAGGAGCAATTGATGGAACGCACGTGAGTGCCCGACCTCCTGCAAATGAGACTCAAGCACATAGGGACCGCAAGAGCCAGGTTTCAACTAATGTGCTGTGTGTGTGTAACATGGACATGCAGTTCACATTTATACATGGTGGGTGGGAGGGCAGTGCGAATGACTCAAGGGTTTTCGATGAAGCGATCAGTGACCCGAAGCATGGATTCCCATGGCCACCAACAGGTACTATACATTACTATGACTTCAACTAAAGTGTTTTTATCCTCCACGTCTAAGTAGTATGTTTATGAACAACTTAATTAGTGCTTACTGGTTGTGTGTGTCTGTAGGGTCCTACTACTTGGTGGATTTAGGTCTACCAATTGGCACTAGTTTTCTCCCTCCTCACAAGTCAACTAGATACCATGCGTAGGAATTCCACTCAAGCGGTAGACGGATAACATCAAAAAAAGAGCTGTACAACTACAGGCACTCGTCTTTGCGGATGGTTATTGAGCGGTCTTTTGGAGTGCTGAAGGCCCGCTTCCCCATTCTGAATTTAATGCCAAACTTCAAGCCAATTAGGCAGCGTTACGTGGTTATTGTGTGTTGTGCTCTACATAATTTTATACGCATGAACAATCGGAGTGATGAATTGTTCAGAACAATAGGGGAGAGTGGTGGCGAAGGTAGTGTGACTAATAGCGAAGGTAGTGGCAATACTGGAGCATCAACAAGCTCAGCAACCCAAAGGCATGAACTAGAAATGTCAACTGCATCGAAGAGAGCGATGGGCCAATTTAGGGACAATATCACTGACACAATGTGGGATAATTATGTTGCCCGTGGCAATATCAGATGATTATATCTGGAATGACATGACATGACAACGTGCAGAAATGCTCTTGGCATAATTATGTAACGTAAATCGATTGTATCAATTATTAAAAGATATATGTAATGTAAGGGTTTCAAGTTTCAACTGTTTATGTGTCGACTCTCACCAATGGCAATGAATTCAAAATTGAACACTTTTGTTAAGCAGCCACAACGGTCCCTCCATTCTAAAATAATTTATTACAAATAAAATGCGAATATGCTTTGGTTGAGGGAGAGATGGTTTCAAGTTTGATGTGCTTTTTTTTTTGGGGGTGGGGGGTGGTAGGGGTTTATAAATTTTTTTTTGAGGTATTTTATAATTTAGATATTACAAAGATAACGTTTGGATTTTCCTGTGATTTTTTTTTTCCATTTTTTTGTTTGGGCGGTTTTAGTTACTAAAAATGTTTAACCTTTTTAAATAAATTTTATATGTTTTGGATATTAGGAAGAAAAAGTTTTGATTTTGAGAAAGTTTGTTTTGAAAAAGAATTGCCTTTATATAGAATTCTTTGATGATGCACAAAATTGTAGATGTTATTTAAGAATTAATATTTTTTTTATATTTTACCTTTTGAATACATATAAAACTATGAATATATATATATATATATATATATATATATTCATATTTTTATGAATAAAAAACTCAATATTTTATATGAAACTTGTTCCGGTCTCTCACATCCAAAAAAAATAAATAAATAACTCTATCGAATTCTTCAAGTTTGGTAGCAAGATTTTTTTTTTTTTTTTTTTTAAATATATATACTTTTGGCATGATTTATAAATAAAAAAGATGGGTCCTACTAAGAAAAATCTTGTCTAACAACTTGTATGTTTTTTTAAACACAAAGTTAAGATGGAAAAAGACCCTAGTGTTTGAGTTAGTTTTAAACTCAGCCATGAATATCAGCTTGGTTTGTTTTAAACTCAGCCATCAATATCAGCTTTGTTTGGTAGCAAGAATTTTTTTTTTTTTTAATCTATACTTTTGGCGTGCATAACAAAAGAAGATATATTTACATATGAATGGGCATTAGTTCATTACACATCTAATTATAATATTCATAGCATGAATTGTTGCTTAACAAATGTAATGTACATTATATACGTGACCGTCAATGGTTCATGGCAGACGCAGTTGCGTATGGCAATGACCCCCAAAAACATTAGAGAACACAAAATAAACCCCGAGTACAGTACAAGACAAAAATAAAGCTACCCTATACTTATAGACCTTGTCTTCAGCAATTCGGAGTTTGAGATTACTTTTTTCCCCCTTACGCTTTTCTTTCCTTAGGAGCTCCCATGCTTCTGCTTCCCTTGCATAAGCCTCATCTCTTTCATTTCTTGCAGCTACGGCGTCGGCCTTATATCTCGCAAACCTTTCGTGGACAAGTGGTGCTGTTGCACGGCCACGTGGGCATGTGTTCTTGTCCAACCATCTGAAGAACTTACATGCCTGATCGGAGTCCTGCATACAACATTGAAGGCATATATAAGATGGTCAACAAAGATAGTAAAAAAATGACAAGTCGAATATGTAATGACAATAAAATTGAAGATAGAAACTAACCGGCGCCCGTTGCTGACATCCATAGAACCTCCTACCGAAATTACGGATAGACAAAGAGGTCCTTTCCACACACCGATCCATATCGCACATATGGCCGGTAGAAGTGGACTCATAAGTAGTGGTAGAAGACATGGTTATGGCTTTTCTTTTTCCAATATATCTACACACATATATTATATTCTTGAGATGTTTTCACACCTGTAACCAACACACAAACAACACATCTAGGCTAACCCATCTGCCATAATCAATGTAAACTCTAAAGATGTTGGTTTATATCAAAATGGAAAAGACTGCATAACAGAACCAACACAACCCATACTTCAGATTATAAATGAAGTAGTCATTTAGTTTATAAGCAAACGAAGAACATCCTAATTACTTCCCCCAAAGAAAAAGGATCCTAAATCTTAATTCTTATTTGATTACTTGCCCATCCAATTCCAACTCTAATTATGAATTGTGCACGTTGTCATGTCAAAACCGAAAAAAAAAATAAAAAAATAAAAACCAACCAACCAACCACACAAACTGTACAATGAGGTACCAATTGGACATGACGGACATTTGTAACTAGAACCAACAAAACCAATTACCAAATGTAGGTCAATCATTATTTTGGGCATTTTTTTTTTGGCCTCTTGTAACACCAAATTTTGGAAATGAAGCAAATGGATCCAACAATTATTTCTACAAGAATGAAATTTATGAGGGAATCTGACTACAAATGTTTCCAACATTTATTGATAAAGGTTATGATGAAATTGAATGTTGAAGCAAATGTGGTAAGCATAGAATAACAATATAACAGGTCCTAGGGCTGGTTGGATCCATTGCACACTCCATCACCAATCTTTGATAAAGTGAGACATTTTTCGAAATATACAACTCTACTCTGGTACATACAATATTTTTTAAGTACAACCAATGAGGAGGATTCTAATGTGAAGCTGGTAATTGTCAAGGTATGTCCATTCTTAAGAGACAATCTGCATATCTTACCTTCAAATTGCATTGGAAATAAATCAAAAAGAAAGTCATAGATCTTTCTCACACTTTATTTTGGCTGATCTTCGCAAATGAATGTGTGGGTACATGGCAGTGGATATTACACTTAATTTTCTTAATTCAGGATGTGCTAATGAATCATTGTGATTGCTGTTTTGTTATGCAAGTTGTAAGGATTTTGTTGTAAAATTAACTGCTAAGATTCAACTGCTTATGTGGAGTCTTTCAGTCATCAATGCTAATCCTGTAATACTTCCCCCCGTCCCCCCAATATTTTTATGTATTAGGTACCTGGAGATTAGGTGCAAAATTTTATTGGATGCAGTTCACCTTAACTTACATTTTGGCAACATATCATAAACCCCAGCTGACCCTGTTCACCATGAATTGTAAATTTTCATTATCTTTTGTTTATGTTGACTTTTGACTGTGGAGGCATTCGTGACTG
Source organism: Quercus glauca (assembly GCA_023736055.1). Taxonomy (NCBI): domain Eukaryota; kingdom Viridiplantae; phylum Streptophyta; class Magnoliopsida; order Fagales; family Fagaceae; genus Quercus; species Quercus glauca. The sequence continues at coordinate 93,837,833 of CM043316.1, read as the reverse complement.
TTTAATATAGGTCCAAGTAACTTGGAACTGGTGTATTTGATAACTCAGGGAGTTGGTAGGTACTACAAGGATGAATTGAGGTGATGATTGGGAACAAGTAGTGCTAGGCAATATGCCTGTCCTACAAGAGCTACACAGCACCACGGGCTTCTAAAAGGATTGTCTCCCCAAATATTTTGTTGATAGCTGGTGTTTTAGGTATTCCACTTGGTAAAATTAAAAAGAATTTAGTTTTATGGTCTCCCTTATGACTTAACAATGGCCTTTGCAGAGATTAAAATGCACATATCCAAATTTTTATTTCTCTTGTGAAGATAATCTGTTTTGCCTGGTTAAGTGCTTATTAAAATGCTCTTTATTTTCTTCTTATTATTTGTTATTGTTCTTCTCTGGTTTCCTTCACAATCTAGCCTTGGTTCTCTTGTCATGAAAACAGGAGGAACCGGGCAAAAGGAAGCTTTCAAGAATAGAATTTCATAATTTGGTAAAAGCAGGTAGAATGCAATTATATAGGCAAAGGCTAAGAACGTGAGAGTGGTACACATGAGAAGTGTCAAGACCCCATACAAACCTTAATCCTAAGAGGAAATCCACTAATCAGCAAAAAGATGACACACCAAGTGCATTCGTAAACAAAATTCATGTATTCAGTGATATTGAAGCAGCAAAGTAACAAAAAAAAAGTGTTGATTTATTTACATGCCTTAGTCGAAATTTGCCTAGGGATTCTTCTAAGAGCTCGGCGAGATGAACTTTGAAGAACCGACCTGCAAAACCCAGAACATTTTTCTCAAAATCCAAATGCAAAACACACAAATCAGCGAAATAAAATAAGTGAGAGAGTACAGGACTGTCGAGTTAGCACCGTCTTGGGTCGGAGGAGACCGGCCGTGCCAAAATCGGAAAATGGGTACTGTTTCTTATGCTCGTCGGCGCCGCTGGGTCACGACGGAGGAGATGGCGCCGCCGTGTTCGTGTTCTTCCTCTTTTTTTCTTTTTTTTTTTCCTTTCTTTTCTGGGTTCGGTCTCCTTGTTCTTCCTCTTTTCTTTTTTTTTCCTTTCTTCTCTGGGTTTGGTCTCCGTCTTCTTCTTTCTTCTTCTTCTTTTTTTTTTTTTTCACTGGGTTCGGTGGGTTGGGCTCTTCCTCTTCTCTGGGTTTGGTCTCCGTCTTCGTCTTCTTCTTTCTTCTTCTTTTTTTTTTTTTTTTTTTTTTCACTGGGTTCGATGGGTAGTCTTCAAGGTAAGGGAGGTTGGGCTCTTTTTCTGGGTTCGGTTTTTCTGATTTGGGAGAGTGACAGGGCTGAAGGGAAATGGGAAATGGGAAATGGGAAATGAGAAATGAGAAGTGATGGGAATGGCAAGGCGCGGGTAACAAAACAGAAAGTCTCTGAGCAAATGACAGAGCTGGGCCCCCCAAACAGTGTCAAAAATTGGTGAGTTATGGTATTTTGGTGACAAGCCAAATGGGTATTAAATGTGAGTGATGGGTGATGAGTGATGAGTGATGGGTGATGAGTGATGGGTGATGAGTGATGGGTGATGAGTGATGGAAATTGAGTGACGGAAATTGAGTGAGCAAAAATGTTTGGCCAAACAGGCTCTTAACATTTTGTAATGGCGAGGAAAACCAAGAATGAAAGAAAGATATTGCATCCATTTAAATGTTAAAGTTGAAACATCCACTTTTGTCTTCTCCTTCATTCAAATTGATTCTGTTGCAATGTCGGCAATGTGTGTATGTGCTCAGTTTGGTGCCTTGAAATACTGAAGCAATTTGTGGAAATAATTGGTTCACTTTGTAGCAGATTAAGGCACCTTTTCTGTTGGACCCTTAGGCTTTACTCCTTAGCTGTTACAATTCAATAGAACTGTGCCCTGCCCTGCGTCATTTGCTATGCCTACCTGATCTGATGACTTTACCGGTAGAAACTAAGTCAATTTTTTCAACCATGTTTGAAAATGGCTTGAGATGTAAGTGGAGGTGAATTGATTGCTAGCAATCAGCAATGCATCATTTAAATAAATTGTGAGATAGATAGAAATAGGGCTGTCCACGGGTCGGGCCGGGTCGGTTTTGGACCCAACCCGGACTCGACCCGCCGGCGTCGGGTGAAGGGTGGAGGAACCCGGACTCGACCCGCCGGAAGCATCGTTCGAGTCGGTTTCGGGTGAGGGTGAACATCGGTCGGGTCACCGGAATAAAGAAAGCATCAAAATCTGGAAAAAAAAAGTCGCCGGAGCCTGGAAATCTCACCGGATTCTGGAAATATTCGCCGGATTCTGCATTTTCTCGCCGGATTCTGCATTTTTTGGCTAAAAATTGATGGGACTTGGCCGGATCTCCTCGAATCTAAGCTCGACCTCGCCGGATCTGCTCGAATCTAAGCTCGACCTCGCCGGATCTACTCGAATCTAAGCTCGACCACGCCGGATCTCCTCGAATCTAAGCTCGACCTCGCCGGATCTGCTCGAATCTAAGCTCGACCTCGCCGGATCTACTCGAATCTAAGCTCGACCACGCCGGATCTCCTCGAATCTAAGCTCGACCTCGCCGGATTCTGCATTTTTTGTATAGAACATCGGTCGGGTCGAGTGGCTCGGGTTTTGGAGAAGAAAACCGCCACTCGACCCGCCGGCGTCGGGTCTTGGGCGCGGCAACCCGTAACCGACTGACAGGAGCGTCAGTTCGGCCTGAAATCGGGTGGAGATCGGGCGGTTTGGTCGGTCCGGCGGGTGTGGGTCGGGTCTGAACACCCCTAGATAGAAAGATAGATAGTGGGGCCGGGAGGGAAAGTTAGATTCAAACCACAGATATAACGTACCATAAATCACAAATAACACTATTACTATTGAGATGTCACTTGTACTCTCGAAAGACATCACATCATGTAATGAGTGCCAACTATGAATAGTTCCATTTGAGGAAGCAAATATAACGCTGAAATTAGAATCATAAAGAGTTTTTTTTTTTTTTTGAAAAAGCATGGAACGCTCTCTCTCTCGGGAAGAACATGAGGAGCTTGCTCGTAGCACTAAGAAAGTAAAGGATGTCAACCATGTGGGTTATTGTGAAGGCCCAGGCTCGGGATCATCATCTCCAAGTCATGCTGGGGGTGCTGGTAACCATAACACCTCGTTCAAAGATAAGCTACTGGGTGAAATACCCGGTGCTTACACGCAGGCTTTCAGCTTTGATGATCTCATGGACGACGATGGCGAGTCGGATGAGGAAGTTGAATCACTCCGGCAAGGTGTTATTGCTGTGAAGTTTGATAAGGATTTTAAACAGAGGATTCGTAGACCGTGGGCGAGAGCTTTGATTGTTAAGGTTTATGGTAGAACTGTTGGATTAAACTTCCTTCAAGCCAAGTTGCTGTCTCTTTGGAAACCAGCTGGGAGGATGGATTGTGTAGACTTAGAACATGGATTCTTCCTTACGAGGCTGTCTTTGAGAGAAGACTTTGAGAATGTTCTTAAGAAGGGTCCATGGTTCATTGGGGAAAATTTTCTTTCAATCAGACCATGGGAGCCAAATTTCAAGCCTGATTCAGCTAGCGTATCATCCATTGCGGTCTGGGTTAGACTGAATGCATTACCTATTGAATATTATAATGCTAAGGCGTTGCAACACATTGGCAAAGCCTTAGGCAATGTCCTAAGAATTGATACCTTTACTGCATCAGAGTCTAGAGGAAGATTTGCTAGATTATGTATCCAAATTGATGTGGATAAGCCTTTGATTACAACCATTTTGATTGGGAAACTTGAACAACGGGTTTTGTATGAAGGCATCCAGAGATTGTGCTTTGAATGTGGAAGGGTTGGGCATAGACATGAGAGTTGCCCGTACATTATTCGCCAGGAGGCACCGTGCAAGACGGTGGAGGAGGATGAATCGGGCTTGGGAGGAGTTAGCTCACACAATATGTGTGATGCTGACGAACCAAGGACTGAGGGGGGGACCACAAATGTGCTGCATGACACTGAGCAAGGGAGTGCGCATGAAGAGGTGTATGGTCCTTGGATTGTAGTGGCTCGGAGGAAGAATGGGACAAAGTCTCATAGGAGTGGTGGGACCTTTGCTGAAAATAGGAATGTTTTTGCCTACAAGAGCAACGGAAATGTGGAGACAACGAAGAGGACTTGGATTCGTCAGTGTGAAGAGAATGTTGTTATGCCTAGTGGCCCTCCTCGTGAAAGCAAAAGGAAGTTATCTCCTATTAGGCTTGTTGACAAAGCCCAATTGGAGAAGTCTATTCAAAAAATAGGGGCGGGGCCTAATTTTGAAATGCAATCTGGTATGTCCCAAAGCCCAAGCTTGAATGGACCCAAGTTTGCTGCAACACGGGGGACATCGGCCCAGGGTTTACTTAAGCCCAATTCGGTGAAGGGCAAGAAGGTGATTGCCCGTGCAAGGGCTTCTCAATCTACTCAAGCTGGTGCCGCTGAAGCTTTTGAAGTCAAAGCTTCCCCTATTCATTTAAACAAAGGGGTTGCTACGCCAGAGAGGATCAGTGAAGAGACCAGCAACGAATTCTCCAAGCCGAGGAATGCAAGTAGCTGCCAGCGTGATGCTGCCGCCGGATCAAGGGTGGGTGATCAGCTTGGAGATCGGAGTGGGGGTAACGTTGGAGAGTGTCCAAGTGAATTTTCGAGCAACCCCAATTTGGAGTTTAGGACGGATCATCACCATTGTCAAGCCAGCAGCGAAATGGATACAAAATTTCAAGCTAACAGTGGATTACAGGTTACTCATGGCCTCACAGGAAATGGGTCTGGGAGTGGTGAAGCACACGGGGATCTTGTTATTCAGAAAGAGCCATATGACGTGGTCCGGATGGATTTTAAGGGCAAAGGTGATGGTGGGTCCTTCGTTTGATGAGTGCCGTTTTCTTTAACTTTATCAAGTTTCCTCATGAATGTTATCATTTGGAATTGTAGGGGCGCTCTGAAGCCCTTTTTTCAGAATCGCATTTTGGAGTTGGTCCAAAATCATAATCCTGCAATTTTGGTTGTTATGGAAACTCGGGTTGGGGGAGATAGAGCAAGGGAAATAACGGATAGGCTTCCCTTTGATGGAGCTGTGCACACTGACACTATAGGGTATGCTGGTGGGCTGTGGGTGTTGTGGAATTCAGAAAGGGTTGAGGTGTCTCCTTTGGCCACTACTGAGCAGGAGATTCACACTATGGTGAAGGTATGCTTTTCTAATGCTTGTTGGTTACTCTCTGCTGTGTATGCTAGTCCTAGAAGTGCTGAGAGGCACATTTTGTGGAATAATCTTATGAATGTAGCTGACCTTCATAATATGCCTTGGGTTATTGCGGGGGATTTTAATGAACCCTTGGTGGATGGTGATAAATTTGGGGGGAGAGCAGTGAGTGTTAATAGGTCATTGCTGTTCAAAGAGTGTTTGGATAAATGTAGTATGATTGATATTGGGTTTGTGGGTCCTCGTTTCACTTGGACAAATAGAAGGGAAGTGCAGGCTCTGATTCAGGAAAGATTAGACAGGTACTTTGTCAATCCCAGCTGGTTTTTATTGTATCCAGAGGCTAGAGTTACTCACCTTACTCGATGTCATTCAGATCACTGTCCTGTTTTATTAGAGATGCAGCCGGGTATAAGAGGTGAAAAGAAAAGACCTTTTAGATTTCAATCTTGCTGGCTGCTGGATGCTACTTTCCCAGACATTGTTTCTTAGGCTTGGGGAGGTGCAAACTATCTTGTGGATGCCATTGATACTTTCACCAAGAAAGCGATGGTTTGGAATAAGAACCATTTTGGAAACATTTTCAAAAAAAGAAGAACCTGATGGCTAGGATTAATGGTATTCAAAAAGCTATTGCCACCAAGCCTTCTAGGTTCCTTCTTAATTTAGAAGATGAGCTTTTACGGGAGCTAGACTTGGTGCTTAATCAAGAGGAGGAGCTTTAGGCTTTAAAATCTCGGGTGAATTGGATGATTCAGGGGGACCGAAATACAGCTTTTTACCATGTATCGACCTTGGTGAGAAGGAAGAGAAATCAGATTATTGCTATTAAAAATGCAGTGGGGGAGTGGATTTATGAGGAAGGGGACATTAAAGAGTTCATTAGAAGTGGTTTCAGTGATATCTATTCTACATCTCATGTGGCTGTGGCTAGGGTTGATCCTATCACCACTCGATGGCAAGCTAGATTTTCTGAGGTGGAGAGAGATAACATAAGTGGAGGGGTTAATGAGGAGGAAATTAAGGCAGCCCTATGGTCCTTGAAACCCTTTAAAGCCCCGGGCCCGGATGGCTTACATGCGGGGTTCTTTCAAAAGTTTTGGCCGGTGGTGGGGAACTCAGTGGTTGAAGAGGTTAAAAAGATTTTTGTTAGCAAGAAAGTCCCAAATTATTTGAATAGAACCCTTATTGCCTTGATTCCTAAGATCCAAGGGCCGGAGACTTTAGGTAATTATAGGCCTATAAGTTTGCGCAACACGGTGTATAAAGTGGTAACCAAGATTATTGTGGCGAGATTGAGGCCTTACTTGGACAAGCTCATATCCCCTATGCAAACAGCTTTTGTGCCGAGTAGAAAAGGGGTGGACAATGTCATCATTGCTCAAGAGATTATTCACTCCTTAGGGAAAAAGAAAGGGAGAACGGGGTATATGGCCTTAAAGATAGATTTGGAGAAGGCGTATGACAAGTTGGAATGGAGCTTCATTCGGGATATGCTCATAAGGATTAATCTTCCTAATGATCTTATTGAAATCATAATAAGCTGTGTTACAACTGTTTCTACATCCATTTTATTTAATGGTGAGGTTCGAGACCCGATTTTCCCTTCGAGGGGAATAAGGCAAGGTGACCCTTTGTCCCCCTACCTATTCCTTATTTGCATGGACTTTCTAGGTCAACTTATAGAAGAGAAATGTAATATGAAGGTGTGGCAGCCAGTTAAAGCTTCTTAAAGTGGGTTGGGGTTTTCTCACCTATTTTTTGCGGATGATCTCATTTTCTTTGCTAAAGCTGATTGGGTTAACTGTTCAGTTATAAGAGACGTCTTGGATGATTTTTGTAGCATATCCGGGCAAACAGTGAGCGAAGCAAAGTCGAGAGTTTATTTTTCTCCAAATGTTGATAGAGATACTAAGGAGTTGCTTTGCGATATTCTTGGATTTGCTTCCACCCCGTTTTTGGGAAAGTATCTCGAGTTTCCTCTAAAGCAGCCGGGATCCTCTTCACAAGATTACAATTTTATTCTAGATAGAGTTAAGCAAAAACTCTCCAGGTGGAAGGCAAATATGTTATCTTTGGCGGGGCAGTCAGTTCTCATTCAATCTTCCTCGGCGGCCATACCGTCATATGTCATGCAATGTGCTTATCTTCCAGGAAGGATTTTGGAGGGAGTTGATAGAGTTAATAGGAATTTTCTTTGGGGATCTTCTGATTCAGCTAAGAAAGTCCATTGTGTTGGATGGGATAAGGTGACAAAGTCTAAAGAGGAAGGGGGTCTTGGTTTGCATTCAGCTAAGGGTAGAAATATTGCTCTTTTGGCTAAGCTGAATTGGAGATTTCAAACTGAAGCTGAAACTCCTTGGGTCAAGGTGTTGAAGATGAAGTATTGCAATCAGAGGAGGAGATTTGCTACAAATGCTAATAGTCTCCCTTGTTCTTCCATTTGGTCGGCTATGAAGAGAGGTAGAGATACTTTCAACAAGGGGAGCAGGTGGCTGGTTGGGAAGGATAGTTGTTTAAATGTTTGGCATAGTAACTGGATAAATGGGGGTTCTCTTAGAGAGCTTATCCACGGACACATTACCCAAGAAGCTAGTTGTCTTGAAGTTAAGGATATTATATTTGACATGGGGTGGGATTGGGGGAAAATTCCTTTTGAAATTCCTTTTGAAATCAAAAGGCTGATTCAAGCCATTCTAGTGTCTTACTTGAGTAGAGGAGCTGATAAGTTGTTTTGGGCTGGTTCTCCTAAAAGCACTTTTGATTTGAGAAGTGCTTATAGGCTTGCTATGGGGTTTGATTCAATTAACTCTTTCCCAGCAAGTTGGATTTGGAAAGCGGAAACTCTCCCAAAAATTAAAACTTTCCTTTGGAGATGTGCTCATAATATTATTGGAGTTAAAGTTTGTTTGGAGAGAAGGGGTATAACTCAAGATATTGGTTGTCCAGTCTGTCAAGGAGGATCTGAATCCATTCTTCATGCCTTAAGGGATTGCACTCAGCTGAAGTGTGTGTGGAATCAGCTAGGAATCTCCTCTTTGAATCATGATTTTTGGAGGAGTGACCTTCAGAGTTGGCCGTCTTCGAATGGGAGGATGATGAGCAGTCTTTGTGATTCTCAACCTCCTTGGAAAATTGTATTTCCAATAGCTATATGGAATATTTGGAAGAGCAGGAACAATTTGGTTTTCAACAGGAAGAACAGGAATCCGAGCCTTGCTGTGGAGATTGTGAAGCAAGCCTTGGAGTTTTATCATTGTGTTGCTTCCCCAAGGCTGCAAACTCGTAAAGTGCTGAAGGACATTCGATGGGAGAGACCGCCACAAGGCTGGGTGAAGTTGAACACTGATGGTTCAGTCAATGGGAGCTCCGGTTTGGCAGGGTGTGGAGGTGTGATTAGAAATGATGAAGGGCAGTGGATTGTTGGCTTTTGCAAGTGTATTGGCATCACCAGTTGCTTTGCTGCAGAATTATGGGGGCTAAGGGAGGGTCTTATCTTGTGTTGTAATCTTAATATTACTTCTCTTGAGATTGAGCTTGATGCCAAAGCTATTGTGGACATTTTGAACAAGCCGGACTATGTAAATGATATTATTTCTCCTATTCTGGAGGACTGCAGGCTGTTGGCTTCCCGCATTCCTCAGTTTCGTGTGAAGCATTATTTCCGCCAGGCGAATAGATGTGCGAATAGCCTTGCTAGAATGCGTGTTATGTTAGATAGTGGTTTTTCTTCTTTTCATAGTCCGCCTGTGGACCTTTTGGATGTTTTTGAGGATGATCTCAATGGGGTTTTTGTTTCCAGGCTGTGTCCTGATCCTGTTGTTCCTCCTTAGTTGTTTTTAATGAATCGTCTTTTACCAAAAAAAAAAAAAAAGAGTTTTTTTTTGGTTTGAAAAAAAAAAAAAAAAAAATCTTCATATAAACTTTAGAAGCAATGATAAAGACTCTCACAGCTCTATCATAGTCCATTCATGCCTCATCTTAACGTGAGAAATATTTCCCTCTGCTTATTGACACATCAATTTGCATCTCGAAAGCAATATTTAAGACGGGGTTAAGGAATCCTGCCCATGAACTTTTTGCAATCGGTCACAAGAGAAAGTAGCACTGTAAAGTTAACACCATGTCAACAACCACCTTAGCATCTAACTCCATTTCTAAATTGGAATTATAAGAGCATTCATTTTTAATAGGAAAGCAACAAGCTAGATTGATTTAGTCTATAACGTTGTAATTAGCGATTACTTTCTACTATCAAGATATTAACAGAAAACAAAACTTATGGCATAACAGAAATCTGGGCCAATATCAAATATGAAACATGTGCTAGGACAAGATTATGATGTTATTTGGATCCAGATTCTTAGTTTTAACTTTGAAGATAACCTATAATATCAGTTCGAAGATAAGCCAAGATTAGGTATTGATTTTACTTACTCTCAGTCATGCAGAAATGTTGTCTTAATGCGATCAAAATTATTCATACTGTCAACAAAGTCTAGCTCAACTGGCACCTTATGCTATAAGTCTTAAATGTAGTGTAAGGTCGCGACTTCATGACCCATTGAATGCATAACTTACATATATTCCTGGAACCAGTTTCTTAGCCTTAATTAGATCACATTCACAATGCACACCATTCAAATGCCAACGATGGAAACAAAAATCTGGTCAAGTAAACAGAGGATATGAGACAAAAACAATACAACATGAAGCTTTTTCTTTACTTTCATTCATGGCCTTCGGCCAAAAAGCTCTGTTCACTAAACAAAGCTTTCTTTCTTTTTTTTCTCTTTTTCTTTTTCCATTTTTTTACCCTCAAACTTTCTCTACAAGTGGCTTTCAGCTTTGAAAGCCCAAGCAACCTTCCCACCCAATTTCTCATAATATTGGGCAAAGTGGAAGGAGACACTACACCTAAGGCTTGTGACTTTTACATGAAACCTTTTTTTCCTACAATAAACCCTAGAAAATTACAAGCCCAAATTGAACAACCGACCAAAAAATTAACCCAAAAAAGAAGGGGAAAAAACAAAAACTAAAGCTGCCTATTTTTTACAGACATTCCTTTCCAGGAATTGTTACTCATAAAGAAAATACTGAGCACACGATCAACCAATGAGAGTTTCATTTCCCCAGAGCCAGTGCACTGCCCCTCACCTTCCTCCTCACTACTGAAAAGGGTTTGGTCTGAGCAGTCAAGTGATGCTCCACATGCTAAATTATACGACTGACATGCTGAGTGGCATACACGAAGCCTGTCATCACCATCGTTGTCACACTTCTGGATCGAGATCTGGTAAATATCCAAACTTTTTTAGCCAAGCAGATATAATGACCAATTAAGTGTTTTAAAATAGCCAAAAATAAAAAAATGAAACTATCTATATGAATATGTACGCAGGAGTGTAAAGCTACAAACAACAAGAAATCCTAAAGCCCTACAAGTAAAACAAGGCAATAGTTATTAAAGATGCAACTAGAAATATATGGTATTCCGCGCACATTAGAGAGCCATTTAGAGGCCACACACACGTATATAGATGAGCTGAATTAAAGCATACAAGGGTGACACAATTTTTCATATTTAAAAGTGAGATATTCAACTAATTTCATCTTCATTAAGAAACCAGTGATGCCACTATGTGAACCTCTGTAAAACGTGACAGGAGGATTTGGCATAAACTAAAGATGATCACAACCATAATACCTGCTTGATTTTATGGGTGGTATGTAAAGTGAAACTTTTGTCCATTTGAGTTTATGCTAAAAAGTTCTTCCATCTACTAGCCAAAACTTATCGCATGATTAGATTCGTAAAAATAAGGAATAAGCTCTTCCACAGTTGATTTTATGAGTTGTTTTGTTGAGTGAGGTCATGTATGTGTGTATGCTGCAAGGTTCTTTCATGAACCAAATAAAACCAGAGAGAGAGAGAGGCAACTCACCCAGCACGCAAGGCGCTTAGCTGCTGCATCACAGTAGCTGCTGCCAATGAAATTAAATAACTTCCTGGCACCACCAGGGAACAATCGGTGGTAGTTGGGCTTCACAACTACTTCCTCTAGCTGCTGCAGTATGCTAGGTTCACTAGGTGCACAGTGCTGTCCAGATATATCACTTTCGAGCACATTTTTACAAACTAAAAGACTAGAGGAGAGCATGGAGCTGTTTTGGCATGTGTAACCTGCATAGTCTGAACAACGGAATTCACAGACTCCATTATCACAGACCCCTCCATGAAGGCTGCATTGTTCATCGCAAATGGCTGCATATTATGCCAAAGAACAATGTTAATAGACTACAGAACTGATTGCAATAATATAAAGAAATAGCATCATGTGCATGCAAGGATAAAACAATGACGCTTATGAAGCCAGGAAAGCTGGTCCAAACCCCTTCACCTGGCTTGTGTTTATGTGAAAAAACTGTGCCACCGCACTTGAGTTGGCTATGGTTATGATACATGCAATGGTTGAACTATGAGCTTTGAGATAGAACTCATCTCAAAGGTAAGCTCAACTCAAATCAACTGACCCTTACACTACGGATAGGTAATCATCCTTTAAAAGTTAGCCATTCTTCCAACAGATCTGTGCCTTAAGACACTAACAAATGTTGCAAGATAAATTTCAGAAGTCCCTGGAATGAAGTGGGTCTCATCTTTATCTGTAACTTAAGTAACAATGGCCTCAACATTGATACAGAGTTTCCCTTATACGAGCCAGTGCTATGGACGGCATTGCCATCATTATTTGTTTTCCCCCATAAACAGAATGACTTTTTGAGAAAGGATGATTTATTACTAATAATAACAACCATGAAAAAATGAAAGCCACCAAAAGTAGGTTCCTTGTAGTTTCACCATAATTAAACAAAGAAATAGTCAGCAAAATAGATTATTTCTTTACCAGTGGAGCAGTCAATGCCTGTGTATCCGTTTTCACATTTACAAACCCCATTAAAGAGGCATTTGCCATGCCCATTACAATTGCTTGGGCAGGTTCCTGTAAAAAAGAGCAATTTAGAGTTGAAAGCAAATCAAAGATAGCTGAGAAATGTGGAAAAATAATATTACATTTTGTATAGTGACTACAAAGTAGGAAAAGAGAGAAATAAAAGCTCACGTTGACTACAATCGTGACCATGAAACCCTAGAAAGCAATGACACATTCCATCAACACAGTCTCCATTGAAAGTACACGAATTGGGACAATGCCCAGATCCAACAACTGGGCCTGTACTACATAGCTCATGGTATGCAGGGCAGATCAATTCACCTACAGACAGACATCAAAATTTATTTAAAGATGTCCGGGAAGAAATAGATTCTGTGATATAAACATTCAGTACATAGAACAGTATAATTACCATTAAAGCCCAAGAATTGAATTGGTCCACCAGCTTCTGGACATACTTTCCACATACCATCCACGGCAACCTGAAAAGTATATTATTAGAATTACAATGGGAGAAATACTGCAGTAAAAGATAGAAAACAATTAAATCCAAAAATGAATCTTCGCCCCACTAATTGCTGTAAATAGCAGGAGCAGTTGTGGCCTTCTTTATATTTATTTTTATCCAAGTCATCACATAGAAATTTGATGGATTTCTGCTAACTTGGAAGCTCAAATCATCAGAACACAGTTGAAACACTTAATTCACTCCCATGACCCATGCCTAACTCCCCTCCTTCAGTCTTCACACAGTTGTTCTATTTTCATAAGAAACTCTTGCACTGCAAATGCAGGATTGTATATAATCATGTGTAACTTTGATATGAACTTCAATCCCTATTTATGGACGTGCATTTAATTCAAAGTTCCCCAATTTGTCCAAGGAGGGGTTTTTGCTATCATTGACAAGCCCACCTATTTAGGTTTAGATACACAGAAAACTGGTGTGGACATATGGAAAGGCAACCTGCATCAAACCAGGAACAAAAGAACGCTAGACAAAATGCAGTCACCATCAAGCTACCTATTCTTGAGGACTAATTTTGACAACTTCCTATGTCAAGCATTCTAGGATCTAATTAAGCTTTCATTTGTAATGGCAGCTGTACTTTCACAATAAACAAAATAAGCTCATCCAAACACACATTCAAAGTTCTGTCTATATTTTATTTGACCTTATCTCTCCACAGCAGTGACAGAAGGCTCGAACATAGCATCAAATCCGACAGAGAAATCAACATATAGGGCTTTCTGTTTAGTTCATAGTTTTTTAAGTGCATTGTAGATACTATATATATATATATATATATATATATATTGAAGCTCCAAATCATACCTCTAGTGAGTTATTACTGCACCTGTGCTGATAACAACCATTTCCTTGGGTCATAGTACCACGTACAAACCCTGTACGCACTAATGATGAGGCCATACACCTAGATTTTGAAAAGAGAAAATTCATGAACAATGGTACATAAGGTTTAAACTACATTATATAGCATATCAAGCTTTATAGAGCTAGTTGAGAAAGTTCCAACCACAAATCTGACCTAGAGTTACCCCCCCGCACTTCACCCAGCATTCTGTCCGGTGTTCGTGCACTGTTAGTGTCTGTACATGATCCATCAGAGTAAGCAACAAAGTACGTACAATAATCAGCCAACGAGGACTGCCCACCTGCAATTGTAGATTCAAAAAGATAACAGAACTTTACATTAGTGATCCAAACTGACCAATTGGCCAACTGATATTGAAATCCATAAAATGAATCACCATATGCTTTGAAATGAAGAATGCATGGATTTAATTTATTCGCATACCACCAAAAGAGTTAGGGGTACTATCATCAATGATACCAACTAAAAGATTTCAATATTGTCAGGTCAGTGGAAATGATGACCATCCAACCCCCTAGCATCAATATTTTGGTAAGTTACAACTTTTGCATAGAGAAGGGGTACCAGACACTTCACAATGCTTTCAATTAGAAATTGGTAGCACTAAAGCTATACTCTTTTATCTTAAGTATATACAAGATCAAGAATAATTTTTTCAGTTCCATAGAAACCTAGATATTATTTTGTTTGTCGTTCATTATACAGGGCATTGGGTCATATTTATTCTTGAAGGGTTCTACATCAAATTATCAAGCAAAATTCCATCTTTTCTTTTTCTTCTTTTGGTTATTCCAGTTGATAATTGTATGCGTAAAACAAGGCACAATGAGCAGTTGATGAGTATATTATCACTACATGTGAGGTAAATGACAAATAAGACCACACCTTTGTTAGCCTGCGGAAAGTAACGAGCCCACTGAGGTAGATCTCCACTATAACTTACGATAGGGCAGTAACCCTCAGCCTCCCTGTTATATGTACAGCCTGACAACTGTGTTGTGTTGCAATGGTATGCCCCCTTCCAGAGATTGCAAGGGGAGGTGACAAATTCAGTTCCTTGGTTGCGACCCCAATCAAGACGGTCTGCCATACTATAATTAGCCTTGTACCATCCACTATCTTCTAATAAAGCAAGTGTCATTTTTGAAACTACTGATCTTGTATCCACTGAACCCGTCATAATTTCATTCATCAGCAGTCTTTTTTCCCAGTGAGATCCTGCAAGCAAGTTGTTAAACGATTAATCACATATTCAATTTCATCAAATGAGGTATGTGTCAAAACATAAAAGATGCTGCTGTCCTAATTACTTCCCTATATTTTAAAAACATTAAGCTCACATCAACCAACTAAATGTCATCCTCCATAAATATCGTATTTTCTATGACAAAAAGGTTTTTGGATAACTTATGCACCAAAATGTAAACCACTTCTGCAAGATTCTGGGACAAACTCCATAAGAAAAGAAATAAAAGAAAACCTGATGTGCCGCGTCCTCCTCCATCTTCTAGCTCTAAACCAGTAAAATTCTCAGAAAATGCCTGCCATGAAACATTCATAAATCATATAGAGGAAATTTAAATTAACAAAACATCAAACAAAATTCCATTCAACAATGTGGATTAATAAGCAAGAGATTAATTCACTGCATCATAAAAAACATTGACAATTACCCCATAATGATATCGGGAGTGCATGACAACGCGTGGAAGCACCACACGTGTCGCTATCCGTCCAAGCTTTTCATCCATAATTTGTTCTGTAACCTGTAATGCCAATGAACCTTTAGATTTAGAAGACTACAAGTATAACAATAGACATTAATGGTCTTTCATACTGAAGACCGAAAAGACAAGAAATATCTATAAACTAAAGGAACAAAAACGAAGGTTCCATAGCATTCATTTTCAGGCAAGCATATAAGCAACACTTAAGGCTTTCATTTTCCAAGTTCATATTTTAATTTTTAAAGTAACTTCATGTCAAAATGCAAGAATAAAACTTTATTAGAATGCTGACCCAATGCCATTGTAATTATCATAAAAACCAACAACTAAGCAGAAATTTTAGGTCAAAATTTATTGTATTTATTTCATAAAGCTGCATATGAGTGGTTGACAAAATATCAAAATTTTCTATTTAATTGACCATATCAAGGCAAATGTGCTAAGAGTGTTAAGGCACAAAAATCAGGTTATATTGGCAAGAGGACTTATCAATTTCTTGCAAATTCATTGCATCTTGCTTACTTGAATATGGCAAATGAAGAAACCTTTTTTTTTTTTGGGCAAGTAAAATTGTAGATATCAAGTTATCAACTACCTGGGCATGTGTGGTAATTACTCCAATTTACTATTTGAAAATGTGTGGATCAAAAACAATACAAATTAATTTTCTTGTCTTTATCTCTCTATTGTGGATCTAAAATTACAAGTACAGTTTACCTGACTACGTCGTCTTTTCCTTTCATCCCTAAAATGAGCAAAGGCATGGGGATCAAAACCAAGAACATGCATAACCTGCAACAGATCAAAAACATGTTGAAGAGCACAAACACTATTTCCAATACTTATCGAATTTAATATATACAACCAAATGACCTCATGTATGAGAGTGGCTGAAAGTAAAGTCTCTGCTTCAGCTGTCAAATGGCGAGGAGCAACATTCACGTGTCCTACAAAAAAAAGAACCATTGGCTCCAATTTCAGACTTCTATCACATGCAACAGTTAGATAAAACTCCAGACCAAAAGATGCCCCCATAAAAGAATTACCAGCAATAGCACGGCCCCATTGATCACGTTCACATGCTACTGCCCACGCAAGAGTGTTGCCAGTGGTAGGTCTTGTAGTCACCAAAAGAACCAAGTCAGCATCAGCAACACCATCTGAGGAAAAGCAGTGAATAAACAGAATGTTAGTTAATTAGCAACATAACAAGAAGCACCAGTAGAAACCAGAAAGGTATAAGCTCCACAAAAGTTACTCAATTGCGATGAAGATACCTTCAACATATTCACGTGGAAGCTGTACTCCTCCATCTTGTCCACAGGCAGAATATCCACTTAACCGCAGATTCCCTTTCACAGGCTCAACAGAGAGGGCTCTCCTGAACCAGTCCACTGTCTGACCCAAAGCCTGCAATAAGTTGCTTTCAGAGGATAAGTTTTCCTGTTCAATGAAAAACTCTCCGAAAGAGTGATGTAAATGACAATGCCCATGGCCATACAGTGATAGAGCAAGGACATGAATCATTGCACAAAGAAAACTGATACAACCTTCATCAGAATTTAAAGCGCAAAATAAGAGTAACTAATCAAAGAACAAAATCAAACCTTGCGAAGACGATGCTTTTTGTCCTCCCCAGAAATATCATCCAAGGTGCAGTTATACCAGCAGTCACCAAAAATTGGAGGCTCACCATGAGGATTGCAAGAAGGAGACCTGGGATGAATAGTCGCAGGAGGCTCACCAAGCTGTTTAAACAAACAGGAAAATGAGCAAACCAACATAAGTTTTACTGGCATGGGCCATGTACACAACAGAGTATACCAGTTTAATATTAACACTCACCTTCACAACGTCTCCAACACGTCGACAATCTCTGTCTGGCGAGTGGCCAACGGCATCATAATTTAAATATATTCTAATAGGCTGCTTCGCATCCTTTTTCCTCACAGGGGATTTGGGAAGTTCAAGCAATGCCCTACCTTTCTGATGAAGTGGTTTTGAGGTATCTGACTCCTTATAAACTTGTGGGGTAACAGAATAAACCTTGAGACCAGGTCGCCGCCTCTGTTCAATTATCTGGTCATGGATACAAGAATGTGATGCAATGTTTTCCTTGTTTTCCCGTTCTAGGCCTTCCCATTGTTGTTGATGCTCTAGGAATTTTCCACTGGCAGCGTCCAACCATACCAAAATCAATAAAATCTGAAGCAGAAAGCAAGTAACCACAAAAAAAAAAAATCACAAAATTAGAAAAATTTTCATCTGGGCATTCTATACTAATTAGGTAAACATAAACACAATCCAAAAACAATATTTAAGATGAAACATAAAACTAATAAGAATGCAGAAATATCTAACAAAATTTTCATCTGGGCATTCTAAACAGAATGAAAACATGAACACAATCAAAAACCTGAATTTAAGGTGAAACATAAATCTAACAAATAATCATTATAAACATAGTTCAGTTTTATTTTTCCTCCCTCTTTCCACCAAGAAAAAGAACAGATCTAAGAAAACCGAACTCAAAGTAGCTAAAAACAAAGCACATACTAAAAACCCAAGCAAAATCAAGTAGTGCAATTTCTCCTCTAACAAATTTGCCAGCTCAAGCACTAATTAACAGTTTCCAATAATAAATAAATAAATCCAAAAATAGAAATAAATATAACAAAATCCAAACAGCAAAAAAATAAGAAAAGGAAAGGCAAAGTTCTTTTCCCAAACAAAATCAGTTAATTTTAAACCCTAAATCTCCGCATTTGGTTCCCAAAAAAAAAACACAAAACGAAGCTCAAGTATAGTGTCAGCTCCGGAAACCCCCCCAATTTTTTCCAATTACTTTCCCACACTTTCTCGGCAACCAAACACAGCCTATAATCCTAAAAATCAAAAAAATTAAAAAAAAATTAAAAAAAAAAAAAAAACTAAAAACTAAACCCTACATCTTCAATTTCTTAGAGCACCGAAAATTCCCAAAAAAAATGGCAGAGCTTACCTCGTAAATAACGATGGCGAAGCGAAGCTTGGTAAGGAATCGAAATCTGGGTACCGTACATGTGCCACACCAAATCATTACCTCCATGAAGTTTCAATATCGCGAAAAACTCAAACTCCAAGAGCTCCGATTCCATCAAATCGCCGGCGATTTTCCGATCGGGTTTAAAACCACGAAAAATCGCTGGCTCTCCCGCATTATTCCCAAATGCTCTGCCTCCAAATCTAAATTACACATACAAAAAAACCATCCAATAAACAACACACACACACAAACTCTCTCACAGAAAGAGAGAGGCTTTTTGTGGTTCTTCGAAGAAGAAGAAGAACAAGTATCAGTGTGTGAAAAGAGATTCTTATTTTGAAAGCGCACACACACCAACACCAACACCACCACAACAACAAAGTTGCTTTCAATGGTCTCGTAGGAAATTTATTTTCAGTGGATTTTGTTTTCGTGGCATTTGATTTTTATTTGCGAGTGTGTGTGTGTGTGAAATAGAAAGAGATAGATAGAGAGAGAGAGAGAGAGAGAGAGAGAGAGAGAATGAACAGTGAGAGAGTGAGACACAGAGAGAGAAAGATACAGAAAAATCAAAGTAGATTGGGTGGGGGTCGGTAGCTCTCACATTTTTTTTTTTTATTTAATGTTTTGACCTTTTGGGATTTTTTTTTTTTTTACTTGATAAATTAAATAGTGATACAGCTGGTTCTTAAAATTACAGGGATGAATTTGAATTTGAATTTGTGTTTCCTAAATTGTTTCGATAAACCAAATCTTTGTACAGTTTTGACATGTAGGGGTCTATGTTTTTATATCTATAGAATCAAATCAAAACCAATTTTGAATTAATATGGTATCATTTAGTAATATTATAGTCACATATTATTTTATAAATTGTTGATATGTTAAATTTTTATTGGTTTTCATATGAGTGGTCATTGACATTATCTGAGTCAGTCACTTAAATTAAAGACTAGTTTTCTGAATAAACACTATACTTTAAAATTTTGATTTTGGAAGGGATGTACATGAAATATAATTTTGGATTTATGTTAAAAAAAGAAGAAGATATAATTTGATTTTTTTTTTTTTTTTAGAATCTATCTAGTCTCATCTTTAAAACCATGTTTTTAATCAAAAAGTTACCAAATTAAAAATAACTCTCTTTTTTTTAGAGAGTTTTAATGTATAGCGTCCGCTCCTGAAAATAGCTATTTATTATTAGATCAAGACACCAATCAGTTTTGGTGTAGATAGAGATTGAATCTCAAATTTCTTATACAACCATCAGAGACTTTACTAGTTGAGCTAACTGGAACTCACAAAAACAACTCTTTGGTTGGCCTAATTTTAAGGTTTCCTAAATATCCCCATAGTTTAATGTATACGTAACATTTTTTATTCTCTTTTTGTCTTTTTTTTATTATTTTGGTGAATTAAGTCACGACAATATAATATTGTTTTGAAGAATTTCCTCCGACATAATATGTGAAAATTTATAAAATCATTGATACGCATTGATTTACATATTCACTAAATTAATTTAAGAAATCACATAACTATTAAGTAAAGTCGTGTGATTGCACATTGATAGTCTTTTAAATTAACATATAATGTGTTGAAGGAACTTCCCTTCCAAATTAATTTGATGAAAACCTTGTCCTATTGATTATCAAAATAATGTATTTGAAGTAACTATAAATAAATACGAAATTTTACGTAATAATATATATCTATCTCATTTTTAAACCATATGTTTTACCTCAAAATTTACTAAATAAAAAATAAAAATAAAAAACTTCAGGTTGGCCAAATCTTGTGGTTTGCCAGATAATTTAATGTATACCTTACTTGAAATTTCCTACAATTTTGTTTGATTTGTTCCATGGACTATTTTTTATTTTTTATTTTTTATTTTTTGAGGAAGATTTTATTTTTTTTGAGGAAGATTGTTCCATGGACTAGGTCATGGCAATTAAGGAGTAGAGATTAGCATATGATTTTTGTATGATCATTTTTTCCTAACAAGGGAGTCCAGTTTTGTATGACATACGATTGAATAAAACGTATAGATGTATGTGGGGTCACTGGTCTCTCTCCCTTGTAGGAGTTGTCTCTCTCGGCGCACGATAGGAGGTTCCTTGCTATTGTACGCTTGAGTCTTCTCTGCTGCGGTTTGTGAGCTATGCTCCGAAGTGCAGCCTTATCTACCTCTTTAGTGGGCGGGGCTACCCATCTCAGAGGGTCACGCGCCGCCTGAGTGCTTCGGCTTGGTGTGGGTATTCCGACGCTATCGTGGGTCTGATTTGGCCTGACTGTGGGTCGTCTCCTTGTGGCCAGCGTGGTCACTTTTCTACCCCTAGTGGGGTTAATAGCTACTGTGTTTGGTGGTGTTTTCTTTGTCTTCCTCAAAATCTTATGTTCGACGGCCTGAGATATATGCAAGGTAAATTGCTGCTCCTCTGGCCCCGAGCTTTGTTGTTGTGGGGTTCGATTTTTTTAAGCTATTTGGAGGTGTTTTGGGTTTCTGTAATAGAAGAGTTGGGCTGCATATTGACTAAGTATTGGCTGTGAATTGGGTGTACTCTGGGTGGGTATTGGCTGTGTATTGATTGTATTGGCTGTGTATTGGATTGGTTTTGGGTTTCTGTTATGAGAGCTTTAGGATGGAATTGTAAAGGCATTTGCAATGCCCCAACGGTGAGAGCCCTCAGAGCTCAAAATAGAGGTCATAAGCTAGATATAATTTTTTTGTGTGAAACAAAAGCAAATGAAGAACGTATGGAATATGTAAAGAGGAAGGTGGGTTTTAATGAAAAGGTGGTAATAGAGGCGAAGGGTAGAGCAGGGGGACTATGTTTAATGTGGAAGAACAATGTGCACATTGAAGTGGTGGAGTTTAATAAGTATGTGATTGCAGTTAAGATTCTGGACCCTGGTGGAGACTGGTATCTGGTTGGATTTTATGGGCCCCCTTATGCAGCCAAGAAGAGAAAGGCTTGGGAGAACCTTTGTGCTTTATTGGAAACTTTTCAAGAGCCTTGGATTTGCTTCGGGGACTTCAACATTGTTATGGATTGTGAAGAAAAGGATGGGGGAGGAGCTGGGTGTTCTAGATCCCCTAATTTTTTGAAGGACATTCTGTTTGAATTGGGGGCAATTGATTTGGGGTTCTCTGGCAGTAGGTTCACTTGAAGGAAAAAGAGATGGGGAAAAAATGTATTAAGGGAGAGGCTGGACAGGGGTATATCTAGCATGTTCTGGAGAGTAGTTTTTCCAAAGGCAACCATTCAACATTTGGGGGCTATAAATTCTGATCACTGCCCCATCCTTCTGGACACACAGCCAGCAGATCATTACCTTCCTAGACCATTCAGATTTGAGGCTGCTTGGACAAGGGATATAATGTGCTTCGAAATCATTGATGAAGCTTGGAAAGAAGAGGTGGAGGGCCCAGATTTCTTAAAATTATGCATGAAACAACTAAACACTCAAGTGGTGCTAAAGAAGTGGAACAAAGAGGTGTTCGGTCACTGCCAAAGGAGAATAGACGTGCTAGTATCCAAAATCCAAGAGATACAAAAGAAGGATTGCACGGAAAATAACTGTAGAATGGAAGCACATCTCCAAGCTGAATTGAATAAGTGGCTCTTAAGAAATGAAATTCTCTGGAAACAAAAATCCAGAGAAGTTTGGCTCAAGGAGGGGGACAAGAACTCAAAATTTTTCCACCTTTCTACCATCATAAGGAGAAGAAGAAATTCAATAGATACAGTAAAGAATGATGCTGGGGAATGGATCACAGACAGAAGGGAGATTCAAAAGCACTTTGTGGAAAAATTCAAGACCTTATTTAATGAAGAGGATGTGGACTTTCCAGAAAATCTGGACAATCTAATCACTCCATGCATCACTGAAGAATAAAATACTGAATTATGCAGAATTCCAACTCATTCTGAGATCAAGAAGGAACTATTCCAGATGCAATCTCTAAAAGCCCCAGAACCTGATGGCTTTCCCGTTCTATTCTACAAAAAATATTGGGCAATTGTGGGGGGGTCCGTTACAAGAGCTATCTCATCTTTCTTTCAAGCAGGGAGAATGCCAAATGAGGTAAATAACTCTTTTATTGTTCTTATCCCTAAATCTCAAAGTCCTACATCTTTTAATCACTATAGACCTATTAGTTTATGTAATGTAGTGTATAAAATCATTACTAAACTGTTAGTGTCTAGATTGAGGAATATTGTGCATAAGCTTATCTCTCCCACACAAGCAGCATTTATTCCAGGAAGATGGATTGCTGAAAACCAGGTTATTGTACATGAAATGCTACATAGTTTTGAGACAAGAAAAGTAAAATCTGGGTTAATGGCTATCAAAATTGATCTTCAAAAGGCTTATGACAGAGTGAATTGGAACTTCCTACAAGTAGTACTCAAGAACTTCGGGTTTGCTGAAAAATTTGTGAATTGGATACTTGAATGTGTATCAACAGTGTCCTTTGAGCTTCTTATAAATGGGGGAAAGACAGGGCAATTCAGACCTAAAAGAGGGTTGAGACAAAGGGACCCTTTATCCCCTTACCTTTTCATATTATGCCAAGAAGTCCTTTCAAGAATCTTGGAGAAGGAGTTCATGGAGAAGAATATTAGTGGGGTTAAGGCTAGTATTGGCAGCCCTCCCATCACACATGTAATGTACGCGGATGATATAGTGTTATTCTCAAAAGCATGTAGGAAGGAAGCTAATGCCATTAATGAATGCTTGGAAAAATATTGTAGGTGGTCAGGACAAATGCTTAACAGAGCAAAATCAGGGATTATTTTCTCCAAACTCACCCACCTAGCAGACTCGCAGGGGCATAAAGCATATTCTACAGATGAAAAGCCTTAAAACTGACTCTGTTTACTTGGGGGCTCCTTTTTCCCTTACCAAGGCTCCATCGAAAGACTTTAAGTTCTTACAAGAGAAGTTGGAAGCCAAACTAAATGGGTGGAGAAGTAAGACTTTATCATGGGCGGGAAGATCCACTCTAATTAAAACGGTGGCTCAAGCTTTACCTACATACACAATGTCCTCTTTTGAAATCCCCACTAAGGTGTGTGATTAGTTAGATACTTTGAGTAGGAAATTTTGGTGGAATCCAAAAAACCCAAATGGAAGGTATTTGGCTTGGATGGCTCGGGAAAAACTTTGCCTACCTAAAGGAATTGGAGGGTTGGGATTCAGAAATAGCAAGGATTTTAACAAAGCTCTTTTGGCTAAGTTTGCTTGGATGACTGCTTCAAATAGGGACAGTTTATGTATGAACCTTCTGAGAAGCAAATACAAGGTTAGAGAGAATTGGATTCAAAGTGAACCTTCTAAAAATGCTTCACCAACTTGGAAAGCAATTGAGAAAGCCAAAACCCTTATTGCCAAGGGTGCTTGTTACCTTGTTGGAAATGGTGCTTCAATTAGTGTTTGGGAGGATCCATGGATTCCATGGTTAGATGGGTTTAAACCAACTCCAAAGGATGACTCAATTCAACGAAACCCTTTGATGGTTTCAAACTTGATATCTACTGAGGACCATTGCTGGAATCTTCCTTTGCTTAATGAGCTGTTTATTGCTGAGTCAGTTGAAGCTATCAAAAAAATCCATATTCCTTTGAGGAGCAGAGATGATAAGCTTATTTGGGTCCCGGATGATAAAGGGACATTTTCAGTGAAATCTGCTTATATGGCTACCCAAGCCCCTGCTCGTGGAAGCTCCACTGTTCAGTGGAAAAAGATATGGAAGATCAAAGCTCATGACAGAATCAAGATGCTTCTTTGGAGAATTGGGTCCAATGTTCTACCAACCAAAAACAACCAGGCATTAAGAATAGGGACATCTGATCCAAACTGTGTGTTTTGTGGCAGTGAACCTGAAACATCATCTCATTTATTCTTTTATTGCCAAGTTGCAAGGGCCATTTGGTTTGGTTGTAGTTGGGGCATAAGAGCTGACAAAATGAATATTACATCAAACGAAGACATTCTCAAAGTTGTCTTGAACTTGGATGAGCTAAGTACTCTCCAAATGGCAGTCACCATGGAGGCTATCTGGCACCTCAGGAATCAGGTTCGGCATAATGGCAGTGAGGTGAACATTATTTCTACCATATGCAATGCAGAAAACAGGGTTAAGGAATATCTTGTGGCTTTGGACCATGAGCATGACAAAGATAGAAGTGAAGAACTAACTTCATGGAAGCCCCCTCCAAGAAACTATATAAAACTTAATGTGGATGCTGCAGTCTCACAGACTTTCACCTCCTTAGCAGTGGTAGCAAGAAACGAGAGTGGTGAGGTGCTAAAGGTATGGACTAAAATTCATGATTCATGCTCTCCTACTCAAGTTGAAGCAGCTGCAATTCTGTGGGCTCTAAACTTGGCTACTGATGAAAATTGGAACAACATTGTTGTGGAGGGTGATTCAAAAATATGTTTAGATGCCCTGTCCAAGGTGGAAGAACCATCGGATTGGTCCATTTCCTCCATCATTTGGGATACTGCTATGTTGAGTGTATTTTTTGATAATTGTAAGTTTTGCTGGGTTAAGAGATCTCTGAACTCAGTAGCTCACTCTGCTGCCAAATATGTTGTTGCTCTGAAGGCAGGTTTCTTGTGCTATGGTTATGATTTGCCTCCCCCTATTTTGAAAGCTTGTAGGCAAGATTGGGGATCCTTTTGTATTTCTTCTTAGTTTAATGAATTGTCTGGTTATCAAAAAAAAAAATGTGGGGTCACATGCATTAATTATTATAACTTAGCTTAGAGGTAGAAATAATTATATCCTTTAACTAATTTAAACCTTTTTTCTCATTAAAAAAATTAAAACTTTTTTTTTCCTGTCAAGTGCTCATATTATGGTTATATACTTATATACCTTTAATAAAATTACTGTCAACTCTGGTTTTTATCTTCGTTTTAGAGTTTTAAATAAAATAAATATTTTTGATTGATAAGAAAAATACAAGAATCTATGATCCATTTATTAGTTTATATACATAAATAAATCATAGTTATGTGTCAATGGCGGCTCCAATAATATTTTTTAAGGTGGTCATTAAGAAACTTAAATTATACAAAATTTTATAAAAATAGAACTTCAAAAATTGGCAATAAAAAAAAAAAAAAACACATACACACAAAGACATAAAGTCTTACAATTTCCTTTTTGAATTTTCTTATTTTGAAATTTTTGCATGATAGTCTCATTATTAATGCTGCAAATTACATTTTTTTCCAAAATTTTAGTTCCATCAAAATTTTCTTGGGCTTTTTCTTTTTGTTTGTAAAGACCTAATATATTGTTAAATGATTAGAGTTAAAAAAAAAAAAAAAAATGACTACAAATTAAGCTGTAACCTAAGACTACAACTTTCACTAAATAAATTAATATGGTTACATATTTTGAAAATTTAAATGTTAAATTGTATGTTCTTTATGTTCTTAAGACACATGTTAAATTTCAGTCAATCATAAGTTATTTACTATTTAATCTATAAACTTATTTTTTATGTATAATTTTAGACAAAAAAAATTTGAAATTTAAAGATTTGAGTGATGACATAGCTATTGATATTTCATCTTTCTGAAAATTTGCAACTCCAGAGGATTTAAGAAGAAAATGTAATCCAATGATGGATTTACCAAAATTCACATCCAATAAAAATATATTGAGTTGAGTTGTAGTCTTAATCTACCACCAAGTTTTTTCTTTGAGAATGATCTACAACTAATTTTGTTGCTATATTTTGTCATGTTAAGCCTAAAAAAATTTAGAGTGGTCCCAAATATTTGTTTAAGTATAAAAAATTTTAAAATTTTAAAATTTATATATAATAATTTTTTTTTCCAAGTCAAGGTGTCCTGTGACTACCCTACATGGAGCCGCTAGTGTTTTGTGTATTTTTCTTAGTAGTTGTGCATGAATTGACTTATCGTTTTGCAAATTGTATAAAAACTTAATTAACTATTAAATGCACCTAACATGGGCCCTTACTAGCATTCACAATCAACTCAACAAATCAACTATTTATCAAAATTTTGGTTACCTAACCATTTCTTCATATCCAAATGAGCTCACAAACAACTAATCAAATTATTCACAAGCTATGGTAACTCAACATCATATGCTTGTTTGAAAATAATTTATTTTAACTTATTTAGTTTATATATCAAATTTTGATTTTTTTTTAAAGGAAAATCTATATATACTTTTAAACTTCTTAAAACACTAGATAAATTTCCTCCATATACTTATAGCTACCTATAAAAAGAGAAAACACGCAAACAGTGATTTAGGATCTGTTTAGATACTACTTATTTTGCTGAAATTAAATTTTTTTTTTGAAAAACGAAACTAAAAACTTAATGCTGAAAGTACTGTAAATAAAAGTAAAGATTAATTGAAATAGTACAATGAAATTCATAAATAGTATCGAAAAGTATAGTGAGACTCATCAATAGTAGTATAAATAAATTTTTTGAGAATCATTAGTATAAATAAATTAAATAATAAAATAATTTATAATTTTTATTTAAATCTAAACGTACACTTAAAAAAAAATAAAAAGAAAAAAAATCGTACGATTCTATTATTGTCTTCCACTTCCCAATTGTACGAATGCAGATAAAGTTCGTGTAAATTTGGAGATGTCAGCAAGATTTTTTTTGGTTGAATGCCAATAGTAAATGAATAGTAATTCATAGTTGGACTCTTTTTATTATTTATTTTTCATAATACAGTCAAGAGTCAACACATGTACGTGTAGATTCGTGTTAACGTATGTGTGCTATTGTCTGATTGTAAAAAAGAAAAAGAAAATGTTAACGCGTGTGTATATTTAATTGCTTCTAACGTTTAAAAATAATTATTAAACTAAATATCCGTTTGAGTACAACTGAAATGCAGTGAGTATGCGTTTTAGCGTTTTTTTTTTAATTGAGAAGCACGTTTCAGTACTTTTTAGTAGATTTCATATATTATTTACGAGACCCATAAATCTCATTTTTAACAAAATTTTTATTAAAAATAGGTCTCATGACACTATTTATACATTTAAAAATTATTTTACTATAATATTTTTAGTTTTCAGTAAAATTAGTGGTATTTAAACACACCCTAAGATTGCTCTAATGATTTTGTTTTAACTTTCAAAGATGATGGTTCCAGTTAGTTCAACTGGTAAAGTCTTTGATGGTTGAATAAGTAATCTGAAGTTCAATCCCTATCTATGGCTCTACTGCTAGCTGTATGCGGCAACTCTGACCTTTGACTGTACTATTTTATTACTAAGGATTTTTGTTTAAAACTTTTTAAATGGCCAAGTTGTTTGTTTTGGATAAAATAGATTGATTGAACTTAATTTTTTTTAGCTTTATTATTGGTAATTTTTGTTGTTGGACTAATTTTTTTGGACTTGTATATTTTGTTTTAGATTTAATCTATTAATTTTTATGGCCTTTAAAAGCTAAAAAATGCTAAAACTACAAAATTTTTACAAATTGCTATTGTGCTGAGTGATTATTGATAAATAAAAAATTATACAAGTGCGTGAACTAATAAGAATTTACTATTTCAATAATTTGTAAAAATGTTGTAAAAAAGTGTGTGACTATAACATTACTCTTAAAAATGGCAAAATGTAATTTGATTGAACAAAATTACTAAAATTAGTACCTATTAATATATTAATATTTAAAAAAAAATTAGGGGGAGCCATTCCCCCCCCCCCCTAGTCAATATATAGATCCGTCCCTGCACATGGGATAATTATAAAAGGGTCGAGTTCACGGGTATTTTTAAGACATTTGTTAGTGAACCATTTTAATAAAGTTATGATAACATTTTCTTGAGAAAAGTTGTTAAAAAAATTATGAGTTTCAATTAGTTCAATTGATAAAGTTTTTTATGGTTAAATAAGAGATATAGGAATCAATTTTCGCCTATACCAAATTCTATATAATAATAAAAAAAATCTATCAAAAAATTAGTTTTTTTTTTACCCATAAAAGTTTTGTAAAATATTTTTTAAACTAATACCTTAAGATATTTATTAACTTTTCCCATTATAGAATACTAGAAGTATCATAAATGTGTGATATTCCTCTTACGTAGTAGTAGATTCTACTTGTTAAGTTTATTGTGAAATCTACAATTCATATATAAAAAAATATACATATTTGTAATACTTTTGGAGTATTCTATAATTTTCTGTCATTATAAAATTATTGATGCTCATATTGATCGTGG
This sequence comes from Quercus glauca, assembly GCA_023736055.1. NCBI lineage: Eukaryota > Viridiplantae > Streptophyta > Magnoliopsida > Fagales > Fagaceae > Quercus > Quercus glauca. The sequence goes on along the minus strand of CM043316.1, from coordinate 93,809,246 downwards.
TTATGAAGTAAGTGGTTGATGCATAGTTACATAAATGATTTGTTTGTTAGACGGTAATTATAATATATATATATATATATATATTTCAAAGTATTTAAATTTTACACGTGATTTGTCATTTATGTTAATAAAAATCACATCTCATATGAAAATGATATTCCATTAGCTAATCGCAAAAATACTTTAAAAAAAAGTTTTGATCACAAGAAAAAATCATAAAAAATATTACTATATCCCCCCTTTTTTTTTTTTTGGTAATGACTGAGATTTTCAGAGATTTTTTGTCTAGACAAAGATGAACTCAAATATAGCTAACTTCCGGGTACTGATGAATTTCTAAGCTGCTGGACCACCTTGTGAACGATGTTAGTGTTCTTGAGCCCAATAAAAATAATAAACATTAGTCTATAATATTTAAAAGATATAATAGATTGATGATGATTCCTTATCCTCAAACTTTATATAAAAAATTTGGAACAAAATAAACAACTAAACCCATTAAAGGATTCAAGATGCCAAATGAAGTTCCTTTCCTAAAATATGAACTTGGAAAAGGAACACTAATTTCCTCCATTGTCTTTTCTTGTTATCCAAACCAGAACAAACTTTGGCATGCTAGGCGAATCTTCTTCTTTTGGTCGGGGTTTAATAAACTAGAATTTTTTTTTTTTTTTTTGGTGAGGATTTTGATTATTTAATTCAGTATGAATTTAACTTATTTGGCCACTTTGTTAAAATGGTAAAAGTTGTGAGCAATAAATAATTATTTTCGCCTAAACGCACCATTGATATAATTTTTATTTTCCACGATTCATTATCTTCCACTTGAATATATCGTAAAAAACGTTATGTATCTTTTTAACAGTGACTTTATATCCTTTACTTTATCAGAAAAATTCTTAGTTGGTTGTATTATCAAAAAAGAAACAAAACTAAAAAAAAAAAGGTAAATAACCAAATTCTCAAGACAAGCAAGCCAACAAAGTGGGTTTTCTTTTCTTTTTTTTTTTTTTTTTGTGTGGATAAATTAAACTTTTGGAAAGGGAAACATTGAAAGGTACTTTCCAACCCAGAACAGTGTACCCATGTAGCATAAGTTTCACACAATTGATGGCTAGGTTCATTACCTAGATTACAAACTTAGTTTGGAACAATTCTTGTTCTAAATGACAATGAAGAAGAACCTTAAGAAACAAGGGAAAGACACAACAAAACCCATGAATTCTTGCTTCTTGGAGATTGAGAGGGGTGGGTTAGGTTTGGTATCCAGTTAAACCTACATCATAATCTTCAACATTTTATTCAAGCTGTTCCATCAAAATGAAATTCTATAACCAAAAAAATAATAATAATAATAATTTACAGTCAACCATTTGTCTTGGAATGTGGTTGCTTACCGATATTAATTAGAATACAGCTCATCTAATCTAACTCAATTCAAATTCGGCTTCATGCACTATATTATAATAAGGTTGATTAACATAACGACATGAAATATTTTACATTATAAAAAGTGGCCCAGTGGAGTAGGGGGTCCATGCTTCGAGAAATATATAAATAGCCCCCACTGACTTTTTAAACCTGCACTTGATTATGCTGTAGTTTTTGCTCCAATTATTTATACCCAATCCCTTCCAAAATTTTGAATTTTTTTTTTTTTTTTGAGAAACAAACACACATACAAAGAATAGAGAAAGAGGTTATTACACAAAAACACATCACAACTCTACTCAAAAGTCATGGTAATTTTGAATGTTTTTGGTTATGATATTTATTAATCTATTGGATCCCATTATTATCATATGGTTTTTTTTTTTTTTTTTTTTGGGTTTTCATCTTAAACTATAGGACATTTGTACTTTGCACTCCAATAAAATAACACCCACTTATCCAATTGGAAGGTTTAAATTAATGCAGTCATGTGACCTTCGTAAAAAAATTAAATTGATGGAAAGATCAAAGATGTCACAGCTCATCCCAAGATGTAACTAATTCATTTTTTTTTAATTAAAAAAACAAGGTCTACATTGAGATTTGGGTTAATGTGAAATAGATTTAAGACCTTTCAAAACTGACTAATTTGGTTCGTAAACCCAATTTAGTCCCTAAGAGAGAAGAGAAAAATGACTAATGGGTCTAACAGTATTTAGGAACTAAGTTGGATTTAGAGACCAAATTAATTAGTTTTGTAATGTTTTAAACTTATTTGGTATTAACTCATATCTCAAAGTAAGTTAATGGAATTTACCACAAAAAAAAAAATGAAAAAGTAAATCTCCATAAGATAACAACTTTTTTTTTTTAATAAGAACCATGGGATAACACTTAAAAGCTCATTATGTTTAGGCAAGAAATACAAGGTTAAATGATTCTCTCAAGATTGTTGGGGGCCAGAGAATTCGTGCTAGTGTACAGGGCTTGAAAAATTATGAATGAAGTAATAGGGAATCACTATTTTAACCACCTACACAACATGTACATCCCCTAAATTTTGCTGAATTTGTAATCATGTATGCATGTTTTAATAAAAGATATCACCAAAAATTCAAATCCCAAATTCGAAATCACTGTCCTTTATTAAAGCCAGGAGGGTTTTTTTTTTTTTCAAGGATCGTATCTTAATTATATCACATATAGTAGGGTCACAGTCTCACAGACGTGTCCATAATCATTTTCAAACATAGGTAAAATAGGGGAAGAAAATTTAACAGGAATTTAAGGCCTGAAAACAGAGTTAGTAAATTCCAACCAAATATGCTAATAAATACAGGTTTTCAATTATCTAGCCAGCCTTTCTTGATGTTAACATGCATTAAATTTTGGATGAAATAATTGCATCCCTATTAAAGCTTGTAGCTCAAGTTAGTAGATATAAACAAAATTTCCTCCATTTTGGGCATAGAAATTGAAAATTTTATCATGCTTTGCTTTTAAGAAATAATGGGAATGTAATTTGATAATATAGGAAATTGAAGATGCCTCTGTTTATGAAATAAAGAACAGAAAAGAACACCACCACCAGGCTCCAAAACACAACATTTTTAGTTAAGCTTTGGAGTTGATTTGAAGCAAATAGGTAGCAATGGTCACTGAATAAGACATCTAACATGTATGTTGGTTAATTAATCACAGTGTGGTCACTGGTCAGCATATAATTGTGACATCGACAAAAAGCATGTTTGAACTTTTTCTAGGCATGGTTGCATTCAGAAAAGGACCTGGGGTCACTCATCAATGGGTAAATTTCCCCCCAAAAAAAAAAATGTCTGGTAATAAGAGTTGTTATAGAAAATAATGCAGATTATGAACAATAATACATCAAATTTTTTTTTCTCCACAATGATGAGTAGAACACTAATCTAGTCCTTATTTAAGAGGCATCAATAATTTCTTGTGTTGACCCTCTTTCACTGGTCGTAAAATCCTTACAAAAATTTCATTGAACTCCGTACCTTCTTTCTCTTTTTTCAATGGTAGACTTTAGAGGATGTATAAGATAATCACATTGAAAGTGTAAATGGAATAATGTATGTGCACGATTTATGCATTATTTTCATATTCATTCTTGCTAAATTAGTTGGGTCGTTGAACAAATCCTTGAGGTTTCAAAGTTCAAACCATGGCTTAAACATTTTAATTGGAACAAAGCTATTTCCATTGTTATATTGTCACTATCTTGAAAGAAGGTTAGGTCATATATTCGAAAATTGGATCTAAGATTTTACTCTTTTTTTTTTCCTTGCATTCTTAATTATAATGTAAAGTTGGTGGGATGGGAAAAAGTTTGTCATGCGAGAAAAGCTTTCACAAGTTGGACCTTCCAACCATAATTGAATTACTCATCATTTATATTGATTTGGTACTTGTATTTAAATTTTGGTTAGAGATGGCGGGTTTGACATCTTTTTTTTTGGGGGGTAATTTTAACAAATAGGTTGCCTGACACCATCATTGATTTGTGTATTTTTTTTTTCTTTGTAAAAGTACTAGTTCTCACTCTATGTAAAATCAGCCAATGAAGTCAGTGTAATTGAATTTCGTGGTACGACGTTTACAAATGTATGCAGCAACTGGTATTATATCATTTATATGGTGGCCCAAGTCATACTTTGTGCAATTCATAATACCATCTTTTCGTCTTTGTAATTTTTAATTGTAACCTGATAGTGAGGAAGTTGAATTATTAAGGGAAACAATAAAATATTTCATTTTTAATTGGGATAAAACTTGGGTGTAGAACCTTAGATTCAACCACTAAATTCAAACATAAGGTTTTATATTGAGTTTAATTGTTCTAATAGCATTGGTTGCGTTGTATTGATCAATACAATCGTGAGTTGGACTATGTGGAGCCTGATGTTGCGTTCGATCTAGTTTATGATAAGACCCAACTTGAAAGCATTGTTGTGCGTACTCAAAATATGATTATTGGGCTCAACCTTTAATTGGGCTCTGTGCGTACCCAAAAAATGGTTGTTGGGATCAATCTCTACTTGAGCTCACAATCTATTTGTGTTGTGGGCTTTGGGTTTCCCACTATGGGTAATCTTTTGCTCGGCAACCTAAGTGTACTCCTGTTTCCTCAAACCCTTCTCTTTACCTCACAGAATCGCTCCCTTTCTCTCTCAGAGTGATTACTCTTTTCTCTCAATGTTTCCCCCATAATTGCCAACCCCCACTTCCTCCTATTCTTCTCCTATTTATAGGCCAAGACAGGTGGAGGTATTATGATTACTCCCCCTTACTAGTGTGAATGAGGGTCCAATTTCATCGTCTTTAGGTGGGTGAGGTGGAGTGGCATTGGAACTGATTCCCACCTCCAGGAACTAGCTCAGCAACGATGTTCTCAAAGGTACTACAGGGCAACCGAGTACAAGGTATCTTTCGAACAATATCGTTCTCGACCAGGGTAGAGATGATTGGGAAAGGTTTGATTGGGTTATCCACATTAGCGTGGCCTTGTTTTAGCTCCAGGGCCCAAAATGGGACAGAGGTGTTCGGATCGAGGTCACAGGTCAACAATGAAGGCAGGGTGATGTATTAGGCCGCTTGGCCAGGTCCCCAGGCCCAATGGGCCTGAGGCCCTGATCAGTACAATAGCCCCTCCTTGATTCGTGCCCGGCTACCGGGAGCGAATCAAGGACAATCTGAGTGGCGCTTGTGATTCATCGGGAAGCTCAACCGTTGGCTACTGAACGGATGGGACAGCCATCAATGCTTTCTCAATTGGAGTGCCATGCCAGGCTGTCACACTCAACCGTCATCAAAGTCTGACAGTTCGTGAACGGAGCCCACACGTGTGGGGGTTACATGAGGGAGCCAAAAGGATTTTCCCGCCTTCCTCCACATTAATTGCTTTCATCCCTATAAATAATCCTATTTGCATCCTCAGATCACTCTTTGCTTTCCTACTCCTCAAAAATTTCTCTCTGCCAAGCATACTCTTCCTGTGATCAAATCTTTCATCCACGAGCACTTCTCCCTATAGTTCTAGTAAGTTTTCGTCTCCTCCTCTCTTCATTTTCCTTTTCTTCAATTTCTTTTCCTCATTTTATAATTTTAGGATGGGGTTTTCTCACCTTTTGTCCTTTGAGACGTCTTTAGCCACCTTTAGGGAAACTTTCAACATCCCACGGGATATGGATGTGGCGTATTGCAATAAGGGCGATATTGCTTTACATCGTCGTTCTGGGCCCAATACTACATTTTTTCCTTTAATGGCAATCTTAGAGAGAGAGTTACGTTCCCCGTGGACCCTCTTTTGCTTAGTACTCTTAGATTTTACGGTCTATATCCTGACCAACTTCCTCCTAATTTTTACCGGGTAGCTAGCTACATCAGTAGATTAAACCAGATATACGGGTTACAATTAGACCACCACGACATAAATTTCATGTACAGTTTGTGTGGAAATATTAGGTCTAACTACTATTTAAAAGCTAGGGATTTACGAGTAAGGCTTATATCATGCCTTCCCAATTCTAACTGCAATTTCGAGGGGGGAATATGTTCGGGTGAGTGACAATTGGCTTGCCAACGAACTCCCCTGCCCACTCTCGCCATGCGATGTTGGTCGGTACTGAACATCCTTTACTCTTCACTTATATTTTGCTTATGATTGACTTGCTCAAAAAGGTGTTAATCAGTTTTGTGTTATTTTGATGCGGACAACAAAAGGTTCAAGTTGAACATATAGGTAGTGCACGTAAGGGATTTAAATTTCGTGCTTCGGTTTGAAATTTTTGTAAATTCTAATGGACAACTCCGAGCGTCGTACCTCATCCACAGCTGTACTCCGGTCTACACAACTTGGCAGCCGTTTGGGCCGGCCTTATTAGTGGACAACCCACTGTTATCATATATTGACGTTCGACACGCCAACCTCCTCCCTCCACAACTTACTATAGGAGAAGCCCACGACCTCAGCCCACGGTATATAGCTTCAGACGAACTCGCACCAATAAGGGATGCCTCAGCAGAACTTGTGTCCCAGAACTATAGGGTCCACATGCTTGTTGAACCCGAAGCCCCCGTTCAAGAAGTCGAAGGAGTAGCGGCCGTATCAGTCAACTCCTCGGGAGCAGAATCTAATCTCGGTGTTGAGATGGTGACTAGGCGGACGATGACCATTGGCCAATTCGTGCCCGGCACTCAAACAGCCCCACAATAGCAATAACCCAGGGGCTGAGTCCCGACTCCACCTCCTCCTGCCCCTAACCGTTCTCGAAAGAGACAACATACGGCCTAGCAACCACTCATAGGCTCTGAGGATGCGCCTACAAGGACTCCCCCTCAAGCATCCCGAGGAGTCACTATTTGAGAGCTGCCTACCCAAGTCGGGACAAATGTGGCGTCCTCCTCGCGGTCCAAAGTGATCTGGCAACCCACCTTCAAACTCGGAGACAGGCCCTTCCCTGCATCTGTAAGTGTAAGGATATGGTCTTAGGGCAAAGGGGGGCGGGTTGCACAGAGTCTAGTGCAGGGCCTCTTTTTGCCCGAGGACGTTCACGTTTTCTCGGACTCGACCGAGGAGTTCGTGGCTAAGTGGTTGTAGTGGCACATCATCGCGGTAATTTCTTCTCTTTATTTCTCATTTGTTTCGGTATGTATGCATCCCCCCTATTTTCATACTTGTCATTGCTACATTATCAGGCTACGCAGCTGACTTATGTCCTCGATGGGAGGCTGAAGGAGCTCTCCGAGGATGCTGAGTGGGAAAAAACCCTTAAGGAAGTTGCGGTGGCTATAGCGAAAGAGAAAGTAAAAGCTGCTGAGGCTGCGGAGAAGAAGGATGTTGCGACTAAGAAGGCCGCTGCGTTCGAGAAGGCTAGAGCATTGGCAGAGAAGAGGTCCGCAGAGCTGGAGATGAAGATGGGTGGGACCGAGCTCAAGCTGGCGGAGGTCGAGGGCTTGAACATCGCTTAAGTAGAAGAGTTAGCTGATTTGAAGGCAGCCTTGGAAGTTTGTGAGAACAAGTGGTACAATGAGGGTTTTGCTGATGCTGAGAACTCTGCGAAGTCAGTTGTCCGTCAAGCCCAGAAGCTCGAATTCGAGGAGGAGTGGTTGGTTACGCTGCAAGCCATGAGGGTCCCTGAAGACTCTCCATTAAGGAACCCTGACCAAATCCCTTTCTCAAATTCCTCTCCCACTGTCCAGAATCCTCTCGGCCTTGTTGATGAGGAAGAGACTCCCAGTATGAGAGAGTTGGTACAGGCAATTGACTCCCACGTGGAGTTAGTTAACCTAGAAGTCATCAGCAACCTCCGTGCTGGTGACTCGTCGGTCGAGAATGTTCAACTTCAACCACCTTCATTAACTCAGCCAATCGAGAACGTAACAGAACAGCCAACTGAGGATGCCGCCCAGCTCCATCTTGCTGATCCTTCAATTTAATACTTAGATTTAATTTCTGCTCCTTTCTTTAGTTTGATTAACTTTTTTATTTTTACTTGGTTAGCCTACTGTCACCGGGTTGTGCTGACTGAACAATGATTTATTTCTGCTTGCTTTCTATGCGCGAACAAACATTTGGTTTATTTATATTTGTGAATGTTTACTACTTAGTTATTCTTTTCTGTCATGTTTTGCCTACTTGTTTCTTTCTTTCTTTTATGTATATATATTCCTAATGACCGGCCAGTCTGATCACTGTTTCCCTCTATGCGTGTATAATGACCGTGATTGCCTGGAATAGGTCACATATGTCTAGAAAGAATTGACTCCTCGGCAATAAGAGTTGAAATTGATCTAGTTTAACTTGTTCTAGGAAAATTTAGTGTGAGGTAGTTACCTTCCCACGGTTGGGATTGAATCTGAGAGGTCGATTTCAGTCTTGCAGATGATTCGATGTAATCCCCATGTGCCCGGTATCCAGAATAGAATCCAGGAATCGGATTTTTATTCTTGAAACAGATTCCTGTCCTCAGATAAAATTTGAGCTTAGGTTTCCACCTGTCCGGTGATGAAAATTGAATCGGGAACAGGTTTCTGTCCTTAGATAATTTTTGAGATTAGGTTTCCACCTGTCCGATGATGAAAATCGAACTGAGAAGAGGCTTCTGTCCTTAGATAATTTTGGAGATTAGGTTTCCACCTATCCGGTGATGAAAATTGAACTAGGAACAGGCTCCTGTCCTTAGATAATTTTTGGGATTAGGTTTCTACCTGTTCGGCGATGAAAATTGAACCGGGAACAAGGTTCTGTCCTTAGACAATTTTTGAGATTAGGTTTCCATCTGTCTGGTGATGAAAATTGAATCGGGAATAGGTTTCTATCCTTAGATAATTTTTGAGATTAGATTTCCACCTATTTGGCGATAAAAATCAAACCGGGAACAGGGTTCTATCCTTAGATAATTTGTGAGTTCTCGCGATTGTTGGCCAAGGACAATGAGTTAATCAAAAGACTTATAAGCATGAATACACCTACATGGATAAACATCACTTTTGTATTAATTAACAATATGCACATATAACATTACACTCAATTCGTACCCTTGCATACTGATAATCTATGGTAGAATTTTTTCAAATTGTGGGCATTCTATAGTCGGGGAAGTGGTTTCTCATCCAAGTCCTCCAAATAATATGCCCCTGCGCTCGCGATGGCGGTGATTCTGTATGGTCCCTCCCAAGTTGGTGCTAACTTCTATGTGCTGACATCTCGGGTATTCCCCGTTACCTTTCGAAGTACCAAATCTCCCGTTCCGAATTCCCTTCTCCTCACGTTCCTGTTGTACCTCCGGGCAAGTTTTTGCTGATATTCTGCCAGCCGTATAGTCGCTAATTCCTAGCGCTCCTCCAACAAGTTCAACTGTTTCAACATCAACTCCGCATTCTCGGCGGGGTCAAATCCCGAAACCCGAGCACTACATAAGTTAGTTTCTGGTGGTATGACTACTTCAGCTCTATATGATAGGGAGAACGGGGTCTCTCCTGTAGACCTTTTCGAGGTTATTCGGTATGCCCATAAAACACTAGGCAACTCTTCTGCCTACTTGCCCTTAGTACCTTCTAGCCTTCTCTTCAACCCATTCACAATGGCCTTGTTTGTAGCCTCGGCCTAGCCATTGCTCTGTGGATATGCCGAGGTAGAATACCGGTTTGTGATGACGAGACTGCTACAAAACTCACGAAAGGCTCGGCTGTCGAACTGTAACCTGTTGTCCAACATTAGGGATTCTGGTACCCCAAACCTTGTCACAATATTCCTCCATATAAACTTTTTAACATCCACGTCCCGGATGTTCGCCAACACCTCTACCTCTGCCTATTTGGTGAAGTAGTCTACGGCTACTAGGACAAACCTTCGGTTTCCTGTCGCCTGAGGGAATGGACCAACGATGTCTAGCCCCCACTGCGCAAAGGGCCAAGGGTTACTAATGGGATTCAAGCACCCCATCGGTTGGTGGATCAAAATCCTTGAGTCATTACCCGGTGAGCTAATGAATGTCCCCCCATGTGACTACTGCACACTCATTCATGTAACTCGGCCAGGAGTTCCTCAATCTTGTTGGGGTGTAGACACTACAAGTAGGGCCCGTCAAAAGATTTTCGATACAACTTACGATCAGTTGATAACCAATACTGGGCAGCCATTCAGCATACTTTTTTTGCTTCTTTCTCATCATCCGGCACACGATCCTTGACTAAAAAGTTAACGATCGGATCCATCCAGCATGGTTCAACTGTTGTTACCTGTGAAACACTTACTCCCGCATTGATACTCGGCTCTGTTATGAGTTCCACCTTGATTATCCGAGGTACCTCCTCTGTCATTGACGACGCCAATGTGGCCAGAGAATCTGCGTGTCTATTCTGCCCCCGGGCCACTTAGACCACCTTCGCCTTAAGAAACTGACTCATAACTTGTTTTACCACTCATAAGTATTCATTCATTCGGGAATCTTAGGCTTCAAAACTACCCTGCACCTGACTAATCACCAACCGAAAATCCGAGTAGACCTCAACTTCCTGCGCACCCATATCCAAAAAAACTCTCAATCCAGCGAGTAGGACTTCATACTCAGCTTCGTTGTTGGAAGCCCTAAATCCCAACCTGAAAGAATGTTCCAACCTTATCCCTTTTGGAGTGATAATGAGGATCCCGGCCTCTGCCCCCATTGTACTAGAAGCGCCATCCACAAACACCTTTCACGGGAGATATTCGAGTTCCTCATTTGGCTATTCGGCCTGTGAAGTTAGATCTCTTCAATAGTGACTGTAAAGGATATTCGATTAACACATAGACGGTGTGAGCTTCAAAATAATGAGGCAGCTTCCTCGTAGCGTGTACTAGTGCTAACACCAACTTCTCTAGGGGCAGGTATCTTGTCTCGGCGTCAACCAGGGTCTTGATTACATAATACACGGGTTGTTGCACTCCTCGATCCTCAGAAGCACAGCACTCAAGGCATGTTCCGACACTGAGAGGTACATGAATAAATCCTCCCCTGGCTTTTGGGGCCGTTAACATAGGTGTTCGCATCAAATATTCTTTCAAGTCCTAGAAAGCCTTCTCACACTCCTTATTCCACTGGAATCCCCTTCACTTCTTCAAGAGCTGGTAAAATGGATGGCAGTGATCGGCAAACTTGGAAAGGAACCAGTTAAGGGCAGCTAACATGCCAGTCAGCACTTGGACTTCCTTTTGATTACATGGCAGTTTGAGGCACTTCAGGGCTTCGATCTAATCGAGGTTAACTTTTATTGCTTGGTTCGTGATCAAGTACCCTAGGAACTTGCCAGCCTCCACTCCAAAGGCACATTTGTCCGCATTGAGGTGCAGCTTGTGCTGCCTAAGTATTTCGAATACCCCCTTGAGATCTTCAATATGTTGTGCCTTTTTTTTTTTTGTTTTTTACCACTATATCATTAATGTACACCTTGACTGTCCACTCGATCTTACCTCGAAACATTCTCGTCATCATCCGTTGATATGTGGCCCTAGCGTTTTTCAACCTAAACGGCATTACGGTATAATGATAGTTGGCGTCAGGTGAAATAAACGTCGTTTTCTAGGCCGGTGAAGTCAACACAAACCCTCAATGTGCCGTTTTTCTTTTTTATCACGACGTTGTTTGCAAGCCACTTCGGAAAAAATATATCCTTTATAGCCCCGGCTTCCTTCAGTTTCTTAACCTCTTACCTGACTGTTTCGATGTGCTCCTTAACCAATCTCCTCGGCTTCTGTTTCTTGGAAAGGTATAAGGGGTCCACGTTGAGCTTGTGAACTATGAACTCAGGATCTACCTCGGGCACCTCATACGGGCTCCAAGCGAATACATCTACATTCTGCACAAGGAACAACAACATCTCTACCCTCTTTTCATCCTCCACACTTGCTCCTATCAGAAAACTTTTGTCATCATTCGGCAATATCCTTATTCTTACAAAGTCCTCAGCACAGCTAGCCCTTGCTTCTTCTTGGGGTTCCTGTAATTGCTATAAAGGAGTTTCCTTAGTTGACTCCTTTTGTCTTATTCCCTAGCCAACTACGGCTACCAGCATTGCCTGGCTACTTGTTGATTGCCTTTTACCATGGCAACTCCCTGCTCGATACGGAACTTGACCTTTACATGTAGGGTGGACGGTACAACCCCCATTGCATGAATCCACGGCCTTCCAAGGATCGCTGTATACGAGGAGAAAGAAGCGACCACTATGAACGTTACCACATTTCCTTCCATATTCACAGGAAGAGAGATCTGCCCTTCTAGGATCACCATTCGGCCATCAAACCCCATCAAGCGTGTATCATACTTGGATAGGTCATCATTCTTCAAGCCAAGCCTCCTGTACAGGTCGTGATACATCACCTCGGTGCCACTCCCCTGATCTATCAGTACTCTCTTTATTATAAAGTCATTTATCCGGGCTATAACTATCAAAGCATCATCGTGTGGTTGAATTATGCCTTCTAGATCATCGTCAATAAAAGCAATGGGCTCCCGAGTATACTTCAATTTCTTCTCGGAGGGTTGCTCATTTGTGCAACTTCCCCCGGTACTATGGCCAGTGCCCTCCTTCTCCTAAACACCTAATCGAATGCCTCTTGGAGCTGCGTGAATGACTTCTATTACTTCCAGTAGGGGTGGGAGAGGATTCCCTCGCGGGCGCACGCACTGCCCAGCTTCTTGATTCCTTGGGTCCATCACAAATTCGTTCAAGTACCCCGCCTTCACCAACTGCTCTAGATGATCCTTTAACACCCTATACTGCTCATGGTATGCCCCTTATCTTTGTGGTAAGTACAACACAAGTTTTGATTTCTCCTAGACAGGTCTCCCCCCATCTTGTTCGGCCACAGAAAATATGGTTCATTCTTGATTCGATCCAAAATCTTGTGCACCGATTCCTTGATGGCTACATTCACCTCTCCCATTTGTGGCCCCGGCTCTTGAATTCTTAAATCTCTCCGGGGCCTGGATTGTAAACCGATATGCCGAGAATGATTTATGAACGAGCCTTTGCCCTTGCTCTGTAACCGATCATCTTCCAACTGTTTATATTCTTCGATAAGCCTCATCAACTGCCTCATATCCTCAGGAGGCCTCCTTGTCAACGATTCCCGTAGTCCGAAATCCTCAGGCAACCCCATCCGAAAAGTACTCATCGCGATTTTTTCAGTACCTCTGCCAATTTCGTTGTACAGTTCCTAGTACCAGTTAGAGTAGCTGCGGAGGGTTTCCCCAGCCCCAATTTTCATTGATAGCAACGCATTCGCGGGCTGCAGAACTCGGCTGCAGGTCATGAATAGTACACCAAACTCTTAAATCAATTCGAAAAAACTATGAATCGAGCCTTTCCTTTACCCATTGAACCATCTCAAAGCAGTGGAGCCGAGGCTAGAGGGAAACACTTTACACATTAGTGCATTGTTATGAGTGTGCAAAGACATCATTTGAATATAATGGTTTACACGTTCTACCGGGTTCATCTTTCCATCATAAGAATTGAATGATGGTCGTGTAAATTTGCTCAGCATAAGTGCCATTTCAATGTCTCTCGAAAATGGTGATCGGGCAGCTTAGCGTAACGTCAGGCTCATAGCGTCCATGGCCGCATTCCGAGGTCGTCTCTCCTTCAGGGAAATTGAATCTCGGTATGCGTATTCCCATGAGCGATACTAGTGTCGATGAGACTCGGATTGATGGGACCTTGCGCCATGGTGATCTCTGACGCTAGCCGACCTTTCCCTTCGCTCCTCGTGGTCCTTTCTCTAGTTCTACCTCTCGCTTGCAACTCCAAATCCCTCACCAACCTACGAAGACGTTCAAGTTCCTCGTCCCTTTGGTCAAGCTCTTCATCCCTTTTTTTGAAGCGATCGCGCCCTGAGACGCCAGACATTGTCCGTACGTTTGAAATGACCCTTCACCGAGGCCAGACTGCCCTTCCTCCTCATGGTCCCTATCTTCGCGTCTTTTCTGCCTTCTTTCCCGCCAGGTGGATCCCTATGAAGACCTCCCAGAACCATTTTTAGCGTAACTCCCTGATTGACCTCCATACATTTTCCCTTGCACATCCTGATAAAACCACAGCCTTGTTGGAGATTCTCCCCTTTGACAGTGCCAATTGTGCGTACCCAAATTATGGTTATTGGGCTCAACCTTTAATTAGGCTCTGTGCATACCCAAAATATGGTTTTTGGGTTTAATCTCTACTTAGGCTCACAATCTATTTGTGTTTTGGGTTTTGGGTTTCCTAATATGGGTGATCCTTTACTAGGCAACCTAAGTGTACTCTTGTTTCCTCAAACCCTTCCCTTTACCTCTCAGAATCGCTTACTTTCTCTCTCAGAGTGATTACTTTTTTCTCTCAATGTTCCCCCCAGAATTGCCAACCCCCACTTCCTCCTCTTCTTCTCCTATTTATAGCCAAGACAAATGGAGGTGTTGTGATTACTCCCCTTTACTAGTGCGAATGGGGGTCCAATTCCATTGTCTTTAGGTGGGTATTTAGGTGGGTGAGGTGGTAGTGGTATTGGAACTGATTCCCACCTCTAGGAGCCAGCTCGGCAGCGACGTTCTCAAAGGCACTATCGGGTAGCCGAGTACAGGGTATCTTCCGAACAATATCGTTCTCGACCAGGGTAGAGATGATCGGGAAAGGTTTGATTGGGTTATCCACACTAGCGTGGCCTTGTTTTAGCTCCAGGGCCCAAAATGGGCCCAGAGGTATCCGGATCAAGGTCACAGGTTAACAATGAGGACAGGGTGACGTATTAGGCCACCTGGCCGGGTCCCAAGGCCCAATGGGCCTGGGGCCTTGATCCGTACAATTTAAATGAGATATTTTGTGAGACTTAGTCTATGGAGTGGAGGTTTTTACCGACCCATTGTTAAGGGTATTTATATTTTTTACTATAGAATTAGGATTTGCAGTATCATTGTACTTTAGCCCCCTATATATCTTTCTCCTTAGCAAAGTGAAAATTGTTGTAACTCTTTGGACGTAGATATATTGCCGAATCATGTAAATTTTTGAGTTGTGTGATTATTTTTTTGATCAATTTTTCTCTACTTTCGCATCTCATAGGTCTATTCTAGGAGTTAGGTTAAATTCCTAACATCATGCACTTAAGTTTAATTGAGAAATTTAAGATGCCGACAGCTAAGAGACAAAATTGAAGAAGAAGAAGAAGAAGAAGAAGTTGGAATATTGTTTTTTATATGGACTATATGATGCACACTGCCATGACGCAATGAAATTACATGAGTTTAGGTACTTGTGCACAGTTTGACAAGCCAAAACATGCAAGCAAAAGCTAAGACCAGTTGATCAATTCAGGAAACGATTAGACATGGTATTACTTATTAGAATGAAACTAACACGTAACTTCATGCAAACGCATAGATGCATTTAAAATTAAATAAAATTTTTATTATAAAAATATAAATAATTAATCAAATTAATTTTTTTAAAGCATGTAACACATGCATTCATGCATACATATAGATACATTTAAAATTAAATACAATTTTTATCATAAAATATAGATAATTAGTCAAATTATTTTTTTAAAGTGAACATAATTGGTCACATATTAAAATTCTTACATAAATTTAATACTACTTGTGGGGACAGGGTTTTGATAACCCGACTCACTTCATACTAAACCCAAGGCCCACGCCATGAAGGAAGAAATGTCCGAGGACGAATCGAGGAAGATTCAGTTACCAAGAAGCACTGCCAAGGACAATCCTGTCCTCGGCCAGCCGAGACCATGGAGAGGAAGAACAAAGCACAATCAGAGGTGGCCCTTCAGAGCGTCTCCAAAGAAAAGACAAGTACAATGGGTCAGCCACGAAAGCATGGTGGAGGAGCAATTCCAGGAGGAACTGTCACCTCCACATTAAATGCCCACACCTAACGTTCTGGCCGCATTAATGGAGAAGTAGCTCCTGAGCAGTGCTGCCGTAGTTGCTGCAACGCACAGAAAGAAGGGGAAGGTGACTGATGGGACAAGCACTCAAGTGGTGACCTGCATGACCAACAAATGGAGGGCCAAGATTAACCAAATGGGGGATATATAATGTAAGAAGTCTCCCAGAAAGGGGGACGGGATTTTGAGGGACGGGATTTTGAGAGACAGAAAATGTTGTAACACTTGTATCAACCATGTAACCAAGCATTGAAGAAGCAATAAGAACTTCCTGCCCCTAAGAGGAGGGCCGAGGAACCATATTTTACTTATTATGGCCCAGTTCTTGAACCCATACTCTACAAATTCATTGTATCGAGCTAATTGGGCTTGAGTCCATTCACCCCATAGAGGTAGTGCTCAAACCCGATCCCTACACTACTTATGATTTTTTTTTTCTAATTTTTAATAAGATAGAACATGTGGTGATTTTTGTTATGTGCTGATTTTTATTTTATTTATTTTTTGATAAACATGTGGTGATATTGATTGAATATATGTAATTTTTTAAAAATTTTTTATAGTTCATTAATACTAGATTCTTAGTATTTTGCACTCATTAACTCACTTAACACAAAAATTAAAAAACTTAAGTAGACAAATTGCACAAGCTTAAGTGGATAATTATGGTATAGTTCTCACATAAATTTAGATACATTGCGCAAAATTGGATTATAATTTCAAATTCTAATTCAATTTTCTCTAAACTTTACCTATTAATATATATATATATATATATAGATGACTTATAAATTTGAATTTTTTTTTTTAGTTATATGATTATGTTTTTTATGGTTTATTATATTGTACTCTTCGTTTTCTATACTAAATTAACTAATTTAGTACAAAAATTTAAAAATTTAGATTAAATGGGACACGTACTAAACTAACTCACTTGACACAAAATTCGAAAATTTAGATTAGACGAGACACATGGCGTAAAATTAAACTCTAATTAATTTCCAATTTAAAATTTAATTAGATTTTCTCTTTGCTTTACCTATTATTATATATATAGATATAGATTGGAAAAGGCAATTGCCTATTGGGATTTGGTCATTCGTATGAAACTCATTTTGTAGGTATATGCTAAGTATCAATTCTTTGATTGCCACCAATACTTCTTTACTTTTGTTAATGACTAAAAAAACAAAAAGTAGGGTTAGGATGAGTCACACATATGGGTTAGGCTAGCCACATGAGAAAGAGTGGTCCCAAATCCCAATTTAAAGCTGATTAGTGAAAGTAATATGCCTTTGATTACAATCCTCAAAGAGAAAACTTAGCAATTAGGATTTGCCTCCACTCATAATCACAAAGCAAGATTAAGATATGTATTTTGGTTAGGGTCCACTCAATCACGTAATGTTAGTTTGCCTTTTTTTTTTTTTCTTTTTATGATTAGGTATAGTTTGCCTTAAATGCAATTAAATATGACAAAACAAAGTGAGATCAGACCCTAGCCAAATTGAAGAAATTTAGGTACAGAACAGAAATAGAAGTTGACAAAAGCTATGTTACTACTAGCAAATCTCACTAAAATCCGAGTTGCACAAACAAAGAAAAGTGAATCGGTGCAGGCTTTATTTCTATGCAATGTTTTATAACCATGCCTGCTGTCTCCTTTTTTTGCCTGACTCTCTCCACTGAGTAGCTTTCACGTTTAGATCTGTAACGCATATGATATGATACTGTGGTGGTGCCACTCCTCTCTTTTTTTTCTTTTTCCATTTTTTTTTTTTTGATTATTATAAGTTATAACAAAAAGGAAAAATTTGAACCCTAGATATTTCTTTTAGAAACCCCAGGATGTGTAAATGCACAACTTAGCTGATACGTATAAATTGATAGGCTTCTCTATTTTTTAAAATTTCAAAATACACTTCTGCTATTTCTAAATACACTAGCTTCACGAAAATTTTCTAAATTTTTTTAAAAGGTTTTTTTTTTTTAGTTAGGGGAGATGATATTTGAACTTTAGATGTCTTTGTTAGAGATACGCGGATACCTTAATTGAATTATAAGGTTCTTGATGTAGAATGTTATTATTATTTATGAAAAGATAAAAAAAAAAAAAAAATTGTTAACGTTTGTTTTAAATGCATAATTATTTTTTTAGAAACAAACAAACACACACAACATTAAATTAAAAATATATTAATTAAATTTTCTATTATTTGATTGGGTTTACTTAAAAAAAAAAAACTCAAATTGAATATAGAAGAAAAGTAACTTATAACAATAATATTGATTTTTAACAATAATGTGGTACAGGAGAATCCACATTACTCTTGGCATCCAGATTCCTAGGAATGTGATTCTTCCTAGGAATGTAGTTATTCCTATGTTTGGTTTCATTGGGAATCTCTTAAGATTCCTAGGAATGTGAGATGATAATGTTTAGTTTATTCACAGGAATCTTAAATGAATTATTTATTTTTCCCATTCTATCCTTAGATTTGAATGTGAACTACCAAGTCCTTTAAAAAAAAATATTCCTTTAAAAAAAAATATTCCTTTAAATAAATAATGAAAAACCAAATATAAACTATTAATTATGACAAATTCATTAAAATTGTAGTCTAACATTTCAAAATGACAAATACAACACAAAAATAACTATTTAAATTCTCAAATGCTTTATTCTTAATAATAATTTTTAAAAGAATTTAATCCATAATGGAGAGTCCCCTTCAAACTTTTTTTTTTCCACACGTGAAACCTAAATAAAACTTTGTTAAAAAATATATCAACAGAGTTGTCTATCTTATTTATGTTATTTTGGCGGGAAAAGATAAAGACCAGAGAAAAGATATTGATGATTTGTTTTATATTTTATCTTAATTGCTTAAATGATAAGAAAAAAGGGTTAAAATTGTCAATTTATAAAAAAATACAATTTCCTTTAAGTTTGGGAATCTGGATTCCCACATGTTTTAAAGGGAATTCACATTCCTACTGAGAGGGGTTTAAGGGGGGAATCCAGATTCCCCTGGCATCTGATTCCCTAGCGTGATTTGCAACTAAACATGGGAATCTTTAAACATTCCTAGGAATCCTAAAACATTACCCCATACCAAACGCCACCTTAGGTGTATTTGAAATCTGCTTATTATATTAAAACTGAAAACTTTTTACTGAAAATACTATAAATAAATGTAAAAATTAGCTGAAATAGTATAGTGAAACACATGAATAGTACCAAAAGGGGAAGTGGAACCCATAAATAGTAGCAAAAATAAGTTAAATAGTAAAATAAGTTGACAAAATTAATCATGTCAAACGAACACTTTGCATGTGCATCAATGATTCACTCAAAAAAGACGTCAATCTTAAATTTGCTTTTGCATAAAATGAATTGTTAATGCCTTAATGGGTGTACCTTTTTTTATTTTAAAAAGAAGGTGCAGTAATTGAACCTTTAATGCTATTTATTAATAACAAGAAGAGAGAGAGAGGGGGAAAAGGAAGAAATAACGATAAGGAGTAATGGATAATAACTCAATAATTTATAGCAAACATTAAGGGGCTGTTTGGAATTGTTTTTTTTTTCCATCACCCATTATTCTGTTTTTATTACCCATAACTCAAAACTGGTAGGTCCCACGGCTGAATAGTTTGTTTGGATTTGTTTTCAGTTTTTATTTCCATCACTCAATTCTCTGATTTTTGAGTGATGAGTTATGGAAACTGAAAACATATTTTAGGTGTTTTCAAGTTATCAAAACTGAGTTTCCATGGCATTTTGGTAAATAAACACACATGCATGGGACCCACAGTCAGAGAAGTCACGTCCTTACTTTCTTTTTTTTTTTTTCTCCTCCTTACTTTTTCTCTCATTTCTTCTTCATAGACTCACTCAACGGCTTTTTTGGATTTCATGTTTTCTTCTTCTTTCTTTTTCTTTTTTTCTTTCTTTCTTCTTCACAGACTCACTCCAACAACCATTTTTTTTTCTTCTTCTTCATTCTTTTTCTTTCTTTTCTTCTTCACAGAAACACATGGGTAACTTTATAAAAAAAAAAAAAAAAAAACACACACACACATGGGTACCGATTTCTCAAACCTAGAAAATCAAACCCATAAACACATGATACCGATCTTACACACTAACACACAAACACAAACCCACAAACATGTTCATCCACACAATAAATCTAAAAATTTCTTCTCCAAACACAAACAAAATCCAAAAGTAAGAAATGAAAGAGAGGAAAGGGGCAGAGAAGAGGGGTGAAATTGGTCTTGCATGTCCTTTCCTGCATTCTTGATTGGCACTGTTGGGTCATGATGGCGGAGATTAGTGCCGTTGCTCCCTGTCGGAGGTGATCTTGTAAGTTGGGTGCCGATGGAGATCGGCGCTGGGTGAGGTGGAGATCGGCGCTGAGTGGATTTCCTTTGCTAGAGATTGACGCTATTTGGACTTAGTGAGAGGAAGAGAATGGAGGGGAGGAGAGGGGTTTGTACCGTGTGTTTGGGTATTGGGGGAGAGTGATGGAAAAAAAGAAAAAAGAAAAAAAAAAAAAGAGAAAAAGGGGATTTATGGGGAGAGAGAGGATACACGCGGGTATGGTAACCGTGAGCCTGACATGGTGCTCAGGCAGTGGGTCCCACAAAAAGTACAAATTTTTTAGTGATGAGAAGTTGAAAACAGTGTGTCAAACATACAGGGTTTAGGAAGTTGGGGCATTTTAAGTGATAAGTGATGAGTGACGAGTGACGAGTGACGAGTGATGAAAATTGAGTGAGGAGTGATGAGTGATGATTTTTTTTAAAAACCAAACAGTCCCTAAGTGTGCGTTTGGATTGGGATAAAAAATTAAAATTATTTTACTATTTCGCTTATTTTTTGTATTATTTATGAGCCCCACTACACTTTTTGGTACTATTCATGAGCCTCACTGTATTATTTCAACTAATTTTTACCTTTATCTACAGTACTTTCAGCAATAAGGCTGGGTTTAGATACGCGTTTGCGGATTCACGTTTGCGTTTGCGTCTCTGTTTTTTTTTTTTCACGCGTTTTAAGAGGTTTGCGGCTACTGTTCACGGTTACTATTCATGAATAGTAGCCACAAATGTTGACTTTTTCAGGGTGAACAATGCATCCGTACACTGTTCACGGACCTACAAATATCACTTTTTAGCATTTTTTTTCATTAAAAATGGGTCTCACGGCACTATTCACACATTTAAAAATTATTTTGCTACAGTGTTTTCAGTTTTCAGTTTTCAGTTCAGTTCAGTTCAGCAAAATAAGTTGTATCCAAACGGACCCTAAGTTTTCAGTTTCAGTAAAATAAGTGATATCCAAACACACTCTAAATGATTTTACCAATTATTTTCACAAAGGTTTCAAGAATGTTTTCCTCCGAGTCAAGGATTTTGATCATTGCATATGCAATAAGTTTTCAGTTTCAGTAAAATAAGCGATATCCAAATACACCTTAAATGATTTTACCAATTCTTTTCACTCGGGTTTCAACTTTCAAGAATGTTTTCCTTCGAGTCAAGGATTATGATCATTGCTCATGTGATGGGCTTATCCCTTGCAGACAAATAGTATCATAGCACGAGACAAAGACGTGTATATATCAATAATATCATCAAGGATTAGCAATGTCTTTGCCGACATAAGCATAATAAATCCATGAAATGAAAGCAGTACCAATACAACCAGGACATAAATGTTGGTCTTTGCTCTGTAGGATAATAGGACAATATTCATTTGGATTCGAACTAGGACAATACTTTAGACATGAACTTTAACGCAACGGAGCACATCCATTAGAACTGTCATTGGAGTTTGTGCATGGCACACGAGAGAACCGTTGGATGAAGGATACAAGGTAAGTTTATGTCATCATAAGATGGTTAAGCTTGTTTTCAATGCATCAATGTACTAGACACGTTGAGATTTGAATACATGTGAAAAATTAGACGTGTTCAAACTTCAAATTCTAACATGTCTAGCACATTATTGTGTTAGACACAAGTCATGTTCATCAAATTAAGACACCAATCAATTTCTGATGTAGATGTAGATTGAATCTCAGATATTTACAAAGTATTATTGTGACTGATTTAATCATATGAGTATCTTTGGCTTACCCCCAAACTAAATCAGTCCAAGTTGCACCAAGGGTTTATCTCCTTTTTTGCAGATAGGGCTATAATTCGACATAGATTATTTTGTTCAATTGACCAAGGCATTCCCATTGCGATTCCATCCGTTACTTTTATTCTACCCACCCACTATTGTGCACGATCAGAGTTATAAGTAGGGTGATGTTACTATGTTATAGAACATTGTGTACAAAATTTGCTAATTACTGTTTTAATTTGTGTTTTAAGAGATTAATTCATTTACAATGTTTTATACATAAAGTTTATGATAATTTTAGTTTTATCTGCTATAGACTATAAATTCTGTAGTAATGCATATATATAGAAGTGTTAGAGAGAGAGAGAGAGAGAGATTCAAATCTTTATCCAAATGCTGCTGAGGTTAGATTCTCCAACATCTATGCTTTCAAAAATGTTTATTGCTTTTTCTCAACAAAAAAAAATGTTTATTGCTTTATATATCAAAAGTCAAGGATTAAGACTATTATCAACTACTCATAATGGAGCCCACCTAATAAAGTAATGCAATTGTAACAATGTAACCACATAATGTATATACTACAATCATACTCCAACCAAATTTAAACTTACATATTTTTATTTTCGTTTGGTAATCAAATTCACGAAGAAAATTGTAATTATAAAATGGTCCAACTCAAGGGTGGAGAAGAAAATGATTTAGGATCTAGATGGAACCCACTGAATCAACGAACCAATTGCGAAGAAGACAAGGGAAATTATATTTTGTGATTAGTTTGATTACTCCACAAAAGCTTTCCTAGAATAGTAGATTTACATAGAGAATGGTTAGGCAAATTAGTTGGACAACCTCATTGACCAATATGTCTATGCTTTTGCTGGTATTGAGAATTGGTTGGGTTACCTTTGTATTTTTAAATACATTAGATAGCTCCCATGCCAAGAACTTTGAATAAGTGTTGGGTATTTTGTGAGAAATGTTCAAATGTTTCCTTTTCTCACACCCTATTTTATTCTAAAAACTTCAAATAAATTCTTATATATAATAGACGTCAATTTTGAGTACTAATTCAGTATTTTGAGAATATTACTTGGTCTCATCACATAATTGGTATATGGATTCGGTACTCCAGTTAATGGGTACCGTTAGAGTATTTGTTAAAAGACCATTTTAGAAAAGTTTTGATATAACTTTTATGAGAAATATAAAAAATTGTCAAAAAATTAATTATTTTTTTCATTAAAAAATTTTAAAAAATATTTATTAAGTCAATGCCCTAATTCAATTACAGTAGTGTGAATTCAGCAGCCGCCATTGTAATCATGTTCATTCTATCACACAAGCCACTATGGGTTCGTGTAAGAAGTGATTTTTTTTTGGTTTTGTAAATAAAAATTATTTGACTATATGCAAATGGACAATTATGTAGCTACCTTTTTTTTTTTGGGTAAAAGTAGCTACCTTTTTTCACGAGGCTTTGATAGCAACAAGTATCACATCTAAATGGGCCACAATTAAAAAAAAAAAAAGTGGGCCACAATTTGTTGTGGATATTAATCTAGCTATAAGAGGTAGAGTGGGTACCAAACAGCTTAATGATTTTCACTTATTACTCAATATGTATGGCCTACAACATGGGGAAAACAAAATTATATGGCCAGAGTAGAGATGGAATTTCTTTTTCCCTAGATAGATAGAGAGAAATTAGTTATATTATATTTTTTTTCCTTGCAAAATAAGCAGAGTGGAAAAGTTGTTTAGAGTTGCACTCTTTTGTTTGTTGCTAACCTTTAGAAAAAATGTTATTGTGGATAAGTTATGGGGAAACTCAATGGTTTTTCTACTTGAAACAATGAACTGAAAAGAAAGTTTGGATCAAAGTGATACTAGACTATTGGTCTTTTTAATTGATAGACCCATTAATTTAAAAAAAAAAAAAAAAAAACTCATATTGGGCTTACTTCTGGATATATAGCACGCCTAGTACTGCATAAATTTGAAAAGAATAGTGCCTATTAGTTCTGTTGGATGTGAACGTGAAGTTTCCATTAAAAAAAAAAAGTTGAGTATGAGGGATTTGAACTTTTAAGAACAATTTTTGTTTATTATCCATTTTGGGTTGTTAAACAAGTTTTTTAGTCTCAAAAATAGAAAATTGTTTTTGGAAACAAAAAATAAGAGGAAAAAACAGTTACTAAAAATAAGAGGAAAAAACAGTTACTAAAGTGTCTCTATTGAAAACAATAAAATGCCAGTTGAGTTAAAATGTTCTTGGCTAGTAATTTTGTAAAAGAACAAAAACAAAAAACAAAAACAAAAACAAAAACAAAGCAAAACTAATAAGATTATTGCCTTTAGACTGTTGATTAAAAATATCATTAGCAAGGGCTTGATCTTATAAATGATAACTGGCCCACTCCAAATTAATCCTTCATCAGACAGCTAAGCTATTGGGCTTAAAATCAAGTGAATTTTGTAAAAACTACAGTCCATCTTCATGGCCTTCTTAACAATAATCCAATGGGCTCAAAGAGCAAACAATTACTAAATGTAAAATAACATTATTAAATAGAAACAAAGAAAAGAATATTGTTGAACGGAGATTCTACAATCTTTCCAATAATTATGTCATATATTCGATATATGTATCATTTATCTCATAAGATTTGACCCACAACATATATATTAGATGCACAAGCATAGTACCCCTTTTTTCAAGTATTTTAGACAAAACATGTCACTATTATTATTATTATTATTATTATTTGGCTACTATTCCTTTTCTTTATATAAACTTGGGGTTGATCATAGTGTCTCTTAGTTTAATGTTGACCCAAGTCACAAGTTGTTACAGCCCCTAGACCTTAAACGGACCAGTTTTGGGTATCCATTTGTTAACATTTGTCTGGGCTTTGAATTACTCCTTTAAATGAGGGCTAATAATTTGTAATGAAACGACCCATTGGCTTTAAATAGTTTGAAACTCATTAAACTATATATATTGCATTGTTCATGGGGTTAAAACGAAAAAAATAAAAAATAAAATTGCTCATAAGACTGT
Organism: Quercus glauca; assembly: GCA_023736055.1. NCBI lineage: Eukaryota > Viridiplantae > Streptophyta > Magnoliopsida > Fagales > Fagaceae > Quercus > Quercus glauca. The sequence continues at coordinate 93,784,157 of CM043316.1, read as the reverse complement.
ACAGAAAAGCTTTTATACAATACAAGTTTAGTATACAACAGTAAGATTCTCATAAAAAAAGAAAAGTATACAACAGTACTGCAAAAACTACAATATAGTTCAATAGGCTTTAAGTTTGGACCAAGGTAATCAGGTATTTTAAGAGTTCTCAAGTCTCGTTTGATTCTTGACATCCTGAGTTTAGATAATCTAAATAACATAGGGACTAGGGAGACGACAAAAATTCTTCCCAGTAACTATTTGGGTGTAAATGAGTTCGTATAAATTATGAATAATTAAGGATAAGGCTTAGGTCTAGTGCTCTTGTGCGCTAGACCCATTAGGATGTAGACACATGATAAGTGTTTGACATATATTCATATCTTAATATGTCTAGAATTCAGTGCATAGTGGTATTAGATTCAAGACGATTACGAATAAATAAAAGAGATTCTATGAATGGATAAGCACTAGGGTTGCCAATTGATCTTCTTCATAGGGTTTGCTAGCACCACTTTAAGCTTAAAACGGCCAATCAGCACGATGGGCCACATAGATCAATGACCCAATTTTTGCTTAGTTGGCCCTAGCTTATATCCAAAAGCTTTTTGGGCCAACTTTAAGGTAAATTGTGACATTTCCTGATTCTCGTTTTGTTCAGTAGAGATTCTAGAGAATCTTCATGTGTTTGCCAAATTTGGCTAAGCTTGATTATCGAAAAAATAAGAAATTTGTTTAAGCTTCTTTGTGAGAACAAAAATATAATTAATTTAAAACAAATAAACCGACTTTGATAAACTTAATTGGCTTCCACGATGGAAGGTATTAGGAATTGTAAAATGAACTTGACAGTAGTTAGTGATCAACTTAATAGATGACTAGATGAGCTGTATCTCCAGCATCTTTTGCTTTGATGCTTTTTTTTTTTTTTTTTTTTTTTTTTTTTTTTTTTAAATTTTGGATTTTATGACTTAAAAGAAAGATAATTTTTTTAGTCAGTGTTTAATGAATATTTTTTCTTGATAGATAAGGTGGCGTGGATTTTTTTTTTTTTTTTTATAGAGAATTTTAACCTATAGCATTTGTTCTTAATGATATTAGTAATGGTAACCTACAGCCTAATATCTTTTTTTAATTGAATGACACAAATGCTGATAAAAGAATAATTGTGAAACGAAAATAATGCTTTTGAGTTTTGATCACAGATTATTGGGGCTGAATTAATCAGAGATTGGATTGGTGTTGTTGTAATGGGCCCATTCATGCCAACCTTAAGTTGAATTTCACGCAAAAAAACAGAAAAACATGGTGATTGGGCCATTTCACGTGACCTGTGCTGCAATTCTGTTGTGCCCTTCTTAGGTTCTCGACAGACATTAGGACCCCAGCGCCTGCAAAAGTAGAAGCTATTTTGTATCCATTGTCTCTCTTTCAATATATAAGCCTTGCATGACACTCGCCTTATTACACACTCACGGTATAGAAGCAATGCTAGAAACACAAAAAATCTCATAACTCGCCACATGCTGTGTTGTGGTAATTGTTGTGAAATTTTTTGTATACCTTGAATTTTCCCACTGTATACACACTATTACATGAACTACAATACTAACATATTAGTGGCAAGGTGTACGGAGGAGTGTTGGGCTTTTGTGGAGCCTAGTTGTATTTGATCATATTAGGGACATATTTTATGTAATTGATTAATCCTTTTGCAAAATGCATTTTACTTGTAATTGGGTAGATCTAGGATGTGTTTAATACTTCAAGAAACAAGAGTTCAAGTCAAGTGTTAAAACCATGAAGATCTAACCAAGAAATAAGTGAAGAAAAATTGTTCATTAAAACTTGACAGAGACCTCGATAGAAACAGTATCTATCGAGACTTAATGAAGAAAGCTCAACAGAAACTCGACAGAAGTTGAATCTGTCGAGATCTATGAAATTAGAATTTCTAGATCTGGTTTTTGGCCCTACTTGACATGTATGTGTAGTGTTTTTTTTCTCACAACCCTAGACATATATAAGGCTTATTTTAAAGGCCATTATACATGGAGAACACATGCAGAAAGTGACGTAGTGCTGTATTCTTTCTGCAAGAAGTTACTGCGTCTTTTGTGTCTTAGGGTTTTGTAACCAAGTACTTCTTGATCTTCATTATTGATGAAGTGAAGAACTTTGCAGCTAACAACATCTTCAAGTTGTTGGAGTTAGTCACGTATTGGGATCCGTACAAAAATGTGGCATTCATATTGAAGAGTTTAGAGGTTCTGAAGCGGTAGAAGGTTTCTGCTGTAAGTTCATCCACGGGAATTGTAGAGTCTAGGGATAAAGGTATTGTACTAGATCTGAAACTTCTTTTTACTATAATGAATTATTTTTCGGGAGGGTTTCCCCCCAAGTTTTTTTTTTTTTTTTTTCCTATGAAACTAGTTTGTAGCTAACAACATCTTCAAGTTGTTGGAGTTAGTCACATACTGGGATCCATGCAAAAATGTGGCATTCATATTGAAGAATTTAGAAGTTCTGAAGCGGTAGAAGGTTTCTACTAGATCTGAAACCTGAAACTTTTCTTTACTATAATGAATTATTTTTCGGGAAGGTTTCCCCTCAGGTTTTTTTTTTTTTTTTTAGGAAATTAGTTTGTTTCATTAGTTTTCCTAAGTCATCATATCTTGTCTTATTTACTATTCCGCTGTTCATGATATTGATGTTTGTGTGTTTGAACAAGGTTTATTCATAATAAATCTAATTAATAACTTGGGTTTAAAACTTATTAATTCTATCAACCGGGGTCTAAATTTCCCAACAAATCCGGATTATAACTCGACCCGAAATAATTTAATGAGAGATTTTCTGAGACTTAGTACATGGAGCGGAGGTAAGCGGTGGCCCATTTTGTAGCCTATTGTGAATCATGTGCGCAAGATAGAAAAATTGTTGTTTTGGAGATTAGGGTTTTGATATATATATATATATATATATATTTTTTTTTTTTTCTTTTGAGAAAAAACTGTATTGTCTCATCTTGTATTTTTTCTTGAAAATAGTGAAATTTTTGCAATTTCGTGAACGTAGACAAATTGCCGAACCACGTAAATATTGTCTTGTGTAATTATTATTATTATTATTATTATTATTATTTTTGTGTATATGTTTCTCTATTTTTGCATCTCATGACATATCTGAAATTTTCGTGAATATTCTTTTCAGAGGAGTGTGTGACTAGATTTTCCAAAACGAAAAATAACTGAGCATGGTCATGGTCATGTACTACAAAAGGGCCAGAATTAATTTAACCGAACCTTGAAGTGTATATGTCGGCATGTAATTGTAAGCCAGAAGATGTTCTTTTTGACATTTATTCAACTGCTGCTTATGATTCGGTCAGCACAATATTTTGGTGTTCATGTTCCACATGCAACACAGTTCAACAAACACACATACATTGTCTTTAATTTGTTTGGAATTTAACTGATGTCCGGTGCTATTCTTGAGGCCAATGTCAATAACATTGTTGCTAGAAACTTTTATGTTTTGAGGGGATCATTCGACGTTGTATTTTGTTTTTATTTATTTATTTTTTTTTTGAGAAACTTTATTTATTTCAATTGGTCACACAAGACATAATGTATTTTGAGGAGATTGCTATGGTGTTTTTTTTTTTTTATTAAGTACCGAGCATCTAATAATTAACTTGGTTTGATATATATTTAATATATTTTAATATATATTTTATAATAATAGATGAACGGTTAAAATCAGATAGATATGATACAATACATATAAAAGAAAAAAAAGTACGTATCGTATAATGATTTGTCTTTTGATGTTTATTTAAGAAGTTCTGGTTTATACTCTTTAAAAAAATCGATAAATGACATTCAAATAAATTCGTCGAGTAAGTGAACAAAAGCAATTACAATTTGTCTAGCACCTTAAGTATAGTTTTTACGTACTGTTTCTTAGGTTCCCTTCTAAAAATTCTGTTATGTGGCTTTTTTTCTCATGGAATGAAGTGTATTTTTAATTAAGTAGCCACATGGCTGAATATTAAGAGGGAACCTAAGGAATAATATCTAAATACTGTACAGTCTGTACCTAAGTTTGCCCTTTTAATATTATGAGGAGACATTTGTTTCCCTCAAAATAAATTATTTTTACACAGAAAATTGTGATATTTCCTCGTATGGTATATGATTTGCTTGAGAGTTGACAATGGCTGGGGACTAGGTTTAAAAATTAATCAAGTCGAGTCCCTTGATGTATTTGTGCAAACTCAGATACTGCATTAAAAATCTCCTTGGTCTGAGACTTTTCTTTTATTTGAAAAAATGAATGTGCTACTTTGGCCTAAATTCCATGGGAACCACTTGGTTGCAAAGTCATGGTTTGTGACGAAGAAAACTAAAGGCCCATTTGGATTGAGGGGGAAATGAGGGGGAGTGGAGGGGAATAGAGTAGAGTAGGCTAAAAATAGGCTAATTTTGAGCCAATACTACTCTACTCTACTCTCCTTTCCTCCCCCTCAATCTAAATGGATCTTAATGTTATGCTTGGTTTGGATGAAAGAAGAGTGGATGAAAAATGAATGAAGAAAAGGGAGAGTATCCAAATGCAGACCAAATTTGAAAGAAATGAAACTTGGGTTGGTTTAGTAATGTTTCATTTAGGAGGATTTTGGCAATACAGACATGATAATTGCATATGAAAACTGAAAAGGACATAGATCTAGACTTACATTGCGTTCCACTTTCTTTTTCACTTTGCCTTTATATGTATGGACTTGCGTTATTGCATTACTATTCTATCGCTAGAGTTCAGCTGATTCAAATGCCATTTGTCACAATACCCTTGATCCAAGAGTTCTTATTTTCAGGGATAATTATTTCCAATTATCTCATTGTTAATATGTCACTTAATCCTTATTTGTCGAGTAGGTAGTATTTAACAATTTAGCTTACAATACAGGTACTACACAAGTTCTATAACATTAATATGTGTCACCCATCATAAAAACAATTCAATCATATATTGTTGAATCAGTTTATAAACTTTATACAGTAAAATTTGTAATAATGTTAGCATTTTTTCTTTTTAAAGTATCATCTTTATCCCATTTTATTATGCTTATTCATCTAGAAACTATACACTTGTCAATTACTCAATGTGTGTGTTTAAAAAAAATATCCGGCTTGTAAGTTGTAACTATCAATCTATCACATGTCAGTCTGTTTTAAGAGTTTCCCCATGTGTGGTGGGTGCTCAATTGGACCTCACCTAGTTTAACTTCTGCATAACGTATTTAAGCCCAAAGGCCCAAATACTTTTCTGTCAAATGGGGCTTCAAGACTTTTACAGTTTTACTACTGTCTTTGCTTCTCGGAAAATATTTCCATGATCAAAAGATTTTCGTTGAAAATATTTGTCCATTTAATATATATATATATATATATATTCTATGCATTTTCAATTGAAATTTAAATTTTTCCTAAATAGTTCAGAAAATAAAAAATAAAATAATTTATATAGTATTGATAATAATAAAATATTTTCTTTATATTCGTATTTATAAACTAATGCTTGCTTACGAATTTTGTAGCTTAAATGGCACATTTCTAGCAGAAGACTTTAAAGTTTGTTGGAAAAAAATGTCCAGTATTCTTAATTTCTTATCCCCACGCCATTATGTCTTTTTTAAAAAGCAATAATAATAATGGGCCCAAAAGTTTCCACTCGCGTTTTTAGGAAAAATGTTTTCTAGAATAAATTCCAGCAAAACATTTTCCTTTATTCTCCTAGTCCTACTTTAGAACAAAATATTTCTGTTCTTCAAAAGTTTTTTCGAAACAAACAGGCAGAAAATAAAATTTTCCAAAAATTTATTTATTTTGCATAACATGATAAATTCTGTTAATTACTTAATTATTTTTTATAGGGAATTTATTTTATTTTGAACAGTGGAAAGAGCCAATTAATTTTCATAACTAGTAGAATATCTTCTTCTTCTTCTTCTTCTCTCTCTTTTATTATTATTATTTTATAATTTATAACTAATAGATCTTCGAGAACAATGAAAAAAACATGATAAAGTCTGTTATTTTTCAGTGACATTGTATATTTACTTACAAAAACAAAAGTAGAGGTTGCAGACCACTTTACAAGATCAAGGCCCCGAAAGGCATAATTCCGAGGCCAATTTTGGGTCCAAGGCCTAGACATGGCACAGGTACTTCCAAAAAAGCTTTGTAGTCCGTGCTGTGAAACCCCATAAAGTTCCTAATATAGTATTTACAAAAACTCAGACTATATGTCATTGCTCAAACTCTACTAAATATTAATTAGACCGATCTTTTGGAACTTGAAATAAAAACACTCGTTCAAATTTTCGGTCACTTCGATTTTTTTTTTTTTTAGTCAAACTCAAAAATATGTATTTCATTTGGGTATTTTTATTACTCGAAAATGTGTCCAATTTTTTTTTTTTTCTCATTAATTCACGGCACCAACAAATGACCGTGCTTCATGCTTGAAAGAAGAGAAGTTATGGGTGTAAGTTGGGGCGGCAGAGTGGCTTGGATAGCAAGCTTTGCGGAGCTCATTGTATTTGTCTAAGTCAAAGTTATGGATTTTCATAAGCTTTTTTTGTTTGGCTTTGAATCGGCGCTGGAAATAGCCTTCAAAAGTGGGTTCTGTGGAGGTCTTTAGAAAGAACCCATAGCCAAGAGCGAAGTGAAGCGAGGTAACAAAGAAGCAAATGGGTTCCATCACGTCCCAACTGAGCTCCCAAAAGGTGAGCCTCATGAAGCCCAGTGTTTGGAGAAATACGAAGCCCAATCCACAGTATAGTTCACCACGGACCAAGCCCCGGGCTTTATTGTCGATTAGGGCCTTTTGCATTTCCATTTGCTCCAATTCTCTCCTCCTTGGGTCATTTGGATTGGCTATTGATTCAGAAATTAGTGTCTCCATTGACCTCGCCACCTGTAGCCATAAAAAAATTATCCGTTATTGAATAATACGCACACATATGCTTAATGGGCTTAATCAGAAATCACTAGTAGTGGATGACACACGCATCTATAACTTCTAAAACAGCCTAAAAATGATACTATACACGCTTAAGAATAGATTATGATGGGTTCAAATTACTTCTAGTGTATGAATGTATTAGACACATTATGATATGAACACGTCTTTTCTTTTTAACGTGTTCAGTTGACTAATGCATTAAACTACGTATATTTTTTTTAACATGTTTAGTTGACTAATGCATTAAACACAAGCCGTATTTGATTATGAAATTGTCCACTAGGTCCATTGATCATCAAGTCCGGGGTCCATAGGATCTATTTCTCTCCAAAAATAGGACATGCTTTTGGATTAGGCACAGGCAATAAATTTTAGGACCACGCATGGCAGTGAAGTTGGATTTTATTTTATTTTATGCTAAGTTGGATTTTATTAAACAATGCCATAATCCAAAATCCAAATCCTCGTGGACACATTTAGACCCAAGTTTCAAAAACACCAATTAGTTAAGGAAATTTCGGGATACTATACACGTGCAAACAGAAACTTGTTGCATGATGCAAACGTGTCAGGTTTCAAACACTCGTGACTATTGCTCACGCGCCTCTGAGAGCGAGGAGACACGCTCACATGCAAGCATTAAGCAAGGAAAGGACTTTTGCATTTTAAGGCAAGCGTGTAACCACAGCCTCAAGACGCGCGTGTGACAAACCACATCACCGGTCGTTACAGAAACGCTACCAATCCTAAATTCTAAAACGATGACGTTTTGGGACTATTGGAAATAACGGAAAGAATAAAATTAATTTTTTTTTTTTTAAAATGGTACCTGTTCGGGTCGAAGAAAAACTACGTTCCCCAAAACGATGACGTTTCCCGAGTCATCTAACATTTTGGCAAACTCAGCGCCTTGATCTTCATTTTCACATCCCTGAACACAGACTCGGACGAACTCAGAGTACGAAATCGAGCTCTTCGGAATCTCTCTCAGCTTCGCTTTCAGCTTCTCCACCTGCGAGAGCCTCAGGATCTTCTTCGCCTCCTGGATCGAGATTCCAAAAACCGAGTCTCCGGCGAAGGCTGCTTTTTCCGGCGCCGGATGACTCAGTCCGTCGAGGCTGATCCGATCGCCAGTAATGTTGATGGCTCTGAGCTTCTCTCGGAGCTTGTCTCCGACCGGAACGGAGAGGAATTCCGGTAAGGGACTCATCGCTCTCCGGTGAAGGAATCGCCGGAAAAAGCCTTTCTCGGAGGAGTCCGGCGAGGCTACGTACTCGCGGTGGAAGCTAGATTTGGAAGCGTTTGGAGGTACCACGGTTGAGGATGGTGAGATCGGTGAGAAGTCTTTAGTGACCGCCGGTGATGTAACTCTGTAACCGTCAAGTAGTCGCTTCGCAAGCGTTTTCCGAAGCGCCATTTAAAGAAACAGAGTTTTAGAGAGAGAGATTTTTTTGGGTTCCGATATTTGAGGGCTTATTAGCGTAATAACTATGAGAATTTGTGAGGATAGCTTTGTTTTTTTTTTGAGGGGGTGAGGATAGCCTTGTTGGTATTTATAATGGTCCAGTGTATGAGGATTATAGAGAAGAATCTCTTGGAGCATCTCTCTCTTTTTTTTTTTTTTAATAAAATACTATTTTATTTTTTTTATAAAAGTTTATTTTTCATTCTTAAACCCCAAAATGTTTTTTTTTTCATTTTTATATTTTGTAAAGAGTTTTTTAAAAAGTTTAGAGACAATAAGAAGGATGAAAAAAGAATTTTTTTAATAGTTTAAAAATAAAAAATAAACTTTTAATAAAGTTTAAAGACATAAATAAAATATTATTAATAATTTAAGATAAAATATGAATTTTTCAATAGTTTAAATATGAGAAATGAATTTCTTAAATTTTAAAAATGAAAAGCAGACTTTTAGTAAAGTTTAAGAAGTATTTTGCCCTTGTATTTTTGGTCTTCAAGAGAGGTTGAGTATTTTGGGAATTGAGAAAGTGAAATTAATTACTCTTATTATTCTGTTTATAATACGCTTACCTTTTTGTAATTAATTTGGTTTTTTTTTTTTCCTTTTACAAAAGAGTGTTATAAGATTCCAATTGAATGCTATTTCATTATTTATTATTTAGATTCACTTGTGTTTATGTAGGTAGTATCTTTAAAATATGATAACGAATCTGACCAAATTTTTATGTGAAATATTTTAATTGTAACCTTTGATTTATATTTATGAATGAAATGTGAATATTAAAACGTTTAAAAATTCATAAGTCTAATAACATAACAAATTTTTAAAGAAATTATAAATTTGGGTTCGATTAGTGAGTATCTTCAGTACATATGTGAAAGAATCATTTTAGAACAATTTTGATACCAAATTTGAACAATTTTAGAACAAACTTTTAGTAAAGTTTGGGAACTAAAATAGTATTTTATCATTTTCTTTTTTGGTTTTCAAGAGAGGTTGAGCTTTTTGGGAATTGAGAAAGTGAAATTAATTACTTTTATTATTCTGTTTATAATACATTTACCTTTATGTAATTAATTTGGTTTTTATTTTTTTTCCTTTTACAGTAGCGTGTGATGAGATTCCAATTGAATGCTATTTCATTATTTATTATTTAGATTCACTTCTGTTTATGTAGGTAGTATCTTTAAAATATGATAATGAATATGACCAAATTTTTATGTGAAATATTTTAATTGTAACCTTTGATTTATATTTATGAATGAAATGTGAATATTAAAACATTTAAAAATTCATAAGTCTAATGACATAACAAATTTTTAAAGAAATTATAAATGTGGGTTCGATTAGTGAGTATCCTCAGTACATATGTGAAGGAATCATTTTAGAAAAATTTTGATACCAATTTTGAACAATTTTAGAACAAACTTTTAGTAAAGTTTGGGAACCAAAGTAGTATTTTACCCTTTTCTTTTTTGGTTTTCAAGAGAGGTTGAGCTTTTTGAGAATTGAGAAAGTAAAATTAATTACTTTTATTATTCTATTTATAATACGTTTACCTTTCCGTAATTAATTTGTTTTTTTTCCTTTTACAGAAGAGTGTGATGAGATTCCAAACGTTTAAAAATTCATAAGTCTAATAACATAACAAATTTTTAAAGAAATTATAAATTTGGGTTCGATTTGTGAGTATCCTCAATACATATGTGAAGGAATCATTTTAGAACAATTTTGATACCACTTTTATGAGAAATAGAAAAAATTAACAAATATTTTTTTTCTTATAAAAACTTTCGTAAATAATTCACTAACAAATATCCTTAGTATATTCGTTAACAAAATCCTATAAAATTTGCTACATAACATTTACAAATGGATATCATATGATAATAAAATTTATAAAAATTATATAGTAAAATTTGTGGCATAGGTAGCATAATTCTAGTGAAAATGATGCACTAATATCAATATGTAATCTCAGTAAGTTGTGAAAAACTTCTTAAAATTTGTCATGATGCCAAATAATTCATTTGAAAATATATAATTACTATGTCCTAAAAGACGCCTAATAATCATATAATTTTAACTATTACTAAAATAAAGACTTTTGTTAATTAGTGTCCTGAAAATAAGATCAAATGCTAAGGTGTGTTAAATACTCTATAGAATGAGTTTTTTGTATAAAAAAAATTGTACACTAATATTTAGGAAAATTTAGTTTACAAGTGTACTTAGATTATTTGTTAATGAAAAATTTTAGAAAATTTTTATACCATTTTTATAAAAAATGTAAAAAATAATTTTTTTTTAATTTTTCATAAAAAGTTTTTAAAAAAATCATATTTAGAAATGCGCACACAATCTCAATAAATGTGTGTAAGTATTATCAATGAGTATATTATTTTTTCAAAAACTATATTATTATTATTACTATTATTTAGTGCATATATATATATTTTTTTCTTTTTTCTTTTTTAAATTAATGTATGTTGTATCCTTGGGAGTCCACTCGTTTAATTTAAGGAAAGTGCTAAAGGTTTGAAAACGCATTGGGAAAACGGTAATTAAGGTGGTTCTTATACAAGTGATTGGCTAGTAGTTTTCACGCGCGTGGAATTAGAGAAAAATGATGTCATTGAAAGTGTCCAAAGTTTTTGTGAGAAGACAGGAGTGGCCCTCATTTAGTTCGTCAGCAAAGTATGGAAATAAGACTGCTTGGAATTGAGAGCTGGGGACATTAAAGAGATTCTAAATTAAAAAAGATTCTCTTACCAAAATTTAATTAATGAAAATTCAGATATATTCTAGATTCTCTTTCCTAAAGTTTTTAAAAATTTTGAAAATTTTAGGAGATTTAGAACCCGTTTGGTAGAGGAGTTTAAGTAATATTATTTGTATTTTTTTTAAAATACGTGTGAGTAAAAAAATATGTGAAACTGCGTATAATGTTGTTTAAAAATTGAAAATATGTTGTAAAAATGCTCTATCAAACGGGGCCTCAGATTCTCTTAACCAAAGAGGCAAAATCAATGAGTAAATTACTACCTCCGTCTCACTTTTTTTGTCCTGTTTGAAAAGTCAAATTTTTTAAGGGAATATCATTTATTGTCTTGTCTATCTTTTAAAAATGTATAAGTTTCCAAAGCTATCCTTAAAAAATTTTATCAAAAAATTGAATTAATAAATTAATAGGGGTATAATAGGAATATTAGTAAATTAATTACTTTTATTTTTAGAAACAGGACAATATTTTGGGACATCTCAAAATGAAATAGAGGACAAAAAAAGTGGGACGGAGGAGTATCATATATCAATATAGTATTTACAACACCATGTATCTTCTCCCTAGTACAAATGGTAGGTACAATTAATCCTTTTACAAATTAGTACTTGTCATTTAATAATTTCTATAAATATAATTTTTTTATAAATTAAGAAGTAATTATTTATTCCATGTTGTATAATTATGTAATTTTTATTTTATTAAATAAAAATTCTAAACTACTTTTGACACTAGTTATAGATTTTTTTTTTCCTGAAAAAGGACACTAGTTATAGATTAATTGGTCTTGACCAACTACCTTCATATATTCGGGTCATGGTAATTAATCTATTAATTTTTTTTACCCAATTGTTTCTCGTTAATTATGTCATTTTTTATGAGTTATATGGCTTATATGAGTTTTTTTTTGGGTCAAATTCTCTTCCTTAATTCTACTAATATTTTATTAAGACATGTTTGATACGCTAAATAAAGATTGCGATATGAATGATAACTCCTATTTCTGAGAATAAAAGAAGTAACTAAACATATTCAAATGTTTGGTTGTAAGTTGTAATATTAGAATAAAACTTAAGATTTATATTTAGAAAATATATTACTTACACAACTATATTTCCTAAAAAAATTTGAGAGGTTTTTTTTTTTTAATGATTTTTTTTTGAAATTTTTATGTGCATATAGAAAGTTTGTATATTTAAAAATATATTAATTTAAAAATTATTAGACCTATTAAGCAGAAACTATTATACCAGAGAGAATTATTCCTCATTTTAAAGACTATTCATGATGAATGATTGTTCTATAAAAACGTAAAGATACTAAAAAATAGATAAACCATAACTATAACTATTACATGATAGTTTTTGATAATGCACGAAAATCAGTAGGTTGGAATACTTTGGGCTATTGTGATGGCTTTTTGGTCCTGAAAAAAAAAGAAAGAACTGTCAAGGGTAACCGCTGTAACCCGGCCAAGGACCCTCCGATGGTTAAGTAAGTTTTCTCTCTAGAATACAAGGATGGAAAACTGTGAATAGTAGAACTTACCTTGGGTGAATAGGACTTGTTCATTTTTAGAGAGTTAGAAGTGGATCTACTTGTTCGAATCCACCACAATCATGGGTGATGTGGGTGGTTAATGGAGGAAATGGGAAACAAACAAGATTTTTGGTTAGCCATTACTCTATATCACATGCCTTTTTTGTGACCTCTATCTTTTCACCAACCCTCGAGGAATTTAGATTTCGAGAAAAAGAGAAAACAAAGATGATGGTCCATGCATGAACGATTTTAATGCTCTTTGCCATATATTTACAAAAAATGTTAGGATTTTGTTGTAACTTTTATCATAATTAATTGTCAGTAGTACTGGTGACTGGTGTGAATTTAGGCCATAAGTCTCTTTACTTGTCACTCAACGGCTTTCTGTTGTGCTGCATGTTAGCCTCGTCCTCAGCCCTTAACCCTATCATGCATGCTTGCCAAATTGCCACCACCAAGCTTTCAATGAATTCCTATACGTGTCTCAAATTCCCTCAATCCTTCTCTCTTTTTCTTAGGAAATCAAATTCCAAGAACACCCATTTTTATGCTACAACTCTGATGCGTCAGTTGTAAACGGTGGAAAAAAGTAGTTGATCGATTTAAAAGTGAGACAAATAACTAATCACAGTGTATCACCGATAGTTGTGGAAAGTTTTGGTCCTATGTATCTATGCTTAGTATTTATATATTTTACTCACAGATTCACAGTCAGTTTCATGCAAGCTCAAAAAAAGAGAAGATAATTGTGACAGGCCAATGGTCAACACAAAATTTAATCATTTTATTATGAATGGTAATGGATAAGATAGAATAAAATGACAAGAAAAGAATATATAGGACCAAAACCTTGCTAATCTGTTGAAGATTCATATTTTAGACGCAAACTTTTGGAATTAATGCTTGATTATTGTTATTACTTGCATATGAGTCCATTAGTAACTCCAATTTTATTATGCTTCAATCAAAATCTTGTCAAAAGTTATGAAAAAGAATGTAAAACATATTGTGTCTTTATATTTATTATTTAAACCATAATATGCATAAAAAGAATACACTATAATAAAATAATAAAAATGAAATAGAAAATACATAATCTCTCTTTTTTTTATGAACAAAAATACATAATCTCTTTTCTTTGATATACTTTTGTAGGGACTCGATTTGTAACGGACCCTTAACAATAACATTTGTAGAGAAGTGGGTTCAAGAATTTGGCCTCACCGAAATAATCAATGATCGGTATAAAGTTTATAATGAAAATCGAGGACATGAGATCTATTCCATTCTCAATGTCCGAATTTGGCTAAGTGTTTATAAAGCTTCCTTGTCCTCGGCCCAAGCCGAGGATCTCCTTTTTCTTTTTTCCCCCCCTCCCCCCTTTGTTGGGAAATCCCTTCACTATATATTGTCTCTTTTGGTTGATCTTAGCCGTCCATCTGGCAATAATCTGAGCCTCTAGGCGTAGGGGATTGTCCCATCATCTGTATTTGCAGGCTTTATGTCGTTTCCTAGCCGCCTTTGCAGGCTTTAAAATAGTTGAAGTGACTGATACTTTAGGGTTTTCAGGTCACTTCACCATTAAAGTGGTCAGAATGTTGGTGAGATATATTCAACTGAGGTGGGATATTTTTCCCTTTAGCGAAGTCGGTGTGCCTGAGGACAGGTCATCCTCGGCGCGGGCCTTGGACGTCCTGGGTTCTCTCCCATTTGTCCTCGGCCTAAGCACTATCCTCGGCGCGGGCCTTGGGCCGCATGTAGTGGGCCGGCGTGGCTAGTGCAATTAGGGCCCCACAACTTTAGAATTTTATAAAATAAATAAAAGAAACATAAGAAATATATAAAGTTATTGTAAGGAAGCAATTTGGATCCTGAGCCCAAAAGGTAAAAGGATCTAGGCCCAAAGAGCCCAATACAATGAATTTGTAGAGAGCGGGTTGGAAAACTAGGCTCTAATGAGTTGGGTAACAATTATAGGAGATTCAAATGACAATAAAGTGAAGATAGATTAGTTTTGTCTAAAGAAAATCGTCCTTGGCACAATCCGAGGAGATTAGTTCTTGGATATATTTCTTGAATTTGATTATAAATACAGTTCTTAGTACTACAGTATTCTTTTCTTAATTCTCCGATCCCTCTTTTCCCTTAGGGTCTTCTTTCTATTTTATACTCTCTTCCTTCTTTCATCTCTACCCTCCACGTGTAGATTAGCTTGTTGGTGTTGATCATTATCCCATCAGCACATTCCTGAAATCTTTGGGGAGTAGCTGTAAGGTTGAAAATTACTGTTCAGATATCACTTCTTCATTAATGCGGCCAAAGAGTTAGCTACAGAGTATTCAATGTGGTGGTAGCAGCTTTCTCTTAGATATTTCACAGTTCCATCTGTCCTGTATGTTTGTGATGCGTATCATTATCAATAGAATTTCTTGAAATGTTACTCTGGATGATAGAACACACCTTCTAACCTCTCCTCGGCCTACCTTCCCCAACCTTCTCAGTCGTAGTTTGCTCGTGGAGTTCTAAGTCTTACATCTTCATTACTGTTTATCTATCCTTGAACCACTAAGCGTCCTCGGACAAGGCCCAACATATATTCTTGGGTCCTTTGCCCCTACAATAGCTCCTCAAAACTCCGGCTTTTCCCCTCCTATCCGAGGAGAAAAAAATGAGGTTTTGACTTTTGGATAGTTAATTAAATATGTTTCTTTGATTTCCACATGTGAGAATGTTGCTTCGCGTGTCTCGTAACTGTTCCTGATGCTTCGGAGCCCACGATGTCTCATTAAATGCTCTAGGCAACGCTTTGTTCCCTGTATCTTACAGTGAGATGTAGATCTTATGGCTGGCACTTCTCTTCAAATTTTGAGCGAAATAACTCCCACTCAATTCCGCCTCCTATATAAGGCGCCAGGGGGGTTTATTTTTTCCACATCACAAATCTGCAAACTCTTAAGACTTCTCAAACTCTCAGGCTTTCAAGACTTCCCAAATCTCCCAACTCTCAAGAAGCTCCTGAAGTGTCACTTGTTTTTATTTTCGTAAGTCTTCACGTTCTTAAGTTCTTTTATTCCCGGCCAACCTCCTCGGCCTTCTAACCTTCAGTTCCTTTTCAAAAACATTTCCCTTACTTCCCTTTAGCTTGCTTAAATGGGTAGATTCAAGCACCTTGTAGATTCTCCTGCCAGTATGGAGGGCTTTAGGGCCAAGTACCACATTCCCTAGGGAGTTTCCCTGCGGTATTGTGCTTCGAATCAGGTGCTTACACATAGGAACAAAAGGGAGGTTGTCATTCCCCTGATCGCCTTCATAGAAGGAGGAATAACGCTTCCCATGGGTAGGGTAACCAGAGATTACTTAATTGCCCATAGGCTGTGTCCTCACCAATGTGCGCCCAACCTATTTAGAGTTTTAGGTAGTGTCGATGTTCTCAATGAGCAAATGGGTTTGAGACTCACCTGGCACGACGTCATTTATATGTACGAATGCCATTCGCTCGTTGACTCGGGGTATTACCTCAAGTCTAGGTCCTCAATTGTTAGGCTTGTATTGTGTCTTCCTAAGTCCAACAAGGGCATCAAAGACGACTACCTAATCGCCTCTGGGGAATGTCACGATGGTTTTCACTGCCCAACCCAAGAGGAAGAGTCAGGTGGGGTGTCCTAGGGTGAGGTCCCTTGACACGGGATTTAGTTCTTTAGCTTTGCCACTTTTCCCTTTAGTATTTCATTTCTTGTTAATGATGGGTTTCATAGTTCTAACCATGATTTTGCTCCTTGGTCGTTTTTGCAGAAAAAAGGCACGTAGCGCCTAACCTCAATGTTGTCAATGTCGCAGACTTCAACAAAGTCCTAAGGTCTAAGGTGTTTATGAGCAAGGACAGGCAGCTGAGAGCGATCCACCTCATCCTAGACTTCGAGCCATTATCGGACAATTTTCAGGACGTGGGCCACGCAATTAGGGTAGGCGATCCTCGGCTACGTAGGATAGACGTTTCAATGCTCGGGTTCCTTGCCAGAGAAGATGTCGTGCTAGTTGAGCTGCCCTTCTACCGTTCCCCCCGTGAGGTCGCGGCTTTAAGGAAAGAGATAGCCTCCTCACGCCTGTACCCTAAGGCCAAGATAGACAACTTCTACCTTCAAGAAGACATGGAGGAACAGGGAGGACCCATAATCCAGCTCCTGGACTCAAAGGACGACTTAGACAGATCCTCCGCTACTTGCTCCCTCAAGCTCATAGTTGCTCGGGTAGACAATAGTTTCGAAGAGGAAGAGGAGATGGCCCTAAATCCAAGGAAAGGCCTAAAAGATCTCCTCACAGCGAGGAATAGGGGGTCGGCATCTAAGGATGCCCTAAAATCTCAACCCCTTCATGCTCTTCCCCCTCCCCCTCCTTCTCTTGCAATCAACCTGCTCCCTATTCCTAACCTAAAGAAGAAAAGGAAGGAGAAGGAGATTGATGAGGAGGGAGAGGTGGTCCCTCATAAGGAGCCCAAGTAGTAGAAAACAGCCAAAGATAGAGGGAGAGCCTCGTCGGTAGAGAGTAGGGAGGTTGAGCACTCGACTGACGTGCGCCATCCAACTGGAATCCCCGGTTAGAGTTGGATGGCGCGGCGGTGCCCTGGAACTTATCCATTAGGGAGTTCCAGAGAGGCCACTCTTATCACGTGGCCGAGGCCCTGGAGCATCCTCTCCTATTGCCTAAGGACATGAATACCTTAAAGCATATGAGGCAACTGAAACTCTTCCTGTCCCTGAAGAGGGACCTAGCCCTGGTGAGCTTTTTGTCACACTTTACCAAAAGCAGTTTCCTTTCTTCTTTCCCTTCTTCTTTCTTTTTTAATGTACTCCTTTGTTGCTTATGTGCAGGCTATCTAGGAGGTTTTTGTGGTTGAGGAATAGGTCAAGGATCCCCGAAATGAAGCTAGGGTTGAGGCCAACATCTACGCAGAGACTGAAAAGGCCTTAGGTGCTGCCAAGTAGAAGAATCAGGAGCTTACCACCAAGCTGGCAGCCGAGGAAAAGGCGCAGAGAAGTGCTGAGGCCGACCTACAGAATGCCCAGGACCAAGCTGAAGACCAACGCAAAAAGCTCTATCATACTGAGATAGAGCTGGCCATAGCGAAGTAGCAGGTCCTAGAGATGAAGGCAGAGCTGGAGAAAGCCAAAGCTGTTGCTCGGATGGTCAAAGAAGCCGCGGAGGCCTCAAAGCAAGCATCCTACGACCTTGGGGTGTAAGAAACCGAGGTTCGTTTGGCAGAGGAGCTGGCTGAGGTCTGCAGGGATTATTGTAAGGAAGTGTGGGTGGAGGCCCTCAACCTTGCAGGAGTCCTTGTTGACTCGGAGTGGAGGCAGTCTGGGAATGTCTACTATCCTCCGGATATTCGTGAAGTCCCGGCTGAACTCCCACCTCTCGCTGCCCTTGCATCAGTCTCTTCTAAGCAGCCCCTCATCACCCAGCCTCTCTTCCCCCTTCTGAGGTTTCCACAGGGCCTAGCCAAGCTGGTGACCAAGGCTAGGAGGTTGAGGTGGCTAAGGATAAGGGCAAGAAGGTCAAGCCCCCGTCAGAGGCCAATGATGCTGCCAAGGCCAAGGATACTGCTGTTAAGGCGAAGGAGGCTGAGGCCAAGTCCAAGGAGGCTGATCCCAAGGCCAAAAACCCTCCTGCCTCTCAGCGGGCAACAAAGAAGACCCTCCTCCCCAAGCTAAGGCCTAGTTTTAGGATTTTATTTCCCTTTTGTAGTTTTTCTTTTGTAGTTTTTCCTTTGTAGTGGCAGTTTGCCATTATTTATAATGTACCATTCTTTTGTTTAATGAAAAGACTTCAATTTTTACCTTACGAATCTTTCTGTTTCCTTGCAATATCTATTGTTGGTTGACTGCAATTATTATTTTGCCCTTTGCTGAGACCTTTAGACTGATAATGCTTCCAAAGGTGAACACCCACACTTTAATAAAAACTAGCGGTAATAATTAGTCATTAACTTAAATAAATTAAACATGCGCACATGGTGAGAAAAATGACTAAGTCCTTAGAGGCAAACGAAATACTTAGTAGGAAGGGAGGGTGCCTGAGGCATTTCCCTTTAAGATTATCTTATTAATGTATCTTTAGAACCCTTTAATCAAGACCCAGGGTGGACTTTCCAAGTTTTAATTTCCTCAAGGCATGTGATTCGAGGAACCTGACATGTCCCAAGTTCTGTTTAACACTTAAATGGATAATTCAGAATATTAATTTTGTGATGCCCCAAACTGATTAATTGTGTGATGTGTGTGGGGGTATGATGAGTCTCACATCGGGTATTTATTGGGTAGATTTAGGCTTTATTAACAACTACAAAGAGCCTCAATTGTGACTAGTCCTTTTGAGGTATAACACAAATGTGGCGAGCGCTTTTCCTTAGGTCGTTACATATGGTATCAGAGACGGCCTGGTAACCCTGTATGGGCTCAGAGACACTACCCCACAAAGTGGGCCCTAACGAGAATGTTAGAGATTTAAGTGAGGGAGATTGTGATGCCCCAATTTGATTGATTGTGTGATGTGTGTGAGTGTGTGATGAGTCCTATATCGGGTATTTACTAGGTAGATCTGAGCTTTATTAACAACTACAAGGAGTATCAATTGTGACTAGTCCTTTTGAGGTATAACGCAGATGTGGCTAGAACTTTTCCTTGGGTCGTTACAAATTTTTCCAAGGCTTGTGGTCCGAGGTACCAAACATAACCAATGTTCTGTTTAATACTCACATAGGTAATGGAAAGTGTTAATTTACCCAAGACATGTGGTCTGAGGGACCAGATATAGCCAAGGTTCTGTTTAACACTTAGAAAAAATGTCATGAAGTATCAATTTACCCAAAGTATGTGGTCCGAGGAACCAAACATAATTAAGGTGCTGCTTAACACTTAGAAAAAATTTTCAATATCAATTTACCCATGGTATGTGGTCCGAGGAGCCAGACATGATCAAGATTCTGTTTGATACTTAGAAAAAATGACCTGAAGGATTAATTTACCTAAAGTAAGTGGTCTGAGGAACCACGCATGACTAAGATTCTGTTTAATACTTAGAAAAATGACATGAAGTATTAATTTACCTAAAGTATTAATTTACCTAAAGTATGTGGTCTGAGGAACCAGGCATGACTAAGGTTCTGTTTAACACTTAGAAAAAATGACTTGAAGTATTAATTTTCCCAAAGTAAGTGATCTGAGGAACCAGACATGACTAAGGTTCTGTTTAATACTTAGAAAAATGACATGAAGTATTAATTTACCCAAAGTATGTGGTCTATGGAACCAGGCATGACTAAAGTTCTGTTTAATACTTAGAAAAATGATATGAAGTATTAATTTACCCAAAGTATATAGGAATGGCAATGGGTCGGATTCGAGCCGGGTTTCTTTATGCCCGAACCCGACTTGCAGGTCTACCCCAGAAACCTGAACCCGCCCCGTTTAATAAACGGGTTCTTTTTATGCCCTAGACCCACCCCGTCGGGCCCCACGGGCCCCGCCTAGCCCATGCCACTTCAAGGCCCAATTCGTGGCCCAATAAAAAAAAAGAAAAAAAAAAAGAAAGAAAAAGGATGCCTGAAGCCCTAAACCTCCACAAACCTAGATTAGAAATCCAAAAAAAAAAGAAAGAAAAAAAAACCCCAAGACGCCAAGATCTTGTTCATTAACCTAGATTAGAAACCCAAAAACAAAAACCCCAAGATCTTATTCTTCAATCGGACCAGAGTAGCAACTAAAAACCCAAAAACAATCACAAATTTCAGATTTTTTATTTTCCCTTTCAAAATCACAAACACAAATCCTAACACAAATACAAACACAAACACAAAAATCATAAACCCAAACCAGATTCTCAAAAAAAAAAAAAAAAAAAAAAAGGAACCCAAACCCTAACAATCCCAAAGGTCCCAAACTCTAATGAACCCAAACAGGAATGGCAAAAAAATAAAAAAAAATAAAAAAGAGAAGAACATATTGTAATGTTGAAGGCGCAGGAAGGAGGGAGAGTGGAAGCGATTGAGGGGGGTGACGATAAGGCAGTGAGTGTGGCTGTGCGGGTTGGTGAGAGTGACGGCTTGAGGAGTTGAGGGCGGCGGCTGTGAGGCGTGGCCGTGTGGTTGTGGCTGTGGCCGTGAGAGTGACTAGAGTCTGGAGATTTGAGAGAGGGAGGGTGGCGGCTCAGAGATGAGAATGGGAGAATGAAATGAAAATGAAATGAGACTTAGGGTTGTTTATAACTATATATATATATATATATATATATATATATAAGGGTAGTTAGGTTATTTTATATGTAACCGGGTCGGGTTCGGGCCGGGTTTTGATGAAACCCGGACCCGACCTGGACCTGGTTCGGGTTTTTTGTTTTAAACCCATACCCGACCCTATTTTTAATTGGGTCAGGTCAGGCTGGGTACCCGCGGGTCGGCCTTGGATTGCCATCCTTAAAAATATATGGTCCAAGGAACCGGACATGACTAAAGTTCTTTTTAATACTTAAATAGATATAAGAGGTATAATGCATAATATCATAAACAAAACCTGGCAGAAGAGACTTTCATTAATAATAATAAATTCGCAGGTTATTTACATTCCAGAGGCATGGTACAACATTTTCATCTAGATCTTCAAGATGATATGCACCTATTCCAGCCACCGAGATAATGCGATATAGCCTTTCCAGTTGGGCCCTAACTTTTCCCATGTTGGGTTCTTTGCAGTACCCAGAACCTTTCTCAACACCAAGTCTCCAGGCGCTAATGGCCTTAACTTCACATTGGCGTCGTATCCTTGCTTGAGTTTATGTTGATTATACACTAATTGAACCATGGTAGCTTCTCTTCGTTCTTCAATTAGATCTAAACTCTTCTCTAACAGTCCATCATTGTTGCTCGAAGTGAAAAAACTCGTTCTTAGTGTTGGGAACCCAGTTTCCAAAGGAATCACAGTTTCGGCTCCATAAGTCATTGAGAAGGGGGTTTGCCCTATTGACCTATGAGGTGTAGTCCGATATGTCCAAAGGACGTGTGACAGTTCTTCTACTCATTTTTCCTTTGCATCATCCAATCTCCTCTTGAGTCCATTCACTATGACCTTATTGACAGCATTGGCTTGTCCATTCCCCTGTGGATAAGTCAAGGTGGAATATCTATTCGTAATTCCTAAGTCATAACAGTACCTTCTGAAGGTTTTGCTATCAAACTGAAGGCTATTGTCCGAGATGAGGGTATGAGGGATTCCAAACCGAGTGACAATGTTTTTCCAAACAAATCTTTTGGCATCCACATCCTTGATATTTGCCAATGGTTCAGTTTTAACCCACTTGGTAAAGTAATCCGTGCCGACCAGCAGCTATTTCTTATTTCCTGTCGCCTTAGGGAAATGTCCTACAATATCCAAGCCCCATTGAGCAAAATGCCAAAAGCTGGATAGAGGATTAAGGACACCCTCCAGCTGATGAATGTTTGGGGCAAACCTCTAGCATTGGTCACACTTCTTCACATACTCTTGAGCTTCTTTCTGCATGTTTGGCCACCAATATCCCCGAGTGAGGGTCTTGTGAGACAAAGATCTGCCTCCAGTGTGGCTTCCACAGATCCTTTCATGTAATTCCTCTAGGAGTAGCTCTGATGCTTCAGGGTGTATACATAGCAAATATGGCCTAGAAAAAGAGCGCTTGTACAACTTTTGGTCCTCGGACAGCCAAAATCGAGGAGCATTTCTTCGCACTTTGTTAGCTTCAGACTTGCCCTCGGGCAAGATATCCTCCTTAAGGAATAGCACGACAGAGTCCATCCAACTAGGTCCTACTCTAATTTGATGAATATGGACCATACATTTCTTCATCTCAGTAGGTTTGCACAAGTCTTCAACAAGGATAACTCGAAGCAAGCTCTGTGTCGAGGAGGTTGCAAAAATGGCCAGAGAATCAGCATGTGTGTTTCCGTTTCTAGGGATGTGCAATAAATTGAAAGATTCAAACCCTAACTGTAAATGCTTAACCTGATTTAAATATTCTTGCATTCTCACATCCCTGGCCTTTAACTCCTTCTTTACCTGGCCTACAACTAACCTTGAATTCGAAAATATCTCCACTGCTTTTCTTCCTATTCTCTGGACCATGGTCATCTCTACCAACAAAGCCTCATATTCAGTCTCATTGTTTATGGCCAAGAAGCCCAATCTTAATGATTTCTCAATAGTGATCTTCTTAGGAGATATCAAAACTAGCCCCACTCCAGACCCTTTGTGATTCGCTGCACCATTAATGTACACCCTCCAGGATAAAGGTTCTTGCAAGGAAATCATGCTAACTGATTTTCCATCCATGCCCTGCTTCTCAGCCTCCTCTTCCAATAGGGATTCAGCAAACTCGGCTACTAAATCTGCGAGGACCTGGCCCTTAATAGAGCTGCGAGGCATATACTTGATATCAAAAACCCCTAGGATTGTACCCCACTTAGCAATCCTTCCCGTGTAATCAACACTCCGAAGTAGTGATCGAAGCGGAAGTTAGGTTAAGACAACAACGGTGTGGGATTGGAAGTAGTGAGAGAGTTTACGTGTAGCATATACCACTGCCAAAATGGCATTTTCCAGTGGTAAGTAATGAACTTCTGCTTCAAGTAAAGACTTACTCACATAGTAAGCTAGCCTCTCCATGCCATTGTCAGCCCGTATCAGCACTAAGCTCATGGCGTGGGAAGCCACAACAATATAAGCAAACAAAATCTCATCCACCTCGGGCTTGGACATAACAGGTGGCCGAGAAAGAAATTCCTTAAGTTGCTGGAATACCAAGGCACATTCCTCAGTCCACTTAAATCCCTTCCACTTATTCAATAGCTAGAAGAAAGGTCTGTACCTATCTATTGACCGAGAGATAAACTAGTTCAAGGCAACAGTCATTTCTGTTAGTTTCTAGCCCTCTTTGGGATTCCGAGGTGGCTGCAAACTGTTAATTGGCTTAACTTGATCAGGGTTGACCTCAATTCCACGATGAGTAACTATATAGCCCAGAAATTTGCCTGATCCCACACCAAAGGAGCACTTGGAAGCATTGAGACGAAGCTTGTGCGTCCTCAATATTTCAAGAATGTTCTTAAGGTCTCTCAAGTGCTCGGAAACCTCCTTACTCTTGACCACCATATCATCTATATAAACCTCAATATTTTTACCTAATTATGGCTCAATCATCCTGATCATCATCCTCTGATAAGTAGACCTTGCATTCTTCAATCCAAAAGGCATCACTTTGTAGTGGTAATTTTCAGTGGGAGTGACAAAAGTTGTCTTCTCCTGATCACCCAGAGCAAGTGGTATTTGGTGGTATCCTTGGAAGGCATTCAAAAAGCTCATCCGAGAATGGCTTACAATTGCATCCACTAGCTGATTTATCCGAGGCATGGGGAAAAGGTCCTTCGGACAGACCTTGTTCAAATCTGTGAAGTCCACACATACTTACCACTTTCCATTCTTATTCTTCACCACTATAGTATTGGTTAGCCACTCAGGGTAAAACACATTTTTAATAGCTCCAACCTGCTTAAGTTTAATTACCTCGTCCTTGACAGCATCAGATTGGTCCTTAGATGAGCACCGATGTGGTTGTTTTTTAGGAATAATGGACGGATTGACATTCAAATGATGGCAGATGAAGTTCGGATCCACTCCAGGAGTTTCGTAAGCATCCATGCAAACACGTCAATATTCCTCTTAAGAAACACTATCAGTTCTTCCTTCTCCCGAGGAGGCAGCTGAGCTCCGACTTGAAAGAACTTCTCTGAATCATTATCTACAATAATCTTCTCTAACTCCTCACACTTTGCTGCCTTTGATGCCTCATCCATGGGAAACACTAGAGTCCTTGACTGCTATAAACCCCTGTCAGCAGAGGTCAAGGTCCCAGCTTCAGGCTGATGCATAATTGTAGCCACCAAACACTGCTTAGCTACGAACTAGCTACCAATCAGCTCCTCAATCTGATCTCCGGATGGATATTTCACTTTCAAGTGAAGAGTAGAAGAAACAGCTTCTAGGGCATGAAGCCAAGGTCTTGCTACAATGGCAGTATAGAGAGAATAAGCATCCACCACAATAAAGTTCACTTCCACCACTCTGAACCTTCCTGCACAGGTAGTCTAATCTGGCCATTTTGAACAACAACCTTCCCATTAGAGCCCAAGAGAAGTGAATAATAACTTGTCAAATCCTCAGGCTTCAAGTTTAGCCCATTGCACAAATCAGGGTACATAATTTTTGCCCTACTGCCCTGATCCACCAACACTCTCTTCACATCATACCCTCATATTTGGAGGGTGACAACCAGGACATCATCATGTGGCTGTATGGTGCCAACCATGTTCTTGTTCGAGAAACTCAGCGCCAATCGGATCTCTATCCTAGCCCTATTCGGCTTAGAGTTGGAGTCTTCAGCAGGTGGCCGAGTAATAGACATCACCCTATAGGGATGAGAGCCAGTCCTCCCTAGATCAGCGAGGATAACATTGATTGTGCCCAACGGGGCTCCCGAAGAAATATCTCTCCGAGGTCCTAATCCCGACTGGCCCCCTTGCCCACTGGGTTGATGTAAAAATTGCTTTAACCTCCCTTTTCTGACCAACTGTTCCAGATGACTCCACAATGTTCTACAATCTTCTGTGGTGTGTCCTCGCTCCTAGTGATACTGGCAATGAAGGCTCTGATTATGCTTTATAGGGTCTCATCCCATCTTATTTGGTCATTTAAAGTATGGCTCATTCTTGATTTTTTCTAATACTTGATGCACTGGCTCTTGGAATATCGTGCTGACTACCTGAGTAGCAGTAGGTCTAAATTGCCTAGCAAAATCTCTTCGGGGTTGATTATTGTTATATCTGTTCGACCTAAAATCCTTCATCTCCTGAGGGATAACCTTAGTCTTGCCCTTCCCCTGCTGGTGGTCCTCCTCGACCCGCTTATACTTGTCAATTCAGTCCATGAGTTGACGTACGTTGTTAGCAAGTTTCCCAGTCAATGATTTCCTCAAACCATGCTCAGTAGGTAGGCCGACCATGAAAGTTCTTATGGCCACATCATCAAAGTTATCATCTATCTCATTAAATATCTCCCAGTATTTGTCTGAATACATTTTTAAGGTCTCCCCTTCTCGCATGGTCATAGACAACAAGGAATTTAAGGGCCGAGGAATCTTACTGCACGTAATAAAGCGAGATCCAAATGTCCAGGTAAGTTCCTTAAAGGAATATATATAACCTGCTCTCAGGCCATTAAACCATCTCATTGCTACATGCTTCAGACTGGATGGGAACACCTTGCACATTAAGGCCTCATTCTTGGAGTGGACGGTCATTCTTTGGTTGAAGTGACATACATGCTCTACAAGGTCTGTTCGACCATTGTACATGGTGAACGTTGGTTGAGCAAACCGCCAAGGAAGTTTTCCTCCTTCAATTCTACGTGTGAAAGGCGATCTAGAAATTTGGTTTAACGCCTTGCTTATAGCGTCGTTTCCCAGGCCTTTGCAAGACGGGCTCTTATTCCTACGCTCACGGTGGTAGTCCTCATCACACGAGAAAAATTCACTAGGGGGAGCCCTTGACCTGGGTCTATAACTACCATCCTCCTCATCATCAGAAGAGAAATCAGAATTGGAGGGAGTTCGCCTTCGCCGTTCGTGGCGCAACTTCCTTTTCAAATGATCAATCTCCAGTTTCATGGCTCTGGTATTCTCCTCATGAGAAAGGTGGCTCTCGCTTCAAGACTGGCTCCTACTAGTATTGGTGGTATGCATACTAACCTCCCAGTCCTTTCTTCGCTTAAGATTAACAAAATGATCTTGACGTTGGGACCCCATCGATTCCTCTTGATTCGACCCTGAACCTACCATAATTGAACATTAAACTCATTACAGCTCCAGAATTTCTCACAGATGGCGCCAATTGTAAGGAAGCAGTTTGGATCCTGAGCCCAAAAAGTAAAAGGATCTAGGCCCAAAGAGCCCAATACAATGAATTTGTAGAAAATGGGTTGGAAAAACTAAGCTCTAATGAGTTGGGTAACAATTATAGGGGAATCAAATGACAATAAAGTAAAGATAGACTAGTTTTGTTTAAAGAAAATTGTCCTCGGCACAATTCGAGGAGATCAGTTCTTGAATATATTTTTTGAATTTGATTATAAGTACAGTTCTTAGTGCTACAGTATTCTTCTCTTAATTCTCCGATCTCCCTTTTCCCTTAAGGTCTTCTTTCTATTTTATACTCTATTCCTTCTTTTATCTCTACCCTCCACGTGTAGATTAGCTTGTTGGTGTTGATCCCTATCCCATCAGTACCTTCCTGAAATCTTTAGGGAGTAGCTGTAAGGCTAAAAATTACTGTTCAAATATCACTTCCTCATTAATGCGGCCAGAGAGTTAGCTACAGAGCATTCAATGCGGTGGTAACAGCTTTCTCTTAGATATTTCACAGTTCTCATATGTCCTGTACGTTCGTGATGCGTATCCTTATCAATAGAATTTCCTGAAATGTTAATTTGGATGACGGAACACACCTTTTGACCTCTCCTCGGCCTACTTTCCCCAACCTTCTCAATCGTAACTTGCTCGTGGAGTTTTGAGTCTTACATCTTCATTGTTGTTTATCTATCTTCGGACCACTAAGCGTTCTCGAATAAGACCCAAGGCCCAACATATATTCTTGGGCCCCTTGCCGCTATAGTTATTATTACTTTGTACATTTTATATATTTTTTTATTTTTTTTAAATACATATAAAATCAATATCACTTTCATTGTATTTTTTCTTTGCCAAATTTCATATTTTGGTTAAGTTGTACATTCAACGAACATTTAGACTTTCCATTTGATGGAAACAGTTAAATTTTGTAAATATATCAAATTATTCCATATTTTCTTATTTAAAGCATTTTAGATAGTTAGATGTCATTGATCCATCAATTTTTGGCAATTTTTATTGAGCATAAAAAGCCAAAGCCGTCGCAATAAAATTATACTGTGGTAGCTAGGATAGCTAAATGTGATATTGATGAGTTCGTATTTAATATATTAAAGCATACACTATATTCTAATTATTGGTTTTTACATATACCTTCACCAGGGCCATTTGATTTTCTGCATCCATTTCAAATGCCATCCATGGTTTTAAAATGCAGACTGACTTTGATTAATTTGAAAAGCGAAAAGCATCCTACCAAATTTGCGCATTTTGATAACTAAATGCGATCTTTTGTTTAGCTAAAAAAAAAAAAATGCGATCTTTTGTTTGTCTTTACAATATCTTATTCGATGATAAAATTTTTTTGGTAGTTAAGCTAATTAGAATCCACATATTACTTTATACCTCCACCAAATTTGTAGGTAATGATGCATAAAATCGTCAGTAACTTAATTGTCCGCACGCATACCAATTAGGATACTTGAAGAATAAGAGAACAAAGAACATAGAGAGAGCATTGGTGGGATGTCGGCCAAAAACTCTCTGAAATTTAAGTCAGTGATAGAAGAATCTACAACAACTCAAAAGTATGAGAGCTAGGAAATTTCACGTATCTTGAAGAAGAGGAGACAAGGTGTTTATGCTGACCAAAATCCCTTGGATGCAAGGTCTTTCCTTGTAAAGAACATATGGAGTTATGGCCCCAAGATCGATTTTAGGGTTCTATATAGGAATGTATGAGTGGGGAACATACAAGTAGCGTGGGGGGCAAGCCTCCTTATCTGTCGGTATGCTTGTCACCCCATTGGTATCCTTGTCATTTGGTCGATATGTTTGTAACCTTGCTAGTTGTTTTCAGGCCCGATGAGCTACATGGGTGAAGGCATGAATGGTGTCCTTGTGGGTCTCAGGTCAAAATGAGCTTCAAGACCGACTGACGCTTATATACCGGCGGAAGACTCAAGCCCGAAGGATCGCAGTGGGCCCGTCGATTAAAAGAATTGGAATATTTTCTATGGTAAAAAATATCCCTTATCAGTAGGCTTTCTTTTGTAGTTTATGTTTCCATTAGGAGACTTAATGTAGTCCATATAAGATTCATTATGAAACCCATGTAAGATTCATTTAATTATTAATTAGTGTTTTACTATTTTTTATTTTAATTTTTTTATTGGTGATAAATAAACAAAAATTTAAGTCTATCAGATTTATAGTGGTGAAACTTTATGTTGTGATTCTTGAGAAATGTCACGTGATATAATTGCTATTTACGGATTAATAACTCATGGAAGGAGTGTAAAAGGAAACTAGCTATAAAAATTGAGGGTTCCGAAACATAGGCTTTAAAAAAGGGTATATTTCATCACCACACACCCTTAGTGCGATGGTCACTTCACAAGTATAAATGTGGGATGTGGGGGGCAAGGGCAGTGTTCAAATCTCCAGGAGAGAGTTTCACACACATATACACTTAGATTAAACTAGCGTAGAATTTTTATTTTGTATAAAAAAAAAAAAAGCATATATTTCATCATAAGGTATATAATGAAACTCTCTAAAAAAAGAGAAAAAAAAAAGGCGTAATCCATAAACTATAAGAACTTTCACTAAATTTTGGTTATTTTATTCAAGCACATGAACCTTACCACAATGATCGCAGGTAAATCTTTAATTTAATTGTTATGCTATTTTCAATTTCATACAAATTAAATAGTGCATTTTTATAAGCCTAGCTTAGTGGCTCTTTTAGCCTAATTCTACATAGGCAATAAAGTTTGATCATTCATAATCCTATATCAGGCTTGTTATAGGCTAGCCTAAGTTTGAGAATGCTGTAGTTCCTTGCTGAGCTTGGTGAGGCACTGTAACATAGTTTGATCACTGTTAAGTATAGGTTGACCTGTTTTTTAATCGGCCCAAAAATCCTGATTCATCCTCATTTTTATCCGTCTGGTTTTTATGGATTAATGATTCTTGATCCAATTTTATCAAACCGAATCTTAGCTCTCTTTTTAGCTATTGATGTAGCTAATTCTTTATTACTTTTTGTCTATATCGAACTAGTTGCTTTTTACAAAGCTCCTTTTACCTACACACCTCAACCCAAAAAAAAAAAAAAAAAAGTCACAGACAAAAAGTATAATTGAAAGTGAGCTAAGAGCATCCTTAGAGCATTCACAGCAGTGTAGTTATAATACTATATTACTAAAATTTAGCTCCACAAACACAAAAAACACCCCTACAGCAATGGAGCAATAGCTAAAAATTTTAGCTGAATTGCTACAGTGCACATCTATCTATAGATGTGCACTATAGCAGACATCTAAAAAAAAAAAAAATTTATTCATTTATTCTCATCTCACCGTTCCATCTTGTTTATTTTTTTCATTTCTTTTATTCTCATCTCACCGTGCTCTCTCTCAGTGTCACTCTTAAGCTCCCATCTGAAATTTCTCTCAAGCTCTCACCTCTCTGTTACCGCCGCCGGCCTTCCCCACCATCTCTCTATTACCGTCGCCGGCCCGACCCAACCGTTCCAAGCCGCCGATCGCCTCATCATCACTCTCTTCTCTCACCGTCACTCTCTCAAGCTCCCTCATTCACCGTCGTCGACCCAAGCCCCTGCCCAACGCCGATCGCCTCAAACCCACGCCGCCGATTGCCTCCGGCCTTGTGGATCGAAGTGGCTTCCCTCACCTCCATTCCGCCGCTGGGTCGTGGTTGTGCTCTAGTGTGCGTTGGTATAGGGGTTGTGATTTGTGGTTGTGGGTTTGTTTTGTGTTGTGCCGTGGGTTTTTTTTTTTTTTTTTTTTTTATTTCCTGCTGTGGACTGGTGGTGGTGGTGGTGGTGGTTGTGAGTGTGGTTGTGGCTGTG
This sequence comes from Quercus glauca, assembly GCA_023736055.1. NCBI lineage: Eukaryota > Viridiplantae > Streptophyta > Magnoliopsida > Fagales > Fagaceae > Quercus > Quercus glauca. The sequence continues at coordinate 93,753,503 of CM043316.1, read as the reverse complement.
GGTGTGGTTGTGGCTATGGCTGATGGTAGAGTGGGTTTGTTTTGTAGTGCTGTGTTGGCGGTGGTTGTGCCGTGTTTTGTGGTGCTGTGGGTTTTTTTTTTCTTTTTTTTTTTTTTCTGCTGTGAACTGGTGGTGGTGGTTGTGGCTGTGGCTATGGCTGTGGCTGTGGTTGGTGCTGTGGTTGTTTTTTTTTTTTGGTAGTAGGATATATTATTTTATTGTGTTGAAAGTTAAAATAGATCCACTGTTGCAGCATGTGTGTAGATAAAATAGATAAAGTGACTTTTTGTGTAGCTAAATAGCTAAAATTTTGCCTTCACTGCTGTGAATGCTCTTATTAAGGATTACAAAAATGTTAAAACTTAAATTTTAGCATTTGAAACCCAAAAAACTCACACCATCAAAACTTGCATATGATAAAAGATTTGCCATCTTGCTACAGTGCACTCTCATTTTTTAGAGCGCACTGTAACAAGATGTTATAATATTTTATTGATTTCTAATTTTCTATCTCCTCAGACATGGCTCACTCTCATCACTCTCGTTCACTTTCTCAAACTCTCCCTCTCGTTCTCTGGTTCTCCCTCACAACCTAGGCATCATCTCCCTTCCCTTTTCATCACACTGCCTCTGTTTTGAAACCCATTTGCTCTCTGTTAAGCTGTAAGGGTTTGTGGTCGACGATTGTGGTCATGAGGCACGGTGGTGATTTGGAGATTGTGATCATGATTTGGTAGGTTTCGTGGGTCTGATTTGGTGGGTATCAGTGGTGCCTCGGCAACAGTTTTGATGGGGTTGAGATTGGGGTGGTGGGTTTTGGTTGGGGTTGAGAACGGGGTGGGTGGTGGTGGGTTTTGGTTGGGGTTGAGATTGGGGCAGGTGAGTGGTGGGTGGTTGGGTGGTGGGTTTTGTGGTGGCTATTGTGGCTGTTGGTATTGGGGTGAGGTTGGGCTGCGATGGTGGGGTTCGGATTTATAGGTTGTGGGTGGCATTGATGGTGGTTTGGGTGATTAATTTTTTTTTGGATGTGGTGGGTTGCAATTTGTTGTGATTGTGGTGGTTGGGGGTGTGATCGTGGCTATGACAATGGTTGACCGTAACTAAGGTGTGGCTGTGACTGGGGTTTGCTTGGACTGAGAAGAAAGTGGTGGGTTTCATCAGAGAAAGAGAGAGACATAGTGGTAAAATAAAAATAATATTATTTAAATGAAATTGTAAAAAAAATAGAATGTTTGATATTTGGTATGTTATAAAGTAAGGTGTTAAAATTGTTAAAGTAGTGTTTTGAGATTGTAAATGCTGAAAAATTTAGAAGGCTTGATACGAATGCTCTAAGTTGTGGAACGAACTGGTTGGTTTTTATATAGATTTATAGTTTGTGAAAACAAATACTATAATCTTTTTAAATTATTTGTTAGATTAAGAACGTTTATATGGACGGATGTAATTTTCAGAAATTTAAAAAAAAAAATGTCAAATAGCATTTATTAAAATTTATATGAGGATCACTTCCTTCATTAATAGTAAATATTTTTTTCGTATCAACATGTAGTGATTTTCTCCAAAAGAAAATTATAAAATGGCTTAAGTGAAGCAAACAACCATGCTTTTGCAAATATTTTAATCTACGTCCAATCTGATATAAGGATTTATTACCCAACCGGCAAAAAGTTTTACCAAATCAGTCACGCCAAAGGTGAATAAAGATGCATATACTAAAATAATTGTGAATCATCAATAACCTGATAATTCAGTAGTATTTATTTGCTTTCTTTTATGGGATGAATCACGATTTAAATATCTTCTCTTCCATTGTTGTAATAACTATCGAATTATCACCACCGCGCACCCTTAGTGCAGTGGTCACTCTACAAGTATAAGTGCTTGTGGGGTGTGGGGGGCAAGGGCTGGGATTCAAGTCTCCAGGAGGGAGTTTCACACACATATACACTTAGATTATATTAAAATAGAAATTCTATCCTGTAAAAAAAAAAAAAAAAAACTATCGAATTATCAAATATAAAAATTACAGCAAATCTTTTATTTTAGAACTCTTCTTTTTTTCTTGATTATGTTTTTTGGGCTTACCTCTAGCTAATCAAAACAATAAATTATAAAAGTATAAGAAAGGATCGTATAAGGAAGGTGGTTAGGCTGGTTTGCTGCAATGTGAAGCTAAATTGATAAGTTTAAGTTTTTAACTGAGATTTATTTTTATTTTTATTTTTTTATATTTAAATATCAATTAAAGTATATATATATATATATATATCAATTTTATGTATTATAATTTTTTCAATTTAAAATTCAAATTTTTATCTTTTTGAGATGCAAAATTAATAATGAAGTTTGGGTATTCAAGTTGTGTTGGCATTTTATTTTCAATTTACAATATGGTACTTTCATTCAAACATGATAGTTCTAGATAGCTTCATTTAAACCTTATTGTTTCAATCTTTATTTAAATCTTACTAGTTTCATTTAAACCTTATAACTTGAAGTAAACTTTATGTAGACTTGTTGCCATGGGAGCTTTTAACGAAATTAAAAAGAATTCAATGATAAAAGGTTTAAAATTTAACGTTTTAGACAGATTTGAGGTTTAAATGAAATATTTTGAAAATCTTAAGTTTAAAGTGAAAATAATCCAATTGCTTTCTTCATACTTAAACCCCATATAAAATCCTAATTTTGTCCTTGCACACATAAGCTACTTATGAACAACTGGGTTTTGCCAAGAGTTTTGTAGTTCAACTGATTGACACCTTCTTATATATTCAATGAAAAAATTAAGGGTTCATATTTCTCCACCTTCAACTATAGAATTATCAAGAAGACAAAAAAAAAATGAACAATTAGGATTCTCCGTTTCTAGGTAGGCTGTTTTTCCCAAAAAAAGGAGGAAGAAGAAGATGTCGAGCAGCGTTAAGCTGTGAATTTTTGTTGCGAAATTTGCAAATCGTGCAATTTTGAACGACCAAAACTTTGGAGATTTTGTGTTGCGGCCTTGCTTTATCCACATGTGCCGTGCGTGACCCATGAGTTCAACCGGACCATAAAGACATGTAGAAAAAAGGTTTAACTGCATGTACTTGCTTATCAGAACAAACTTTTCCAGAATGAGATAAACTATCTGAACAAGCATCATACCCTTGCCTACAAAACTGGATTGGCTTCCATCTAGTGAACTATGTTGCAAATCCACACCGGCCAAAATGTTGGAAGCATAAAAAAGTATCTAATCAATCTTATTGATATTTTAAAATTTTCTCCTTTAGTCTAAACAATGAGAAGCAATTCTCTTTAATTTCAAACTCTTTTTGGTAAATACTTTTCACTAAATTCTAAGGCATAATCAATCAAGATTAAGTATCCAACACATCTAATTAAACAATGAGACTCAATTCTCTTTAATTCCAAACTCTTTTTGGTAAATACTTTTCACTAAATTCTAAGGCATAATCAAGATTGAGGTATCCAACACACCTACATCAGTGTAAATTGTGCTGATTTTTGTGCACTTTATTGACTTCTAGTTTATGAGTTGCCGTCAAAAGCTCCTGATTTATCTTCCTTGTCTTTTTTTTATGGGGGTTGATATTTCAGATGTTGATAGGCCGAGATATGTATCAATGCAATTGGGTTTTAGTGCCCCAAATCACCCAAAACAAGAATAAAAATCCAGAGTCTTGTTTAAGGAGGAGAGATAACATTTTTTTTGAGGGTTAATTTTAAGGAGAGTGTAAAAACACTCTCAATCTCACAGATACTATATCAACTAGTTTAGAAAGAAAAACAGAGAGAGAAATAGACTGAATTACTTCAAGTATTATTAACAAGAAAGAGTACAATACAATCTATGAATACAAGAGAATGTATATATATATATATATATAGATAAATCTAACAGTAGAAGAAGAGAGAAGCCCGAGTGTGGGAGGGAGAGATCACATGCACTATGGTACACCCTTCCTTAGGTCAAGTGCTTATAAGGCAAGGGTGGGAGGCGTCTCTCCCCGATGTGGGATTGAATAAATTCGTAAGGGTGGTATTGGTCTCCTCGGACCATCATTGGTCTCCTCGGCCCATTCCCAAAGCGAACAATTCATTTATTGGGGTTTGAGATAAATCTCCCTCCCACAATAAAAGGCGCCTTTTGGTGGGAGGACTTTCGTCTCAGCCCTTAATCATGTATTGTCCTCTTTGGAAATGGTGTTGAGCCTTAATCCTCAAAAATTTGCTCAATCCCACATCGGGGAGAGACGCCTCCTACTCATGCCTTATAAGCCTTTGGCCTAAGGATGTGTAACGACCCAAGGAAAAGCGCTAGCCACATCTGCACTATACCTTAAAAGGACTAGTCACAATTGAGACTCCTTGTAGTTGTTAATAAAGCTCAGATCTACCAAGTAAGGATGAGTGTACCACTACTACACATGTGATAGCATGCACTATGCACTCGGGTGGCATTGGCCTCAACAGTCCAGTCTCGGGGAAGGTGGGGGTTTCCCTTTAAACCCCAAAAAAACGCCTTTTTGTGGGAGGACTTTCTTCTCGGCCCCCAATCAAGTATTGTTCTCTTTGGAAATGACGTTGAGCCTTAACCCTCAAGGATTTGCTTAATCCCACATCGGGGAGAGACGCTTCCCACTCATGCCTTATAAGCCTTTGGCCTAAGGATGAGTGTACCACTACTACATTATGTGCAATATGCTAATTCCATGTTATTCATAACAAAGAAGGAGACAATATTCCTATTTTTGTTTTTGTTCAATGGAATAACATATTAGATTAGTCTATATAGGGTGGTTTTCAATTAGCTCAAATAGTAAAGTTTTTTGTTATCAAATAGGAGATCTAGGGCATATATCAGAGGTATCTTAGCCTTGTAATAAAGAACAATCATTATAGTTATAGAGCATATATCATAGGTTGAAATTCTATTGTATCTATTCAAAAAAAAAAAAAAAAAGCATATATATTGATTCTTAAAAAAAAAAAAAAAATCCTATAAATGAAAATATGTACCTAAATGTACATATACACATTGAATTAGAATAGACAGTTCAAATTTGGAAGCATTACTCCTATTTCAGTGCTCACAACATTCTTCCCTGATTGTGAATTACTTTGATCCGGTTCTATTATGCTACGTTATTTAAATTGGTTGATTTAGTTCCTCAAAAAAAAAAAAAAAATGGTTGATTTATGGTTGTTATAGTTTTTAGTTACTACAAATTGCATATTTACGGTTCAAATCATGTTTTTAATATGGATTTAATTTAAGATTGTGGTTGAATTTTAATTTTTAATCCTTAAGCAATAAGCAATATTGTTATGAATATAAATATAAATATAAATTATAATTTTAGAAACTTAATTTTAAAACAGTGCATCGGAGATCATAATAGATCAATACTAAAACTTTGTTTTTTGGCTAGAAGTTTATTAACAACAGCAAGAGATAATTCTATATTTTTTTTTTCTACAATATTATTTTTTTCCTACCGAAGACTCCTAGCTAGTTCGCATGAGTATAACTGATAACAAGGTAGAGGAATTTTATTTTTTATTTTTTTTGTGAATTTCCTTTTATAAAAGATATTCTTCCTGCCTGTCTTCCTTTTCGTTTTTGATAAAAACTTTCGGCCCTCTTTAGAATCACATGAGATGGAATTGTAGGTGCAAAAGAGCGTTGACAATTAGACATTGCGAGTAGAAAAGCAGATGAGAAATGCATCAGTGCCGGAAACTTTGTTCTTTCCCCTGCTTTTTAAAAATTAAGATATTAATGAACGTGAAAATATTTCAAGGTCTAATAAAATTCCTCACCAAGGAAAAAGCAAAATAAAATTAGCATAGAAAAAAAATCATGAATAAAAAATGAAAGATATATAAATCCCATGGTCACAACAAAAATAACGGGTGACTCTATTACGAGCCTTCATTATCATTTTTTGTCATTAGCCATCTTTTGGACAACAACTTAATATAAATAAATAAATAATACTATTCTTATGGGTTCAAGTTAGTTTAACTAGTAAAAGTTTATTATTATTGTGTACAACCCCATAGTGCGCGGACCTGTATGGGCCTCGGATCATGGGTCAACAATGAGGCCTAAGGGCCTGATGTTGCTGCTATCCTAGGCCCCAACCCAAGCATACCTAGATACAAGCCCGGTCCAAGTATTGTTCAAAGACCCGAATCGCAATCCGAACAGGGTGTGGCTACTAGGGCAACTGCCTAGTCAGGCTTGCTGAACAAAATCGCGTTTGTTCAGCTACATCGCCGTCCACGTGCCCAGCAGTGCCTTAGGAAATAACGTTGCTGGGCGCGTTTGCTGAAGTGGGAATCATTTCCAAAGCCACTCTCACCTAAACTCCCACTTACCACTAACGATATTGGACCCCTGACTCCACTAACGATGAGAATAATCATGATCATCCCACTGGTAACCTACTATAAATAGGAGAACCAAAGGAAAGGGAGGGGGTTCTTGGTTGGAAGGGGGGCGAAGTTCTGGAGAGGAAACGGAGAGGAAACAGAGAGTGGAGGGGCAAAAGAGCGATTCTGAGAAAAAGGGAAGTAGCGCCAAAAGTGAGAGAAAAGTGATCTCATTGAGTCTCCTTGCCGCGAACGACCCAACGTAGGAAATCCTAGCCCACCACACAAATAAGTTGTGAGTCCAAGTGACGCCCAGCCCATTGGTCTCACTTTCGAGGTGCACATATTGAATAAGAGATTGATGGTTTAAATCATATCTATATCAAAACCAATTGATGTTTCAGTCTAATGAAAAAAGATTAAAGAACAATTATCATTTAGCAGACACTATAGTTTGAAATTCTATCGTACGTATAAAATTTTAAAAAAAAGTATTGTTCTTGTAATTCGAAATTCCCACTTATATATAATTACCTTAAAAAAGAGCTGAGCTTTCACGCCCATACTAATGGATCTTAACAAGAATAAGAAAACATTGCCTTTTCCGTCTGGTATTATTAAATCAAAAGTGGGCCAGAGATTCCTAGCCCTAAGAAAAAGCTAAGAAGTAAGAACCTTCTATGATCTATCTATCAAAGAGAAGAAGAATGAAACACGAAGAAAACATTATAAGAATCTATGTATGAATGAGAAAAGAAAAAAAAAATCAACTTGAGAATCCTTGTTAATTCTCTGAATAAGAATATAAATAATTCCAACAAATTGGGGGGTGTGAGGAATCACAAAAAATTTGATGCCATAAGAGATTCTAATTTTCTGACACTAGTGGAAGTCTACTACTCCCATTTTCACTTTTCTCTTACGCAATTTCCTACAATAGTGGGTTCCTCTTATGGAATATTTATCACATTTTAGCATCATATAGGCTGTGTTTGCACCCCCACAATTGAACACATTGGATCGCAGTGTAAGAATTGTTGGCACTATTGGCGTGCAAACACCGGAACCATTATGTTAACTTCCCAAAGTTAGGGGTCCTTGTTAGTGGTATTAGGCAATGACATAGCACCGTTTTTTCTCTATGTCATTAAAAATACAATATTTTTCACAATTATTAACGTGACTTACACTATATAGAGTAACGTTAATTATACTTGGGTTATTGTTGACATATACAATAAATCATATCAATAATTACGGAAAATGTTACATCCTAGGCTTGTATTTGGACACATCATAATTGAAGAATATCATGTCGCAATCATGAAACATGAATTTTGGTAGGCATGAGTAAAGAAGTTGACTTATAAGTAAAGTAATTGAGTTTTCAATTTTTTGGATTCGATAAATCTTGCTTTGTTAAAATGTTTCTACGTAAGCCCACTTTGATTTTCGTTTGGGCTATTTTAAATGAAAACCAAAGGATTCTTTAGTACCACAAAGTGATGGCATTTTGGTGACAAGAAGAAGCCTCTTTCCTACGAGGTCCACTTACTACATAGCCACTATGGATTTGAAATATGGGGATGTTTGGACCATGACGTGATACAAGGCAAGAGGAGCTCCTCCAGTCACTTATTTAATATTTATCAGCCACATAAGAATGCACCAATCCTCAATGGCTTCAATATTGTCCAAGATTCAATAAAATTTAAAAAAAAAAAAAAAAAGTTAGGGACATAACAAAAGTTCAAAACATTCCTAAATTAACACAGGGTCAGGTTAACAAGTGTCTTTAGTGCATTTATTAATCAACCATTTTAGAAAACATTTTATAAAAAATTGAAATTGTTGTAAAAAAAATTAGGTACTTTTTCATTTTTCTATAATTTTTTTTAAATAGTTCATTAATAGATGCTCTAAGGACATTTGTTAGTAAAATCCATTAATTTATCACCTCAAACATGGGCACACCACAATATGCAATTTATAACTTTTTAATATCAATTTGAAAATGTTATGAAATTGTTATAACCTTTTATTTTGCCGCTTGCATGTATATTTGTCCATGACATCACATATAATAGTTTCTTTGGTTGAATAGTTGAAGATTTGGAGTACGTGCACTTTGCTGAGCATTGCACGCCTGAAAATGATTGAACAACATGAGTATTAGCTAGGTGTAAACCATGTTTGCTGCACCGTGAATGAGTGTGTAAGTACATGTGAGCGAGGAAGTGAAATTTTCAAATTTATTATTTGTGTATGATTGATTAATTATTTAATATTGTGTGAGTTTAAGAATTCTAAGATATCTTGATTACTAAATTTTATGAAAATTTTAAAGTCTCACATAAAAATTAAGAATTTTGATCTCACTTGTCTTTGTATTTAATATTAGAATTGTAATAGGTCACTTCTAAAAGTAATTAGCATCCCTTTTGCATGTCTCATATATCATAATGATCATGCAGGTTATTTTCTTCCTATTAAACTTACATTAAAGTTTGAAGATTTCTTATCTCTTAAAAAAAAAAAAAAGGTTTTAAGATTTCTTAAACTAGACTTACCCAAGTCCAACTTTGAAATTTAATTGATTAAGAATTCAAACAGTCAAAAATTAAAAATCAAGGCTAACCAAACACGTTAGAAAAAAGTTTTTCAGACTATTATATTTTCTCTGGAGTAAACTTGATTAAGTCAGCATCAAATGGTTCCATTTCAAATCTAGACTATCATTTTCCACGGTTCAAGCATCGTGCCCTCTCTCTCTCTCTCTCTCTCGTGCTTCCTCCCTTGAAAGTGAGTAGCGCTAAAAAATTAACGGGAAATCGTGGCATAATTCAAGCAAAATGTGATTACTCCCTTAAAATTGTAGTTTTAAGTCTTAACTCCTACGTATGATATATCAAGAGTTTTATAACTCAATGGTATTGTCTGTTTCTTTTTACAAGGAAAATTAAGGTCCAAATCTCATCTCATCTATTTTAGTTATGGGTAAAACTTAGGTACAGTACTTAAGTATTGTTTTTTAGGGTTACCTCTTAAAATTTAGTCATATTGCTACTTAATTAAAAATACACTTCCATCCTATGAGAAAAAAACCATGTGTTTGAATTTTAAGAGGAAAAACTTGAAAAACAACACCAAAGATACTATGATGAAGTTTTGTCCTCTAGTTATTAAAAAACAAAAAATGCACACCGACGTATGTTACTTAGACTTAGAGTGTCAATGCTATAATCTCCACTCCAAGTAAAATATGTTAGGTTTGCTTAGAAACACCTATGTCATTTTAATGCGATTTTGTCCAACTATCATTGTTGACTTTAGTTAGATTCTTTTGTTGCAATTATTGGGTGCATTAGCTTTCTTCATTTGTGACGCACTGGTTCTCCCAATGCAAGAGACTGTCTCAAGTGAAAATAGAAAGAAAAAAAATCATGGAGATAGATGTTGCAAAAAACAAAATAGTAAGTAAAATGAGCTTGCAGAGCCTAGTCAGCATCAACTTACTACATTGCCACTATGGATAATTATGCCGGCATAATCCTCATGGAAGACAATTACACTAAACTTTCATGACTTTAGTAATCCAGGGGTTTGGTCCAATGCTAGCCAGGTTTAAAATAATTCAAAACTGATCAATTTAGTTCTTAATCATCGTGAAAGGGACAAGAAAAATGAGTAATAATGTATGAACTAAGTTGGTCAGTTTTGAAATGTTTTGAACCTAACTGACATTAGCCTAAATCTCAAAGGTATTGTTACCTGTATTTTACCAAAATACAATGTGTAATAGGGTTTTTAAAAACAAGTTTTTTATTCTTTTTTGCTAAAAGGAAATAATTTATTAACCAACAGAAACAGAAATCAAATTACAAAGCAGTACACCCAACTTTTTCCGGAGCTTGGAGCAAAGCCTAGATGAAATACATCAATTTTGCTCAAAAAAAATTAAAAAATCAATGGGCATATAATAATAACCAGCAAAAGCATTTTTCAAAGGCCAACTTGCCTAGCTCACGACAAACAGCGTTTGTCTTTTCAAATAAAGTTGTTAATATATCGTGGATACTCTATTACGTAATAAATAATGGCATAGACTAAAGGAATGGACAGTTTTTTTTTTTTTTCCCTAGTAATTTGGCAAGAGTGCCAAGTTTTTTTGCACACTATATCTATGCCACACACACACACATATTTATATATATATATATATATATATATGAATGGTTGGTACATGAGGTGCCTCATGCCTAATCATTATAATGAATAGTGTGTATATATATATTTTTTTGGATAAGAATGAATAAAAATTATGTGCAAGTTAAGAAACATTAGATTTTGTTTAAGTTGGAGTATTATGGCAAGATGATAGTTTATGGATCTTATTAACGGATGCCCTTAGAACATATGATAGTAAACTATTATAGAAAAGTTTTAATACCATTTTAATGAAAAATATAAAAAGTTGTTAAAATAATAATTTTTTTTCATAAAAAAATTTCTTTAAATAATTCATAAACCAATACTCTTAGAATATCGGTTAACATTTCTTCTATATATATATATGGGAATAAAATTATAGTTTATATATTTAAATGTGGAGAATTGTGACTTTTATAGATTGTTAGGTACATATTCGAGTGCTCGATATATACTTCTATATAGTATATACTTTCTAAGACATACGGTGCAAACAGTAATTAGTCTCTGGTTGAAAGTCTTGAGAAAACACTGTAGGAAACAAAAAAAAATACTTTCTTTCTAAGACATACGCAACCCTCGAATTTTACAAGAGACATTTTCACTGTCGCCACGTCCTAAAGCAATTAACCTCTCTTGCATTTTTGAAATTAGAACAAATCATCTTTTCAATATTCATACGCCATTGTGTTACCTTACACCTAACCCAACCAATAGTTTTTTGTTTTTTTGTTTTATATAGAAAAACTTTTTGCAACTTTAAAAACCTCATGAAACATAATGGATTCTTTTTAAGTAATTAATCATTAATAAATATTGGTCAGAAAGTGATTGCTTTGTAATTGTAGGCCATATTTTATAGGACTAGTAGAAAGGAAGAGTAGAGGCTCCCAAAATGTACCATACAATGCGGTCCGAATCTGACTCACTACAAAAATAAAAAATGTTATGTAATCTGACTTGACAGTAGTGGGGAAGGAAAGGCACTAGGATAAAATTGTGGATAATGAAGCAAGTATCATAGCACTTCAAGAATATGGATCTTTTTTTTTTCTTTTTCTTTCTTTTGATAAAAATAAAAAAATAAAAAAATAAAAAAACCAAAGAATTTGCATCTATTGGAGCTCTGCATCATTTTTTTATAGCTAAGTCTAAGGTTTTGATGCTTGAAGCCCCATTTTTTTAAAGAATCTTCTCTCAAATGTGCTCTGAATCAGATGTGAGCTATTGGACAGGTCAATTTATGGGGCTGGATATCGGGAAAGTTAGCTCATGAATGGCCATGTCTACATCTAGCGAATAAATTGTAATCAAATATGTATATAAGATTAGGTTTAAGTAACACTTGCTATAAATTTTTTAGAATGTTACATCACTCAATGATTTTCTTTGAAAGGTGTATTTTGACAAAATCTCTGCTAGATTATTTTTTTTTTTATACCTTCCATGTTTTTTTTTAAAAAAAAAATTATCTCATGTACAAAAACTTTACATTTTTAATTTATTTTTTGTAAAATATAAATTTATAGATCGAATTGTAAATAACATCTTGTTAATAAGAAAGTTGACGTGCATATTAAGAAGAATGAAAATGTGAAATCTAATAATGGAATTTTAAAATATTAACACAATAATAAAAGGTTTTATGGTACATGCATAGGGAGCAACATAATCATATCTCATTGTTTTATGTATGTATATGCGAGTCAGGTGGTTGGCATTTAATCATAGAAGAAAGTGACAAGAGCGAGGTCACATATTCCTGGAGGTGTTTTGAGTTTTGACATTAATTGTTTATCAAGTTGGACTATTGGAGTAGACAAACAGTCTGAATTAGGGCACCTTTCAAGCTAGAATTTCAAGTAGAACTAGCAGCAAAACAACGATGCCGACATTAGATATGATGGAATAAATCTCTTAAGATGAAGTTAAAACAATAATTACTTTTTGGTGTAGAATAAGTTCAAACCTCAAATCTTTTGTTTAATGACAATAAACCTTACTAGTTGAGTTAAGTGAATCATAAAAACTAAGTGAGATCACATATTCGTGGAGGTGTTTTGAGTTTTGACATTGTTTATCAAGTTGGAGTAGACAAGCAATCTGAATTGGGGCCCCTATAAAGCCAGATTTCAAGTAGAACTAGTAGCATAACAATGATGCCAATACGAGGGAATTCAAATCTCTAAAGAATATCATCTTAATTTTTCTAACGATTATTGATGTATTTCCTCATCATAGAAGATGTATCTTCTTTTTTTTCTTTTTTTTTTTCTTTTTTAATTTATAGATACGATAGATTCAATTTATAACGTTCACATGATTGTTCTTTATCATTAGACCAAAACACTAATTATTTTTCAATGTAGGCTAGGCTTGAACCATAGATTTCTTGTTTGATGACGTGATTTTATTAATTTTTTTATTAGTTGAGCTACCTAAACCAAGCCATAGAAACGATATCTTTATCATATATAAAAGTGCTGTACAATTGGGATGGTGTTAGAGATACGCATAATGCATATACCATCGTGTCAGATGCAACTTCCTTATTTGGCTCACAAGTGTGCGACTTCCTTTTAATGATGCCAATATTCCCAGCAGCCCCATTAAAGCTATTGAACCGAAATAAAGAACCTTCTTACATCATTCGATTCATTACAGGTTGATAATTAGTAACTTCGTTAATGTCCTAGAAAGAGAATAGATTCATATATGTCATGCTATATACGCTACCTTTGCTTACAATGTGAAGAATGCTCCGGTGAGATCAATCTTTGCCACCAATCACAAGTAGACCCTCACATATACAAAAGAGAAAAGATTAATGCTATAGTCTTCTCATCTTTTCCTTTCGATACATAGAGTTTTTAATCTTTTAGTATCATCCTTATTTGTTTTGAAACAAAGATTGTCTGGTGATTTTATTTTTTTGGTTGTTGTTAATGAGTGTATCTAGAGCTCTCTGAACACAATATTCACTTGGATGTTTGTAATCGGTAGTCTTCCTAGTTCATGTCTGGTGAGCAACGAAATATAGTATCATAAGTATTTAAACACATAATTGTTTCAAAAACAAATGAAGACAAATGTGATCCTTTAAAAAAAAAATCAAAATGCATCGTTAATCCATTAACTTTAAGTCACAAGCAATTGTTCAAAGCCTTGTAACTTAGTGGCATTGTCTATTGCCTATTCTTTCTTATGAGGAGAACTAAGATTCGAATCTGCTCTCTTCCACATGTTGTAACATTTAGTCTTCTCAAATAAGAAGCCCAACTGATCCTAAAGTTTAAAGTGATCATTTTAATTAGTAACATCTCAATTTTTTTCCCGTATACAATGAGTGAAAGAGCGGAATTCGAATAAGAAAATAGGAAAATGTTATCAAGTTATGATGCTTTTGACTGTAACTGTAGTTGTATTTGGGGAGTAATCCGACAGCCAAAACGAGTTTCTATTGGTGCAACATATTAAGGCTATGCCCATCTCCATCTATGTGCTTAGGCAGTTGGGCTTCTTGAGATTGTCTCAGACCATCATAGGAATGTGCAGTTGGGCTACTTGAAATTGTCTCAGACACATCATAGGAATGTCCAGAGCTACCACCATCCAATGCTAGGAAAAATGAGATAATTAACACAACGTCTTTCACTGTCCTTGTCCCCAATCTGTAGGGCTGTCAGGCAACACCACCAAAAAAAAACAAGGGGATCATAAACACAATTATTGAACCACTTAGCTTGAAATGGATTCTTATCTAGTCATTCTCCAACATGGTTGTAAATTAAATCAAAACTTCTGATAATTCTTTCCCAAAACAAATGACTGCAGTCTGCAACTTTTTGATAAACTGGACTTGGGAGCACTAACTCAAAATTTATCTGGATGTTTGTAGTCCTCCTATTTCATGTCTAGTGAGAAATGAATATTTAGTCTCATATAAGTGTTTAAATATAAAATTGTTTCATAACAAATAAAGTGAAACGTCAACCTTTAAAAAACAAAAGTCAAAATACACTATTAATCCCTAAACTTTAACTACAAGCAATTGTTTAAAATTTTGTAAATTTTTTAGCAAAATTGTCTAGTCTTCCTTATGAAGAGAACTAGGATTCAAATTTCCCCTTTTCCACTTGTTGTAACAATTTAAAATAAAATTTAAAAAAAAAAAAAAAAAACATCACAAGCAATTTTAGTCTTAAAGATTGTTTTTAATCCTAAAAAATTTAAAATGATTCCTTTATTTAGACCTCTAAGACGAGAATGGTTGGCTATAAATTTCATTTACAAGAATATTTTTGGTTAGATATTTACACTCAACTTTTTTTTTTTTAATCTTTACAATGAGTGGATAAAGGGAATTTGGCAAAGAGACTTGTAACTTAATTAGTTGGCACCTCTTAATATTTCCAATCGAGACATTCATGGTATAAATCCCTTCACTCACAACTATCAATGTATAGGAAAAAAAAAAGAAAAAAAAAGAAAAAGAGGAATTCTAATTTTTTTTTTTTAAATTATTATTAAGTTATAATGCTTTTGACTGTAATTGTAGTTGTATTTGATGAGTAATCCCACAGTCAAAATGAATTTCTATTGGTGCACCAAATTAAGACTATGCCCATCTGTGCGCTTGGCATGGGCAGTTGTGCTTAGGGATGACCATGGGTAGGGTAATTTTAAGTTTATGGGGTCATTTTGGTCATTTTAAGCTTTCAGGGAGTATTTCGGTCATTTTTTAGGTTTTGAGAGTATTTTGGTAATTTTTAGATTTCGAGGGTATTTTAGTCATTTTTTAGGTTTCGGTGGTCTTTCGGTCATTTTTTAGGTTTATAGGGTATTTTGGCAATTTTTAGTTTTCGGAGGTATTTTGGCCATTTTTTAGGTTTCAAAAGTATTTTGGTCATTTTTTAATTTACGAAGGGTGTTTCAGTCATTTTTTATGTTTCGAGAATATTTTCGAAATTTTTAGGTTTCGAGGGTATTTCGATAATTTTTTAGGTTTAGAGGGTATTTCGGTCATTTTAAGTTTATGGGAGGGGTATTTCGGTCATTTTTAGGTTTCAGTGGGTATTTCAATAATTTTTTAAGTTCCAAGGGTATTTCAATCATTTTTTTTAGATTTATGGGATATTTTGGTAACTTTTAGTTTTCGATGGTATTTTGGTCATTTTTTAGGTTTCGGGGGTGTTTCGGTCATTTTTTATGTTTCAGGGGTGTTTCGGTAATTTTTAGGTTTCGGAGGTGTTTCGGTCATTTTTTAGGTTAATGGTGCATTTCAGCAATTTTAGAGGATTTTAGAAATAATCTGGTCATTTTCAAGTTTTAGGGGCAATTTGGTAATTTTGATTATTAGGTAATTTAGTGGATTGAGGTTTACTCATAATAATTTGGTTGAGTTGGGTTTGAGTTAGATCTAATTGGTTAAATGGGTAATAATGGGTAAATGGGTAAATATTCAAACCCTATCCAAAATATTTGGATAATATCCAAACTCTACCCAATTACTTTCTACTCATTAAAAACTAGGTATTATCCAGAATAATTGATCGGGTAGTGTTGGATATCCATTACCCAATGGGTATGGCCATTCCTACTTGTGCTTCTTGAAATTGTCTCAGACATCGTAGGAATGTCTAGAGCTACCATCCAATGTTAGGAAAAATGAGAAGTCATGCAACCATTTTAAAAAAAGGATTAATAAACACTAAAACTCAATAATTGAACCACTTTGCTTGTAATGGATATTTATCAAGTCATTCTCCAACATGGTTGCAATCAAAATTAAAACTTTTGACATTCTTTATAAGAAAGCACAGAGTACAGAGAATTCAAGGAAGAGAGAAAAGCTAAAAGCTAGAGAGAGTTTGGAATGAAGAAAAACTTGTATTCCATCAAATTGAATGAATCTGTGCGTGAAAGTGGCTTTATACAAAACAGGGTATAAACTACAACTCCAACTTATGCCGAATCTGTTATAGCACGTGCAACGGTTAGTTACAACACGTGTGGAAGAATTAACACATAAATACATTACTAAACTACTTGCAGTTTAATCACAGCAACTAAACAGTAAACTGTGCTACTGTCGTTTAATGCCTAACTGTCTTATTTCAGCTCCTTTCTTCTTTTCTTCTTTTCTTTTGACTTTTCTTCCTTGTTGATCTGCTTTCTTCCTTGCTGATCTTTACTACTTTGACTTTCCCAAAACAAAGAACCGCAGTCTGAAGCTTTTTGATAAACAGGACTTTGGGAACTCATGATACTCTTTCTCATGAGAGTAAATAAATGGTAAATTAGTAATGCACTAGGCCATAACTTTCTTCACAACCTTTTCACGTTGTGAAGGTGTTAAATTGTAATTGAAGCAAAACCAATTTCACATTGGTAGCAGGTCTGACCACTTATACTATTTGGATTTTGGACTTGTATCAATTAAAGAGTAATTCTAGTATTACATAAAACACTATAACATTTCCTAAAAACTATCATGTGTGGCAAATTGTGACTCACTAATCACTTTCATATGTACTCACTATTTTTTCTCTACCACTTACCGCTTGTCATATAGATAACTATGGCAAAAAAATTATGAAAAAAAATCCTAAATATTTGTGTCCCTTAACGTACTTTTTCTACTATAAGACCCATAATTATAATCATTTATAGTGATTATCATCTTAGGAATGTGCAGTTGGGCTACTTGAAATTGTCTCAGACACATCATAGGAATGTCCAGAGCTACCACCATCCAATGTCCTTCACTGTCCTTGTCCCCAATCTGTAGGGCTGTCATGCAACACCACCAAAAAAAACAAGGGGATCATAAACACAATTATTGAACCACTTAGCTTGAAATGGATTCTTATATAGTCATTCTCCAACATGGTTGTAAATTAAATCAAAACTTCTGATAATTCTTTCCCAAAACAAATGACTGCAGTCTGCAACTTTTTGAAAAACTGGACTTGGGAGCACTAACTCAAAATTTATCTGGATGTTTGTAGTCATCCTACTTCTTGTCTAGTGAGAAATGAATATTTAGTCTCGTATAAGTATTTAAATATAAAAATGTTTCATAACAAATAAAGAGAAACGTCAACCTTTAAAAAACAAAAGTCAAAATATACTATTAATCCCTAAACTTTAATTACAAGCATTTGCCTAAAACTTTGTAATTTTTTTAGCAAAATTGTCTAGTCTTCCTTATGAAGAGAACTAGGATTCAAATCTCCCTTTTTCCACTTGTTGTAACAATTCAAAATTAAATTAAAAATAAAATAAAAACATCACAAGCAATTTTAGTCTTAAAGATTGTTTTTAATCCTAAAAAATTTAAAATGATTCCTTTATTTAGACCTCTAAGACGAGAATGGTTGGCTATAAATTTAATTGACAAGAATATTTTTGGTTAGATATTTACATCTCAACTTTACTTTTTTTTAAATCTTTACAATGGGTGAACAAAGGGAATTTGGCAAAGAGTCTTGTAGCATTAAATAGTTGGCACATTTTGGCATGGGCAGCTGTGCTTCTTGAAATTGTCTCAGACATCATAGGAATGTCCAGAGCTACCATCCAATGTTAGGAAAAATGAGAAGTCATGCAACCATTTAAAAAAAAAAGGGTTAATAAACACTAAAACTCAATAATTGAACCACTTTGCTTGCGATGGATATTTATCTTCTCTTTTGATAATGAAATGGATACTTATCAAGTCATTCTCCAACATGGTTGCAATCAAAATTAAAACTTTTGACATTCTTTCCCAAAACAAAGAACTGCAGTATGAAGCTTTTTAATTAACCGGACTTTGGGAACTCATGATACTCTTTCTCATAAGAGTAATTGAAGTAACTTTCTTCACAACCTTTTCACATTGTGAAGGTGTTAAATTGTAATTAAAGTAAAACCAATTTCACATTGGTAGAAGGCCCAACCACTTACACTATTTGGACTATGTATCAAAGAGTAATTCTAGTACCACATAAAATATAATAACTTTTGCCACAACTATCTTACGTGGCAAATTATGATCGACTACTTTTCACTTTCATATAGACCCATCATTTTTTTCCCACTACCATATTGACAAATGTAGCAAAAGTTGTGGTCTAAGTCGTAAAAAAATTTCTGAATATTTGTGTCCACTAACGTACTGTTTCTATGATAAGAGCCATAATTATAATCATTTATAGTGATTATCATCAATTCTGAATGTACAACGAGAGTAAAGTTCCCCATTAACCATGGATCAAGGCAAAATTCACAAAATATGCAACTCCACTGATTTTGTCTCTCACCTTTTGCCTTGTTGAATATATGTTGCGATTAAATCAGTTCAAACTTTGACTGCAATAGGCGTTGTCCTCTATAATATGACTACAATAACAAAGTGATTTAGGAGAATTTCCATCGTTCAAAGCAGGAAGAATAGCTGTAAAGTTACAACATAAAAGCCAGGATAGTATTGAGAAAACGAAGTTCCAACATAGTTGGTTCGGAATGGCCAATCCTTTCAAGTTTCAAACTTGATTTGTCCTTTCAATCTTTTCATTCATCAACTTCAAAACCTTTCCGGAACAAAGAATGGCTAACTTATTAATATAATAATGTTACAATGTGGGGCTAAAAGCTCCATTAGCGCATATACAAGGAAAGAACACAACCAAAAGCTGCTTTAATTGAGTATACAAATTGAGGAAGAAATGAATCTTTGACCAAATTTGATCTTTTCGTTAATATCAGATTTTCAAGACAATTTAACATCTGGGTATTGGTTAACTTAGCAATTCACTATAAAAGTGTACAATTAGAAAAAGAAGCTGAAAAAGATAGCTCATTTAGTGCCTAATTGATTGAACAAAAAGACACATGCCACATTAGTGGGATCGACAATGAATCTTTGACCAGAAGAACTTAAATCCTTTGTGCACGTATGTTCTTCTTGCTACACACAGTCATTGACATCATGGGCTACTCAATCATGCAGAGATAGCCAATGTAACGACAAGGGAGTCATATATGGACGAATGACAATGGTGGATAAGAGGCAATTCTAGGTGTCTAAGAGAGCTTGATAATGCCTAAAAGTACTTGCCTACGATTGCCAGTAGTGGTCTTGATCGATATATATGACAAATTTGCAGTCATGTCTACGCAAAAAGTTGAAGAAGAAGGAATATTGGCCTTGTTGTCTAGGACATGTTTGTTTTGCATGGTTGGAAGGACAAGTTAAGGATGTGAAAAAGAAATTTCCTATGAGTGGGAGTGATTAAAGCAATCACATGTAGATCGTCTAAGCTTTTGGTACATGAATTGTTTCTAGTTCGATGAATAATTCAGTATATGCTTGTATCAAAAAAAAGAATCTCAATTTAGTATTGATAACAAAAATCGATCGATGGTTCAAAACAAAAAAACAAAACCGATCGAGACCACTCTAATTGAGAAATTTCATTAGACCAACATCGAGGGAACATCAACGTCGATGTAAGTTGGACCGAAACAATGTGAAGGATTAGAAGCTGATAACAAAGCATGCGATTTCTATCGTTCATCTCAAAAAAAAAAAAAAAAAAAAAAAAAAAAGAGAAAAAACCGACCAATTAGGAGGCCTTTTATTGATAGCAAAAAAGACGAAGCGTGCAATATTAATTAGCTTATTACCATGCACCCATCATCTATTGGGTAGATGAATGTGGTTGCACGTGGGTGTGTTGTCAAGCACAATATAGTAATCTACACAAATTTTCAGTTTAAATTAGGAAAATAATAACAAGATCATGTTTTTATACTTCAGCTCCAATTATCCTATATATATATAATGTAATTTGTCTTGATATTATAATTGAGTATATCAATTGTTGCATGCAATTTTGGTAATAGCGTGTGAGTTTAATGAAAAAAAAAATCATGGGTTTGTCCCACATCGATGGGGTGTGTGTGTGTGTTTGGGTTTATAACTTGCTCTACATTACCAACTGTTGCATACAGATTTAGGGTGAGTTTGGTTCATCTTTTTAAAGTTGGGCTTTTTGAAAAAGTTGAGTTTTTAAAAAATGCATAATGAAAAAGCTGAGTTTCAAAAAGCTGAGTGTTTGGTAAAACTGTTAAAAAGTGCTTTTTCAAAAAGCTGAGTGTTTGGCTAACACTTATAAAAGTGACAGTTTGAAGAATAAATTACCAAAAAGGACAATGTATATATAAGGGAGTTTATTTCATACTTTTTTTTATGTGAGTTTATTTCATACTTAAATCAACTACTTCTTATACTTAAATCAATTTTTCTCTTTCTAAAATTTTTTTTTCTCACCAATATTAGTTAATAATAACTGTAGGGTCCAAATTTGTTGGGCCAGGTATCAGCTTTTTGTACTGTGAGCCCAACAAATTCCCAACAATAAATTTGTAGAGAATGGGTTAAACAACTGGGCTGGGTTTAGATTTAGCAACGGTTCATGCAAGCAGACCAGAGTAAAAAGGAATTTAGACTAGCATTTAACAGAATTTTCTTCTGTCCGAAGAGCTTTAGTATTTAAAAACTTAATGAATACAATTTTTCTCCTCCTCCTCTTCGTGAGGCCTGTTTCCCTTATATATACACCATTTCCCAATCTTCACCGCACACTTGTCCTCCATCTAGACGTCCACTTGAGTACTAGTCACATCAGAAGTCTGCTTTAACCTGCAGTGAGTGGTGGTGGGTGAGGACGCACTGTTCAGGTGTCTTCTCCACATAAATGCGGTCAGGAAAGTTGCTGCAGTGCATTAAATGCGGCGGTGGCAGCTTTATTTGTGAGATATTTCCTGATAGCCACGCAGCTAGACATGCCCAAAGCTCAGCCCTTACAGGGGAATCTCCATCGTATCTACTCGATCAAGTTCTAGGGAGATCCGTTGGATAGGATCCCTTCGGACCGACCCGGTTGTCTTCGGATGAAGCATTTGTCTCTTATGGGTTGCACTCTCACCAGGAAGGCAAAGCATTGATACTCTTAGCCTCTTCGAAAAGATAGTTGTACTCGAACTGGGCCTCAGGCCCAGTGTATGGCGTTGGGCCTTCTCACCCACAATAACCTACCATTTAAGATTTATTGTAAAAGTATTGTGAAAATATTGTGATAAAAATTGATGCTGATTTTAATTTTAACATACTATTAAAATAATTTTTTTTTCTTTTTCTAAAAAAATTATTTTTTTCTCACCAATATTAACTAATAATAACCTACCCCTTAAAATTTATTGTGAAAATATTGCGGTAACATTTCATTCTTTCTTTCTTTCTTTTTTTTTTTCAAATTTTTCCCTCTTTTTTTCACCTCCACACACGTGCCCTTCTCTTCTTTTTTTTTTTTTTTCCTTCTTATCCCTTTTACCCTACCACTCCAGAACATTCTATCTTCTCATTTTTTGTCTTTTCATTCTTTCCCTTTTTCCCTTTCACTTCCGGAACGTCAGTTGAGCTCTTGTTTTTTTTTTTTTTTTGACAATTCGAAAGCCGAGAGGAATAGAGAAGAAGATGATGATTATGAAGATGAAGATGATTGAAACCTTTCACTTCCTCTAGAACATTCCGGTCCGGTGAGCTCTTTTTTTTTTTTTTTTTGACAATTCGAAAGCCGGGAGGAAGAGAGAAGATGATGATGATGAAGATGAAGATGATTGAAACATTGGGTTTGTATTTGATTTTGATTTTGGGTTTGGGTTATGGATTTTCAGTTAATAGTTTAATTTTGAGTTGATTTTCTATTTGATTTTGATTTTGGGTTTGGGTTTGATTTTGAGTTGATTTTGTTTTGGGTTGATCTTGTGAGGGAGCTGCGCACAGAGAGATGAGGGAGCTGTGTACTCTCTGAATTGTTTAACCCTTGCCCTTTAGTTCAAGGGTAGTTTTGTAACTCCACGAGCCCAACGGATATAACATAAAAGCTGGGTTTCAGCTTTTCAATTATGGAGCATGAGGCAACCATTTTGAAAACGCGCAAGTACTGAACAAATATAAAAGTTGGCTTTCAGAAAAAGTTAGCTTTTTACCTCACCAAACGCACATCACGAGCCAACATTTTGAAAAAGCCAGCTTTTAGGCTTAAAATGTTGAACCAAACGGGTACTTAGTAATGGCGTGTGAGTTTAACGAAAATTTTTTTTTTGAGTAGATGGAATCCCTTAAACATAATTCAAAACCCATCTCAAAATGAATGATCTAAATAATGTTAAATAACTTCTTCTAATCTTAAGCTACTTCATAAATCGGAGAATAGGATGATATCATTTTTTTAGAGTACTTGCCATTTTTTTTTATTGGGTAGAAAAGGGATTCTACATAATTAGATGGAATGGCATAAAAACAAAAATAAAAAAACACGCACACACATAATCAGATGGAAAAAAGTCTACTACAAACATTTTTTGCCTTACCAAGAGCCAACGAGTTATCCATCACAGCCACAGGTGGTGGGTTATCATATAAAACAAAGGTACACTAAAGACTTGAACCTAATTTAGCAAGTTCATCTACACACTGATTAGCTATGTGAATATACTCAATTCGAGTCCAATAGAAAACTTTCAAAAGGTTCATGCAATCAGTGAGCAAATGTTCCATCAATTGATTAGCAACAGTACACTTTATAAGATGAACTACAGCCAATACGTAGAGTTCTATAAACAAGTTGGTGACCCTAAGTCTGGAGCTAGAAGAAGTCCATCTCTTATGGCCCAAAGCTCAGCCATATAACTTGACATGGTGCCCAAACGTTTAGAAAAGCCCCTAATCCATTAACACTATTTCGAAGTTAGCCCCCTCCTCTGCCTGGATTTTCAAGGACATATAATCCTTTGTATAGCTTGTCTCACTATATTGTTAAATCTATCATTGAGATTACTTTTTTGCCTCAACAATAATAATCATTAAAAATCTGTCATTTAGTATTTGTTATGAAAATATTATGGACATATAACTTGACATGGTGCCCAAACGTTTAGAAAAGCCCCTAATTCATTAACACTATTTCGAAGTTAGCCCCCCACACCCTATCTGCCTGGATTTTCAAGGACATAGAGTCCTTTGTATAGCTTGTCTCACTATATTGTTGAATCTATCACTGAGATTACTTTTTTGCCTCAACAATAATAATCAGTAACAATCTGTCATTTAGTATTTGTTGTGAAAAAATTATGGACATAGCATTTCTCTTCTTTTTTTTTTTTTTTTTTTTGTCCCCTTGAATGAGGAATCACAAAGCCTTTACTTTTTGTTTGTTTGTTTGTTTGGTTTTTTTTTGTTTTGTTTTGTTTTGTTTTTTTTTTTTTTTGAGTGAATTAAAAACACAGTTTCCAGAACCAAAACAAAAAACAGTTTCATTATTCTTCATCTATTGTGGGCCGCATCCTTTGTATGTCTGGTGCAAATTTAGTAGAAATAATCATGACTATGTCCTTAGAATGATCATTGCAACTAATACTACATAACAGAAATTTGAATAACATCCATAATATTTCAGTCCCCCACTATTTTTTTGTTTTTTCTTCCTCTACTAGGTCCAAAAACATCATTTGTCATCACTTGGCAGGCCAGTACATCTAGGCCCAGCTAGAAATTGATCACCAACGGTCCAGCTTGGGCCACTATCCCAACCCCACCTGAGTTTTCTGTATAAGTTGGGTCCAGACTGAGTACCCTCCTGCAGATCAGAACTGTAGAAACTGATTAGGATTAAAATTAAAACAATGAATGGTACTCAAACTAATTAATTGGGCCCAATTAGTATCTTCTTCTTCTTCTTTTGGTGTGCCTGCGCCATAGTTGCATTTCAAATGACCGCTCATCCATGTTTCTAAGTTTTCCAGTTTATGTGAGTTTATTAGGTTTGTCTCTCGCAATTTTCATGACTCTGACCATCTAATTGATCCTTGTGCTACAAAGTACAAGCTTTCTTTTTCTTTTCTTTTTTTTGAGAAAAAAGTACAAGCTTTCTAATGACACTTCTTGCACCAAACTTGCATCATTTGACCAGGTCAAAGTTTCCTGTGCTTCACCAAATAAAAGTTAGAATTGGTAAATTTATTTGATTTCATAAAATCTTGATCGATGCAAGCCCAATTTTCATCTAAAATCTATTAGCACTCATTCTAAAGGCGATGTTTTGAATTTGAAATTGGTCAACTATCAAATAAATAGATGAGAGGTAAAAAAAATAGTCAAATAAAAAAATCTTAATATATCAAACTTCATATATTTTAAATTTCGTTCGGTTCCTTCAAAAATATTCTATTCCGATACATAAATCAGTGCACTAAATCTCGTATACTATTTCAATCAAAATTCTAACACGTATCCACTATGGTGAAAT
Source organism: Quercus glauca (assembly GCA_023736055.1). Lineage (NCBI taxonomy): Eukaryota > Viridiplantae > Streptophyta > Magnoliopsida > Fagales > Fagaceae > Quercus > Quercus glauca. The sequence continues at coordinate 93,728,550 of CM043316.1, read as the reverse complement.
TTAGATGTTTTGAGCAAAACATGTATTCTAGACCAAAGTTGCTTTAATGACTTTCTTATAATTTTTTTAAAAGAAAGTTCCCAGTTTCCACTTTTATGAGATTTTATTGAACGTTTTTTGTTAGTTTAATTATGTATGAGATTTGTCAGGAGCCCTATAGCAATTGTTTGCTGGTACCTTTTGTAATTATCAACCTATCAAAAAACAAAAATTATGTATGGGATTTTGTGAGCATTTGGCTTGTTTAATTTTGTTTGAGATTTAATGAACCTTCTTGAAATAGTATACATGTATACACCAATACTAAAATATCCTGTTTTAATAATTCATCCGAAATGAATTCAAAACTTTGCTTCATACCCCAAATTTTATACGTAGTTATATCTATCCAAACTTTCAAATCACATTCAAACAATTATTTATTTTGATGAGAAAGACTATTACAATTTACACAATGGAATTTAAAGGACGACGAAAAGTTTTTAAGCACTTGCATTTGGCTAGTGTAAGATTAAGATAATGCTGATTTTGATGCAGTATAAAGAACAATTAGATGATTAGATACTCATTCCCGAAAAAAGAAAGGATGATTAGATACACTTTGGCAACCACCCAAAGTAGTAGTACATCTTAATATAAGGTAAATCCTGAGTTCAAACTTTCATGAGCAATGGCTTGATGTTCAATTGGTTTGAAAACTATTCCTTTCTATGGTCTGAACTCACTAATACTCTATGACTAAAATCAGTCTTAACCCATCTAGCTACCTGATAATGCACCTGCAGACCCCTCATTCTTTAGCCCTCGCTAGCCTATTGATTGCAAAAGAAAAGAAAATCACTTTGATCATGTACTTTTACATCATGAATCACTCTCTACTCTCTGTGTTAACTCAATCATGAAAGCCGATGCCTTGGTGGAGGTGCAAAGGCTGTGTGTTTTGGAGAGCAAGGAGGCCTAGGACTAGGTGGTGGTGGAGAATAGAAGTAGAACGATGATGGTGGTGGAGGAGAATAGAAGTAGAACGATGATGGTGGTGGGGGAGAGTAGAAGTAGAACGATGATGGTGGTGGTGAAGAATAGAAGTAGAACGATGATGGTGGTGGAGGTGGTGGTGGAAATCTAGGGGACACAAAATGTGGAGGTGGTGGGTATATAAACTTTGATACAATTGGTGGACTCCTTTGATTGCTGTAGTCGTGACTACCATGGTGTTTGGATTGAGTAATAGAGAGGTAATAAAGAGAAGGGTATGAGTAAAGAAGCGTAAATGAGTTGAAAAGAAACACAAGTAGAAGTACCAAACTCCACATTGGTGTTTGATTGGAATTCATGACTTTAGTTTAAGGAAGAGCTTAGTAGTTGTTGGTTGTAAAGATTGAAGACAAATTTATAGGCCAATAGAAAGAAAGCGGTTTTATTAAACAAGTCTGTAAAGTAGGACACTAGCACTAAAAAGCAGAGTCACATGGACCCATATACGGTGTTTGGTCAACTAAGAAAATAAATTTTCTGGAAGAAGGTAATCAATGCCTCTGCAACTGAACCACCTCCAACTTTTTGGGCGTGCATAGTGCTGCTTGTGCTTAATTTCTTACCTGTTTGTTCGGCGGGAACGTGGATTTGAACTTTTGCTTCCGCATTTTGTGGTCTAATTTGGATCTTATAGTCTTATCTAGATGGAGGTTAGACATAGTTGCATTGACATTGAGTGTCAAGCTCAATGCTCATCATGTATTTGGCCCATAATGGAGCACCAACTATTTTCTCTTTTTGTTGTTATAATCATATTAGCACAAAATAAAGACAGCCATGATAGAGGGTTGGAGCTGATTACGAGATTGGGCCCCAAAACTTCATAAGATTTATGATTTTACCATTAGATTTATGGGGAATCGGTAAATTAATGTTAGTGGCCAAAATAATTAAGCTTTTGGGGGGATTGTAATAGAATAAATGATAGGTATAGATATGAATTTTTTATGAGAAGTGTCATACAATATTTTCACAACAAATCATACATGGTAAGTTATTATTGCTTATAATTTAAACCCACCACAAAAATTACTTTTTTTGCCCATTAATAACAGCCAACAACAATTTGCCACTTAAAATTTGATGTAAAAATATTGTGAACATAGTATTTTTCTAGGCCTGTGTCTCTAAAAATGAATATATTTTTTAAATTCTTTCTCTCTCTATCCAATCTCTCTTGTCTCTAATATATTCTCTCATTTAATATAGAACAATATTGCAGATAATGCATCGAGGACATCAAAGTCAACAAATCTACAACACACATGGATTCACTATTACTTCTTCCTGCCTTAGCCAAATGGTTTGTGCAATAATTTCATTATTGATTAGTTTTTTAGAGATGGGCCTCCACAAACAGTTAAGAGATTGATCTGTAATCAGAGATTATCAATCCAAGAGTGAGATAGAAGTCATAGAACCAAATTGAAAGTGACATTGAATTTAGAGAAAAAAAAAGGATAACCTTAGAAGAAGAATTTTAGTATGTTTTGTATGAGTAATTATTTAGTATTTTGTGAATCATTAGGTTGTGCGCCCCATGAATGCTCATCTCACATATAAATTCAATTTTCTTTCAAACACCAACTGAAACTTTAAAAAAATGTTAGATGTACATAACCATTTGCTTTGGGTAATATAGGGAGAGAGATTGGAGTAAGAAAAAAAAAGGAATTCAAATATTAAACATCCAGATTCGCATTGGGAAATAATATAAAAATAGTTTTTTATGTGGAAAAAAATTTTTGAATTCGTTTTGGGGTGAAAAGAAAAGGTATAATTTTTACCATCAACTATAATTTTTCAATTGTCTTCAGAACTAGGCTCATCTTTCATAATATGCAAAGTATGTTGTATTTCTCTTCTAACCTCTATGTTTTGTTGGTTCCTAGACTAGCAAATTTGGCTGCTCACACACTAGTTAGATGGTCTCTTAATTGTAAAGGTTTTGGCTTTTTTGATTTGGGTAGTTGTCCTCTTTATTTTGTTTCTTTTATCAGGGGTGAAATTGGTTGTTCCTTGTAATTTTCATCTAGTTTGAATAATATTAATATATATATTAACATATATATATATATATATATATATTGTAATGACTCAAATTGAATTGGACCCAAAAGAGGGGAAGGTTTAAGCCCAAACAATAAAATTTCTAGAGAGCGGGCGTAAGAGCTAAGCTCAATTGGTAGAAAAAAGACATGATCGTTTTGCAACAAAGGAAGCCTTTAAACTAGTTTCAACGATCTCTCTTCTTCTCAGCTAGGTTTTCAGGGGATATCTTAATGGATGTCCCAGTGTTTCTTTTTCTTTCCCGCTTTTCAAAAATCCCTTCAATGTCATATTCTTTCCTATTATATACTGCATTCTTCCCTCCTTCTTGCTGTACATGTGTAGGTTTTGATTTGAGAGCCTCACTCTGTCCCATCCAGCACTTCCTGGAACCTTTGCTTGGTGGCCATAAAGCTGCTTGGTTACTGTTCAGGTATCACCTCCACATTAATGCGGCCAGAAAGTTAGCTGGGAAACATTTAATATGGAGGTAGCAGCTTTAGAAAATACTGGCCACCTTTTCCGGTTTCTCCTTTGTTCTAAATTCACTTTTTAGTTCATACGTAACTTGATGAAGTACCTTGAATACTAAAATAGTTACATCCACCTCGGACCTTGGTATCAGAGGTGGATCTCGTCCTCGGATGCGATTTGGGCCGCCATACACGACTTACGCCTTTTTGTCTTATACTACTTTCAAAATAACTCTCTTTAACCATCCTTGGATGTGTGAACGTCCTCGGACCGGGCCGTTGGGCCACAAGCCCACTTCCTATGAATTCTCCATTATCTTTTTGGGCGCAAATTGGCCCCACATATATATATATATATATATATATATATATATATATTTTCGTTTTAATTTTTGTACCACTACATACTCGCATTTGTGAAGGATACAAGGGGGGAGTACATCTTTCATGGTTGATAATGCCAAAAATTTGACTAGGAGCCAGGGACGGATCTACATAGACTAGTACCCAAAAAAAAAAAGTGAGAAATATTGGTCAAAACATGGTTCTCATTTTGGAAGTTTCATTGAATTCAAAGTGAGTTATTCTCTCTTTTGTTGCAAACTTGATATTGTACAAATCATCTACTCGCCGTTTTTTACTCGTAACTTCATCTCTTTCACATGCCATAGACTATAGAGTCTGTGGGGGTAATTTCAAGTCTGGGCTTCGGTAAGATTTTAAATCCATCCTTGAAATTTATTTCTTTTCCAACTTTTTTTTGTTCATTATTATTATTTTTTTCAATCATAGACGACTTTCGAGACTTTAAAGAGCGTTGAGTTCCATTTTGATAAATGTGTTGAAATGTTTAAAAAACACTTATTTTGTATGTTATACTTTGTCGAAATTTTTATAATATCAAATATTTAAGAAACACTTATTTTATATATAGTATTTTATTAAATATGAAATAAGTATTAATTTTTATTTTCATTAAAAAAAAATAATTTTAAGCTTTGGTCCCAGGTTCAAATCCTGACGGATTAGGAGCTAAGATTAAGAGATGACGGATTAGGTCATTATCCCTTAGAAACTTTACAGACAATTTCCCTTCAGAGTTTTCGAAGTGACAGGTGAGGACTGAGTGTGAGGTGCGTGACCCCACTAGGAGGAAACCCATCATATTCATTTTTGTCCAACTTTGATTTTCCTATTCTTCTTTTATCCCATCAAGTGAATTGTGGACAAAACAATGGTTCTGATGGATAAGGTAACTGGGTCCCATTTGAACTGAGTCGCTGATTTTCAGGGAACTTTATAAAGTAAAATTTCTCAATATTCAATCATCTTTTTATTAATAACAATAAAAAAAATTTAAAAAAAAAAAACCATAAACACAAAAACTAAAAATTATGAACTGTTTGGCACGTGAGTTTAAAAAAGAGTTTTTAGTGTTTAAACCCTGAAAATTATAGACTCCAAAAAGAAATGTATGTTTGGTAGAAGTATTTGAGTCACAGTTTTCAATTTAAAGTGTTTAAACATTGTATTTTGAAAACTCATTTGAAGTAGTTTTTAGTTTTTGAATAATAGTTTTGAGCATGGTTATCAAAATCGCGATCTAAATTGTAGGATCGCATGATTTTACGATCCCACCTCACCAAAACATTTAGGATTGCACTAGGATAGAAAAATGGTAGGATCATAAAAGTGGTAAGATCGTACGTAGGATCGTGTAGGATTGTATAGGATCGTAGGATCGTATGAGATCCTTCTAATCCTACCAAAAAAAAAAATTTGGTTTTTTTTTTTATGGGATAAATTTTTTGTTTTGATGAAGCTTTAAAGGTTTTTATTTTTTCATATTGTGATGGTATGACTTTTTATTTTATTTTTATAAAATTATGTTAACCTAAACAAATGTTTTCTAGTTTCTAGTTCACTTGTAATCAAAATGAATGAATACTTTATCATTTCTAAATGAAGAATTTGATGTTGGCTTTGCTACCTTTTAAACTATAATATTGTTAAATTTGTTTGATCAATATACTAATTTGTGTTCTAATATTACTAAAAAAAAAAATTTATATATAATTTTATCGGTTATGCTTGTATTTGTATATTGATTGATTGATTTTTTTAAGCATGCTCTTTAATTGTTGCTGAGTGGTATAACTTGAATAATTGAATGTGAAATTATATCTTCATGTCTTTTGTGGCTCTAGTATACAAATATATAATGTCTACATAGATGATGAAATGAATGATGATGATTAGGAATTTAAGACGGTGATTATAAGAACCTTAGAATGAGAATAATTAAATGTTCACTTCACCTTAATATTCATCTTGCTTTTGGATTTTATATTGTAGTTTGCTAGTTTTCATTTGTTAACTTATTTTGGATTTCAAACTTGGAACTTAGAACTTGGAAAATATTTTCCATATATTTTGATAAATATTTTGGTATTTGGTTCCTAATTAAACATTTATTGAAATTTTTAGATACATTGGGTCAAAACTTAAATATATTTGTTTTGATAATATAGACTTAATGATGTATAAAATACAAATTACATCATTTGATGCAAATTTTTGGACTTTTATGGATAAATTTATAATTTACGTGATTATTCAACATACAAAGTCATTATCAATGTATTTTTTTCTTTAAATCTGAAAATATGTAGGATCTTACGATTCACAATCCGATCCTACGATTTACAATCTCACCTACCTTCAACGATCCTACATAGGATCCTGATTTTGACAACCTTGATTTTGAGTGACATTATTGTAATTATTTTGAAAATCATGAGACCCAAATAATGTTGACAACACATAAAACACACATTTTTCTTAAAAACACATGCTCATACCAAACACTCAATGGTGTTTTTTCACTTTTTAAAATATGTTACTAAGAACTTGGTACCAAATATATTTTTTACATTATAAGTACTTTAAATTTGTGTTTTCACAACGATTATTTAAACCATAGTTTTCAAATCATTTTAAAAACAAATACATAAACTCTTTTACCAATATATATATATATATATATATATATATTGATGGAAATTTCTTGAACACGAACAAACACTATGGACGCCCTCTAAACCTCACAAATTAACAAAATCCAATTAGATATCGCTTATCATATGGTAATTTTTGATGATATAGCTTATCCATGTAAAGTTTTCTTTCTGTTTTTAATTGAAAGAAACCAAAAATAGAAACTCTCCCTGTGTTTCTCCTTAACACAGCCACCATTTTTGTCAGCACCATGCCAACCAAAGTAGCCCAAAGAAGATCCTCAAATAAATTCTGGTTCTTATTTCTTAGAACAACTTGAAATAAATAATAATAAATTATCGGCATGACTATACCAAGTGGACATATATTGCCCCATATGTTATGTCATGTTAATCAACATCCTCCGACAGATCTAACTTACTAAAATGGACTTTAATAACTGCGACTTTTTGAATAACTCCTGATTGAAAACGTCATTTCAAACGTGTCAAAGTTATTTGATATTCTAGTAAGTAGTAGCCATCCTTTATAATTATTATTTTTTTCTCAATCACCGTGTCAAAGAGTGGCCATTTTATTCTCAAAAGAATATTTTGATTATTTTCCACGGTGCAGCAATTAACCATACCAGTCTTTGATAAACAGCTCTGGCAGATTGGTGGCAATGCTCAAGATGTTTCATCACAAACGGACCAATTAGATATTACATTAAAATTTCTACAATATAATTTCCATCAACTAGTACTCTATTTCTTTCTCCCAAAGAAAAAAGAAAAACTAGTACCGTATTTAGCAATTTTTTTTTTTTTCGCTACTTGGTAAATTTACTCCCCTTACTCCCTCCTACCAAAATTCATGTAACTCAATCAGTTAGCATCTCATGATGTTCCCAAATGAAATATCTAAGATTCAAATCTCTTGTTCCGTTGTACCATCGAATTATTAAAAAAGAAAAAGAACAAAAAATTACTCACCCACCAAAAAGAAACCCACAAATTAACACTCGATCCCACCCACCACCCTATGCTTACGAGGGCTGAAAATGCCATTTTGTGGTCCACAAGCTATTGGCTTTTTTCAAAGGTTGAGTTAGTCGTAAAGGAATGATACCTCAATTACTTCAAAAAATTATTTATTCCAAACAAGGTCAAAGGTGTGAAGCCTACAGGCACGGCAAAGTAAAAGTTTTCATGGACCATCTAGCATGAGTCCTTAAGGCATTATTCTAGCAATAAACAAGACACAAAAACATAACTTGTGCACTACGTTATTCATCAGAGTTAGATGCTCATTTATGACATAATAAAACAGACACAGACAGTACAGATTATTAAAAACACACAACTAACTGAACTTAAAGATCATCTCAGGACAAGAAATGTAACTACATGCTACAGCGAACATTCCAGGAGGAGTTATGAATTAGATGCCAATATTTGCACTATTTGTGTTCAAAACAATCGGGGACCATCCCGGTTGTTTTGAACACAAAGCAAAGGCATTTTAAGTTCATGTCATCTGGTTATTGGGTCAAATCACATTATAATAAGTTGACTAGAAAATTATCCTAGAATTTGGCAAATGCCTGAAAAGAGACTTAAGGGACTTGGCAATAACAAAGTAGTAATCAACTAATCATGACCCATGGACATGACACAATTAGATAGTGGCTAGAGCCATATGTGTCATGGAAAATGTTAAGACTTACAGTTAAAAGTGAAGCCCGTCCACTCAGATAACTCAGCCATAAATAAAGACACAGGGCAAACAGTAAACAAGGATGATATATCCAAGTGGCGCCGCACCATGACTAATAAAGTATTACTATGTATAGCGCCCATTATGGTGGAGCAAGTTCTTTACAACCGCTTTATTAACTAATGAGTCACCTAGCTAATTCTAAAGGATGCAAATGGTGAGCAAACTTTCAGTGCAAAGAAATAGGAATAACAGTATATAAATATTTACATTTTAAAAACCCACTTCCCCAAGTCAGCAATACATTCACCAAGTTCAGAAAGATAGCCACATGGACTTCTTTAGAGGTTTGGTCACCAGTTTTACATATATCTACATAGCTACACTATCAAAAAGCAAGAACCTCTATAACTTGAACAGAGTATTACTAGCCTACTAACCGAAATGAGAGACATAGACAAGCCACAGATAAATTATGCTATAGACATCACTACAGAGGGAAGTGGACATTTCGATACCAGTATCTGTTAGCATAGACAACCGAATGCAATGCTCTCTCCATTTCTCTCCAGGTCATTTGCACACAGTCTTCAGTCTCTTTGCAGCCTGAACAAACCCCACAATGACCTGCAACTCGTCCATTTGCTTCACCAACAGAAAAATGTGTTTTTTTCAGAACAGAATAAAGCTTCTAATATACAAAAGCTGCTGAATTTAACAACTTAATTGCAACAAACAAAATACAGAAAATAAAATTTTCACAAAATAAAAATCATAATTTGAAAAACTTAAGCTTGTTTTATTTGGAATTTCAGGGAGCATCCTTAACAATCAAGTAGCAATTGTCATATAAACATTTTCAGTGATTCTTACAACTAAGGTTTCAGTCACCATCCCAGCACCCTGAGCAGTCTCTACTTTTCTCTGTTTGATTATTCAGCATTTTAAAAAAATGAAAGCAATGCATACAAACATGTGCACGCAAACACACAAAACAGAATGAAGGGGGGGAGAAACCAATTTTGTCAAGTACCTGTGACATGAAATGCCTCTGAACAACATCTACTAGTTGTTCTTTTGATGGGTTGGGGAAAGCATCCACCTAGCAATCCAATATGTTAGTAACATAAAGAGTGCCTTACTAGTGGTAATGGATCAATAATATACTATCGCCCACTAAGAAACTCACAAGATTAAAGTGTCGCCAATATCTCCACAACGCAGCAATCTCCAGTTTGCTTAAGTCAACCTTCTGCATAGAAGATGTTTCAGCAGTGAACTTAACAATTAACAGTAAATAAGTTCAACAATAGACTACAAACTTTTTTTAACACCCTTTTTTTATGAAATCTTGCTAAGAGATGGAATGGGTAGAAAGAAAAATACCGTGGACCCACGAGGAGTGGAGACAGATCCCTTAGACTGTGAGTCACAAGAGAGGGATCTGCTCATAGTCCTATGAGATGACCCGGATGATTTGTGCATTCTATGCCTCGATCTGTGGGACTTTTGAGTGTCATCTGATGCTGAGAAACCAGAAACAGCACAACCACGATTAAAAAGTGTTGTGGGTCCAATACAAGGATAAAGACATAAGACAACAGGGCTTTTGAAAAATAGTAAAAGTAAAAGTTGAAGGCACAATGGATCCTATGCAAAAACCTCAATCACTTTTCTCTAAAATTCCAAACCCACAATTAAAGAGGCAAAAGAAAACAACTACGTAGAAAGGGTCCACCCAAAGGCCATAGCAATGTACCTCCAAGTAAGAAATGGCAGTCACCACTGGATGGCACTGCCAGCAAAATATACCTTCACCATGTTATCAATCTATACTAAGTCTTTTCTATTCAAAAGAAGTCAACCTTCAAATTCCAAATCGATACACGCAGAAGAAATCCACAGTTTCACAAGAACTATGTTTTCCTAAACACTGTAACTTTCCAAAGAATTCTCAAGTCATGTAGCCAAAATTTAGTTGCAGCAGAACAAAACCTGCACTATAGAATTCATTAACCAAACTCACCCATATCTGAACCGTTCCATGGCACATGTTCAAATTCAAGGTCATCATCTTCCTCATTACCAGTTGGAGCTTCAATTACACTGAGGGCATTCCTCTGAAGCTTTACTTCTATGCCGTTTGTGAGAACCTGCAAATGGTACAATCAAGCACCATTGTCAGGACCAATACAAACGTGCCTAATGTCATACTCTACAACAGGAAGTGAACCCAAAATCAGAAGACTTGCAGGACATAGACAGAAAATATGAAGCGTTACAACCAGTCAACTCCTATTCAAATCGATATAAACAATTAATTTCTACTCTCGCAATCACACAAAGCATACCCAATTTCACAGCTTTTTTCATTTAAAATTTAAATCAAGTGATAACATGGATTAAGAAACACTTCAAGAAGCTAAAGTTAGAGCTTATATAAATCAGAGAATAAAGGAATTGATCAAAGAGGGACCAGAGAGCTTAACCATTTTGGAAATGATAGCATGTGAATTGCGAGACAAACTCAATCACAACAATAAAAAATACTTTCTCATTTTCAACCTGAAACAATAAAATTAATTAGTGAAAATTCAAAGCGAACGGCAATTCAAAATGATTCAGAATTTTTTTTAAAAAATTCCAATTAGATTAAGGTAAAATTCCCAGACCAAAAGAACATACAGCTTTAGTGAGCCACAAAACAATTGCACTTATAAAATCACTTAATCCACTAAAATAGAAATAAAAAGGAAATAACCGGAATACATTTCATAACAAAATTTATATAAAATAATTAAGAAACAGAATCTTTAGATCATTAAAATTTAGTAATTACTGAGAATTCAGCTCAAGGATTAACATGCAATTACTTCAAGCAATTCAGTCATGCAAGCAAAAAAAGTATACCAGTATCCAAAAAAGGAAAAACAAATCCTAACATTCAGAGAAAGATCCTCCCTCATAAGCAAAACATGCAACACACAGCTAATCATAAATAAAAAAAATAAAAATTCAATGCTCTGACCAAAACCCCAAAAGCACTCATATAAAATTGGAAACTAAAATCTAAGAAATAAACCAAATTAATTACAAACCAATCCCAATAAAGCAATTTATAATCCACATTATTAAAAACCTACAAAATCACCAGATCCATTGATAAAACCAGGCATGCAATCAAAACCCATATCCAAAAGGTCAAATTTGAAACTAATTATTCCCATAGATCATCTAAATTCACCAAAAATTGCAGTTGAATAACCCAAATTTTGAAAAATTGTATCCAAAACAAGAAGCTGGAACAATAAATTAATGCACCAATACCTCAACAATGGATTCAAATTCAATTTCAAACTGATATAGATTAAAAGCAGGACAAAAAAATGTTGTAAAAAAACCAAAAATTGGCCCACATTGCTTAAAACACTCACAATCAAGCCCACCAAAACACAAAATTCAAAGTCAAAAATTGCAACAAAACCACATTACAACCCAAATTAATCAAAGACAACAAGAAAAATATCAAAACCCATTTCACCCATTTCCTTAAAGACCTCAAATTGGATGAAGATAATTACCAGCCAATGCCACCCGCCAAGTCCAACGGCCTTCTTGACCACACCTTGAAGACCCACAAGCACCGATTTTGTACGGTTATTACCGGTAACAACCACCTTGGTGTGGCGTGGCAGCACAGAGAGCTCCTCTTCACTACTGTCCCCACAGCTCTGTAACTGTGAGAAACCGCCATTAACGGAACTCTCAACCGCCTCAAGCATTTCCGTTCCAATTCAGTGAGTTGAGTTCCACCGAGTTTTAACCAACTAACAAAAAAAAAAAACAGAAACAAAAAACAACCTCGGTGGAAACTGAGGAATCAGAACCTGAAATTACATTTATTCGAAAGATCATGCATTGCTCATTTCGTACGTGTGGGTTTTGGAGGCAGAAGAGAGAGAAATTGAAGTGAAATTCGTGGTTTTCTCGGAGAGCAAAAACACAGTTTTTTTTTTTTTTGGTTAGAGAGAGAAAGTGTGAGTGTGTGTGTGTGTTTGTGTGTGTGTAGTAAAATGTGTTTTTGTGTTGAGAGTGACTGGTAGTGTTTATTGGTGTGTTGCTATGAATCCCGGAGTGGGTAAACGGACCAATGAGAGAGTGACACGTAACATAGTAGAGTTTTGGTGTGGGAGCTTAGGTTACGGCATGATCCTAAATACCACTAGCGGGTTTGAGGTTGTTTTACCAGTGTTGACCGTTTGACTGGTGGCAAAGGAGATAGTGGGGGATGTTAAATTACGAATTTACCCCACCTGTGCGCTTCTTTTCAATTGCTACTTGCATTGCAACACGTTGTTTCAAAGATAAATTATTTTTTTAATTTTCAAAGTATTTTTTTTATAGAGTAATGCTTTTAAATTATTGATTATCCCACAAGTTTAAATGTTAAGAAAATGTGAATTTAATCACTTAATCATAAATCTAACACTTCCTCTTACTTGTGGGCCTAAACTTCTTCTTAATAAGTGGGGGCCCAACAAGCGGCAATTTAACATTTTAAATCGGAGGTAGAATAAAGTTAGGGATCGAACTCAAGATCTCTTACTTTGATACCATGTTAAATTACCGATTGTCTCAAAAATTTAAACTGTTAAGAAATTGTGAATTTAATCACTTAACCATAAATCTAACAAATGCTTGATTCACTAGAGCTGATATGATTTGGACGCGTTGTTGTATTGTACCCGATTAGTGTTATGGAGTTTGGAGGTAAGACGAGTCCTTTTTTATATGAGTTTGCAATTTCAATTTTTCAAGTTTCAACTCAATAAATTGGTTCACAAAAAAATATTCCTTCAAAAGTAAAATAAAAATCTAGAATGCTTTTGATACGTTTTTTTTTTTTTTTTTGACAATTTGATATTTAAAATGGGAGAGTGGGAATTTAAATCTTGAAAAGCGGATGTGTTGATTAAATTATAAGACTCTCAATGTTATATAATATATTTACAATCCTCGAAATTTGAGATTTGACAATTACAATGCGTTTAGATACTTTTTATTAATTAGTTGTCACTTGCCAAATATACTATTTTATGGAATACATTTTCTTTTTAATGAATTGGTTCACAACTTCAAATTTTCAAAATATTTGTATTCAAACAAATATCAGAACCAAAATGAGCGGTTTTCTATCTCTTACTTGTTCTTCACTTCTTTCAAACTTGAGACCAATCATTTCAATTTTTCTAAAAACATATTTATACCCAAACTAGTTAAAATTTGAAACCCATTGAATTTCCCTCTTGGCTAAATTTAGAAAAGAGTCACAAAACTAGTTTGAAGTGAAAAGGAAAAAAAATAAATAAAAAAAAAGCGCTCCATGATCATACAATAAATTCAAGTGGAAATGTTAACTTGTATTTCCAACGCCTTTTATTTTCCCTCTCTTTTAAAACCTTTATCCAATTTTATATCACGTAGGCAAAACAGAAAGTAGAATAAAAAAAAGAAAAGAAATGGGTGGTTGGTAATTTTAGTTGGGGAAGGGAACAAAAAGAAAACAAAGGAGGGAAATAAGAAAGTAACGTAGATGGGAACGTAACGGACACCCGAAATTCATCAGCGTGGCCCACGTGTGGGGGGAAGGCTCTACCTGCCGTCGGTGTTGTCTTATCCAGCATGGGATACCCACTCACTCAACGAAACAACACACGAACCCCCAAATCCCCAAAATTATTAAATTAAAAATAAAAAATACACACTTTTGTTTTTGGAGGGGTTTTTATTTTTCTCCTATTTCACACCTGATTTTCCCGCCACAACCGATCAATAATGGCCGTCGATCTAGGTTGACATACATCATGGCCGTTGGATCGTTTTGGCATCAGTCTAGCCGTTGGATTTTAGAAAAGCACAAAGGGGAACTCCAGATGACAAGGTTGTGATTGATAAATAGAAAAGTCAAGTAATTTTAACAAATTATTAGATATTTTCAGAGTAAGATGACATGATACTCTCTCGTCTTAAATTTATAGTAGAGTAAAAACACTACGTCACCATATTTTGAGAAATTATGACTTGTTCATTTTCAATTCATGAATTCATTACTTTTTCTCCACTACTCATAGCCTAACATATTAGAGTTATGACTTATGACATAAAAGTGTTTAAATAGATTTTTTTTTTCCATTAATAGTGGCCCACATGATATCAAATACAAACTTGTCAATTAATTGTTGGGCCAAATTACATACTTTTACCCTACACTATTATTTTGATTACATTTAAACCATTTGAGCTTGAACTATCAAAATGCATGACCCTAATTCTAAAAATATGTTACACTTTACTCTTGATTATTTATTTTTCTGTTAACTTTAATGGAATTTGGCATTAAAAAACCAACTTACCCGTCAACTTGCTATTTTAGAGAGAACAATAAATTGATATTTTAGTGTTAAATTGGCAATTGCATTCAATTTGATACCAAAACAAACAACATGCTTATTGAAAAATAGTTATAACTTTAGGGAGTAGTATGTTTCAATTTTAAGGGATTAAAGTATAATCACCATTAAATTACTGTTAAAAAGTATAATTTGTGGAAATAGTTTTGTCCGTGAGAACGCTATTACAAAAATCCTTTGGAAGCAACAGCAGTCGTATGAAAAGCAGACATGTTCACATAACATGTGTAATGATCATAAAGTTGAAAGAGGTAGTGGACCTTTTGGACTCCTCGGCCAAAAGCAAAAGAGTAGGGACAAAAAAGTAAATTAAATTTTTATTTTAACTAAAGGTAGTGGAATGTATCTACTAGGTAGCACATGTATAATGATGGTGATCCATCACTTCATCACAGCCGCTATTCATCAATATCTTTCTTCCTAAGCAGTGCTGGCAGTGATCTAGACCGTGGACCACACTACACTCTATGGATCAGCGATGTACTTGTTACATAGGCCATAATAATAGGATAATACTTTTAATAATGCATGTAATATATAATAATCTTACAATATTTATTTTTTTGAGAGATTTTTAATTTATTGTGTCTGCTCTTAATAATTATTTTTTATCATCAGATCAAGATATCGATCGATTTTTAGTGTATACAAAAATTAAACCTTAAATTTCTTATTAAATCATAAAATTTTTTATCAATTAAACTAACTAAAACATGCAAAATCTTTATTGAGCTTTGCGGCATAAAAGTTTGACTTAATGCTATTTCCAAGCCTGGTTTGTGGCTAATAATTATTGAACACCGTCATTTTTGTCTTTTTGTGGGTTCTAGTAAAAGAGGACCTCAATTTCTTTACAGATACGGTACTGACTGTTGTGTCTGTAGTCTGTACAAGGAAATTTCCAACATCATTCAAAATAGAACTTGGGAAATGGGAACAATACAATTTTTTGGGACATGTCAGCAACTCTCTTCTCTGTCTTTTTCTTATTTTTTTTGGATGGAAAGTTAGGCACGCTCGTCTTTTGTGTGCTAGATATGAATGTGATACAATTCAAGCATATAATACATATGTATGTGTGTGAGATATTACATATATAAGAGTGTAAAGTGCTTAGCAAAAAAAAAAAAAGTGTAAAGACTAAAGAGAGTATCCTCTTTCTCGAAAAAAAAAAAAGTGTGTCCTCTCAACCTCAAAAAATAAAGTGTATACATATATTTTGCAATCAATCATGTAATCTAATGTATTTTGTGCTTAATAAAAATTGTTGTTAAAGATATCAATGCTCAATTCTAAATCAAGGCCCAAATTTACAATAATGCTATAGACAAAATTAAAGCTACAACTTATTATTGTCACTGTTCATCGTATTTAGTCATACTAGTGCAAGTAAAATAATTGTTTTCTTTTTTCTAACAATTGAAGTGACACAATGTTTTTTTTTTTTTTTAAATAATTTCATAATTAAAACACTAAAAATATGAGGAATTTAAATTATGAATGTTTACGTTTGAAAACATTAAGAAGTATTAATTGAGTTACAAAACTTTTAGCAACATGTTGTAATTGAGTCTTTTGGCTAAATATTGCAAAAAAACTGAGTTTATTGGTGTTATAGATACTGTTCAAAGTTATTTGGCAAAATGAGGAAAGAGACTGAACTTCGGCAACACCATTGCCGAAATTGTAAGAAAAAGTATGAGAGAGAAGAAAGATAAGGGATGTGACGGGAGAGGAAGAAAAAATTAAATTTCGGTAATGAGATTACCGAAATTCTTGTCCTGCCCGTGAAGTGCCCCAAGTGCATGCTAGGGGGAGTGCCCGAAAGAGAAACCAACTGTGGTAACCAATTTGCCGAAATTGTAGGGCAGGGAGGAGAGAGAAAATATAAATTGTGGCAACCAAGTTGCCGAAAATGGGAAGGGAAAAAAAATTGTGGCAACCAAGTTGCCAAAATCATGGGAAGGAATTATAATAATTAAAAAAAAAAAAAAAAAAAAGAGGCGCTATGTCCACAACATTTTCACAACAAATCGTAAGTGATTAGTTGTTATGGATTCAAATTTGAACCTAATACTAAGATTATTTTTTTGCCCCAACAATAATAACCAGCAACAACCTACCACTTAAGATTTGTTGTAAAAATGTTGTGAAATGTGGTAAGCATATCATTTCCCTTTAAAAAAAAAAAATTGTGGCAATTGATTTGTGACAATAATTTTGTCGAAATAGAAGGGAAAAAAATGTGTGGCAATTAATTTATGGCAATAGCATTGCCGAAATAGAAGGGAAAAAACCAGGATCGTACTGCACAAATGGAGGTTGTACCTTTTGCATATTGAAAGGGACCAACTTATAGTTTTGATTGGCTGGAAGGTTCCTAACATACCTAAATAGTACAGTAATTCAATTTTATCAATAAACAGATTTTAATTCATAATAAAGAAGAGTAGGACAACAAATTCTAAAACAAAGCACTGAATTAAGTATCACAACCTGCCACAATTTTTTTTCCCTCCTATTTCGGCAATGTCATTGCCACAAATCTATTGCCAAAATTTTTTTTTCTTCTATTTCGGCAATGCCATTACCACAAATCAACTGTCACAATTTTTTTTTCCTTCTATTTCGGCAATGCTATTGCCACAAATTAATGCCACAAATTTTTTTTAAGAGAAATAATATGTCCACAACATTTTTACAACAAATCTTAAATGACAGATTGTTACTGGTTATTATTGTTGGGGCAAAAAAATAATCTTAGTGTTAGATTCAAATTTGAACCCATAATAACTAACCACCTATGATTTGTTGTAAAAATGTTATGGACGTAGCACAAATTTTAATTCCTCCCCAAGATTTTGACAACTTGGTTGTCACAAATTTTTTTTTCCTCCCATTTTTGACAACTTGGTTGGCACAATTCATATTTTCTCTCTCCTCCCTTCCTTACAATTTCGGCAACTTGGTTGCCACAATTGGTTTCCCTTTCGGACACTCCCCCTAGCATGCACTTGGGGCACTTCACTGGCAAAGCTTGGCACTTCATGGGTAGGATAAGAATTTTGGTAATCTTATTACCGAAATTCAATTTGTTTCTCCCTCCCCGTCACATTACTTATTTTTCTTCTCTCTCATACTTTTTCTTATAATTTCGGCAATTCATTCTCTTTCCTCATTTTCCCAAATAACTTTGAACAGTACCTATAACACCAAAAAAACTCAGTTTTTTGCAATATTTAGCCAAAAGACTCTGTTGTAATCAGTGCATAATAAAAGTTGTTACAGAAATACGACCCAATCATAGCCAAGGTCCACATCGATTGACCATGTACATTGTATCTAACAATGCAAGCAGATAAATTTCAATCCTAATTATATTGCTAGTCTTATAACCTCAGCTTAGTTTATAATTAGTCTACGATTTAATTTACTATAAATATCATTCAATATGTTTATTGTAATACACATAATTTAATGGTAAAAATGTAGCAATTAAAGCCTTTTTCACTATCGATGTAAGTAAAAACAATGAAAATTCTATGTTTGCCTTGTCCCATCTCCCATGTTTGTTTTCCCCATCTCAAATATGTAACAAGGCCGGAGAGAGGTTTTTTCACCCCACCTTTACATGTACTTTTATTTAATACATATTTGAATTTTTTTTTTATATATTACTTAATTTTTTCTATAATATCTGTAGGGACCTGGTTCGAGCACTATTCCTTGTGAACGAGTGGATTCAAGCCCAGCTGGCTCAATACAATGAATTTGTAGAGTGCGGGTCCAAGAACTAGGCCTTAGTGAGGGTTGTACAATTAAACATGGTCATACATGGATCGATTGGCAAGAATACAAACTAAAAGTATGAAATTAGGCTCCTCGGCCACTTTCTCAGATAATATATTTCTTATTCCTTCTTTGGTACTAGATTACAAAGATCATACAAGAGCTACAATCCTTTTTCTCTCCTAAAACAGCCGTCCTCCTTTCTGGAAGACTTGTTACATTTTATACTCCCTTCTGATTAATCTCGGCCCTCCATTTGTCGATTATGCAGGTCATCACTTGAGTGCCTGTCCCATCAGCCACCTTCCCATCCTTTTCGTGGGCGGGTAGCAGCTGAGGCGACACTGTTCAGGGGTCACTTCTCCATTTAATGCGGTCAGAACGTTAGTTGTGGGCATTTAATGAGGAGGTGACAGTTCCTCCTGGGATTACTCCTCCACCATGCTTCCATGGCCAACCTGTTGTACTTGCCTCTGTCTTGGATTGTTCTGGAAGGTTACCTCTGAAGGCGCTTTGCTCTTCCTTTCAATGGTCTGTGCGAGCCGAGGACATGATTGTCCTCAGCTTTATTCCTGGCGAATGGAGCTTCCTTAACTTGTCCTCGGGCACATATTTCTCCTCGGCGTGAGCCTTGGGCTTAGCACAAAGTGGGTCGAGGTTGCCAAATTCTCTGGTCTCACAATATCCTATTTATATATTTTTTACAAATTCTATTAGCATCCAAGATCACTTACTTTCTCTCTATCTCGCTTAGTTCTCAAACCTCCTCTCTCTCTTTCATCTCCACCTTATTAATGTAAAAAACGCCTCAATATTAGGGTTGAGTCAATTGACAAAATACATGCAACCCACCAGACCCAAAGGGGCTATTTGGATTTATGATTTCCATAACTCATAACTCTGTTTCCATCACCCATAACTCAAAATATGTGGGTCCCACGGTTGAGAAGTGTGTTTGGCATCATAACTCAGTTTTTGTTTCCATCACTCAATTCTATGATTTTTTAGTGATGAGTTATGGAAACCGAAAACACATTTTAGGTGTTTTTAGTTTCCAAAACTCTGTTTCTAATGACATTTTTGTAATTAAACACACATTCATGAGACCCACGGCCAGGGACAAGTCACGTCAGGCACACCTTTCTCTTCTTCTTTCTTTTCTTTCTTCTTTACAGACTCACTCTAACGGCATTTTTTTTCTTCTTCTTCTTTCTTTTCTTCTTCATAGAAACATCAAATATACTTTATCAACCAAAAAAAAAAAAAAAAACTCATGGGTACCGATTTCTCAAACCCAGAAAATCAAACTCATAAACACATGAGTTAGATCATACACACTAACACAGAAACACAAACCCATAAACATGTTCACCATGGGTCTGACTCTATAGCCGCCGCTGCTTCACGATTTCACGAGCTTGACCTCCCTCACTGCAGCTGTTCCAAAGAAAGATGAAGGAAAAAAAAAGGGAGTTTGGTGCTGGGTTAAGAAGGTGGGAGATCAGCGCCAATCAACGCCGCTACACGTCGAAGGATCAACACCGATTGGCGCCGCCGCTACATCGATCAACATCGATCGTCTTCTATCTTAGTTGGGTTCGGGTTTGTGTTGGGAGAGTAACAGGGCAATGGTGACTGAAGGAGAAGAAAATGAAATGAAAAGAGTTTAGAGAGGTTGGTAGGCTAACTATACTCACTGACATGTGCTCAAGCAGTGGGTCCCACAAACAGTAGAAAATTTTGAGTGATGAGAAATTGAAAATATGTGCCAAACGGGTGGGGTTGGAGAAATTTGGGTATTTTAAGTGATGAGTGATGAGTGACGAAAATTGAGTGATGAGTGATGAGTGATAAAAAATAAAAATCCAAATAGCCCCTAAGCTACCACTCTTGCTTATATAGGTTTTCCCAATCCCCAAAAAGAGATGGGATGAGGACATGATATCACTACTCTAAACCCGACTTGCCTTGTTATACTCGTTAGATGTAAGTCTCTAAGGTCAAACTACGTTAATACTTCTCTTTCTCTATCTCTTTGTATATATATATATATATATATATATTT
This sequence comes from Quercus glauca, assembly GCA_023736055.1. Lineage (NCBI taxonomy): Eukaryota > Viridiplantae > Streptophyta > Magnoliopsida > Fagales > Fagaceae > Quercus > Quercus glauca. The sequence goes on along the minus strand of CM043316.1, from coordinate 93,707,953 downwards.
TTTATGAAATATTATTAATTTTATTGTTTATATTTTCTCATAAATTTTACCATGGTGTCAAAGTTAGGTCTTGCATTTTCTAACACAATATCAAAAATTTGAAAAATATAATTTTATCTTTTCTAAAACAATATAGAGTTTTTTTTTTTTTTTTTTTTTTTTTTTTTTTTTTTTTTTCTAATAGGCGTCAACGATGATCTTGTGTGAATTTAATATTCTTCTTATCACAACATAATATATATATTTTATTATAATTAGATAATTACAACAAAATAAAGAAGGATTTAAAGCCAAAACGTGTCCAAATGTTTTTCATGACACCCTAACAAATCATAAAAAAAAAAAAATTTTTTTTTGATTGATTGAATCATTAAAAGAAATGTTATTTTTCCTAATGTTACATGTGTACGGCGTATTAGCTACAAAAATCAAAGCTTTCGGTGACTAAAGAGAGTGGAAGAAGCACATTAGAATGGTTCTGTGGCTAGGTAGGACTTAGGAGTCCTCTGCCCTCTGATATAGCTAAAGTAGACATGACATCAGGCTCCACCATGTAACTACCTTGTCGCTTTCACTTATTCCTCGATACAAAGTTGTAGCCCTTATTACTCAACCAAAAAAAAAATTTGTTGCCATCGCTAAAGTTACTCAAAAACTATCAAAGTTTTTAAGACCACAGCTTAAATTACAACATTTGACACAACTACTTATTTGATGAATTGTAAATAGTGGATAAAAATTGATAGATCTATGTAAAAATAACATACAATGAATTATAATTTGCAACATAAAATAGTTGTAACAGAAGTTATAACATTTTACATTTTACATGATCCTAGAATTACTCAAAAACTATATGATCACAATGCTAAGAGTTAGTCCAGTATCACAATTATTTTCACGATTTTACCATAACTTGTTCCCTTGTCCTTGTGGTGAATTGTAAGTAGTGGAATTGTGAACACACATGAACTCATAAATTTTTTTTACAACTTACAACTCGCCACGTAAACAAATTGTGAAAATTATTGTAGAGTAGAGTTGCTCCCATGCTAAACCATCCCAACCTGAGAAGTACATTTGCGATAACTCCAAAACCATGTTGCCCCCACCGATCCATACCCACTATGTGTTACCTATGGTATTTAGTTCCACCTTGCACTATGTCATAAGTTCAATAACTTATAGCACCAATTATTGGATATGATTTAGGTCCAATGTTGACTGAACAGTATATAGCCAAACTGAATAATGTAAGAAAATTGGGTTCTTCTTCTTGTATTTTCTCAATCTTCTAGTTGTTATTTACTAGATTTGCTGAGGATGACTCTATCTATATGAGAGCAAAGAGGATATTCCAATTGAAACAAAACGAGTTGGGTTGAGATAATAATGGACAGGTTACCATATATTCTTCTTTCCTTCAACTTTAAGGGTTTTCTCCCCTAAAAAGGTGTATTATCCTTGAACTTTGATGTCAATGTCAATTTTGTCATTAAAATTTCAATTTGAACAGTTATATGTTCATTTTATAATAAAAAATTAAGTCTTACATTAGTATGTTTCGTCAAAACTGGTAAATTTAATCACGTGATACACATAATTTCAACAACACCATTCATAATTTTGAAATGTTATTATTACCGCATACTAACATTATTTTATTTTTAATTTGTCACGAACCTAATGTGTAGGGGGTTAATCATTCAAATTCAAAGGCAGGCTCCAAAGATGGTATCTGTAAAACTGTGAATTCAATTAATATTCATTTTTTACTTTTTATCGGTCAAATGTAAAAATTTTGATTCCAACCGAGAAATTTTTAAAAGATATTGATTTAATCATTCCATCAATCTGCTATTAAAGAATTGGCATACGTTAAGCATAAAGCATAAAGCATAATACGGTCTCACTTAACACTTTTTTAAGCGCGGGCACCCTACCCCTTGAAACACAAAAATTTGGCTTTGCCCTTACCTGATGCAATCATATCCTATCTATACTATATTACGATTTAAACAATTTAATAACAAATCACCTTTTACATGTCCAGCAGTCCATCAAACATTTTAAAAAATTAAAAATATTTTGCGTAGGCATTAAATAAACTTATCATTTATGTATACACACATGGAATATAATAAAATTTAAGGTGTTTAATCCATAATGTTTGCTTTTTATCATTTGATTAAAATATTAATTGAATTTTTTTATGTGGGCATGATTTGAATTCAAGTAAAGCTACATCCATAAACTTTTTTATAACATTTTTACAAAGTACAAACTATTAATGTAATAAATTCTTACTAGTTTTCATTTAGAGTCATAACCGATATTATAATAAATGCATACTCACTTTTTGCATAAAAATTATTCTCCCTAATTAAATTTTTAATAGAACCCACTATTTATATTTGTGAAGAGAAAGTACACATTTATTATACTAGTTCTCATTTAGACTCATAACTGATATCATAATAAATGTATACTCACTTTTCACATAAAAATTAGTCTCACTGATTAAATTTTTAATGAAAACCGTTATTTATATGCATGGAGAGAAAGTACACATTTATTATGCTTCTAATTTATTCTTTACTTTTCCCTTTTGTTTTTCTTAATAAGCTTATAGCTTAACCCAAGCTTTTCTAATTCTATTAATTGAAAGAGCCGTAAAAGTTGACATAATGTTATATATATATATATATATATATATATATTTTATAGGACATACTGTACTATAATTTTATTTGAACCTATATGGTTTTTTTCCTAACTTTGAATGCAAATGAATTTTGCTATAAGTTTTTTGTTTTTTGCCTTATACAACGTCTTTTGAATTTTGCTTATTTTCAGTAGCCTATCTATATAATGTTTATAACTTTCTCAAAAAAAAAATATAATGTTCATAAAAAATAATTTATTTTAATTTAAAAAAATGCGGAGAAAATAATAATAATAATAATAATAATAATGTTTAAGCAAAGTTCAAACGCACACTCCAGTTGAACGTGAATCGATTGAGGCACTTAGAAAAATGGTTAGAAATAAATAGCAAGTAAAGGTGAAGCGGCTGTGTATGGCCTATAAGATTATTGTGGGCCCTTAAAATATTTGCAGATCTTTTTTATCTCATCAGTATTTATTTTGGCGGGAGATATATGATCCTTGTAGGGACCACCCGTTGGAGGAAAAATCGTGAATTTTGCATGTGGACCCTCGTATGTCGGTCATTATTCAATAAAATAACCCTATTTTGAAGGCATTGCTCATCTCTTTCTTATTTTAATTTTCCTTATTTCTTTTTGGGGGAGGGAGGGGGTTTATTTTTGTTTTTAGTTATCATAATAACTAGCTTATAATAATTTTTTAAAAAAAAGTTTTAATGTATAACATTCGCTCTTGATAATAATTTTTTATCATTAGATCAAAACACCAGTCGGTTTTTAGTGTAATATTTTTGTATATACACAGATATATTTAAGAATAACTATGAACCTATGGTTATATATGAAACGTTTTTACATAGGTTAATGTTACTTTATTTCTATATACACTATGAGTGTTTTTAAACTTCCAAATACTCTATGCGATGAGATGACTGACATGGTTTGAAAAGATGACTTGGCTTAGTTAGGATAAAGTTTGTACCCCAAAAGAGAAGGATGGCTTAGACTTTCGTAACCTTAAAGCTTTTAATTTTGCACTTTTAGCCCAACAAGAATAGAGGCTTCAAACCAATACGTCATCTTTAGTTTATAGAGTTTTAAAGGCTAGATACTTTCCGAATAGCGATTTTCTTGGGGCAGAACTGGGGTCTCATCCATCCGCGGCACAAAATATTATTCGAAAATGGTGTAAATGGCAAGTGGGTAATGAAGCTTCAATTGATATTTGGGTAGATAAATGGCTCAATGGGCCGGCCACATTTAGTGTGCTTACTAGACCGAATACCTTACTAGATCAATCATCGGTTAGCCTACTCATTGACCCAGTGACTGGTGGATGGCGTGACGAACTATTGAGATAGGTTTTTCTTCCGGCCGATATTCATTCCATCCTAAGCATCCCTTTGAGTGTTGGCATGCCACCGGACAAGTTGGTATGAGCTTTCACCTCAAAGGGAAACTTTATAGTTCGTAGTGCGTACAAGATTGCAGTGGTTGATTTTATGGCGACACGCATGCAGGGAACATCGAATGGTGAGGATCATATAACATTTTGGAGGAGACTTTGAAGCTTAAATGTACCGAATAAAATTTAGTCCTTCGCTTGGCAAGTGTGCCAAAATATTATTCCCAGGAAGGTGAACTTGTGTCATAGGCAAGTTATTGATGATGATGTGTGTGAAGCATGTGGGTTGGGTAAAGAAACTAGTGGGCATATTTTTTGGGAGTGTGAGGCAGCTCGTGAAGTATGGGTCCAATTTGGCATTATCTTTGAATCACAAGGAGTCAGGTACAATGAATTTGTTGATTTGTATGGTATCTCCATTTTATCCAGCATGTGGAGAATGAATTTTTAGAGATGCTATTTATGATTGCATGGAGTATGTGGCATAATCGAAATGCAACTCAACATGGAAGCCCATGACAATCTGCAAATCTGGTATTGCAGAAAGCTCGGGTGTTGTTGGATGAATTTCTAACAGCAAACCACTCTATTTCCATGCCGAAGGAAGACGTGCAGGAATTCTAGGCAGCTCCGATTGCACCTAGCTACAAAGGTGAATGTGGATGGGGCAGTTTTTAGTCAATCTTGCCAAGCTGGGGTGGGTGTTGTGATCCGAGACTATGATGGAGAGGTAATAGCAGCTTTAAGTAAACAATTTCACTAGCCGTTGGGACCTTTGGAAATCGAAGCAAAAGCTATGGAGGTTGGGGTTTCGTTTGCTTGGGATGTGGGTATACGGAAAGTGATCTTTGAATGTGACTCCAAGACTGTATCGGGTGCTCTTTTGGGGTTATGTATACCACATATGGTTATCTCAAGATTTTCAATTAGCTCAAGTGTCTCATGTTAGGCTTCAAGGCAATAGGCCAGCTCATATATTGGCAAAGCATGCCAAAGATATATAATCAATAGTGATAATTTTGTAACATGGATAGAAGAAAACCCATCGTTGATTGAGTCAACTATTGCTCATGATGTACTGAATTTATCTTCATTTTAATAAAGTTACAAGTTTCTTATAATAAAAAAATGTTACTTTATTTCTTTTTAAATATTTGCAACATGGCAAGAGGTTGAAAGGGCTCGCGCGTGAAAGAATCCACTGGCATGGTAGAATATTAGGAGTCTTGGTGGCGCATGAGAGCTCAAATGGACATAGTTTTGTTGGCATTGAGTAGATTGGAGCAATATATTTCTGATGGCGGTAGTAGTGAGCAATATATTTCGAAGGGAGTTAATGAAATGGTGGCAATATCGTACTTTTAACGACAATTGAGGGATACTAGAGAGTTGATTGTGATAGTGGTATATAAGAGGAGGTGAGGGCTAGTGATGTCAAGGAAGCTGGGAGAGGCTGCTTTTGAACAAATCGGAAGATTAGAGTTGTAGCTTTGATAGCATGTTAAAACTCTAAAACAGAGAGAGAGAGAGAGAGAGAGAGAGAGAGAGAGAGAGCCTATATATACTAAACATTAATTATTAACTATGATTGGACTTGGGTCTTGACTTGAATTAAATTTGACATCTTTAAGTTTAATAGTAACTGTCACATACAAATTTGATGACCCAATTCAATAGCAACTTTGAGATAAGGCTCGAATATTTGAATTCTTGAACTCTACCATTCAAATGGATGACAGTGCATAACAATTACGTGATACCCTATTGAACAAAATATACTAATAACTTTTTTTATTTTTTTTGGTAAACCGAATAATAACATTAACTAACAAAAAGCAAAAGCAGAGTGACGACGCTCATACACAGTCCCAGTAGCATTAAGATTAATCAAAAGAGATACATCAACAGGAGGGAAATGAAAAATAACAAAATCTTGAGGCAGCAAGGTGCCCCTTCTACCAAGAGTGTTGGCACACTTATTCGCCTCTTTGTGTCAATAATGAACACTAGTCCTTGGAATCTTTTGAAAACCTTCTATACAATCTGCAATAATCACATCATTACCCGAAGGTCCATCACTACCTTTCTGCACCAGATTCACCACAAGCATAGCGTATAATTCAAAAATGACATTGGTCAATTTTAGAGCAACGCAAAGGTTAATTCCATCTCGGAGAGCCCATAATTTAGTAGCTATGCTTGAGGTATGACCAATAGCACGTGCATAGCCATTTACCCATTCTCCACGAGAATTGGGGATAATACCTCCTCCACCAACCCTACCAAGATTGCCCAACAAAGACCCATCAAAATTTAGATTAAACCAATCATCCGAGAAGGGATACCACTGCACTTGTATGACAGCTAGCGTGCGTTGGAGCTTCTTGTTCAAGCCAAGGAATGCAAATTCAGAAGCTTTGACTAGAGTTTCCTACTTTAAAGATTTTTGGAATGTTGCATCTCTAAAAATCATTCTATTGTGTCTGAGCCAAAGGCACCACACTCCAAAAGGGAAGAGAATGCTCCAAGATATACCTGATAAAGCCACCTGATAATTGGTACAATTTATTCGAAGCCAGTCCAATAGATTAGTACCATAGAATGTGCTAAAGTGGATCGGTATAGGAAAGGAATTCCAGAATTATTTGGCAAGAGGGCAGTCATGTAAAATGTGAATAATTGATTCAACCTCCGCGTTGCACAGAGGATAAGAGATGGGAATAGCAAGTCCCCTTGCTCCGAGCACTTCTCTAACGGGAATACTTTTATGAATGCATTGCCAAAGGAAGCACTTGATCTTGGGCAAAGCAATAGTTTTCCACACCCAATTACCCATAAAAGACTTATACAAATGGGAATCTTGAACTACATAAGCTAGATTATAAGCCTCCTTCAAATCAAACTCCCCATGAGGCGAAGAACACCATGAAATATGGTCTACACTTGCTGCTGCCATTGGAATAGGAGTTGCTTTGATTCTCTACCTTAGGGAATATGGAAAGGAAAAAGAAATATTACCCAAGTTCCAGGAGTTATGCCGCATAACATCCCTAATAAGCAAGGTCTCCTCTTTTCTCTGCAAAGGACCTTCAATGAGGCTTCTAATGGTACCATCGCTCAACCATTTATCATGCCAAAAGGATAAACTGCTATCTTTCCCCACTATCCATTTTATACCCTTGTTAAAAATAGGCTCACCTTTCTTGATTGCTGCTTAAGTGGGAGAACAAGATCTGAACTTATTTGGAGGCCGCCTCCTATGAGTGATGTATTTGTGAGATAGCACTTTAGCCCATGGGGCGTCCTTTTCTTGGTGAACAAGCCAATTTAGCTTGGCAAGAAGAGCTGAAAATGCCAATCATAAAAGCATTTCATGATTTTACAATAATAATATTGTATGGACACGTTTCGCAGCCTAAGCCCAAAAGGTAAGGGACATTGGCCAAATGAGCTCAGTATAATAAATTTGTAGAGAGTGGGACAAAAAACTAGACCCTAATGAATTTGACAACGGCTAGTATGGATTTAGGAAATGATTAAGCAAGAACAAGGAACATAGAACAGACTGAATTTCACGGTTCGAGGAGGTAACTCTCCATATAAATCAATTAAATTAATTACAAGTATAACTTTGATTGCTACTGTATTCTCTCTTTATCTTTCCGATCCCCTTCTCATGGAGGGGCTCTTACATTATATAGATCCTCTTGGACTATCTTGATCCTCCACTTGTCGATCATTTGAGCTCTTACTTGAGTGTCTGTCCCATCAAACACCCTCTTTGGCTTTCTGTGAGTTGTGGTAGCCAAGACAGTACTGTTCAGGAGTCTTCTCCACATAAATGAGGCCAGAAAAGTAGCTGTTGTGCATTAAATGCGGTGGTAGCAGCTTTTCCTTAGATATTTTTTGGTTCCCTTCCTTCTCGCATGTTCGTGAGGCACGTCCCTATCACTGGAGTTTCTTGGAAGGTCACTTTGATCTATAGGATCTACATCTGATCTGTATTTAACTTATCTAAGGAGATATTCATCATCAAAACAACTTCCCATTTGCATCTCGCTCATTAAGTCATGAGTTTGATCCATTCATTTCTACTTATTCATCTTCGGACTACTCATGCTCTCGGCCAAGGCTCAAGACTCAATATATGATTTGGGCCCTTAACCTTACAAATATTATGTCTACAATATTTTTATAATAATTTCACTACAAATTATAAATAATAAGTTATTATTGGTTCTAATTTCACATTTTTACTCATTTATAACCACTTATTATCTATGATTTATTGTAAAATTGCTTTGAAAACATTATCAACGTTGCATTATTCGTTATTCGTTTAATAATAACCAAAACTCTTGAAGTCAAGATTGGCGGATTATACAGATGCAGTAGTAATGTAGTTCCCGCCACAAACTATAGTGCAGAGGAGGTGGAAAATCTAGAAGATGGATATGGGAGAGAAAAATGAGTAAAGATATGTGGGTAAAGTGGACATTTAAATAGGGGCATCAAGCTTTTAAGCATGTTAGATGCCTCCTTTGCAGGGAGCCCGATTTTCAACGCTAAGGTGTTAGACAAAATACAATTTATACTCTACGGAAGTAGGGACTTATTAGGTCAACAATCACTTCAACTTCCCCCTTAGTCCTTGGACCTTTTCTTCTGTGAGTGCTGTTAGTTAGAAAAAAAAAACATTATTTTTAGGGGAAAACACATGGGAAGGTATAACCCGTTTTTATATATCTTTTTTATATTACATTATCCATAATGCTTGTACTGTCTTACAAACTACGGAGTACAAACTTAAAGGGTTTATATTTTTCACTTTTTTAAATTATATATTTAATTATTTTATTAATATTCCTATACTTTTATTTGTTTATTTCTTTGTGTTGCATCCTCTTCTCTCTAATTATGTATGCATAAAAAGTCCACTTGGGTAAATTTATATTTATCGACTTATTTGATTATAAATTTTCTTTTTTTTGGTAAAAACAAGTCCTGCTCACCCAAATAAACCAACAAATGAAAAAGTAAAAAAAAAAAAAAGACTATTCCAAATTAACACTAAAACACTTGCATCAATGATTGTATAATAGAAAAAGTATTACATTTTAGTCAACTAAACTCAAAATTCACTCACGTTAGATTATGTAAAGCTGTGTAAAAATACATGATTGTTATAGTAACCATAAAAATTTACAGTCCACTATTAATTTCACAGTTAGTTTTATTTATTTATTTATTAATATTTTACTTATCTTGAGGATAAATGAAGAAAATAGTCAAGTAAATAGTGACTGTTGTGTGAATAAAGAGAAATAATGTAAAAAAATCAAGAAATTTTGATAATTTAATGAAATATAGTGTAAAATAGGTAATCTGATGTGATGTGTTTTTTTTTATTTATAAGATATGAAGTGTTTTGAAAAGTGAGTATGTAAAATAGAAAAAATAAATTTTTATACTAAAGTAGATAAAAATTTTGTACGAACATTTAAATAGAATAATTGGCTAATTATCTGAATGTAGATAAAAAATGGGTCTAAAAAACTAGTAATTTTCGAAGAGATGCTTCAAATGTACTGATCCTGTTTTCGATGCTGCTTCTTCTTCTTCTTCTTTTTTTTTTTTTTTTTTTGGGCATCCTCAATGGAGGAGGATATTAGAATTTAGAACCTACAAGAGTATCTTAGTTTTTTTATTTGCTAATTTGCTACCCAGCTCAGCTCAGGTGGGTGGGGCAGCCCTTTTAACAATTTTTTATTTCGGACTGTAAACCATATAGACTAGTAAAAAGTTGTAGCTTCTCAAAATTTGGCCCAGTGGGCTTTTTTTGGCTTAGCCATCTCAGTTCTTCCACTCCTCAAGGTACATTACTGGCTCCGAGTTATATAAAGTTATAAACATTAGAGATGTGTAAGGTTTTGCAAGGTTATATTTGGACTTTTGGAAGGGATCCTAACTTGACCAATTTATTGACCAAGGTTTTATATTGCGTTCGTCTTGCTGTTCTTTTAATACAACTCATAAACCACTCCTGATAAATAAATAAAAAATTAACTCATAAACTACACCCCAATTAGACCCATGATGTGACCACCGCGTACTATGATGGTTACTCGATTGAGTAAGAGTCGGGTTTTAAGTCTCCAGTAAGAAGTAGGTTAAGTAGAATTAAAAAAAAAAAAAAACCATGATATCTGATGATGCGAAAATCGTCAGTAATGTAGGTTCGTCCAGATAGAGTCAAATCCTCGTCACTGAGCCTGTAAACGTGGTGTAAAGCTCTCCTCAGATGGTCACTGGTGTGGTGCCTACCACGAAACCTCCGATGATAGAGCAAGTGAATGGAAGCTTTTTAGGAAGTAAGGGATCTCAGAATATCAAAATTACGTATGCTAATGTATTTTAGTTGTGTGTATGTATCTGGTCTGGTCCTGATGGACTTGTATATATAGCTGTAGGAGGCAAAAAGTTATCAAGCCAATTACAAAATGCCGCGTCAAAGTTTAGTGGCAAATTCTAAATTAATATGTCATTAAATTAATTAAATTAAATGATGATATGTGTCATCCAAATTGACATCGCATTAGCATATCAAAATTTGCCATGTGTCATTCGGCCCACAAGATAAAGATAAATTTCCTATACAAAATTTATGGATAATTATCTTTATAAATAAATAAAATAAAGATAAATTTTCTATTCAAAATTGATAGATAATTATCTTTATAAATAAATAAAATAAAGATAAATTTTCTATTCAAAATTGATAGATAATTAAAAAGTTATCAAGCCAATTACAAAATGCCGCGTCAAAGTTTAGTGGCAAATTCTAAATTAATATGTCATTAAATTAATTAAATTAAATGATGATATGTGTCATCCAAATTGACATCGCATTAGCATATCAAAATTTGCCATGTGTCATTCGGCTCACAAGATAAAGATAAATTTCCTATACAAAATTTATGGATAATTATCTTTATAAATAAATAAAATAAAGATAAATTTTCTATTCAAAATTGATAGATAATTATCTTTATAAATAAATAAAATAAAGATAAATTTTCTATTCAAAATTGATAGATAATTATCTTTATTAAAATAAATTAAATAGAGATAATTATTTATCTTTATTGATTATTATCTTTATTGATTATTATCTTTATCAAAATATGGTATTTATCAAAATAGATAAATAGAGATAATTATTTCTAAGAAGAATTTGGGCCAATCAAAAGTCTACTACATACTTTCAAGTATATCAATTCGAAGTAGAGCTTATCCTCTAAAATCACTATAAATAGAGGACATCCCCTCTCATTTTTGACAGGAAGTTTTCAAGAGGCTCAAGCTCTGGAGAAATTCTGTCTCAAGAATCTTTGAAGAACTTGAAGAACATTCAAAGGGCTTGAAGAACTTGAAGAATAATAAATCTCTAATAAGCTCAAAGTTAGAGATTTGTTGTGAAGACCGTTCAATCCTTCTTCCAACCAAAGTCAAGAAGATCTCTTGTTCGAATTCTTTGAAGTTCTATTGGAATTAAGCTAAAAAGCCTCCATAAACTCCAACAAACCTAAATCTTTGAAGCTCAACGGATCAAGCCTCTAAAGCCCCGAGGAACTTCAACCTACGAGCCTTCACATTCGAAGGCTTGAAGAATAATAAATCTCTAATAAGCTCAAAGCTAGAGATTTGTTGTGAAGCTCATTCAATCCATTTTCCAACCAAAGTCAAGAAGATTCCTTGTTCGAGTCAAATCCGATGAAGATAGAATCAGAGGCTATTCTTTTGTAAAAGAATCAAAATAGAGATTGTATCCATTATACATCAATACAAATATTATATTTGCAAACCATATATTTCTTTTTCAATTGTTTGATTTTCTACAATTGAGAAAAATTTGTGTTTACAATAGCTTCACAGTTTCCAACTGTTGGGGCTTTAATTATGGCTTTAGTGCCCCTTTTGTAATGCTCCAAGGCTTATTAATGAGGGTGTTGATGAGCTTCCAACGGTATGACAACTAATTGGTAACTGATTGAGTCATTAAAACCTCTTATTAATGATTCACTTGTCTTCGTCCATGTCATGGCTGAGTGGACGAATGTTCTTAGTGAGGTCGTCTAGGCAGGGTAGTTCGTTGGTCCCCATCAGTTGCCCCTCCAGGTTTTGTGGTTGTCATTGCGTGTCATGACGACTACTGAAAGGTGAAAGGTTTTTTGCCCAGATGCGACTCTTGGGATTTCGTTTTGTATTTAATGTGTTGTGGTGGCGCTGTACACATTGTGGCCACGTGGTGTGTCTTGATTGGTGGAATTAATCCCCCACTTGTGAGACTCTCGGGTTTCTCGCTGGATTTTTTTTTTGGTGCCTAGATTTTAAACTTCCTTTCTTTTCTCATTTCCCTTCACTTTTCCCACTCTTACACCATCACTGCTTTGTGCTGCTTCTTCTCCAAACTATTCTGCCTTGCGATTTTCTCAAGCTTTTCCTTTCCCTGGCTGTTTTCTTTGAGGTATGTCTTTCTTTTCTTCTCTTTTGTTCTTTGTTGTGTAGATAAGTTATATGGATTTCTGATTTTCTCTTTCTCTAGCCCCTCTAGAGTGGTTTTCTCTTTCTCTCTCTAAGCCTCTTCTCTAGAGCGTGTATTAGGGTCCCCCTCCATGTACCCCTTTTTATTTTCTTGCTCCTTGCTTGGGTCACGTTCCCTGGGTATAGCAATGTCTGTTTTGCATTTCTGTACCTTGCTGGGCCATACCCTTGGAATGTTGGTAATGTCTATTTTACTTTTCTACTCTATGTGATAGCATTGTGCATGATGCATGTGTTTATATATATGTGTGTGTGTGTGTGCACGCGCTCGCGCCTGCGCGTGTGTGGGTGATCGTGCACATTGTATGATGGACTTTCATGATATGCGAGTGACCCTTGCTGATCACGAGTTGCTCTTGACCTTGTAGTGTGGGTATGCGTTCAAGGCGATTGTTGTAGGTGCATATTCATGCTAGATTGTGTGCAAGATCATCGCTATGTGATTGTCTTGATCCATGTCACCAAGTGACATTAGTTTCCCCAGGTATGCGACACGCATTAACATACTTGATGCTTTGAAGGGCTTCGGCTTGTCACAGTACGAGTATGTCGATATGTGCTGTATACACAGACGCGAAACCCTACTGATGTGTCATAGCGCACCAAACGCGAAACTCTGCCGGATTTTTGTCGTGAAAATGGGGCATCCCCATTGTCATATTCTCATGTTGAAAGCTTGGTGAATATAGCATTTGAGGCAAAACTCTGCCGCGATGGGTGTTTGAGCAATTGCGAGGCGTCAATAGGGTTGTTTTTAACTTTTTTTTTTTTTTTTTTGTTTAACTTGTTTTTCTATTTTTTTTAAAAAAAAACAATAAACATATAATTGCTTTGAAGAAATGGGTTAATGGGAGAGTGATCCTATTTTGTAGGAAATGTTTTAAATAAGAGATAGAAATATATTTTTATAGTGTTATCCTTAAATTTTGCCCCTACTTAAACGTAGGCTGTAGGGGTATTTAGAACCAAAAAAAAAAAAAATGTCCAGTCCAAACAGGAGAAGAGTCATCCTATTTTGTAGGAAATGTTTTAAGTAAAAGTTAGAGATATATTTTTACAATGTTATCCTCAAATTTTGCCCCTACTTAAACGTTGATTGTAGAGGTATTTTTGAACAACAAAAAAAGTCTGGTCCAAAGGGAAAACCCCTTAAATAATAGTATAGATAATAATTTAAAAAATAAGAAGAATTACACAACAATTAATGATTTGTTATGAAAATTTTAGTGAATAAATTCATTCCAAACTACATAGATTTGATAAATTTCAAGACTAATATAGATTTGATAAATGAAAATTAATGCAAGCTTGAAAAATATGATCATTAAAAAAAACCATTGGAAAGTATGATTATTGAAAAATTTAAAAATATTACCTTTGGGAGATTTAAAAATATAGGTATTGGGAATTAGAAAAATATAGTAGTTGGGAATGGATAGAGAAATATTAAAGAAAGAATAAAGTAGAAATAAATAAATTTCTTAGCCCAACAAAATCGTCAAAAAAAAGTAAAAACCATCCAAACCGATATACCCAGTTAGTCAGTTACAGTAATACTTCGTGTATCACACTATCACTAAGACTCTACCTTGGCGGTACACCTCAATAAGACTCCTACCAAATCGGAATCCTAATAGCTTGGCAATACTTTGGTCTTTTAAATTGAAGATAGAACTGGGTTCTTAAATAATGATATTTGTTTTTCTTGCATACCGTGCGGCATTCTTTCCTTCTATTCTCAATGTTTTTCAAATCCGTGATTATCAAGGTACCTATTGCACAAAATTTTGATATCTACGGTTTATTTTCAATATGTCTTTTAAAGTTCCATGTTTTTCTTTTGGATTATGCGCGAACAGGTTTATATATTAAAATTTTAAATATGCGAAGCTACAGTTTATAAACTTTATATATACTTCTCAAACAATGGAAAAAAGGGCTAATTGTTCCTTCTTTTACGTAAATATTCAGTAGTCTAATTTGTTCGTAGACAATTGCAATCTTTATTGTAATTAGTAACATTAGGTTATTATTTTGGTTTATAGATCAATATACTTTTTAGGAACTGAATGCTAATATATAATCAGTTTTCAAGTCAGTCTTCAATATTTGTGGTTATTGGGTTGCAGTGTTTGAAAATTAAACCAAAATTCACTTACATTTTTTATTTTTATAATTTTCTTTTTGGAAAATTTCGGTAGATTATGTTTCTTTAACTATAGATACATCCCTTGGATTGTGTCATGTACGGCTTTAGTTATTATTCGGTCTTGTTTGATTTAAGTGATTTTTAATTTCACCATAAGGTTTCAAGTTTGTATATATAAACATGGTAGGCAAAATTCATATTTCCTCATTAACAGGCAGTCAGGTTGATGACGATGGGAGCAAATTCCCAAGAAAAGAAAAAACAAAAATTGGACACACAGGTTGGATTTGAAGATCTATGTCCGGAGCTTGTAGAAAAAATCCTCTCTCATATCCCCTTAAAACCTCGCACAAGATTGAAGTGTGTATCAAAAACTTGGTGTGATTTAATAACCTATATTCGCCACTCGAGCTCCTTCAAATCTTCCTTAAGCATAGTTTATGATCGTAGGAGACAAGACAGAATGGGTGAAGCCAGTTTCATCACATTTGAAGACCAAGGGGGAGTGACTTGGGGACAAACCTCACTCTCACTCGGTCACACATTCCATGGTGGCTGCTTGCTCGATTCTTGCAATGGCTTGCTCCTATATTTGGCGATAGATAAAGAACATGTTACAAAGGATGGAGAGGGTTGTACAAAGTTTGTTGTTTCAAACCCTGTTCTTAACCAATGTCTTGAAATTCCTTTCCATCAGAGATGGCACTGTTTTATTTTTGCAGCACTTGTCTTTGATGGGTCACAAAAACACTTCAAGGTGATACATTACTCAACGTACAGATTCAATCATTCCTGCAAAGTAATCAAATGCTACATATTTTCATCTGAAACAATGGAATGGAAAGAACATGAAGCAAGAGTTTTAAACTCCTCGTTTTCATGTGTTATTGGTACCTGCAGTTATGCTTCACTTTACTGGAAGGGAAAGCTCTACAGCATATGGGGCGAAAGCATGCTAGTTTATAATGTTGAAAAGGGTTTCTTTACTCTCGTGTCATTACCAAGAATAGGGCAATGGCCTTGGAATGAAGTATTATTGTGGGAGTTCGAAGGTCAACTACAATACTGTCAGTCAGGATTTAGAGGATTTCATATATGGACTTACAAAGACTTAAACTGCAAGTGGTTGCTCAAGCAGAGTGTGACAGATGATGAATTGAAGTTGCGAAATTGTATGTTATTTCTTGATGATGAGGAAAAGATAAGGTTCCAAAAAAGTTTATATTATATACACGTTGTTGCCTTTGATGATGACTTGCAGGTCGTTTATCTTAAAATTTCAGACGCCATCTTTTCTTATAGCCTAGAGACTCGACAATTAGCAAAAGTCATGTGCTCTGATCCTTCTTCATTTGACTTGCGCAAATTCGATAATTATCGATTAATCTTCAAAGCTTACCAGTTTAGACAATTGTCTTCTTTCACATATCAGCCAAGAGTAAGACGTCATGGGGTTTCATTTGCTCCAAATGTATCTGTCAATATATTATAAACTTGATCATATTTTGATATATTAAGGATTTTGTGACTCAATTCAAAAAATGTAAAAACTTCATAATATTGTGTTTCTTTAGCTTATAGATCTACCCTTTAGGTTGTATGTTTTATGGCTTTGGTTCTAATTCGGTCTTGTTTGGTTACTTTGGTAAAATTCTTACTAAGGGGAATCAATGTTTTAGTAGAAGCATTGTTTGGTTGATAAGATTACAACTTGTTGAGAAACAAATTGTACCATTATAGTGATTTTGGGGGCTTAAGACAAAAATTTGGAAGGAATTCTTATATGTTATTTAAATAGATATTTAATTTCATATGTATTCAAAGCAACTTCGTTACTCTTGTTACTAAAGGACTATTTGGTATGGCATTTTAAGCAATAATTTTCAGTTTTTAAAAAATATTACACGTATTTTCATACATATTTTCACTCACACGTATTTTCAAAAAATACAAACGTTACTAAAACAATGGGCTCTAAATCTTGATGTTTACATGCTATTTTTACTGTCGAATGAGCAGTAATTTTGGCTCATTTTTTAATGGGAAAAATTCTTTTTATTTTTGATTTTTTAGTGAAATGAAAAATGGTCAGATGTGATGGGTCAGAAGTCGGAACACTTTTCAACTTCTTTATCAAAAAAGTTTTCAAATTTTGGTTTTAATAACACAGTTTGACCCATACCATACTAAATTTTTTAGATGGAAGCAAGCTTGAGAGCATTCACAGCAGTGGAGCTAAAAATTTAGCTTTTTAGCTCCACCAAAAGTTACTTTATCTATTTTACCTACACACATACTGCAGCAGTGGATCTATTTTAGCTTTCAACACAATAAAATAATATAAACATCACAATAAAATAATATATCCACTACAATAAAATAATATATCTACTACAATAAACAACAATCACAACCACCTACAACCACCACTGCCGTCGTTGCTGCCACTGCCATTGACTCTTCCACTGCCGCCGCCGTCGCCACCATATGATAGCAAATAATCGTCTAATGTAAACAAGTGATTTTTTTAACCCCCAAATTATACTTATACATTTTTTTTTTTACTAAAACAATTTTTCAATCATCATGATAGTCCATTATCGTCTCAATTGTTCGGAAGCAATCTTAGAACAATGTGAACTATGAAATGAAAGAACTTTATAAGAAAACATATAAAATAGAACGCATATTATAGCAGGAACAATGTAGCTCATACATTACTCACATACATAACTCAAACCAAATTACAATAAAACTCACACACTCGCACAAGTTCCTATGACTTATGCTTCTCAACATACAAAAAAGAAAGTTCCTACGACTCGCCTTGCAATTGCCATAAATGTTCAATGAGGTCTGACTGGAGTTGAAAATGAATTTCTCGGTCTCTAATGTGTCCATGCCTCTCAATGTATGACATAAATCCATCACTTTGTTCACGTAACACTTGCAGAGGAGGATTATCCACTCCATCAACTTGTTCATAATCCAAGTCTACCACTTCATTATCATCCCGCTCATCTTCAACAATTATGTTATGGAGAATTATGCACGCTTTCATGATCTTTTGGAGTGTTTCAAGATGGAAAAATCGTGCAGGTCCACGGACAATTGCAAAATGTGCTTGAAGCACTCCAAATGCGCGCTCAACATCCTTCCTACACGCTTCTTAGGCTGTTGCAAATAATTTATACTTCTGTCTTTGTGGAGTTGGGATTGTTTTCACAAATCTTGCCCACTTTGGATATATGCCATCAACAAGGTAATATCCCATTGTGTAGTCATGACCATTGATTGAGTATTGTACTGTAGGAGCATGTCCTTCAGCAAGTTCATTAAATACATGAGACCGCTCTAACACATTAATGTTATTATTTGACCCAGGTAACCCAAAAAATGCATGTCATATCCAAAGATCATATGATGCTATTGCCTCCAAAATAATAGTAGGCTCACGAATATGACCACAATATTAACCTTTCCATGCAGATGGACAATTTTTCCATTTCCAATGCATGCAATCAATTGAACCTAACATACCTGGAAAACCTCGGCGTTTGCCATGAGCTAACAGTCTAGCAATGTCTTCATGGTTTGGCTTTCTCAAGTATTCCTCAGAAAAAACATCAATTACTGCAGTAACAAATTTTTTCAAACTTTCTAATGCAGTAGTTTCTCCAATCCGCACATATTCATATCAAATCACCCGATACTCGATACGCAAGTATTCTAAGTGCAGCAGTTATCTTTTGTAATGAAGATAAACCAAGTTTGTTGGCACTATTTCTTTTTTGGACAAAGTAAGAGTCATGAGCTTCTACCTTAGATCGAATACGGAGAAAAAGAGAAAGCTTCATCCGAAATCTCCTACGAAATAAAGTGGTGGATATACTGGTGTGTGAGCAAAATAATCAAGAAAAAACCTCTCATGGCCTGCCAAATGATTACGTCGAATAGAATGCCAACGTTTAGGTTGTGATGTTTCCATGACAAGTTCTTCGATTATCTCATCTTCATCTGAGTCATCAAAAATGAACTTGCGAACCAAATAGTGATTCATGGATGCAACCTTCGAGACAATTGGAAAGCAATTATTACTATAGATGAAAGATTAAAGCCAAGTGACATAAGCCACAACAAAACGAATATAACTAATTCAAGCACAAGTCACAACACAAACACAATTTTGTGCTTGCCCTCAAGCATTTATCAAATATAAGTATATAACCAAAAAATAAAAATTACTTTAAGTAGGACCAAGAAACTAATAAATGGTAAGCAAATAGATTCACTTTCAAAAGATAAGTAAAATAAGAAATACTATGAATGCTCATTGTTCATAGATTTATTCTAAGACCTGTCATCTCAAAACCAAGAATTATATCAATGCCTATCACAAGACTGAATGGAACTTATCAAAAGATAAAAAAGATTGCACTTCAAGTCACAACACATACATCTAGTTTAATATTAAAATCAAGTGACATAAGCCACTACAAAATACATAAAGTTACTACCAAAATACATAAAGGCCTACATAAGCCACTACAAAATACATAAAAGCCTAAACTACATCCAAAATGCAATCAACCCCATTAATTACATGAACTTCATCTTGCCATGATTTCCTTTTGGAGTTGTTCATAAAAAGCTTTTTGTGCTCCAGTCAAGCCACTTGTATCTTTCATCATGATTCTCTCCTCCTCTAACCATTCTGTCATCTCAAATTTTTTCTTCTCAATCATTATTTTTTCCTTCTCAATCTTAAGTTTTTCATCATTTTTTTCCTTCTCAACCGCAAGTTTTTCCCTCTCAATAGACATTTTCTCTTCTTCCAATCGAGTTACATTCTCAATCAATTTCAATTTCTTGGTCAAATATTCATCTTTTCCGGTGGCTTTGTTCTTTTGGATGGCCTTTTCGGCCTTCCTACCAATAGGTCTCTCAAAATTGGAAGAGTCACCAATAGGCCCCTCAAAATTGGAAGAGTCACCAAGTCTGGACCCACAATCCCCTTCGCCAATAGATATTGACTCCAGAGTTGGAGGCACGAATGATCTCAATTTAGCACTGTTAGGATCGGCAAACTTTGGTTGGTCCTTTAACATGAGCCAACAATGGTCAAGAAGAAAGGGTTTCTGGTGCTTCTCTAAATACAAAGCCTTCGCATCGGTAATCTAAAAAAATTAAAAGAAATATAACATGATTAATATCTTCAAACTATTGGTGAATTGACATGTTAACACAATTGTAATATACTTTATACCTTATCTTCTTCGGTTGTACCACTTTGATGAAGTGCATTAACTTAAGCCATACACTCGGCAAACTTATTTGTCTTTTCACTAATCACTCCCCAACGACTTAGCAAGGAGATAATAGTACGTGTGGTACCGCATGTATTGTACTTCTTGAAGTATTTCCAAACTTTTTTACGAAATGTATTTAGTGTTTGTTCATTACTATTTATGGCATCAACACTTGTATTAAGTCATGCTGCCACTAGGAGTTTATCTTCCTCTACACTAAAGTTAGTGCCTCGTTTTCCTTTTGTAGAAGAGTCATTTTCAACTTGAGATTGAGGTGGAGGTGGAGGTGGAGAATCAGAAACTGACAAAGGAGTATTTTGAGACGTTCCCAAAAATTGTGAGTCAATTTCTATATCCCTATTCATGATACCCGTAAAATATGATAGGTCTCTACGTAACTCAGTGTCTCTACCTGACTCCATAAAATTAGAAAAAAAAAGTAAAGTTCCCTGTACACAGAAAATTCCCAAACTAACATTTATATCAAAACTTAAAATACTTAAGATTATAACAATAAAACATGAATATGCATAAATACCTCAACAGACAGAACATATCCAACAAAATCCAACAAAACATATCCAACAAAATCCACCGAAATCAGATGTGAAACATTAATAGCCCAACAAAATCCATATCATAAACCATCTTAATATCTTTACTCAGTACACACACTCACACTTATCAAACCATAATCATCATCAATCTACCAAAATCAGATATGGAAAATTAAGAATCCTAAAAAACTGCTGTATTCATCATGATAGCAACTCAAAATAGAGACATATATCAAAAATCGTATATCATCAAAACAGAGACATTCATCCATTTCTACCATATTCATCCATTCCAACCCAATAATCCAAAACAACAATAAAAAATCATATATCAAAAATCAAAAATAGAGACATCCACATGAAGTGGATCCAAATAAAAAACCCAAAGTGGATCGGTGGAAGAAAAGTGCGTCTGAGGCAGATCGGCGGAGTGAGCTTGAGAGACCGGAGTGAGCTTGTGCGTCTGAGGCAGATGACAGTGAACGAGAGAGAGTAAATGAGAGTGAATGAGACCGTATTTGATAAAATGAAAAAAAAAAAAAAAAGCAAGTTTGTACCGGAGTGAGCTTGAAGATGGTCGGGCCGGCGGATGAGATTGGAGATGACGGTGAGCTTGAGAGGCTTGAGAGAGAGATGAACAAGAGAGAGTGAATGAGACTGGATTTGATAAAATGAAAAAAAAAAAAAAAAAAAAAAAAAAAAAAAAAAAAAAAAGAAAAAGAAAAGAAGCAAGTTTGTACCGGAGTGAGGTTGAAGATGGTCAAGCCGGCGAATGAGATCGGAGATGAGAGGTGAGCTTGAGAGGCTTTTGAGAGAGAGATGTACAAGAGAGAGTGAATGATGAGAGTGAAGAGTGTTTGACCGGTTTTGATAAAATGAAAAAAAGAAAGAAATAAGTTGGACGGTGAATAAATTTTTTTTTTTTTTTGCTTCAAGCTACAGTGCACATCTATCTATAGATGTGCACTGTAGCAATTCATCTATAATTTATAACTATGGCTCCACTGTTGTAAGCCTTTTTTGT
Source organism: Quercus glauca (assembly GCA_023736055.1). NCBI lineage: Eukaryota > Viridiplantae > Streptophyta > Magnoliopsida > Fagales > Fagaceae > Quercus > Quercus glauca. Next base: position 93,686,236 of record CM043316.1, on the reverse strand, counting down.
GTTTTTGGAGCTAAATTTTAGCATTATAGCATTATAGCTACACTGCTATGAATGCTCTGAGCTCTATTGTTTATGATAGTAAATTTCCACATGGCAAGACTTGTAGGCAGCAAGTTCTTCTAGTTGTCTAAGTGATCTTGTAGTTCTAAATGTGAAAAAGCCTTTTATGCTTAACTTATCAACATGAACAGTTGATTCTGAAAATTACTAAGAAATGTTTATACAATCAAAGGTCAAAAGGTATATAATAAGACTTTGCAAGTGTACTAGTAAGATGTGCATGTCATTCTCTGAAATATGTTTGAACCTCTCTTTCAAGCGCTACTTGTACTCATACACAGTACTTGCAATTGCAAATAAACTCTACAATTGAGATAGAAACAAAGATAGCTACTAAATATAGCCTAATTATAATAGTATTAATAGAAAACAAAAGGCTAAAAAACTAAGATGCTTTCAGTAATTTCATAAGGCGCATCTGGTTCCGGGAAGAAGCTCCACCTAAGAGACTCAACATGCCACTTAAAACTATGAACAAGCTCAAATCACATTTAATGTAGGGTACACAAACCCAACTGCGAACAATAGAATTCCAAGGGTTTATTACCTCTTCTTCTTAGGTCTCTGACCCTTCCGCCTCTCTTTCTCTCATTCTCTCATTGGAATATGAATATGAGTATTCCAAAGGGTTGATCACCTCTTCTTCTTAGGTCTCTGACCCTTCCGCCTCTCTCTCTCTCTCTCTCTCTCTGTCTCACATTAGAATATGAATAGGATATGAAGATAATCGGAATGAAGATCCATCACGTAGTCATCAATCTTGTTTCCACTGAATGACATCGTTTCTTGCAAGAAGGACAAGGCAAAGGCGACTTTGAAATCTTCTAAATTGTCAAGGAATCAAATTTGTGATGCTTTAGTCTGGATTTGGACCATCCAAGCCATCTCCACCCATTTGTCGCTGAAGCTACAGACACAATTGCTTTGAGCTATTCACCTACCTTGTTTGGTTATAGCTTTGAGCTATTCATGATTTTGGATTTCTACTTTGCTAACTAGATTTGGGTTTTGTTGACACAACGTTACGTAGTTTTTTAATTTAGCTGACAATGTGCTTATGACCAGCCCTGTCATCCCCCGATCCCAAACCGGTCCTAAGCATGAGAAAGAGAACCATCCAACAAACTGTAGAGGATTTCTTTTTTCTTTTCATATAATAAAATAAATAAACATATTGATCTCTTCACAATGTATATCAGAGCTCTATAACACATATACAAACAATACAAACTACAAATCGTATACCTCCAAACTTTACATGAATATTCCAATCACCAAACGATTTAACATAAAACTCCAATGTTCTAAAAAATATGCAACCCCAAGAAAATTCTTGGACTAACAAACCTTAAGAGAGCCCAACCTCTAATAGAATTAACTACTACTTAAAAAAAAAACAACTAGATTGAATCATCAATCATTAATAATGTAAGTCTCTCAACTCCGCATAAAACTCCAATCACCACCAATAAGACAAGCTCCATTCTCGAGGTGTAGCTAATTAATCAGTAAGACAATGAAAGAGTGGAATGAGCTAAAGCCCAATATATAGCATAATTAATGGGGGTGGGAGAAATGCAAATCTCATGATAATGAGCTGTATGGTACGGTATCCCTGAGCCTATTGGGCCTTTGACCCAAGCCCAATAGTACGAGCCTTGACCCTGACACTTTGTACGGGATAAGGCCCTAAGCCCACTAAACGGTGGGCCTAGGCCTCGTGCTGCAATTCTTGATCTAAGGTACGTCAGACCCGCAATCTTGGCCTATACTCCTCAGGAAGCACCTTAGGCTTTGCCCAGTCAACTGCATCCCGAACGGGAGCGTAATTGCTTGGGGATACATGTCTCGGCTTTCCAATATGGCCTTGGGGAATATTGCTACCGAATATCCTTTTGTAGGTGGGAACCAGTTCCAATGCCACCACTACAACTCCCAACGAAACATCCACTTAAACACAATGGAATTGGACCATCATTTCCACTTATAATCAGAAATAATCATGGCATTCCCGCTGACCACACACTATAAATAAGAAATAAGAATGAGAAGAAAGGGGTTGGCAATTCCAGAGAAGGAAAGCCATTAGAGAAAGAGCTATCAATATAAGAGAGTAAAGGAGTGACTCTGTGAGGAAGAGAGAAATACTTGAGGAAACAGAAGCATATTTGGGTTTGCCGGGCATAGGACCACCCATAGTAGGAAACCCAAAAGCCCACAAAATAAATAGATTATGAACCAAAGTAGAGGTTAGGTCTAATAGCCATATTTTGGGTAAGCACATGAGCATTTTACAAAATATGTCATACTTCAAGAATTTCAATTTGATTTCTGAAAAATCTATTTCGATAATAGCATGACAAGAATGCTTGAAACAACATAGCACGAAGCTTATTTGAAATATCTTTACCTGAAACTACATAAATATATATTTTTCAAAATATCTCAACATGAAACTACATACCATACACTATGAGCAATAAGAACACCATTCCAAACCAAAAAATTCAACCCAAGGCCATATGACAGTCACCAACACAAAGTCGAAACTCATTGCCGATACAAAACCGAAACTAATCTGCCGACACAAAGCTGGAACTCATCTGCCATCATAAAGACGGAACTCAACGTCATCACAAAGATGGAACCCATACGCCATCACAAAGACAAAACTAATTTGCCGTCACAAAGACGGAACTCAATAACCATCACAAAGACGAGTAGTATGATACCAATGTCACATAGACTATAATATCTAACTTGGTAATCACGGGGTAATCACACGTCATGCCACAAGGGTAAAACATAAAGAGCTCACATATTACATGAATTCAAAACACCGTTCATTTCCATCTAGTTTCACAAAACCTTTTAATATCCAAAGATACTCACAGCCTTTAAAATCATTTCTTGTTAAGAAGATTTTGTATCAACTTTCCCAATTATCAAAGCATCTTTATATTTTGCAAATAATGCAATAAATCCATAAAATCCATTCTCAAGAATTTAATCAAAGATGCTAGTCTTTTCCATGCTAACAAATCATGCATTTCTCCATATGCAATAAGAAATATGATGCACTTTCTATGCTTCATGTGTTTTCCATAAATGATTAACATTAATAGTACATATAGTATGTTTTAGGAAAACCATGAATGGTGTTCAAAAATGGGTTTAACCAAAAAAATACTTTATTGCAATAACAATTCCATTTTTTTTAATCCCATTAAGAAGTCACTTACCTTAACAGTTTAATCCAAATTTACCTCAACCGGGCACCGCATTCAACCAATCAAGTTACTAGGTCTATCACCAAGTACCTTGGAACCTAGAAACACAAGTATCAAGCCTGTTAATAACAAGGCCTACTACAATTTACACTATCATATTTCTCCATAAATGGGAAAGGATCCCCTCAAGAATCAAACCTAAGGCCCTAAAGCCTAGCTTTACCATCCTAAGATAAGTACCCCTACCTAAACGAGAACCAAGCAAGTATAGAAGCCCTTATATGTCTAGGATGTACCATCAATAATTCAGCTCAAAATAAATTTTTAATAATTTATTAAAAATCACGTAGTGAATCTGACTCCAAATATATCCCTAACAGATTTAGAGTCCCAAAAAAAAAAAAATTTACTATAATTTTAACACTATGCCAATAGTTTTAAGACTTGATTAAACCTTAAAGAGCACATATAAACAATTAGGATTACAACCCATAACCTCGTATAACAATCATCACAACACAAGTCAAGAAATTCAATCCCATAACTCATCTAGGCAATTTAACATGGTTTTAAAAACCGAACCAAACCAGCCGGTCCAACCGATTCAACTGAGAACCCGCCACTAATTTGATTCGGTTATGACTAAAAACAAAAAAACATCTAAAAACCAGGAATAATTGAGAACTAGCCAATTCAACCGTAAAAACCGGGAATTGGTATGGTTGAACCGGTTAATGACCGGTTGTGTTGAAAACTAAAACTACACATTTTTTTTCAAAAAGTTGCATTTTTTTCCCCCTTCAAATCCAACCTAAAACCCATAAGAATGATGATCCAAAACTGTGGGAAGGAAGAAAAACTCAATGAAAAGAGAGAGAGGTAAAGAACTAAAGATTAAAATGTGATTCTTGATTTTTTTTTTTAAGGTAAATATGCATTACCTTGGCAGCATCAACTTTCTAAAATTTTTTATTTTACAACAAAAATACTTTGAGACCAAGAGAGTGAGAGTGTGAGACTGTAATGTAAGAGACTTCAAAGTTAAAAAAAAAAAAGAAAAAAAAAAAAAGAGGAGAATGGCTTCAGCTTTCAGATGGGACAAGTTTGAAAGGAGAATCGGAAGTTTGAAAGAATAGGCCGGTGAAGTATTAATGAAAAAAAGTGGTAGGTGAATGACTTTTTTTTGTTGTTTTTTTTATGTCTTGTCTGACTCACACCTCCTAGAGCCGCATTACAAGTTCTTAAAATAAGCAAAGTGACTTTTACATGACAACTCAATAAAGCTAAGAGACGGATAAAAATAAATAAATAAAGAAACAAAGAAAGTCATGTCATGTCAGTACTTAGTGTGTGTATATATATAAAAGTATTAAATATATAATAATAAGTATATATTATATATTGTTAATTTGATTCTTAACCGTTATAAAATTTTATATATGGGTTGTGGGTTTTTATTATTTTTATTTCCTAAATTTAATACACAAAAACTAAACTCACGTGATTTTTTAAATTTTATATATATGTTTAAAATTTTAAAAGATATATATATATATATATATATGTTTAACTTGAATATTTTTAGTTAAAAAACTTAAAATATGACGTCACCGATTCGACCACAGGTTGAACCCCGGTCCAACCAAAAAACCGGAGTTCGACCAAAAAACCAGTAACCAATTCCTTTTCTGGTTCTTTCATCGTACTAATTTTTTAAACCATGCAATTTATCAAACACTTGGTAAGCAAATGTGAGAGACCGCAACCCCAGCTCGTTTTTTAGGATGTTGGGCCAAACTCACGTGAATAGGTGGAGTCGTGTTATTGCCTCTCAAAATGGAGATTCAACTAATTATATTTTCTCTTTAGATTAAGGGTTTTACAATGGAGTCGCCACTTATTTAATTATTGGAATAAATAAGAAAACTAAAATTGAAAAATTCCTCATTTTATTAATTTGAAATTGAATTTACATTGATTATAGGAAAATTACATGGCTTTGGTCCTAGATACAATCTAAGATAAAGTACATGACTTTGTTTTCTAATTACAATCTAGAAATCGAAAATGTGGGGGTAAAAGCCCAGACTTGTATACTAAGCCTTGGGCCCTGCTCATGGATATGTCCGAAGAGAAGAAAATTGCTCGTGGATACGTTCGAGGAGAGGAAAATAATTGGGTAAGGTCCTGGAACAGAGGACCACGCAAAGAGGGGAGTGGAATAACATCCGAGGAGACTAGACTCCTCGGATCAGGCCAAATGTGGGTCAAGCAACTATATGAATGATTTAAAGTGTCTTCAGGAAGCTTCAACCATAAAGACGAACTTCCAACACGTACGAAGGTGATGATAACATAAGAGTATCTTGAGGAAAAGCTGCAACCACCGCATTAAATGCACTGCAGCAACTTTTCTGGCCGCATTTATGGGGAGAAGACCCCTGAACAATACAATTTTTAGCTACCACCACTCAAAGGTAACAAAAGAAGAAGCTTGATGGGACATGCACTCAAGTAAGAATTTTGATCGTAACACGTGTAAGGTCAAGACGGTCTGAAAATGCCTATATAAATGTAAAAGATCTCCCAAGAAAAGAAGAGGGAGAGAGATCAGAAAAAGAAAAAGGGAAGAGAGAATTACTGTAGCTCCAAGTGCTGTATGAAAACTCACAAATATTGTATATTAGCCGTATTCAGTCTCCTTGGACATCCTTTTAGTTAAGCTTTATATGTTACTCGCTCTTTTGTTATTGAACTATTTCCCTAGCCGTTAGTACGAATTAATAAACCTAACTCTTTGGCTCACTCTCTACAAATTTTATTGTATAGAGCTCACAAAACCATCGTCCGAACTAGTTTTTGGGCCTGGACCAGTAAACTTTGACCCTATAGAAAATTATATGGATGTGCATTTGCTCTATTAACTCTTTATCTAAGTTCGGAGGTTATGTTACAAGATGGGAAGGTGTTAGATACCCACCTTGTCCGGTGAAACCGGTCTTCTAGACTATGGTGGTAACCATTCATATCGCATTGTCCAGTATGTTATCAATCAATTTGCATGTTGAATTTAAAGTGTGTGCATGTGATAAATCCTAATTCAATTTATTAAGCATTTCATTTGGATTGAAAAATAAATTATAGTGAATGTGTGTGGATGGTGATATCCTAGATTCAAGAATTTAAAAGAATTATTAAACAAACATATTTTTCATGTTTTTGATGTGGATTTAAGATCGAAATTAGTGTTATGTATGAACATGTGATGAACAATCAAGAATATATAAAGAACATATAAGAACAATTAAGAACATTCAAACATATTCAAGAGAATTTAAATGATTACTATCATACTTTAATGTTAAACTCTCATCATGGCAACACAAAAAACAATTAGGAAATTGATTATACCTTCATGCAAGATCCATATGATGAAGGAGGAGACTCTTGAGGAAGGTTATAAGGGTGGAGAAAAAGAAGAGTTAGGAGAGGGAGAGTGAGAGTGAGAGTGAGTCTCACTCAATACCTTGAGTCACAGGAAGACCAAGATATGACAAAACTATTCAATTTCACTAGAACTCAAGAGAGGAGAAGAGATGGGGGTTTTTTGTGTCTTGGAATGGAGGAAAGGGTGAGTTTATATAGTATTGGTTGAAAAAATATGAATGGAAGGCCATTTAATGAGGATTGACAAAGAATCATGAACCTAGACCTCATTTTAACCTTTGGGGAAATCTAGTACATTAAAATATAGAGATTGGTGAGAGTGAGGAGGAAGCAAAATTTGGTTTTCCTGTATCTACTATAACAGCCTTTAGATCAAACTTAAAAAAAATCATATCTTACTCAATTCTGATCGGAATTGTCTTGTTCTTATACTCAAATTGAAGCCCTGGATGTCTAGTTTCTGGAAAAATTAACATCATTAACAGATTCAAAATATTCTGAAAGAAATCAACGAAATGGTGAGCAGAGGTCATTTGTTAGAAAACAATTTCAACACAATTAGCATTAATAGGTCCTAAATTAGTTTTCAATTAACATTAATAGGCTCCAATCACTTCCATTTCAGACCTAAATAGTTTCAAATTTACCCTAATTAAAAGATAATTGTACAAATTACTCATTGAATGATTAATGTTTAACTATCTAGTTAATTAGGTGTGTGCAGTCCTACCATAAAATGTAGTCCTAACCAATCAAATTATGACACATCATTGATCTTAAATTGATTATACTTATAACTAATTGAAATCAATTTTTCATAATCACATATAATCGGGCTCAATTTGTGATAGTGTATGTCAACCATTAAAATTTAGTTTGATGATAACTTTCAATCTGATGGTCTGATTAGGGCTTATGACCAATCGATTTGATCGTTACAACATCAAGATCATTTTGGTGAAATGAGATTAAGGATCTAATAATCAGAATCATTATGCATATTTCCAAGGCAAAATTACTCTTTTACCCTTCAAGTGAGGTTAAATGCGGGTTGCAAAATGAGGTGTCAACAGAAAAATACACATGCTCACATTACTTGCCCAATCTCCCATATAAATCCCCCAATCTTTAGTTTATTGGGTCCTCAAAGCTTGATACTTTCCACACACTGACTTTCTTCAGGCAGAACTGGGCCCGAAACCTTCTTATGCGTGGCAAAGCATAATTGCTGCCCAAGACTTGGTTAGAGCAGGATATAGATGGCGAATTGGTGATGGCACAACAGCACAAGTTTGGCTTGACTGATGGCTCCCAAGGCAATCCACCTTTCGAACCATCTCCACGCCAAACACAATTCCCTTGGATGCACGGGTATGTACCCTTCTTGATGATTAGACAGGAGAGTGGAAGCTCGATTTGATCAACCACATTTTTCTCCTTAAAGATGCCGACGCAATCCTCAATATCCCACGTAGCTGTAGTCACGCCAAAGATCGTCTTATCTGGGCCTACCAACCAAAAGGTATTTTCATAATTAATAGTGCCTATAAGCTAGCTCTATCCTTATACTCTCAAGCCTATGAAGGTCGTGCATCAAATGACCAGGATCATCATTTGTTTTGGAACACCATTTGGAGCCTCAATATTCCAAACAAAATCAAAACCTTCACGTGGAGAGCTTGCCGCAATATAGTACCCACCAAAGTTAATCTATACCACCGTGTACTTCTAGAGGAAGTCACTTGTGAAGCTTGCGCCATGCATGAGGAGACTAGTGGACATATCTTTTGGAATTGTGACAAAGCACGTAAGACATGGGAAAAAACAAGACTACCACTTGATATTAAAGGCGTCCACTACAGGGAGTTTGTGGATTTTCTCTAGCACCTTGACTTCATGCAACACATGGGATAGGATATGCTTGAGCTAATTGTCACGTTGACTTGGTGCATGTGGTGCAATAGAAACAAGTCTCGGCTTGGATCTCCACAACAATCCAGCGAGGAGATGATATACAAAGCCCAAACTTTGCTTGCGGATTTCCAGGTAGCACATCTCAGACGCCTTCAACCCAAGACTACCGAGGACTTACGGTGGACTCCTCCCTCTTTCCCATGGTATAAAGTCAACACGGATGCATCAGTCTTCAAAAATTGCAAATCAGTTGGAATTGGAGTCGTCATGCGTGATCATTAGGGTTCAGTACTTGCTACCTTAAGCAAGCATCTGCCAATACCGCTGGGAGCACTTGAAGCTGAAACCAAAGCAATGGAGGAAGCAATCTCTTTCGCCACTGACATCGGAATACAGGAGGCCATCTTTGAGACAGACTCCTTAGCTCTCTCAGGAGCTCTCATAGACATGTCCACGGTACTGATTACTATCGAAAACTACATAGGAGGCATTCACCTTAAGCTGCAAAACTTTAGACAATCACTAGTGCAGCATGTTTGGCATGAAGGAAACAAATCAGCTCATACCTTGGCACACTATGCCAATGGAATTGATAACTTTGTAACATGGATAGAAGGAACTCCATCTTTTATTGAGTCCTTTGTGATTTAGGATGCTTTGTATCTTTCATCGTATTAATAAAACTCACATATTTCTCATAAAATAAAATAAAATAACAAATCACCTTTTATGTGTCAAGCAATCCATCAAACATTTTAAAAAGTAAAAAATATTTTGCGTAGCTATTAAATAAACTTATCATTTATGTATACACACACGCAATATAATTAAATTTAAGGCGTCTACTCCATGATATTTGCTTTTTATCATCTGATTAAAAATTTAAGGGATAATTACACTTTACCCATCTGTGGTTTGTCTCTAATTTGACTTGCCTACTCGTAGTTTCATTTTTGACACTTTACCCACCTGTGGTTCATTCCGTCTATGCTCTGTAACCCACCTCTAAATATTCTATTATTCTAACACATTTTGTCCAAAAATTTAACAAGAAATCAGATCAAACACTCCTCTCCCACACACTCTCTCTCACGCTTGCTCATCCATTCTAAACCGATAATCAACTAGGTTTTGTTTGTGCAAGAACATAGAGGAAGGAGACCCACAGATTAGTTTTTGGGAACATTTTGGTCTTGAATCCGTTCAGATTTCTCTTTACTTGGTGAGCTACTTTTGATGTTTTGAGCATGAAATTTTGATTTTTCTTTTACTTTTATCTGTTCTTTTCCTCTTATTCAAGGTAGATTTAATGTTTGAAACCTAGGGTTTTAAAATTTTTTTTTTTTAATTGGGTTTCTACAAAGTAAAAGTGGCCATGTTTTAAATTGAGCGGCTGGTTACTGTCAAAGATAATATTTTTGAGGTTCAAATTAATGGGAATGAAATTGGGTTTCTGCAAAGTGGCGTTTTGTATTGTCGAGTTTTGCTGTCAAAGCAGCAAAGAGTTTATTCCAATGCAGCAGAATTTTTTTGGTATTACTGAGTTTTCAAAGCAGCAGATTTGCAAAACTTCAGACTTGCTATAAAAACCTTTTCTTTTCTTTTATCCTTTTGTTGCTACACAAAGAAAATTTTAGATAGAAGGAAACAATTCAAGTAATTAATGTAACATTTAGCCGTATGAACAAAGTTTAACAGTTGTTTTATTCATTGTTATTTGTAGCCTTACTAAGTTCATTCGTTGAGATAGGTAGCCCTCTAACTTTACCTGCTGTGAATCATAGTCTGTAAGCTTGCATTTCCCCTTCTTCATATAATAGACCATTTTCATTGTTGCATTGTCTAGACAAAACCATTTTTTATTATTATTTATATTGCTATTGTGATAATTTTTAGGCTTAAACCATCAATATCAACATCTCAAAGGATTTTCAGGTACCAATCAGACAAGATACTTGCTCATTAGTCAATCAACCAAGACATCGGTGGCTGATTCTCCTCTACATAGCTGCTTTGTCATTGTAAATTGTAATGTTGTAACCATGTGCCATTTAAGTGCATCGTGCTTATGAACCTCTTGAACAAATGATAAGCAAAAGAGCCATGTTTAGCAACAATTTTCTAGTTTAGTTGTATTTGTTGTCTTTGTAGTGGGTAGTGGTTTCAACTTTCAAGTGTAACATGTATTTAGTTGTATGCTCACATGTAACAGGTTTGATATGGTTAGAAGTTCTTTGTCAATGACATTTGCCTTTAATTTTGTGAGTAGAGTAAACTGTCTTTTTTTACTTTTTATTTTGCCATATGCACTGTTCATAATGATAAAAACGTAGACTTGACAAGGATTCAGTAAGTATTAAAGATTGTGGATGCAGTTACTAAATCCAAAAGGCTTTAATAAATTATGAGTTGACTTTGGACACCATATATAACAAGTGGAAAATAAGCAAAGGTGAAAATGATATTTGCAGTCAACATTGGCAAAATCAGTGTTGGAGAGAAACATCCTGAAAATCAGTGTTGCCAATATTTCTTCTCTCACCATTGTTTGTCCTGGAAGTTGTAGTTACATTTCAGAGCAAGTACTTTTATTAGCTTCACTAGTTCTTTTGTCACTTCTGCAAAGTGACACCACATCCCAATCAAAGGGCCTTCTTAAGATTAGCAGTCACGTACAGAGCCCTAGGCTTAACTAAGCAAATTAATCTTATACTCCAGTTAGACTTAAAGTACAGTTAATTAAACCTAATTGAAAAGTTGACACTTCTGAACAATTATTAACATCTAGTGCTTAAATAACAGTTGCTCATGATGATAGAGCTCAATTGTGCAAAACAAATTCTTTATTTCAAACCATCTAGCACTAGCATGACAACATTAGCAATGAAATTCCAACTTTACAAACATAAGTTCCCATTACATCAACAAGCTCAGATAAACAAAATTCGGAGTGAAACATAATCTTCAGAAGTGCTAGTTCTTTTCGCAACAGCATCGCAAAGCTCGAAAATTTCTAAACTGGAAGACCATCAAGCCTCTCATCATAACTGGAAATTTCAAACCCATTGGGAATGATATACAGACCTGATGCGGGAGAAACAAGAAGATTATTATTTAGTATTATTTATGTTTTGCAAGCCCATTGTATTTTTATGTTTTAGGTCCTATTAATTTATTGGGCTTTTAGTTATTGAGCTTTTAGTATTTTAATTTAGAAGTAAGGTTATTTTTGTAATAAGGCAATTAGGGTTTCCTAGCCAATTAGAACTAGGGTTTAGCAATCCTATATAAGCAAGCTATTGTATTCCTTGAGGAGTTAGTTGATTTTGATGAATGAAAACAATGGCCGTTTGGTCTTTCTTTGGTCTGGTGCTGACTCCAGGTCTACCCTAGGTGCTGACTCCTAGTAGTTTCCCCGCTTGGTGCTGACTCCTAGGTCATATCTTTTATTTTTCCGTTATTTCAATTTTGTTCTGGTTGTCCTGCGTCAAGACCCCTTGCACCAAGGGAGACCCCCTTCAACATCACATGACAATGAGTACATTCAGCCCTTTGCCTGGTCTTCATGTAGCTCAACATATAGCATTTTATACAGGGCATGTAAAGCGAATAATAGCTAGCACTGAAAAGTAACAGCATTAGCTACACAAGCAATAAGGCATTTTTCCAATCAGATGCTCAATCAATAAGGCATTTTTTCCCAAGCAACAAAGCCACCACAAATTTACTTTCTAGACCAGTCTTTTGATAATTGCAACTTGCAAGAAAATATTTCCGTTATGCTAGACCTTTGGTTAAAAAGGAATTAAATCCTCCCTGCAAGTTCTGCCTGCTGCTTTGAAAATTCAGTAATACAAATAAAATCTGCTGCATTGAAAAAAAATCTGTTGCTTTGACAGCAAAACTCAGAAGTACAGAAAACTACAAGATTGAAGCTGCCAGAATGAAAAATCTGCTGTTTTGAAAACTCAGTAATACCAAAAAAATTCTGCTGCATTGGAATAAACTCTTTGCTGCTTTGACAGTAAAACTCGGCAATACAAAACACCACTTTGTAGAAACCCAATTTCATTCCCATGAATTTGAACCTCAAAACTATTATCTTTGACAGTAACCAGCCGCTCAAACCTGGCAACAGGGCAATCCCATTCCCACCTGCTAATTTTAATAAAGCTAGATAACTTGGCCAATCTACGAAACTCCTAGAGTCATAGCTAATTTAATGGCCAAATTTTTGGTTCAATGGTCACTTTACAGAAACCAGAAAGTAAAAGAACATGTCAAAATTAAAATACGACCACTTTAACTTTGTAGAAACCCAATTTTAAAAAAAAAAATTTAAAACCCTAGGTTTCAAACATTAAATCTACCTAGAATAAGAGGAAAAGAGCAGATGAAAGTAAAAGAAAAATCAAAATTTCATGCTTAGAACATCTAAAGTAGCTTACCAAGTAAAGAGAAATCCGAACGGATTCAAGCCAAAATGTTCCCGAACACGAATCTGTGGTTCTCCTTCTTCCAGAATCCGTGGGTCTCCTTCCTCTGTGTTCTTGCACAAACAAAACCCAGTCGATTCCCGGTTTAGAATGGATGAGCAAGCGTGAGAGAGAGAGTGTGGGAGAGGAGTGTTTGATCTGATTTCTTGTTAAATTCTTGGACAAAACGTGATAGAGTAACGGAATATTTAGAGGTGGGCTACGGAGCATAGAAGAAATTGGATAAAGCGTCAAAAACGAAATTACGAGTAGGCAAGTCAAATTAGAGGCAAACCACAGGTAAGTAAAGGATAATTATCCCAGAATTTAATTAATTTTTTTTATTTTTTTTTTTATGTAGGCATGATTCGAAATTAAGTAAAGCTACATTCATAAACTTTTTTATAACATTTTTATAAAGTACAAACTATTGATGTAGCAAATTCTTACTAATTCTCATTTAAACTCATAACTGATATCATAATAAATGCATACTCAGTTTTCACATAAAAATTAGTCTCACTAATTAAATTTTTAATAGAACCCACTATTCATATGTGTGGAGAGAAAGTACACATTTATTATACTTCTAATTTATTCTTTACTTTTCTCCTTTTTTTTTCCTAATAAGCTTATAGCTTAACCCAAGCTTTTCTAGTTCTATTAATTGAAAGAGTTGTAAAAGTTGACATAATGTTATATATATATATATATATATATATTTTTTTTTTTTTTATAGGACATACTGTTCTATAATTTTATTTGAACCTATATGGATTTTCCTAACTTTGAATGCATATGAATTTTGCTAAAAGTTTTTTGTTTTTTGCCTTATACCATGTCTTTTGAATTTTGCTTATTTTCAGTAGCCTATCTATATAATTTTTATAAAAAATAATTTATTTTAATTTTAAAAAAATGCGGAGACAAAAAAAAAAAAAGCAAATAATATTTAAGCAAAGTTCAAACGCACACTCTGCGTTTCTTTTATTTTAATTTTCCTTATTTCTTTTTGGTGTTTGGGGGGGGGGGGGGGGGGCGGGGGGAGGAGGGTTTGTTTTTAGTTATTATAATAACTAGCTTGTAATAAAAAAAAATTATAAGGTTTTAATCTATGACATTCACTCTCGATGATAGCTTTTTAGTGTAATATATTTGTATATGCACAAATATTTTTAAGAATAACTATGAACCTATAGTTATATATGAAATGTTTTTTACATAGATTAATGTTACTTTATTTTTATTTCTTGTGCGTGAAAGAATCTACTGGCATGGTAGAATATTAAGAGTCTTGGTGGCGCGTGAGAGCTCAAGTGGACATAGTTTTGGCGGCATTGAGTAGATTGGAGCAATATATTTATGATGGTGGTAGTAGCGAGCAATATATTTCAAAGGGAGTTAATGATATGGTGGCAATATCGTGCTTTAAACGACAATTAAGGGATACCAGAGAGTTGATTGTGATAGTGGTATATAACAGGAGGCTAGTGATGTCAAGGAAGGGAGAGGCTTCTTTTGAACAAATCGGAAGATTAGAGTTGTAGCTTTGATAGCGTGTTAAAACTCTAAAACAGAGAGAGAGAGAGAGAGAGAGAGCCTATATATACTAAACATTAATTATTAACTATGATTGGACTTGGGTCTTGACTTGAATTAAATTTGATATCTTTAAGTTTAATAGTAACTGTCACATACAAATTTGATGACCTAAATTCAATAGCAACTTTGAGATAAGGCTCGAATATTCGAATTCTTGTACTCTATTATCCAAATGGATGACAGTGCATAACAATTACGTGATATCCTATTGAACAAAATATACTAATAGCTAATATATGACTAGTATAAAGCATTTCATGATTTTACGATAATAATATTATATTCACAATATTTTTATAATAATTTTACTACAAATTATAAATAATAAATTATTATTGGTTCTAATCTAACATTTTTATCTATTTATAGCCGTTTAGGTAAAATTACTATAAAAACATTATGAACATAGCATTATTAGTTATTCATTTAATAATAACCAAAACTCTTGAAGTCAAGATTGGCGGATTATACAGATGCAGTAATAATGTAGTTCCCGCCACAAACCATAGTGAAGAGGAGGTGGAAAATCTAGAAGATGGATATGGGAGAGAAAAATGAGTAAAGATATGTGGGTAAAGTGGACATTTAAATAGGGGCATCAACCTTTTAAGCATGTTGGATGCCTCCTTTGTAGGGAGCCTAACTTTCAACGCTAAGGTGTTAGACAAAAATACAATTTATACTCTACGGAAGTAGAGACTTATTAGGTCAACAGTCACTTCGACTTCCCCCTTAGTCCTAGTACCTTTTCTCCTGTGAGTGCTGTTGGTTGGATAAAAAAAAAAAACATTATTTTTAGGGGCAAACACATGGGATGGTATTAACCCCTTTTTATATATCTTTTTTATATTACATTATCCATCATGCTCGTACTGTCTTAGAACATGACAATGGTTTCTCTCTTTTTTTATTCTATTTTACCATCTTAAAAAATTACTTTATCAATCATACTATACTATTTTACAATACTCTAACCTCTTAACTTTTATTTTCCTATACAATACATTAAAATAATATATTTATACAATAAAATATATTTATGTCTCTCTAATTTTTGTCTCTCTCTCTCTCTCTCCCTCACCACCGTGAAGATCCAAAACCCCAAAACAGTTTATCAAAAAAAAAAAAAAAAACCCAACATAGAAACTCATCCCAAACCCCAAGCAAACCCACAACCACTGACCCAGTCTTCAAGCCGCCGCTGCCGCCATCCCCTACTTCTGCCGTCGCCCGACGCTGTCTCAGTACCTGCATTGTCGCCAATGAAGAAGCATTTCGACAAGTTAGTAAAATCCGGGAGTTGTTTAAGTTCACTGTGATTAAGGTATTGAATGACATCGAATTCGTCATTGTATTGAGATGGGTAGCGGTGTTCCGGGGAGAGGCGGTAGTTGATGGAGATAACAACGGCGGGGAGTTTACGAGCGAAGCAGCAACAGACAGCGTCGTATGCGAAGGATCTGTTCTCACCAACTCTTCCTCCTCATCATCCTCATCTTCACCAAAATCCACTACCAAACAAACCCAACAAACACCGAAACCCACCATCAAACCCATCGGAACAAATCCCCCAACCCATCGGAAAAAATCACGACCACCGGACCTGAATCCAACCACCCAAACGCCAACCCAAACACACCCAAATGCCACCCAAATTCGAACCAAACGCCTAAAACCCATGAACAAACCCACGCCGGAAACCCATGAACAAACTCACGACCTCCACCACAGAAGCTGATCGAGCCGCCACGTCGTTGCCTCCATGCCGTTGAAGAAAAGAGAGCAGAAAGAAAGAGAGAGAAAGATAATGAAAATTATGAAATAATGAGAGAGGAGAGAGAAGAATAAACCGATTAAAAAATAATTTTTGTTTTTACCATTGAGCTACCGTGCTATTCTAAATGTAGAATCACATTGTAGCACAATTGTATTTTTTTTTTTTTTTTTTACAATAGTTACATTTTACAACATCTAATGGAGTAGGTGTTTTGGGCTGAATGGTAAAATAAGCTTAAATTTGGCATTTAGTCTTTCCATTGTTGATGCTCTTACAAACTGCAAAGTACAAACTTAAAGGATTTATATTTTTCACTTTTTTAAATTATTAATTTAATCATTTAATTAATATTCCAATACTTTTATTTGTTTATTTCTTTGTGTTGCATCCTCTTCTCTCTAATTATGTATGCATAAGAAAGTCCACTTGGGTAAATTTATATTTATCGACTTATTTGATTATAAGTTTTTTTTGGTAAAAACAAGTTCGGCTTACCCAAATAAACCAACAAATGAAAAAGTAAAAAAAAAAACTATTCCAAATTCACACTAAAACACTTGCATCAATGCTTGTATAATAGAAAAAGTACTACATTTTAGTCAATTAAATCCAAAATTCACTCATGTTAGATTATGCAAAGTTGTGTAAAAATATATGATTGTTATAGTAACTATAAAAATTTATAGTCCACTATTAATTTCACAGTTGTTTTTTTTTTTTTTTTTTTTTAATATTTTACATATCTTGTGGATAAATGAAGAAAGTAGTCAAGTAAATAGTGACTGTTGTATGTAGTAATTCTTTCGCGAACACAACAGCTCAGCAAGCAGCTAAAGCTTTAACAGCTTCAACTGAGTTAGGCTTGAAAGCCAAGGAGAGGTGTCACACTCTGTATGGGAATATAATTGAAGATGCACGCAATCAAAGTTTATCCTTACAGTTTTGTCAATTTCAGCATGTTTGCCGGGATGGTAATAAGTTGGCACATGCTCTAGCTAGAAGAGCGGTTTCATCCGCAGATTATGATGTATGGGTAGAAGATCTACCTAGTGAGTTGGAGGTTGTATTCCAATCTGATTTACCTTAATAATATTGACTTATCGTTTTCTCAAAAAAAAAGAAAAAGAAATAATGTATAAAAAAAATCAAGAAAATTTGATAATTTAATGAAATATAGTGTAAAATAAATAATCTGACGTGAGATATTTTTTTTCTTTAAGATATGTAAGTGTTTTGAAAAATAAATATGTAAAATAAAAAAATAAATTTTTATACTAAAGTAGATAAAAAAATTTGCACGAACATTTAAATAGAATAATTGTCATTATCAAAAAAAAAAAAAAAAGAATAATTGTCTAATTATCTGAATGCAGATAAAAGATGGGTCTAAAAAACTAGTAATTTTCGAAGAGATGCTTTAAACGTACTGATCCTGTTTTCGACGCTGCTTCTTTTTTTTCTTTTTTGGGCATCCTCAATGGAGGAGGATATTAGAATTTAGAACCTACGAGAGTATCTTATAGTTTTTTTTTATTTGCTAATTTGCTACCCAGCTCAGCTCAGGTGGATGGGGCAGCCCTTTTAACTTTTTATTTATTTATTTATTCCGGACTGTAAACCATATAGACAAGTAAGTAGTAGCTTCTCAAAATTTGGCCCAGTGGGCTTTTTTTTGCTTAGCCATCTCAGTTTTGCCACTGGTCCAGGTACATTACTGGCTCCGAGTTATTTTTTTTTTGATAGGAAATACTGAATATTACTAATAAATCAAGAGTGAGAAACTACAGACATGTCATGAACACACGCGTGCTCTAAAAGGCTAGGACATTCCTCTAGCCAAACTACATAGTTCTCAAGCTCTTTAGCATACTGTGCTAACAAGTGAGCAGGGACATTTCCCTGTCTTTTAACATGAGAGAAAGAAAAACACCTAAAGCTTGTGGCAATTTCCAGAGTTTCTTCCAGTACATTTTGGATGGAGGAAGGCGTATCCCCTGCCCCTTGGAGAGCCTTGCAGATGATCAACGAGTCGCCTTCAAACACCGCTTCCCTAATACCCACGTCCCTTGCAAAAGAGACCCCGGCCTCCATTGCTTTTGCTTCGATCTCTACAGCCCCTAACGGTGTATTTACAATCTTGCTTAAGGCAGCAACTACCTCTCCAGCTTCATCTCTGATCACCACACCGATTCCCGCTTTCTTCCTCTGTTTGAAAACTGCACCGTCAACATTCACTTTGTATCTTCCCATGTCAGGTGGCTTCCATATTGTTGGCAGACCCCCACCTGAAATAACTCTCTGTCTAACTTTGTTTGCGGCGCGGTACTCCTCCACAAGATTCAGGGCGGATTTCAAGATCGCACGCCCCGGTTTGCCCAGGCCTCCCATTCTTCTTTCATTTCGATCTTTCCATATTCCCCAGCAGACCGAAATGGTCTTCTCCGTCAGTCCGGGCTGAGTTGTTTCCCATTTTTGCAGACACTGTATGATATCTAAGAAAGTCCAAGATTGGTCGATGACGAATGGGAGAACAAGCTTGCTGGATTCCCAAGTCTCACGGGCGTGCTTGCAGAACCATAACAGGTGGCACGTTGTTTCCTTAGGTTGCCCACACAAGACACAAGAATCATCCTCGGTAATTCTCCTTCGAATAAGGTTGTCCTTGGTACCAAGAATATTCCTTCCAGCTTTCCATGCAAAGTGCCGTAGCTTGTGAGGGAGTTTCAGCTGCCAGATGCAACTCCACACTCGTTTGCGCATTTGGCCGTTTGAGCAATCTCCCCTGCTTTGTTCAAACCTTTCCTCATAGGCTAATGCGTAAGCCGATTTTACCGAAAATTTTCCAGACTTGTTGGCAGCCCAAACCAGCCTGTCTCGTCGACCATTCAAGCTTAACGGAATACCCAAAATAGCTGAAGCATCCTCGGCATTAAAGCATTGTTTGACCAACCCCACATCCCACTCAAATGCCTCTCTGTTTATGAGGTCCTTTACCAGAGCAACCTGTGAATTCGGCTTTTCTGGAGTAACCACCATGTAAGTGTTCGGCCTTGGCACCCATTTGTCGCACCATACTCTAATGTTTCCTCCATCACCCACCTGCCATCTACTACCATTTCGCACCACCCCTTGTGCCGCCATAAGGCTCCTCCATGCATAGGACGGGTTTCTTCCTAAGTCTGCATCCACAAAACTGCCATGAGGAAAATATTTAGCTCTAAAAACTCGGCTGAACAGAGAGGAGGTGTTTGTTTGCAGCCTCCATCCCTGCTTCGCTAAGAGAGCTAGATTGAAGAGTTTTAAATCACGAAAACCCAACCCCCCTCTGTCTTTTGGCATGCACAACTTCTCCCAACTTAACCAAGCCAATTTCCTCTCCTTATTCGCTTGGCCCCACCAAAATTGTCTAGTCATTCCGGCTAATTCATCGCATAGATTGTTTGGTAGGAGAAAACAGCTCATGGTGTAAGACGGTACCGCTTGTGCGACTGCCTTGATCAAGATTTCTTTGCCAGCACCAGTTAATAATTTTTCCTTCCAGCCAGACACTTTGTTCGCCACTCTCTGTTTCAAGTGAGCAAAAGTATTGGACTTGGATCTTCCAACCAGAGAGGGTAAACCGAGGTAGGTTTCATGGGGTTTGATCACCTGGGCACCGAACATGGTTTTCACATCTTCTCTAATCCCATCATTCGTGTTGGGGCTGAAAAATAATGAAGTCTTGTTTCTATTTAGCTGCTGGCCCGAAGAGACTTCGTATACTTGTAGCAACCGCTGAATCTCAGAAGCATCCTCCCTTGTTGCCCTCCCAAAAATAATACTGTCATCGGCGAAAAAAAGGTGTGAAATTTTCGGTCCCTTTGCTGAGGCAGCCACCCCTTTGAGCTTTTTCAGCTGAACTGCATTATGTAGGAATGCAGAAAGGCCCTCAGCACAAATGAGAAAGAGGTAAGGAGACAGTGGGTCTCCTTGCCTCAGTCCCCGGGTTGGATGAATCATACCATAAGGTTGTCCGTTGATTCTCACTGCATAGGTAACCGAAGACACACACCTCATCACTATGGAAATCCAGTCAGCATGAAACCCCAACCTTTCCATTATCTGTTGCAGGCAAACCCATTCAACTCGGTCATAGGCCTTGCTCATGTCGAGCTTTAGAGCCATTTCACCGCATTTACCCTTCTTTTTTCTACTTATGTGGGTCATCATTTCGTGGGCCACAAGCACATTATCGGTGATAAGCCTCTCTGCCACAAAAGCGCTCTGATTCTCACAAACAATCTCCTGCAAGACAAATTTCATTCTATTTGCCACCACCTTGGAAGCAAGCTTATATGCCACGTTGCATAAGCTAATGGGCCTGTAGTCAGTGACCCTTTCTGGATTCTTAGTCTTAGGGATTAGTACAATGTGAGTATCGTTAAAATGTGGTGGAGCAGTGCCAAAGTTAAGAAAGTCCAAAACAGTAGTAATGACAATAGATTTAACTGTAGGCCAAAAATGTTGGTAAAATAGGGAAGGCATACCATCGGGACCGGGCGCTTTTAAGGGGTGCATCTGCTGAAGAGCTTTCTCCACCTCCTGTGCATTAAATTTTCTAAGCAAGGAGGCATTCATCCTAGCCGTGACTTTTGTGTGAATGGCCTCAATGAGCTCCTCCTCCACTACTGGCCGCGATGAAGTAAACAGCTGTTCGTAATAGTCAAGAAAGGTTCTGCTTATTTGTTCCTCATCCTCTTGCCAAGTGTTAGCAGAATCCAGCACCTTATTAATAGAGTTTCTTTGCTGCCGGTTGGAAGCTTTTGTGTGGAAAAAGGTGGTATTCTTATCGCCAGCACTCAGCCAATTGTTTCGGGACCGTTGATGCCACATGTCCTCCTCCACAAACAGCCACTTGTTCAACTCCATCTTCATGGTATGAATATCCTCCAAATTCGATCCACCACCCTTCATATTTTCCAGCCACTGAAGCTTCTTTTGCAACTCGGAAATTTGTTTGCCAACATGGCCAAAAGAGTTCTTATTCCACTCGGCCAGTGAAGCACGACACTCCTCCAAGCAATGATGAAGCGGCCATTCTGTCCCCCCAATTCTTCCTCTTTCCCAAGCATCAGAAACCACCACAGAGCATCTATCATCTCTCAGCCACATCGACTCGAATCTAAATAGCTTTGTCCTCTTTTTTGTCCGTCTGGTTGGTTTTGCATTCTTGAGAATCAGCATGCTGTGGTCGGACACAGAGTTTGCCACATGAAACAGTTTATTTGTAGGGAACATCACTGTCCATTCAGTTGAAACAAAGGCTCTGTCCAAGCGTTCCCGGACCCACCCCTTTGTGCCAAGTCTACGACTCCATGTGAAGTCCGACCCATAGTATCCCAAGTCACGTAATTCGCAGCTATTAATGGTGTCCCGAAACAACTTCATCTGACCCTCAGGTCTTGCATTACCCCCCTCTTTCTCATTGGCGTGAAGAAGTTCATTGAAATCTCCCATGATCACCCAAGGGAGGTCACATTTTTTACTGAGGTTCCTAATCAGGTTCCACGACTCCTCCCGTTTACATGTCTCCGGGTTTCCATAAAATCCGGTAAACCTCCATCTTTTCCTGCCACCCCCCTCGACAACTATCACATCCATGTGCCTCTGTGAGTAGGACAGAGGTTCCACCTGTAGTGTGTTCTTCCAAAGTAAAGCTAAACCACCCCTACGGTTTTGACTTGGCACCACCAGGCCATGTTGTCTCTCAATCTTCCTTTTGATTCCCTCCATTTCCGTTAACTTAAATTTAGTCTCCATTAGAAAGACTAAATTGGGATCTTCCTCCTTGACAATTTTTTGGAGTGTTTTAACTGTTAGGGGGTTCCCAAGCCCCCTACAGTTCCAGGCTAAGGCACTCATTGTGCCCGGCGGGGCAGCCTCCGCCGATCCAAGAAGTTGTTTCATGACTTCTCCAAGCACCTTCACTTCCCCTTCCACTTTCATTCTCTTGCCATTCCCATTCTCTCCCTCAATCTCTAACAAAGGTGTACGACATCTTCGTTTGTTCCCTACCTCCGCTTTATCAATCTCCATATCTACGTCCCGAGGTATTATGGCTGCCATACCAGCTCTTGGATGCACCCCTGTTCCATTCTCTTTTCCTTTTGCCAACCGCTTCAAATTTGTTTTTTTCCGGCCCCTTTCCTGTGGCTTTATAAAGTTGGTGTCCTTAATTGGATTTGGGCTGACTGAAGCAAAAAAGATATGATTTTCGGATTGGGCTTGTTCAGTGAGATTTTCCTTATTCAGTTTCCCATTGGGCCCGTTTACATCAGTTAAGCCCACAACAACCTGCTGATTTGGGCCGTTACTCACATCACCAATAAGCCCATTTAACTTCACATGCGTGAGACTAGAGCTTTGCTCCCCTCTACTTTCCATCACTTCAGTCACCGTCCCTTTTTCTTTCATCAATTCGGGAAGTCCACCATGAATTCCTGCGTCAATCTCTGCAAGCTTCTTTTCGAAATCCTCTGCCAGCGCCAAAACCGGCTTTACCTGCTCAACACAGCTCTCAAGCTTCCTCGTGATCTCCACTTCATCCGTGTTGACGTAGGTAAGATCAGACGTACCTACCCGCAGTCCACTAGCCCCCTGCCACCTCTGCGTAGACGTCTTTGGAAAGCTCGCCGGCCTGTCAGCAGTCTTGTCAACGTCTCCACCACCCCTACGCTCGCCGTAACTCACCGCCTCACTCCGCTGAGGTTTCTGGGTCCTTTCCGGTATGGCCCTCAGCCACGCACCGAATTGTTTTTCCTCCGTCTTCAGTGACTCCTTACTCCTTATCCACTGTAAGCATTCCTTCTCATCGTGGTCCATCATGCCACACCAATAGCAAAATATGGGGAGACGTTCATATTTGAAATCAACCCATATCGGTTCTGCAGTACCCAAACGTATCTTCCTGCCTCGGCATAACGGTTCTGTGGATTTTACCGATACGCGGATGCGCAGACAACCTCCCAAGCAAAAACCTTTGTCATCCACCTCCATTTTCTCCACTGCCCATAGCGTTTCCCCGATTCTCATTCCTATTTCTTTTGTCTGGCTCATCGTGGGCAGTCCGTGAACTTGAATCCAAAACGATACCCTGTCAAGAGCCACCTTCCGAGCCGATTCCCCCGTTTGAAGCCTGTGAAGAGTGAGCAGATACTTGTCATACGACCAGGGACCTAGCATTAATACTCTGTCAAGATCGTCCCTCGTCTTAAAAAGAAACAAAGCTCTGTTCTCTCCCAGATCACAGACCTCAAAAGTTTCCTTTGTTTTCCATGCTATTTTCAAGACCCTCGCCATAGACTCCAAATTTACCCATCTTTTTGTGTAGAACTTCCCAACGAGGATCGGTCCGGCCTCTACATCCGAGGTTTGTATCTCAACTTCAGCACTTTCCTTTGCTGACAAACGTAACCCAGCGCATCTATTCGTAATCTCATCCATGTCTCCTTAGAAGCTTCTACCGTACCGGAGAAAAAGTTTGCACCAGGCAAAAGGTTTTTCACCTCTAGGTTTCCAGAGAGACCTAGAGAGAAGAGGGAAAATGTTCTCTTTCTTTATTCAAATCAAAAAACACCACTGGCTCCGAGTTATATAAACATCCGAGGTGTATAAGGTTTTGCAAGGTTTTATTTGCACTTTTGGAAGGGATCCAAACTTGACCAATTTATTGACCAAGGTTTTATATTGCGTTCGTCTTGCTGTTCTTTTAATACAACTCATAAACCACTAAAAAATTAACTCATAAACTACACCCGAATTAAACCTATGATATGACCACCACATACCATGATAGTTATTCGAGTGAGCAAGAGTTGGATTTTAAGTCTCCATTAAGGAGTAGGTTAAGTAGAATTTTAAAAAAACCGTGATATCCCTTCCTGGCCACATTTATTTATGAAGCATGAGTCTGCAACTTGATCCAAAAACAATTGGTTAATAATGTTTCTTATAGGTCTTTAAATATATATATATTTTTATTCAGTATGGAACTTTCTTCTATGCTATGTTGGATTGGCTGGAATTGAAGACATTTCAAAACTTTCGGGAATTCCAAAAATTTTAGTCGTTGGGTTGATTAAACTTATACAAATATATTCTCAAAAATAATATATATATATATATATATATATCTTAAAGAGAATTAATATCTGCCGCAGATAAGGATGGTGAGAAAATAGTTGATGAAGTTATTGAAGAGTTGAGAGGGAAGAGGGAAGGTGACATAATGTGAAGGTGGCAGAGAAGTCCCCGAGCTTGCTGCCAACACTGTGACTGAGTAGCCCAGCTAAAACCGCAACATATTGATACTAAGGTTAACTTTTACAATTTACACTATAACAGCCAATTCTGACCTAACTAGAAAGCAATATACAACATTCAAGTACAGCAAGTGAATCTATTAAAAAAGAGTAAAGTTTCTTACATTTGAAGTTCAGAAGAATTAACAGGCAGCTCAAAAGTTGAAGAACCAATATCAGCCTTGCATAGTTACATAGACAATGAAACAATCAGAGTCCTACCTATTAGTCTCCTCAATTAATTAGACTAGTCTGCCAGCTTCAATTTCAGACACCACCGCCTACGTTCCTCTTCTCAGCTATTCTTCCACCACAACTCCACTGAATACACAGTTGGTCCATTGTTTGCTAATGATGGAACATTGTGCTTACAAATATATTAATGTACTTGCTAATACACACACACAACTGTACATTGTACACATGTATTTCATATAAGGAGGATCTAAAATTTACAAAATTTGTCTCCAAACTGTTTTCGGAGGAATCTTATTCAACCCACTACCTGACATTTTATATAATTTTATATAACTATCTATGTATGCTTGTGATCAAATGAAAATTAAGTCATCTAAACTGGTTAGATTATTAATTATTTCATGTGATTAAAAGCACACGTAGATGGTTATTTTGATAATCATGTAATGAACTTGAAGAATATTCCTCCTAATGCAGTTTGGACAAAAATTCTTTTAATTTAGATTAGAAAGGCATGAAACACAGATACTTCCTGAACTTTTTCTTTCTGACAACAGCAGCCGTGTTTTCTTGATCTGCAGCTACTATTTGGCTACTGAATGGTGGGGTCAGATTGTGAGAATTTGATGATGAACCTTCATTCCTGAGGTTTGGCTTCGGAATTTTGCTTCCTTGATCGATGGTGCACAGCTGATTCGGGTGTAGAACTATCAGTTTTGAGGATTTCTGAAGGTGTCAACATTTTTTCTCTATTAAGAGATCCTGCAGAGCAAACATAAATTACATTAATTGATGTATATTATTATAGAGAAACAACAGTAGCAATTGATACTAGAAGGATTCCCTGCTTACAGCAATAAAAGAAAGTGTAACAAAAGCTCAGATATTAGTATGGGCATCAAATTTGATGAGAGTGCTATAATTAATAATTGAACAGGAGAAATTCAGAACTCAGTAGAAGATGGTTGAACTGCAACAGATTACAGACATACTGGGAATCTAAAGGAAAGTAACTAGTGCAATTTAAAATCCTAATCTCACTAAAAATGCATCCGGTCTCACTTGACAGCCTAAGGGCTGAACAATAAGATATTGCTAACGTATTTACCGTAGAATGATAACACATGAAGAAACAATTGTCACAATGAAATCTATAACAAACAGCTCAAACGGGGCTCACACATCCAGTGGGTCTTGAACTCATGATCTCACCCTCTAACAGTAACAACTGGAGGAGCTGTCATCTAATCTATAGCTCATTGGTGAATGGACTTAGAAATTCATAGTTGTGGTGAATAAAAATTTGTACTTTGCCAAGGACAAAAATGCTAAACTTCAGCTGTAACATAATACTATTTTATTAATTCCAAATAAGTTTCTTAAATCAAATAGTAATCACATTGGACTGGAATGGGAATATCGTTGTTGCACATCAAACAATAATCTTTTTATTGTACATCAAACTATAATCTAAAATGCTTTTAAGCATGTTAGATGCCTCCTTTGTAGGGAGCCTGACTTTCAACGCTAAGGTGTTAGACAAAATACAATTTATACTCTACGGAAGTAGGGACTTATTAGGTCAACAATCACTTCAACTTATTCCCCCTAGGTCCTTGTACCTTTTCTTCTGTGAGTGCTGTTAGTTGGGAAAAATACATTATTTTTAGGGGCAAACACATGGGATGGTATAACCCGTTTTTATATATCTATTTATATTACATTATCCATAATGCTTGTTGGGTCACAATTTTCGGCCCAAGACCAAAAAAGAATTGGATGATGGTTTAATGAGCCCCATACAATAAATTTGTAAAGAATAAGATAAAAAGTTGGACTTCAGTGGATTTTAATAATGGCTATTATGGGTTTAAAAGAGGAACAAATAGATAATACATATAAGAATGAATGAAAACTTCATCTGAGTAGGCAGATTATGATACAAACCAATAATACTAATTATCTACCTAGTTATGAATGTTGCAGTAATCTTTTTCTATTTTTTTCGATTCCCTTCTCATGGGAGATCTTTCACATTATATAGTTCATTCCTCTCCATCTTAATCCTACACTTGTCTATCATCTAAGCCTTAACTTGAGTATATGTCCCAAAAGGCATCTTCTCTAGCTTTCTGTGAGTTGTAGTGTTTGGGTTTTCACTGTTCAGGGGTTTTATCCACATAAATGCAGCCAGAAAAGTAGCTGTAGTGCATTTAATGCGAATGTAGCAATTTTTCCCTTAGATATTTCTGGGTTCTTATCTCTTCTGTATAAGCATGAGGATCATCCTTATCGTGGAAATCTCCCGGAATGTCACCTAGATTGATGAAATACAGAGCCAATCAGTATTTAATCATATTTGAGAATGAGCTTCTTCTCGGACCATCTTCCTCCATTCTATCCTAATATAATTTTGAACTTGAGGCTTCTCTTAATTACTTACCCCTCCTTAAACACACCATATCCCCAGATAAGGCCCAATGCCCAATATACAATGATGGGCTTTTACCCCACACTTGTACTCTCTTACAAACTATGAAGTACAAACTTAAGGGTTGATATTTTTCACCTTTTTTTTAATTATTAATTTAATCATTTAATTAACATTCTTAACACTTTTATTTCTTTCTTTTCTTTGTGTTGCATCCTCTTCTCTCTAATTATGTATGCATAAAAAAAAAGTCTGCTAGAGTAAATTTTAATTTATTGACTTATTTGATTATAAATGTTTTTTTTGGTAAAAACAAGTTCTGCTTATCCAAATAAATCAAAAAATGAAAAAGTAAAAAAAAAAAAAAAGAACTATTTCAAACACACTAATTAAGAGTACTCGCATCAATACTTTTATAATAGAAAAAGTATCACATTTTAATAAACTAAATCCAAAATCCATTGGTCATGTAAAGTTGTGTAAAAATACATGATTGTTATAGTAACAGTATAAATTAACATGACTCTATTAATTTTGCAGTTAGTTTTTTATTTTTATTTTATGTATCTGAGGATAAATGAAGAGAGTAGTCAAATAGATAATGATTGTTGCATGAAAAAAGATAAATAAATAAAAAATCAAGAAAATTTGATATTTTAATAAAATATAGTGTAAAATAGATAATCTTATTTGAGATGTTTTGAAAAATAAATATATAAAATAGAAAAAGATAATCAAAGTAGATAAAAAATTCCGTAGAAGCTTATGCTAATACTCAAAGAAAGCATAGAGCATTTAAACAGATGAATGCATATAAAGGATGGGTCTAAAAACTAATTTTCAAAGAGATGCTTCAAATGTATTGATCCGGTTTTCGATGCGGCTTCTTTTTTTTCTTTTTTGAGCATCCTCAATGGAGGAGGATATTAGAATTTAGAATCTACAAGAGTGTCTTGTTTTTTCTAATTGCTAATTTGCTACGCAGCTCAGCTCAGTTGGGTGGCGCCGCCCTTTTAACAATTTTATATTTTTATTTTCGGACTGTTCTGTAAACCGTATAGACTAGTGAGTAGTAGCGTCAAAATTTGGCCCAGTGGGCTTCTTTTTGCTTAGCCATCTCAGTTCTTCCACTGGTCAAGGTACATTACAGGCTCCGAGTTATATAAACATCCGATGTGTATAAGGATTTGCAAGGTTTTATTTGGACTTTGTGGAAAGGGTCCTAACGTGACCAATTTATGGACTAAGGTTTTATACTGTGACGTGAATAACCCTAACATATTTAGAAGTACCCCACAGCATGTTGAGTTTAGGCTTAAGCGGGCAAAGTCGATGACCACACGTGTAAAAATTTCCGTTTTATTAACCCAAAAAAAAAAAAAAAAAACAACAACAACAACAACAAACAAGCAAACTCATAAGTCATAACCACTAATCACAAACCACACCGAATTAAAACCGTGACCACATTTATTTATGAAGCAAGAATATGCAACTTGATCTAAAAACAATTGGTTAATAATGTTTCTTATAGATTATCAAAAAAAAAAAAAATAATAATAATGTTTCTTATAGGTCTTTAAATATATATATATATATATATTTACAGAGTTTTAATCTATGACGTCCAATTCTAGTGATAACGCTTTATTAGGGGTGGCAAAGTAAGCTCAAACCCATTTGCCCACCCAAACTTACCCACTCTAATTAAACCCAAACCCACCCAATTATTAGTTGGGTTAAATGGGCATCAACCCAATTAGGCCAAATAATTATTAGGTTTTAACTAAAAACCCATTGAACCCCATTTAACCCAAAAACAATATTACCAAATTCAACTCAGCCCATCTCACCAAAAAAAAAAAAAAAAAAAAAAACCCAGCAATCAGACCTAGAAGGCTTTCACGAGGGATTTCATTTTCCCTCATTTTCTCAGAACTTGATGATGCCAACGTCGACGACGGCGATGACGACGGAAAACATATCGGCGACGTTGAGTCACGGAGGGAGCTTTATTCAGTACAATATCTTCGAAGTCACCGCTAAGTATAAGCCTCCCATTCTGCCGATCGTCAAAGGCGCTTACGGCATCGTTTGGTCTCTATTTCTCTGTCTCTCTTTCTTTGTTTGATTTCTTCAATTTCATTTTTTTGTTTTTTTGAATCGGAGAATTTTTGGTTCAGCTCGGCTTTGAATTCGGAGACGAATGAGCATGTGGCGTTGAAGAAGATTGCGAATGTGTTCGATAACAAGATCGATGCGAAGAGGACTCTACATGAGATCAAGCTGTTTATAGTTGTTGATTCAGATTTTCTGAACTATTGGCGTTTAGAGTTGTTGTTTGGTTGCATTGTGCAGCTTGTGCTCCACATTATCTTTGAACTTTTGGCCTCTTGATTTCCTGTTTGGTTGCCGAGAAAGCTGAGGTAAAATAGAATTTATAATTATTTTTATTTTTATAATATTGTTGTGTTAGGGTTTTCACTTTAATGGTATTTTTGTAATTTTGATAATTGGGTAATTGGGTAAGTTGGGGTTTACCCATAATAATTGGGTTGTGTTAGATTTGGGTTAGAAACAATTAGTTAAATGGGTTTTATTGGGCAAATGGGTTTTATATACCCAACCCAATTATACCCACCCCAAACCCACCCATTTGCCACCCATACTCTTTATTATCAAACCAAGACACTAATTAGTTTTTGGTGTAGGCGGGGATTGAACCTCAGATCTCTTATACAACTATCAGAGATTTTACCAATTGAGTTAACTGGAACTCACAATATATTTTATTATTCAGTATGGAGCTTTCTTCTTTCTCCAAAAAAAAAAAAAAGTATGGAGCTTTCTTTTATGCTATGAATTGAAGACATTTCAAAACTTACGAGAATTTCAAAAATTTTTGTTTTTGGGTTGATTAGTAAACTTGTAAAAATATCTTCTCCAAAAAATAAAAAACTGAAGAGAATTAGTATCTACCGCAGATTAGGGCATTGAGCGGGAATTGATGAAAATTACAAGTTTACAACCTCCTATAATATTTCTTAATAGAGTAAGACTTAGGTACAGTACTTAGATGCTGTTTCTTAAATTCCCTTCTTAAGATTATGCTATGTGGATTTTTTTTTTTTTTTCATGAAATGGAAGTGTATGTTTTAGTTAAGCAGCCATATGACTAAATCTTAAGAAATGAATCTAAGGAACATCCCCTAAAGTATTGTATCTAAATTTTGTCCCTCTCAATAATGTTGTTTGTTAAGCTTCACATTCTTGAATGTAACTCGTTAGATAGCTTGAATTTATATATATATATATATATATATATATATTTTGCTGAATATCGGATAGCTTGAAATTGACCCGGTGAATTGTTACTCGAGAGTCGAGGAATTGTGGACATATTGAACACTAGGAGGTTATGGGACAATTTGAGGAGCCAGAAAGTTTGACACGTGGAGATAATAATGGTTAGTAAATAGTGGATGATGTTTTCGAAGAGTAAGAGAGAAGAGGGAAGGTGAATTAAGAGGGGTGGCAAATTTTGATTTGTATCTCTATTATTATTTAAGAGGTTTCTTTTATTTGGGATTTTTATTTTTTTTTGTTCAAAAATGCTCTCACACCCATATGTTTATACAGAGATAAAACTAAAGGACAATTCAGTAAAAATACCACTTTAACTTCTACTAAAACATTGTCTAAAAAATAGGGTCCCTCTCCTATTGATTCATTTATCAATTTATAAATTAGATTCTCAAAATAAAAAATATATATAAAAAATAAAGACAATTTTTTTTTTTTGGTTATAAAATAGAACCATTAAGCCCAACGTTTTATATTCTCAAAAAAAAAAAAAAAAAAACTCATTACACGTGCAGAGAGCATGTGATAAGTCTAGTAAACTATAATGTAAGAGTCATCACTGACTTGCAATTTTCATCCAATCTGGGAGGACAGCAAAATGTGGGCCCAATGGAATTTGTATATATGTTTTACTTTTCTCCCTTTAGCACTTCCTTTCTTTCTCTTATTTTCCCTCCCTTTCCCCCTCTTTCCAAACACAACGTTAAGAGAAATCTCAATCTTGAGAATCAAAAGTTTTATCAAGCAAACAATCTTTTAGATAATTCTTTGAGTCTTCATTGAATAATTACGCAAAATTTTTTATTTATTATTTATAATAAGAAATACTGACATATTAAATATGTTATCCAAGCTTCCCAATTGGGATTCAAAAATAAAAATGCTGCCTTTGCAGCTCAAACTCGCCCTCCCCTTGCTCCTCCAAGTAATTAGTGCAAAAGGAGGTTCGAACTCCTCCAAATAGTGTGGTAATGCGCACATAAATACATAATCTTGTTATAACCCGGAAAAGATGGAAATGAGAAAAAAAAAAAAATTAGTATTCATATTACATATGTATAATTTTATATGTATATATCTTTCAAATATGTTCAAGTTTTGGGTCGCCATCCACTGACTTGAGTACCTGACAATATATTAACACAAACTGTTCTGTATGTTTTTTTTTTTTGTTCCTAAATAACTGTTCTGTATGTTAACTGCTGAGCAAATATTCAATTCCATTGGCAATTTGAGCCCGGAAGCCAACAGCTCAGGCCATCCCCATTGCATTAGTGGCAGCCAATACAAATATCACGCCCTAATGTCTATGAATATGTTCACCAGTACATACTAAACATTATGTTAACTAGTACATGCTAAATATTATGTTAACCAGTACACACGAAACATACACCAGTCACTAATCAATGTTGTCCAGGATTATTTAAAAATAAGTATATTGGTTTATTTTCATCTTAAAATAGAATATATACAGTTTTTAAAGCATTACATTTTTCAGAAGGCAACTTTTACATGATAAACAAAGATGACGATAACCAACTGTGACCTAGAGAGAGCAAAATACAACATTCTAGTACAGCAAGTGAATCTATCAAAAAAACAGTACAGCTAGAGAGTTTCTAAAATTTGAAGTTCATAAGAATTAATAGGCAGCTCGCAAGCTGAACCTCCGTCGCCCTTTACATAAGTAGTTACACAAACAATGAAACAATCAGAGTCCTACCTATTATGTTCCTCAATTAATTAGACTAGTACTCTGGCTGCCTCAATTTCACACACCTTATCAGCTATTCAGCCACAACCCCACTGAATTACATAGTTTGGTCCATGATTTGCTGATGTAGACACTTAGTGCTTACAAATATATTAATGTAGTTGCTTATACAGCTTACTTACACCACACATTACTGTACATATGAAATATTAGGAGGATCTAAACTTTACAAAATTTGTCTCCAAACTGCTTTTGGAAGAATCTTCGTCAACTGTGTGACAATTTCTATGACTATCCATGTATGCTTGTGATCGTATGAACTAAACTGGTTAGATTATTAACTGCTTCATGTGATTAAAAGCAGAGTAGATGGTTATTTCTATCATCACTTAGTTGACTCGAAGAACATTCCTCCAATGCAGTTTGGACGAAAAATTCTGTTAATTTAGAATGACATGAAACACAACAGATACTTCCAACACTTTTTCTTTCTGACAACAGGAGCCATTTTTTCTTTATCTGCAGCTAAACATTTATGGCCGCTGAATGGAGGGGTCACATTGTGAGTATTTGATGATGGATCTTCATTCCCGAAGTTTGGCTTCTGAATTCTGTTCACTTGACAGAACACAGCTGATTCGGGTGTGGAAGAATCAGTCTTGAGAATTGCTGAAGGTCCTGCAGGGCAAACATAAAGTAAATTAATTGACGTATATTATTATAGAGAAACAACAGTAGCAATTGACAGTAGAAGGATTGCCTGTTTACAGCAATAAAAGAAAGTGTAACAAAAGCACAGATGTTAGTCCGGGAGTCGAATTTGACGAGAATGCTATAAGAATTGAACAGGAGAAATTCAGAACTCAGTAGAAGACGGTTTGAACAGCAACAGATCACAGACCTACTAGGCATCTAAAAGAAAAGTAATTGATGCAATTTAAAATCCTAATCTCGCTAAAAACACATCTGGTCTTACTTGACAGCCTAATGGTTGAATAAGATATTACTAACATATTTACAGCAGAATGATAACACACCAAGAAACAATTGTCACAATGAAATCTATAACAAATAGCACAAATAGGGCTTACAAAGCTTTTATTTATTTATTTTTCAATTAGTAATTACACTCATCCAGTGGATCTTGAACTCATGACCACACCCTCTATCTTACTCTTACAATTGGAGGAGTTGTCATCTAAGCTAGAGCTTATTGGTGAATGTACTTAGGAAGCCTTGTTGTTGTGAATAAAAATTTGAACTTAGCTAAGGACCAAAATACTAAACCTCAGCTGTAGCATGATACTATATTATGAATTCTAAAAAAATTTCTTAAATCAAATCATAATCCCACTGGACTGGATGGGAATATCATTGGTGCACATCAAGCAATAATCTTAAATTAAGCAATTATGCCAGATATTGAACAGCAATGTTTCACTGAAATCAAAACCCATAAATCTTTAAGCCATGTGGCTGCTCAGCTTAAACTCAGTTGTAGCATGAACATGATACTATAATACTAATCCTTGGCTGTAGAATGATACTATATTATGAATTCCAAATAAATTTCTTAAATCAAATCCTAATCCCATTGGACTGGAATGGGAATATTGTTGGTGTACATCAAACAATAATCTTAATCTAAGCAATTATGCCAGATATTGAACAGTAACATTTCACTGAAATCAACACCTATAAATCTTTAAGCCATGTGGCTGCTTAGCATTAGCTATAGACAGCATGAAAATAACAAAGCGTGTCCTTTTTGATAAACACCATAATCACATATGTAAGAACCAGTACCTTGGATTTCCTCATGTTCAAAGGTGTTTGTGTTATTCAAGAAAGATGATAATGATACCAATAGTTCTCGTAAAAACTACAACAACAAATAAAGTGGAGCAGAAAACAGTTGAAAATGTTGACAGACCTGTAGTAGCTGGAAGCACCTTCACCTCATTTGGCTTGACAGGTGCAGAGACACTGAACTTGCAACCAGCACCATTCAGGTTATTTTCAGGCTTTAGTTCTTGCAACAATGCCAAGGAATCAAAACATTCATCAGATGACATGGTCACGCAACTCGATCCTGAACTTGAAGGGGATGCTGGATCATCAAGAAGATCCATTAATTCCAAGAAATCGCCTTCGGGAGGGTGATCTATTTCATGCAGATTTTGATGCTCTGTTAAACCCAACATGACTATGTCGTCATCCTCACTTGCCTACAAAACATAATTACACTTCAACATACAGAGATGAAACCCCTCCCCCCCTTTCTCCTCTGACCAAAAAGAAGAAATAGAAAACATAAACCACCAAACACACAGAAGCAAAAGAAGGGGTAAAATCCTAGTAATAACCAAAAGTTTAAATTCTTATAGATGAATTTTTATTGTTTTAAAGAATAAAGAATGCCTTTATGTTCATTGTTTTATTACACAGAATTGTCTTGAAACGTCTAGTAGAGAAATATCCTCATTTCATCAATACTTAGCAATTAAGAATATTTTATATGGTATAAACTTTTAGGATGTGGAAAACCCAAAGCAATATTCAGCTCTAATATTGATAACTCTGACAATTAAAATACAGAGCTTCTCCCAATTTACTAATAAGAGGATAATGCCTTTCAAGGCATTCTGAAACCGGCAAGTTTTTCCTTCCTTGTCAGTTAAGTGTTCAGCCTATTGATTGACACTGCACCACGCCAGTTTTTGCCCTTGTTCCCCTTCTCGCCTCACCCCACCTGAATGGACATCACATCTTGTCTGCAACTTGTGTTTGGCTAAGCTAAATATCCCTGACCAGAAATTTCATTGGTTTAAGTCTTAAGTAATTCAAATGCATATGCCAATGAGCTTTAGCTCAATTGGTACCCTCCCCCCTTATATGTCCTAGGTGGAGGGTGAGGTTGTGGGTTCAATACCTATTTGGTGCATCTGTAACTTACCAATCAAAAAATAAGAAAAGTATTATAATGCATTCATTATGAAAGCAAATAAGCAAACTGGAAACTGTTGAGATCCCATATAGAAGCCAATGACTCACAAGAGAACTTCAAAATGACAATTAAATATTTGCAAGGCAGCTGCTCATCAACTAGTGTCAAACAAATATATTAATATTGATGTATGCTATTAAGTAATAATAAAGCAATAAAATCAGGCCCAAGCCATCAGACATGAACGCCAGGAACATGAGGTTGACATACCTGGGGCTGGCTTGAGGAACTTTGTCCAATACTATTGTTAGTATTTGGAACAATTGATTGTGAAGGGTGAATGTGGTTTTCACTTGCAGTATCAGTGCTACCCAGTTCTGACTGTTTTACATGGTTTTGGTTCTGCTCACCATCAGAAAAGATTATGCACAATGTGCTGGTTTCCTGCACATAATCACCAAACCAGCAGTTGACCGGTGTTGATAACAAAAAGAGAAGATATTATCTGAGGTAACAAGAATATAGTGCTAACAAATTCCATAGACTACCTTCACGTTGCTGCCTTCAGAATGTCCTCTCTGCAATATACTGTATTCTCGCATCACCCTGTTTGTTATACGCTCATGAGGCGCTTGGCTATCATAGAATTCAAGAGTAGTTCTCAAGCCAGTGGCCGTAGAGTCTGAGAATACATTACTGGCTTCTCCCTTGACCTTCCAGATCCCATAATCATTAAATGTCTTCACCTCAGAGTGCCTTAAGAACCATGTGCGATCTGCATAGACCAAATTACCAATTTGTAAGCTTCCTCAGTATTGGGTCAAGCTGACTTTGGCATGTTATTGTTTGTATACAAGATGAGAACAGGATTCCCAAAAGAAAGCCCAAAAGTATACTACATAAACTACACTGAATTAAAGTAATATGCTTGAACTAATTGCAGTCTGTCACCTAAAAGTCTTTGCTTGTCTTAGGTACAATATACTACATGGAAGATCATTATAGCAACCATGCCAAAAACAATGATTACACTTATAAAACATTAAATCAAAACCCAGGAATATATTAAGAAGGGCAATTTTTATTCAAAGAAGAACACTATTTGAGCATATGTTAAAGAAAAAAACTAAAATTTTTCTTACAATAAACATGTTCTCAAGTATAACCAAACATTCTTCTTGTCTAATAAATAAATGCTTACTAATAGGTATGGTGGCCCTTCACATCCCATTGGTCCCAACCAAGTAAAAGATTGTTACATCAACATTTATCAAAAAAGAAAGAAAAAACCATTTTATTTCTTCCACATAGTATGCATAAATTGAGGACAAAGTCTCATTCACAACATTTAACTTCAAAAGCCTATGATGGTGTTTTACTTATGTATTTTAGAAATCTTTTACCACTTGAAACCATAGATATGCAATACCAGCATTTATAAAGAGCTTTTGCCGGCCACTGAATCTAGGACCTGATAACAAGAGTCAGCAACCATAATGGTGAAAGGAATATACCCAAGATTGTAATTTTTGCACTTAAATGATAGAACTTTGGAAGTGGAGACGTAAACAGTTAACAATCTAAATTGATACCAGAAGCACAAGTGCACAACCAAAACTATTTTGGAATATATATATATATATATATATTCAGAGGGGGATTAAATTTCATTTAAATATATTTTTTTTCAATTAGACTATTATTGAATAAAATTCTCTTTATGAAAAATTTCTTCATTTTCTTGGTGGTGATTCCAAGCAACCCTTAGCTGGTGAAGCCTAAGGTTCTTTGGCTGCTCTAGGTGGTGAGTCGGTGAAGCCTAGATTGTCCTGTATCATAATCACATATAATATTCGTGTACAGTTCTTCTAGTTGCTCAATCTCTTAAAATTTTACTGATCACTGTAATGAGAATTCAAATAGGTACTAAAATGGGTGATATTTTGGGAAAACAAAAAGAGGAAAAAAGGGGGGGGGGGGGGGGGGTGTGTTTGTGGGAGAGGTGCCAAATAATATAAACTACCAAGATTATACACTATCAAAATATTACAATCTAAAAAAGAACATGAGACTTACCAGGTAGATTTTCAGGGTGAGAATCGCAAGGATCTACATCCTTTATCACATTACGAGGAAGAGGGCATCCCTGGATGAATTTGAACAAAGTCCAAATGGCTTCCTTATCAGGACAATTTGATTCAAGATCGCTGGGTAGGGGAGCTGCTGGATGACTCATTGTCAGAAAATTCAAAAGGAAGGGAAACAAATCTGTGACCAGAATCCGTCCCTGCGCAGATTGTAAAACAAAGGTTCATCAAGCTGGCAAAGAGGATAAATAATTAGATGATATGTTGACAATTCAAAATTGGAAAAAGAAAGAGAATTATTTTAGAACTAGGAAATGATATGTTAGTTTCAGTGTGCAAGTAAACCTCAACTTCATGATAGAAAATCATGCCGCATCATCGGACATGGTCCTTTTGGGATCAATATTAAATGAAACACTCAAACACAGAAAGAATAACAACAAACAAAAACCAAATTACAGTATCCTCAAGAATTGGATCTGATATAAAATCTAAAGTTCAAATTTTTAGTCACCCAGAGCAGTATCAGCTACCAGAAAGACTGTAAAGAGCACCCAATTTGCAACGTACAAAGCTTGGGACAAGATTTACATCCAAACATAATAGACAAACATGAATTAACCAAAAAAGCTGATCAAATCTCAATTAAACAGTATATGCAAAGTCTAAAAAGGTAGTTTGGCATTCAAACAATCCCACAAAGTTCACTAACAAATGGTCTAAAACAAGAAATCAATAACCAATATGATTTTGCACAATATTGTGCTTGACCCAACCAAAATTCAGAACAAAAATTCTTACCCACAAAAACTCTAAGCCAAAAACAGATAAATTCTTCAAATTCAAACATCGATTACATTCAAACTAACTCTAACCAAAATAACAGAGTTTATTCCAAAATTAAATTTCCAAAATTTATCAAAATACCAGTTTGATTCATAAGGGTTTTCTCTTTAAAAAAAATAAAAAATCCAAAACTTCTGGGTTTCCTAAACTTTTCCATAAAAAGTAAATATATATATTTTTAAATTTAAAAACTTTCCTACGCTTTTCTTTCACTTTCTCGTTAAACAAACAAACAAAAAAAACCCAAAAAGGAAAAAAGGCCATGAATCAAGAATAAAGGAATTGAAGATCTAAAAGGGAAATCAAGGACAATTAATGAAATTATAAGACAAAACCAAACAGAAAATTAATGAGAAATCAAACCTCAGAAAGAAAAAAACAACTCCTAAGAGGGATTGGTCACAGAGAGAGAGAGCGAACTCTGAAAAATTACTATACCAACAATCACCAAAGCAAAAAATGGATGCAAGTCTGGCTTTGATTGTTATTTTATAGGCAAGCTCTACTCTAGTGAGATTGACTTGAGATTGACCATAATTAAAAGCAGTGATTAAGTAAATTAAGGTAATTAAAACTAGCCGCCGCAATTAAAAATTTAATTACCACCAGTAATTTTGATTACGTGGATATTCATTTTGTGCTTGGATAATTTAGATTTTGATATTTTGGAAAAGTTTTGTGGACCCCACCACAATGTTTTACGCGCAAAGTACTTGTTGTGCACGCTATCCCATTATTAACGGAAAATTAATATGTTTTGTGCATGGGAAAATACATGTGGGTGATGTGTCAAATTGTGGTTGGTCTTTGTCGATATTCTAGTGACACGTTTGTCAGTTTAATCTGGCATACTTGTTCAGACATCGAAATGTGGCAATGATTTTGTTGCAATTTTCAGTTACAACTAGTTCGGAGATTCGATTGCTGATAAAGTAATCACTACGCCTCAACATGGTACATGTCATATGATAGATTAATGCATGCATGGCACATTGAATTGGACATAATAAGTGGCCAAATATTTGGAATACATGAAATAACATGTCACTCATGATATGTGCTATGTAGCAATTGGAAATATTTTAATAGTTTTTTGCATTAGCTAGCCATACGTAACCTAAGCATGGACCAACAAAATTATTATGATTTAGGCATATCCTCATTGTTAGAGGAAAAAGTGTCTAAAGAATATATTTAATACAATAAAAGTTAATGCATACAACGACTTGCATTTTCAACTCACGATTTCAGATGTTTTTTATGCTTGTTTGTAAGTTGGTATGTGTAAACTTTAGTACAAGTAATGATTATATGTAATTAAAGAACTTAATGTTTAACATCTAAAATAATGAATCCTATACCTAGGTTTTATCTTTTTTAAAGACCAACGATAAAGACTTTTTTTTTTTTTTTTTTCAAGTGGTTGTGTTATGTATGTGACTTGGACAAAATGTTTATACGTAACCTAAGCATGGACCAACAAAATTATTATGATTTAGGCATAGCCTCATTGTTAGAGGAAAAAGTGTCTAAAGAATATATTTAATACAATAAAAGTTAATGCATACAACGACTTGCATTTTCAACTCACGATTTCAGATGTTTTTTTATGCTTGTTCGTAAGTTGGTATGTGTAAACTTTAGTACAATTAATGATTATATGTAATTAAAGAACTTAATGTATTACATCTAAAATAATGAATCCTATACCTAGGTTTTATCTTATTTAAAGACTAACGATAAAGACTTTTTTTTTTTTTTTTCGAGTGGTTGTGTTATGTATGTGACTTGGACAAAATGTTTATTACCGATTTATAAGAAACAAAATTATAGGTCCATTTTGGGTAACCTTATATATAGGTCCATATACACACACACACACATATATATATATATATATATATGACTTTGAAAAACTATATTCTGATATATATTCTCAAGTTACCAAAAATGAAGCTTTAGATGCGCATCTTGAAAAAGAAAATCTAAAAATCATGTCAGTTTCACTGTTTCAGTACATGCATGTAATCCTAAACTTCATAAAGACAAACACGTGGCATCGAGGAATGTTCTCCCTTTGGAATTTATATCAAATGAAAAGAAAATAACAATAATAAATAAAAAAGTCAAAAACCAAATGACAATGTCCTCCAATATTTCAGAATAGGATTCGATATAATAATTTTTATAACTTAAAACTCAAGCTCCAAGTTTTAATCACCCAGACCATTATTAGCTACCAACTAACAGCATGATCTATGCTTTGGGAGACCATTTCATTCATACGTAATAGGCAAAGATATGTTGATGACAAGATAAACACTAATCCTATCTCAATTAAAACATTCTTAAAGGGCATGCATGTTGTCATTCAAGTTTTCCCACAAAGGTCACAACACATGGTCTAAGAAAATAAATCAATAAATATTAATATGAATAATTAATGCTTGAAAAAGAAACATAATTAATGTTTAGAAAATAATCACTATCTTAACTAGATGTTCCTGTGACTCGAATATGAACACTTTGATCAATAAATATTGTGCTTGAACCAATTAATGTTCCATTATTCAAGTATTGGTGTTCATGAAAATTAATTCTAACAAACAATATCTGAGTTGAATATTATAATCAATTATAGAGTTTGGTTCTTAAGTGGGAGACAAAAAAAAAAGGTATTGACTAAAACTAGATTCCAAAATCTTTCACTGTTATAGATCCAAAAGAGTTGTGCTTTTCTTTTCCATGATTTTAAATAAACCCCAAAAAAAAAAGTCATATTCCTATTTCTTTTCATACCCCAAAAAGGAAAAGGCAACGAATCAATAATAACGAAATCGTAGCTCGATTTATATCAAGAAGTTAATGAAAATTAGAATGTAAGATCATAAAACTAACCAAAAGTAATGCCCAGGTTAGTGAAATCTAACCTTAGAGATGGCTAGAGATCAGAGAGATTGCTGAGAGAGTAATCATGACTTATATTCCTTAATGAACAAGCAAAATCAGAGGGGAGGGGTTGGTATTTATAATTATTGATACTTAACTATGGTTAACTTTTGACCCGGCACACAATCAAAATTGAACTGTACGTACTCCCTTAGCATTTAGCCAGTTAGCAGTGTCAATGTGTTATTAGCCACCCTCTATAGGCCATGGCGCAAAATTGGAGGGAACTTAAGTAGTGGTGTTGCTACGTGCTCTTAACCATGATTAACTTTTAACACAGCACACAATTAAAACTTAATTGTCGACTTAGCTGTGTCATTGGTCACCGACCCAAAATGTGAAAGGATAGGGTTGGTAGTAACTATATATAATATATATAATATATAGTTGAAAATTTGATACTTAATACTACTATTAAAAGTGGCTAAATTTGATACTTAATATTAGTTAGTAGTGGCGTGGCCGGGTGGGTGACTCTTAATTAACCATGTTTAATTTTTAACCTGGCACACAATTAAAGTTGGGACTGTCACTTGGCCACCCACACTAAGAAACTTGATTACGTGGTCTTTCAGCATTCGCTGAGCTCATGCATTCTTTGTCATAAATTTTTTTCTCAAAAAAAGAAAAGAAAAAAAATTACACATTAATTTATTAGCTTGGAGTCTTTGACCCACTTTCCAATCGTATCGTGCATGGAAGATTTATGAAACCTTCTATATGATGACGTGTCACATTATGGTTGGTTTTTGTCTATATTCTACAATGGAATAGGGTTCGCATGAATCTAGTTTTTTTTTTTTTTTTTTTTTTTCCCTTAATACTCTTATTGGACAAAGTGAATTTCCTATTAAGTTTCCCTTAAAAAAAAATATTTCACATTTCTCTCTCTCACTATCTAACTAAAAAAACAAAAATAAAATTGTCCATATATGATATGATATATATTCCACGTACAAGATTGACGTACGGCCAGGCCAAATTATTTGATACGCTAAGCTCATACGTCTAAACGTCGTAGGCATAGTTTTTTTTCCCCCACGTATTGGATAAATGCATGACAACTTGGCTCTTGGGTACATCACATTTCACAAGATATTAGAAATCAAGTCATGTCACTCACTACATATAGCATATTGAAATATTTGGATAGTTTATAACTTTATATTGTTTTAGCCATGTGTGACCTAACTTAGCTTTTTAAGCTTGGACAAAAATGATCATGATCATGATCATGACATGACATGACCTCAATGTTAAAAGTTAAACATCAGATTGAAGTTCATTGTTTTTCAATATATTTATTCACAACACTAAGTGCGAAGCGACTTTTATAGCCTTAAAGGGAGATGTATCATGAATGTGATTTGAACACATTTTTATTGTCGATTCTATAAGAAAGAAAGATATAGAAGTTATATAAGTCAAGAATCTTGCAGATTTAGTTATTGAGAAAAGAAAGAAAATACTTACTTTTCTTAATTTTTTTTAAAAAAAAAAAAGAATACTTACTTAATTAGTTAAGGAAGTAAGGATATTGGATTGAAAAAAATACTAATAATGTAACATTTTTTGTTATATATGACTTTACAATACAAAGTGACACGGTAATGACCGTGATAATAGATGGATTTCAAATATTATAAGTTATGTTATGGTAATGACTGTGATGGATGGATTTCAATTATTATAAATTATGTTATGGTAATTACTGTAGTAAATGGATTTCAAATATTATAAATTATGTCGTTTCTTCTATCTTTATCCTTCTCTTAGCTAAGGCATAAATTCATTAACTTCGTTTAATGCATTGTAGAAGGCAGATTTCATGTTCAACTCACCATAATTATGCAAAACTTGATTCCTAAAATGCCAAATAGTCTCTTATTTTTTATTATTATTATTATTATTTGCTAAAAAAAAAAAAAACCTCACAATCACAGATGTGATCACTGTTTTCAATTCACTTAACCTAGTCATGTATGGCGTGAAATTACATACATTATAGTGAGACTTGTCAATACTCAAACTCACAACATACTCCTAAATTCAAGGTGTGATTGATCACAAAAACTTCATATCAACACCTCAACAAGCAGATAAATACTAAATAGTAAATAGACTTTATGCTAATTATTAATTGTTCCGCAAATGTCGGCAACATCGTAACATTTTTTCAGGTGGAGAGAATGCAGTACTATTGTAGTAGTACTTCGCAAGCAAGCAAAAGCAACCAATATTATTCCAACAAGTCTACCCATAAACGTTGCCCTTATATCTACCACAAAGTGATCTCCAATTCCTGATTGGCTAGTTATAAAAATATAATTAATTAAATAATATAGTTAAGCGTTTTAAAGTTAAAAAAAGAAAAAGTGAGACACTTTGAATGTAGTCACTCAT
Organism: Quercus glauca; assembly: GCA_023736055.1. NCBI lineage: Eukaryota > Viridiplantae > Streptophyta > Magnoliopsida > Fagales > Fagaceae > Quercus > Quercus glauca. The sequence continues at coordinate 93,642,451 of CM043316.1, read as the reverse complement.
ACCATATGTTATTGGAGACGTGTGGAACAAGGTAATAGAGTTGTGGTCAAATTTTAGTGGACCCCAACTAAAGGGTCTTATATTAGATTGTTATAATTGGTCAAAAAAATAATAATAAAAAATTTGTAATAAACTGGAACCGTTGCTTATAATCGTGCTTTATGAATAGATAGATTAAAAAAAACAATTGAATTTTATATAAATGGTGCATCTTTTTTGTTTTTTGTTTGTTATGAATATAAATGGTGCATCTTAAAGCTCAATTTCATCCCCTTCTCAAAAAAAAAATGAAAAAAGTTCATCTGATCACACCGTCAAAGCAATTGGGACCATTGATACAGGCGGGAACTTACTTATTCAATGAGTACTGAGTACTGACACAAGGACCCAAGGTATATTATGTAGGGCTTATCCAGAAGTACTTCTAGAATGGAATAATTTTATTAGTTTTTCATTGAAAAAAGAAAAAAAAAAAAGAGTGGAATAATGAGAATATGCCTCGACACTGCCCTGCCAAAATTTTGAACTTGAAACACTAAGAGTAATAAAGTTGCTCTTTGGGATATTGGATTACACGTAAACGATTTTATGGCGGGTCAGTGTCAAAAAAATTATCAAATAATTTTTCTAGCTAAAGAGAATTCCTATCAATAATATATTGAAATATAATTGTCCAACCTATGAGTTAACTGTGCTTCTTATTTAGAAGAACATTTAGAAAACGAAATGCATTAGAGGGAATGGTTGGTTCTGAATTTCTAGTTCCTAATCCCACTAATTTCATTGTAACTTTGTAAGTTTAAGGTTTATTTGAGATTTGTATTTTAAATTTGGGACAATGTGTAATTTCATCTTTTGTGTTAAAAAGAAATGATGGTAGTACTATAATGGTATTTGAGCAATTTTAATCTCATTGCAAAATATGCTCAAGATTTATGCTTCATCATGTGTCTTTTGAAATATGTCTAAATTGGAACGATTAAAGTCCTAATTGGTAACAGTGTTTAAACAATGAAAATTATTGTTTAAACACCTCAACGCGTATTTTTACACGCTTTTTTACTTGTAATATTTTTATAAAACTTAAATAACATTATTAAAAATCTCTTACTAAGTAGAGCCTAATGTTCCATCATTGACAATTACACTATCACGTTTCAAAATTCGCACAAGATTTATGCCTCATCATGTTTGTGCTTATCCTCCAAACCGACTCGTACACTTAGGACTACTTGAGTATTTTCAATGATAACCTGGTTTTATAACATCCCATCAACTATAATGCAGAGAAGAAATATCAGTGAGAACACACATTATTCTTTGACTATTTACGAAAGTAAAGCAATTAATTAGGCATGTGCCACACACTAAACACAGGCATAGCTCCATGTAATAGTTTATTATATCCGGTTGGCATTTTATATTACAGCTTTATAAATATCATGAATAGTGAAAAGAAGGAACCTACTAAAATGTATATTTCCCCAAAGCAGTCCAAATTCATCGTGATAGAATTCAAGTAGTATGTGTTTTCATCCACCAAAAAAAAGTGTTATTTATTTATTAACATATAATATTTTAGAAATATTGTTTTTTTATTGTCGCAGTAGGTGAAATTCAATATCATATTTTTTATTTGATTACATTTTTTTTAATTAATTTGCTAATACTCAAATATTCTAAATCAATTGGTGTCTTGAGTTTGATAAAAAAAAAAAATTATAATGAAGTGTATGTCATAGATTGAAGTTCTATTGTATTTATAAAATATAATAATAATAATAATAAACCACTCAAATATTCCAAACCACGACGGTGTTCAAGAATTAAAGTTTTTATTTTATTTTCTTTTTACTTTAAAGAATTAGAGCCGTTATTTCTGTTGTACATACCCCAAAAAACAAAAACAAAAAAACAATGAAATGAAAAGGATACTTGTCCTTAATACCCCAAAAAACAAAAACAAAAAAAACAATGAAATGAAAAGGATACTTGTCCTTAATGCTATCTGCTCAATGCCATAGTCTCTTCAAATTTGTAAGAGAGTATAGTTTAGTCAATAAATAGTATTGCTTTGCTAAATGAATTGCTTTTGCTTTGGCCAAATTTTAAACACATAACAACAACAACAACAACAACAAATTTAAGAAATTTTTTTTGTTGTTTTTGAATTTTAAGAAATTTTAATTTACTTATTATGTTATTATATGACATCAATTAGGTTCACTTTCATGATAATTGTTAGAATTTATATAATTCTATACACAAAAATAATAACTATCATATTAAATATTTTTGTGTATTGCACGGTCCATGGTCTAATGGGCCACAGGCCCAAGTATGTCTATGAGTCTATGACAACAAGCTACGAAGGACGCACGTGCAAAACCCTAGTCGGAGTTGACGGAAGACCCGAAAATGACCGATAAGCTATCAACGTTCTTAGATTCCGGTATCTACCGGTTCGAAAACTCGAACGCGGTTTTCATCGACCCGGTGCGAGCAATGAACCGCTCATACACCCGGTTTAGGGTTTCTCCTTCTGCGTACTATCTTCGCTTCTTCGAATCCAAACCCGCGGGTCAAGAATCCAAGGTTTCATCCAATTCGAGAAAGCGAAAGCGTAAGGAGAAGAAGAAGAAGCCTCACGCTCTCAATGAACGCGAAAAAATCGCCGATCAACGACACCAGGTATTTACCAAACGTCACCGTTTTTGGTTTCCGAGAAAATTGTAGGAAATTTAAGCAGTTGAGTCATTTTCCAAGAAAAGCATTTCCTGGAAAATTGTTTTATTTCCTTTTGTGAGCTGGAAAACGTTTTCCGGTATTTGGTATGCACAGAAAATTAGTAATATTTATTGTGTATTTCAAAACATGAGAGAGCAACTGTGAGATTGAGATTGTTAATTGTATTCCAGAAGGCAAAACTTAGGTACATTTCGTTAGGTGCGGTACATTAGGTTTCCCAATTAAATTTAAAAGCATAATTGTGTTGAATTTAATTGCGCTTAGAAAAGAAAACAATGTTTGTGCGTGTGTTTGGATCTAATTGAGGGAACCTCGTGTTCAGTACCTAAAAAAACTGTACCTAACTTTTACTGTTTCCGGAAAATAAAAGCTGAAAATAAGCTACATTAAGTTTTATTAGGATTTTTTGATGCTGCCAAACACTGTAAAACTTGGAAAACTACCTTTAGAAAACAAACGGGCGTTAGTTGAGAACAATTTTGTATTTGAAACATATTGTTGAAGAGGGGGAAATTAGGGTTTATTCGTTTGGTTGTAGACGGTTCTGGAAATGATTGAGGGTTGTGAGGTTGGTTGTGCTTGTGTTGCAGGAAGCAAGGCCTTTGTTACTGAAGGCACACGAATGTTTGATGGGAGAAACTGATCTATTGGAGGTAATGAGCAATCTGCGGAGTGATTTTGATTCCTCGAGAGGATGCGGGGACTCAGTTTCGCCTGGTGTTCCGGAACAATCTTTTGTTGAATTGGGACGGGTGTGGCAAGCCCCTCTATATGAGATAACTCTTAATTTCGATCAATGTGAGAAGCCAAATGCTGATGGAGGTTAGTTTCATTATCAAGAATGTTCCTATAACCATGAAATATGTAGGGAAATGAGGATTGAATTATTTATATGAATTCACCAAAGTTTCCTATTGACTAAAAGAGATTTCGGCTTATTGATTTTTAGCAAAAACCCGAAACAATGTGATATATTTACTTATTGTGTGTTTGGGTAAGGAATTTTTGGGCAGAATTTGGGCACATTGTGAAATTTTATATTTTTTAATAAGTTGTTGTTATTGGGTGGAAGTTTCTTACTTTATATTTTTGAGGCTTTATTTCCAATTTCTGCCTAAAAGTGCAACAGAATAAATTTGTAAGAGCTTTGGCCACTATTGGTAGCCACAGTTTTAGTGTCTTCCCTCGATGTCTTAGAAACATTTCTTGGACTGCCCTTGCATGAGCTTGCAAGTTCTCTCCTTGTCTATGTGACGGAGACATGAGCTTGTTGAAATCTCTCCATGAATTATTGCATGCTACTGAGTACTGACTAGAGATGATGGAGGAACTATTTACTCATATTGCTCCATTTGTTGGTCCATGCCTAGACTTTGATACCAACTTTGTATTCTTAATTGTGATTTCTATCAAGTTACTAAATAAAGATTTATATAAATATTTATACTTAACCGCGTCAGCTAGGATTAGCTTAGATGGGATTATTTGATCAAGTTAAGGCTATTTATATTGGTTAGTTACAAAATAATGAATAGGTGAGAATTATTGTTTCAAAACATGCCTAAAAGCTTGCTTTGGAGGCATTGGTTTCCCTCCAAAGTAAAACCATCTGTCTTCCTGTGTGTGCTGCCATTTTTTGCTCTTTCCAACACAATAGGTGGCTGAGGTGGCCATAACACTCTCTCTCTCTCTGGGTCCCAACTTTCTCTTTCTAAACATCCAAGAAAACAAGCTTTGTAGAGTTGAGCTTCTTATTATTGATTGCGATAAACTCCTTTATATCTTATCAATTATATATAGTAGTGGTTAGTGAAATTTTTGTGGGTGCAGATGATTGAGACTTCTTTGGGTATGAATTTTATATTGAAACAATGAAATTAGTTATTGCTGGGATTTCAAATGAAGGGAATGTTAATCTCATCGTTTGTGAATTTTAGTGTGATTAGCAAATTTTTCATATAAACACATGGTTCAGGTATTTAGTTCCAGCTGTTTGTCTTGATTTTCACTGTGGGATAAGTGATTAAGGATGTGTTTGGATACTACTTATTTTGCTGAGACTGAAAAATTATTACTGAAAGTACTGTAGATAAAAGTAAAAGTTAGTTGAAATAGTACAATAGGACCCATAAATAGTGTCAAAAAGTGCAGTGGGGCCCATGAATAGTAGCAAAAATAAGCTGAATAGTGAAATAATTTTCATTTTTCATCCTAACCCAAACACACACTAAGACAGATTTCTTGCAGTTGATTCTCAGATATCTGCAGAAGTTTTGATTTCATAATATCCTAATTGTTAGTAACTATTAAAATTGATTTAATTATCTTTGTTTTGTTCAATTAGTGGCTTGTAAAAGGTGGGTTTGACACTTGACAGACTATATTTTTTAATTTTGTGTTCTAGTTTTCATGTGACATTGTTTCCCCAAGTTCTGCCAACTTATGTTCAATTCTTGATTTTCAGGTTCCCCAATCATGCAATACAGTGAACAAAGAGTGCTTCCTATCTTTGATAACTTAGTTCTCAATGAGACGGGTGATGATGCCGAGGCTGAATTTCTTAACAGTCGATATGTAATACCTCGAGAGAGCTCATTCTACATGGTATGTTGACTTGTTACTCCTTTTTTATCATGAAGGAAAACTCCCTAAAATATTTCTGTTCTTTTTGGTTGTTGAAGTGTCTAAGTTCACATTTTCTGCTTTTAGTTCCTCAGAAAAGATGAATATATATATATATATATATACACCCCCCCCCCCCCTCCTCAATGTTTGACCCTGTTTTCATTTGAACCATTAGGATGCACTTTTCAAAATTGTTTCAATTTGATCTTTAGTTGAATCATATGCTTTTTAAATGTCATATGTACAATATCCCAGTAGGGTTGCCATGTGTGCTCAAATACTTACATTCAGTTCAACTGTGTCTTACACATCTTTATATGTTTTGTTTTCTGTTGTCATGTGGAAGTCTGATCTCGGGCAGATTCACAACCTGATTCCTGGTAATGTTTGCATAAAGAAGTTAATTATTTGTTGAGTCTACCTTAAAGTTAGCATTGTAGTTTTACTTCTAAAAAAGGTAAGCAGCCTAGGTCTGTAGCTAAGCACCCCGAGATAATTGCTAAGGAAAATCAACCTAGTTGGTAATGATCATCCATTTACGTTTCCTTCTAATTGTAGTCCTCTCTGTGTTTAATTAAATCACAAGCTTTTCATGGTCATTTAAATTGCAAGACATGTGATGTGGAAATTATTGGCTAGTGGGAATGATCCTCAACTTGTTTATACTTTATAATGCACACATGTGCACCTTTCATGAACCACTGTTTTTATTGACCCAATTGGTTTGGTTTAATGCCAACTTATCACCGTACCTTATCATATAAGTTGGTAATTTCATTTAGAGTCTGTTAATTTTTGGCAAAGTATTGATTAAGTCAGAAAAGTCTTGTTAGTTCTACTTGTTATATGATGTTTAATCTTTTATGCAGCTGACTCTGGTTGTGGCTTCAATCTTATTGTGATTGATCCACCATGGGAAAATGGAAGTGCCCGTCAGAAGTCAAGGTATCAAACATTCTTTGCTTAATATACATGCTCTCTAGCTTTACAAAATATTCAAGCTGTTGATAATTCTTTAACGATTCTCCAGCAAATGCACTCTTGTATCTGGAACATATATCATAAAAACTGTTCCTTCAAAGACAAGGCACTTCATATACTAAGAAGGTTAATTTTGTCAAGTGCATTATTTTGAAGTGAAACTACCCTATTGAGAATATGAGTTGTTTATTTCTTCTTTTTCTTTATCCAGAAAGTTGTTTGATTGACAGATCAAGCAGATTTTTATCAAGCAGATAAAAATTCTTAGTACTATTAGGTTTTTTTTATCAGTACATGAATCAAAATGTAGTGGTTGATGACTGCTTGAAAATTGTTGTTTTCTCTAATCCTTTCATGTTAGAGTCTCATATGGCTTGTGAGGAATTTCAAATTGATAGCAATTATAGATCTGTGCTAAATAGGGCAGTAATCAAGCTGAACTGAGTATTGATGAAAACTCTAGTCAAGCTTCACTATCTTGTTTAGATTTGGCTTGAACACGTTTGGCCCAAGCTCAAGTTTTAGTTTGGCTTGGCTTGCTATAATCAGCCAAAGAGATGACCACAACATAGATATGTTAAGAACAGCAAAGATATGAACATTGAAGGCGAATGATGAAATTTTCCATCTTGTCTCTTCTCAGAAAAGAGCAATTATAGATGCTAAAAAATGTCTTTATTAACTTATTTTGACAAACCCATATACTGAAATGGTTTTGACAGAACTAGGTGTGGGTCGTCTTCATTTTTATTGATAATTTGGCCATGGGTGATGGAGAAAGAGTCTTGAGTGAAAACTATACAGAAACCTTTATCATTGTGGGTCCTCTTCGTTCATTTTTTTTTTTTTTTTTAATTGTTAATTGCATCTTTGTTGACTATGGTCTTTAAGTTGTTGACAGCTAAGACTTGTTTTTTTGGTTAGCTAAACAATTTTTCGTTGTTTATTTATTTTAAAAAATATTGGGAGGACTAAGAGGTGTAAGGAATTATGTTTATGGGGTTGGCCCAAAATCCTTCACATAAATGGATTTTTGTGGGGTTTTCAAGCAAAATCCTATGGCAAACCTTATTAATGAGGCTATATCTAACCTAAGTTTTGGTTTGTTGAGCTCTATATTCATGAACAAAATAATTTGCTTGAGCTCAGCTTGTTTACGAAACAAGCCTCAAAATAAAGATTGAGCGTGGCTTGTTTATAAATGAACATAAATAGTAAAGAGCCTGTTGGTACTAGTGGAGATGTCTAGGGTTCAAATCTCTCATCCTCCCTATTGTAACTATCAATTTTTAATATAATAAATAAAAAGAACATAAATAAGCTTTTTTCTGAGCTGAGTCTGAGTTGTTTATGAATAGTTTGGTTCGTTCACAACCCTAATGTTTTAAATACATTTTATGAGCTACAAGATTGGAATTACTATTTTTTGTGACTGAAGTCTAAGTTGAACAGTATTATAAGGGATATAATTCTCAACAATTACGTTTGTTTTTTGGTTCAATCATCATAATAGGTACCCAACTTTGCCCAACCATTATTTCTTATCGCTTCCTATCAAGCAACTTACTCACACAGATGGAGCACTTGTAGCCTTGTGGGTGACCAATAGAGAGAAATTGCGTGGTTTTGTTGAGAAAGAGCTCTTTCCTGCTTGGGGAGTCAGATATGTGGCCAGTTTTTATTGGTTGAAGGTGCTCTCTCTCTCTCTTTCTTTATATACATCATGCAGTTAGCCTTTACCTTACTTTTCCCTTCTCCAATAGTTATGGGTTAAGAGGATCATCAACAATGCTTACGTTGATTTTATTTTATTTGTTGATAAAGTGCTTACATTGAATTTTGGATTGAACTATTAGTTAGTTCTTGGAGTTTGGGAGCTCCAATCTATAAAACCTCCAATTTTTACTACCTCAATAGAATCTTTCCACGTCATATTTTCTTTAAATGGTAAAATAATTAGTTCCATAGACATGCATAATCATAATAAATGACTATTAATAACTACCATATTTAGAAAAAAATAAAACAAAGGGAGAAAGATCATATTTGTTTTTGTAACTAGTATTTCATTATATGCCAGTCCTTGTCCTTCAATTGCTTTATGAAACAATATGAATCTCTCTCTCTCTCACACACACACATGCATGCACGCACAAAGTCCAACACGTGCACACATACGCATGAGCATGTACACCTGCATGCTGTCGTGGATTTGGTGTAAACCTTGTAAGCCAAGTTTTGAGAAAGGTTGAAACTTCTCATAATTATTTAAACCTTTGAAGGGCAATTTAGCAAGTTCATTGGGTTGCCATATTGGTTCTTCTTTATTTCTGAGATTTTATATTTGTGATAGAAGAATCATGATTTGCTGAACAAAAGCTTCACAGAATTTCTCCTTTGTTGTTAGCATTGATTATACTTCTCCCTTTCCCAAAAATAATGGGTTAAAAGGATTCCTCAACAATGCTTAAATTTAATATTTGGAGTTTTTTTAGTCTCTTTTAACTGTTATTTAGTTCTTGGAGTTCGAGAACTCCAAAATTTCATTGTCTCTGAAATTCAGAGTATCTATTGCTTCATGAATTAGTGCTCTCTCTCTCTCTCTCTTTGTGGCACATACACAGACATGCATGTAAATGAAGTTTTGGAAAAGGTCAAAACAGCTCAGAAGTATTTAAATTAAAACTTATAGTTCGAGAACAAGCTGAAAAGTCATCTTTTACTGCTGTCACTGGGACAAATTGGGTCTGCATTCTGTACTGCTTGGCGAAATACACACACACACCTACACATATGCCAGGGGAGATAACTAACATGAATGTATGACATATTGTGCCAAATTGTGATTTAACTTGAGTCTTGTAGGTGAAAGCAGATGGCTCGATGATTAATGATCTAGACCTCTTTCATCATAGACCATACGAATGCCTTTTATTGGGCCAATGCCATAGGAAGGTGAGCCTATATTATGCAGCTAGTCCCATTTTAATTGTTGATAGCTTCTGAGTCTTTGTTGTTGATTCTTTTATATGTTTGCCACCTGTGCTTTTGATCCTTTGCAGGCCATGGATTCTAAATGCCTGTCAAAATCTAAGCCTGTACAAGATAATCAGATAATTATTAGCATCCCTGGAGATTACTCAAGGAAGCCCCCAGTTGGAGGTACTTTTGTCTTGACATAATGAGTTTATAATGTTAAACCAGCAGCATATCATACATATATGGATGAAGTTTATATACTACGAACTTTGGAAGAATTCTTCCAAACTGGGTTATGACAAGTGTCTTTGGTCATGTGAGAAGCACATGGCCAATTAAGTGTGTTTATTAGACCCAAACAAGTCTTACCTACGTAGTCAGCCACCCCCTCATTCTAGAACATATATATCTCTCTCTATCCGTTCTATCTCCTCTCTCCCAAACTCCCAAATCGGGCCTCCATGGCCAATTATATCGAGCTCACTCCTTCACTTCCATTGCATGCCGCTCGCCACTGCTACCGCCACCGCCACCGACACCGACGGTGGCTCCTAAGATCAATCCCTCTCTCTTTCTAAAGCTGAACTACCATGAACGAGTCTCAAGCTCCTCTCACAGACCAACTCTCTTTCTTTGATCTAAAGCGGAGGGCGCCATTCCACTATTGTCTCAACTCAGCCTGACCGAGTCTAAACCCCCAGCCTCTCTCTGAAGCCTGACCCTCAAATCTCCCATATCTCTCTCTACCTTAAATCTCTCTCTCTGGGGATGTTTCTTTGATTCTGGGGCTCTTGTTTTGGGGATTTGACTGAGCCATGGTAAGGATTAGAAAGAGTGAACAGTTATGAAATGTGTATTTGCAAAAGGTGGATTTTAGGGGCTGAGGAGAACATGCCAGTGGAGAGAGAAGTGGGTTAGGGGTTGCAAGGGCAGAGAGAGAAAAGGGTAGGAGGAGAAGGTGAAGCTTTGTTTGTGTCTGATAATTCAATTTATTGGTCATGTGCTTTTCACATGACCAAATGCACTTGTCAATTTTTCATTGTGCCACCTAACCCAGTTTGGAGGAATTCCTCCAAACTGGGTTGTATATAAACTTTGTCCCATATATATTCAAAATTTACTCATTTTCGTAATTTATAAAATCTCTAGTTAAATTATTTTGTTATTGTTTTGATCATTTTTAGTCTATGGCTATATCCAGCACAGGATATAGTTGAATATTCTGTTTCTTTTAGAACAACATGAGCTTGTTCTCTAATTGAGAACTACTTTTTGGCCATTGTTTTAACTAGTTTAACAGAATCTATGTAACCATTGAATTACATCTGCTTGTTGATTTTGTTTAGGGTTGCTGATGGATTATGTTCCAGGGTTCAAGCCGGCTCGATGTATAGAACTATTTGCTAGAGAAATGATTTCTGGATGGACTTCTTGGGGGAATGAACCGCTTCATTTTCAGGAGTTAAGATATTTTATTAGGGATTGATGAGTGGTGCACCTGGGCAAACATAACTTATGGGGACCTCAAACATATTTAAATAGTTCCTTATTTAAGTTCATTTTGAAAGATGCAAATCCTGTTCTTGCTGATTTGTTATTGTGATTAAATGAGCTGGATGGGTAAGAGTTCCGCTTGAAATAATGTGTCCATGAAGCTCCAACCACTGCCAGTACTTGGAATCTGTATGCGTGCCTCTGCCTCGATCGAGGTCCAGGATGCCCATGTTTCAAGTCTATGAGGATGTAGTATATCTAGTGAGTGAGTAGGAGGAGAATATTCATATGCTGTGCGAGTATATTGTATTTTCCTTTGTTATGTGGAGGCATTGAAGTTAGCATATTTGCATGGAGGAGGATGATAGTCATAAATTGCTCTCAATTTTGTTCATTCATTCGTTTTTATTTAATAGGTGGTTAATTTGTAATTATAGATTACTGCTTTTACCAAACAGCAACTTTTGATTTTGTCGATGAGGTCCTTGCCCCTTGGTTTACGTTTTACCTCAAAGTTAAGACAATTGTACTTGAGAATAATAGTAATGTTTTTATTTTTTATTTTTGGGTTGCAAATTGGATTGTAATGATATTGCTGGCACGAAGAATTGAAGATCATACTGTTGTCTTATAAAGATCCAAATTTTGTCAATTAAAAGTAACTGAAAAACAATTTGTTGCGGCCTTGCAGGACAATGGTTAAACACACTAATAGGTGCTTTTTGGTCGTAGAATCTGCCATTCTATGGTTTAAATTCCTGTGTAATTATAGAAATTTTACATCATGGGTCGTTACATTTTTTTTTTTTTTTCAAAGAGTTTCAATATATGACGTCTACTCTTAAAAATAGATCTTTATCATCAAATCAAGACATTAATTGGTTTTTTATGAAAGCAGGAATTGAACCTAGATCTTCTATTCAACCATCAGAGACTTTATCAGTAAATTCATATAGAAAACATGTTATACTTATTTGTAAGGAAAATTTAACTAGATAGTCTAAGGTACATTATCTACTAAATTCATAATAACATACCAAAAATATTATATTATATATATTAATTATAGGTAATGAAATATTTATTTCACAGGGTGTGTTCCACTAAAGTATTTTCAAATCTAAAACCAAGGATTGAGGCATAGGACCCAATTCAAGCATTTGAAATGAAAAAGTAACACTTGCCAGGAAAACAAATAAATATAATAAGAATATAATTTCCCAATTATTCCAAATGCAAAAAGGTAGGGTACATAGAGTCTCCAGTAGTACGTGGTTTACTACTTTACATTACGTTAAAAAGAGACTATGTAGTATGTACTACTTTACATTAGGTTAAAAAATTTAATAATAAATAATCAAAATATAGATGTACAAGCAAGAAATTGTAAAGCATCTCTAGGGCTCTATACCGTTTGGAGAGTCATTAGTTACTTTTTATTTTTGTCTACCTATTTTTTTAAATACAATTTTTTAATAGGCTCTTTATCCTTTCTCTATTCCAATTTTTTCTTTATTCTTTTTTTTTTAATATTTCTTTATTCTTCCTTTATTCATTCTCAATAATTATATTTTTTAAATCTTCCAAAATAACAATTTCCAATTTTTGTTTTGTTTTGTTTTGTTTTGTTTATGTTAATATTTTACAGGTAAAGAGTGTATACTTATAAAAATACAATGTAATCTAAGGGTGCCTTTATCCAAAAAAATAAAAAATAAAAAAAAATAATTAAGTTTTTTTTAATAAAGAAATAAAAAATAATTAGTTGGTATACATGTATATGTAATGTTAGAAATTACTAAATGCACTAAAAAAATCACAGCATCTGTCCTAATATACCAGAGAGAGAGTAATCAAATGGGCTAATGTTACTTATAATGGTGAGGGTATGGGCTTCTCTTGTGTTCAAAATGTTGGTCTATCCCATTATGGACCCAAAAATAAAAGATACATAAGCCCATATTCACATATCTATGACTATGACTATGCCAATCTACTTAAAATAAGGGGTAAAAACAATGGGTAAAGTATCTTCGTAAATAATTAAATAAACTATTATAAACATTCTAAACATGGAAATATTTTCTATGAAAGCCAAGGGTCTTACTTCCGAACATTTAATAATCATTTCAAGATATCCAGTTTATTGAATCCTTCAATTAAAATAATTAAATGAAACTATTATTTTTGGCAACAATAGCATTTCTTTTAAGCCCCTGCTTGGATCTCATGGACTTAAAAAGAGATATTTACGGTGATACTTGTCTCTCTCAAATTAAAAACTTGAAAGTTTGGATGCTTTTTCGATTAATTTTTAACTCTCTACTCTCTAGTACTTGAGTGCCTTGTTGCTGGTTCACTTCTTCTTTGGGTTACTCTCTATTTCTAACAAATAAAATATAGTTCTTTATATAGCTCTTCAGATTTCAGAAGCAACAAAATGTTTTAACAATAGCATAAACTGGTTAGAAGACCAGAATTGAGTGCACTTGTATATAAGAAAAGCTAGGTTCAACATCAAATTCTCTTAATTTTTTTTTTTTTTATAAAAAGTTTCAACTTATAACGTCCGCTCCTGATGATACTTTTTATTATCAGACCAATACACCAATCAGTTTTTGGTGTAAGTTGAGATTAAATTCTAAATTTCTTATTTAACAATTAGATATTTTACCTATTGCGCTAACTGAAACTCACTCTCTTAAAACTTAGAGATCTTAAAAATTAGGTCAAGAATTATATGACCTTCACCTAGTATACATTATGGGCTTTTTTACCCACTTTAAACGAGGAAAGGCTGCGACTTTAGTTACATGTCGCAAGTCGCAACTATAGCCCAAGCTAAAGTTATGACTTTTTTTCTGCTGAATAAAGCTTTAGTTGAAGTTGAAGAGAACAAAACTTTTGACCATAGTCAAGGTCATAGAGGATGATGTATGTTACTATACATTCCATATATCTATCTCACAATACGAGTACAATTCCTTAATACATAAAAAGATTGAGTTTAATTGTAATGAAAAAAAAATATTATTTATGTTACATTGATCCATATAATCATGTATTTTAATTTAATTAAAAAATTAAAAATATCCCCATTTAATGAATTGTACATAAATGTTGTCTTTTTGATAAAAATATCGCATATTTGGGTTGGGTTTATTGCATTTACAACAAGAAAAGGACCATTAGCCTCATTAGCACTAACAGATAAACTCATAAAAGTTTCATATTCTAACTTTATCTTTTTCAGCCTAAAATCTTTGACTCTCTCACTCAAAAAGAGAAGAAAGCAACAAGCCAACAACATAGCTCGTCCTTTTTATGAATCACTCTCTCTCTCTCACCCCACTTTATGCTGATCCATCAAAGATCAAAACTTACTGAACTCCGTCAGATTATGACTCTGATTGATCAGTGGATCTGATCATCTCTGCCCATGTGGGTCCCACTAAAACGGCTTGGGCCCCACACCAATATTTAATAATTACATCACAAGGCAGTTTCATGAAAAATTTCCATGCATCATCGACACTCACTGATTTCCATACACTTACGTGCACTCACAAACATAGTACTCACAAATCCCAACCTCACACTTACACAATCCACGTCAAACTAAACACAAACCGACCAATCAGAAAACGAGTCGACGAAAACTACAATACACACGCGCACACAGGAACAGGTGAAGAAAATTATAGCTTGCTCAGACAAAGAGAGAGAGAGAGATTCTTCTACACATCCAGCGAGAAAAGGCAAAGCCTATTCCTCGTGAGTGAGAGCACATGGGTTTAAATCCTCTGTGACGCACATACAAACACACAGACACAAAGACGCACAGAGTCACAGAGAGAGAGAGAGAGAGAGAGAGAGAGAGTTTTGGGCGGTGGGGTTGCCGGAAAATGACGTCAGATGGGGCGACGTCAGCGACGGTGACACGGAGGAAGCCGTCGTGGAGAGAGAGAGAGAACAATAGGAGGAGAGAGAGGAGGAGGAGAGCTATAGCGGCGAAGATATTTGCTGGGCTTAGAGCTCAAGGAAACTTCAATTTGCCAAAACACTGTGATAACAATGAAGTCTTGAAGGCTCTTTGTGTTGAAGCTGGTTGGACTGTTGAAGAAGATGGTACCACTTATCGCAAGGTACTAAACTATTCCTCTTTGTTTTTGTGTTTTTGTTGTTTTTGTTGTTTTTTGTTTTTGTTTTTAATTTGGTTTAGATCTATGTGAAATGATATGTAATTGGGTTGTGGTTTTTGTGGGTGGATCATGATTTGGGAAGAAATGGGCTTGTTTTATTTGGATCAAGGTTGTTTCTGTTTTTCCTTAATGTTTTTTTGTTAGTTTTGATAGTATTATTAATTGTTTGTTCTAGAAGTGATGAATTTGCATTTTGCAATATTTGTTCAGTGTTAACTTGGTGTAATAGTTTTCCTCCAAAAAAAAAAAAAAAAAAAAAAATTTGGTGTAATAGTTATTATAAGTTTTAGAAGAGGTTGTTCTTATTGGACAAGTAACAGAATTCATGGTTGTATTATTAGTTTATATCTTTACAATTTTAGTAATTTTTAATCTTTCTATCCTAAAAAAGAATTTTGGAATCTAAAAATGGGATCAAAGAAGCTCTTTAATTTGATAGCTGATCATTTTGACTGGCAAATAGATCTCCAGCGGAAAAAAAAAATTCCTGAAAGAGGAAATTTAATTTTGGGAAAACTACATTTTAATCCCTAAAATTTAGGTGTGTAACAAATTAAACTCTATAGATTTAAAACTAGCAAATTAAGTTTCATTCTATTTAAGTGGAATGGTAAATTGTAGGGTTTAATATAGGTTGGGGGTTTAATATAGGTTGAGGGTTGATTTGTTACCCATCTTAAATTGTGTAGGATTTATCTTTAATATGAAAATTTTCCCATTTTAATTTGTCATTGCTGCTAAATCACTTCAGCAATGTCTTCATACCCATGTATCAATCATGAGCTGATGATGTATTGCCCTTTGGAATTTGTACAGGGATGCAGGCCACCTCCAATAGATATTGTAGGCACTTCCACCAAAATCACACCATACTCTTCCCAAAATCCGAGTCCACTATCTTCATCCTTTCCGAGCCCTATTCCATCATACCAAGTCAGTCCATCCTCCTCTTCCTTTCCTAGCCCATCTCGTAACGATGCCAACAATTCCTCTTTCCTCATTCCATTGCTGCGGAATGCCATTCCTTCATCTCTTCCTCCTCTCCGAATCTCAAACAGCGCCCCTGTAACCCCTCCACTCTCATCACCAACTTCAAGAAATGCTAAGCCAATCCCCAATTGGGAGTCCATTGCCAAAGAATCCATGGCCTCGTTTAGTTACCCGTTTGGTGCTATTTCTGCCCCAGCAAGCCCAACTCACCGTCAGCTTCATACTCCTGCTACTATACCTGAATGTGATGAGTCTGATTCATCCACCATTGATTCTTGTCAATGGTTGAACTTCCAAACGTATATGCTTTCAACATCTACAGTCCCAACCTCTCCAACCTTTAATCTTATGAGACCTGTTGCTCAGCAAATTATAACCAACAAATCAATCAATGAGATGGGGAGAAGTACAGAGTTCGACTTTGGAGGTGGACAGGTTAAGCCATGGGTTGGAGAGAAGATTCACGAGGTAGGATTGGATGATCTGGAGCTCACACTTGGAAGTGGGAAGGCTAAGATTTAGTACACTTGTGGAATATCTGGGTTGCGGAAGAATTGAAGAAAAGAGATCATATGCTTGTACATGGTTCACTGAGCTTGGTATTCAACTGCATTTTGTAGTTGTGAGTCAATTCTTTTCACTGTGAATTGCATATCTTTGAACCAAACTTGTAATGTGGGACTATAATTCTAAGTTTGTTTTATTCCTTTATATAGTGATAATTACTTAATTTGATTGTGATGTTTAACAAGTGTTACCCATAGATATTATGCATTACTTCTGATTGGATTTACCGAGTACTGACACCTCTATGGACTATTGAGACCAACCTGACAAAACTATACGTTTAATCTTTAAGAAAAGCACAGTTCTATTCTCCTCCTTTTTTTTTTTTAAATAAAAAAAATTCAATAGTTACAACGGGCGAGAGGGATTTTAACCCTAGACGACTATGTTGAAAGTACTAAAAAGTGCCACTAGTTGAGCTACAAGACTCTTTAACATTTTCTATTCCTTACTGCTCAAGACTTCAAGTGGTCATAAATTACAGACACACAAACAGGCAGCTTCAATTCTGTTCCTATGTTGGGTGGAAGCTCATATTTTGGATCGTTTGTGACATTCTAATAGTCTCGTGGCCCTGGGAAGTGGTTGGCCTTATAATGGATGAGCCGACAAAGCCCATGTTCATGCTCATTTTCATATACCTTCATATGTGGGAACATTAAAATAAAAGAACTAGAAAATTTGGGAATTCCAATTTATCAAAGAGCTGTTGTGTAACAAGGCCATTTTGTGCTGTCTGTGATGAAGGATCTGGTCTTATCCATAGCTCTTAGCCTAAGTCGACTTCGTTGTCATTTGGGGCATGTGATGTGGCTGCCTAGTTAGTCATGGCTTTCTTTGCCTTAACTCTTTTCTAAGTGGGATGAATTGGTTTCAAATCATGGCAAGCTTTTATTTTGCTCCAGATAATTGGTTACCACCACTTCATAGGACCCCTCCACTAAAATGATCATGCATTATTAATAATTATTAAAAAGCTGATTGCCAAATAATATGGCATTTCTTAATCGAGTTAAGTACTGTCCAAAAAACCCACAACATTTTCAAATCCCTGTGGCCCCTCCCACCTCCTCTCTTGGTCTTGGAATTCCGTGGCAAATCAAAACCCCACCCAAACTCACTCTTTTTGGGTGGGGGTTTTGATTTGCCATAACAGATTGCTAACTCGAACAGTCTTATTACCCACCAACCAGCAAGATCCCAGCATTGCCCCATGTAAAAATAATGTTACATTCACCGTATTCTAATTGTTGCTTAAAATTTTGAGACAATTGATAATTTATCCTGATATTAGATCATAAGGTCCATTTACTATTTTCTAATAATTTAAAATTTTGAGACAATCTAGAATTTACCATCTAAGATTGTACATAATTAAGTGCTTCCATCCTTTTTATCAGGCAGCCTATTCAATTGTGATATATTTAAAATAAATGTTATGTCCACAACATTTTCACAACAAATCACAAGTGATAGATTGTTATGGGTTGCTATTAATAGATAAAAAGGTAATTTCAATAACAGGTTCAAACTAAAACTAATAACAATTTATTACTTATAATTTGTTGTGAAAATATTATTGACGTAATAATTCTCTATATTTAAAGTGGTACCCTCTAAATCTCACCTAACCTACACGGTAAACCCCCCATACCTCCACCGGCCAATACTTTTCATGTTTGTGACTTGGGGAATTTGGCTAAAGCTTGGAACAACCTCATTTTCAAGCAGATCATGACAACAACATGCTAGACCATTCACATGAGTTGCCAATAAACAGCACAAGGTTTAGGGATATTATTCTTGAGGTGGATTCTTAATTATCAGTATTTATATGATGAGTTGGCGATCACATTGTAAGCACCCCGTACTTGTCTCTTTTTAGCTCGTTAAAGCATGGCACATAGAGGTTTAGGCACAAGCTAACTTTTGTGTGAAACTATTGGCGTCAAAAGGAGGTAATTCAGTTAGCAAGAACAGTATGAGATATATGTGGAGCCTCGAGTTTTTCTTGTACCTTTTCTTTTGTGGGATCTCATGTATCCCGTTTAGAACACCCCAAAAGAAAAGAAAAAGTCCCTTTTCTTCACATCATACCCAAAAATTTCACTATTGTAGCTCAAACTTGAGGGGACCAGACACAACAGAAGGCACTATAAACCACTAAACCATCAAAATGCATAGGAATAAACATAATAATAATGGAACTTAATTACAGAAGACCAAATGATGAGAACAGCAAGTTTATGGCATCTGCCCTAACAAGAATTTTTACAAATGGTATCCTAACACTATAAAGATGAGCTAAACATGCGAGAAGTCTTAGGTGAAGGTGCATTTACTATCAAACAACATCAAAGGAGAATTTTTCTTTATAGCATTTAAGAAAATGTAAAAACGACACTATGCAGACTTTTTGCTCTTTGCCTCTCTTACGGTAATTTCCTAATTAATTGGATTTGTGTGATTAGTCAGGACAAGCTCAAAGCTCAGGCAACTCATTAGCATGTATTCTCCAGAGCATCAGTCAGTACCTGTATATCCTCAATCTTGGTTTTCAAATCCTTCTTGAGATTCGAATTACATTCCTGGTATCTGAAGCATGTTAAGAGATGATCATTGACAATTCCTGCTACTTGCATGAATGAATAAACAACAGTGGGCCCGACACAACGGAAGCCTCTCTGCATCAAATCCTTGCTTATGTGGTCTGCTTTCGGTGTCTTGACAGGTACTTGCCGTGCATAACGAAATCCATTTCTTATTGGCTTGTGGTTCACAAAGCTCCAGCAATAATTACTGAAGGAACCAAACTCCTGCTGAACCTGCCAGGGTAAATAATATGGATATGTATAAGAATAATGCAAAAGGCATAATTGTTTTCACTAACATTTTTCATAACTAATGGAGGTTGGGAAGTTGTTATAGACTTTCACATAGATCCACCATTGACACTACTTTATTGTCTTCAGAAAAAGGTTGTAATGTTTCTTTACAATTTTGACTTTGTTGCGCAATTTCATAGAACCGAAAGAGGAGTTAAGACAAAGATTCAAACCTTACATAGGGAAAATCAAGATTCACCTTTTTATGCAAGCTTTAAAATCAGAACAATGTTTATTAGTTTTGGAGATTGGAGAAAAGATGTCTTAATCCAAAATCCATCAAGTAGAAATTTGAGGTGGGTGGGACATCAATTGCATAATCATTGCTTGGTAACCCCATAACCTTGACCTGATTATTTATTACCTTAAACAAAAAATGATTATAAATTTTGGAGATTGGAGAAAAGCTGACTCTTAATCCAAAATCCATCAAGTAGAAATTTGAGCTGGGTGGGACATCAATACTTAATCATTGCTTGGTAAAACCCATTTTCCTTGACCTGATTAATTATTACCTTAAGCATTTGTTTAGCATTCTCTACAACTGCACGGAGCTTTGGTTCAGATAGCAACAGGCTGCCATTTACTTTCAGGGACATCAACTTCTTCTCAGTAAACTGTGCAATGGTTGATGGGTCAAAATTCTCAAAAAGTTTCCTGCCAAATAAATCAACAAGTAAACATCAAATTATTTGTATGTAGCTTTTTCCCCCCCTGTTTGACGCTTTAGTGAATAGAGGAGCAGAAACAAAAACCTGAATGTGTCTCTCTTGTTAAGAATTGCTGGCCAGCTTAATTCTGCTAATGCTTGTGAAAAGACAAGTAGCTCAAACAGTTTCCCATCATCATAAACTGGAACCCCCCATTCCTCGTCATGGAAAGAAGTATAATTTGGGTCTGTGGCAAAGAAAAAAAAAAGCTCCAACTAGGTGAGTTACATCAGATTAGCTTACAAATGAAATACATAGCAGCATGATTTTACTTCTAATACATAGAGTTTGTTTTTTTTTTGCTAGGTAATTGCGGGGGATAGAACCCCTGAGCTCATAGATACACATGGTACCGGGTACCACCAGGCTACAAGGCCCGGCGGTTAATACATAGAGTTTGTTAGTGAATTAGATGCATAACTAGAACCCATAATGTACAGGAATTAAAGCGTACATTAACATAAGGTCATTTATTTCAATTCTCAATTGACTTATAAAAGAAAAACCTATATACTCGTTAAAAATGTAATGAGGAAAAAGTATTATTATCATAGCAAAATAGAAAAATGCTGCAATTAGAAAATTAGATGCAACAGACCATCCATTTTAACAAGCTTTAGGTCTCTTCAAAAAATACATGGTTATTGCTTAACAAACATGTAAAACTGACTTGAGGTTGATCTATCACTCTTGCATTCTCATCATAACTGACCATGTCAATTCTGGTAGTGTTATTGAACACTTGAGACATGGCAGTCATGCCACTGTTGTATAATCAAGATGAAACCAATACTGTACCATATCCTTTTAAACCAGAAGGGCATGGCTTACTCCAACTATTTGGATAGGCAATGAATATCCTACGTTGATATTACAACCAGCTGTAAGCTTTAGAAGTGAATCCATTTTCTTTGCTGATTGTAACTAGTTTACTGATCTTGTCCATTTTCTTTGTGATTTTTTTCACACAATCCCCACCAAAAAGAGATAATTAACGACTAAGTAGAGGAGCCACGTACACCATGGCCACTCATTTTTTTTTCCTCATAGTAATATAGTTATATTTCAAGTAATCCTTAGGAAAAATAGCATTTGGCCTAAGCATATTTATAGAAAATACCCAAAAAAATTAAGTCTTTATCCTCCCAAATTATATCTCAAGTGATGATATACATATTTGGGTGGGTTCACAATGTCCCTGGTGTAACTTTTCTTAATATTACACCAATAATTTTGTCCTGGATGATTTTTTTTATTTTTTAAACTCACCATTGGATTACATTGTCTCTCTATACCATCCATGCTTCCAAAATATCAAGATGATAAGAGATCAGTAACTATTTCAACTATAAAATTTTTAAATTTCAAGTTTATTGTACTTTAAAATTATACGCAAAGCATAAGTCTTAATCAGATGGTAAATAATATCCAATTAGCATGTGTGTTCAAAATAAAGAGGATGTGTAATCTAACAGTGAGATTTTAATAATATTAATCCAATACAAAATTATTAAGTGGTGTAACAGTAACCAAGAGTTACCAAGAGGTACACCCGGTGTGGTGTGATATTTGACAACATCTTGTAGTTTTGTGATATTTATTATTTTAGATGCAGAGCAACAAGATTCAATTTATAATGAATCCTTACGTGTAAAATTACATAACCATAATACCCCAAAGAAGAGTTTCTAACCCTGCCACTTTAATGATTCCCATCTTCAGCTATACATGATATATAAACCCTTAATTGGCTAAGTCCTATTCATCTTTGTTAACCAAGTCTTATTAACTTTGTCAAGTCTTTCTATTTACGTCATAAAGAAATGCCATGCTGATATGCTATGTGAAAGAAACACTCCACCCATCTTGCTTAAAAAGGGAAAGCGAAAGACATAAAGCAGATCCAAATCAACGGTCTCAAAGTAAAGCTAGTTTAGGTGGTGAACAGTGACAACTAATTATTAGTGAAAAGCAACAGCCTCATGAAACGAGAAAGGGAAAAAAACTTTAGGCTAAGGGCTTGTTTTGTTTTTTTATAAGAACCAGTTATAGCTTCCTGTTCTTCAGCCATATAGGAAAAACGTGTATGATGTATGGCAGTGAATTTTGAAAACAGCCCAGATTTGATTTTCTTTCCTCTTTATGAAAAACACAAAAAACACTTAAAACATAATGTACACTCTTTACACATAAATGCATTAATTGACTTTCTAGACAGTTCTCAGATGTTCGCAGTTATTAAACACTGTCATGTAGTAACATGATTCATGTTATAAAGGGCATTCAACTGTTCAAAAAGAAACACTTTAAATATTGTACTTTGACAACACGCAAAACAAAGTCCAATTCAATAGCATGCCATGCCTCACCATAACACACAGGCAAACCTGCCCCCTTTTTCACATTTATTACATGCCGTCACACCTCTCTATCAATCTTTTAACATAAATTCATGCTTAATTAAATTACCACAAATTTTATTACAACATATCATAATTCATATACGCTTACGAACAAAAGCAATTTAGACATTATTTATTTATAGGTAAATGTCACTGTACACTAATTGTTACATACCGTATACACACTTTTGTTTTGAAAAGAAGTCTACGATTGTGTGCAACGATATAAACTAAACGAATTTAGATCCTTTATATTTTCTAAGTTCTTCTGTCAATAAATTTTCTTAAATTTTAACATTTTTTTTATAATTTAATGATACATATTTTGCCATGTCAGATTCTTCTCACAATAATCTTAATTGTTTTGTTTGTAATAATTAAAATTATTACGTTTTCGAACTAACACTAATCATATTTACATCTTCTCAAATTTTAAGAATTTAATCATTTTCCTTAACTCATAGTATTAACATATTATAGGTTTCTCCGAAAAAAAAAAAACAGTTAAAAGTGTTTAAACGAGCACAACTGACTTACCAGAGTGCGTTGTTATCCAATCGCAGCGTTTAGGAGGACCCGAAATCTTCGGCGGCGACAATGTAACAACGTTATCAGGCACAACCTTCGCAGCCTTAAACCCTACACGCCTTACCGACTTCGTAGAACTCGCCGATTTCTTTGCCGAGGAACCGCCGCTGGACGAAGAGTACGAGGAGCACGAGCTGTCGACGGAGCCGTCGTTCCGTACGACCGGTTCCGGAATTTTCGGAACCGGCACCGGATTTCTCGGACGCTGTGGCTTCTTTATAGTATTGTTGTCGGATTTCCGCTTTGGTTCTTCCGAAACCCTAACTCTGTTCCCCGCCGGTCCGAGAATGGACCGGGTTTCGGAAACCGGTTTAGCAGTAGCAACAGACATTATTGGTTTATAAAAAACCTGTGAAACACTTTCAAAATGCAAAGTGTTATGAACTTTGAAATTTGAACTATGATTTTTAAGCTCTGAAAAAACACAATGGTAAGCACTTCAAGCTAAAGTTCTGTTTGGTTAGTGAAATTTTTGGGGAGGGTAAAATGGTCAAAGAATTTTTGGTGAGAGTAGGAATGGAGTGAAGGTTTTAGAAGCAGAGAGAAAGAGAGGAGAGAAGGAAACAGAGGAGCGGAGAGTCAGAGAAGTGAAGACTGAAGAGAAAGGCGCAAAACGACGAGGTTTTAAAAACGTAAAGATGGAACGGGTAAGTTACCGGTAATAGCCGGTGGATAGTGCTGGTGTGTGAGTTACCTTTTACCGTTTTGGTTTTGAAAGGGATGGGAGAAAATTCTGGGCGGTTGGACCAATTCCCGAATTTGCCACGTCTGTTGGTTTGAAATTGCAATAGTGCCATCGTCTTGGTATCTGTTTATTTATTTATTTTTAAGGAAAATATTAACCAATGTCGCATTTATTATTGAACAATTTTATGAAAGATTTTATAAGAAAATATTTTAAAAAAATAATTAGCGTTTTGATAATTTTTTTTTATAAAAGTGGTGTTAATTTTTTTTTATAAATGATTTGTTAATAATTGTTCTAAAAACACCCGTTAACAAAACTCTTATTTTTTAAATTTAGATTAATTGAGATCTATCCCAAAAATTATGGGTTAAAAATCAATCCCTACTAAAATATAAAATTGAACAGTATTCTCAAAGACCCAAGATTGATTAATAATAGGAAAAATTCTCCCCATCGATAAAATTTTTTATCACTAACAATTTCATTCATAGAAAATTTTGAAATTTGGTAATGTAAAAATATCAAATTTCTCCCATTATGAGCTTGTGATTTAAAAAAATAATAATAATTCAATCCACAAAAGTTTCTTTTGACAATATATTTTACATATTATTAATGAGTAATTAATATTTGTTCATGTTTTATCGACTTATAGAGAAGTGTTAGAAAAAATAATACTTTACTCATTTAAGAAGACTAAGATGTTAACGTTTGTTTAAATATGGTATTTGACAATTTGTTATCTGCTTATGGATTAAGAAATCAGTACATTTCACTTGAAGTTTAGAAAAAATGACCCTTTACCCGCTTATGATGATAAAACCCCACCAATGTCTTTTGGCAGCGTATATCAAACACTAACGAAGTGAATCCTAAAAGATTTTTGTATGCTAGGTGTGTGATCTAGCTTACTATAACTTGTTTGTTGTGATACGCTTTAAGGAAACAATAATCCCTAGAGCTTAGATCCTTTTTTTTTTTTTTTTGATAGGATTAGAGCTTAGATAATTATGCACAAAGTATGTCATCTATGAAAAACCATAAACAAAGTTATTTATGCGAAAGGACACTCTTAATGAGGTAATTAATATCAACATTTGCCATGGCAATATGTAGGATTTATTGCATGCCACCTGTGGGGGTGAGCCCAACGCTACGAATTGGGCCCGGGGCCCAACTTATATACCGTTACCAGTCCAAAGAAGAACAAGAGGTCACAACCGTGCCTGTTTGGAGGATATACGCTTGGGGATGAATACTGGGATACGTCCGAAGACTTTCCTCACTGTCCGAAGAGGTCCCATCGTCTGATCAACATGGTGCTGAATCAATCAAATGTGCTGGGGGCAAAAGCAACCTTCCCAATCGATTCCGTGGAGGAGAGCAAATCCTGGGCGTGACTGGGACGTGGAGGATGTGAAATATCTCAAAGGGAAAGCTGCCACCACCGCATTTAATGCACTGCAGCAGCTTTCCTGGCCGCATTTATGTGGAGAAGACACCTGAACAGTTCAGTTTCAGCTACCACCACTCAAGGCCTACTAAAACAGATGACTGATGTGACGTATACTGAAGTGGACGCTTGGATGAAGAACAAGTGTGCGGTTAAGATGAAGAAGGAGGAGGATATATAAAGGGCAAAAGCCTCTGGAGGAAGGGGGGAGAAAAAATTGTATTCACTAAGTTTTTAAATGTTAAGCCTCTTCGGACCAAAGAGATTCTTGTTAAACGCTAGTCTGAATCCCTTTTTACATTGATTTGCTTGTATGAACCGTTGCTAAATCCATAACCAGCCCAGTTGTTTAACCCATTCTCTACAAATTTATTGTTGGGAATTTGTTGGGCTCACAATACAAAGAGTTGATACCTGGCCCAACAAATTTGGACCCTACACCACCTATTTATATATGAAATCTATCATTCTCAAAAAATAAAAAAATAAAAAAAAAACTCTTATCATTTTATTATTATCTTTAGCACAAATGAAATTAACCCGAATAGTGATTTGCTAAGTTAAAATCTTATTTGTTGTTTCTTCATTGTAATTAACCTTTAATTTTACTATGATTATGAATAGAACTATAAAAGATAACAAAAAAGTCATCACCATTTTCACTCGTTTAAAAGAATGTGGGTTGTTTCAAAAGATTAAATATGTTAGGCCAAATTGGTTATTGTTGCAATAACCAGTAGGAGTTTGATGCCATAATAGTAAAATAGAAGTATTAGAGCATTTACACCAATCTCCTCAAAAGTTTAGTTAAACTAATTCAAAAAAACTCAATTTTTGCTAGTTTAGCTATCTATTATTTTTATACACATACTTCAGTCTTAATACTTTATCAACATTGTAATTTAATTTAGCGAGGATAGAAGCTCACTACATGTAGCAATGAGACTATCCTCTTTAAAAACTTTAATTAATTTAGTAATGTTAATGCACACTTGTTTCGATTGAATTTAAATAAATTTTTGCTGAAATATTAAATTTGTGAGACTGGTGTGAATGCTCTTAGAATTTTCTTATGATAATTTTCCTTGGCTACTACATCAGCTATTGAAATCTCTAATTTTTTCAAGTCAAAATTTTAATTTTAAACTAATTAAAATTAACATATCATGAGTCTTATTTGGCTAAAGTAACTTGACACTAAACAAATATTACTTAAATTATGCTTGGTTGACAATTCATTAGGAATTCCTATTGTGTCGCCATGAGTCTCATGACAACTTAACCAAATACAATTAAAAATCATGCTATATGACTTTTTTTTTTTTTTTTAATTATAACTAAAGGATGTAACTCAATACTAAATAAATTTTAAAAATTATGCCTTTTTTTTTTTAACTCTCAAAAAATTATGCTTCATTTCTCTAAACAAGGTTTTATTAAATACTCTTGATATTTTCTAACAAATTATATGGTTTGAATTTTTATTTATTACTATTTTATGAATTAATTATAAAAATATTTTCACATAGAATTGTAAAAAAAAAAAAAATTATTCCATGTTAGCTAGAATCAATTAAACCTTGTCTATTACTGTATAAATTTCATTTGATTTAAACCAACCCAACTCCAAACAAACACTAATTAAATTATGTTTGGTTGACTTTTATTAAGATTTCTTCATGTGCCGACACATTAGCATTAATTGAAACCAATTAAAACTCATATTTCACGAATCTTTTTTAAGTAAGAAATTCTATAGTTTGTCTTCTTTTTTTTTTTTCTTTTTTTTTGTGTGTGTGTGTGGCTAATATTCATTAAGTATTTATTTGCAAATTTTATGCGATACTTATTTTGGTTTGACTATTATATGTTAGTTGAAACCAAACAAAACTTCTACATCTAGAGTTTTATTTGATGAATGCAACCTAACACTAAACAAATATTGATTAAATTATAGTTGATTGAGACTCTTTAAGATTTTCTTTTCTACTACTATTTATTGCTATTGAAATCTCTAATTTTTTCAGGTCAAAATTTTAATTTAAAACTAACATATCATGAGTCTTATTTGGATAAAGTAACTTGACACTAAACAAATATTAGTTAAATTATACTTGGTTGACAATTCATTAGGAATTCCTGTTGTGTCGCCATGAGTCTCATGGCAGCTTAACCAAACACAATTAAAACTCATGATGTATGATTATTTATTTATTTATTTTTTACTAAAGGATGTAAATTTATACTAAATAAATTCTAAAAATTATGCTTCATTTCTCTAAACAAGGTTTTATTAAATACTCTTGATATTTTCTAACAAATTATATGGTTTGAATTTTTATTTATTATTATTTTATGAATTAATTATAAAAATGTTTTCACATAGAATTGTAAAAAAATTAAAAAATAAAAAATTCCATGTTAGCTAGAACCAATTAAATCTTGTTTATTATAAATTTCATTTGATTTAAACCAACCCCACTCCAAACAATCACTAATTAAATTATGTTTGGTTGACTTTTCTTAAGATTTTTTCATGTACTGTCACATTAGCATTAATTGAAACCAATTAAAACTCATATATCACGAGTTTTATTTAAGTAAAGTAACCTAAACATAAATAAATTTTATCAAATTACATTTATTATTTTAAATAAATTACGGTTGGTCCATTCTAAGAAATTCTCTGGTTTGTCTTTTTTTTTTTTTTTTTTTTTGTGTCTAATATTCATTAAGTCTTTATTTGCAAATTTTATGTGATACTTATTTTGTTTTGACTATTACATGTTAGTTGAAAGTTGAAACTGATGAAGCCAAAATCGTTAGTTGGGTCATTCGTCCAATTCGGAGCTTTAGACGATCTTGTAGGACCTGCAAGATAAAGAGAGATAGATCGAAGAGACCAACAGGTTGTGCCCGATGGGGGAGCCTCCGATGCTTAAGTTAGTATCACCCCATATTTCTCATATTTAGATAGTGTTTTGTTGTAGCTTTTGACCTACCTTCACAAGTAAGACGGACTGTCCCTTTTATAAGTGATTTGGATAGCTGTTATACATAATTGGAGGTGATTATTACCCATGTGTAACAATCATCGTATTGATGGGTGTTTAAGACCGATGAGTAACGGTCGCCATTAATGTGTTGAATGTGCTTGAACGGTTACATCTTTTGGTCTACCAATGATGCAACGTTGTCCATATTAATGGACGACCTTAATGATTTTCAGGACTCATCAGAAACCAAACAAAACTTCTACATCTTGAGTTTTATTTGATGAATGCAACGCAACACTAAACAAATATTGATTAAATTATAGTGGATTGAGACTATTTAAGATTTTTCTTTTGTATTGCCACAACAGCTTTTGAAAGGCTTTAATTTCACATCCCCATGATCATCTCAATTTCAAAATTTCTAAAATATAAAATTTTTCTTGAAACAAATTAAAACCCAAAAATCACAAGTTTTATTTTACTAAATTAATCAAACACTAAGTAAATTATAATTAAACTGTGATTGATTTTCTCCAATTTTTTAAAACAATTTTGCTAGTTTGAATTTTTATTCATTAAGTTAATCAATCATGTATTTTTTTAGTAATCTTTTCAACCACTAATGCTATTTTACATCCCATGGTCAACATGCAGCAACTAATTATTTAGGAAGTAAGACTGATTTTTATTTATTTATTAAATAATGATAATAAATTGGGATATAGATGTAAGACTGAATTTTTTTTTTTAAGAAGAAAATGTAAGACTGAATTGATGCATGGTAGAGTAAATTGCAAAAGTTATAAGGATATGTATGGTATTTGAGTCAAAAGTAAAAAGTATAGGAAAATTTTGGGAAGTGGCGGTAGGAGGAGCAAGCAAACCTTAGGCTATGTGTCGCATTCAGTTGGTAATGTAAAATGGGTGCCGTGTGACCTATACTTTGGTGGGGAAGTTCCTTACCGTTAACAAAAAGAATCCAAAGTCTCTCTCTACCAAAAAAGAAAGACAAATACAATAGTGGGTAACTAACGGCTATATATTATAATATGACCTGGTCTAATTGTGAAAATGCTTAAAGATGGACTGAGTCATAGCCCATCTTTAGAAATATCAAATGCGATGGGCTTAAAAGTTGAAGAGAAGCCCTAAAGTTAAAAAGCCTATGAAATTTATGAGATTGATGGATGTATGTGTGGTCAAGTTGCTTTGAGAATTGGGTTAGAGAAATACTAGGTTCATAATATTTTTACAATATTTTTACAATAAATTTTAAATGACATGTTGTTACTGGCTGTTATTAATGGGTAAAAAAGTAATTTTAATGGTGAGTTCAAATTAGAACTATTAAAAACTTATCTCTTGAATTTATTGTGAAAATATCATAAACGTAGTAGCACTACTTGTTCAAATATCTATTTGTGATTTTAATAAGTTGGCTAGGTTGGTAGGATTGATCAAATTACCTCTAAATTATAAAGAAATGTCATACTCACATAACAAGAAACTATAAGGAAAAAAAAAAAGAAAAAAAAAGAAAAAGAAAAAGGAGAATCCACCAAACTTCAATGTAGTTGGATTTATTAAGTTTTATCTTTGCATTGTGGGGAAGCAAAGATAGATACTATATGTAATATGTTAAGTGGGCTTGTCATTTCGGGTAACTACAATGGGCTAATTGACACTCGGATGTCATCCAAGTGTGCTATTGAGGATCAAGTAACAATCAAAGCGCCGATGGGCTTTTTGCATTAACTTTTATGCCTTGCGTCCATTATAAGTTTATAACCTGTCCAGTGTCCAGCAGGCCATGCCAATCTTTTGTGGTCATGCTTCATTATTAGTTTTGGGTCATGTTAACGAATGCGCTTAGAATAATTATTAATAAATTATAATAAGAATTTTTTTATACAACTTTTATGAAAAATATAAAAAGCTATTAATAACATTTATTGTTTTATCATTCTTCCAATAAGGTATTAATTAACCAATGTCCTATGGGCATTGGTTAACATTTCCCTTTAATTTTTATTTTTTCTCAACAACAAGTGGTTTGAATGGGTCGAGTTAAGTTAAGGTTGGGTTTATGATATTTTTCAGCCCAGCCAGATCTCATTGGGTTGAGAAATTGCCAACACAATCCATGGCAGCTCTAAAAATAAACCAATCCCTAAGGATTGGGCTGGGTTGGGTCATCGAGTTAAGAGTCATTCTTCAAGCCTAATAAAAAAAAAACTCTTATTAAAATATTTAAACTCATTTTTCAGTAAATTATTACAATTTACACAATTTGATACAATATTCCAACTTTATAAAAAATAATTATCAAAATATCAAAGTAAATCATAATCAAGTATCAAGACCTTGAATAAATAAAATCAATAACTTTAAAATACATTTTTAAACTATGTGGATTAGGTCGGATTACTTAGGTTGAAAAATTAGTTAACATGTGAGTTGAAAGAAAACAATTCATGTTGTGTTATTGTAATCTGGTAAATATTATAACTTTGTGAATCATAAATGTCCATGCATATTTTGTCAGTTACAAACTTACAATTGTAACTTGCAAGTACAATATCACAAATTAAACACGGCCGAAATGGGGATTTTTTTTTTTGGTATGCCATCATCAGTGGTATTTCTACAATGGTTACTTTTCATCATTTAATTTAAGTTATGAAGGTAATGTTTAAAATAAAAACACTTTCGAAAGTGATAATAGTTGCCAGAAAGCTACATCCTCAATGAGAGCTAGCTATGGTAATAAGTGAAGTTAGGAATTAGGATAAAGTTTTCTTGGTACTCATTTGCTGGCGAAATGGGCATTCACTGCATCCATCAATCGGCTTATGCTAAGGTTTAATGCTAAGCTTAGCCAAGTCTTGCACAGCCCTGGCTATGGTAGCAAGGGATGACAGGGGAGAAGTTATCAAGGTTTGTTCCAAGGAATTGTTTTTGTATTTAGCTTTATTTTTAAAACATTTTAGTTAGTTGTCATGTTTGCAAACTATGTAGTAAACTAGTATCTCAAGACTTTAAAACTCGAGTTCAAAGATGGAACTCAAGTTTGTAAGACTCAAGTTGCATAAAATCCATCTGGAACTCGAGTTTTAAATACTTGAGTTCCTGTTCTGTTGCATAAAATTCACCTGTTCTGTTCATCTTCTTTTTCCTTTGATCTTCCTTAATGGGTTGAGTTCTTCTTCCTCTGTCTTCTTCCTCCATGGGTTGAGTTATTCTTCTTCCTCCGTAGGTTAGGTTCTTTAGATATTTAGATTCTTCGGGTTGGTTCTTCCAATCTTCAGATTTTTCCTAGGTTGGGTTTTGTACGTGCAAGTTAGATTTGAACTTATATGAGAGAGTAAATAAGCTATCTAACAGTACATCTTGATGAAAAAGATCATAAGTGACAAAAATGCAAGCTTTGACATCATAATGTCTAGAGAAGAAGAAAGTGATTGCAAGAATGAAAAGCAGACACAAGATGTACATGGAAAACCCTAGGAAAGGGATGAAAAACTACAGATTGAGCAAGAGAGAAGCACTCTTGCTTTGTTTAGATTTGTATTGTATGGAAAAAGAGGTATCTCTTGTACAATAAGGATGTTCTTCCTCAAAAAGAGAGACCTTGTTTTTCACCTTACTTCCTTATCAAATTTCTACTCTCTTCTCTAAAGATCTACTTGGGTTCTTATCCTAATAGTCCAGCTGCATGTTCCTCTTATAGTCTGAGGAATATGGCTGAATACAAAAAGAGGTGTCAAGTCATCATTTTCTTATTTTAGACTTTACTACAACTAAGGTATTATTTGGTGACTGGAGGAGAGAGAGTATGCCAACATCAGCATTGTGGCATGAGGCTAGGTGACTCTGCCACTGCCTAGGGAACAACTCCTGAGCAATGAGAGGGACATCAGAAGTACTATAGGTGATAGTGACATACATGCGTCCCTGAAGTGGTTTAACATGCACTCAGTCAATAAGGGATGTTTCTATAGTTGCTGACCTTATGAGGTCACTATCTCTCTTTTTGTGAGTGCTTGAGTACCCATGTTAGATACATATTTTACTTCCTTCTCAAGGCAGTTACACCCTTGGCACGAGCTAAGGATAAAATCTTGTAGCCAACGTTTTCTCTCCCTTGCTCACAGCCACTCCACGTGTAAGGTCCAAATCCTGCCACATCGACACTCTCCTATGCCTTGGCTGGTGTACTGTACAAGTTCAGATCTTCAATTCTTCGTGGGTTGGGTTCTTCAAATCTTCATATATTCTTCTTCTTCCTCCTTGTATCTCCATGAGAACTCAAGCTACTGAGGCTCGAGTTTCTTCACTGAACTTGAGCCTCAAAAGCTCGAGACATTTCTTTTCTAAATATTTTCAAAACCTTGCTTACTAACAAAATAATTTCTATAATCACACTAGAGAGCAAATCACAAGCTAGGAGCTTTGGGATGACTAAGAAATCTTATTCGAAGGAGATGCTAAGAACTGTTTTGATCCCTTGACCTCTGATGATGAAGCACCACAAATGGTCTATTAGTAGTAAGTTAGTAGTATCTTAAGTCTTAAATCTTCTTTTCCTAGCTGTCTTTTTCGTTGGGTCAAAAGGGAGTGCAATTCAACTGCACGTGTTGCTGCTGCTTGTTAGGGGGATTGTTCATCTGTTCTGATTTGAGATATATATATATATATATATATATTGTGCAGATTATCACCAACAAAAAAGTCAAGGAATGGTTGAGGGCTTCCTTTTGCCAATTCAATTTCCTATTTGAGTTTTATTATCAGATGCAGTACTGTTTGCATGATTCCATTAATAGTACTCAAATACCAATGTTGATGTTTTTCTCTCAAGTTCATCCACAAAAAAAGAAAAAAGAAAAAGAAAAAAAGAAGAAGATGTTTTTCTCTCAGAGAGCTTATCTAGTTTTTTTAACAGACACTGCTGGCATGTACTCTTTAAGGCTTATAGCCAACTCTCAGCCCACGTTGGCTATATAATTTATGAAGCTATCCTTTTAACCAAAAAAAAAGAAAAAGAAAAAAAAGGCAAAACAATATCTTTGGTCCATAAAGTTTACTCTGCGGGTGCAGTTAGTTTCTCAAGTTTTAAGTGAGCACTATTAATCCCTCAAGTTTCAAAAATAAGTGGTACTAGTCTTTTGGTTAACTTCAACTAGAAGTATTGCTTCCGTGATTAATAGAATACTGAGTTGTTATTTTTTTTTAATGATGTGACATTTTTAATAAGAAAATTACAAAATTATTTACAAGTACATCTTTTACCGTTTATTACGAGTGCTTTTACAAACTGAGATGAATGGCATATGAGTCATTATTTTTTTTTTATTTCGCTAAAAAAATCTTAGACTCTCCAATATCTTCCTGTGACTCAAGCACTTCATCTTCCTTTCCTGCCATTCTCCCAACCATTGTGGCTGTAACTGCCGCTCTTCCTCTGCTGTAGCGACTCCTCCAAATAGCCTTCGTTGCCACCGCAGCAGCCAACACAAGCTCTGTCCTTTGCCATTCTCCATGAATGTCCATCGACTGCTTATCTCCTAAAGATCTTCATGTTTCTTTCTTTAGATTTGTTTCCAAAGAATTCATAAATAGCATGAAAAAATGTTTAAATTTGTTTCATTATAAATCTTCAAATGTTTGAAGTATTATATTCAAGTTTTATTTTCCTTAAAAAAAAATTGAAAAGAAATTGGTCCTTTTTCTTTCCCTGCCATGAACCAATGGCAGTCACTGTGGGAATCTTTGTTGCCTATCACTTTTGTTGTTCTCAAAATATTTGTTGGTTTCTTGCTCCTCACAGTAGACTACTCTCGTTAACAAGAGAGGATTTGTGGTCAATCAATTTAGATTAGAAAGAGAGTTACGTAAAAGACTTTGTATCCTCAAAGGCAATTCTCTTCAACTCATATTTGGATTTTTGTTAAGAGAGTTTCCAGTTGTTGGCTTTGACGTGGTCCGGCCACTTGATTAGAAAACTGGAAAACGGTGAAGCTAAGAAAGGGAAAATAAGGGAGGAGAGAGAGTGAGGGGCTGCAGCTAATCCTATCCTTTTTTTTTTTTTTTTTTTGGGCATAAGAATAAATAAAATCCAATTAAAGATTACATGGCAACTTTATAATTAAATAGTTGATATGGTATAGGACACTTAAGTTGCCACGTCAGTTTATAAGTGCCTGCAGTAAAATTATAAATGTCACGTTACTTTTTTGTTAGCCACATAAGCAATATTTTTAATAGAAGTTAGCCAAATGACTCACTCATTTTTTTAACTTGAGCGACTAATAGTGCTCACTTGAAACTTGAGGGACTAAATGCGCTTAGGGTAAACTTTAGGAACCAATAGTGTAGTTTCGTCCAAAAAAAACTTGTTTGATACAGATCAAAAGCTAAAATTTAAATAAAATAAATGGATTAATTTTTTTTCTAAAACTTATAGCAAAAAAGTAAAATAGAACCTATAATAAATAAAAAGACCTAAAGTTTTGAGCAAAAATCATAAAGCGGGACTCACAAATAATTAATTGGACTTGACTATTTTACCAAAAACATAAAAATAGCACCCACAATCAGCATTGGCTTAACAGGTACCACTTTAAGAGGTACCACTCCACTATACAGCAATAAGCTACAAAGCAAAGGAAAAAAAAAAAAGGTTTTGGTTAACAAGTACCTTAAAACACAAGTACCTAGACGCAAAAAAGTGAATATTTTATTATATAACTTACCTAATATTTTAGTTTTTATTTTTACATATAATTTATTAAAATAAATATAAATTACATCAATAAATAATATAAAAAATTTAGTTTCTCTCTCTTCTCTTCCATCTCTCTACCTTTTTTGTTTCTCTTTTCCTCATTAAAATAATATATATATATATATATATATATATATATTTACATCCTTGTGAATAGTTTTTTTTTAGAGCAAACTGCAGAACATCCTTGTGAATAGTTATGAGAACCATCTGTTCATGGTTGGTAAAAAAATATAAAAAACCTATCCCTAGATGTTGGGCAATTTGACATTGTTGGTTGCTAAAATAGCAAGCAAGGGATTTTTACACCCTAACACTAGTGTTTTTAGAAAATTTGTTAATAGAATATTTTAGGAAACTTTTAATATTAAAAAAAAAAGTTAGTTGTTTTTTTTTTCCCTAAAAAAAAAGTTGTTTTTTCTTTTTTCATAAACAAATTTTAAAAAATATTTTATAAATTAATGCTCTTAATGCATTCATTAATAAACATTAGTTCTATAAAAAAATTAGTTAACTTTTTCAAGATTTTTTTAATCATGTGGACCTGCAAAATAGTAAAAAAAAATTAAAAAAAAAAGTATGAATCTGGCTTACTTTGAAGTTGGCCGAGGAGAAAAGAAAGGTTTAAAGACATTAGAACTTACGAGAACTAGGACGAATAGTGGTCGCTGAAAACTTTAGAGAAAATCTCCAAGATTTCTGGGAAAAACAGTGTGGAAAGCTTAACAGTTTAGGAAGCCTGATGGTTTTGAATGTTTGAAATCTCTAAAGAACTTGAAAGTATACGAAGTGAAGAGAAGCGGTTTCTCTCAAGGCTTTTTATATAGAAGACAAAACTGGGGGGAGTAACCACGCTCAAAACTCAAGGGAAAATGTCAATCGTCTGATGGACGCTTCATCATCAGATGTGAGGGACATAGCGCCGCCTGGAGCAATTAATGATGCCTTGCGGTCTCTGAAGCGTCAGAAGCAATTATGAGGTGCATAAAATCCCCCCCCCCCCACACGTGTAAACTCGATGATTTAATGTTCCTAGTTATTAATGAATCAAAACCCTACTTTTCCTCCTTGGATGCGAGGGAAAAACCAGAGTTTTGAAGGGCTATTGTAGAAATAAAGGCCCAAAATTATATATTGGGCCTTGGGCTTAGTTCGCGTATTGAAGACATAAGTTGGTCTAAAGAGGGTAAACAATTAGGGAAGACTCAAATATTAGAATCTCGTGGATAATGGACGAACAAAGAGTTGTCCAAGAATTAACTACTCCTCGGATATGTTAGACGTGATACAAATCTATATTCTGACCAACAAATCTATATTCTGACACCTTTCAGAAAGCTTCAATGATAAGAACAAGATTCATATATATATACAAGAATAATGGAAACTGAAAAATATCTAGGAAAAAGCTGCTATTACCGCATTTAATGCCCTGCACCTACTTTCTTGGCCGCATTTATATGGAAAAGACCCCTGAACAGTGTTGCCTTAATCACCCCAACTCACAGAAAGTTAGAGAGGATGTCTGATGGGATAGGTACTCAAGTGAGGGCACAGATAGTCGACAAGTGTAAGGTGAGGATGATCCAATGGAGCTATATAACAATTAAAGTTACATCTGTAATCATCTGGAGAAGATATATAACCCAATTGATCTTCTCGGACGTCACATATATTCAATATTATTGATTTTGCTATTGTCTGATTTCATTTTAAATCCATAATATCCGTTACTAATTTCACTAGGACCCAGTTTTTCAACCCACTTTCTACAAATTTTATTGTATTGGGCTCATTAGGCCAAGGTATCACTCACCTTGGACTTGGGCTACAAAAAGGGTCCTTACAGGTTTTATTTAGGAAGGGGGCAAAAAAGTAAATAATAAAATTATATAATATATTTAAAATTTTAAAATATATTAAATATAGGTGGGTCGGGTTGGGTTAGGTGGATTTGTAAATCTCTTGACCCGAATCCAACCCGACCTACTATAAAAATAAATAAATAAAAAAAATCATAACCTAACTCAACCCACCAATCCTTAAAAACCAACACAACCCGATGGGTTGAGTTGGGTTGGGTCAAGTCGGTTTTGGTGGGTTAGTGGGTTTGCTGTACACTCTTATTAGGAGTAATGCTATATTCACAACAATTTCATAACAAAATATTGGTGGCAGATTGTTACTGGTAATGGTGAATAAAAAAGTGATATTAGTAATGGATAGAGATTATAATCAATACCAACTTACTACCTAGACTTTATTATAAAATTGTTGTGAAAATAATGTAGATGTAACATTACTAATTTATGTTGCAATAGTCTTAGTTTTTTTT
This sequence comes from Quercus glauca, assembly GCA_023736055.1. NCBI lineage: Eukaryota > Viridiplantae > Streptophyta > Magnoliopsida > Fagales > Fagaceae > Quercus > Quercus glauca. The sequence continues at coordinate 93,605,021 of CM043316.1, read as the reverse complement.
TTTTTTTTTTTTTTTTTTTTTTTTTTTTTTTTAAGAAACTAAACATGATTATTTGGGCATTGGAAGCATGAGCCATAGATTTGGGGTTTGTGTTTTGTGTTTTGTTGTCAGCTTTGTTTTTAATTTTTGGGTTACATACTTGAAATATATTAAACATGACATGCTCATTCTCTTGGGTTTAGTGTTTGACATGTGTACATTTTTATTGAGATTTTTAAAAATATTTTATATCTCTTATCTTACGCTAACCACTGTCAAGTTTTAATAAAAGTTGCTTTTTAAACTCTTTTATAACAATTTGTATAACTCGTCGACTTGTCCGTAACTAACGCGTGATGCACTGATGTACATCTAGCCTCATAGTAACACGTTTAATTCTGTATGTTTGCAATTGCACATAATACATAAGATGCGAGTAATTTTAATTGTTACGCACGTACATGTATTGTATAGGTACAATACGTGTACTTACTAACTATATTTTTTTTTTTGATAGGAAACGTATGAATTTCATTCAAACTGAAAGTGAAATACAACAGAGAGAGTGCAAAAGCATTACAAACAGCTTTCCTCAATTAAAATATGCTCAACAGGACGTGGAAGAGTCCTTTCCCAAACCTGAGACATATCAGTGATCCTAGCGACTTTTGCAAGTTCATGGGCAACTCTATTGTACTTACTAACTATACTACGTTATTAATATTGGCTTCTTAATTATTTGCATTTTTTTTTTTTTGAAAAAGTCAAATATTATAGTTAGATTTCTCAAAATATACAAATTAAATAGAAGTCATATTTATTACATTATTATATGTCCAGTATTCTTCTAAATGGAAAATTAATTAAAATAGTATTGCCACATTAAAAATAAAATAAAATAAACTCAAACACATTAATCTTTGCGGATTGCAGTGGTTGCACTCCTTGGTAGAACCACTTGAGGACATCAAGATCAGTGATTGTTGGTGGACACTGGTGGTTGTCCTTAAAGGATGAACTAACTTAAGGGCGTAGGTTATGAGCTAACTTTTAAGAATTTGTTAAAGGTAAAAGACTTTTTTTTAATGTTTTTTGGGAGGGAGCCACAAGTATGGATCATCTATCAATTATATATTATGGGTCCCTTTAAGTTAAATTTTATATGTTCGTTTAGACCTCTTAAACCAGATTGTTTAACCTAATTTATTATCCAAGTGATTACTTAGACTAATTTTCAGATCTAGGTTAAACACAAATAAATCATATCATGCAAAGATCCGGAAAAGTAAAAACACCACGATATGATGACCCAAGAAAACTGATGAAACTAATCGTTTCAAGGTAAAAACTTGGGAAGGATTTGACCTAGCTATCCTCAAGGTAAATCGAATCCACCATAAGAGAATTGAAGTTTTTACAAAAGATTTAACCCTAAATCTAATGTTACCTCATGTAATAACTTACTAACACGACCACGTGTAAGCTCTAAATCCACGAACTCCTTCTCTTCTTGGATTTACAGCAACACAAGCCGCCTTACTTGTGACTTTGAGATCCCACTCAAAGGTTTCAGATCACCTTCACTTGTTGATCTTGATGCAGCAACTATGTTCTACCAATGCTTGATTGTAATTTTGGCTCCGGTAGATTCTTTTGTAGTTAGAAGGTACAAAACCTCTCAAATCTCACAAAGAGTAACACACAAGTCTTCTTCAGCACCCTCAAAACGTGGCTAGGGTTTTTCTTTTATATGTGGAGAAGTTTAAATGAAACCCTAAATGTTTTCATAGGCTTTGGGCCTATTTAAAAATTCTGTAGAAACTATGCCTGCAATTTTAGATCAGTCAAACCTAATTCTCGATCAGTTGAGAAAGGCAGAACTTCACTTTTCTTTTCTGTAATCAGCTAGACTTCACAACTTGAAACAACCTTATTTAAGCATTGCCTAAACAACTAGTCTAGACATGTCTTGTTATCGAGTTGCCAACACATTACAACAATGATTCTAAATATTTAATTCTAAATCTTTAGAACCTAACAAATTTTATTACTTATTAGGAAGCCATGCTATAATTTTGGATTCAAACTTTAAATTATTTTATATATTTATAATCTATATCTATATGCAATATAAAATAAAATAAAAATGACTTTCTATTAATTTCTTCTATTATTGCCACATAAACTTTTAAAACACATTTTTTTCACGTCATTATTCTAATATGTATTTTTTTGTTGAGTTTAAATTCTATAAGGATTCACTATAAAAGCTCTTATATTTATTGTTTACATTAGAATTTTGTCATATTATATTTTCTTTAAATAATATAATAGATTCAATTCCATTAACAAACACAATCATATATTATGAATATCTTTTAATAATACGTATAACTTGCCGACTTGTCTGTAACTAACGTGTGATGCACTAATGTACGTCTAGCCTCATAATAACGAGTTTAGTTCTGTATGTTTGCACACAATACATAAGACATGTGTAATTTTAATTATTACACGGTACAATATGCGTACTTACTAACTGTACTACATTATCAATATTGGTTTCTTAATTATTTGCATTTTTTTTTCTTTTGAAAAAGTAAAATATTATAGTTAGATTTCTCCTAATATACAAATTAAATAGAAGTCATATTTATTACATTATTATATGTCCAGTATTCTTCTAAAAGAAAATTAATTGAAATAGTATTGCCACATTAAAAATAAAATAAAATAAACTCAAACACATTAATCTTTGCGGTGGTTGTTCTCCTTGGTAGAACCACTTCAGGACATCAAGATCAGTTATTGTTAGCGTACATTGGTGGTTGTCCTCAAAGGATGAACTAACTTAAGGGCAGAGGTTATGAGCTAACTTTTAAGGATTTGTTAAAGGTAAAAGGCTTTTTTTTTTTTTTGGGTTTTTTGGGAGGGAGCCACAAGTATGGATCATATGTATATTATATTTTATGGGTCCCTTTAAATTAAATTTTATTACTTATTAGGAAGCCACGCTATAATTTTGGATTCAAATGATAAATTATTTTATATATCTATAATCTAAATCTATATGCAATATAAAATAAAATAAAAATGACTTTATGTTAACTTCTTCTATAATTGCCACATAAACTTTTAAAACACATTTTTTTTTTCACATCATTATTCTAACATGTATTTTTTTGTGGGACATTTGTTTTAAACTTCTCTCATCTTCCCCCAAACCCCTATTTTAATGCTTCAGCATCAAAACCCAACCAATTTCAAGTGTTTTACATTTCATAAACATCTCTAAGGTAATCTTTAACTCTTTTTATTAATTTTTATCATTAGATTATGTTTTTGGGGGTTTTATATTCATAGTTGGGAGTGCACTCCAAGTGTTTGATAAAATGCCCAAATGGCATTTTATTGTTGTTTTAGACTCCAATGAGTACCAATTTTTGGGGATCACCATAATTATTCATGTTTATCATGTTATGATTATTGGTTGTGTGTTTTACACTTTGCCCCGTGAGTGCTTGCTCATGCATTGGTCATGCATCTCGCATGCACACTAAATGCACCTTGCTGCACACACTCTAACACTTGACATGTTTTGCATTAACTCATGCTAGTTAAGTCTTTTTAGACCTTTTAGTACATATAACATGTTCTTGTGTCTATGTCATGCCTTGGTCTATACTTTGTTTCATCATCCTTAACATGTCATGTTTATTTTATGCTTTGTAGCATTCTTTGTTTTTGTCTTTTGTTTAAGCTTCATTTTCTCATTCATCTTGCACCTCTCATGCATCTTATCCTTGTTCATATTTCCTTTTCTTTCCCTCCTTCCTCTTGATTCATTTGTCTATTTGTGACGGGGGAGAGTATACTAGAGAGTATACCGGTGTGTATCGTCATTTCTTTATGACTCATGTGTACATTCTTAGGGGGAGAAATTCTATCTAGTGCACATTCATAGGGGGAGAAAGCCATAGGGGAGATGCATATACTAAGGGGGAGTTTTTTTTTTTAGAAAACCTTGTTTTGCTTTGTTTTTCTTTATGCTTGTTTTCTCGTTGATTTATGGTGCTTTGAGTTACATTTAGTATCTATGCTTTGTTGCTTTCATTGAATCGTGTTTATGTGTTGGACATGCATACATCCTTGTGTTATTGTGCTTTATTGGTTACTTGTTCAGGTGATCATTTGCTTTACTATATGATCATTGTGGTCAATTCCATATGAATTTTTTGTGTTTGATCAAGTTGCTCATATATTTCACAACATGTTTATTTGATCGCTTTTTACTTGTTACATTATACTTGTCATTTTATTACTTGATTTGCCTTGAGGGTCTAATGCATTTTGTGCAAGTGTTTCAGGTTACAAGTATATATGTTCCAAGTTTATCACAAGTTTTAGATTTAGGAGTAAGTGGGTTTTGTCAATGTTCCCAAACTCACGTTTAAGTCTAGAGTCTGTTATAAGGTGTTTTGTCACGGAATAGCTAGAGGAAGAGATTGTAAAGTTGTGATTTACAACTATGTTTTATGTTGGCTTTATTCCATGACAAAAAGTGTTGTAATTACTTTAATTTTGTTCCTTGTATTTTGTGGGATTTTATTGTATTGAGTTTAGTATTAAGTTGGTGAAGAAATGAGAATGAATTAAAGAATAAGGGGATTTCGTGAGAAGCTCGCGAGAAGCTAACCCGCGAAAGAGCCACGTGAGAAGCACATGCTGGAAGCTGAAGAGTCATGCCAGCCTGGAGGATTTCGCGAGTGTTTTGTGGGTAAGGCCTTCTTGCGAGAAACCCGCGAAACTCTTTGCCTGAAGGATTTTTAAGTATAACTTTCTTACCCTTCACCCATACTATATATACATTCATTACCCAAATAATGTAAGGAGGTCATTCAGAGAGAAAAACCCTAGATAAGTTTTCTACAATACACACACCCATCTTTTTGAGAGAGAAAGCTACTCATCCTTAGTGAGAAATCATTCTAACCTCTTCTTCTTCCCTCTCCCATTATCATACCTTGAGAGGAGATTTGTACCCAAACACAACCCACACATTTTCAGAGTGTAGATAGTGTTTTAGAGCTCGGGAAACTTTGGGGATTTGCCAAAAAAAGTCGGTGAGATTTGACGGATGCAATTGGGCGTATTGCGGGATGCAGAAAGCTAGTGAAGACAAGACTTCGAGAAGTCCGTTGGTAGCAGGAGCTTGGAAGGCTCAAGTACATTGGGTAGACTAGGCTTGGAGGGTCTTTTGTTATTCGTATACTCCAACTTATTCACTAGTGGATTGATTACGGCTTGGAGGGCGACGGAAAGGTTTTTCGCCGAGTTTTTCAGTTTCCTCTTCGATAACACATCTTGGTGTTTTTTTGTGGTTGCGTTTTTCTTCCCTTACTCTTGTACTTTACTTTTATTGTTTGTTGTCCATGTTTATGCACTAGAATAGTTATCGGTTTATTGCGCTTTATTTACTCTTGTTTTACATTTAGATAAGTTAGAGTAAAAGCAATATAGCAGTAATTTTAATTTGAGGGTCTAAACAGCTCTTGTATTTTCACACACTTTCAAGCTTTTAGTAATGGATATAGGGACTGAGCCAGAGAACGAGTTGGATCGGAGAGAGAGGGTTTGGAGGTTTGAAAGAGATGAAATGGAAGAAGGTATAGGGCCAAAGAAAGAGTTATCAAAGAGGTCGAGGTAAGTGAGTTGGGAAAGTTGAGAAACGAGTGGGCTGAGTGTACCTGAGGTCCTGAGTAGCCAGTTGGGTCGAGAACAAGGTGGGTTACCCGGGTCAAGTCAGGGGTGCAAGTGAGGCTGCAGCCGAAGACTTTTATAATCAACAAAGGTCGTCAAAAAACAACACCTGTAGAGTGTTTGCCTATGCAATTTAACACCTGCGCTGTGATTTGATAACTTTGAAACTTGAAAGTCATGCAGTGTCGCATGCCGTGAGCTCAGCCTTTGTTCTGGTAAAAAAGCGAAACCTCGAGTCCTTGACTAAGAAAGTGGAGTGTACTAGTGCAGCAATGGATTTTCATTATGTTATTGTAGAAAAATGGTTTGAATTTTGACTGAAGTGTTCCCCTCCATAGAAAGAGTTAGGGGTGCAAGTGAGGCTGCAGCCGAAGACTTTATAATCTACAAAGGTCGTCAAAATACAACACTTGTAGAGTGGTTGCTTATGCAATTGCACACCTACGCCTTGATTTGATAACTTTGAAACTTGAAAGTCATGCAATATAGCATGCCATGAGCTCAGCCTTTGTTTTGGCCAAAACGGCCAAACCTCGAGTCCTTGACTAACAAAGTGGAGTGTACTAGTCCAGCAATGGATTTTCATTATATTATTGTTGAAAAATGGTCTGAATTTTGACTAAAGGGTTCCCCACCATAGACTTTTCTTCTAAGTAGCTGCCTGACAATTATGACCTTTTAAGAGCACGGTCTAATGGTAAAAACTAAAAATGGATTAGAAATTCATAACCAGTGGCGGAGCTAGAGGAGCATGGCCTCTTGACTTTTCAAAAATTCTATGAATTGTATTAGTAAATTCTTAAATTTTTTTAATTAACAATAAATTATACTTACTTGCCCCCTAAATTTTAAGAAAGTAAAATATATTCTTAGTTCAGTTAATTCTCATAAAAAAAAAAAATTATACCAAACATTTAACAAATTTCCAAATCAACAATATCCAAAAAAAAGAAAAACAATAATAATAAAAATCTCAAAAAAAAAATTATTAATATCGTCCTTTAAAGCTTCCTTCATAAATGTAAGTTGTTAAACTGAATTATGTAACATTACTGTGTTAACTAAAAGCTCCGCATTAACAATGTGGAGTTAGAACCGTATAATTTACGCAACTTTTTTTACCACAGCTTGCCAGACCACGTAATTGTACAAAACTAGCGTCGGTAGCACCCAAGCAGTGATCTCCAACCACATCTCTCACAATAACTCCATTACTCATCTCCTCCTCAGTCGGTAGCACCCAACCAGTGATCTCCAACCACATCTCTCACAAACTAAGAACCATGGAGGTAGCTGAAACCAATAAACCACACGTTGCAGTCCTCTCAAGTCCAGGCATGGGCCACATCATCCCTCTCCTCGAGCTCGCCAAGCGCCTCGTCATCGACCATGGCATCCATGTGAGCTTCCTCAACATCACTACCGAAGCTTCCACAGCCCAAATCCAACTCCTCCACTCACCAACACTCCCTCTTGGCCTTGAAGTTATAGACATCCCAGCTGTTGATATTTCAGCTTTGGTCAGCGACGACACTCCCATCGTCGCCAGGTTATCTATCAACGTAGAGGAAAGCCTCAAGCCTCTAAAGTCTATCCTTATCGAGCTAGGCAAGCCACAAGCTCTATTCATTGATCTTTTCTGTACCCAAGCTTTCGATGTCTGCAAAGAGCTTTCTATCCCCACGTTCACTTTCTCCACTCCCTCCACTTCTTTCCTTGCTTTCTGTTTGTATCTTCCAACACTGGATCGTGAGGTCGAGTGCGAGTTTATTGACCTTCCTGAACCAGTTCAGGTCCCAGGTTGCTCCCCGGTTCGAACCGAGGACTTGCTAGACCAGGTTCGGAACCGAAAGATTGACGAGTACAAGTGGTTCTTGTTCCATATCAGCCGTTTGCCCATGTCAGATGGTATTTTGTTAAACTCGTGGGAGGATTTTGAACCCACATCGCATGAAGCTATAAGAAAGCACCCATTTTATAAGCAAATTCCTATACCACCTGTTTTCCCAGCTGGTCCGCTTATAAAACACGACAACCCTGAACTAGACGATGAGTGTTTAGCTTGGCTAGACAAACAACCATTAAATTCTGTTCTTTTTGTGGCACTTGGAAGTGGAGGGACTCTCTCAGCTGCACAACTCACAGAGTTGGCTTGGGGTTTGGAACTGAGTCAACAAAGGTTTCTATTAGTGGCTCGTAAGCCAACTGATGCGAGTGCTTCAGCTACATTTTTCAATGTGGGTGAAGATATTGACGTTAATGATCCAAAGGCTTATTTGCCTGATGGATTTTTAAAGAGGACAAAGGAGGTGGGTTTGGTGGTTCCGACTTGGGCACCACAGGTTTCAGTGCTTCAACACCCATCAACTGGTGCCTTTTTGTCTCACTGTGGTTGGAACTCGACGCTGGAGAGCATGACTCACGGTGTCCCTATGATTGCGTGGCCTCTTTATGCAGAGCAGAGAATGAATGCAACGATGTTGGTTGAAGAGGTTGGTGTGGCTGTTAAGCCAGTGGGAATACCAGGAAAAGGAGTGGTTGATAGAGGGGAGATTGAGAGGGTGGTGAGGTTGGTGTTAGAGGGTGAAGAAGGGAACGTGATGAGGCGTAAGGCAAGAGAGCAAAAAATGAGTGCAGTGAAAGCGTTGGAATTTGGTGGCTCTTCTCATGAGTCGCTTTCCAGTGTCATCAAAGAATGGAAGATTGAGAAAGAAATCTCAGTTTAATTAAAATTAGGTTAAAACTCTAACTTTCTTTAGATTTCATTTCAGTGCTTTAACTTTATTTTCGTTCATTTTAGTTCTCTAAATTACTGATTTATTCAATTAAGACATTTTAGGTTGGCGTCTGTATTAGCTTAGGAGCCTGCAGAGTTGTCTGCTAAATAAAATATCATGTAGCATGTGCGGGCTTTCTGCTTTGTTCGATCAGAGTTCCCATGGAATCAGAATAAGACTGTTGAGAGACTTCTACGGGAGAAAGAAGTCTGATTCAGAATCATTGTGTAAAGTTATGCCCTTTTAGGAGGACAGGCAAAAATGACCAAATGATAAGCTTAATTGTTGTTGATGTTGTTGTAAATTTGGCGAGATTCGTTCCCTTTCATTCTATAATGCTGTACTATGTTGTTGATGTGCTTAGAGCACTTGAATGTGTGAAATAAAAAAGTGGTCAGTGTTATATAATTTTGCTCAAAAATTACCTACATTAGGTTATTTATATCATTGTTCATATACATTTTTGCTACCATAACCATGCATTTAATGGATGGTTACTATACTTCTATATTTTTATATTTTATTAATTTTTCCTCTCACTTCTCCCTTCAGATCTTCTCTCTCTTCCCCTACCCTCTCTATCGGATTCTCTCTCTCTTCCTTTACCATCTTCCCTGACTTTATTCCTTTGTCAAACCCATCCCAAACTCATCAAACCCATATACAAAAATCATCAAACCCAAATTGCAAAGATGAAGAAGAAGAAGCAACAAAGAAGAAGAATAAGTAGTAGCCGCAACAATGGTGAAAAGAGAGAGGTGTGAGGCTGTGGAGGCATGAGAGGCCAGATCTGAGGGTTTTGAGATATAAGAGAGGAGAGAGAGAAAGTACTAAATAAAAGTATTAGTAAAAAAAGAAAATATATAGTTTAAATAAAATAATGTGTATAATATGTAATTTGATGTGAGTGTTTTCAAGAAGTGATTGTGTAAAATAGAAAAGTAGGTTCTAACACAAAAATAGATAGAAAAACTAATAAAGATTGATGTGAATGCTCTAAAAGAGAATTACCCATAAAGAGAGAATACTTGGAGGTGGTCGGCACCAGTAGTGGGGGCAGTGATTTGTAGTGGTCAAAACCGGAGGTGGGGGAGAGCAGTGCGGCACCGAGGAAATAGATTTGAAAGAGCAGTTGTGGGTGGAAGGGAGTTTGGGTGTGTGTGTATGTGTGTGTGTGTGAGAGAGAAAGAGAGAGAAAGGATTGAAGAGTAAATGTTGATTTTGGAAATTAGATTTGAAAGAGCAAGATAGAAAGAGAAGGTGAGGGGGGCTTGAAAATTTTCTAGAGCTTCATTTTGTGGATCAGATTTTTTGAGAGAGAGAGAGAGAGAGAGAGAGAGTAAAGTAGCAGGCTTTGAAAATTTTGAAGGGATATTATTGTCTTTTTTTGTGTTAGTGGAGTAACTTGATTTTTTTTTTCGAACACGTATCAATCATTTATTGGTGATGAAACACCAAAATCGTTGCTAACTTGGTAATACATAAACAAGATATACTTTCACATCTCGAGTTGTTCTGCACTTTATTTTTTTCTTTATGTAAAATCATCATGTGAAAAATAGTTAAAATAATAAAAACAAGATTTTGGCCTTAATCTGGGCCTTAATCTGGGTTCGGGGTGCGTACACATACTCAACTATGTGTACACATTCTTAAACACAGATTTGAAAAATTACATTTTTAGAAATTTAATCAAACAAACATATAACATGTGAGATCAAACAAGCATGTTAGAAACCCTAAAAAACTAAACTAACATAAAACAAAAACACAAAGCATCAACGTAAACAGAACAAAAAACATGAAATAAAACAATAAGTAGTAAACTACATCGAATAAACATGTTAAACTTTACATAAAACTAAAATAACAAAACAAATTATACACAACCTAAGATCATATTAAAATAGGAGAAAATTGGCAAATGCCCATTTCACACAAACTTTCCAGCATTTTGCCCAATTTTCCAAACTAATTAGGAAAATGCCCTTGTTTTGAAACTCGATTTTCTAAAAATCGAATTTTAATTAAAACTCGATTTTTGGACAATCAAGTAATAGCGAACCGAAAAATTAAAAAAAAAAAATTCTAGAACTCAAGTTCCATGTGAAGTACTCGAGTTCATGGAACTCGAGTTCCTTGAAAAAATTTAAATGAAACTCGAGTTCCATGAACTCGAGTACTTCACATGGAACTTGAGTTTTTTTTTTTTTTTTTTAAATTCTCTAAGTCCACATTCGCTATAACTCGATGTTCCAAAAATTGAGTTTCAAAACTAGAGCATTTCCCTAATTAGTTTGGGAAAGTGGGCAAAATGCTAGAAAATTTGTGTGAAATGAGCATTTGCCAATTTTGGCCTATTAAAACATATAAAACATAATTAAAAGCATCAAACAAAACAAATGTAACAAATGGAGAAACTATATCAAGAAAATTATGTGAATCATATTAAGCAATGGAGGAGTTCATGGAAAAGAGACTCACCTTGCTTTAGAATAACATATTTGAGACTATTTAACTAACCCCTTAGTGCCTACAACACAAAGATTAGATGGAGAAGACAAAGATAATCAAAGAACAAAAAATTTTTTAGTAATTACAACTCAATAACAAAATATTTTGAAAAGGTTTTAGAAAACAATTTGGAAAACAAACTTTCTACCTTATAACTAACTAAAGAGAGGTTTTAATTTTGTAAGAAATGTTCTAAGGTTCTGCCCTAGGGTTTTGAAAAGAGAAAAAAAAAGGTTTTAGAGAATATTGAGGCCCAAAATCACTATCTCTAGCTAGGGTTTTGAATGGAGACATAAGATGAGTATTTATAAGTTAAAATTAGAGTTTTCGAGACTTTTTAATGGTCTTTGGACATTCCCAAAGGTTTAAGGGCTGGCCCACATCAAAAAATGATGTTTTGGGCTCTTAAAAATGAAGTTCTAGAACCTAGAAATTCGGCCTATGTATGTAGGTCTCAACCATGCGTACGCATGCTCCCCAGAAACCTTAATCTAACAGCTTTGATGATCTAACTTTAAACAGCCATAACTCATTCAATATAAATTCAAATTTGAGTTTAAATTGAAGCTTAGGATATCTACTTTCCAATGAAATAAATGTCACTAAAAAAATTTTTGTGGATCAAAGGTTATGGTCAAAATAGTGAGTAAAAGTCATTTTTCATAATCGTTTTCAATGCGATTTGAGCACTTTTGAGTTATGATTACTTTCAAATTATTATGAACTCTTTAAATACCCTTGGTTGGCATATGCAAACTCATCATTGGGGTCGGGGACCAAAATTTATTAACGAGTACAAAATGAGGTGTCTAGAAATGACAGTTAGCAATGTGGTGCGCCATTGAAAAATTATGTTTTGAATTTAAAATGATCATTTTAAAAAAAAAAATTATGAGAAGATGTTGTTGTAAAACAGAATTTTAAGTTTAATATATATTTTTTTCCAAAAATGCCAAATCAAACGGACCTTATAAAAAATTTGGAGAGATTGTAGTTACTAGCTACTAATGTTTATATATATAAAGAGAATGGAGAATGGAAAATGAAAATAAAGCTAATAATCTTTTTGAAAATAATGTTTTATGTTTTTTAGTGGTTTCATTAATCACATATATACACTTATTGTGGGGGTAAAAGCCCAACATCACGTGTTGGGTCTGGGGCCCTATTTGAATATTATTGTATCCAAAGAGAAGAAAGTGGTTGGGAAGGAGTCCAGGTAGAAGAAATATACCTGAAAATGAATGAGGAGTATAGTCCAAAGAGAGCCCCAGTGGTTCGAAGAGGTCATTCTCCTCGGATACCAAGGGGACTTGATCAAGCAAATATATGGAAAGTTCGAGTGATCTTTCTAACAACTTCAATGATAAGGACAAGCTTTAGGCATGCCTGGAGATGATAAGAACGGAGAAATATCTAAAAAGAAAAATTATTACTACCATATTTAATGCACTACAACAACTTTCCTGACCGCATTTATGTGGAGAAAACCCCTGAACAGTGCAACCTTAACTACCACCACTCATGGGAAACTAAAGAAGATATCTGATGTGACATGTACTCAAGGGAATGCTTAGATGAAGAACAGGTGTATGGTGAAGATGATCAAGAAGAAAGATATATAAATGGAATAGGTCTCTAAAGAGGAGGGGGGGAGAAGAAAAAGAAGCGAAAAAAGATCTTACTGTAGCTTTAAGAACTGTATTCACTTTTCAATAACAAACCTCTTCGGATTTCAGTTTATTTAGCTTTTAAGTGTATTTTTACGTTAGTTCATCCCCGTATATCATAGTTAACTGTTGCTAAATTCATAATCAGCCCAGCTCTTTCACCCACTCTTTACAAATTCATTGTTCCGAGTTCGTTAGGCTCTTAATCCAAACCTTTTGGGCTTGGGCTACAAAATTTGGACCCCACACTTATTATTGATTAACATTTTTTTTTCTTGATAAGCAGAGAGAGAGAGAGAAAGAGATGTGGTGTTGAAACTCAAAACTACAAGAGGTACTACAAAAAAAATTCAATCATTATTAGATTATTACTTGAACTGGTTAATATTTTATTTGTACACTTGTATTATATTAAAAGTTACATCTAAAAAAAAAACCAAATGTTAAAAAAAAAAAAAACAATTATAACTTGTTATTTAAAGTTGCTCAAAAAATGTCCTAAACATAATATTTCTCTTAAAGGAATCCATTGATAAAAGAATGATAAACAATATTGTACGAAGGTAATATTTGTTTGATAATGGGCATATGATTCTCAAATTGAGATTCGTGCTATTGTACCATGCAATTAACTATGATGCATGAGAGAAATTAAAAAGTAAAATGGTAAAAATTAAAACCATTTTTATACATGATTAAAAATAACTTCTACAACTTTTAATATCATCAATTTTTTCCTATTGTATGGTGCACGGGATCAAATCCATTATTCTCACTATTTCGTACGTACTTTCTGTTGATGCAAACACAATAATAATGAAAATAATACAATGAGAATAAAATAATCCATTAATCATCACAATTAAAAAGAATAAAATGGTTTCTCTCATTTTCAATGTAGAATTAAATATTTTCACTAACTCCTCATCTTCCATATTAACTCTCATACCTTTACATTGATGTTGTAATATAAATTCATTTTAATATATATATATATATATATAAAACCGAAACCTCTGAAACTTTCACAATTTTCCAAGCCAGCACAATATTTAAATAAAATTATCATTTTATTTAAATAAAATTATTTTTGTTTACCTCTTCAGAGCTTGCCACACCATTATTATTTTTTTAAAACAAAATTATTTAACTTTTATTTACCCCAAAAGTCACCTAAAGACAGTTGGAAACCAAAAATTATTCCCATACGTTGCATAAAAATAGTTGGAAACCAGTAGGTTAACCAAAGTAGAGTTGAAAACTGATTACAACTCAACAAATTATCCACCGTCCTACAACTATATATATATATATGAGCTATATTTAGGATTTTTATTTTTGGCTTTTGCTTTTGCCATTGCTAATAGAATTAGACATACAATGAAGTTGGTGTGGCTGGCTGTTGCTAGCTAACATGCTCAAAGCTCAAGCATGGCTCCATGCAACCATATAGTACCTATGGTATTCTTTTTTCATGGTTTAATTTAGTTGTTTTAGATGCTGTGGTACTAAATTACTCTTTGCCTCAAGTATCGCATTAAGCTTGATATATATATATATATTTTTTTTTTTGCCATCTACATTATTATTATTTTTTTTAATCTACGCTCCTTAATTTAATTCTTCTATTACTCCATTATTATTTTTTTTAATTATTCTCATTACTCTTTTAATGAGTTTATATGAAATCACTTTTTGGTATTTGATTTTGCGCCTGTGATTGTTTTTGTTGTTTAGAGTTTCACCGGTAAAACTTGTTGCTTTATTTTTTTTTTTTTTTTTAAAAGCAACTATTTTTCACAATTATCATTTTATTTAAATAAAATTATTTTTGTTTAATCCAAACTAAATAAGGAGTAAAACTCTATCTCTCTAACAAGTCTAACTTAAACTCAAACTCATCATTATCATTTTTTTTTTAAACAAAATTATTTTTGTTTAATTCAAACTTAACAAGGGGTAAAACTCTATTTCTCTAACAAGTTCAACTTAAATTCAAACTCAAATATTAATAATTTATCTCTAAATTTGCTAGGTTAATCATGAACACTATAAAAGCAAGCAAACCCCAATATTTTTTTTTTAAGCCAAGTAGAGATATGAGCTATTCCTATGTTATTTTCTTCTCCTCTACTTTGTTAAAAAATATATATATATATATATATGTGGGGCCCCAAATATTAAACACTCTGGCCCACTCTATACCCGGCCCAAGGTCCACGCCGAGGACAATATAAAGGCCGAGGATAATGGAAAAGAGCCCAAGTCATCCAAGGGTCTCGCCGAGGATGCCCACTTCCTCGGCAAACCGACTTTGATGAAGGGAAAATATCCTTCATCCATTAAATGAACGCTACCAACATTCTGGCCGCTTTAATGGTGAGGTGGCCTGCAAACCCTAATGCTTCGGTCACTTCAACTATTAGAAAGCCTGCAAAGGCGGTTAGGAACTAATATAAAGCCTGCAATTGTAGGTGATGGGACAAATCCCTGTACATAGAGTTCAGATAATTGATAAATAGATGGCTAAGATTAACTAAAATGAGACTATATAACCAATAAGACTCCCAGCATAAAAGGGGAGATGAATCAGCCCTAAAAAAGAAAAGGATACGATTGAGATCAGTTCTAAGAAAAAGAGATCCTCGGTCTGAGCCGAGGACAAATATGCTTCGCAAACACTTAGCCAAAATCACAACTAAGGTCCTCGCAAACACTTAACCAAAGTGATGATCATTCTCTACAAATACACTTAGCCAAATTTCTTTGATAAGATTCCTATGAATTTCATGTCATCTATCATTTATTATAAACTTCATATCAACCGCTGTTTACTTCAATGATGCCAAGCCCTTTTACCCACACTCTACAAATTTTTATTGTTAAGGGTTCATTACAAATTGAGTCCTTACAATATATATTATGGTTTTTCATGTATTTTTTAAAAAGTAATTTTCGTACATGAACTACCAAATTCTCTTTAGCCGTTTTTTACAAGATAAAAAACTTATAATAATTGAAATTATTCTTTTGAATGTAACCCATCTTTCTCTTATATTTCTCTATTGTTTAGTCATATATATTTTGTTTTGTTTCAATAATTTCTAAGCAGCGAATCATCTTATTCTTTAACATTTTTTCGTCTTTCATAAGTTTTATTATCTGAATTTTTGAGTTATTTTTTTGCAGTATCAATATTCAATGTTGTATCTTTTTGCAGAAGTTTTCAAGTAATGGCTTCTTCATTAAATTGTAACACAAATTGAAGTCATGCAAGAGTAAATTATGCAATGGTATAGTTTTTTAAATTTTTTATAAAATTATTTTAGTCTACCTCACAAATAAGTAAGTTCCTGTGTATAGCACGGGTTAGCAACTAGTTAATATTAAATTGCTACCAACACTTTCACCAGGCAAGAAATAAGTGTCACATGGGCTACCTTGTACGAAGTTAAACTTTCTTTCTATGGTGATGATCATTGATCTAGTTGTTCTGTCATCTGTGTGTATCAATAATCGTCACGAAAACACACATATCATCTACTGTATCATGTTAGTTAGTGGCTCCCACGTCGACTATTGTCTGATAAAGGAGACCTCATATTGCGTCACCAACATCAAATTAATGACAGTCCCTGCATGGTATTCAATACCGATTATGCATGATAAATATACTAATATATAGACTCCACTGATCATATATATGTGTGTGTGAGAGAGAGAGAATTTATATTGACAAACCTTTAGTTCAAAGTGATAAATTGTTAATTAATGACTTTGAAAGGGATTTGAAAATATACAACATAAAGCAGAAATAAATAAAAGGAAAAAAAAAATTTTGGTCATACGATGCCAATATACATTATAAGATATTATAAAACATTCACTGAGGCAAACAAAAAAAAAAAACCCTACTTTTAATTTTTCTGAATTCGAAAAGAGTACTGGGAGAGAGTGCTAATTAATTTCAGGATTCAGGAGTTAGGCTTCCCCGGCACTGGTTACAAGTTTATTTGTATTGGGTAGATTATTTATGCCTTATTACTCATATTCTTACGTACATGCTTGAAATATATAAAAATCAAGTTTTTATTAGTTTATTTCAAGTGTGTGTAAAAATGTGAGTAATAAAGGGTGTGTATTAGTATTTTCTCATTTGTATTATTTAGAACTTTCAACGATCTCGACATAGTGACACTATAATTACCACACTACTTTTCAATATGTTAGGCGAAATTGGTCATTGTTGCAATAACCAGTAGGAGTTTGATGCCATAATAGAAAAATATAAGTATTAGAAAAAAAAAAAAAAAAAAAAAAAGGAATTAGTAAGTCTGAGGCTTGGCGTGGAGATAAGGGAGAGATATGGAAGAGTGGGGGTAGGTGGGGGTTTTAATGTTTTTTTAAATATATATATATATATATATATATAAATAAAGAGAAATGATAAATATGTATGTGTGCATATATATATATATATAAATGATATATCTACAATATTTTCACAACATTTTTATAACAAATTTTTAGTGACAAAGATTATTACTAGTTGTTATTATTAGGACAAAAAAGTAATTTTAGTATTAAGTTCAAATTTGAATCAATAACAACTAATCACTTATGATTTGTTGTGAAAATGTAGTGGACGTAGCATCTCTTATACATAAAAAAAAAATATATATATATATATATATATAAAGAGAAATGATATGTCAACAACATTTTCACAACATTTTTACAACAAATTTTAAGTGGCAGGTTGTTACTGGTTGTTATTGTTAAGGCAAAAAAGTAATCTTAGTTGTTAGGTTCAAATTTGAACCAATAACAACTAACTATCTATAATTTGTTGTGAAAATATTGTGAATATAACATCTCTCATTTAAATATAAATATATAATAATATATACATTTATTTAAATAAATAAATATATATATATATATATATTATATTCAAATATTTAAAATATACCATAAAATATTCTAGGCATATTTCATAGTTTTCTTTACCACTGAAACTCATTCAGTTTTAGTGTAATTTTTTTTTTTTTTTTTTTTAGAATAGTGTAGAAGATGCACTTTTTGGACTTGGCATTTGGTAAACGCCACTATAGGTCCTATTCCAAAAGCCACCATAGATTCCCAATTTATTTATTTATTTATTTTTGTGCTGGATTCTTTTTCTTAGCTTTGCTTTGTTTTTTGCTGGGCTATAGTGGTGTTTGCGAAACGCCACTATAGGTTCACATTTTTTTTTTCTAACGGTTGGTATATTCTAAGAAATTCTTTAGTTTGTCTTCTCTCTTTTGTTGGCTAATATTCATTAATTATTTATTTGCAAATTTGATGTGATACTTATTTATGTTACATGTTAGTTGAAAGTTGAAACCAAACCAAACAAAACTTCTACATCTTGAGTTTTATTTGATGAATGCAATCCAACACTAAACAAATATTGATTAAATTAGAGTTGATTGAGACTCTTTAAGATTTTCTTTTGTATTAATATTTATTGCTATTGAAATCTCTAATTTTTTCAGGTCAAAATTTTAATTTTAAACTAATTAAACTAACATATCATGAGTCTTATTTGGCTAAAGTAACTTGACATTAATATTAGTTAAACTAGTCGCTAACCCGTGCGATGCACGGGATAGTTAAATAAAAAGACAATTAACCAATATCACGTTAAGGTAAAAGAATTAGTGAGAGACTGATTTGCCCACCAAGAATTTAAAAGAAAAAAAGATTGATATAATAAAATCTAAGAAATTTAGAAATAGAAAATTGGGTTAATAATATGCATATTATAGACATTTTGCTAGTTAGCGTTTTTAAAAAAAATGGATCTGTCATAATTAAATAAAATACAATGAGAATAAATATTTAACTTCTATACTTTTCATTAGTTTAGAAGTGTTGTCAATGTCTCACTACAGGTACATAGTTACTGAAACCTACAAAGTAATTTACAATTCTTAAATTAATAAAGCAAAATTCCAAAAAGTTATATATATACACACACTCAAAACTGATATAAACTACAAAGATAAAAACAAATCTTATTTAGTCGTATTAATAATAATATAAACAATTCAAAATATGGAACATTATCAAATTTATAACACATAATTCCATTATCTTTTACGTTGAATCCAAACAAATAATTAATTGAAATTAATCCAAACAAATAATTAATCAACCAAAAATCAAAGTTTTAATTAAGAAAACAAAAAATCACATGAACCCAAAATAAAAATTCTCAATAAAGAAAAACATATAAGGTAAAGAATTAAGATCAACCTACTAAGACGCAAATACCAAAAACCCCAAAACTTAAACCTTCCAAATTTTATAGAATCCCAAAATTCTACTTCAAAACCAAACAAAATCCTTCAAATTCAAAAAATTCATATATAATATACCAAATAAAAATTTACCACACCTTGGGTTGGAAGACATAGGTTGCAGCTTTGATTTTTCTCCAAAAAATAGAGATGTTTCATCTGCTGTATACAATAAAAAATAATTATTAGAAATTTCAACCCAAAAACCAAATCCACAAAAACACTATCAAAATATAGAGATTAACCCAAATATTTAGAAGAAAATAAATTCTAAACATAACAAAACAATAAGATAGAATGAAAATTAAAAAGACAAAACCTACGTTTTTTTTTTTTTTTTTTTTTTTTTTAGTTGAGTCTCTCTCCTTCTTATTTTTTTAATTTTAAAGTGAAGTTAAGTTTAGAGTTTTGAGATGGTAATTGCTAGGGTTTTAAGGAGAGAAGAGAGAGTCCTACCAAGAGTCTAAATAATATAAACAATTCAAAATATAGAACATTATCAAATTTATAACACCTAATTCCATTATCTTTTACGTTGAATCCAAACAAATAATTAATTGAAATTAATCCGAACAAATAATTAATCAACCAAAAATCAAAACTTTAATAATAAAATAAAAAAAAATCACATGAACCCAAATAAAAATTCTCAATAAAGCAAGAACATATAAAAATTTACCACACCTTGGGCTGGAAGACATAGGTTGCAGTTTTGATTTTTCTTCAAAAAATAGAGATGCTTCATCTGCCATATACAATATAAAATAATTATTAGAATTTCAACCCAAAAAACCAAACCCATAAAAACACTATCAAAATATAGAGATTAACCCAAATACTTACAAGAAAATCAATTCTAAACATAATAAAACAATAAGATAGAATAAAAATTTCAGGCACATATGAAAGCAAATAAAAAAAGACAAAACCTACGTTTTTTTTTTTTTTTTACGTGAGTCTCTCTCCTTCTTATTTTTTTCATCTTAAATTGAAGTTGAGTTTAGGGTTTTGAGATGGTAATTGCTAGGGTTTTAAGGAGAGAAGAGATTTTGGTATTTTTATGCAAAAAAATGCTATTTTAGGTCTAGGTGATTTATTTCCTTGTTTTTAGGCTCTTTTAATGTTTTTTTAGGTCAAATTTGGTTCATATTATGATTAGGTATTAATTAGGGCTTATTTTAGAATATATTTTCTTATCCATCAAGTTTTATGGAGCTCTTAAATAGGCCTCCAAGTTTGTATACGTTTTTCAATATTATTGTTATAAGATATAAAACCTAAAATAAAAATAATCAAAAATAAAAAGAAAAAGAAAATAGTGATGATGTGGAAAATTGTGAGAGCTTCAAAAGCTTTGATTTTATATATATATATATTAGACTTGGCTGACAATGCATTAGGAATTCCTATTGTGTTGCCATGAGTCTCATGGCAGCTTAACCAAATACAATTAAAACTCATGATGTATAATTTTTTTTTTACTAAAGGATGTAACTTTTTATACTAAATAAATTCTAAAAATTCTGCTTCATTTCTCTAAACAAGGTTTTATTAAATACTCTTGATATTTTCTAACAAATTATATGGTTTGAATTTTTATTTGTTACTATTTTATGAATTAATTATAAAAATATTTTCACATAGAATTGTAAAATATATATATATATATATATATATTCCGTGTTAGCTAGAACCAATTTAAACTTGTTTATTATAAATTTCTTTTGAGAATTTGTTTATTATAAATTTCATTTGATTTAAACCAACCCAACTCCAAACAATCACTAATTAAATTATGTTTGGTTAACTTTTCTTAAGATTTCTTCATGCGCTGTCACATTAGCATTAATTGAAACCAATTAAACCATGTTAGTTGAGAGTTGAAACCAAACAAAACTTCTGCATCTTGAGTTTTATTTGATGAATGCAACCCAACACTAAACAAATATTGATTAAATTATAATTGATTGAGACTCTTTAAGAATTTTCTTTTGTATTGCCACAACAGCTTTTGAAAGGTTTTAATTTCACATCCTCATGATCATCTCAATTTCAAAATTTCTAAAATATAAAATTTTACTAGAAACAAATTAAAACCCAAATATCACAAGTTTTATTCTACTAAATTAATCAAACACTAAATAAATTATAATTAAAATGAGATTTATTTTCTCAAAATTTTTTTAAAACAATTTTTCTAGTTTAAATTTTTATTCATTATGTTAATCCATTATGTACTTTTTAGTAAACTTTTCAACCACTAATGCTATTTTACATCCCGTGGTCAACATGCAGCAACTAATCATTTAGGATGTAAAACTGATTTTTATTTATTTATTAAATAATGATAATAAATTGGGATATAGATGTAAGACTGAATTTTTTTTTTTTTTTTTTTTAAAAGAAAATGTAAGACTGAATTGATGCATGGTAGAGTAAATCGCAAAAGTTATAAGGATATGTATGGTATTTGAGTAAAAAGTAAAAAGTATAGGAGAAATTTGGGAAGTGGCGGTAGGAAGAGCAAGCAAACCTTAGGCTATGTGTCGCATTCAGTTGGTAATGTAAAATGGGTGCCGTGTGACCTATACTTTGGTGGGGAATTTCCTTACCGTTAACAAAAAAGAATCCAAGGTCTCTCTACCCAAAAAGGGAGACAAATACAGTAGTGGGTAACTAACGGCTATATAATATGACCTGGTCTATTCTCGAAAATGCTTAAAGATGGACTGAGTCATAGCCCATCTTTGGAAATATCAAATGCGATGGGCTTCAAAGTTGGAGAGGAGCCCTAAAGTTAAAAGCCCATGAGACTTATGAGATTGATAGATGTATGTGTGGCCCAGTTGCTTTGAGAATTGGAATAGAAAAATACTATGTTCACAATATTTTTACAACACTTTTACAATAAATTTTAAGTGACATGTTGTTATTGGCATTTATTAGTGGACAAAAAAGTAATTTCAATGGTGAGTTTAAATTAAAACTAGTAAAAACTTATCTCTAGAATTTGTTGTTGAAATATCGTGGACGTAATAGTTCTTCTTATTCAAATATCTATACGTGGTTTTAATAAGTTGGCTAGGTTGGTAGGATTGATCAAATTACCTCTAAATTATAAAGAAATGTCATACTCACTTAACGAGAAACTGTAAGGAAAAAAAAAGAAAGAAAGAGAAGAATCCACCAAACTTCAATGTAGTTGGATTTATTAAGTTTTTATCTTCGCATTGGGGGAAGCAAAAAGAGATACTATATGTAATATGTTAAGTGGGCTTGTCATTTCGGGTAACTACAATGGGCTAATTGACACTCGGATATCATCCAAGTGTGCTATTGAGGAAGAAGTAATTAACAATCAAAGCGCCAATGGGCTTTTTGCATTAACTTTCATGTCTTGCGTCCATTATAAGTTTATAAACTGTCCGGTGCCCAGCAGGCCGTGCCAATCTTTTGTGGTCATACATGGTTTTAATTTTGGTTCAGGTCAATAGATATTTTTAAGACAATTGTTAATAAACTAGAATAGAAAAGTTTTAACACAATTTTTATGAAAATATAAAAAGCTGTCAATAGTGTTTATTTTTTTATCATTCTCTCAATAAAATATTTTTAAAAATAGCTCATAAATCAAAGTCCATAAAGCATGGGTCAACATTTCCCTTTAATTTTTATTTTTTCTCAACAACAGGTGGTTTGAATGGGTTGAGTTAAGTTAAGGTTGGATTTATGATATTTTTCAGCCCAGCCGGATCTCGTTGGGTTGAGAAATTGCCAACACAATCCATGGCAAGTTGGCAACTCTAAAAATAAACCAATCCCTGAGGATTGGGTTGGGTCATTGAGTTGTATTAAATTATTTAAACTCATTATTCAATAAATTATTACAATTTGATACAATATTCCAACTTTATAAAAAATAATTATCAAAATATCAAAGTAAATCATAATCAAGTATCAAGATCTTGTTCCCTCAAAAAAAGTATCAAGATCTTAAATAAATAAAACCAGTAAATTTAAAACACATTTTTTTAAAACTATGTGGATTAGGTCGGATTACTTAGGTAGAAAAAATTAGTTAACATGTGAGTTGAAAGAAAATAATTCATGTTGAGTTATTGTAATCTGGTAAATATTAGAACTTTTTGAGTCATGAATGTCCATGCATATGTATATTGTCCGTTACAAACTTACAATTGTAACTTGCAAGCACAATATCACAAATTAAACACGGCCGAAATGGGGAATTTTTTTTTTTTTTTTTTGTTGTTGTATGCCATCAGCAGTGGTATTTCTACAATGGTTACTTTTCATCATTTAATTTAAGTTATGAAGGGAATGTTAAAAATAAAGACACTTTCGAAAGTGATAATAGTTGCTAGAAAGCTACATCCTCAATGAGAGCTAGCTGTGGTAATAAGTGAAGTTAAAAATTAGGATAAAGTTTTCTTGGTACTCATTTGCTGGCGAAATGGGCATTCACTACAGCCATCAATCGGGTTATGCTAAGGTTTAATGCTAAGCTTAGCCGAGTCTTGCACTACCCTGGCTAAGGTAGCAAGGGATGGCAGGGGAGAAATTATCAAGGTTTGTTCCAAGCTTCTTCATTACTGAAGCAAATGCCATCCTCTCTAGGCTTTGCCAATCACAAGCTAGGAGCGTTAGGATAACATCTTAGTCGAAGGAGATGCTAAGAAATGTTTTGATCCCTTGACCTCTGATGATGAAGCATCCAAATGGTCTATTAGTTGTAAGTTAGTAGTATCTTAAGTCTTATATCTTCTTTTCCTAGCTGTCTTTTTCGTTGGGTCTAGACTCAAGAGGGAGTGCAATTCAGCTGCACATGTTGCTGCAAAATTCACTCTCCGCAATAGAGATCGTTTATGCTGTAATAAGGACAATCTCTCTGGAGTCATAGACTCTGCTTGTAAGGAGGATTGTTCATCTGTTCTGATTTGATAGATATATTGCAGATTATCACCCAAAAAAAAAAAAAAAAGAGTCAAGTAATGGTTGAGGGCTTCCTTTTGACAATTCAATTTCCTATTTGAGTTTTATTAGCAGATGCAGTACTGTTTGCATGGTTCCATGAACAGTACTCAAATACCAATGTTTGATGTTTTTCTCTCAGGTTCATCCAAAAAAAGAAAAAAAAAGTTTTTCTCTCGGAGAGCCTATCTAGTTTTTAATACTAGTTTGATACAAATCAAATACTAAAATTTGAATAAAATAAATGGATTAATTTTTTTCTAAAACTCATAGCAAAAAAGGTAGAGTAATACCCATAATAAATAAAAAGACTAAAGTTTTGAGCAAAAATCATGACTCAAATAATTAATTTTTTTTTTTTTGAGAAAGGACTCAAATAATTAATTGGACATGATTGTTTTACCAAAAACATAAAAGTGGGACCCACAATCAGCATCGGCTTAACAGGTACCACTTTAACAGGTATTCTTGTAATTTCTTTGGTCTTTTTGATGTTGGGTATTGCACTGCTTGTCTCTCTTCCATTATTTTAGAAGATTCCAGAAAGGCCTTGTTGCCCTGTTTTTCCTTTCTTTAATAAAGTTTTTGGTTCATAAAAAAAAAAATAACAGGTACCACCGAACCACTATACAGCTACAAAGCAAAAGTCTTTTTTCCGTTCTCAAAATTTACTTAATGTACTTATTTATTTTACCATTTTATTTTATAACTTTCTTAATATTTTAGTTTTTATTTTTACATACGATTAATTAAAATAATATAAATTAAACCAATAAATAATATGAAAAAATTTAGTTTCTCTCTCTTTTTTTTCATTTCTATACCTTTCTTATTTTCTCCTTTCCTCATTAAAATAATTATTTTTTACATCCTTGTGAATAATTGGTTCTCTTATATGAGAACCATCTATTCATGGTTGGTAAAAAAATATTGGGTAAATTTTACAAACCTACTTTGAGGTTTGTGATAATACCAATTAGGTCCAAAACATTTTAAAACTAACAAATTTCCTCAAAAGTCAATTTTGTCCCTAACAGAATAGACACCGTTTCTCTTCTTTCATTCTCTCTTCTCCGAGTTTTCTATCAGAACTCTCTCTCTCACTGAACATCAGTCACGGCAAAACCCATGATCTTGGTCATTCAGCAACACCACCATGCAAGGGTCATCCCAATTCCCACCGCAAGATTGACGTCATCAGCACCGTCAAATGACTCTCGTCACTCTCTCAAATCGGAACCCACGTCTGCTTCGATCTAGATCTCGCCTTCAACGGACTCTCTCATCCTCTTCACGGTGACGTAGTGGATCGCGGCCTAACCTTTAGATTTCAGATTTGGGTAGTGCTTCTTATAATGTGGTATGTTTTTTGGTTTCTCTTACGAGGCTTACAGTTTGAGTTGTGTTGATTTTTTGTGTTGTTTGGCTGGAATTTTTGTTGGTTTTTTTGCGGCAATGTGGGTATGAATTACGGTAGTGTGGGTTTGAGAGCTTAATGCAATACCACTCTGTCTTTAAAACGCCACATGATTTGGCTGGATTATAACCACAGAAAATGATCTCAAATTCATCATTTTCCCCCTTCTGACATCATCGATGAACCAGCTCCAGTCTCCTCCATATCCATAGCTGCTGATTTCATTTTTTTTTTTTTTTTATTTAGAAAATACGGGTTGGGTATTCGGATGAGAGAGAGAATAAATCAATTAGGATTTAGGGTTTGGATTCCCTTTCTGTCTATGCATATAGGATATATAGATCCATATTCCCTCATTTTTTGTGTTTTTTTTTTTTTTAGAGAGTCTTGAGAGAGAACTTAGAGAAGAAAGGAGGAGAGGAACAAGACAGAAGGGAAACGGTGTTTGGTCCGTTAGGGACAGAGTTGTCTTTTGAAGATCAAATTGGCAGGTTTTAAAATATTTTGGATCTAGTCAGTATTATCACATACCTTAGGATAGGATTGTGAAATTTGCCCAAAAATATAAAAACCCACCCCTGAATGTGGGGGCAATTTGGCCTTGTTGGTTGCTAAGATAGAAACTATGGGGATTTTTACACTCCCTAGTGCTTAGGAAATTTGTGAAGAGCATTCTTATTAAAGGTTTCAAATGCTAGGGAGTGTTTAGTCAGCGTTTTTAAATTACAATTTTTAGTTTTTAAACAATATTTTACGTATTTTTACACACTATTTCACCTACACGTATTTTTACAAAAAATTTTAAACAATTTTCAGTTTTTAAACACATCTATCAAACGGGGCCTAAATATGCTATTTTTTAACATTTGATTCTAAAAAAGCACACTATATTAAGGGTGCTATTCTTGAAAGTTTTAACATCTTAGCTACAGTAAAATGTCATCTTTGACATCTTACTATAGCTAAAATCTTAAAAAAAAAAAAAATTTATTACCACTTCAATTAAAATAAGAATTTATCTCTCATACACTTTTTCTTTCCTTCAATTAAAATAAAAATAATAAAAAAATATATTTAAATGAAGTGATAAAAAAAAAAATAAAAGTTTTGATGTTGTGTGTATTGTAAAATAATATATTAAATGTTATAAAATGACTTTTTTAATTGCTAAATGTTAAAAATTAAAAAACTTTTGATTGAAATGCTCTAATAGAATATTTTAGAAAATTTTTAATTTTTTTCTTTTTTTATAAAAAAATTTTAAAAAAATTTCATTATTTTTTTATTTTTGAGAAAGAACATAAATTAATATTAGTTCCATAAATAAAAAAATAATAAATAAAAAACATTAGTTAACTTTTTCAAGATTTTTTTAATCACGTGGACCTGCAAAATAGTAAGAAAAAAAAAAAAAGTTCGGCTTACTCTGATTTTTTTTGTTGTTTCTTGTTTTGCTTTTTAAGTGAATCTTTCGTCTTAAACTTTGTTTAGTCGAAAAGTGAAAAAAGGGAAGAGAAAGGAAAACGAACGGAAAAAAAGGAGGAGCACTTCTACTTTATATGTTTGGAAATAAGAAGGGAAAGAAAAAAGAAAAGAGAGGAATTCTTTTGGTTGTTTAATTTGCAAAAGGAAAATTAAATAGAAGGAGAAATATATTGGTAAAAAAAAGTGTTCAAAGTTAAAACTTTGCTTTTAACTGGATTAGTCTGGTGCGCTTGTCCATTCAGCTAAAAAGTACTGTGGAGTTGAAATTTGCTGGGCTAGGCACTAATTTTGCGTATTGTAAACTCAACGAATTCCCAACAATGAATTTGTAGAGAATGGGTTAAACAGCTGAGCCGGTTCTGGATTTAGCAATGGTTCAATGGATACGAATCATGGTAAAGAGACATTCAAACTCATATTTAATAAAAGCCCCCCTTTAGTCCGAAGAGGTTTATCAGTTTATCAACTTAGTGAATACAATTTTTTCTCTCCCTTCCCTCCAGAGGCTTCTGCCCTTTATATATCCCCCTCCTTCTTCATCTTAACCGCACACTTGTTCTTCATCCAAGCGTCCATTTCAGTATACGTCACATCAGTCATCTGCTTTAGTAGGCCTTGAGTGGTGGTAGCTAAGACTGAACTGTTCAGGTGTCTTCTCCACATAAATGCGGCCAGGAAAGCTGCTGCAGTGCATTAAATGCGGTGGTGGCAGCTTTCCCTTTAAGATATTTTACATTCTCCACGTCCTTAGTCACGCCCAGGATTTGCTCTCCTTCGCGGAATCGGTTGGGAAGGTCGCTTTTGCCCCCAGCACATTTGATTGATTCAGCACCATGTTGATCAGACGATGAGACCTATTCGGACAGTGAGGAAAGTGTTCGGACGTATCCCAGTATTCATCCCCAAGCGTATATTCTCCAAATGGGCACGGCCGTGACCTCTTGCTCTTCTTTGGACAGGCAATGGTATATAAATTAGGCCCCGGGCCCAATTCGTAACGTTGGGCCCGCCCCCACAAGTACATTTCCAGCATTTAGGGGATTCACATTAGATGCAATACTTAGGGTATTGCATAATACTAAATTAATGATTGAGATTAAAAGTTGAAAAAGTAACTTTTAATCTCAGCCATTAAATAAAATATATTAAAAAATAGTTAAAATGTTAAAGTTAAAAAGTTTAAAAAGTTTAAAAATTATGAGCAAAATGAAGGTATTGCACCAAGTGCAATATCCTGATATGAATCCCTGCCTACTGTGTCAGGCACTGATTGAAATGATAATTGTTCATTGCTATAATATCTAATCAATGGCTGAAATTAAAAGTTAAAAAAATAACTTTTAATTTCAGTTATTAAATAAAATATATTAAAAAAAAGTTAAAAAATTAAAATTAAAAAATTAAAAAAATTGTGAGAAAAGTGAAGGAATTGCACCAGATAAGGTAAGTTGTGGATCTCGAGGTGAGTTTTTTTTTTTTATACAATAATTTTAGATCCACTGCTAATATATCAAGCATTAAAGTTATAAACTCTAAAATATGAATATACAAAAAAAATAGCTAAAAAAGTTTCTCAAAAAAAAAAAAAAAAAAAGTTAATTTGAGGGGGGTGGGGCAATGGCCCCCCCCTGCCTCTTAATGGGTCCATCCTCTTAATGGGAGTTGATGTCTTGATGGCCCCCCCTGCCTATGGGTCCGTCCCTGAGTTGATGTCTTGATGAGACTGGACCCTTTATACATTTTTCTGTGACCACTCCACTTTATAAATATCTTATCGAAGTGTGGTAAATGAAACAGAATATCTTATCGAATAGATAATTGAACCCATTTATAAATAATATATTTATAGATAAGATATTTGTCAAATGAAACAGAATATATATACCGAATATATATTGTGGGGACAATTTTTGTCTAGATTAAGTGTTGCACTTGTAATTATTTTTGGCTTAGAATTTCATGTTAGGTAAGGTTTGGATAGCACAACTTTCTACTTAAAGTCAAGTTGCGTTTTCTGTTTTTTTTTTTTGGCCGGCTTTTTTGACTTTGAGGAACAAAATTTACTGTGTATGAACAGTGAGGTACTGTTCACGCACTGTTTATGCACTGTTCATACATTAAAAAATATTAAAAATAGGACCCACGATACTATTTACACATTTAAAATTTATTTTACTACTGTTTTCAACAACAATCAATTTTCAACAACTTTCAGCAATAATAAACTCTATCTAAACAAACTCTTAGAAAGATTCCTTCCTCTTCTTGCCTTAAAAGAGATGAGCCAAAAAAGTTAAAGTAGCAATATTACCTAGTGTTTCCCTAACACTTTTGGTTCATCTCTTAAATATATATTGCGAGAATAATTTTTGCCTAGGCCAAGTGTTTCACTTGTAATCATTTATATTATTATTAAAAGCTAAGCCACAACACCGCATGGAGAGCAACACTAGTATTGTGCATAGTTAAACTTCAAGCGCCTTCACATAACTCCATTAATCATCTCCTCCTCAGCCAGTAGCACCCAACCAGTGATCTTCAACCACATCTCTCACAAACGAAGAACCATGGTGGTAGATGAAACCAATAAACCACACGTTGCAGTCCTCTCAAGTCCAGGCATGGGCCACATCATCCCTCTCCTCGAGCTCGCCAAGTGTCTCGTCATCGACCATGGCATCCATGTGAGCTTCCTCAACATCACTACCGAAGCTTCCACAGCCCAAATCCAACTCCTCCACTCACCAACACTCCCTCTTGGCCTCGATGTTATAGACATCCCAGCTGTTGATATTTCAGCTTTGGTCAGCGACGACACTCCCGTCGTCGCCAGGTTATCTGTCAACGTAGAGGAAAGCCTGAAGCCTCTAAAGTCTATCCTCATCGAGCTAGGCAAGCCACAGGCTCTATTCATTGATCTTTTCTGTACCCAAGCTTTCGATGTCTGCAAAGAGCTTTCTATCCCCACCTACACTTTCTTCACTCCTTCCACTTCTTTCCTTGCTTTCTGTTTGTATCTTCCAACACTGGACCGTGAGGTCGAGTGCGAGTTTATTGACCTTCCTGAACCAGTTCAGGTCCCAGGTAGCTCCCCGGTTCGAACCGAGGACTTGCTAGACCAGGTTCGGAACCGAAAGATTGACGAGTACAATTGGTTCTTTTTCCATATCAGCCGTTTGCCTATGTCAGATGGTATTTTGTTAAACTCGTGGGAGGATTTTGAACCCACATCGCTTAAAGCTATAAGAGAGCACCCATTTTATAAGGAAATTCCTACACCACCTGTTTTCCCAGCTGGTCCGCTTATAAAACACGACAAGCCTGAACTAGACGATGAGTGTTTAGCTTGGCTAGACAAACAACCATTAAATTCTGTTCTTTTTGTGGCACTTGGAAGTGGAGGGACTCTCTCAGCTGCACAACTCACAGAGTTGGCTTGGGGTTTGGAACTGAGTCAACAAAGGTTTATATTAGTGGCTCGTAAGCCAACTGATGCGAGTGCTTCAGCTACATTTTTCAACGTGGGTGAAGATATTAACTTTAATGATCCAAAGGCTTATTTGCCTGATGGATTTTTAAAGAGGACAAAGGAGGTGGGTTTGGTGGTTCCGACTTGGGCACCACAAGTTTCAGTGCTTCAACACCCATCAACTGGTGCTTTTTTGTCTCACTGTGGTTGGAACTCGACGCTGGAGAGCATGACTCACGGTGTCCCTATGATTGCGTGGCCTCTTTATGCAGAGCAGAGAATGAATGCAACGATGTTGGTTGAAGAGGTTGGTGTGGCTGTTAAGCCAGTGGGAATACCAGGAAAAGGAGTGGTTGATAGAGAGGAGATTGAGAGGGTGGTGAGGTTGGTGTTAGAGGGTGAGGAAGGGAACGTGATGAGGCGTAAGGCAAGAGAGCTGAAAGTGAGTGCAGTGAAAGCGTTGGAATTGGGTGGCTCTTCTCATCAGTCACTTTCCAGTGTCATCAAAGAATGGAAGATTGAGAATGAAATCTCAGTCTAATTAAAATTAAAAGTAAGTTTGTAGTAAAAGTAAAAAAAAAAAAGAAAAAGAAAAAAAAAGGTCGTGTCAAGTGTGTTGTACTGTTTTAGAGTATCCCCGCTCTTGTTTGTTGGTTGGTGTCTGTATAAGCTTAGGACTGCCTGCAGAGTTGTCTGCTAAATAAAAGATCATGTAGCATGTGCGGGCTTTCTCGTGGAATCGGAATAAGACTGTTGAGAGACTCAGCTGGGAGAAAGAAGTCTGATTCAGAATCATTGTGTTAAGTTATGTCCTTTTAGGAGGACAGGCAAAAAATGACCAAATAATAAGCTTAATTGTTGTTGATGTGCAAAAAATGACCAAATAATAAGCTTAATTGTTGTTGATGTTGTTGTTAATTTGGCAAGATTTGTTCCCTTTCATTCTGCGTACGTACAATGCGGAACTATGGTTGTTGATGTGATTAAGAGCGCTTGTACGTGTGAAATAAAAAAAAAAATGGTTAGTTTGGCATAATTTTGCTCAAAAACTATCTACATCCGTTTATTAATATTATTTTTCATATACATTTTTGCTACAGCAATCAAGTGAATATATATGGTTGCTGTACTTT
Organism: Quercus glauca; assembly: GCA_023736055.1. Classification (NCBI taxonomy): domain Eukaryota; kingdom Viridiplantae; phylum Streptophyta; class Magnoliopsida; order Fagales; family Fagaceae; genus Quercus; species Quercus glauca. The sequence continues at coordinate 93,573,481 of CM043316.1, read as the reverse complement.
CCTATTTTAATTTTTTATTATTTTTTCTCTCACTTCTCTTTCATATACATTTTTGCTAGAGTAATTACGTGAATATACATGGTTAGTTTACTTTCCCATTTTATTTTATTTTTCTCTTACTTCTCTTTTATATACATTTTGCTACAGTAATATATATTAATTACTGTACTTTTCTATTTAAATTTTTTATTATTTTTTCTCTCACTTCTCTTTTTTTTTTTTTTGATGAAAAGACAATTAATTAAAAACTAAAGAGAAAAAGCAAGGTCATTACATATTATATTAAAGAATCTGCCGTTACAATCCTCATCCAACACAGATTCTATTAAAGATTCTATTAAAGAATCTGCCATTACAGATTCTATTAAAGAATCTGACTGTTCAGACTTCTCTTTCATATACATTTTTGCTCTTTCACTTCTCCCTTCAGAGCTTCTCTTTCTTCTCATAGGTCATACCCTCTCCCCATCAGATTCTCTCTCTCTCTTCCTCGACCATCTTCCTTGACTCTATTTCTTTGTCAAACTCATCAAACCTATATACAAGAATCATCAAACCCAAATTGCAAAGATGAAGAAGAAGAATAAGCAGTAGCAGCAACAGCAGTGAAGAGAGAAAGGTGTGAGGCTGTGGAGGCGTGAGAGGCCATATCTGAGAGTTTTGAGATATGAGGGAGGAGAGAGAGAAAGTACTAAATGAAAGTATTAATTAAACAATATATATATATTATTTAAATAAAATAGTGTGTATAATGATATGAATATTTTTGAGAAGTGATGGTATAAAATATAAAAAATAGATTTTGATGCTAAAATAGATAGAAAAATTTATAAAAACTAACAATGAATGCTCTAATGGTTGACAAACAATACTACATTTATAAATTATTTTACATTATTGATGTGATAATTTTTTTTTTTCATAAATTTTTTTTAAATAGGTTGTTAACCATTATCCTAAAAATATTAGTTGATATTTTTTTTTTTTATTTATCAATAACTATTTACCTTTGTAAAAAAAAAAAAAAAACAAATGTTAACAAGTACCGTGCGGTATTTATTAATGTTGCACTAATGTGGATCTATTTGATAAAAAAAATTGAACAAAAAAAAAAAAAAATAGACATAAAACTGACCCAAACTTATTTTAATATTTTTTTTTCCTCTACAAAGTAAGCTGGTTTCACAGCCTAAAAGTTGCAAAAATATGACATAAAGCTGCAATAAAACTGAAAAAAAAAAAAGTACACAATCCAAAAATAATTTATAACTTTGGACTTTTTTATAATTAATAATTATGTACTTATAAAAGGAAGGTATCTTATGGACTCTGTGTAGGAGACATCTCTCTCACTATCACGTGCTTCTTAGCATATGAAAAAGCCAGGGCTATTTCTCCCATATGTCAGATTCAATTCATGCTTCCGGCATTGGGTACCCACTTTAATTTACTGATAGATTTAGTTCTAGTTATGGTCAAAAAAAGAGATTTAGTTCTAGTTTTTTTTTTTTTTAAACTAAATTTACTAAGTAAAATTTTAGTATCCCATTCTGTTATAACGTCTGCTAATTTTAATTCAAAATCAATAACACTTACAGGATGGGTAAGTATATATAAATATATATATATATATATATATATATTTTTTGAGAAGGGAGTAAGTATATATATGAGAATGATAACATTTTTGTTTTTGCTAAAATGAGAGTGATAATTTGGTGCATTATTGTGATGTACTTTTGTTGGGATTTTACCAAACCAAGGAGTAATAATAAAAGAACAAAATGAACACATCAGGTAAATAGATATTATGATTGACTTGGAGGTACAATTGAATGTTATCCTTAGATAATATTTGTCCCCATACTCAGATTGTAAAAGGGTTTTTACAAATTTGTCCCTAAAATACAATCAAGTTTATTAGGTTCTACAAATACCAATTTTGAAAAAAACCCATAAGATTTTTTGTGTTTCTTATAAACTATTTTAGAGAGAAAAAATAATTAAAAATTAGTTATCAAGTAAACATGAACCACTGTTTATACCCATAAGGTTATAACCCTTCAAAATGTACCAATGGAAAGTTACAAGGTTTCATAAAACTGTTCACAAGGCTCAAAACTTTTTCAAACGTTCAGATTAGTTATCAAAAAATTTTACAAAAATTTAATTTTCACGCGTCTCGATCGATTCAAGAGGAATGAGTATCAATCTTTTGGATCGATCAACAAAAATTAAACACCAATCGACATATACGACGAAGGATGACTGGATGAGGTCCGTTGGGCCATTGATCAGTCAACAGAGTGTTCCACGCATTTGAAGTCAAACTCTATTTAGACCCATATTAGAATATGAGTAATTGAGTTGTACACCTTGAATGAATAAAAATAATGATGTATATATTGTCATGTTTTTTTTTTTTTGATTGGGATATATATATATATATATATATTGTCATTTAGCTAAACGTACAAACTGTCATGTAATAATGTTTTTTTTTAAATAATTTTTTGTTTGTCGAATGTCATTTTAGAATGGTTTTTTTTTTTTTTGGCTGAATGTCATAATACAGTGATTAAGCATTAGCATCGTAATAAATAAAAAAAATGTTTTATTTTACAATCTCAAACACCACTATATTTATTTTACTAATTTATTTTGTAACTCACTCTACATCTTAATTCCTATTCTTACACATAATTCATTAAAATAAATTAAACTACCCAATTAGATAATAATATAATATAAACAACTATTCACACTTCTCTCACTCCATCAAACCCATGACTAGCAATGAACGCCACTTCCAGCAACCCATCAAAGCCAGCGATCACCTACCAACAAAATCTCGAAAAAAAAAAAAAAAAAAAAAAAACCACACCCCCAGCATTACCACCACTGAACTAAAACAACCCATAAACCACCAGCCACCACCACTACAACATTGACACACCACAAACCCAAAAATTTAAACAAAATTTTCATACCCACCGAGCCACAAACAACCACCTAGATCCATACTCACTGCCACTGCCATTGCCAAACCCACTAACGAACCACCAGCCACTACCGCTAGTCAAACACCACCATTACCAAATAGCAAATACCCACCAAACACCCAACACCCTCCAGTTCTGAGATGCGAACAAAGAGGAAGGAAATGGATTAGTGTGCTTGGCGAGGTTCGGTTGAAAATGAGAGAGCAAATCTAGGTTCATGACTCGTGAGAGAGAGAGAGTGTGTGTGTGAAGGGAAAAATGGGTAGAAGGTTTAGAGGCTGGGTTGAGCGGTGACGGCGCAGAAACGACCATCGATCAAAGCAGAGATCCACGTGGCCCAGAAACAACCATCAATCTTCAAGCCGCTATTGCCTTCAGTCTTCAAGCCTCTACCGTTACCATCGCCACTGAGAGAGACATAACTGAGCTGCCACTACAAAAAACGGGGTCTATAGCCGCATTTCAAAAACGCGGCCATAGACCCCAAAAATGCAACTATAGGATATAGCCGTGTTTCCTATAGGCGCGTTTACAAACCAAGCCTGAACTGCGCAGCAATAGTCCCCTGTAGGTCTATAGTTGCATTTTTATAACCGCGGCTAAAGGTCAGACCTATAGCCGCATTTTTATCCGTGGCTATAGATTGCAGGACTATAGCTGGGTTTTTAGAAACGTGACTATAGGCTGAGACCAATAGCTGCGTTTTTGAAAAAAGTGGCTACAGGCTAGCATTGAGTTGCATTTATAACCATGGTTACAACTTCAAACCTATAAAAACGCGGCTATAGATTGTTCCAATGTAGCTAAAAAAGGGGTCTATAGACGCATTTTTTTAAAAGCGCAGCTATAGGTCTAGCTTATAACCATGGTTTTAAACGCAACTCAAAGCTGGCCTATAGCTGCATTTTTCAAAAATGCAGCTATAGGCCCGATTTGAGCTGCGTTTCTAACCGTAGTTATAGGCCAGGCCTATAGCTACGTTTGTGAAAAAACTCGGCTACAGACCCCTTTTTCAGCTACATTGGAACAACCTATAGCTGCGTTTTAAAAACGCGGCTATAGGTTTTTTTCTTTTTTTTTTTTCCCCTGCTATCACAACTTCCCAACAACAAATCTCAAGTTCCCAACACAAAATTGCCAAAAGATATATACAAGTTTTGTACATCACAAAAAATATACAAGAAGGATTTTTTTACATTCTAATCTACCCTCAAACAGCCACAGGCAGCAAGCAGCAACATCACTAACCTTGTGATAACAAAAATATATATACAAACATTAGTTCATGTCTATTCACAAAAAACTTTACAACATGCTTAGAATGTCCACTAGGTTGTGAGGTATCAGGAGTTTCCTCAGTTTCATTTGCTTCCATTTTGAACAGAAACGCTTTCTTGTCCACTTCATGGTAAAACTGCACAAATTATTCTTTGTCAAGTTCAATTTGCCAAATTTTTGCTTGCAATACATAATACTCTAACACATGAATTCGGAATTGTAATTCGGCAATGCTTAGATGCACATTTGTATCATGGACCAATTTGGCAGAATAATGTTATTTTTTGCCTAATTATGGAGTGATTTGGCTTTTCAAATGCCAAAATGAAAGGAAAAATTGAGAGAGATTATATATGATAGATACACGACTATGTACCTAGATAATTAGAAATAGGGAGAGCTCATTTGGATTAAAAAAAACAATACAAAGAGTAACATGAGAGGAAGACTAAGCAATAGTTCAATTATTTGTTAATAATTTAAAAAGAGTAGTGTAGTAACATACTGAGTCAATTTATCAGAGTTAAAACTTAGAGAGAAGAAAAAAATCTAGTCAAAACTTCCAATTCAATCAAGTTCAGCAATACATTATTGACATTGATAATGAGAGCTATTGTTTTGTTCCTTTACATTACGTATTTTGCATGTGTCTAGTCATGGAGATGTGAATATGCCAAGAAACTGTGTTCTTCATGTTGCAGGTGGCAAATAAGAATGCGATACTCTAGAGTAGTCACTATATCATACACCTTTGAAATGTGTCTTGAATCAACTTATATTACAATAATACAATTGCATTATGAGATTTTATAACATATTCAACAGCAGAAAGTTTTCTTTCCTCCTGTACTAACTACTAAGGTTCATTATTATCCATCATAGCGTGGTATGTATATATATAGGCTACTGGTTTTAGAGAAATTTTTAGAGAAATTTTGTTTTACCTCAGGATTCACAGTTTCATTCCCATCAAGCATTGCCACCCTAAAATATATTAAAAGCTTCGTATTAATATCACATAACAATGCATTCAAAAAATAGTGTGTCGCTAAACAACATTTGTTTGCTACCTGAGAATGACCTATATCACGCATCCCCTGGCTAAGTCGGTCAAACATGGCTCTCATCGACGTCATCATTTTGGTCATTTGTGCTTGGTGCCTTGCCTCATATTGAGCTAGTTCCTCCCTATACCTCGCCTCATATTGAGATAGTTTCTCCTTATGCTGAGCTAGTTCCTCCCTAGATTGACCTAGTTGCTCCCTAAGCTCTTTATGACTCGTCTCCAACTCTGACATCCTTTGGTGAGCTCTACTTGACGACGGAGTTGAGGTAAACTGTGAATAGTTTGTGGCACTTCTTCCTGATGGGGTGATTCCAAAACCTACCCCACGTACACATCTTGGGCACTCTGGACGACCCATCACCCGAGCATACACATCATCTTTGGACCAAAGGATTCCATTACCAATCTCTCCTTGTAGTCGTATGCCGGTTCATTCAAAAGTGCTGCCATCCTATCCTGTTTTTCCACAAGAACCAAACAACATATTGCACACCATAATCAATACAAACACAAAATACACTAAAATTCAATTCGATCAAATTGTGCTTACCATGTTATCCTGTGCATGAGTACTAACAGCAACCCCATCTTTGGTGCGATATACTTGTTGATATACATCTGCGCGCTCAACTATAGCTCCTTTAGGTTTCGCCTACATGATGAACAAAATTCATACAATAAACACTAAGGCGTTCATGTTGTTATGCCACAATTAACACAAACACACAATGAAATAGTCATAACATAGAATAGGAGTTAGTCAAATAAAGATAAAGCTGAGAGAGTAGTAAATAAATGTGAGGATTTAGCTAGCTTCCAAATACATGTGGGCTTGTTAAATGAAGAAATTAAAAATAAAAATGACATGGGGAGTTAGAAAATAGGCATCATAGACTTTCTATAACGACACTTTATTTGAGTTAAGCAGAGATCCGAAAGGCCAAAATGTATCTGAATATATAAATGGAAAGGATCATGTAAAACCCATAGAAAATGGCTCAAGATAAAATTGAGATGCCCACTTTGCACACAAATTTGTCACAAATTACCCATGGGTGATCTAAAATGTTGGGACTTAGTAAACTAGGCATGTTTCTCTATGATTTGCAACAAAAAGTTATGTTCAATGCTCACCAGATTGCTGGAAAATATGTGCCCCAAGGATGCAAAAAATAAACATTGAAAACTTCCCATTTGAATCACCCCACTTCTCAATTGCTAAGGAACATTTTTTTTTCTTTTTATCATAGCACAAAATGACCCAAAGTTGGTACATTTAGAAAGTACGTTACACAAACTTCCCATTTGTTTCAAGAACAAGCAAAATGGTGTTCGTGAACTACATACTGACCAAGTGTGCATAATTTGTACCTCAAAACTAAAAAGAAAAAGAATAAAAATAAAAGAAAAATAGAACAAAAACTCAAAATAAGACTCACAAAATTTGGACCCAATGCACATGCTCACAAATTCCTTGTGCTTTGGCGCTCATGGTAGGTAAGAGAAAATTTGTTATTCCTATTCCATAAAATTAACACCCAAATTCTCTCCCAAATCAATTCAGAAAATTTCCAAAAAAATAATCCTTCATCAATTCCAAAGCTTCCCATTAGTTTTCTATCTTAACAGTCTGTAAAAAATTGTAGAAAAATTTGTAACTATAATAATTGTAAGGGCTCGATTTGTAACGGACCCTTATCAATAGAAATTGTAGAGAAATGGGTATACGGGCTAGGCATTAACAATACAAACGACGAATGAAATGAGGCCAACACGGGTATTGTAATCGAAATCACTTTCCTGAGTAGTTTCCATGAGGATAAAGGTCACGAATCTGGTTCAATATCGGCAAGAGACTTTTTCTCTCGTTTCGAATAAGTGTTTATGAAATATATTTGTCCTCCGCCTCTTCCGAGGATCCCCCCCCACTTCGTGTTGGGAAATCTCCTCCTTATATATTGTTTCCTTTTGTTAATCTTAGCCGTCCATCTGGCGATAATCTGAGCCTCTAGGCGTAGGGGATTGTCCCATCATCTGTATTTGCAGGCTTTATGATAGTTGAAGTGACTGATGCTTTAGGGTTTTCAGGTCACCTCACCATTAAAGTGGTCAGAATGTTGGTGAGATATATTCAACGGAGGTGGGATATTTTCCCTTTAGTGAGGTTGGTGTGCCTGAGGACAGGTCATCCTCGGCGCGGGCCTTGGACGTCCTGGGTTCTTTCCCATTTGTCCTCGGCCTTAGCACTATCCTCGGCGCGGGCCTTGGGCCGCATGTAGTGGGCCAGCGTGGTTAGTGCAATAGGGCCCCACAATAATACTATCTTAAAAGAATTAATGATATTATTAAGGAAGTAAAAGTGTAATTTTATAAAACAAAATTGCTAAAATTAGTACTCACATATATAATAATATATTTTAAAAAAAATTTGAAGGGGGAAGTCAAACCATGGCTCCATCCATGCTCCCCCTTAATCCAAACGGATAAGAAATCCTACGGCTAGAAGCTCTTGTGCTTGTAAAACCTAAAAGAGTTTTACTGACGCATGCTCTTAGGGAAGGTTTAGTTCGTTGTGATATGTCTTTGATATGATGCACATTACAACGATGTAACGTTAAGTTTTTTGGTTTATTTTATTTTTTCTAACATTATCATAATCTGAAATTACAAAATATTTTACATTATCTTAATTTCATTACATTCCTAAACAATGTAATATTGTATTATTATATTGAGATTACATTAATGTAAAATTACAATAATGTAATATTACGATGTAATGTAACATCACGGCTAATCAAACGCCCCCTTAGGATATACATTAGTAAACCATTTTAGAAACTTTTTATAGGAAAAATGAAAAAATGGTTGAATTTTTTGATAGCATTTTCAAATTTTCATAATAAGTTTCATAAAATGGATGATTAATATATGCCCTAAGGGCACAAATTAACTGGACCCAACATAAAATCTTAGAATAGATTAGCTAATGAAAAGACAAAAATGGCAATTATGTAACGGATGGAAAACCCTTTGTTAGTTAGTTTGACAATAAGCTATCTAATGGACCACTAAGGCTTATGAGTTCATTAACAGAACAAGAGACTGATCTTAACGGCTAGTTTGGATGAAGGGGAGTAGAGAGGAGAACATGACATGAGAAAGAAAATTAAAAAATTATTCATGTTCGTATAGTGTTGGAAAATCCTTGAAGTCACGAACATGATTCAAAAGGGAAGTTCCAAATTAGAAGAGTTCAAGAAACTTAGAGCATAGTAGGATCGAACGTGTAAGTTCTACTTTAAATAGAAATTAAAAATAAAAGGTTTATTCCAATTTAGAAACTTTGATATTAATAGTAAAATTTTCTACGGGTTTGATTTTTTTTTTTTTTTTAGAATAGAAATAAGACTTTCATTTTTCCTCAGATCTCTTATTTAATAATAAAATTTTTTTCCAATTGAGCTAACTAGAACTCACATTTACAGGTTTGATTCTAATAAAAGGTTTTTTTTTTTCTTTTTCGTCCATTGGCTTTTACTTCAAACAAAAAATCACTGGTAAATACTGCTCATTGCTTTACTTGGTGATTTGATTGTTGTGACATGTTAATTGGAAAAAAAAAAAACATTGTAATTGGTTAACTTAATACAATTAGCTTAATTATGCCAAAATATTTCAATGAATTCTACACGGTCCTTCCAACCCTCATCATCCCCATTATTTCAAACTACATCATGTGTGGTGATGACAACAATGGTCAACAATTGATAGCAATCGATGACAAGCAAATGTTGATGATTGAGCAAAGGGTGGCCTAAGGCAACCGATGATCAATAGTTGGTGGTGGCAATCGATGGTAGACAAATGGTTGACAATAATGGGTGAGTGGCAATGGCCCATCAGCAATGTGGGAAGAGTTGGTAGTGACATTATGGGTGCGTTTGTATAAGCAGTTGAAAAGCTATATTTTAAGTTTAAAATGAGCGTTTGTAAAAAAGTTATGAAGAGTTAAGATTGCAAAATAGAGTTTTGTTTTCAAAAGAAAAAAATGTGTTTTGGGTTTTAAAAACACTCCTTTAATTTCCCAAAATGCTTAACTAAACAAACCCTATAAAAAACTTGGGAAGGTGGTAGTTAGTAGCTACGTACTAATATTTAGCTATGGAGAATGGAAATTAAGCTAATAATCTTTTCCAAAAAAAAAAAAAACAATGTTTTATTCATTTTGGCATTTTCATTAATCGCGGAAAATGTTTTAGTGACTAAGGGCCCGTTTGGTATATATATTTAAACATATGTTTTCAGTTTTTAAACAATATTATACATATTTATATATATATTTTTTACCTACATATATTTTTAAAAAATTATTATTTAAATACACGTAACAAACAGGCCCTAATATTTTTCTTTGGAATAAGTAGATTGTTGTGGAGAGGGAGGTGATGTTGAAACTTGGAACTGCAATCATGAGTTACTTCAAAAAAATACTATTATTATTGGACTATTACGTACTTACTTTTTTTTTTTTTCCTTTTGGAGATCAGAATATTACGTACTTAGATCATTATCAATTATTATTTTAGCTGTACACTTGTACTGCTCTACCAAAAAAAAAAAAAAAAAAAAAGTAAACATGTATGGTTTGGGATTTGGATCCGGTCCAATATGTAGGGTGTGATTACCCCTACTTGCTCAACAAATTCCTTTTGATGTCTTATAAAAAATAAAAATTAAAAAAAAAAATCCTTTTGATGTGTTTGGATATAGGAAAGAAATTGTAGAAGAAAATGTGAAAATTTTATTTGTTTGGTTTGCATGAGGGAGGGAAAGGAAAAATGCTTACTTTTACCTTTATGCCCTCATTGATGATTGGAAAATTCATATACTAGACTATTGTAATTTTTAAAAAGTGTTAAGGACATATTAATCATTTACATTATAAAGTGGTGGACCCTAAGAATTTATTTCTATCCCTTCTTGCTATTTCCGCCCAAATTGGGCTGATACAAAAATAGTGAGGTCCATCAGTCCATGGAAGAAGAATCACTCCAACTTATCAACTTTTCTTTTCTCTTGGACAACCAAACAGTAAAAATGATTTACCGTAACTGCATTTCTCTTCTTTCCTCTTTCCTCTTCTCTTCCCCATTTCCAAAACACGGTGCTAATCTCAATCTATAGTACGATTCTAACCGTTCCGTACTTTCACCCGACATGAAGTCAGACTCGCAGGTGATTTACTTTGTACGAAGGTAAACTTTCTTTACCGTGATCATTAATCAAGTTGTTCTGTATATATCGTCACAAAACACATCTACTGTATCATATATGTTAGTGGCTCCCATGTCCATTATTGTCTGATAAAGGAAGCCCCACATATATGGTCACCATCATCAAATTAATGGCTTTCCCTGCATGGCATGCAATACCGATTATGCATGATAAATATATACTAATGGTAATATAGACTCCATTTCTTCTGGTCGAAATGATTATAACATCTCATTTCAAGTCTTGTTCACTATTTTTTTATTATATATTCAATCCATGTGGATCATTTTTAGTATTTCCATCTGGCAAAATATGAATTTATATTGACACACCTTTAGTTCAATATGATAAATTGTTAATTAATGATTTTGAAAGAGATTTGAAAATATAAATCATAAAGTAGAGATAAATGTAGAGGCAAAAAAAAAAAAAAAGAAGAAGAAGAAGCCTATTTTGGTTATACAAGGCGTGCCAGCACACATTTTAAGGGAGTGTTTGATTGTGTTGTTTAAACAACACAATAAGTATTTTCACACAATTTTTTATTTACACATATTTCTATAATACTTAAACAACATTATTAGAACAACATTAACAAACGGACCCTAAGAAATTATAAAACATTCATTGAGACAAAAAAACCTACTGTTAATTTTTCTGAAATTGAAAAGAGTACGGGGAGGGAATGCAAATTAATTTCAGGACTCAGGAGGAGTCAGGCTACGCGCATTGGTTTCAAGTTTATTTGTATTGGGTAGATTATATATAGCCTATTACTCAAATTCTTATACACAAGCTTGAAATGAACAGATAATTCCCACACTACTTTTCATTTGCCCTTGAGAATTAATGATAATGTGTTAATAAAGATAAATATGTTTGGTGCTAAACTTTCACATTTGTTGTAAGTGGAAGAGGATACTGTTTTTTCTAACCTTTAATCAAAATAAAATAATACTGTTTTGGGATGCATGATACATTATTTTGCGTTCATATTATATATATTTGATCCATAAGGGGAAAAAACTCTTTCACAAAGTGTGTAAATATGTTTTTATAAACTGAAAACATAAGCCAATGTGTTTGCGGCTGCCCTAGAGATAAATTTGAAAAGAGACTGCGAATAGTTCCAATAATTGCAATTTTCAATTTAATGGACGAAGGAATTTGCTCAATTACCCAAGAAGAATAGCTGAGAATCTTGCAAAAGTGGAGCAAATGATAAGTAGAATGAGGTGCTTATTCTTAAGCCGAAAGTTAATAGTTCCTATCATATTTAAAACTTTTGAGTGGGGACAAATACCTAACTTAAGCCGAAACTTTTCAGCTAATTTTTACATTTTGCAGTACTTTCAGTAAAAAGTTTTCAGTTTCAACAAAATAAGCGGATTCCAAATGGACCCTTAACGGACAAAGAAAATTGCTCAACTACCCAAGAAGAGTAACTGAGAATCTTGCAAAAGTGGAGCAAATGATAAGTAGAATGAGGTGCTTATTATTAAGCAGAAAGTTAATAGTTCCTGATGATGCTAGGATCGTCAGTAGAGATATTCGTCCAGATCGAAATCCTTTGAGACCCTGAAATAACCAAGCAACAAAATGAAGATGGACACCGGTGTGGCGCCAGCCACCTAACCTCCGATGCCAAAGTTAGAAATAAGCTTCCGAAAATGATAAGACTCAACTGTTTTCAGAAATCTTTCTTAGTGTTAATATTAGATTGTTTTCTTTCGTACCTTTTCCTCCTCCTCTCCCAGAGTTTATTTAAGGATGATCATTTCTAGTCGTTGGTTCTGTAATGATGGTGGAGTTATTGCAAGATCTGTAACGCCTGTATTAAAGCTGAATCGATCAGAGGTGCCTTCAACGGTATCACCATTTATTATCGTCTTTCGTAACGGCCTATTTGGACGACGTATGCATCGGGGTCGTGCATGAAGATCGTCCTCACAAGATATGGACGAATACATTCTTTTTGGAACCATCAGTTGCCCCCTCATTCCAAGGTCGTCCATGATGTGGACGGTTTTTGGAATGCGAGAAGTTTTTTTTTTTTTTTGCTTGGGGAAGTGTTCCCTGCATTGATTGCTTCATGGCGGCGTGGCAGGCGACATGGCCACGTGTCCCATTTTGACCGGCGAGGAAGTTCCATTCTTGGTGAAATGCCTTTTCGATTTCCCGCGATTTCCAAGACTTACTTCAATTTTTGCTGGTTTCTATTTGCTGCTTCATTTCCTTTTTCTGCATTTAGTTCCTCTGTTACTCTCAACTTTCCTCTTTTCTCTGCCGTTTTAATTTTTCCGAGTTTGTCGCCGCCGCTGCTCAGCCTTTCGCGATTTCCTTCCTCCTTTCAGGTGCGTATCCCTTCTTTTATGCCTTTTTTCCTATTTCTTCATTTCAGTACTTTCCTTTTTCGAAATATTCTTCTTATTTCCGCCATTTTTTTTTTTTTTATTCATACACATATATATGTTTTCTCTCGATGGTGGGTTATGCTGAGTTTAGGCAAATCTCTCCCTCCATCGCCTTTCTTTTTGCTCGTTTAGGAGGTCTAGTGGAGGTTTCCGGTGACCGGTGCCCACAAATTGGGTATTTTGTGGTGGGGGGTAGTGGTTTAGAGTTGGTGTTGGGTGACTTACATCCGCTGTTGTCGCAGTCTTTTTCTTGGTTTAAGTCGGTTCGTAGGGTCCTTAGGGGGGAAAAAATGGAATCCCCAGTGAGATCAGGTGGTCAGGAGAGGGGTTCGTCCTCTAGTGTGGCGGTGGAAGGTGCTGTGATGGACACAGCTACCTCCGTGCCCCCTTCTTCGTCCGTTGTCCCTTCTACTTCCTCACCTACACCTCGTCCATTTCATGCCCTTAAGGAGAAATGTAATTTGAAGATAGAGGTTTTTAGCAAGTTTAGGGATAGATTTCAATTCCCAGCAGACACTAGGGTTCGTCTGCCAGGAAAAGGCGAGAAGGCCTGTGCGTTTGCTCATGGAGAGGTTTGCTTCTATGAGGCGGCCTTCTTGTGCGGTTTGCGATTCCCCGTTCATCCATTTATCATGGAACTTTTAGATCATTTTCAAATTGCCCCCGGGCAACTTATGCCCAATTCTTGGAGAATCGTGGTGAGCTGTATGGTCATCTGGACGACAATAGCAGATGGAGAGATGATCACTGTGAACGAACTTACTCATCTTTATCGTCTGAAAGAGTCCAAGGAGTTTGGATATTACGAGCTCGTCCCTTGGGATAGGAGGTCTCGTATAATAGTTGATCTTCCTTCGTCCTTTCGATATTGGAAGTCAAGGTTCTTCTTCGTGTCTGGCGATGGTTGGGAGACCTTATCAGACGAGTTTTGGGGGAATGTCCCTAGGTTGCTACGCCGGTGGGAGATCCCTTGTCTTGGTGCGTTTATTTATGCATGCTCTTTCTAGCATCGTTATTGTTTCATAGTCGTCCCTCTTACCTCGTGTATTTACTTTGCTGGGCAGCGAAAGAGCGTCCTGATCTCGACATTCGGTTCGAAGGAAGGGTACAGGAAACGATAGAATACGCGAAGACGATCGAAGACTTTGACGACCTTGTCGATCCGCGGACCTTTGCTTACCATTGCTTGGGACCTGACCTTTCACCCTACGTTCTTCGGGCAATTGATCGCGAGCAAAGAAAACGTAAGTGGCTTCGTCATGACTAACTTCTTTTACTTTCACATTTTGGTTTCCTGACCTCTCTTTGTCTCTTGCTACAGAAATGACGAGCAAATTTAGGAAAGATATGTATGCGAAGATTAAGGAAAAGAAAAACGAGCCCCTTTCGAGTATTGGTCAAAAGACTTTGAGATTTACGGACAGGCAGAGAGAGAAGGAGAAAGACAAAGAAGTGGCGGAGAGGGGTTCTTCTACCCCAACCTTGGATGAGGCAAGGACGACGTCTCCTGCTGTCTCGATCGAGGAGGTGCCTGACCCCAAAAGGCAAAAGACTGGGCACAAAGGCAAAGAGAAGGTAGGTTACAGTATTTGGAGTGACGCAGGTGCCGTCGTGGCTCGTGCGACTGACTTTTTGACTCCTGAGGAAAAGGTGGAGATTGCTCGGGTGCCCTCGCACGAAATGGTGAACGATCATATTCACAAGCTCGTCCAAGTATGACTTCTTCATCGTCCTTTTTTTCTTTTACTTGTGGTTGTTGTTGTTGTTTTAAGAGTTTTTACTTTCAGGTGTTGGGGGAAACGATGCATTTGACTTCGCAATTTTTGGCAAGCAAAGAGAAAGCTATCATGGCCACTTCGAAGGTGGAAGCTTTGGAGGCCGAAGCATCTGGCTTGCGGAAGGACCTGATCGCGGCAATGGACGCACACAACTCCTCCAAGGAGCAAATCAAGATTTTAACTGAGAATCTTGAAGCCGAAAAGCTGCAAGTAAAATTGAAGGACGAGCTCCTTGCGTCCGCCGGTCAGAGGATGAAGGCCGCTGTTGCTAAGGCCGTCCTTGCCTTTCAATCTACCGACGAATATAACACCATCTTGTTCCAATGGTATTTTAAGGGATTTGAACTGTTGAGAAGATATTTAGTTAAGCACGGGCCAGGAGTGAATTTGGACGATCTGGACTTCGAGGCCGTTGACAAGGAGATAGACGCGGACGAGGCTGCCCTTGCCGCTCAGGCTTCTACGGCTTCGAACAGGGAACCACCGGTGGGTGACGAGGATGGAGACAACGCCCCAAACTAAGGATGTCCAAATATGAACACTTGTAATAATTTTGTTGTTTGTATGCCCCGTCGTTGCTTGGGCTTTTTGCGATAAACATCTTTTGGTCCCCGTATGTTTTGGGGGTTTTTCTTTGGATGAACATCTTTTTCCTTCATAATTCGTATTTTTATGTTTAATTGCTACTACATTCGATATTTTCTTTTGAAAAGAAACTATGTCCCTTCAACGGTTTATTTTACTCATCTTTCTGTGGACTTAGAAAAATTTCGTTGGAGTATCGTTGGACGATGTGCGTCCTTCCATTGATTTTGAGGTTATATGAACGATCTGCTTTGGAGTCTTTCTTGATCTGGACGATGCGAATATCCCTGGAAGGTTTTCACCGTCTTTTCGATCTAGATTATGTACCTTCTAAGTAGGTACTTTGGAATCTTTTGGATCTGGACGATGTGAATACCCTTTCGCAGGTTTTCCTCGTCTTTTCGATCTAGATTATGTACCTTCCTAGTAGGTACTTTGGAATCTTTTTTGATCTGGACGATGTGGATACCCTTTCGAAGGTTTCCCTCGTCTTTTCGATCTAGATTATGTACCTTCTTAGTAGGTACTTTGGAATCTTTTTGATTTGGACGATGTGAATATCCTTGGAAAGTTTTCATCGTCTTTTTGATCTAGACCTTGTGCTTCTTTCGTATGCACTTTTAAATCAGAAAATGAAATTACTGCATGATGCTATTGAAAAGCTGGACGATTACTTACGAAATTCTGAATGATTACTCATATGATTTTTCTTGAAATATATATGACTTGTAGTACAAAATATAAGATTAACTCATACGAATGAAAAATATGGCATTAAAGTGTCAATAAAATGGCTTACAATTATGCACTGTCCTTTTCTTCGTAGTACCTCTTTAAATGCTCGACGTTCCATGGACGAGGTAGCTTGTTTCCTTTTAAATCTTCTAGGTGGTAGCTTCCTTGTCGTGAATAGTGGACGACTCGGTATGGTCCTTCCCATGTTGGACCCAATTTGCCTTGTGTAGAGTTCTTTGTAGCAGGCGTTACTTTTCTGAGGACGAGGTCACCAATGTTGAACCTCTTCAGCCTTACTCTCTGATCGTAGTATTCTGCCATCTTTTGTTGGTACTTGGCCATTCTTTGGAGGGCTTGTTCTCTGACTTCGTCCAGGCAGTCCAGGTTCAGTCTCAACTCGTCTTCGTTGCTCCTTTCGTCAAAAAACTCCCTTCTGGTGCTGGTGAGGCCCACTTCGACTGGGATGACTGCCTCCGTCCCATATGTTAAGTTGAAAGGAGTTTCTCCTGTTGGCGTTCTTGTCGTCGTCCTGTATGCCCATAAAACACCTGGAAGTTCCTCAGGCCATGCTCCCTTTGCCCCCACTAACCGAGACTTGATGATTTTGAGTAAAGTTCGGTTAGTTACTTCCGTCTGTCCGTTGGCTTGAGGATGTCCTGGGGAAGAGTACTTGTTCTTGATACCTAGCCCTGAGCAAAATGATCTGAATCCTCGGCAATCGAACTGTCGACCGTTGTCTGAAATGATCGTCCTTGGAATCCCGAACCTGCAGATAATATTTTTCCAAAGAAAATTTTGTACCTGAGCTTCTGTGATTGTTGCAAGAGCTTCTGCCTCGACCCAATTCGTGAAGTAATCGATCGCTACCAACAAGAATTTTACTTGTCTTTTTCCCTGTGGTAGGGGGCCCATGATGTCGATTCCCTACTGCGCGAATGGCCAGGGCGAGGAGATAGTCGTCATTCTTTCTCCTGGAACTCGCTGAACATTCCCATATCTCTGGCAGCTGTCACATTTCTTCACAAAGTCTGAAGCATCTAGCTGCATGGTCGGCCAGAAATAACCTGCTGCATGATCTTCCTGACGAGGGATTTTGCCCCCATGTGGTCTCCACAGATTCCTCCGTGCACTTCTTTAAGGACGTACCTGGCCTTGTCTTCTTCCAAGCATCTTAAGTAAGGTTGAGAGAAACCTCTTCTATAGAGTTGATCGTTCAATATGGTGAATCGGGCAGCTCGTTTGCGGACTTTCCTGGCCTCGTCTGGGTCTGATGGCAATCGACCGTCTTTTAGGTAGGACAGGATTGGGCTCGTCCATCCTTGGTTGGTATGTATGGAGAAGCTTTGCATTTCTTTAATGCTGGGGAGGTTCTGTTCTTCTATCTTCCACCTGTTGGTCGAGTTCGGGACATCCGTTGAGGCGCTTCGTGCCACTTCGTCGGCTTCTCCGTTCTGTTCTCGTGGGATCTGTATAAACTCCACATGATCAAAGTTGCTTACCAACTGATTCGTCAGCTTGAGATATTTTTGCATCCTTGCTTCTTTTGCTTCGTATTCTCCTCTGGCTTGCCCAATGACGAGTTGGGAATCACTCTTGATCACCACATTTTCAGCTCCCAGGGCCTGAGCTATTCTGAGTCCTGTCAGCAGTGCCTCATACTCTGCTTCATTATTAGTTACAGGGAATTTCAATTGAACCCCGTATTTGAGAACGTCCTCTTGGGGGGAAGTAACGACGACGCCTGCTCCTCTTCCTTTTTGTGTGGACGATCCATCTGTATTAATCGTCCATATCTCCTTCTGACCTTCATCTTGCTCGTTGATGGTGAATTCTGCTATGAAATCTGCTAACACTTGGGCCTTTATGGCTGTACGCGGTCGATACTCAATATCGAACTGGCTAAGCTCGATTGCCCATTGCACCATCCGTCCAGCCGCTTCGGGTTTGTTCATAGCTTTCTTGATGGGTTGATCCGTCATGACCTTGATTGGGTTGGCCTGGAAATAAGGACGAAGTTTTCTCGAGGCCACTATCAGGGCGAAGGTGATCTTTTCTATTCGTGGATAGCGAGCTTCAGCTCCCTGGAAAGCTTGACTAACGTAATACACAGGAAGCTGTTTCTTATCATCTTCCCTGATTAAGGCCGCGCTTACTGCCGTAGTGGATACTGCCAGATATAAAAACAGGTCTTCACCTTCTTTGGACGGACTTAACAGCGGGGGATTGCTCAAGTATTGCTTCAAGTCTTGAAACGCTGCCTCGCACTCTTCCGTCCAGGCAAACGCCTTCTTCAGGGTTTTGAAAAAAGGAAGGCATTTATCCGTTGCCCTCGAGACGAATCTGTTGAGGGCTGCTACTCGTCCTGTGAGCGATTGAACTTCTTTAGTCGTCCTTGGTGATGACATCTCGAGAATGGCTTTTACTTTTTCTGGGTTTGCCTCAATCCCTCTTCGCGAAACCATAAATCCGAGGAATTTTCCTGAGGAAACTCCGAAGGCGCATTTGGAGGGATTCAATTTCATGCTGTATTGCCTAAGTGTGTTGAACGTTTCTTCAAGGTCACCCAGGTGATCGTCTTCCTCTCTGCTCTTGACGAGCATGTCGTCCACGTACACTTCTACATTTCTTCCAATTTGCTTCCTGAACATTTGATTTACCAACCTTTGGTATGTGGCTCCTGCGTTCTTCAAGCCAAAAGGCATAACCTTGTAGCAATAAAGCCATTGGCTGGTGACAAAGGCAGTTTTTTCTTGATCTTCTTCGGCCATCTGTATCTGATTGTATCCAGAGAATGCGTCTATAAATGTCAAGAGCTTGTGCCCGGTAGTAGAGTCAACTAACTGATCAATCCTGGGTAGGGGGAAGCTATCTTTTAGGCAGGCTCGGTTTAGGTCGGTGAAATCTACACACATCCTCCATTTTCCGTTTGCCTTCTTGACCATAACGACATTAGCCAACCATTCCGGGTAATAAACTTCTCTAATGAAGTTTGCAGTATGTAGTTTATTCACTTCGTCCATCACTGCTTGGTTTCGTTCAGGAGCAAAAACCCTCCGTTTTTGGTGGACAGGCTTCTTTTCCGGATCTACATTTAGGCGGTGTTGGATGATGTTTGCAGGGATCCCTGGCATATCTTCGTGACTCCATGCGAAGACATCGAGGTTATCTCTCAAAAAACGAATGATTAGTTCCTTCGTCTTTGAACTTAGGTCCGTCCCTACTTGAGTTATCTTTGATGGATCTCCTTCGACTAGTTCCACTGCTTCTAGCTTCTCCATGATCTCGGGTGTTTTATCCTCGATCATCCATGTATGGTTTTCTCTGGATGCTAGGACTGCCTGGTAACACTCCCTTGCCAATACTTGATCACCTCTTATTTCTCCCACTCCTTGTTCTGTTGGGAACTTTACCTTCAGGCAGTATGTGGAAGTAGCGGCTTTCCAACGGTTAAGTGTTGGTCGCCCGATGATCACATTGTAAGACGAAGGAGAATCCACAACCAGGAAATTGTGCTTGTTGGTTACTTGTAATGGGTGTGATCCAGCAGTTACAGTTAACGTCACAATACCCCGCGGGTATACCTTGTCCCCGCTGAAGCTGACGAGAGGTGATTCAAAAGGACGAAGTCTCTTCGGGTCTACTTTCAACTGCTGGAAGGCAGGCAGGTAAATAATGTCAGCTGAACTCCCATTGTCCACCAGAACTCTCCTCGTATTGAAACCTTCAATCGTGATCATGATGACCAATGGATCGTCATGAGGTTGCTTTATCCCCCTGGCATCTTCCTCTGAAAAGTACATATCCTGATTCGTCCGTCGTTGCTTCGTGGGTGGTAAGCTATAGACAGTGTTTACCTGCCTTTGATACGATTTCTTGAGGGATCTGAACGACCCTCCTGTGGATGGTCCCCCTGCAATGGTCTTTATTTCCCCTCTGACGTTCTGTGGACGAGGTGGTTGCCCTTCACTTCTTTGGAAATCCCCTTGTTGTTCTTTCTTGCTATATCTGCCGGTTTCTCCCCTTTTCACATATTTTTGAAGTTTTCCTTTCTGGATAAGTTCTTCTATCTGCTCTTTCAGGTTTCGGCAGTCTTCTGTGTAATGCCCGTGATCTTTGTGGAAACGGCAATACTTTCTCTTGTCGCGTACACTAGGTGGCGACTGAAGTGGTCTAGGCCATCTGAGGCTTTGTTCGTCCCTGATCTCTGATAGAATCTGGTCAACCGGTATTGTCAATGGCGTAAACTTCGTCTGTCGAGGATTTTTATCGTCCCTCCGTCTATTCCTGTCGTCATTACGTCTATCTGTCCGGTCTCTCTTCTGCCCTCTTCTGTCATCGTCCCTTTCCTTCTTCTTCTCCTTCTCCTTTGTCTTTCCAGTGTCCTCTATGGCCGCCAGAGCGTCCTCAGCATTCATATACTTCTGCGCTTTTAATAGTGCTTCTGCCATTGATTTGGGTGGATTCTTCGCCAAAGAAACCACGAAGTCCCTAGACTTTAATCCAGCCTTAAAGGTCGTGAGTTGTACCTTGTCATCCGACTCGTCCACTTCTAGCATCCCACGTGTAAAGCGTGTCACATAAGACCTCAAAGTCTCCGTTTCTCCTTGTTTGATTGTGAGCAAGTGATCTGCTGTTCGCTTTGGACGTTGCCCACCCATGAAGTGGCGAATAAAAGAGTTGCTTAACTGCTCGAAGTTGTCAATGGACGATGTTGGTAGTTTTGTGAACCATTCCCGGGCTGCCCCTTTTAGCGTAGTTGGAAAAGACCGGCATAGGATCTCATCTGGGGGCTGTTGGAGACCCAACGTAGTTTTGAATGTATTCAAATGGTCCAACGGATCTTTCAATCCGTCAAAAGGTTCGAGCTGTGGTAGGCGGAACTTGGAGGGTACCGGGCATTCTTGAACTGCTGCGGTGAAGGGAGAGTCGGTCTTCCTGACGATTCTCTCCAGTCCTTGATCCGTCTTTCCCTTAATAGCATTTCTTAACTCGTCCATTTCTTTCCTCATCTCCTTGAGGAAATTAGAGTTCACTTCTTCTGGAGTGCTGGCCCTTTTTCTATGGCTATCTTCACCCTCGTCTCTATTAACCTCAGTATGGTTATTCCCCTGTTGCAATTGTTGTCTCATCTCTTGATTTTGTTTGGTAAGTTCTTCCACCGTGGCTGTCAATGCTTGAATTTGCAGGGCCAATGCAGCAGGATCTAAGTTAGAGCTGGACTCCATCTCGTTGAAGCAAAAAAACGTTCTTAAACAGAATGTTCAAGAATGACGAATACTCCGCGATAGTTCCCCACAGACGGCGCCAAACTGATGATGCTAGGATCGTCAGTAGAGATATTCGTCCAGATCGAAATCCTTTGAGACCCTGAAATAACCAAGCAACAAAATGAAGATGGACACCGGTGTGGCGCCAGCCACCTAACCTCCGATGCCAAAGTTAGAAATAAGCTTCCGAAAATGATAAGACTCAACTGTTTTCAGAAATCTTTCTTAGTGTTAATATTAGATTGTTTTCTTTCGTACCTTTGCCTCCTCCTCTCCCGGAGTTTATATAAGGATGATCATTTCTAGTCGTTGGTTCTGTAATGATGGTGGAGTTATTGCAAGATCTGTAATGCCTGTATTAAAGCTGAATCGATCAAAGGTGCCTTCAACGGTATCACCATTTATTATCATCTTTCGTAACGGCCTATTTGGACGACGTATGCATCGGGGTCGTGCATGAAGATCGTCGTCACAAGATATGGACGAATACATTCTTTTTGGAACCATCAGTTCCTATCATTTTTAAAACTTTTGAGTGGGGACAAATACCTATTTTCAATTATACTTTCAGTATTCGAAAGAATTGCGCATACCAAATTGACTTGTTTTTATCAATAGCTAGCAATTTTCCAAAAAATTATAAAGGAATTTACTAACATATACGTCGGTAAACTATTTTAAGAATTTTTTTTATGGAAAAACAAAAAAGTAAGAATAATGTTAGAGATATAAATTCTTTTACAAATTTTTTTTACAAATTACTGATGTGGTGAATAATTATTGGTAAATGAAAATGTGATATTAATGGTGGGTCTAGATGAAAACTAATAAGAAGTTGGTCACCTCAACATTTTGTAAAAATATTATAAAATAGTTTGTGCCCATAGCATTACTCAGTAAGTAATTAGTTTTTTTTTGACAACTTTTCAATTTTCTATAACAAATTTCTAAAAATAGATAATTGAACCCATTTATAAATAAGACTAGTATGGGCTGCACGTGCAAAGCACGTGCTAGCCAGTAAAACAATTGCAATTATGGTTAGAATTAGAATTTATTTATAATTATTTGATTATTGAATTGTTAGAAATTATACCATTAAATGTTTCAAAATATTATGATCTATTACCAAATCTACTATTACCTTCAACATAGCCACCAATACTTCAATCCTGTCCCCATCACTATCACACTTTAAAAAGAATTGAACATTGGTGTGCATGGCATTGAGCTCTTCGGTAATATCCATATAATCAATATTTTAAATCGGCTCAACCTTTCAAGAACAAACTACAAAATAATAATAATAATAATAATTTATTCTCACGGTTCAATATTTAAGCCCAAATAAGTTACAAAATTTCAAACTTTTCTTTGTTCTATAAGAATATAAAATTTTCAGCTATCAATCAAATCTCATAAACTAAAAATCAATGATCCAATGTAATCGCAAATAAAGCTAACTACAAAGAAAGCTCACGTATTTTTTGACAGAAATAAGGAGAGAAAAAAAAAACAACAACAACATTTGGTTTACTTGTTACAAACATGATAAAGATAATCAGAAGACTAAACACTACATATTATGAATGGTGCAAGTGGTGAAAGTGGTATTACATGTATTCATACAGGATAGGTTATCTCAAACCCGGTGAGCGTAGATGTTTAGATCTTCGTTCACAATTACATCGTTTGAGCCATTGACAACATCAGCTAGTGGGATATCATTCTAGTCATAGCTAATATAGCAAGTGGGACTTTGTTCTTGTGGCCATTGCCAACAATAACAGGTTGTCTTGTAGTCCAAATGGACCAAATCCTTCTGCATATGCATATCAACCGTAAGAGCAGAACACCAAAGCTGACAAAGGACCCTACTACTTTATCAATGAGTTGTGGGGAGAAAGAAGTTGAAACACTCTCACCCATTATGCGCCATTGAGATTATCTCTAGCCTCCTGACCAACGTTTGCACTTTGCTCAGGATTTGTGATACACTTTTCCTGCCTACACACTTTTCTTGCCTACATAAAGTACATTTGGTCGGGACTAGTCTAAAATACTCGCACTTTGAAAGTTGCAAATTGGAATTTAATATTATAAACAACCCTATATAACCTGGACAATGTATAATGTTCTAAATTTTTTATTTTACCTCATTGTCAACTAAATAAGGATATTAGTTAGCTTATTGGTTGCAAAACTCCAATTTTCATGCAATATCTTGCGAATCATCCCTCAAATGCGTGTCCTGTGTTCGTATCCATCAACAGAGTAGTTGGTTGACCAAAAAAAGTTAACAAAGAGATAAGTTCAAATAAAATAGAGGCAAAAGGCCAAAAGAGCTACACTCTCTTACTGTTGAAGTTAAAAATTTTTAAAGATAAAAGTGTAAACCATCTGTACAGAACAAACAAACTAACTCAGCTCTCCTTTGTCCGTTGCGTGGCTGTAAATTTGTTAAACCCTAAATAACCAAGCAAGCCACAACACCGCATGGAGAGCAACACTAGTATTGTGCAAAGTTAAACTTCAAGCGCCTTCACATAGCTCCATCACATCTCTCACAAACTAAGAACCATGGTGTTAGCTGAAACCAATAAACCACACGTTGCAGTCCTCTCAAGTCCAGGCATGGGCCACATCATCCCTCTCCTCGAGCTCGCCAAGTGTCTTGTCATCGACCATGGCATCCATGTGAGCTTCCTCAACATCACTACCGAAGCTTCCACAGCCCAAATCCAACTCCTCCACTCACCAACACTACCTCTTGGCCTCGATGTTATAGACATCCCAGCTGTTGATATTTCAGCTTTGGTCAGCGACGACACTCCCATCGTCGCCAGGTTATCTGTCAACGTAGAGGAAAGCCTGAAGCCTCTAAAGTCTATCCTCATCGAGCTAGGCAAGCCACAGGTTCTATGCATTGATCTTTTCTGTACCCAAGCTTTCGATGTCTGCAAAGAGCTTTCTATCCCCACCTACACTTTCTTCACTTCTTCCACTTCTTTCCTTGCTTTCTGTTTGTATCTTCCAACCCTGGACCGTGAGGTCGAGTGCGAGTTTATTGACCTTCCTGAACCAGTTCAGGTCCCAGGTTGCTCCCCGGTTCGAACCGAGGACTTGCTAGACCAGGTTCGGAACCGAAAGATTGACGAGTACAAGTGGTCCTTTTTCCATGTCAGCCGCTTGCCTATGTCAGATGGTATTTTGTTAAACTCGTGGGAGGATTTTGAACCCACATCGCTTAAAGCTATAAGAGAGCACCCATTTTATAAGGAAATTCCTACACCACATGTTTTCCCAGCTGGTCCGCTTATAAAACACGACAAACCTGAACTAGACGATGAGTGTTTAGCTTGGCTAGACAAACAACCATTAAATTCTGTTCTTTTTGTGGCACTTGGAAGTGGAGGGACTCTCTCAGCTGCACAACTCACAGAGTTGGCTTGGGGTTTGGAACTGAGTCAGCAAAGGTTTATATTAGTGGCTCGTAAGCCAACTGATGCGAGTGCCTCGGCTACATTTTTCAATGTGGGTGAAGATATTAATGTTAATGATCCAAAGGCTTATTTGCCTGATGGATTTTTAAAGAGGACAAAGGAGGTGGGTTTGGTGGTTCCGACTTGGGCACCACAAGTTTCAGTGCTTCAACACCCATCAACTGGTGCTTTTTTATCTCACTGTGGTTGGAACTCGACGCTGGAGAGCATGACTCACGGTGTCCCTATGATTGCGTGGCCTCTTTATGCAGAGCAGAGAATGAATGCAACGATGTTGGTTGAAGAGGTTGGTGTGGCTGTTAAGCCAGTGGGAATACCAGGAAAAGGAGTGGTTGATAGAGAGGAGATTGAGAGGGTGGTGAGGTTGGTGTTAGAGGGTGAAGAAGGGAACGTGATGAAGCGTAAGGCAAGAGAGCTGAAAGTGAGGGCAGTGAAAGCGTTGGAATTTGGTGGCTCTTCTCATCAGTCACTTTCCAGTGTCATCAAAGAATGGAAGATTGAGAATGAAAACTCAGTCTAAGTGCATCTCCAGCAGCTTCTCTAAATTTTTGTATTATTTGAAGAAAATTTTTGTACTATTTGAAGAATAAACAGTGATATTTAACTTTTACATATCCACTTTTTCAAATACACTTCCAACAGATTCTCTATTCCATTCTTTATCTTATTTAAATATTATTTCTTCATTCATTCTTTATTCTTTTTTTATCATCATTTATTATTTTTTTAATAACTATATTTTTAAATGAGATGGGTTATATTCACAACATTTTACGCAATGTTTTTACAACAAAATTTATGTGAAAAATTGTTAATAGTTCTAATTTAAATTTACTACTGAAATTATTTTTTTTCTTGCCAATATTAACTAATAACAATCTATTACTTAAAATTTATTGTGAAAATATTGTAGTAAAATTTCTTAATTAAGATTTTTTATTTTTTATATTATTTTTTATTCTTCCATTTCATTCTCTTCCACACACGTGTCCTCCATCCCCTTTTCTTTATTTCTTTTTCTCCTCAAGAACCTTCCAGCAACATCATTTTTACTCTTCACATCAGAGAAAAGAGAGAGAGAGGAGAGATCGGCTTGGGCCTCCACCACCGCTCCAGCCGCCGCTCCAGCTGCCGTTCCAGCTCTAGCCGCCACTCCAGCTCCAGCTGCCGCTCCAGCTCTAGTTGCTGCTCCAGCCGCCACTCATCGTCCTCCCCACCACCAGGCTGGGTCAGATCGGCTTCGTTTATCTTCTTTTCTTTTTAATAATCTTGTTCTGATTCACTTTGTTGTTACAATGGAGCTTAGATAGGCTTTCATGCTCTTGATCTGTTGTTTAAGTTTTGATTTTAGATTTGTTGTTCTAATTAAATTTGTATTTTTCCCTGTTCTTGATCTGTGATTGTGTTTGTGTTTTGATTGGTTACCGTTTGAGAGAGAGAGATGAACAGAGAAGAGAGGAGGAAAGAGAAAGAATTTTTTTTTATTCGGCCGGGTATTTTTTAAGATGAAATAATGGTTTGGAGTTGCTACAGTGTTCTCTAAAACAAGAGAACTACTGTAGCAACTTCAAAATAAAATTTGGAGAATCTGCGCGTATGGAGAAGCCGCTGGAGCATGAACAGTGGTATTTGGTGCTCCAAAAATAGATATACAGGGGCTGTTGGAGATGCTCTAATTAAAATTAGCCTTCGGTTAATGCGTCCCACACACATTAACGAATTCATTTATTAAAAAAAAATTATTAAAAATTAAAAAAATTGTCAAATTTTTTTTAATTTTTGATAAACTTTTTTTTAAAATTAGTTTATTATTGTATGTTTTTAAGACACATATTAATAAAATCCTTAAAATTATGTAAGTTTGTAGTAAATAAAAAAAATAAAAAATAAAAAAAAAGGTCTAAGCAGTAGTGTCAAGTATGTTGTTCTGTGTTTCTCAAAAATAAAAAAAAGTGTGTTGTACACTTGTACTGTTGTTCTAGTTTGAAAGTATCTCCGCTCTTGTTTGTTGGTTGGTGTCTGTATGTCAGATTCAATTAATGCTTCTGGCATTGGGTACCAACTTTTACAGACAGATTTAGTTCTAGTGTTTTTTTTTTTTTTTGGCTAAAATGAGAGTGATAACTTGGTGCATTATTGTGATGTAATTTTGTTGGAATTTTGCCAAACCAATGAGTATTAATAAAATAATAAAATCAATATATTAAGTAAATAGAAATTATGGTTGACTTTGAGGTATAATTAAATATTATCCTTAGATAATATTTGTCTTCGAAATATAACTAAATTTATTGGATTCTACAAATAGTAATCTTGAAGATTAATTATAGGATTTTTTGTGTTTCTTAGAAGCTATTTTAGGGAGAGAAAATAACTAGAAATTAGTTATCAAATGAACATGAATCATTATTTATACCTAGGGCCAGTTCAACAACTTTGGGAGCCGACGAAAATTTTAAGTGAGACCTTTTTATATTTAAATATTAATCAAATAATATATATTGAATTTTTTTATTTAAAGTCTATTTTTCTTGCTTTTTGAGATGAAAAATTACTAATTAAGTTTTTGTAATTTTTCGAAAGTCGTGACCACTTTAAAATCTACACCTGCACAAATAAAAATTAATTTATTATATGGTTCAATAAATTAGTGTCACTATAATACAAATAAGTTGATATGATACGCATCAAATTATTATTTGATATAATAATTTATAATAATAATTGATAAAGTGAAAAAACGTGTTGTCTGTGGGCTACACTGTGCAGTGCAGCCTGTGCTGTTGTGCGCCTGTGCAGTGCAGATGTGAGATGTCCAGCTTGTACTCCATGGCTAAGTGTAAAAGCAAAAAACATGTCCTATTTAGGCCCAGCTCAATAGGTGATGCAATCACCTAAGGCCCCCACTTGTAAAAAAAAATTATATATATAATATATTTATCTATATATTTTAATTAAAAAAATTTAAGCACTTTTATTGGTCGATAAAATGCATTAAAAAGATCTCATTGTATCCTAAAATGCAAAAGATTAAAAAGGAAAAAAAAAAAACAAAAACAAAAATAGTCAAACTTTAGCTAACAAAATTAAATTTTAGAAAACAAATTTATTAATTCATTCTTAAAATATGCTAAAATCAAAATTAATACCAGACAAATTCATTAATAATACAACGTAATTGTCTTGAAATATGCTAAAATAGTGATTATAAATTTCAAAAACAAAATAAAAATCTCTTTTCTCTCTATCTCTTTGCCTCTCCATCTATATTCTTACATTTATTTTCTTCATCTTCATCTTGACTCTAAATTTTTTTCCATAAACTCAGTCTAGCTTGAAATTTTTCTTTGTTGATTCCCTTCAATTCAAAGCAAATTCAAAATTGAAAAGGGGAAGCGTACTAGAGGTAATCTTCTTCCCCTCTCTATCTTTCCGAAAATGAAGATGATGAGTCTGCTATTTATTTAATTTAAATTATATATATTTTTTGTTTATTTCACTGCACAATTGATTGATGGAACACGTTTTTAGTCATAGGACAAGCTGGGAAAATATTGATACAAGATATTGATACAAAATTTTGCTATGATAGGACCCTTTTCTGCTATGATAGGACACATTTTCTGCTTTTACACTTAGCCATAGGAGTACAGGCTGGACATCTCACATCTGCACTGCACAGGCACACAACAGCACAGGCGTACTAGAGGTAATCTTCTTCCCTTCTCTATCTTTCTGAAAATGAAGATGATGAGTTTGCTATTTATTTGATTTAAATTATATATATATATTTAGTTTATTTCACTGCACAATTGATTGATGAAACACATTTTTAGTCATAGGACAGGCTGGGAAAATATTGATACAAGATATTGATACAAAATTTTGCTATGATAGGACCCTTTTCTGCTATGATAGGACACGTTTTTTGCTTTTACACTTAGCCATAGCAGTACAAGCTGGACATCTCACATTTGCACTGCAGAAACGCACAACAGCATAGGCTACATTGCACAGTGCTGCCCAGAGACAACATGTTTTCTCACTTTATCAATTATTATTATAAATTATTATATCAATTAATAATTTGATGTGTGATGTTGTACAGATTCAGTAGGCTGAATGTTTTGGCTTAATAGTTGTAGTAAAGGCCTGCAAGGATGAACATGCTATCAAAGGAGACCGGGGTGGACCAGCCAAAAATCCTCCGATGGCTAAGTTAGTTTCTCATAAGAATGGAGTTCCAAATTTTTAGGAGTAAAATATCAGAATGCACTTACCTCGGTTTGATTCAGACCGATCCTTATATAGAGAACCTTGGAGCAGTTATTAGCTTAGTAACTTCCCCAAGATTCGTGGAAATTAATGAGTTTGGACATAACTTCCTCAACGGCTATAGAAGTTACAACTGCTGGTGGAAGTTACTTATGAGGAATTTGTGGCGAAGAACATGGGTTGGATAATCGCTCCGAAATTATGTGGCTTGAATCCTTCACACACATGGGTGAGTATATCTGAGGATTTCAAGTGTCGTGTGGTCGTCCATGTGCATTGCCCATGGACGACTCTTTTGTTCATGGATGGCGTTTTGTGATCGTCCATGTGCCTTGCCCATGAACGACTCTTTTGCTCAGACAGTCTATATAAACATTAGGCTAACTGGTGTCACAGACGATCCCTATGGATGAACCAGAGATGGTAATTTTTGCTATACCATCAATGTGTATCATATCAACTCATTTGTATTATAGTGACACTAATTTATTAAACCTTGTAATAAATTAATTTTTATTTGTGCAGGTTTAGACTTTAAAGTGGTCATGGCTTTAGAAAAATTTCAAAAACTTAATTAGTAATTTTTCATCTCAAAAAGCAAGAAAAATAGATTTTAAATAAAAAAAATCAATATGTATTACTTAATTAATATTTAAATATAAAAATGTCCCACTTAAAATTTTCGCCTAAGGCCCTCAAAGTTGTTGAGCCTACCCTGGTCCTATCATAGCAGAAAAGGGCACATTAAAACATTAACTTATAGTAATAAAATAGTTATTTTAAGCCAACGAAAATCATGTAAGTGAATAAAATAATCAATTAAACTAAAATTTGTGTGTTTTTTCCCCCTGAATTAATAAGAAACTTTATTACCCAAAGGAGATTGAGTGACCGTTTATTATAGTTTATTTTCAGGTATTTGAAAATTGAATCATCTGAAAAAAAAAAAAAAAAAAAAAAACTACATAAAAAGATTAAAGTTTAAAAAAGTTATATTTAAAAAAAAAAAAAAAAAAGTGATTTCAAAACACTTTACCAAGTGAACTTTGGAGGGCCAAGCCCAAGGCCATCTCTTTCCCCATATTCCAACACAGAGGTGGGAATGGAGATGAACGGTGGGAATTGGCCCCATATCTTTACAAGAAAGGGGCCGATGGGGAAAAAGAAGCCGCGTGAAAGTTAATAAGTTAAAAGTGATAAAAGTACATGTCAGTTTGACGACTCATATTTGGAATCTTTGGATACCCTCAGATTTTTTAATTTTCCCGCTCATAATCTTGCTGCTTGGGGCCTCGAACAGGTCCGAACCCATCTCTTCGATGAGTGGGTTTTTTCCCCTCCATCGAAAAGAGATGGTTTGGGCCTGAAAAGTCTTTTGTAGTCTACTTAAAAAAATTTAATAAAATAAAAAGAAGATAGAAATGAAAATAATACATGGAATTTTTTTCTCTGGGGCATGGTTTGTATTTAGTGTATTAGTGTGTTGACTTGAACATGGGATATGAATATGTGTCCACATTCTAATGTGATCAGTGCAATTCATGCACGGGACACAATTCAAGTCCTTTTCTTTACACAAAAATGGTTGAGAATACAGAGAGTTTGAACACTAAGGGTTTGTTTGGATACCGTTTATTACTAAAAATAGAAAATAAAAAATACTGAAGCAAAATAAATTTTAAATATGTGAATAGTGTTGTGAGACCTAGTTTTAAATTGAAATTTGTATTTAGATGACTTTTGTGGGTTTGTAAATAGTGTTATAGGATCCACATTTTTTCAGTAAAACGCACAAATGTTGGCCTGAAACGCTTCCCAAATGCACACTTAAATGCCAGTAGATTGTCAAACAATATTACATACACAAAAAATTTTGATTACATTTTTTACACCAATTGATTTTTTTAAAAAAAAGATAATTGCTGTTGACTTGGTAGCTTAGAAGTAATTTGTGCATAGAAAGTTACCTTATCCGTGGCACGCATATCAATAACAAGCTAACAAAAGAAATACGAAATTGGTTTACAGAATATTCTAATATCCTGTAAGAGCAACTACATCAGATCTGTTATAGTCTTCTAAAATAGAAGAAAGTACAAATTTTACACATTTTGAACAAAAAAACACCCACACCAGCTCATGTAAAAACGTCTAAAGTCTTCTAAAAATACCGTATACCGTAACCTTGTAAATTTACATGGTTACTGTAGCTGTGTATATCATTATTTTATATATTTTTTCTCTCACCTCTCTTCTTTCTCCATCTGACTTCTCTCTCTCCCTCTCCCTCTTCCTTTGAATGGGACAAAACTCATCGACTACCGACCATTGTCCAACCACCACCACAACAGCACCACCCACGACTGCAACCTAGCAACACCCACCATCACCACTACAGCCAATCACAACACCTTAACACAAAATTGACCTAAAAACCAACAGAAATTAAACTAAAACCAACAAAAAAAATCAACCCAAAATAAACAAAAACACAAACCAAATTCAAAGGAAACCCAGAAAACTCGCTTTGCCTTAACCCAGAAAACCCGTTTCACCTTGACCCAACTTCATCTCGACCCATTTCACCTCAACCCAAAAAACCCATGTTTGGGTCATGGGTGAGATCAAGCGAGCTTTCAACCCAAAAAACCAGTGATTTCGTCTTGTTTGCAATCAGATTGCAAGAGAGAAATGTTGGGGTTTTAGCTGGGTCAGACTGAGAAACAGAGGACGGAGATTAGATTGCAAGGGAGAAACCACATGTATTCTTTTATGGGTTGAGGGAAGGAGATAAGGGAAGGGGAGAACACAGAGGACGGAGAAACTAAGACAGGCTGATGAGAGAGAACCAGAGAAATTAAAGGTAAAAAAATAATAAAAAAAGTTATTTTTTAATTAAAATAGTGTGTAAAATAGAAAGTAAGAATATAAAATAAAAAAAAGTAAGTTTTTAGTATAAAATAAACAAAAAATTTTAAATAAACTGATATATAGTTGTTCTAAGTCTTAGCCATATCCCTGCAGAAACGGCACCGTTGTCATTGCCAACAATAATGGAACTTTCCAATAATCTCACGAGTCATGACTCATGCCCATTACTGTAAAACGAAAAAACGATGTCGTTCCAGGCGATGCACACACGCTTAAATTTTTGTAGCTTTTCAATTTTCAGACACAGACACGTAGTCTTCGGTCTCAGTTTCTCTCTGAAACTCCATGGATTCGAATTCAAAAGCTTCAAATTCTCAAAACCCTAAACCCCAAATTCCACACCCAATCAAAGACAGAGATTTCTTGAACCACCTCGAAGCCTATCTCGCAAAGCGCGATGGCGTGGACAAGCTCCTCAAGATTTCTCGTTACGCCACGAAGATAATTCTGTCCTCTTCGGCTCTCCCAGAAACCCTAACCCTAACTGGCCGACTCAGGAGCTTCGAGTCCAGCGTGGGACTGAGTCGCAAGGCCTTCCGACTCGGCAAGTTCGTTCAGGACGTGAACGCTTTGAGAAACTCCCATTTCTATTCGAAACAAGATCTCTTTCTCTCTCTCATTGCCTATGGAGGCGAGGGCTTGTACTATTTCGTCGAACAGTTTGTTTGGCTATCGAAATCGGGTTTGATCGATGCCAAACACTCGCGGAGATTGCAAAAGGTCAGTGCTTGGGCTGAGTTCATTGGGTACATAGGCAGCATCTCCTTGAAATTCAAGGATTTGAAGGGACTTATCGAGGACGAGGCGTGTTTGGAAACGAGCATTGAGATTTCGGTTGTGAGTGGAATTGGGTGCAATGAAGAGGAACAGAAATTGAAGAAGATAAAGGAGAAGAAGGTAATGAAGAAGCTCTCAATTGTTCAAGATTTCGCTGATGGGTTAATGGCTTTGGCCGATATTCGTGACGGGAAAGGCAGGCTTTCGGCTCCGTTTGTGCTCTCTTGTGCTGGTCTTTCATCGGCTCTGATTAGTACTCACAAGAATTGGATTTCTTGCTGAGTTTGGTGGCCTTGAATTTGTTTTTTTTTTTCTTTTTTTTCAATGAGGTATGATTGCTGGGCATTTGGGTTTTTCTTATATTGTTATGTGGATTTTGAATTCCAGGATTGTTAATGCAATGTCCAAAATTTATTTACCGATGAATAAAACTGTACACAGATAGTGGATCGTTATACTTTGTATCATTCAATAAATTAAAAGGTGTAGCTGAGATGTTGCAGAGCTTTTAGGTTCTAGTTAGCTCAGCTGTAATTGGATGGAAGAAAAGAATTTGAAATGGAAAATGTCATATTAATTCCTTTGTTTTGTTTTTTAGTTTTCGTTTTTTTGGGACATTAGAGAAACATGTTTTAGTTATAGTTACAAGAGTAGAATAGTAAGGTAAACAATTCTCACATTGTCTCTCTTTCTCCCTCCAAGTTCTTCTTGTTTTAAAAAAAAAATTGTACCCAATGCACAAAACTCCAAATTCTGTGGAGTCTAGGGAAGGTGGCTGGTAGGCAGCCTTGCTGCCATTTATTTGGAGAGGTTGAGTCTCGGACTTGAACATGCATGTGCTGCATTGGGTGGAAGGCACTTGACATCGCTTGGGAGATGTTGATTCCTAAACTCAAACTTGCGGCATGCTGCTTCAGGTAGAAGGCACTTGCAATCGCATCAAGACCTGACCTCTCAAGGTCTTCTCATATTATATTTTGCTATATTCTTCAAAATATTTTTCACTCCAATATCTTTCTCTTCCAGCTTTTGGTCCCATGAAAAAGGTGAAAGATACTTTAAATGGGTGTCTTTCATTTTCTTTATAAGTCTGCAGTTGCAAATAAATTATAGTATGGTTATTTGATTATTTAAGATAAATTGTGATTCAGAAAATTGTAGAAGGTGGAACCATGGAAGGCTTTTTAAGCAACTAGATGGTGACCTCACACACACCCCCACCCCCCCCAACCAAAAAAAAAAAAAAACTAGATGGTGTCCAATTCCAATTGGGTGGTTGCCTTGGGAGGTTCCTGCACTCACTATTCAGTGGATTCCTCTCCTTCAGTTTTTCCAAGATCTTTATTCTGTTGATGAGTTCAAAGTATTTGTCTTATGTTGAATACCTTATCTAGAAACGAAGGCTTCTAACATCTTTATTCTGTTTATGAGTTGCAATTTGCAAAGCATTCGTTTTATGTTGAATACCTTACCTAGAAATGAAGGCTTTTTCAACAGGATCATTCTCTCCTCTCCAAATGTTGCACAAACGTTTTTTTTTTTTTTTTTTTTGTGGGGGGGGGGGGGGGGTGGGGGGGATTTCAATTATTTCATTTGTGTTATGCAGGCTACTGCATTACATAGATATGGCTACATGACAGTCAGATCTGAACAAGAGCTCAGTTCAACTTTTCGGTTCAATGCTGTTATTGCTCTCTAATTATTAATTAAAGCCTGGCAGGCACATTTGCTTCACCTAATAATTTTGCAAAGAAGTGAAAGCATCTTAGATTGAGATCACGGAGTTTGGGTGTTGGCATTTATGCTGCATCCACGTTCTATAATGTCTTTTGCTGGACACTTGTGTCTTTGCCTCTATCACACTGCATTTGTAATATTTAATTCTCAACCTATATAGGTTGAGTTGAGTCTGCACCTAACTTAGCTTAACCTAGGATTCTTGTTCAGCTTGACTGATTAAAGATGAAATTTAAGGTTGGTCCTCTCCTATACATTCAGGCAGACTTCTAGAGTTTCTGCCCTGTTGATTCTAACACTAGTTTCCCTGACCTTCCCATCGTTGTTGCTACATTAGAGCCTTGCCTTTGGAAGTTGCTGCTGCTAATGAAACATGATTATTTAAACTGGACTAACTGTATATCTGTTTGCTTGCTCTGTTCCCTTGGCAGTTGGCACAATTAGCAGTCTTTCAACATTTCAATTCTAGTACTCATCACTGTTCCCTTGGCTCTGGTGATAAAGAGGTGGGCTGGGGTGAGATTAGATTTGACTCTTGCTAATTGAAAACAAAACTATTTTATAATCTTAAGGTGAAAATCCAAATTCTGATTAGTGAGAATGCAATACATGTAACTTAAGTGAGGAATTGTAAAGGCAATGCACTCGTCCCGTAGTACTTGATAAAGAACTGTTTCCTGTGTATGTAGACACTCTTGGAGCTTGAACCAAAACAAAAAAAAAACAAAATGATTCACTGAAGGAAACTTTTGTCAAGGATGTAAGGCCAACTTCCATGTTTCATCACTACATTGTACAAAAGTGGACAGAGATTCTTCCGTGGTTCAAGTGGCAAATTTCGACACAATCCTGTATATATTTATTTTTTTGGTTTCTAAATGTACTAATATTTGAAAATGATTTTAATAATTTATCATGTGCATCAATGACTGCCTTGTCTTGCCAAGCATACATCCATGTTGTCAGTACTGGTAATGTTCATCTCTCAAAGTGGACAAACATATGCTTCCAAAGTTTCTTCCATCAATGTCTGCTGCTCTATGATGGTGGATTGAGATCAGGTGCAATACTTAGGGTATCGCACCTAATGCAATAGCATTGAAGGGTGGAGATTGAAAATTACAAAAAGTAACTTTCAATCTCAACCATTAAATAAAAAAATATTAAAAAGATGTAAAAAGTTAAAGTTGTAAAAAAATTTGTGAAGGAAATGGTGCAATTGCTAAGATCTCAATCCGTGCATTCATGCTTTTTTCTTTTCTTCTCTGTTATGCTCCCCTGCTTTTGGCCATTTCATTTTAGAGCCACTCAATAATCACTTATGATTTTAACAATGTTGCATCTTTATTTAATAGTCATGTGATTTGTTTAAATAATTTAATGAGTTATGTGATTTAATAGATGTGTATCAACCTGGTTTGGAGGAAATCTTTATCCTTTTGAACCGATCAAAATTATTGTACCTGAAGAGCAGCAGGGGGAACTGAGGAAAGACTATTTTCTTGGTCCGGGTCGTTTTTCAAGTTTTCTGAGCCTTTCTCAGATTGGGTTGTTTCTCAGTTTTCTGAACTGTTCCTTTTCCCAATGGGCTTTTTACTTGTCAAAAGCGTCAGCCCAAGGCATTACCAAGCTGTGCATTATAGCCTTCTCCAGTTTGTCGCTCTTGGGCCTATTGGCACTTAAAATGCAAAACCTTCTTTTAGCGGTTTACTTGTTTGTGAAAATTTGTAGAAATTAAAGAGAGACTAAAGTTAATGTGAAATTGCAAATGAGTTTTTCTCCAAACAATTAGTTCAAGAACTCGGCTAGATGTGGAAGGACATACAATAGTTTAGGGGAAAAGTTATTGAATGTTCTAAAGACATTGATTTATGAAGTATTTTAAGAAATTTTTTTTATGAAAAAATAAAAAAGCAAGTAACTTGTTTAACATCTGTTTATATTTCCTATGAAAGTAGTATTAAAATTAAAATGATCTATTAACAAATGCTTTAAAAGTACTTATTAACAAGATCCTTTTATCATGAAACTCTAAAAATCCTAACTACAAAAAGTTTAATGGTTTAGACATTGACGACGTGACAAAACTTGAACCGTTCATTTAACCATCGATTAGGATTTTAATTCGGCTTTGGATTTATTCCTTTACCCTAATAACAATTCTATGCTCTATAGTATCACAATTACAATTAAAGCACTCGCCTATGATCAAGGTTGGTGAAGGCGTGAAGCAGTACACCACATTTGCATTAGTGAACACTCCATTAAAACAAGCCACCATTGAATGATTTCAAAAGCAAAGTTTAATACTAAAAGAAAGAATTGATTCCTTTGTAATTCCCAGACGTCAAAGTCACAAACACAATAGTATGAAAAGCCAAAATTATAGTACAAGCGTGGAATGTAACACCTTGGGATGAGTTGTTGTCTTGGTCGGGGAATAAAATTATATCAATTTTTTTCAACTTTTTATAAAAAATTCCTTAAAATAATTTATTAATATTTATCTTAAGAGATGTGTTAATAAAACTCTTATAACAAAGTTGTTAATAATTACTGAAAATAAGTCAATATCAGCGAGAAGAATAGAGGTAGTCAGAAAGTTTGATGCCAAAATACCCGCCTGACATGCACCATGGTGAAAAAAGATTCACTCAATTCCATAAGGTGGATGTGTCCCTTTCAATCATGATCCTTAAATCTTATCTAAGACGAACAAAGATTAAGCGAAGCCCACTTTAGTGAGCCGAGTTTTATTCCTTTTTACTAGTTGTTTTGTTTGTAATGATTTGAAAGGTACAATTTTTTAAAATTTTAATAGATAATTCTTGTGCCACAACTCGCCCATGTGGCGAGTTGTGGTTGGTAAAGAAGTGTCTCTACATAGATCCACCAATATTCGCCTCAATTTTAATGGATGACATTAGAGATTTTTGGCAATTTTTTAGTAGTAAAGAGTATGAAGATTATGAGGAAAATGGAAACTGGGGTTACAATCACGATTCACAAGCATGAGCACCACAAATTGATTTAATTATTTTGGTCAATAGCTTATTTGAACTTTGTTTATCTTTGTGCTCAGTGTCATATATTTTATTTACAATCATTCATAAACTCACAAAAAGTAGGAAGGTTGTGATAGCCAATGAGCTTAAATCACTACATTATGAATTGATAATCTACAATATTTTTAACTAATTTGTTGAGTGTTTCTCAAAAAAAAAAAAAAAAAAAAAAAAACTAATCTGTTGAGCCAACTCCAAAATCAAACTTTGTTGTTATCAGCTTATTTGACTAGGTACAATTTTGGATTCTCAAAAAAAAAAAAAAAAAAAAAAAAGACTAGGTACAATTTTATAAAGTGCATGTTACTTTCACCCAATTTATTTCTTAAACTAACCCAAAAATACAAGAAGATACTTATCATTTCTTTTAAAAAAAATCCTATTAAATATTTCGTATCATGATAGAACTCATGATAGTATAGCACACCCATCACATGAGATAGAGAGCGATGTACAAGCAATCAACACCAACACTGTCTGGATTAGCATTTTAGATGCGAAAATAGCGTCACAACTCACAAAAATATATTGGGAATAGAAATTTTATAGCATATATCCCTTATAGCTCTCAAGATTGTGACTTTCAATTGGTCCCAGGATTGGGTTTACATACTTGGCATCCTCCTTTGTCTTTCTGACCATCCCCAACAAACCTTAATTCACAAATCAAAACAAAACCCACCTTTTTTTTTTTTTTTTCCTAAACCCCAATACCAAACCAATCCTATTCCTCATCCATTCAATAAATTCATCATAACCTATAAAAATACAAAAAAAAAAAAAAAAAAGAGAGGAAAGAAACCCATTTGATTTTTTTTTTTTGTAATTTTAATTTTAAATTCCTCCTCTTCATACATGTTAACACATATCTTAATCAAGCCCACTATGATCCTTATTTTTATGCTTTTCCCGGATCTACAACATAACCAAATGGCTATCCAGTAATTTATTAGGGGTTTTTATTTTTTTCTATTCCAAAAACCCAGAAAAAAAAAAAAAAAA
The DNA here is from genome assembly GCA_023736055.1 of Quercus glauca. Classification (NCBI taxonomy): domain Eukaryota; kingdom Viridiplantae; phylum Streptophyta; class Magnoliopsida; order Fagales; family Fagaceae; genus Quercus; species Quercus glauca. The sequence goes on along the minus strand of CM043316.1, from coordinate 93,534,789 downwards.
AAATGGAAACCGAACTCAAAGACCTAAAATCCCAACCGTCACAACAACCACCGCCGCAGCCGCCGCCGCCGCTACAACCCACAGTGACAAACGACGACGTTCCGCTCCTTAAAAACTCCGAAACCCGCCACAGCAGCAACAGCAACAGCAACGTCAGCGGCGACAACCTCGACGAACTCGAGAAGAAATTCGCTGCCTACGTTCGGCACGACGTGTACGGCCCAATGGGACGTGGCGAGCTCCCGTTGGCCGAGAAGTTCCTCCTCGGCATCGCGCTGGTCACGCTTGTTCCCGTGCGCGTGGTTTTGGCGATGACTCTGTTGGTCTTGTATTACTTGATTTGCAGGATTTGCACGCTGTTCTCGGCTCCGAATCGAGAAGAAGAAGAAGAAGATGGGCAAGAAGATTACGCTCACATGGGTGGGTGGAGAAGAACTGTGATTGTTCAGTGTGGGAGGTCACTCTCTAGAGCTATGCTTTTCGTTTTTGGATTCTATTGGATCAAAGAGACTTATCGAATTCCTGACTCCACAGCTCAGGTAACCAAACCCTTAATTCCCGATAGTACCATATGTTGTTACTTTCTTTTACTATGGTATTTTATCGTCTATGGATCCTCGACAAATTAATCAGACTTTTATTGTGGGCCCTTTTATTTATTTTTTTCTATTACTTGAATGACACTTATCGCGAAAAATGATTTATACATTTATTTATTATGTTATTAAAACGGCACTAATCATATTTATTATCACGTTAATTTAGTTTTTCGTAGTATAATCGGTAGTAGTTGTTGTGGGTTAAATGTTAATGCTAGTTTTCACATTAATGTGTTAGTAAGATTGGGTGTGTGTTTTGGGTTTTGATTGGGTTCACCAAGGATTTGTGTGGTATAATATTTGTTTCTCTTTTTTACTTATTACCAAAATTTTTATTTGTTTTCTGTTTTGAATGGGCAGGGGAAAGAGGAGTCTGAAGAGCCTGAAAGGCCTGGGGCAATTATATCAAACCATGTGTCGTATATTGATATATTGTACCACATGCATTCTTCGTTCCCGAGCTTTGTTGCTAAGGTTTCTTGTTCATTTCACATGTTACATGGAACACGGATTACTTAAATGTGTATGCCTCTACTTTTGATTTGGATTTGTCAAACTGACACATTTCTTTTCTGAATCTGTTTATTGTAATCCTCGATTTCATTTCTAAAGCGATCAGTGGGTAAACTTCCTCTAGTAGGCCTCATAAGGTTAGTCTACTTCCATGTTAAATAGCTTTCCTAAGTCTTCTGTCTTGTAATCGTTACATAATGTTACCGTTGAATGGTTTAGTGTAAATAGCATGTAGTTAACTATAATAAACAACTAAAAAAACGAATACCATTAAATTCTGTATATCCTATGATAAACAATTTTGAACAAGATTGTGATTCTTTGATGTTTTGAGTAATAAAAGCTAAATTGAATTGGTTTTGCTATTATGATATATAGAGTAGGAATTCCTTTTGTCTAATTTATTCTAGGAATGTCTCTCATTGGTTTTCCAGGCTGGTCACATTCTTTTAATGTAAACTGTAATATTAATCACTTGATTATATGCGCAGCATGTGTTCTTAAGGAAGATAACATACTTGTCCTTGCTTCTTTGTCTTTATCTTTGTCTTTTTTTATAGTGGTTAATTTTATTAAGCATGTGCTCAAGATTTGTGCCATCTTTTCTTACTAGCTTTCTCTAAATTTTTTTGTTAGTTGCTTTACTTTTGTCAAGTATTGACTTTTTTTAACTTTGATGTTTGTGATATTTTTGGTATCACTCGGATAACATGTTTGGGTTAGACTGGGTTTTGAATTCTAATGGCATGTTTTTTTGCAGCAAGTGCCTCGGTTGTGTTTATGTTCAGCGGGAATCCAAGTCATCGGACTTCAAGGGTGTTTCAGGTACAACAATATAGATGCCTATGTTCTTTACTCTTATTCTGTAAATTGGTTGATACTTACATTACTCAAATCTTCTGCCACTTTTTTAGTGTTTGATTTTATTTCGAGGCACATTTTTAAAGTTTGGTAACTACACATCTTGATAATATTTGCATCAATATGAATCAAGCTGAAAACTCCAGTTTATCACTTGCTGCTTTTGATATACATGTTCTCCATATTATTGCTACAAGGCCACAGATATTAGCTCACTCTTGGAAAAAGTTTTCAGGTTGTTATTGAAGACATCTGCATAAAATTTTAGAGGGTATTTTTGGGTTTACTGTAGTTTTTGGCTAGGCTTAACACAGGATGTGAGGGGGAGGAAGAGGGGCGGGGGGGGTGAGGAGGAAGGATAAGAAAAAGGGAAGGTGCAGAATGCCCTCATTTTCAATCAGCAGCCTGCCTCTCCTTTGGTGGTTTGTTTGTTTCAGGAAAAAGGGAAAATACAAGGATCTAACTTTGAAGCAATCTTATTTTTATTTTCATGTTAAGTGACTTGTGAAAAAAGGCTATATGTGATGACAAGAGGAGAGATATACAAACACTTTACAAAAATTGCTTATAAAAACATATAACAACAATAAGAACAAAGCCTTAGTCCCAAAACTATGGGGTTGATTATCGGTCCTCAAAAGACTTATTTGGGTTTACTTGTATTCTCCGATGCAATGCGTTGCTAGCTGGGGACGCCCTAATTTGTATTTTTATAGGATTTTTTCATGACAAGTGACTAATTTTTACACTAGACATCAAAATTGTTCTTCTATTTTGGAGTTTCTTACGTCCCTTAGAATTGTCCCTTAAGTTGTTTTTTATATCTTTGTTGTTTTTTGTGTTCATGATCATGAACACCTTGTGCTTGCTGTTTTCACTTTTTCTTCATGATTAATACAATTCTCATTACTTATCAAAAAAAGAAGACATCAACCTACAGCAACCTTCTTTCACCTAGGCTTGGGGACCAGCTATGAACAAAAAATAAATTAATATGCCATAATATTTGGCCTTTTAACTGTTCTTACGTGGTTAACTAATTGGTATCAGTCCAGTATTTGAACCCCTTTATCAGTCATGCTTATACATGTATGTGTTTCCCTTTTTCCTTGTTAATGCAACCTAGATGTGTTTGTCACTTGCCCAGGGTTATCCTAGCGAGTTCCTACCTTCCTTTTATGTATGTCTGTGCTATACTTTTCCCATAAGAATAGGATCTTGTTGCCTACCCTGTCTATTAGGGAAAAAGAAGAATCCACTTTTTTATAATTCTATTACACCCTGCACCCCCCTGGGGGAGCCTGTGTGAGTGTGTGTGTGGCAAGATCTGAGTTGCTCTCTCTCCAAGCTCAACATCAGAAGTATCTTTTTTAATGGTTGAGGAAATACACACAAACACATCCACTAAGCTAGTACACCTAGAGCAATATGTCTTCTCTATTACTGTATTGAGTTTATATATGTTTCTGCTGATTGTAATTCCTTGGTGCTTGCAGGAGTTGTGACTGAAAGAGTTAGAGAAGCTTATCAAAATAAATCTGCTCCAATGATGATGCTTTTCCCAGGTAATAAATTTTTAATACTGTATATTGTTATCCATGTGATTCTGCCTGTCTTTTTTTTGGGGGGGAAAATTTCTGCCTGATTTTTCCTGTGATTTCTTAAATTTCATTGCATGTAGCTTCATAATTTCTTGAGAAGACCAAGGTTATCAATAAGTTGCATTCAATTGCAAGACAGAGTTATACTTTTATCAAATAATGTACTTTAAGGCAATTTTCTAACTCAAAAGGCTTCCCCCAATAGGCTGTAAGAATGAGGTGGAGGTTGAGGACTTGGGTTCAAGATCCCCTTGGTGAATGTGTAACTTACCATTAATTAAAAAAATAAGTACTTCAGAGAAAAGGAATTTTGAATTAGAACCTTTGAAAAATTGTATTTCTGTTGTGAACATATAATAATAGGGGCATGTAATTCTCCCACTGTGACAGCTTCTTTAGCTGGTAAACAGTAGCAAATCTTTGGACTGAAAAGCCACCATATTCTTTAGCTTTTAGCTTAAACAATGGAAGTGTGATATTTTCACATTTTCTTGAGTTCTTGTGTAGTGCTTGTATACTTCCTGTATTCTTGGGTTGCACTCTTTGCACTTATTTAATTAGATTTGTTTACTTAAGGAGGGGAAAAAACAATGGAAGTGCCAATACTATGTGTAGTATATTATATGATCAAATAAATGTCTCTTGGGTCACACTGAAGTCTCTTTGGTCCATTAAGAGTGTCGATGGTTTACAATCCGCTTGTTTACATCTACAACATTAGGATATATTATGCATATATTTGCCCTGATTACTGTTTAGTGTTTTCTGTGTTTTAATTCATCTTTTTCAATTTATTTGCAGAAGGCACAACTACAAATGGGGACTACCTTCTGCCATTCAAGACAGGTGCATTTTTATCAACAGTTCCGGTGCGTCCGGTGATTCTAAGGTATCCTTACAGAAGATTCAGTCCTGCCTGGGAATCAATATCTGGGGTGAGTGCTTCTTAAGCTCAATTTGTATAACCTTTAACAAATTTAGATAATGAAAGCTAGTTTGATACTCTTTCACAAAATTTAAGTTCACTTGAAAAGGCTCAATGTTTTAGGAGAGTATAAGAAATGCATTCAGCATTTAAATTACAGTTTGCTCTAATCTAGGGATGGAGGAGTGTATGTTAACTGTTAAGCATCTCCTTTTCCCCCCGTTTAGCATGAATATAAATACTTTTAATACAAATAGTGTAGCTTCAGATATAATAGAATGGAAGAAAAGAAATGCATTTTATTTGTCAAAAAAAGAAAAGAAATACATGTGACTGACTCTAATTAATCTATTGAGGATCCATAGCCAACCCCAAAAATTTGGGATTAATGTTTCTTGTTGTAATACAAATAGTGTAGCAGAAATACCAGGCCCTCCCACAACCAGACAATGGCCCTTGTGAAGTTCCCCAATTAGGTGGTACCAGCAGTTGTTAATGATCCTTTACAAATAGTGTAAATGCTATAAATAGAAGCACCCAATATATTTTGTAATAAACATAGGCCTAAAATAACGTTCATGATTGTTCTAAGGGGGCTTGTTGTTTGCTTATTGTAGATTGTGTGTCTGAGTTATTTTATTTCCAGTTTAGGCCTGGGAGTTCCAAGTCAATGGCATTGATGTAATTGTCAGCTTGAAAAGTTATCTGCCAAGAGCTTACTAAATTCTAGGTTTATACAAGATAAGTTAGAGCTAAGCTAGTTGCTCAAAAATTGTGAGTTATGAAAAAATCACAATTGGAGAACACAAGAAATTTTTTGAATGTTTTGTCTGTGATTAATTCCAATAGATATTTAACTCTTTGTATTTGTTATATACTAGTAAAGTACATAACTCATATCTGCATGTACTTGCAATGTTTCTATGAGCTAAAATTTTCTGAAGAAGATGTTCTGTTTGTGACAACTTTTTATGCTGGAAGTCTTAATATTGATGTGATTTTTATTTGCAGGTGAGACATGTCATTTATCTTCTCTGTCAATTTGTAAATCACTTAGAGGTGGTACGATTACCTATTTACTGCCCCTCACAGCAAGAAAAGGACGATCCAAAGCTTTATGCTAGTAACGTTAGAAGGTTGATGGCAAGTGAGGTATGCATTTTGAAATCAAACATTACATCTAGAGTTTTTGCTTGAGAATGTGACCGTTAGTCTCTATAGTCGGAGATATATTTTGATAAGGTGAGAATCACTACTATGTTAGTCCAACTAGTCATCTCCCAAGCCGCAAGAAGGGCCAAACATTCTTACAGACTTACTTCAATAGATGAAGCATGAACCATGAGAAATGTGTGCAGTTTTAACTATGTTAAGAAATAATTATATACAGTATCAAACTCATATTGTAGAAAGTAAGAATGTTTCCAAGCTTTTCAATTGCTTTGAAAACTCGTTTAATGGAAAGTAGCACCATATGGTTGGGACCTGCATCTTGACCACTGAGAATCATATGGTCTTAAGGTTTGAGGGGAACTATACTTCTGAGTTTAGCCATGTGGCTCATCAATGTTGTTTTGATGTATGCTAAGGTCAAATAAAAGGAAATTGATGTAGTATTGAATAATTAGAGTTCAATAAGTGGTTACTGCATATGACTGGAAACTAGATTATTGCTTTGTGGATGTGAATAGGTTTCCAGTTCTCAGGATTCCAAAAAAAATGACTTCCTAATTTCTCTTGTTTCCTAGAATTTGAATTCTTTGATTACAAACATATGAAGGACAAGATCAGGAATTAGTAGTAGTATGTGGATATAAATGGCAAAAATAAGTCATCAAATGCAGATAGGGAATGGTGGGTAAATTAAAAGTGCTGTTTCTGTCATATGTTGCAAGCTTTCCTATCACTAATTAAGATAAGACAAAGAAATAGCTTTTGATAGTTACCATGGGGAGGGCGGAAGAGCTTTTGATAGATTATGCCATATGTTGGTACTTAAATATGAACTGGCTCCTAAGGCACCTCTATCATATAATGACTACTATTATAGCATAAAACTGATGGCACCTATTTTTAATGTCTTATTTGAACGGGGGGCTCTGTACAGTTGGTAGTGCCGTTGTAGCTGTATCCTGTATATGGCCGCTGATATTAACTGTCTTGTTGGTGCTACTGTTTTTTGTGTGCAGGGTAATTTGATAATGTCAGATATTGGGCTGCCTGAGAAGCGAGTGTATCATGCTGCCCTCAATGGTAATAATAGCCTGCCTAGTGTTTTGCATCAGAAAGACGATTGATAATTTCATGGCTTCGCTCCCAAATGATATCTTGTCCCAGTTGAGTTTCTTAGTTGGTACTTGCACATAAAGGCCCAGGCATAGCAAGGGGTGCACTCACCCAAATGTTCACACATAGACATTGGTGTGCCGTTATCGCCTTGTAACATTCTTACAGAAAAAAATATGGCCATTAAACATTGTTTTAATGTCCTCACCGAATCTCTTTTTGTCAAAGCATCCAATCTATAAAGAGTTACATGGGTTTATGTTGGGGTCACAAACTCAATATGTTAAAATGTCCTGAATCATCTCTTTCGTGTGCCTGCAGGTTTGTTATCCCAATGCTAATTCGGATTCGCCATCTGTATAATGGTTGTATGATTCTATTATTTATAGGGAAAAAAAAAAATGAATTGAAAATTTATACAGAAAATCAACGTGTCGAGCAAGTATTAATATTCTACTACCAGTTTGACATGTACTCATCCAATTTTTGAATGCTGCTTCGGAGCAAGAGTGGCATATTCTAAAGCAGGCCTTTCGGACGTTTCAACATTTTGTGGGGTTTATTGGGAGGTTATGGAAGGTTATTGCTGCTGCTGAATGTTGTTCTATGTTAAAAATGAGCGGGGTTTGTTTTCAAGGGACTGAGCTGGTCTCACAATTTGCCCCAATTAAAGTTCTCTTCGTATATCAAAATGGCAATTATTGATTCTTTTTAACTTGTTCGTTGTAATTCATTGGCTCCGGCCTACATATTCTTTTTGGTTTGATGATATCGTGTATGCCTAATTAGTATACATACAATCACATCAACTTTAACACATTTGTAATTGTTCTAATTTAACTAAATAATAATTCAAATCAATTTACCTCATGTTTGTTTTAAATCAAATTTCCAATTCCTTGGTTCAAGAGATGGGACTCTAAAAAGAAGGTTAATTTTAGTTACACACTCACTGTCGTACATGCTCTCATTTGATTTCACAATTTTAATTAATATTGTGTTTTCATAAAAAGAAAAAAAAAAGAAAAAGAAAAGAAAAAAAGATGAAGTACATTCTATAATTGAGTGGCGAACTAATTTTTATTCTATAAGAGTGGCCCATTAATTATTTATTGATGTTTTATGAGATGTGACATTTATTTATTTGGGTCAAAAGTAAAGAATTGCTTGTATAGCCTACTACTTTGGCAATTGGCTCTATAAATAAATCAAAGACAACGATTTCAGTTTTAATAAATTTGATCAGTAGCAAGATTCAAGCATTTTCATGAATCGTGGTGCTCAACTAAAGCATGCCTTTGCTTTCGTGTGCGGCACTGCGGCCATTTTATTCTCATTAGGTATCTCTCCACAATAATAAAGGGATTGGATACTTAGCAATGAATAAATAAATGATGGGATGGACTACTTTAATTCAACCAAACTTGTGTACCTGGATTACACTCAAGAACAAAGCAAGACTTGTATGACGTGATTCACATTAACAAAGGCAAATTCTACAAATTAACCTTTGTTTGTTTGTCTTTTATTCAATGTCAAATCGAATTAAAGAATCCAATGCAAAAGCCACCTTTTGCGTCTAAACAAAGCCCTTGTTAAGTCTTATCTTATCAGCACGGTACCCATCAAAACCCACTATCAAATCTCCCTAACTTTACTATTTAATTGAACCTATGGCTTCTCAAGTTTCAACTCAATCATTGATTTCTTGAGATTTCAAAGCATGTATTAAAGAGTAAAAGAATAGCTTAGTCTTAAAGAATTTAGCTTTACTTGAATTGGTAAATGGGTTTTTGTGAGAAAGCTCGTTTGGTAATGTTGTTCTAATAACATTATTTGTATTTTTTAGAAAATGTGTGGGTAAAAAATGTGTGGGTAAAAAAGTGTGTGAAAATACGTGTAATGTTGTTTAAAAACTGAAAACATATATTTAAATACATGTACCAAACGGGCTCTAAACTCTTTGATATGGGTGTAAAACTGTGCAACCAGCTTAAATTAACTCTCACCCATAGACAAACAGATTGAACCGTGGACAAATAGTTGAGGATGGAATTAGTAGCCTGGATTTAGTGTTTGGATTTATTTAATTATTATGGCCACACTGCATCAAAGATGACAGTTGACAAGTTAACCAGATAAGACATTTTCTGTTGAAAATGGATAGCAAATGATTAGTTTTATGGATAAATATGATAGAATTGAAAGCTCATGGTGACTTCTAGTCCATAAAGTTTTTCTTTTATTATTAAGCACCAAAATACCAATGAGATTTTTTTTATATTTTTTTTTATTATTATTTTTTTGTATAGCCGAGATTTGATTCAAGTCTCTTATTTGATCACAAGAGATTTTACTAATTGAATTCACTAGAATTCACACACTCTATAGTAAAATTTAGCAGGCGAAGGACGACAAATACTTGCTAAACAAGGTTGAGACTTGAGAATTGCAATTTACAGCTACAGAAGGGCAATGCTTTGATATTCTGTGTGGAGGAATCGATTAGTATCTTCTTTGACAGCAGAGTAGTGTTACATGGACGACAAGCATCACTCCACAAACTTAAGTCAAAAGAAATTAAGGGATGGCAAGCCTTCAAGTGCTGGCACACAAAACAATTTTTTCCCTTAACAAGCTAATGAAGTTGGTCACTACACTAAAAAGATCCTTAGATAGCATACCCTCTAAGCGATTTCTCATCTTTCTTTCAAGGAACCATTGTTAGACCTTCTCAATTCCCATGGTGGTAAGCAGCCTTTCAAGGGTGATTGTAGAAACAATGAAGACGTAGACAATTGCTTTTGCCTCATTGAGATAGATGACAGGCAACTGAAGGCACTTCGTAGCCTCTTCTTCTCACTATCATACAGTTGGTAACTAGGGTCATGCCTCACAGCAGAGATCTTGAGGGCTTTAGGAAGTATGCAGTTGCATACTGAACCTACCACAAAGTAAATGAAGCTGATTAAATAGAATTACAAAAACATAATGGGTTATCACCTTAGGAAAAGAAAAGGCCAATCTCAAGTAACTAACAACTTAAAGAAGAAGTTGTCCCAGCAGAATATCGAGTAAATTTTAATATAGAGGTTACCGTCATGTTGGAAATTCAACAACAGTTAAAGTCACATTGATTTGGAATATGTCCGCAATTCTCAAGGCTTAAATAGCAAAGTCATAGGAGGCTATGATAGCTGGTAAAATCTTTCATTAAGGCTTCTAATTATTATAATTTATAAAACATAAAAGGTTCTTTTATGACAGTCTATAACCTCTTAATTAGTTTGTGGCAGAACTGCTTAGGGACAAAACATCTTAAAGGGGTCACAAATAAATTTTTTTATGAATTTCTGTGCAAGCAATATGAAAAATCAATAGCTATATCAATGTGGTATGTTATGGGAAAAGCGAAGAGTACCTATTTTTGCCAGTCGATTTACCCATTTTGGAATTGATTTTCCAGTCAGCTTGTAACATACATCCTTGCAGAAATGATTGCAGTTCTTGGCAATTAAGTGATATGTATCACCATTATAGCTTGCCGATTGGCGCTCCATGAACTCTCTCACCTGAATAGGGTCCAAACTTGTAGTCCCAATAAAAATCGACTTCCTGAACTTGAAGCCTGGGCATTGCCGAGGTTCAACCTCAAAAACACCACTTGATGGGTAGTCATGAGCTCCAAATGCATATTCTAAACCATGAACTGTACAGTGTAATTAGGAATATCAGAAAATTTGGATTTCATTTGATAACCAAAAGTGAAGTATAGCTTTTATATGCCACAAGCTTTAATACCTAATTGCTACTCTGCTGTTCAATCACAAGTACTGCCCATAATAGATTTGGATCCCTATCTCATTGCATTAAGTGAAGGTCAGTCAGAAACCACCGCATTATGGGAGTGAGAGCTACAACCCAAGATGCATGTTTATTATCAATTTCTGATACCTCAGCTTTTTTCTTTTCTTTTCTTTTTTTTCCTCCACTCCCTAAAATGTTTGACTTTCATAATAAAAAGAGAGAATGGTTCTATCTATTGGTTTTTTTTTTTTTTTTCAATGAGTTATTGCGTTGACATCTCTAGTTCAATGAAAAACAAAATGGACCAAAAAATTAAGTTATTTTCTTCTTTCTTCTTCTTACTTCTTTTTTTTTTTTTTTTCACATCATGTGTCTGAGTGCGTGTGCATGTATGCGTCTCATGTTAATATGAAAATATCTTACTTTCCCATTTTCTGAATTGAGAATGTATCACTTAATTAATTTAAAACAGCAAGGAGTCAAATCCTCACTCCCTTCCTCTCCCCCCCCAGTCAACAGACCCAGCCATGGAACTCCAATATCCAGCACCCCCTAGATTCAAAACAAATTTATATGTTTTAACATCTTTTTTCTCATCTGACGACTATATCTCAACAAATTTAAAAACAGATACTGTCTCGTAATGTTTTAATGTAAGAAGCACATGTAGACTGACAATCTATCCCTCCTATAATAGTACCACTGATTTGACCACAACTGGCATAGACAGATAGCTAGGAGAGAAAAGTAAATAAAGACAGCTAAGCATTGCATCACGCTTAATCCAGGAATAATTCCAACTATGGTTCATTTTAATTGAAGACACTATAAGTCTGGCAGGTGTTAAAATTATGCATAAAAACAACTATGCTTACCTTCCACACCAGAGTGAAAGATACCAAAGCCTGCCCAATAGACATAGCCATTCATGGGAGTCAAGTCGTATACATTGAGATAGACTGGTGTGTTGCCTGGACCATAGCTAGTTGACTTCATCTTAGGAAACACACAAAAACGGGTGGCTGATTTGCTTTTCAAACGAATAGGCATAATGGATTTCCATCCTTTCTTTGATCTAAACTTCATGTTTCCTCAATGGTAAAATAAGAAATTAGTTGATGCCTGTCTCCAACCTGTGGCAAATACAAAAGCATCAATTAACAAAAATCAAAGAAAAAAGAAAACAAAGGAAAACATTTAAAGAAAGGGGTAAAGGAGAACAGTTATTGGATATACAAGCAATGATTTACTCTTCTGCATTTCAACAATTCTAAAACAACTAAATCGTTTTCTTTATACAACTCAAGATAACATAACCTTCTTTCTCATAATTTACATCCATTAATGTAGCTCAAGGAAATTACGTATAGTGAAGGTAATCAACTCTTCATTACATGTTATGTTTCAGTTCAAAGTCATCTTAAAAAGGTGTTATGGAATAAATCCTACATACTGAAAATATTGTTGTAGGTCATTTTTCTTATTTGAAGAAAACTAATACTAAAAAATATACAAGGAAAAGAAAGAGGAAGGGAACAACAGGTAAAAAAGAAAAGAAAAAAGAAGTAGAAGAACCTAACAATGCTTAATTCCAGAAATTAATAGAGGAGAGCCAACCACTAAAATAATGAGGAAGAGTAGTTAGAGTGTAAAGTTGAATTAGAAGTGAATCTTTGTGCCTTCAAAACTTGATCAGGACAACAAACCAGTTGATTTTGAAGATTTTGCTAGATTTGGAAAGCAACACTCCAAGATTTGGGATTTTAAAAAATTCAAAAGTTTTACTATGGTGTTAGTCCTCTTCAATAGTTGCTTGATGGACATCTTTCTTAAGCCCAATTTTTATCTTTGTTTACCCATAAAGTTAAGTTATCAACTAGCAAATTGGAGCAACATAATCAAAGCATCTTGGCTCCCAGAATTCTGAATCTTTCTCAACTGACCCACTACATCTTAAGACATCCTTTTCAACTTCAGCTTAATTGGTCATTTACAATCTCTAACTGTCAAATTGACATTAAGTAAAGGATAACAATACATAATGCCATGTCCAGACTGTCCAAACTTTGATTCTATTTTCAATGTGGGTGTTTAGCTCACAATACCAAGTAAGGGTTTCTTTTTAATTTTATATTTAGAGATGGAACCATTCAAAAGCAATAATATTGTAGTTTAAGCTTCTCTTCAGGAGATTGAAATAAAAAATAGAAAATCTGTAGACTTATCAACACATAGCAACTATCAGCATCATAGAAGTTGACTTTGCTTCTAAAGAATTAGTTACAGATCAGTTTCTTCAAGGACAATCATAACATCCTGAGGGAGAAAAAATGGTAAGTCAATTCAAGACCTAAACAACTTCTTATTCAACTTTGGAGTTGGCAAATAAAATGTTTACAAGTTTAAACCACAACACATATGGCAACAAATTAATTCATTAATGTGTACTTCAAATGAACCCCAACAGTTCAGGAACTTGGCTCGTGTTTTAGGCAGATGTCATCATGATTAGGAAAGAAACTGATCTCTCATTGCAAAGCATAATGTTACATGATCTGTAATAGCAGATATATTATCAGAAATTAAAACTTCATATCCATAATACTGATAATTTCATTAAAAGACCCAATCTTCCTAATGGAAAAGAGAAGCTTTGTTCACTAACAATTCATAACATAATTACAACTTCAAGCACAGCTACAGCATTTTCACGGTAAGTGCTGAAATGACCAATTTCATCCTAGTAAACCGGAATTGCAGCATTAATTTCAAAAAGTAAAAGGAACATTTTTATTTTGTAATTTAGAAAAAAGGGTTAGCTGTAGAACAGAGAAAGAATTATTCCAGATCTAGTTGACTAAATTAAACATTAAAGCAAAAAATATAGTAGGAAAAAGCAATATGTTCAACCTCACCTTCAGAGTTACAGATCAGACATATAAGAATGATAATTGTAGATGTTGAAACTCAATAACAAGAAACAGAAATTTTCATTTTAATTACTGAGAAAACAAAGGAAAAGATGAGGGAATTTGGCATATTACAACAGCCACTAACTAATGCCAAACCATTACAGGAATCCCAGTTCCCATATCTTTCCTCCAAACTTTCTCAGCAACCAAAAGGCCCCAATATGAAGTTTTTGATAAACAAAGACGCAAAAGAAGTCCAAACTATGTGTATGCAAGACCAACCCAGAAGACAAGAAGTTGAAGAAAAGAAAAAGACAAAGCATTTATTATTGAAGGAAACAAAGAGACTACTATAGAGGAACTCACAGATTTCAGAGAGGATGTGCATTACACTTTGGAGCCCAAGAAAAGAGGCTTCTTTAGCATTTCAAAATTTGCTTGCAATCACTATATCTCAGAGAAGTAGTATCATCTGCAAAAGGCAAGGCCTTTGGTCTGGTCTTCCTCAAAGAAAACACACACTCATTCCTGAATTCTGACTCAACAGAAAACTAAGGAACAAAGGTTAAAAAAAAGGCAATCTAACTAAGCCCAGACTTGGAAGTTAAGACCAACTTTCTCTCTCTCTCTCTCATTGTTTTCACTGCTATACTATATATTCAGCGACAAAGTTTGGGATAGTTTTGGTTAATTTAGTTTGGTTTTTTTAGTTTTAGTTTCAGATATAAGGAAGTACTGTCGAAGTATAATCATAATGTTATTGTCTGTTGTTATCATGTAAGACGATCTCATTGTATTTATTTTGAGCTCACCCATCACGTTTCTATGTGGGTCTTAATTCTTAATTAATTACTTAATTAGCCACCTGATTGGATTGTGGAATCATATATTCTTCTTTTTATGTCTTTTCATTTTTTCTTCTTCTTCTTCTTTTATGTCTTTTCCTTTTTGATAGAACACTTAATACTTCTATTGAAAGTTTGGAATCATATTCTTTGGAATCCAAAGTTCTTGCACTTTTTGAAATGCACCTGTAGCACCCAAACCCAAATACAAATGCATAAATATATATATATATATATATATATGCTTACAATTTACACATGGAACTTTTACACTTTTACAACTTACATTCACAACTATAATATTTTATTATCATTAATTCACTCAAACACGACATCATTTTTTTGAAAATTGAGGTTGTGAATTGCAAAATTTGAAATTCTAGATCTAGAAGTGGCCTAAATTTAAAGGGTGTAATGTGTATTCTAACCCAAAAGAAATATTAGAAATACATTCACCATCATTCATATGCGTAGAGTGGTTAATCTTAATATTTTTAGATCTCGACCGTGAGATGTACGTTGATTTTACGTTTTGATATAAATGCACAAATCTAAGTAAATTTTATGGAATGCATTGCATAGGATATAATCTCTTTCTTTTTAAATAGTTAGCATGTGTCTCATTATGTATGCTGCTCGTTTATATGATAAAGTTCCTAAATATTTAGGTGTAATAATGCTCATTGAAGGCTTGAAGCTATGAGAAAGCGAAAAATCAATGAGGATCAATTCCTAAAATGCTTGTCGTGAAAACTCCTCATGCTCTGAGCTTTAATAGCACATATAAGCAATAATATAACACAATCACATTAAAATTAATCACTGTACATCAGTGTAAAAGAATGAGCTGGAAAAAGCCACTCTGGTCCAACTCACATCAAAATCACACTCTCGTGCTAGCATTTATGGCATGGGAAAGAGATTCATATGAATCCTCAGTTCTATCATACATGACTACAGCCTTCAAAAGGAGAAAATACTTGGTGTTTCTCTGTTTCTCTTATCCCCATATCTATAGTTGGTAATAGACCCTTATGATTTGTTTCTCACTCCTTTGATTAGTATACTTTGATTATTGTCCTGATTAGTATGCTCTGTGATTTACAGTTGCCACAATACGTGGATCCTCTGTATTAGTCACATCAGAACACTGGATTTGATAATTAAGTAAAACACTAAGAAGTTTGATCTCAAAATTCTTAAAGAACCTTGTTTTCCATAGTTACCTTGTGGATGTTTAAGCTTGTGTTGGCGTTGTCATTCTGTTAGGCTTTTGCTAAACAGTTCTTTTCAAAAGAAATTGTCATGGCAAGTGCATCCTCAAAAATCACTGATACTACTAGTCCTACCTTTGACCTTCCCCTTCGTAAATCTACTGCAAATAGATTAGATTACTTGTATGAAATTTCTCACGTACCTGAAGATAGTAAAATCCCTATCACTGATTTCTCTATTGTAAATCCCTATACTGTATTTGATAAACCCCAAACTTCTTTCAAAAAATCCATAAAAAAGTTTTTAGGCCCTTCTCATCCTTCTACTGTAAAAGAATATGTCCAAGCTTCTAAGTTTGATCAGTTCAATATTCCAGCAAGTGAAACAGAAAATTTCATCACTCTTGCCCTTCCCAGAAAATTTGTGATTCCATGGCAAAAACAAGGGTACACACACCTTCATTTTGGTGCAGTAAGGCTGGCACTAACTTTCCACGAAAGAAAGGGACTCCCTATAGCCTCAAGAATTTCACTTCTTGATTCTAGATTCTTAGAATACCAACATGCAGTTATAGGAACTGTTCAGACCACCCTAAATGCGGGAACAATTTTTGTGACTCTCTTCCCCAACTTCAATATGTCTCTCAGGGATCCTCACCTCTGTGATGTTCTTAAAGTATAGGTTCAAATTACAGGAGCTTCTCAAGTGCAAGACACATTTGCTGCTACACTTCATTACCAGCTTGCTTATAGACTCCAGAATCATGCTTTTGATATGGCTGTACCAGACCTAGCTCAATCCAATGATGCTTTTCTGATTCAAGTTGATCCAGGGATGACACCTCTGTGTACATTTGTTCCGAGACAACTTAATAGAGAACAAACGACCTCTATTTTTCTAGAATCATGGATTACCAAATATGAGATGCTTCATCAAGCAACCAAGCCAATCCAGTCAAATGATCATTTCTTTATCAGAAAAGCAAATGGTGAGGTTGAAACAAGATTCTTGACAACTCCATTAGAAAAGAAAGATGTAACAGTCTTTCCAACTCAAATTGCTATGCTCCAACCAGTCTCATATGTTGGTGAAGATGGTCTTAAAATTAAGGCATTTCAGGAAGATGGAAAGCCTTGCTATGAAAGTAAGTCACCTTCTGGTCACATCTGGTGGGATATTTGTGATTGTGTTGATTGCCAAGAAGAAGAAGTTTTTGAAGAAAATCATTCACAAAGAAAGAAAAAATCTTCCCAGCAAAAACTCAAAGAAAGATATGAAGCAGGAGATCCAGAAGTTGACCTCCTTGGAGAATCCTCTGGAAAGTTTGATTATTATATTCTCTATCCTAGAACCAAAAAGCAAAACCTTCCCTCTCTCACTCCATGCAAAGAAAATCATGACCAAAACTAGAAACCTTCCTTAATCCCATACTACTAGAAAGTCCTTCCCTAAATATCAAAATGCCAACCCCTTCCTATTGGCCAAACCCATACACAAAAGCCCTTACTTTGCTATATTTTTTTATCAAGCTTTACCTTCCTATTCGCAGAATTTTCCTCCATTGGAAAGCTTTGATCATCCCCAAACCAACACCAAACATGTTTGGAAAATCAAAAATCCTATTGGAAATAATCCAGATGGAACCAAGAGACAAGTCTCTTCGGTAGAAGAAGCTTTAAACTGGCAAGCAGAAAATGCTGTGGCACAAAACCATGTTCTTTCAAAGATTTTGGATAATCAACAAAAGATGGCTGAGGCAGTTACTCATACTTTCTCATCCTCAAACTCCCTTATTGAAGATTTGAAGAAGAAAATCAAGGCAGTTGAACAGGAATTGACAACTATTGCTTCTTTGGTTAAAGATTTGTCTATCTCTTTTCCTCTTATTGGACAAAAAGAAAAAAGAAAGGAAACAGTTGTTGTTACAACTTCAATCCATGGAAGGATCACAGAAAGAAGCCACTCAGATTTCTCCGATACATGTTCATACGCCTTTCCAACCTCAACAATCATTATATAAAGACTTGTCTATACCTTCGACCTCTCCATTTTCCTCAATTTCTCCCTATCAAAACCTTCAACCATTAGCCATAACACACCCTGACCATAACTCTTTTAAACTAAGTGGAATTTTCCCTGCTATAACATATTCAATTCCACCTTAACCAGAGCCCCTAGACCATAAAGTGAACCTTCTCCTATCAAAAAAGACAAAGAACCATTATACCAACCCCCAGATCCAACTATAGGTGCTTCTTCAAGACCTCCAGATATGAACATGTTCGCTGTGGACCTTGACCCTCCAAACCCAATTTCATCGTTTCTTAAAACCCTTACACTTGAGGATTCAAGAGAACCTTTTGTGCTCCTGATAATTGAGGACTTTGAGTTGGATTTGTCTAATCTTGGTCTAGAGGAAGTGTTTATGACAAATATTGAACCAAAGGTAGAATAAGAAGATGATATTCTTCGTCCTAAAAGGCCTCTGCCTCCACCACCACCAATCTTTCCTCTGCCACCCTTTATTTTAGAATATCATACAAGGTTGACTTATTCACCAACCACAGACTTGAGGTCCACCCTCATGTGAGAGGGAGGATGCATGCATTGGAAACACCAAATACCACCTCCTTCAAAAGACACAACACAAATGAGTTTTCTATTCCCCATTTTATAAAAATCCGATTAACGGGTGTTCTTTTGACATTTGTTAATAAACTATTTTAGAAAAGTTCTTATACTACTTTTTCTTTCTCCATAAAAACTTTCTTAAAATAGTTCACTAGCCAATGCTTGTATAGGACATTCATTAACAAAATCTTTCTAAAAATTATATGACTTTGTTTTATTTAGCATTAATTTTCTGTTTTCATTAACATTTGCAATCCGCTGGGTAAATATATATTTCCCTCCAATTCCATCACAGAAATTATACAACCTTTAATTTCATTCATATATGCATAGAATTCATTACTTAGATCGATCATGATCCAGAGGCTGTACATACATCAATATCAGTCAAAGTGTCATCCAAGAAAAGAAGATTGACACAAAACAGAGAAGATATATTTCAGGAAAGTTCAGTATAAGTTTCATCCAGCAGATGTGGAAGGAATTTGTGTTCCACGTGCATTTTCTGAACAATGCACTGTCCCAACTATAATGTATCATGTATCAACTATCAACCCGCATTTAAGTTCACCTAAAATTTGACAGATTTTGAATATAAAATTAACATTTTTTTTTTAGGAAAAAATATGAAAGAAACATATTTATTTCTCATATGTATTGACACATCACACACACACACACGCAAAATGACTAAAGCATATGCGTTAGTATCATCAGAAATCAAGACTCAATACTGTTGATGATAAAGAGATTGGTGTTGACCAGGGCATAAAAAGTATTTATACATATACTGTTGTAAAACTTGATAAGTACATTTAAAAAATAAAAAAGAGGTATTATTGAAATATTGATATGGTTAGCTAAGTGGTATCATGTTAAACTGAATAATAATAAAGATAAAGTTTAGTTATAAAATTAATTGTAACCTTACTAAATATTTTTTTTATTGGAAGTAAATTTTGACAAATCCACCATTAGATTATATCTTCTTTTTATATCCTCTACGCTTACAAAATTTTTATAAAATTAAAGATCAATAACTATGTTATTAATAAATTGTTTAAATTGTAAGTTTTTGTAGTTTAGAATTATGTATAAAATATTAGCTTATAAGCCATATAGTAAATAATATTTGATTGACGCAAAATTTAACGTGTATTAAGAGCGTAAAGAAAATGCAATGCAACGGTTAAATTTTCAAAATATGCAGTAATGTTTATTTTATTAAAGTTGTAGTTTTAGGTTACAACTAATTTTGTAACTAAACTCTGCCCTAATAATAATATGAATGAGTGGTTAATATAATATACCCAAACCAAATCCATCGACTTAAGCTTTTGGTTTAAGCAATGTTGTCATATGTTATATTAACCCTCCAAGTGGAGATGATATTAAATAATACCATGTTAGCCATATCAAAATCCAATAAATGAAAAACATGTGTGAAAAAATAACTATCCCACTAATAAACTAAGGTCCTAAGGACATGTGTTAGTAGGTAATTATTTACTTATGTTTGCACGGTGTATCATTTGATATAAAATGAATCTTTCTGCAAGTGGAGTCTTCCCAAAATGTTATCTCCCAATATTAACTGGTACCATAACCAAAATTTGCTACCTGAGCATTTGGATTTATTTATTTATTGAAATTTTGCTAATTGGTTTGTGGATTTAATTATTAGGAAGAAAGGTGTATTGTGAGTCCCTTACAAAATTTCCTCAATTAGGACTATAATTTTTAATGTTATTGTCATATACGAGGTAGAGAAGTTTGATGGAAAGAACAATTTCAACATATGGCAATACAAAATTATTGGTGTTTATAAATGATTATAAAAAAATACTAGTTAATTTGTAAAATTTGGATGTCAAGATTAGAGATGAGGATAACGTTCTCTTAATAACATACTTGCTTGTATTCAATGCATACATATGGATGCATTTAAAAATAAACAAATTTTTTTTATCATAAAAATATGCATAATTAATCAAATTATTAGAAAAAAATAATTGTAATTTGATACATGTTAAAAATCATGCCTAAGTTGAATACTACTTATGATTATTTTTATTCTAATTTTGAAAAAGATAGAATGTGTGTGATGATTTATGTTGTGTGGTGATTTTTGCTGAATAGATATATGATCGGTTTTGTTTTTATTTTTTATTTTTATAGTTCATTAATATTGAACTCTTTGTATTTTGTATTCATTAATTCACTTTGCACAAAAATTAAAAAAATTTTAAGTCAACACATGACATAAAATTAGTTCACAATTGAAATCTAATTAAGTTTTTTCCTTAACTTTGACTCTATGGGTCCGTTTGGATACAGCTTATTGTTGCTAAAAGTTGTTGAAAACTGATTGTTGCTGAAAACACTGTAGCAAAATAATTTTTAAATGTATAAATAATACCGTGGGACCCATTTTTTTTTATTTTTTTAATGCATGAACAGTGCGCTACAGTGCGTGAACAGTAATAATTGTCTCCTGCATAGTAATTTTACTATTCATGCGTTGAAAAAAAAAAAAAAAGTTCCGAAACGTGAACTTGGAAACACACCGCAACTTGTTGTGTTATCCAAACACATACTCTATATATATATATAGTTACAGTTATTTAGCAAAAAAGAAGAAGAAGATAATTAACCACATGGACGGAGCTGTTATTGGACTAGGGGGGGCAATGGCCCCCCCCTAATTTTTTTTTTTTTAAAATATTACTATATTAATAAGTACTAATTTTAGCAATTTTGTTCAATAAAATTACACTTTTTCCTCCTTAATAATGTCATCAATTCTTTTGAGAGTAATGTTATAGTCACAAACTTTTTTACAACGGTTATATAAACTATTGGGGTGGCAAATTCTTATTGGTTCGTACACTTGTATCACTTTTTACTTATCAATAACCACTCATCATATTAGCAATTTGTAAAAAATTTGTAGTTTTAGCATTTTTCACCTTTTAAAGGACATAAAAAATTATCTAAAACAAAATATACAAACCCAAAAAAATTTGCCCAACAACAAAAATTACCAACAATAAAACTAAAAAAAATTAAGCCCAATCAATCTATTTTACCCGGAACAAACAACTTGGTTATTTAAAAAATTTTAAACAAAAATCCTTAGTAATAAAGCAGTAGACTTAAACGCTGGAGCCGCTGCACACAGCTAGCAGAAGAGTCGCCCCCCCTAACTCCAAGTCCTAGCTCCGTCCCTGATTAACCAGTATATCAACCAGTTTTTATATCAACCAATTTTTTCTATAAACAAAATTTCAAATATCTTATTTAATTATCAGAAATTTTATAAGTTCAACTATGCGAAACCAGCCACTTGAAATTAAACTGCTTGTTAATCTTTATGATTTTTTATTTTATTTTATCTCATCTCAAATTAATAAATGGAAATATAAACAATAATTCAAAACAGACTACTGCCTAGCTATTAGTAGAGAGACCTTCTTATTACCATAGGTCTCAGACTCAGTAGTCTACTCTATAACCAGTATTACGATTTAGGAACTACTAACTAGACAAGACCACGAAGGGCCTGGACAATATTCGATGTTAACGTGTAAAAAAACAGCAAATACATTCGGTGGTACAGTAACTAAACGACAATATTTTTTCCCGAATGGTGTAGCGAAAGCGACAAGCATGTCACATAAAAAAGGTCCGAACTTTTCCCATGCTGTGTCTTGTAGGCTATGATCACATGGAGACAACTGCGTTTCACAGTAATTGGGGACCCCATGGGGCTCGTTGTAGTATTTGACCGTAATTGAATTATGAATAAATGAGTTGACTGTGAAATCAAATCATTCATCTATTTTTACTACATACAAACAAAATTTCACAATTTTTTTTCTCCATAGTTGCTTTTACATGTTTTTATTCATTCTTATTTGAGTTCATTACTTAAATCAGTTTTTGTTTACTACTATAATCTCATATTTAAACAATTAAAAAAAATTATCATTCTTTTTTTTGTCTATAAATTTTACTATTTTCTCATAGAAAGAAGCTAAGCTGTATTGTGCATATCCTTTTAGACGTGCCCTATACAAGAGGGAGGAGCTGTACTCCAAGTCTATATATTACTAAAAATTGAAGCATAATATTTAATATTGTTACGCTCAGGTTGAGTCACATCAGTTGTCATGTCATTACTATTAATTTTTCTGAATTTGTCCTACAATTTAAAATTAGTTTTTTTAAATTTAAAAATACTAATAAAAAAAAAATAATTCTCAACCATTTGTGTTCCACGGTTACAATTTTAGATGGTAACCTTTTGTGTTCCACGGTAACAATTTTAAAAAGCAACCTTTTGTGTTCCACGGTTACAATTTCAAACGGCAACCCTTCAGTTTCCTAACACCAGGCTTTGGCTTTCTAACTCGTTCATCTCTTCCTCTCCTCACACTATATTAATACTGAAAAGCTAGATGATTCAGTTTAGGTATCTTTAAATCTCAGTTGCTCTTGACCTCTATTCTTGTGGCTGCCTGCATAATAGTTCAATGTAAGGATTAGATTAATAATGTTGTTCTTTTTTATTGCTGTTTTTTTTTTTCTTTCTTAATTTTGTTACTACCTCTTTTGTGTTGTGGGTCATATATGAGTTTTTATATATTTAGGTTGGGTATTTGTACTGATATATGATTGTTTGTTTCTATGTTTAAAATTGATTTGGTTTTTATTATTATTATTATTATTATTATTATTTTTAATGTTTGAGTTGGTAACATTATTGGTTTATATTGTGTAATCCGTGTGATAGTGCTCTAGTAGTATTCGTGTGATAGTGTTTTAGTAGTATCCGTGCCTGCAGAAATCCAATTGAAAGATGTAATCTGTGCCTACAAAAATTCAATTTGCTAAGGTATTTTAGTAGTTAGCAAATTGAATTATAGAGTTTAAAATTCAATACTATACTCAGAACATGATACTTCTCCTTTTTTCTTGGTCTCCTCATTTAAGTGGATCCCTCCTTCATCATTGAAATCGATTTAAAATTTCTTTTGGTGCAAATGTTGTAATTATTAATCAGCTACATTGTTGTAATGTTATTTATTTTTTCTTTCTAATTTGTGAGGTTTAATTCAAATAATTTTGAATAAGTCCTTTGAAATCAAATTCAATGCAAAAGAAATTTTGTTGGGGACTCTGTAAGGCTAATGGGAGCTTGAGGATAATATAAGTTTTGGCATAATATACTTATATTGTGAGTTTCAGTTGCTATAAGTAGTATTGTAGTAACTTAGATATGAAACTCTAGATGTAATACAAACAGCTAAGAATAACTACATTCACTAATATTTGTCTTTTAATTTAAATGGTATTTTACACAATTGCTTTGCATTCATTAGATTTCATTTTCAGTAATTTTCTCGTGTAATAATTTTTCGTCCCTTTAGTACAATTCCAGCTTGGTGCCAGTGGGAGTATTTAAATAAGTATTGTAGTTATGGACGGGCCTTATGGCAAGAAATTAAAAAAGAAAAAAGAAAAAGAAAGAAAAAGCAATTTTCGTTGTTCACTACTAATGCATGCCAAAGCCGTTGTCCTTGCTCTTGTATGATTGTGTATCCGTCAGTCTTGTGAATAATTCTTGGTGGTTATGTATCATGTATGTACAGTTTCTTTTGGTGCGATCTAAGTTAGGGGGGGAAAGAAAAAAGGAAAATGTTATGACCTTATTGCGAGTTTGGGCATGTTTTAAGGTGGGGTGGATTTGTTGTGCGTCTAGGATTGCCCTTTGATTACGATTAGTGATACAAAAAATTTCATAATTGTTGAAATAATATGTTATGATTGGTATATATATAATAAAAATAGTAAATATAATGAGTTCATATGAAAGTGATGTTACACCAATCATAACTTATTACTTTAATAAATTATGAAACTATCACTGCGCACCTTTGATGTAGTAGTCACTCTACAAATATAAGTGTTTGTGGGGTGTGTGGAGTAAGAACCAGGATTCAAATCTTCAGGAGGATAACTTCACACACGTATATATATATATATATATATATGATTAGGTTAGAGTAAAATTTCTATCTTGTATATAAATAAATAAAAAAATTATGAAACATTTTTTTTAGTGTCTTTACCATTGATACTCTTTGGATTATTGAGTTAAATTTCCCTCAACCTCGTACAAAATCCTACCCATATGATTAATGATTTTGATTTAGTGGCTTATTTTCCTTTTAGTTTAACTTGTACTAAGTTTTTTTTTCCTTGTCCAATAAAAATAGTGAGGCAACTAGCCGTAGCTATTCTTTCTAAGAGCGGGTATGTGATCATAATAATTTTCTTAGCAGTTGAGAAACCAATGCCGGAGGGGTCTAAACAAAGATGGGGGTCCCAAGCACTCCCTCAAGTGAGTTGATCATAACCTAATCTCAACCCCACCTAAAGCACCAATAGTATTAGGCAATGGGAGGCAATAATCCTTAAGCCGAATCAGTGTCACACCGTTACCCTGAAGATTCAAACTCAAATCTATCTCATATGTCATTCTCATGATGTATCTCATATCAAGACCCTAACCACTTTGGTCCGTGACTCTAGAATCTAGATGCTAGTTTAGTTGAATGCTTGCAATTTCAAAAACCTTATATTCAATAACAATAAGGAAAAATAGTGTGGATGGATACAATACATAGTACAAGCTTCACTTTCAATCTTAAATTGGCGGAGTTATGATTATGAATTTGAACAAAAGAACTTGGCGCCCAAAAAAGACACAAAGAAGAGAATTGAATGGACCACATGTAAGCTAGATCTGCAGATGTAATACTTTAGGACAACTACACCTACAATAATATGGTGATGTACCTTAAAAAACGAGAGGCCCCCTAAGTCCCACACTCTCTGCAAATTTCTCATTATTATGTTTCTGTTTGGTCATGCCAGCTGCCAAAGATAAGATGAGATACTATTATACTATGATAAATTAATAATAAACGATGATGAGAAACAAGAAAACCATACCTCACTTTTTGTCTATCCTTTTTAGGTGACATTCAAATCAAATTTGGGCCCTATGTGCATCAATTGCTTGCTTGGTCTGTCCAGACCAAATTGTATGGTATGTTAGGCCAGTGAAAATTTGAATGTCGCAGACACTTTAGAGTACTCCACTATTTACTCAACAATGGAGTATTTGGAAAGTCAAAAAAAGGAAGTTTATTAATTGGATTTTACTAATGTGTGCCCTTAAGGCACACATTAATTTTCATTTTTGGAAAAAATTTTCTCGAAAATTGAAAAAGTAATGACAGCTTTTTCAATTCCCGAGAAAATGTTTCCAAAAATAGAAAGGTTAATGTGTGCCCTAAGGGCACACATTAACCGGAACCTTATTAATTTTCAGTTTGGTTACTTTTGCACATTAATTGGGTAATAAATTGCCATTGCCTTAGGCCCAATTATGAGCCTCATGATTGGGTTTAGATTGATTTTGATTTCTCATCCTAATTGACCAACCCAGTGGTGACTACAAGCCCAGGAATTCAATTACTTGGCCATGCTGTTGTACCATGGTTATGATGAGATAGTATCTTGTATATGTTGGATCCACAGGTTTGTAGTCCCTTTCACTTACCTGCCATGGTTTTCTGTTATTATACTCACATTTTCTCTTAGTTTGGAATAAAACACTCATCTCTCCTAAAATACAAACTATTTACACCGGCATTTCGTTGATGATTGAAAAAAAGGCTTAAAAAGAAAAATATTTTGGTAAATACTGAATTCAAAATAGTAACAGTGTTAAGTGAACGGTAAAATAGAAATTTAAAAAATTTTTAACACTTTTTTTTAGTTATCTAGGAGATCTCAGTGTAAATAGTTTGCATTTAAGGGAAGATGAGTATAATAACTGAAAACCTCAAGGAGATCGGTGTAATTTACCCTCCCCAATTCCCATCAAACATATGACATTGGGTACATTCAATGGATACATATAATAATTGTTCAATTTTAACAAGGATAATTGGATAAACCCTCTTAAAAAAATTCTCATAGTTGGCAAATTACATCATTTTGGGTACCACCCCATTCAGGCATGCCTGTCAACTAGTAGTCATCAAAACTAATAGCCAGACAAAAGAATCAAAATCAGAAAGCAAACTATACAACCTCCAATCTACTTGCTAAAAGAAAGAAAGGTCCAATCCAGCAGTCACTAAAGTCCTCAACACAACTTGGTCAAAAGAAAAAATGTCTTCAGCACAAATAAAATTCTCTCATGTAACATCATACCATCTATTATAAACTTTGGTTCCATAAAATAGAAATTTCAATGTGCTTCAAACACGAGTATAAGAAAAGTACGGCATTTGAAATGTCTTATGGCGTCAATTATACAACCTATCCATGGTCAAAACAGTATCTATATTACGGTTTGGATTTAATCGTGGAGACATCCCGATTCTGAGCCCCTGATCTTTGTCCATATTGACAGACTTATTGCCATAGAGGACTGAGAACTCATAATGAACCAAGTGAGTTGAAATGAGTCCATGCCTCCTGAATTGAAAAAGAAGATACGCTCAGTAATTTGTCTCAATTCTATGGATATGACACACAAACAAACTTGTTTTGCAATTTTAGATGGGAAACGCATAAACCAAAAAATTTGGAACTAATGCTTGGTTGTTGTTGTTGTATAAGCGACTCTCACAAGCGAACTTTCAGTGGCTTGCAACTAATATTAACTTAAGCTGACCAAACCATATCTATGGTTTGGCCAAAGAATGCCAATTGAACATAGCATAAGATCCATACTGACCATCCAAAAGTATAAACCATATCATGCAGGTGTATCATCAATTGGTCATCCCGTCCACATGAATGTCTGTGAAGTGATGCAATTAGAGAGGGGGAGAGAGTCTGTGTGTATGTGTGTCTGAGCTTCTTGGGTTACCGTACCACTTATCCAATCTTCATTTGCAAGCTATTCATGCAGAATATAAGTTGCTAAAAGGCATAAGTGCCCAGACTCCCAAATTTTCCAATCATATATAGGATATGCAGCTTGCTTTTCTAGTTATCCATAACACAAGATGAAAAGGTTGTACTTTGTAGTTAAAAACATTGCTATGTAATGTGTAACATTGATTAAGTAATTGGCTTCAGTGATTATGTTCATTATTGATGCACTTTGATAATTTTTATGAAGCATATAATTCCAAGAAACTCATACATTGCAATTAGAATAAAGACATGAAGGACGGATGGTCATGGATCAATGATCAAAGGAAGGGTCAGACTGTTTTGTAAAATCTGAATGAGGTTGGTGCGGACACCACATGATGGCACATCTGTGGAGATTATCTTTATCATTTATGTTATCTTTATTTGGGTTTATCTTTAGTATTGGATTAGTATTCGAGATTATTTAGGATTATCATATTAGTATTTAAGATTGTTTAGGATTTGTTTAGGAGAATTTATCTTTATCATTATGATTCCTGGAAGCTGTATATAAAGTTCCAAATGGTTTCTTTTGTAGATTACAGACTATTATTATTAATATTGAGATTATTTGCATATTTGTTTGGTGGTGATTCCAAACACCTTAGGTGGGAAGCCTAAGGTTCATCGGTAGGACTAATCTAGGTGGGAAGCCTAGGTTGTCCTACATCAATATGGTATCAGAGCCCAACTGATCTCCCCTTTCAGCAACCCAAAATCACGCCTGACAACCCACAGCCACACTCACCATCAGAAAACAAATCAACCGCTAGACATGCCATTACTCAAATACTTACCCCACGAGATTTGCCAACCAAAGCAACCCAATTTCTTACCTCACGAAATCTACAAACCAGAACTTGAACCAATCCGTACCATATACCCTCTTTACCCACACAAATTCTTCATCCCAAAACCAACAGAAAAGCCCACTACTCCCGCAAAACTTGTGACCCCAATCCGTGCCCGACTCTGAGGACTACCACCAGATCAGAAACAAAGAACATCAACACCAAAAAAAAAAAAAAATTCAGATCCACAACTTCAAACTGCCAAATTGAGAACAAGAGAGTTGAAAGCCACCACCAAGCCGCCGATCCCACCAACGGAATGATGCCAACAACCGCCGCCGACACGCCGTCACCATCGCTTCCACCCGGCTGTTTCACGGGTTCTGAGATCTGACTCACCAGCTTCGATCTCCATCGTTGAGTGCTGCTGAGCCCAGCCACCTCTTCACCGTCGACTCCAAAGATGTTTCGCACTTGCTCCGCCGCTCCTTCTCTTTTAGTTTTCCTTTGTTTCTCTAGTTTCGGTGTTTAGTTTTTGAACTTGGCAGACAAGCTTTTAGTTTTATATTTTGGTCTTTCTTTATTGTATTTCAAAAAAAAAAAAAAAAAAAAAATCAATCAGGTCAAAGTAGAAGCCTTAAGAAGGCTCCAGTGCACTACACATGAGGACCAAACCAAATTTCCACTTCCACTTCACTACACGTGAGACCCAATTTTCCATGGTTAGTAGTGTGACCCACTGTCCAGTGAGGCCCAGGTTGTTAAGTCAGCCCAACCAAGGTGTGGACTTTCCTAACTTAATGAATTGAGATGCAATTTCAGATTTAATATCAATATGTCTACTATGTGCCTCAACTTTACCTTCAGTAACATGCTATTGCCTTTGCCCTTTATTCTGCTTAAACTTTCACATGAATTTATTATTTTAGCTGCTGATTTATTTTCCTTCAACATTTTATTTTAGCCAAAAAAAAAAAAAAAATCTTTTCAAGTAATTAATTCTCAGTATTAGTAGTTGAACTAGCCTAATCACATTGCAACAATTAGATCCTTTTAATTTAGTTCTTGTTGAAGCTAGTACTGCTTGAATGCAACAACTTGTGGAATTCATCACTTCTCTTCACATATAATTTAACTTGAGTTTTATCCTTACTATTCACTTGCTAGAATTAGTTTGTTGATCTCTTTGCATGCATTTGCGTAGTGGTCGTCTAGTAACTAGTTCTGAAGAACAATCTAATTCCAAATTAGAGTCTAGTTCTGAATCCCAGTCTAGTCCCCAATCCCACCTAAACATGGATCCTCCTTCTCAAGATGAATTAAGACAAGCCATTGCAGAGCTTACTGCCCGTCTAGGCCACTTAGAGGCTAGGTATGACGAGGATAATACACATAATGGAAGAAATAATAATAGACATGGCCTTCACCCTAGGCAAGACCATAGAGACAATGAAGACAACTCAGCTAAGCACATCAAAGTAGAGGCCCCTACCTTTGATGGTGTTAGGAACCCCCAGGTCTACAATGATTGGGTGCGAGAGATGGAGCATTTCTTTGAGTAGTATGACCCGTCTGAGGATAGAAAGGTTAGGTTTGCCAAAATGAAACTTGTAGGAAGAGCAAAACTCCATTGGGATAGTGTTGTCAATCACCTTCGTAAGACCCACCAACCACCCATAACTCTTTGGGAAGAAATGAAGGCCAAGCTCAATGAAAAGTACTTCCCAGTCTCTCATCTAGGCAACTTGTTGGATCAATGGCATGATTTGAGACAAGACAATAGGTCTGCTACTGAGTACGTGGAACAATTTGAAGAGTACAGGATACGTAGCAATGCAAATGAAGATGAGCCAATTACCTTGAGTAGATTTAGGAAAGGTCTCAATTATGATCTTCAAAGAGAATTGGTGGCCCGACATATCTCAACTCTTGATGATGCTTATACCTTAGTGCAAGATTTAGAGTTGATCCCTAGGCCCCAAGGTGGAAGGAGATTTGACAATCGCATGTTGCCTTAGCAAGGTAGATATCTTCAAGGTACCCAAAATATGCCTTACCCCAATAATAGACCTTTACACATAGAAGAGAACCCTCAGGGTAGATACCAACAAGGTCCTCAACCTAGACCCAATCCCAACAATAGGCCCTTGCGCCTAGAAGACAAAGGGAAGAGTGTGGTTAGAGAGACATTTAGGCCCAATTCTAGAATCCAGTGCTTTAAGTGTCAAGGCTTTGGTAATATGGCTGCCCAATGTCCTAATAAGACTTTGTTGATTGAAGAATTGGATGGAGAGGAAGAGGTAGAAGAAGTAGTCTATGAGCCTAACATTGAAGACATTGTAAAAATAGGAGAGGATGATTTCACCCAATTAGCTTGCATTAAAGCTCTACCATCTTTTAATAATCTCAGTGAGGGTAGTCTTGATACTCCTGTAATGAGTGTTGTTAGGTGTACTCTAGCATAGTCCAAAGAAAGTGATGATTGGAAAAGAAATACTATCTTCCAAACATTTGTCAAGTGTGGAACCACAAATTAAAAGATTATCATTGATAGTGGAAGTTGCATTAATGCAGTTTCTTCTAAACTTGTCTCCCTCCTAGGTTTGAAGTTAGTTGCCTATCCTAAGCCCTATAAGGTTTCTTGGGTAGATGATTCATCTATCACCATCAAGGATAGGTGTCTTGTTCCTATTCATATCCTCTCATACAAGGCTCAAATTTCATGTGATGTGATTCCAATGGATGTAGGACACATAATTTTGGGATGACCATGGCTCTATGATTTAGATGTCACTCTTTATGGTCGCTCGAACTCTTGTTCCTTCATGCATAATGGACAAAGGATTAAGTTTAACCACGTCAAAACTAAGTTTGTTAGTGCAAGTAAGGCTAGCGAAGAGCCCAAAAAGCAAAGTATGAACCTTATTAGTCCAAAAGAACTTGAAAGAGCTGTTAATCAAGACTCCATCATCTTTGCTTTGGTTGTGAAGGAAGCTGCACTAGATACCTTTGAAGAACCAAGAAAAAAAGTACGGCTAGTGCTTCAAGAGTTCCAAGATGTTTTCCCTAAGGAGCTTCCAAATCAATTACCTCCTATGCGTGATATTCAACACGCTATAGATCTTGTCCCGGGAGCAGCACTCCCAAATTTGCCCCACTATAGAATGAGCCCTCCTCAACATGATGAGATGGTTAGACAATTGGATGAGCTCTTGCACAAAGGATTTGTGAGTGAAAGCTTAAGCCCATGTGTAGTCCCTGCACTCTTGACCCCAAAGAAAGGTGGATCCTGGAGAATGTGCGTGGATAGTCGCGCAATCAACAAGATTACTGTGAACTATCGTTTTCCTATCCCTAGGTTAGATGATATGTTTGATATGATGTCAGAAGCCACAATCTTTTCGAAGATTGATTTGAAAAGTGGATACCATCAGATTCGGATCCGCCCAGGTGATGAATGGAAGACTGCTTTTAAGACAAAGGATGGTCTATATGAGTGGCTTGTGATGCCCTTTGGTTTATCAAATGCTCCTAGTACTGTTATAAGAATGATGACACAAGTACTAAGGCCTTTCATGGGAAAATTTGTGGTAGTGTACTTTGATAACATCCTCATTTATAGTAAATCAAAGGAGCAACATTTAGACCATCTTAAACAAGTTTATTCCACTTTGAGGAGAGAAAACTTGTATGCCAACCTAAAGAAATGCTCTTTCTTCACTGATAGTGTCATTTTCTTAGGTTTTGTGGTCTCATCTAAAGGAGTTTCTACTGACCCACAAAAGGTCAAGGCCATAGTGGATTGGCCCGAATCCAAGAACATTCATGAGGTTCGCAGTTTTCATGGGCTTACAACTTTCTATCGCCGCTTCATACGTGGATTTAGTACAATCATGGCACCAATCACTGATTGTATGAAGCAAGGCGAATTCCAATGGTCACATGTTGTTGGTAAAGCATTTCAAGAAATCAAGAAGAAAATGACAGAAGCACCGGTGATGCACCTACCAGACTTTGATAAGGTCTATGAAGTGGAATGCGATGTGTCTGGTGTAGGCATAGGAGGAGTTCTTAGCCAAGATTGTCACCCTATAGCTTATTTTAGTGAGAAATTAAATTAGGCTAAGAAGAAGTATTCAACATATGACAAAAAACTCTATACTGTGGTATAAGTTTTAAGATATTGGAGTCATTATTTGACACCCAATGAGTTTGTCATTTATTTTGATCATGATGCTCTCCGCCACATCAATTCCCAAAAGAAATTAAATGCTCGACATGTCCCTTGGGTTGAGTATTTGCAAAGATTCTCTTTTGTTTTGAGACATAAATTTGGTGTTGAGAATAAGGTAGCTGATGCTTTGAGTCGTCGAGTCACCTTACTTTCTGTGATGAGCACAAAAGTCATAGGGTTTGAGAAGTTGCCAGAAGACTATGAATCTTGCCCAGATTTTGGAGAAGTGTACACTACACTTAGGACTGAGCATCTTCAGGTTGTTGATGATTTTATCCTTCGAGATGGCTACTTGTTTAAAGCCGACAAGCTTTGTATCCCCCGCACATCAGTTAGAGACTTTTTGGTTTGGGAAGTGCACGTGGGAGGACTTTTAGGACATTTTGGACATGATAAGACAATTGAAGAGGTAGAGAGGCAGTTCTATTGGCCAAGTCTTAAGAGGGATGTTGCTAAGATAATTGGTCAGTGTCGTCAATGTCAGTTGGCTAAGCATTGCAAGCAAAATACTGGCCTTTACACTCCTCTACCAGTTCCACGCCGTCCTTGGGAGGATATTAGCATGGACTTTATACTAGGTCTTCCCCGTACCCTTAGGAAGTTTGATTCCATCCTTGTAGTGGTAGACCGGTTCTCTAAAATGGCTCATTTTCTTCCATGCTCCAAGACTTCTGATGCATCCAAGATAGCCAAGATTTTCTTTGATGAGATTGTTAAGTTGTCTGGGTTACCTAAAACAACTGTGTCAGATAGGGATGTTAAATTCATGAGCTACTTTTGGAAGACCCTTTGGCACATGATGAGAACAAAGTTGAAATTCTCCACAGCATATCATCCTCAAACTGATGGTCAAACTGAGGTTGTCAATAGGAGTCTAGGAAATCTTTTGAGGTGTCTCATAGGTGAGAATGGTAAGACTTGGGAATCTATACTCCCTATAGCCCAATTTGCATACAACAACTTAGTCAATAGGTCCATAGGTATCAGCCCATTTGAAGTTGTTCATAGTTATACACCTAGGAGACCTTTAGGCCTTCTCCCAATGTTCTCACATGATAGGGTTTCTGTGTTTGCAGTAGAGTTTGCTAGTCACATGCATGAGCTGCATAAAGAGATCAACGAACGAATTCATGCTAGTAATCTTAAGTATAAGACTCAGGCTGATTTACATCAACGTCATTTAGACTTTGATGTAGGATATTATGTTATGATTTGTATCAGGCTTGAACGGTATCCTTCAGGAACCGTTAAGAAACTGCAGGCCTGCAGTGCTGGCCCATTCAAGGTATTAAAGAAACTTGGACCTAATGCTTATGTGATTGATATACCTTCAGACTATGGTATTAGTTCTACTTTTAATATTGCTGATTTAATTTCTTTTAAAGGTTCAGCAGTTATTCCCTATGACCCTTTTGATGCTCCACCCTCTCCTTCTTTTACTAACCATGTCCCTAGCCCTACACCATCTTGTTTCCAAAAGGCACATAAAGATATTATTGATGTTATTTTGGATGAGCAGTCTCTTTTCACTAGGGATGGAACAGTTCAGCGCTTCTTGGTTTGCTGGCGAGGACGGCCTAATTCTGACTGTACATGGATCACCAGAGAAGAGTTGCAACAGCTTCATCCCGCTCTCTTGGAGGCTTACTTGGATTCACTTGCTACCACTTCATCTCTACCTCCTATCACCCACACATATGAGTGTCGACGGAGGCGCCATGCTGACCCAGTGAGCTTGTGGCTTGATGGAGCTTATTCTGATGTCACTTGATCCTTTGAGCTTTACTCGACGGGGTCGAGTTTCTCCCACCCTAGGGGAGTTGGTGCGGACACCACATGATGACACATCTGTGGAGATTATCTTTATCATTTATGTTATCTTTATTTGGGTTTATCTTTAGTATTGGATTAGTATTTGAGATTGTGTAGGATTATCATATTAGTATTTGAGATTGTTTAGGAAAGTTTATCTTTATCATTATGATTCCTAGAAGCTGTAAATAAAGCTCCAGATGGTTCCTTTTGTAGATTACAGACTATTATTATTAATATTGGGATTATTTGCGTATTTGTTTGGTGGTGATTCCAAACACCTTAGGTGGGAAGCCTAGGTTGTCCTGCATCAGAGGTCTAGCACACTTCAATATATTTAAGGGTCCAGTGAGTAAGATGGGCAGAAGTAGATTTTCAATTGGCAGTTCTGTAAAAAATAATAAGACACCAACCTTGAATGGGGGAAAAGAAGTTTGTCTGAGAAAAAATACCACAAGGCTGTAACTTACCTGCAAAATCTCAAAAACTTTTTCTGCAATGTATTTTTGATGCGAAGCAGCACCCTTCTGCTGTAGTTTATCTGGATGTAGACAGAGTAAAGCTTTTTGATATGCTCTTTTAACCGAAGTTCCTTCAATTATATCAACAAGAGGTACAGGCTTCCACCCACTTTCGGGCCAAAGAACCTGCATGTATGATCAACATCAGGTTTGAGAGGCTAAGGCTTTACATAGCATGGACATCAAGAGAATTAAACTTGCAGGTAAAAAATATTCTAATAAGTGGCAGAACAAAAATGACTTGAAGCTTACAAAAAAACAATTTCCCTGGTCACAGTCAAGGTTAAAGTGCAAAGGAGCTTTCTTTTGATACTTCAGAAAGGACAGAGAAGAAACAGAAAGCAAGAAGCCAGTTGGATGATAACCATTTATACTTACATATTGTAAATTTGATAGCAATGAGCGTATATTTCCTTTCTTTCCATTGGACCACTGTCGTATTTTAGCATCAATAACCTGCTTAACATGAAATTATACAATTATTGCCACCTTAAAAATTTGAAAGCAACAATATGGTTCTTCTGTGCTTGTTCTACATTACTTGGATTTCTTCGTGATTATTGTCACTTTGTGGCAGTTCATTCTCGCCTTGGGTTAATTCTTTTATCTGTCAACAAGCCCAAGTAAACTAGCTCCTCAGCAAATGTAATTAAAAAAAAAATAGCTTGTGCCAATAGAAAATATATGCTATGCTTTTACCTTGTTTCCTGAGATATGCATGCTTGAATATTAAAATTTTCCTATATTAATTTGGTAAGATGCATATGTGGACTGGTATCGACATGGGAATCCACATAATTTTAATCAAATTGTTTGTATCATTGAACTACTATGTAAGATTGATTGAAGAGATTCTCCCTTTGTCTCTCTCTCTCTCTTCTATTTTTTGATAAGGAGACAGATTGAACAGATTCAATATGTACTTATGTGGAAACCATTATAAGTTTACCAAAGTTAAAAAGATATGAATAAACTTTTGAATGGAAAAATCACATACGAGAAAGTTCCCTGGGAAGGAATCGTCTGTGTCTTCAACTGTAGCCATTGAGCCATTAGAAATTGATGCTGACAAAAATATATGGATGTGTTACATATATCTTTTGAATTAGGTACTTAGTTCCCAAATTAAATCAATGTAAAAAAAGTCCAATAATATGGATCTGCTCAAAAACAGAAACCACAAATGACACCAAGTATATACAAATTGGAGAGCACAATCCAGAAAGTTCATGTTGCACATTGCTCTGCCAGTTCTGCTTACATGTTTACTATACACCTATGTGGAAGCATGATATAGTAGACTTTCAGCAAAGGACAAAACTTAGGTACAACACTTTAGGTGTTGTTTCTTAGATTCCCCTCTTAAGATTCAGCCATGTGGCTACTTAATTAAAAAATACACTTCCTTCCCATGAGAAAAAATCCACATGACAGAATCTTAAAAGGGGAACCTAAGGAACAGCACCTAAGTACTATACCTGAGTCTTGCTCTTCAGCAAAAATAGTGTATTGGAAAGGAATTGGATTAATGCATCAAACCAACTCATTCTACCATTTGGCCTTAAATTACTGATAAAAGACATTGCAAATAATACATGTGGCTCTGAAATCTCACCATGTTATGAGAAAGCATTGCTTATACATGTACCTCATAATTTCTCAACTTGGACCTGTTTGATGTATTAGCTATGCCTCACTACTACATTGATAAAGGTTATGAAAACTAACCGGTACTTGCTGATGAGTTATCCTTTAGTTGCGATGAGGCATCACTAAATATATTATTGGTGGTTTTTATGGAAGAATGTTCTCTCTCTGACTCTTTCAGATGTTCATCTGCCTGAGAAGATGATAAGAAATATTAAAATTTTCAGTTTTACTTTCAACAAAATTTTCTGTAATACCCTGACCAAGTAAAAAATTAAATTTACCATGATAGAAGCTTCTGGGACTGTGTTGCTCACACGGACCCTTGGAATTTTCTCTTCTAATCCAGTTTTGGTACTGCTAACACTTTCTTCATTCCTTGCACCATAAGAGCCTTTCTTCTTCCATCTAGAGTTCTGACTTCGAGAGTCAATATTGTCATTGGGTTTTGGAGGAGCATCTTGGTTGAACATTTTAACAAATTCTTTGACGTTTCCCTTAACTCTATTCCTCCCAAGATTTCCACCTGAGTAAACAGGCGAATCTTGCAAACCAGCTTTATCCACTTCTACATCATTCAGAGTAGTTCTTTTTCCATCTTGCTTCTTTACATTTTTACTTTCATCAACAAGTGCCAAGGGATTTTTTGCACTTTTAATTGTGCTTTCCTTACCTTTGCCTCTTTGAGTGATTCGTTCATTGCCTGCAATAAAAGAAAATGGGTGTGGTATGAGAGACAATAAACTTGCACCAATGCAGTTGATCTAGAACACAATTACCTTGTTCATAATCATTATCAAAGAACAGAGAACATAGGGGTTTCAACTCAGGCTTGTGAACTTGCTTTGTAAGCATAGTAATTTCTTTCACATCATTATCACACAAATCTATCTTGGACAGAGATTGATGTTTTATTTCTTCTCTTATATCACACATCATGGTATCACCACTAACATCTTCAACAACACTATGAAGGCTGCTCAGGGTTTCTAACTCAGTTGTAAGAAGAATTGGTTCTGCAACATTTTGGCACGGCTCTACTCCATCTTGAGCGCTTGTATCAAGAACTGAGTCATTTTCCTCTTTGTTGTGTTCCATCTTATAGGATTTTAAAGGTGATTCCCTCACCTTACTCTCGATTTCTATCCGTCCATTCAAGCTTAGGGATCTTTTCATTTTCACAGGTTCTTTTAATCTTGAACTACTCCCTCCTCTAAAAGGAATCATCAATGGCACTCCTTTGCAAGCCCATTTGTATATTGAGAAATGGAATTGACTGCTGTCGGTTGGAGCTTTGGAGATTTTTGAATCCTTTTTCATATTGCCTTCTGTGTCTTTTTTATCAGATTTAATCCAATTTGATGACTCCTCACTGTTAAGAAAGGTCTCCTGGGATAAAAGTCTTTGGCGATAAGATGATTGAACATCATTTCTTAACTCTTCTCGGCTTTGGGTTGATTGGCTTGAAAATCTAGAAAGAGTTGAACTCAAAGAAGAAGAAAAGCTAATTCCGTTGGATGCACCGTCCTTACATTTAGATGGACTAAGAGGAGTGGAACCATACACCGGTGAGTCCATACCTTTGGTCAATTTGGCAGGAAGGCTATGGAATCAAAAATAGTTTGCAGTAAGACACGGGGAAACATGCACTAAAATCAGAATTTTAATGGAAATATACAATGTAGAACAATACTCGATGAAAGAAACTCAATTCAATATAGCCATAGGGCATATCACATATTGATTAAATATCAGTATAATGCAAGAAAACTATAGATTCTGGGTGGGAAGCAATTAAAGTCACGCAGACTGTGGATCATACTACCGCAATAAAGAGTATTTTGAGAGAATATAAAAGATCCCATGCCATGATCTCGATAATCAACATATCTACTTCAAGAAACTAATAAGTCCTTTGTTTGGTCATTAGGAAGAATGACTGAAAGAACTACAATTGATAAAAAGAAGAAGCTATTTTTAAACATAATTCATGCCTTTTTGCTATCTTATAATTTATATCCCTAAGATTTTCTAAAAATAACTAAAAGAATCCTCAAAGTAAAACCAAAACCTGAATTGGGAAGGGAGTGATGAACTCCCAAAGGGCTCAGCTTTGGGTGGTAGGGGTCGAGCAGGGCTCAAAACCCGCGAACCTGGGGCTGAAGAAAAAACATCATTGTCACGCTTCCTTGGAGTAGAAGTCAAAGATTCATCACCTCGAAAAATGTCATTGAAGAAATCCTCACTCGGGTATCGCCTTCTGTTCAAATTTTCCTCCCCAAACACCGGTTTCTCACCATGACAAGGCCATGAAATACGACATGAATGTGATTCATCTTCCGCACTACGTCCATAGGTATCCTTAGCTTCATTGAAATTATACCGCTTCTCTTGTATTGATGATCGCCTTGGTGGCCCGCCAAACACATCATTAAAGTCTAAGTCCGAGTTTTTGTTGGGTGGAGAGTTGGAGTTTGTGAATGCTCTTTGCGGACTACACCCCAAAAGAACACTCTCTCTTTGTGAAAATCTCTCCATTTTTTGTTGATAGCAATGTAATTAGCAGAAAATTCAAATATATAATTGGCGGGAAATCTTAGTGCAGCTCTGTTG
The DNA here is from genome assembly GCA_023736055.1 of Quercus glauca. Classification (NCBI taxonomy): domain Eukaryota; kingdom Viridiplantae; phylum Streptophyta; class Magnoliopsida; order Fagales; family Fagaceae; genus Quercus; species Quercus glauca. Next base: position 93,495,970 of record CM043316.1, on the reverse strand, counting down.
AACTGTGAACTATAGAGGGTAATCAAGGTGTATGAGTTCCTGAATATGTTGCAAGAGAGATTTTGAGATTGTGAGTCTAATAAAGTTTCCAAAGCTTTTGGTCATGAAAAGTATGAACAATATGAGGAGGAAAATGTTGACAAGGAAATGCAAAAGAAGACAGAGTTAGGTTTAAGTTAGTAGAATTTGAAGCCACACAAGTTGTAATGAAAAATCTATCTTTGTGAGTTTGTGGATAAGAAGAAAATTCAACACTACAAAGACAAAGTAATATCGTATTAGCCAGGCAATGGCCTCTGGAATGGTGGACCTATATTTTCATCTCTTTTCTTTTCGGTTTATATTTTTTAAGGTTTTTTAAATATAATTCTCTTGGCGACCGTTATTACAGGGAATTTTTGTGATGCAACTTGGACGGACTTTCTCTTTGGGCCATAGATACAACTCAAGTTTTTTGTCTATATAAAACTCGGCAGTGACAGCTGTCATTTTGTGAAATCATGATAACAAAACCCAAGCATTCGTTTGTTTTTGTTCCCTTTCTGATTGTTGGACAGGATAAATTGAAAAATAAAAAAAAGATGGCTAAAAGTACTATGGTTTCCAATCCATGTTTTGAAAGCATTTTCCATATGCTATTGCCTTCTGTTTTCAGGACAGTTTCCGTCAGGCATATGGGTCATACCTGAAATTTGTGGGCTAGAAAATATAGATTGGAATGCAATAAATGAAGTATTTATAAAGGAAGACAAATTTGTTGAGTAACACTATGGTGGCACAATAATCTGAAAAGCAAGGCTAAAGGAAGCAGATTGTATTGATTCAAACCTCCTCCCTCTTTGGGCCACATTTTTTGTAAAATTTTTTTCTTTTAAAGAAGATAATGAAGAGAAATTTTGGCTTATGTCTAGTCTTATTATAATAAAGGCATAGGGCAGATAGCTTCTGTTATTGTGTGGCTATGGTACATTCAAAATCCAAAAATATTAGAGAGGAAAAATAAAAACCAAGATCCAAAGGTATAGTCTAGTTTTACAGCCAGCGATTACTTATGCATATATTAAGCTCATCATCAAGCAAGAGACCTTCGGTGGTGTTATTATTCAATGTGATGTTATTAACGAATTTGATCAAATTACTGTTCTTTGTAGCTGTTATTGTCTATCCAAAATGACCAAAACACAAAAAACCACATATAGCAAAAATAACTAGTCTTATTACTGTCTTAGTGCCAACGATGGATCATTAATAAATTAATTAGGATCAAACATAAGTATTTTTCCATCAAAGACCAAGGAGTGAAAAAGGAAATGACAAAACAACTGAAAAAAATTGTACTATTATATGATATAATGACAAAACCTACCATTGGATCTAACATAAACACTATCTGATTTGGCTCTATCACATTCTTACATGAAAAATTGAAATAAGAAATACTTAGGGCCTGTTTGGTACATGTGTTTAAAAATTAAAAATTGTTGCTTGAAAACATTTGTGAAAATACTTGTGGGTGAAAAAGTACGTAAAAATGCGTAAAATATTGTTTAAAAACTGAAAATAATTGTTTGAAAACACAAACCAAACACCCCCTTAAAATCTATGAAGTTACTGCTTAATGCGATGTTTGTTAGTGGATGCGATAAAGTTATTATCAAGTGTAATATTGTTGCTGATGGGGGTAAGACGCCCGCAAAAAATAAAAAACCATCAACAATTAGGGTCTGTTTGGTTGTGTTGTTTAAACAACAGTTTTCGTTATTTAAACAACATAACATATATTTTTATAACACTTTTTCACCCACATGTATTTTTATAACACTTCAACAACGTTATTAGAACAACATTACCAAAAAGCCCTTATTCTTCACGATCTTCATTTTACCTTCCAAGTTCCACATCAATGAAAGAAGAGAAACCCTTACCAGGTAAACCAATTATTTGGGAACAGTACAGCGTACAGCAATCAGATCTTCAAAAAAAAACCCCTAGCAGTGGTACAGTATACAACAGACTTCTCAACTAGATTTGTTGGTATACGTGATATAAAACAGTGGCTATCTGGGGAGTGTTCAAGTAAATTAAAGCAAAAGTTCTTATAACAATTCAACAACAGAATTTCAATGAAAATTCAAGGGGAGCATTTCAAAGGATACTTGCTATCTCTCTTGGAAGGTGGAATGAAACTAATCTATCTGTATCCAGTGAGTTATACCAAGAATTAAACAGCTGCACGATCCACTCGCAAGATGAAGATATTATGTAGTTCTATTTCTACCATTCAGAACCCTCTGGGAAAGGTTCTAGTGCATCTTGCTTGCCATTAACATAGAACTCTACTACTGCTTTCATCCTTAGAAGTTTATCTGGGTGGTAATTTACATGAACAATAACTGGCTTCAGCTTTTTAAGTCTTTCGTCTTTCCTAACTGTCTTAAAAAGAACCTTACTGTTCATAAATAGATAGATATCCAAAGTTCTCTTGGCAGCATGAAGCCCATCATACCCAGGATGTGAGGGGTAAAAGAGCTCCTCATTAAAGACTGCTTGGTCCCATGATTTTGGCTCCCGAGAAAGCCGACCAGCCACACGATCCAACAACTCGATTGAAGCAAGTGTAGGCCTAATGTAAAAGAAACCAGAGTTATAAACCCATATCCTCATAGTATGAGCATATCGAGCCCAACCCATGGCAGGTTCATCGAAGACATCATTATATCCATAAGCTGTCATATTATTGTGACCATCAGACATAGACTCCACATCTGAATCCCTAGACAAATAATCAAACGGGTTCTGCAAGTACACTATATCAACATCCGAGAGAAGAACACTGTATCCCAGTTGTAAAAACTCTCTCAAAATGCGAAATTTCAGTCCAGACACAGCATGGTTACCTCCTGTCTTTGCAATTGAATCAATACCCTGATCTGGATCTCTCTTGTAGACTGGAACGCCATTAGATTTGCATAGATTTTCAATATGATCATCTAGTGCTATAACTAGATAATTAGGGATACCCACCTTCTTGATGCTAGTAAACCAGACCTCCAACATGCTTTGCACATTTGAGTTTGCGAGTGCAACTATAACTTCTTTCTGAACAGCAATTTCCTCCAAGATCTTTGCCAATCTTGGATTTACAGATTCATCAGGAACAACAGTTGGGTTAGTTCTCAAACCCTTGACAGTACCAAAAGGGCCAGCCTTGTACTTTTCACCCAAAACCATAAACTGCTTCTGTGCTTGATCTTTTCCTTGTTCGGCCAGCCGTAGCTTTTCCCTAAGATCCTTGAGCTGCTTGTTCAGCTCAGCATTCTTCTCCGACAATGATGTAATATCTGACTTCAGCATGCTAATCCGTTCTGATGATTCACATGATGAAACAACCTAACAAATAAAACAGTAGGGAAAAACGAAACCCATATAAGTGATTTTTTTTAGATACAATAGTTTTTTTTTTTTTTTTGATTGTGTGTAGGTGGGATCCAAACCTAGGTCCCTCATTCAACAACACAAGCCTTTATCAGCTGCGCTAACTAGAACCCACCCCATATAACTATTTACATCCATCCAGGTTAGGAAGCTGTTATATAACCTAAGAGCATGAGCATCATCAAACAATAATAACGAACATGCAAGAAAGTTAATTCAAGTCATCATTTTGAACACCCCTCGATATGATTCTAATTTTTTCTTACATACACTTTTGAATTACAATCCCACGAGAGCTATAAATGCAATGAACTTATATTCATCACAATAACTTCCAAGGATTATCCAAGCCCATTCACAGCATGCCACAACATACAGACTTGTTAACTTACTACACAAACTCATAGCTTGCTCACACCAAGGCCATGTTTGTTCACAACAAAGGCAATACCTTAAACAAAATTTTGGCTAATTAAGTATTGGTTCTCAATAAAAATTCATTACTTATCAAAATTTTTTTTTTCTAACTAAAATGAGAGCAATTCTTTCAACTATATAACAATAAACACTACTCCACACCCTTATGAAGTGAACACTGTAAGTTCTAACTTCAATTTCACCAAGGGTGTGAAATGATCCTCTCATAAACTTACTACACAAACTCATAGCTTGCTCATACCAAGGCCATGTTTGTTCACAACAAAGTCAATACCTTAAACCAAATTTGGGGTAATTCAAATGAGAGCAATTCTTTCAACCGTTTAACAAAAAACACTACTCCACACCCATATGAACACTGTAAGTTCTAATTCCAATTCCACCAAGCCAAACGCACTTCAGTCTCGAAAATGATCCTCTCCGTTTGAAAGAAACCCATTTCATAGTTCAGATTAAATATTACAAATCTATAAAATTACATTCAATGTCACATCAATTAAAATTTTAAACGACGCGACACTCATTACACTCTCAGATACTAATAATAAAATCTTAACCGTCAAAATAAACTTTTTTTTTTTTTTACTCATTATGTAAATCAAGAACACATTTTATCAAAACAAGTAACAAGGTCAACTAAGTCAAAATCCAATTAAAATGAAAAAAAAAATTGGAAATTAAACTAAACAGTAATGCTTGAGCTAATTGAGAAGTAGCAAGATCCGGACCTTGAGATCCGATTTACCGAATCGGCGGTTTTGGATGGGCGAATCGGCGGTGAAGAGGCCGTGAGGGTACAAGAAAGCGAAGACGCAACCGAGAGTAACTCCGACGACAATGGCGAAGACGATTCGAGATCGGACCTTGTCTTTGTCCTTGTCCTTGTCCTTCATCAACGGCCCGTCTCTACGACCCGCCATAGCTTCTTCTACTCAGTGAGACTTTCTTTGTTATTGCATTAAAATTTTGGTGACTTTGAAAAGCTTTGGCGTTCAATTTGGGAGTAATTGAAGAGTTGAAAAAAATAGAAACCCTACAGTAGAGAAGTAGGAAGGGTTTGTTGTAGATTTTTTAAAAAAATTTGTGGGCTAATAATTATGAAATGAAATGAAATTCAACGCACAATTAGAAGAGTCTTGGTCGTGGCGTACCAGTTTTTTTTTTTTTTTTTTTGTTTTATAAAGAAGACGACAGATCGGACACATGTGGAGGAAGTGGAATTCACCGTTTTTATTTATTATTTTAGATAAGATTAGAAGGGTCTCCAATTGGTTTTGTAGAAGCAACAAAATTTGCAATAAAAATAAAAATAAAAATAATAACAACAAAAAAATTTGCACCCATACATGTTTAGAGCTCGGGTAATTTATAAACTATTTATGTGTATTATTTAAAAAAAGTCACATGATTCTTATGATATACAAGGATATGTATTTTCAATTGTCATATAGTGCATTAGAAGTATTTAATTAGCTATAAGGCTTTCTTTTACATCGATAGTATTCGATAGTTAGGGTTAGAGAATTTGAACTATGAATGTTTCTATTGAAAATATCAAAAGGTATTAACCAGCTGAACTATAAATTTACAAGGCTCTTGGTTATCTATTCAGTTGATATATTGTAATGAGTACATAATAAAAGCGATGTCAATAATAAATTTATTTGAAAGTGATGTTATAGTGTTATACCAATATGTTTTGATTAGTGTATGATAAAATTGGTATCAATGATAAGTCCAAATTTTCATAATGCATAATAAATATTGTGTTATTCTCTTTTACATTCTCATCATTTACACCTCTAAGTCTTTAACACCAAAACGCCCATTGTTGATATAATAATGATAACCAAATGTATGGATAGTTAACCAATCTAAGCCCGGTGCCTTGAAAACCCATTTCTAAACCTTTACCACCCCATACATTTGTAGATACTTAGCTTCCCTTGGTGGCATCGAAATTGAAGGCCATAAGTTTACTTTATGCTGGACCCAACTACTTTTATGGCCAACACAACCAAGTTGTCGGCACTTGCCGCTCAACAAAAGCAGTGGAGAGGGAGGAGGAGAGCTTAGAGAGAGAAGGTGATAACTTTTGGTATTAGAGAGAGAACGTGTTAAATTTTGGTAAAAAAAGATATTGTCGGCATGGAGCTCGTTTAATGATAGGACTAGTAGTGTTTTATTCACCATTAGATTTCATGAAAATCTATGTTTTAGAAAATGTGTAATTCTTATAAATTTACACCAGGTATAACTTGAACCTATCTTATATATGTGTGTGCGCGTGTTTGTGAAGAGTCAACTAATCTATACTGTACTATTTAAGGGGCCTTCCCTATTTGGGATCCACATTTTTTTTTATTCAAAAATGCCCATACACTCTTATGTTTAAGTAGAGACAAAACTAAATGACAATCCAGTAAAAATACAACTTTAACTCCTACTAAAATATTGCCTAAAAAATAAGGTTACTCTTCTGTTGATTTTCAAATTGCTTTATCCATTTATAAATTAGATTCTCAAAATAAAAATTATATATAAAAAATAAATACATAGGTTTTTTTTTTCGCTATAAAATAGGACCACTAAGCCCAACGTTTCACCTTTTTTTTTTTTTTTTTTTTTAATTATGACACTAGACCAATAAAAAAAAAAGTCTTTATCTCTAATAATTAAACCTATGCAACTTGGTCTCTTATCTCTAAGGTAATTTGGTTGTTATTCGAGCAATGAAATCATATTATATATAATAAAAATTGGGTTTAGACACCGTGGTTACGCCAAGTGGCGGCATCAAATTGTAGAAATTTTCTTACATTTTTAAATTTTAAGAAAAAATATATATAAGTTTTCTTCAACTATAATTTCTAAGTGGATAAAAATCTTAATTAGATTAAAGATAACTGAATAAAACTAAATAGACAATCCTATGAAAAATAAATAAATAAATAAGAAGAAGAATTTGATCACAATTGGAATATTAAACCCAGCAGTATTGGGAGACCAGTAGACAAATAGTGCTAAAAAGAAGGAAGGATTTTGATGAATACTAAACCAGACTTCTTGCTGAGGTTTCTTTATCAGAAGCAAGGTTTCAAGAGGTAAAGAATTATGCAACTTTCTTATTTTTTAATTACTATACTACACGTTTATATATATAACCAAAAAAAAAAAAAATGTCATGCGTTGATTCTCAAATACCAATTTCAAATGGATGATACTAAGACAAATAAATAAATAAATAATTCTACCACTTATCAAGCAAACGTTTTTTTGTTTTAAAATTGTTTTACTAATAACCAAATATCCAAACCATGCATATTATACAATATACAATAATTGACCTATAAATTACTGATTGCTTTCATAGTCACCATCTGTTTGTGAAATAATCATATTCCTAAGCATGTCATGCGTTGATTCTCAAATACCAATTTCAAATAAATAAAAAAAAAAAAAAAGAATTTGATCACAATTGGAATACTATAAGCCACATCAAATACATCAACCAAAAAAAAAAAAAAAATAACAACAACTACTATGTATTCTTCAAACGAGATCTCTCATTCTGTTTATCAAAAAAAAAAAAAACTCTCAAAAAGTTCCTCTCTCTCTCTCTCTCTTTCTCAAAAGAAAAAGATGATCAGAGTTATCTCTAAATTACAACAGAAGATTGCTCACATGGAAGAAATCACCACCACTACTGACCTATAGGCAAGTATTTTTTTCACTTTACAGTCTACATTGACTTGATTTGTCTTACAAATATACAAAATGTTCGTTTGGTTGGGTATGTTATAGTTGTTTCTTTATTTATTTTTGGTTAAATAGTTGAACAATGCTGAAATAACAAGAGTTGCAAGATTAAAACGAAGTTCTATTATGAATTTAATTACGACAATCAAGATCTTTATAATATACTATATAATAAAAGTTGAGCTTAGAAGCTGTGGTTGTGCCGAGTGGCTTTACTAAATTGCATAAATTTTTTTAGATTTTTTAAAAATATATAATTTTTATTCTCTTATAGTAATTTCTAAGTGTAGGGACTCAAATTGTTTTGGACCCAAACAATAATATTTGTAGGGCTAAGCACCAGCAAATCGAACTATGGTTGACATGAGATTCATAGGAATAATAATAAAGGAATTTTGACTAAGTGTTTTGGGAGGATAATAACAATGATTTCTGCTAAGTGTTTATGAAGAAAGTTCGTCCTCGGCTCAGTCCGAGGATCTCTTTCTTTTAGAATTGACAAAGACCAGGGTTGTACTCGGACTCCTTGAAAACCACTTTTCCGTTTCTATTCAAGGGTCCTTCCCCCCCCCCCCTTTACGTTGGAGGTTCTATTTATTATATAGTCTTGTTTAGTTGATTTTTGCCGTCCACTTGTCGGTCATCTGAACTTATATTTGAGGGCTTGTCCCATTAGTCACATCTGCAGGCTTTCTATTAGTTGGAGTAACCAAGGCTGCACTGTTAACTGGTCAATTCATTATTAAAGCAGCAGAGTGTTGGTGGCATGCATTTAATAAGCGAGTGACAACTTCCATCAATCAATGTCGGCTTATCGAGGACGTGGGCTTCCCTGGCGAGGTCCTTTGACGACTTGGGCCTCGTCCACTTATCCTCGGGTTCTGGCTCTCCTCAGCGTGGACCCTTGGCCCAATGTGGAGTGGGCCGGGGCTGCTAAATATTTGAGGCCCCACAATAGCCCCTCAAAATTCTGCTGTCCGACCTCTCGGGCGGGGAGGAGGATTTTGATGTTCTCGGGCCTATTATCTTGGCCCGTCGAACCTTGCCTTTCTGCCAGTGCCACCATCCTTTCACCTGCCTTTGCAACATTCTTTAGCATAAAGGGCCCGCCCGATGAGTTTTTCCTTATTTCTGTAAGTCTTCTTTTCTTTCTAGTCTATACTTCTCCGCCTGAGTTCCTTGTTAGTTTTTCTAGGATGGGTAGGTTTAAGTCGTTGTGCTTTAGCGCTCAGTTTTACCTGGTTTTCGTTCCTAGCAGGGCTCATTACTTAGCGCCAAAGGGGTTGGTTTTGCCGTAGGTCTGGGCCTACGGTCAGTATAAAACCCTATTTCTGTCCAGTGTTTAGATCGTCCTATAGTGACTAGTTTCCTCATAGGTTTGAGTCCGAAGACCATGGAAGACCTTGGCTTTTCCTAGCACTTGGTATTTCATGAGGAAATGGTCTTTTTGTTGGCCTGAGTCCTTGAACCATGCAATGCCTAAGTTTTGTTTAACACTTGTCTTCGTCTGAAGTAACTGGTTTCTCCAGAGGTTTGAGTCCGAGGACCATGCAAGGCCTTGGTTCTGTCTAACACCTAGTTTTTGGTCTGAAGTAACTGGTTTCCCCAGAGGCTTGAGTCCAAGGACCATACAAGACCTTGGTTCTGTCCAGTACCTAATTTTCTAATTTTAAGTAGTTAGTTTCCTCAGAGGCTTGAGTCCGAGGACCATACAATGCCTAGGTTCTGTCTAACACTTAGTTTTTTGTTTGAAGTAGCTGGTTTCCCCAGAGGCTTGAGTCCGAGGACCATGCAAGACCTTGGTTCTATCCAGTACCTAGTTTTCTGATTTTAAGTAGTTAGTTTCCCCAGAGGCTTGAGTTCGAGGACCATACAATGCCTAGGTTCTGTCTAACACTTAGTTTTTTGTCTGAAGTAGCTGGTTTCCCCAGAGGCTTGAGTCCGAGGACCATGCAAGGCCTTGGTTCTGTCCAGTACCTAGTTTTCTGATTTTAAGTAGTTAGTTTCCCTAGAGGCTTGAGTCCGAGGACCATACAATGCCTAGGTTCTGTCTAACACTTAATTTTTTGTCTGAAGTAGCTGGTTTCCCCAGAGGTTTGAGTCCGAGGACCATGTAAGGCCTTGGTTCTATCCAGTACCTAGTTTTCTGATTTTAAGTAGTTAGTTTCCCTAGAGGCTTGAGTCCGAGGACCATACAATGCCTAGGTTCTGTCTAACACTTAGTTTTTTGTCTGAAGTAGCTGGTTTCCCCAGAGGCTTGAGTCCGAGGACCATGCAAGGCCTTGGTTCTGTCCAGTACCTAGTTTTCTGATTTTAAGTAGTTAGTTTCCCCAGAGGCTTGAGTCCGAGGACCATACAATGCCTAGGTTCTGTCTAACACTTAGTTTTTGGTTTGAAGTAGCTGGTTTCCCCAGAGGCTTGAGTTCGAGGATCATGCAAGACTTTGGTTCTGTCCAGTACCTAGTTTTCTGATTTTAAGTAGTTAGTTTCCCCAGAGGCTTGAGTCCGAGGACCATACAATGCTTAGGTTCTGTCTAACACTTAGTTTTTTGTCTGAAGTAGCTGGTTTCCCCAGAGGCTTGAGTCCGAGGACCATGCAAGGCCTTGGTTCTGTCCAGTACCTAGTTTTCTGATTTTAAGTAGTTAGTTTCCCCAGAGGCTTGAGTCCGAGGACCATACAATGCCTAGGTTCTGTCTAACACTTAGTTTTTGGTCTGAAGTAGCTGGTTTCCTCAGAGGCTTGAGTCCGAGGACCATGCAATGCCTAGGTTCTGTCCAACACTTAGTTTTTTGTCTTGCTCCACCGAGGAGGGGACCCTGCTCTGTTTTAGCCTCTTTGTTTGGCGTGCCTCTTCTGATTACGAGGCGTCCCTTGGGTTGTTCGAGTAACGCGTTTTAACGCTTCGGTGCCTCCTCATTAATGAGGCGCCTCCTCATTAATGTCCTTACAAATTTACGAGGATCTAGCGGCGGATAAGCCCCTTAGAAATTGGGCGGAGTTATTGCCTCCGGTAATCTCTCCTTAGGATTTAATGCGGGTTGGCTCTCACCAATTTTTCGCCTTCTATATAAGGCGTTTCTGGGACAACCTTTTTCTTCAAACTCCACAAACATTCGAATTCAAATTTCACAAATACATTGTTCAGGGGTTCTGCAAAAATAGCAGTTTGAGCCCCACAAAATGAATTGGCCCTTGGAAAGGGCGGTTTCGAGGAGGCCTAGCCCCTTTCAGGAGCCGAGGATGGCATCCCGACCCTGGACGTCATGCTGGGGTTGGGGTAGGAGGAGGCCGAAGATTCTTTTTCTTTTCAACCTAACCAAAGGTGGAACCCTCCTTGTTGCTTGTAGGGGGATCCAAAAAGGACGTAACCTTCCTCTCTTGGATCTGGGTCTGTGAACCCTCCAAGCTGGCAGTGAATAGTAATGGGGTTGGGAGGGAAACCAGGCGAAACCGAGAGGTGGAACCGTCAGGCGCCGCAGCCTCTTCTTCCCTCAACGTTGCCTTCCTTCCTTCCTTTTCTCTTCTCTTGCTTCTTAACCAGCCCTGTTAGGCGTCTTTCTTTGTAGTTAGTTTTAGAACAAGCCCTACGGGCATCAATTGTAAGATATAACTCTTTCTTCATATATTAATAAAGAAGTAGACCCATTTCATTTCTTTTATTTTTCGCATCTTCTTGTTTCTTGTGATTGTTGCCTTCTGAGTGAATGTTGTTGCTGCACGCTGTATTGTTTTTTGTGGTTTTTTTTTTTTTAGAAGTGTTGCTCTTAATCTTTTCACACCAACTATCGCACTTGCCAGTGCACAAGTCCTTCCCACAGACGGCGCCAATTGTAAGGACTCAAATTGTTTTGGACCCAAACAATAACATTTGTAGAGTATGGGTAGAAAGGCTAAGCACCAGCAAAGTGAACTATGGTTGATATGAGATTCATAGGAATAATAATAAAGGAATTTTGACTAAGTGTTTTGGGAGGATAATAACAATGATTTCTGCTAAGTGTTTATGAAGAAAGTTTGTCCTCGGCTCAGTTCGAGGATCTCTTTCCTTTAGAACTGACAAAGACCAGGGTTGTCCTCGAACTCCTTGAAAACTACTTTTCCGTTTCTATTCAAGGGTCCTCCCCCCCCTTTACGTTGGAGGTTCTATTTATTATATAGTCTTGTTTAGTTGATCTCTGCCATCCACTTGTCAGTCATTTGAACTTATATTTGAGGGCTTATCCCATTAGTCATCTCTGCAGGCTTTCTATTAGTTGGAGTAACCAAGACTGCACTGTTAACTGGTCAATTCATTATTAATGCGGCAGAGTGTTGGTGGCATGCATTTAATAAGCGAGTGACAACTTCCATCAATCAATGTCGGCTTGCCGAGGACATAGGCTTCCCTGGCGAGGTCCATTGAGGACTTGGGCCTCGTCCGCTTATCCTCGGGTTCTGCCTCTCCTTGGCGTGGACCTTGGGCCCGATGTGGAGTGGGCCGGGGTTGCTAAATATTTGAGGCCCCACACTAAGTTAATAAAAATCTTAATTTGATTATAATCCAAACTCTTCATCTAATTCTAGATAAAAAAAAAAAAGGTCCATCTAATTCATATATTTTTTAAAATTTATATTACTACACGTAAAAAAACAACAACGTATAGCTAATAAAGCTTATTTTCAAGCAAATTATCTTTAATACAATAAAAGAGTGTAATTTTGAATAAATTTTCTTTCTTTTAATGAACAACTATTCTTTTTATCTAAAAAAAAAATTGTTCTCTTGGTCTATCTAAAAAAAAAAATCTCTTAGGGAGTGAGTACAGTAGATGTTCTGCCATCAAAAAAGTAAAATCAATTCTAATTAAACTCTGTCTCAAACTCAAACTCTTAATAATTAATCTTTCCTACCATGTTACAATTATTCATAAAGTTAAGGAAAAAAAATGTTGATATCAACATTAAGCTTTTGTGTTTATCCAAAGATAAATAGAGGAAAGTTGATAAGAAAAAGTAAAATTTTGTATTTATCCAAAGATTAGTAGAGGAAAAGTTGATAAGAACAATTAAGATTTTGTGTCTATCTAAAAAAATTGCTGCTATTTTTGCTTACCTTCAAGTATATCTAAAACTTGCGATTAGATCATAGGGAATAAAAATTGATTGGAACAAAAAAAATTATAAATATATTTGCTCCGCCTCCCTCAAACTTCTCATTCGGACTGTTCATGAAGGTATTTTTTGTATTCTTAGTTTTTTTTTTTTTTTTTGTATATATTTTTAGTCGGATGGTTTTGTTCTATAACGAAAGTACCACAGTGTATTGTACTAGGTCAAATTGTGTGGATACTTTAAGGATGCCTATAATGAAAGCTACAAGTTCTATTTCCTCTCCAAGGTTATTTAACTCTATCCTGTATTTTTTTTTCCTTTTTTGTTTCATTATGTTCATAAATTACATCATATTATTTATACTGCAATTAACTATATTGGAACTCTTTGAAGCGATAGAGTTTGAAGGGAACTTTGAAAAGCTTAGTTATTTTGACCATCTCTATTTGGCCATGGAGGGAGGCACATACTCATTTGTGGAGTCATGGATGCTATTTTCATGGATCATTAAGATTTTTATTCCATAATTGGTAAGTATGATCAATCCTCATTACTTCTGGTATGTTTTCTTTATTCTTTTGCCTAAATTCTCTTAGGCGAAAAAAATGGAAGTATTCATGTTATTAGAATTTTGAAAGTGATTATTTACAATAAGCTTGAATTGTCGGAACTTAATTAACTAGATCTTCATCAACTATAATCTATTGGAATATGATCACAACAAAGGATTCTCAAGAGAGATAAAAACCTTAAAAATTAAGGTGTAGTTGGCTTAGCAATATAGAGCTTCATTTACTCATAATATAGATTGTTGTTCACAAAATTAGCCTAGAAGGATGTGCAGACCTCACAAAAAAGTATTTTTAATTCTTATGACATCTCAATGCTAATGAAGCTATTTTCAATTATTGATGCAAACGTATTGCCAAGGTCTTAACTCTTAGTATTTCTCAAAAATATTTCTTGAAGTTTATATTTACACATTTGTTTTGATAGGTTGAAATTCGATGCCTCCTCCCTTGATTTCAAATACAAAAATTCAATTCTTATGTAAATCTCACTACTTTTATTTATTTATTTTGTTTAGTAATTTGGGTTGTTTATAATTCTTAACTATTAAATTGAGTTTACCACTTAAATATATGTTATTATTTAAATTTAATTAAATTAAAAAAATATTTATTATTTTCTTTGGATTACACATGATTCTTGATTAAGCCGTGCATCACACGGGCATAATACTAGTTTACCTTATATGTTGAAAGACTTGAAAAGGACTTTGCTGCAAGATATGTGTGGGATTGTAGCCTTTATATGATAAGAGGTGCTACGTCCACAACATTTTCACAACAAATTATAGGTGGAAAGTTGTTATTGGTTTTAATTTAAATTCACAACTTAAAGTTTTCCATCTCTCTACTTTTCCACCCTCTCATCCAAGTACAAATGAGGGAAACTAAAATATTTTTTATCCTTCAACTTTTTTACCCTCTCTCTATTTTCTATCCTACCAACCAAACGGAGTAAAGGTTATTAATGTTGTTCTTGGGGCAATTTCTTTTGTTTAAATTGGAGGATTTTCTAGTTAATATTGGATCAATATCCAACAGGCAAAAGGTTGGAGCAATTTTTTTTTTTTTGGTTTTCATGGTTTAATATGTAAATATCTTGGAGGAGGGGGGCCAAAATATATATTTTGGGGCAAAATTGTATTTTTCTAGTTAGATATGTATGCTATTCAATATTTTTTCAGCCACAGCGTAGGTATAAACCCAAACGTTATGGTGTGAAAATAGCTAACTTGATAGACAAAACAAAAGCAAGTGGGAAACTTCATAGCTGGGTAGGTAATAAACCCAAACATTATGGTGTGAAAATAGCTAACTTGATAGACAAAACAAAAGCAAGTGGGAAACTACATAGCTGGGTCACCTGGAAGTTCACTCGTTTTGACGACTTTTTGGGGACGTGGAAAGCACGGAAAACGATTGCATATATCACCAACTAAAGCCTTGCTAGAGAAACCAAAGTCTCTTACTGTTGCTCCCATTCTCTAGGTCTGAAGCACTCTCTGGTACAAATCGTTTAACAAGCTAGTAAGTTTCCAATTGCTTCCATGGCCACTCAAGCAACTTCCTCCTCCTTCTCTTCAACTTCTTCATCATCTTCTTCTTCTTGCCCTGGATGGAAATACGATGTGTTCCTCAGTTTTTGCGGTGTTGACACCCGCAAGAATTTCACAGACCATCTCTATATTGCTTTGAAACAAAAGGGTATTATCATCTTTAGGGATGATGAGAAACTTGAGCGAGGAACTTATATTTCTCAAGAGCTCTTGAAAGCAATAGAAGAGTCCAAGTATGTTATCATCATTCTCTCAATAAACTATGCTTCTTCAAGGTGGTGCTTGATCGAACTAGCAAAAATTGTTGAATGCATGAAGAAGACCTGCTTGACAATTTTGCCTATCTTTTATCATGTGAATCCCTCTGATGTAAGGAACCAGAGTGGCACTCTTGTTGAAGCCTTCACTAAACATGAGGAAGATACCAAGATTAACACAAACGATGTGCAAGTGTGGAAAGCAGCTTTGAAATACATAGGTCATATCTCTGGATGGCATTTGCATGATAGGTAACATTTGTCCTTTGTAAAGTAATTTACTAATTTTGTTGAGATTATTATCAATATCACGTAATTTTCCACACTAAGACATTGCCGACTTTCCCTTGGATTAATATGGCAAATTTTATTTCCTATTTCTAGTCCAATCAAACAAGAGAAATTTTATGTTTATCTTCTGAATGTATATATAACTTGCAATTAGTATTATGCCTGTATGATGCAAGGTTTAATAAAAAATCATGTTTAATTAAAGAAAATAGGAAAATATTTTTTAATTTAATTAAAATTAAATAATAAAATAGATAATAAAAATAAAGTAATCTCTTACTCTTGTTTTTTGAAGCGAAGTAATCTTTTGCTTTAAGTTATAATGAATACATGCTGTGTAAGATTAAGTTTTTATAATAATAATAAAAAATCATATATGTCCATTTTTTTTTTTTGTTGAGATGTATATAAGTTCAAAATTAATTGAATGGAAGATGGTAGATAACTATGTAATTAATATAAAAGGAGACGTCTAAAAAAATATAAAGGGAATTTGCATAGTAATATATTAAGCTTTGAATTTTAAGTAATCATCACCGCATATTTTTTTTTAAAAAACCTTTAATTCAATAATTAAAATTGATCAAAAAATAATAATTAAAAGGGTATTTAAGTGGTGTAGGGACTCAAAATGTAGTGGACCCTGGACAATAAAATTTGTAGAGAAGTGGGCTTAAGGGTTTGGCCTCACCGAAGTAAACAACGGCTGGTGTAAAGTTTATAACAAAATAATGGATGCCATGAACTTCCTAGGAATATTGGGAATTTGGCTAAGTGTTTGCGATGCATATTTGTCCTCGGCTCAGGCCGAGGATCTATTTTTCTTCCAACTTATCTTCTTCGAGTCCCCCCTTTATGCTGGGAGCCCTATTGGATATATAGTCTCCTTTTTGTTAATCTTCGCCATCCACTTGTCAATTGTCTGGACTCTATGTACAGGAGTTTGTCACGTCATCTGTATTTTACAGGCTTTATGTTAGGTCTTAGCCGCATTTGCAGACTTTCTATTAGTTGTAGTAATCGAGGCAACTGGGCTTGCTGGTCACATCACCATTAAAACGGCCAGAATGTTGGTGGGATAGGTTCAATGGACGAGGGATGTTTTCCCTTTATCAAAAGTCGGTGTGCCGAGGATGTGTCATCCTCGGCAAGGCCCTTGGGTGACCTGGGCTCTATCACATTGTATTCGGCTCAGCATTATCCTCGGCGCGGGCCTTGGGCCCTATGTGGTGGGCCGGTGTGGCTAGTGCAATTAGGGCCCCACAAGTGGTAACCTCAATTTAATAGTTAAGAATTAAGAACCAAATTAATAAACATTAAAAAATAAAAGTAGAGAGACTTACATGAGAATTAAAATTTTGTCTTTGAAAGGGCAGAAGGCACCAAATTTCACTCTATCAAAAAGTTATATATGTATATATAACCAGTTATAGACCCCGATTCAACAATTAAAAACAATTCAAATTAAAAAATAAAATAAAATTGGAAGTTGAGTTGAAATATAGAGAGACTCACGTGGAATTCGAACTGAATTTAAAAGCAAAGATGAATCCATATGGTGATATGCAAATCTACCATTAAAAAGAGATGGAATGCAAGTTTTTAAAGTATATTATAGAAGATATACGTTGTAAGCTGTAACCACATGAAACTTTGATAGATAGTAAAATTTTGGTTAAATTCTATAATCGAAAAAGATATAGGAGGAATTCTAAATTAAATTTAGTTAATCTTTTGAAGAAATACAATCATGAAATAGTTCACATATGTTAGAGCATTTTAATATTGAATAATTAAAATAAACAAATGTTATAACATAAATGTAAAGATATGGGAGTGACTATGGAAGATGAGGAGTTAGTGAAAATGTTTAATCCCACATTGAAAAGGAGAGAGACTTTTTTATTCTTTTTAATTGTGGTGATTAATGGGCTAAAATGAATTATCTCAGATATTGGACTAGATACGTGCGCAAGGGGGAGGTGAAGAGTGGAGGTATCAAAATTTCCATTATCATTGTATTTGCACCAACAACATACATGTTAAATTATATGATCTAAAAGGATATAGAAGGAATTCCGCATACTAAGAAATTAACACAAAGCAAAAAATAGAATTTTAAAATTTTAAAAATAGATATACGTTGATAAAGTCTTAACAATCAATAAGTAAAAGTAACCAAGAACTTAAATGGGTGTCCCTTGTTTTGCTTTTAAAATTTTAAAAATAGATATACATTGATAGGGTCTTAACAATCAATAAGTAAAAGTAACCAAGAAACAAATAGTAGGTTTTCTATTTTGCTTCTATATAGTAGGTTTTCTTTGACATAATTTAGAAACAAATAGCAATATGTAAGATGAATTTATTTAATCAGAACTATCAAATACATATGCGTAAGTTACAACTTGAAAAAACCAAAAATAAAAATAAACAAAAAAGTGGGGTGCAAGAGGGATTGTACGAAAAGATCATTGGTGATTAATATATATAAGTTTTGAAATTTTTGATAACAGATTTTTAGTTGGAGTAGTATTTAAATTTTTGAAACTTAGATGACAAAGTTTTAGCTAAATTAATTTTATTGTTAAATCTTATCCCTTGATTCAAGAAAATATATCATAACAATAAAATAAAAAAAATTGAAGTGCAATTAAAATCTAACTTGGATTATTGATTGAGTTCCTACTTAATTTATTTATATACGATTATACAACCATGATAATTGTTGTTTTGCTAACTTCTTTGCAGGTATGAATCGATAGTTATCCAAGAAATCCTTAAAAGGATATTTAGTAAATTGAATCTTATATTCCAGAGTACCGTTTACAAGGACCTTGTTGGAATAGAATCCCGCATGAAGGAAAAGTTGGATTTATATTTAGATGAAGGGTTTGGTGGTGTTCGCTTTGTAGGGATTTGCGGGATGGGTGGAATAGGTAAAACAACTATTGCACAAGAAATTTCTAAAAGAATATCTAGCAATTTTGAAGCTAGTAGTTTTATTGCTAATGTTAGAGAAGAAACTAAAAATCAACATCTAGTTTCTTTACAAACACAACTTCTTTCTAAGATCCTCACGGAAAGTGAAATAAAAATATGGAATGTTAGTGAAGGAATTTGTGTTATAGCGAATAGACTACGCAACAAAAAGGTTCTTATTGTTCTTGATGATGTGGATGGAGAAGAACAACTTGAAGCACTAGCAGGGAAACATGATTGGTTTGGTCTTGGGAGTCGAATTATTGTAACAAGTAGAGATATCCATTTGTTGAGAAGACATGGAGTGGATGACATATATACACCTAAAGGGTTGAATGATGATGAAGCTTTGGAGCTTTTCAGTTGGAGGGCTTTCAAGAAACCTCATCCTAAAGAAGATTATCCAGATTTGTCTAGAGATTTTGTGAGTTACGCTAACGGTCTTCCTTTAGCTCTTAGCATTTTAGGTTCTTCATTGTTTGGTAAAAGAATTGATGCATGGAGAAGTGCTTATGATCAACTAAAAGCAGAATCTAATAGAGACATTTTGAATATACTTCAAATAAGTTTTGATGGGCTAATGGATACACAAAAAGAACTGTTTTTAGATATTGCATGTTTCTTCAAAGGAGAGAAAAAAGATAGCATAAGAGATATACTAGAAAGTTTTGGTTACCACCCAGACTACAATATTGATGTCCTCATGGAAAAATCTCTCACAACCATTGAAAAACATGGAACCTTGTGGATGCATGATTTACTTCAAAAAATGGGTCAAGAAATTGTTCATCGTGAGTCTCCTAAAGAGCCGGGTGGACGTAGTAGGTTGTGGATATATGAGGATGTTGTTCGAGCATTGAAGAATAATATTGTAAGTTGACTAGTATAAACCTGAACTTAAAGAAGTATACATATATTATCACAAATATTTTTAAGAATTTACCAATTATTATAATTTCATTGTTTTTGGCTATTAGGGAACAGAGGTAGTTGAAGGCATAAAGCTAAACGTAACTTTTCAAAAAGAGGAACACTTGAGTGCTGAAGCCTTCTCAAAGATGAAAATTTTGAGATTGCTAAAAATTGGTGATGTGCAACCTCAACACAACCTCTTTAGAGGTAATGTGCAACTTCCAAATGGTCTTAGTTATCTTTCTAATGAGTTACGCATTATAAAATGGCATGGATATCCATTAAAATCCATGCCAACTGGTTTTCAACCAAACAAACTTGTTGAACTCAAAATGACTAGTAGCTTCATCAAACAATTGTGGAAAGGAATTATGGTAAGATTCTCACTCAGGTGATTGGGTATTTTCTTCCTTTTCATTACTTGATTTTATCTAATAATTTTTTTGGTTTATAACAGAATTTAAATGAGTTAAGACTCATTGACCTAAGTGACTCCCAAAACTTGATTGAGATGCCGGACCTTAGTAGAGCCCCAAAGCTTAAGCAATTGATTCTTAGCAATTGTACAAGACTATATAAGATTCATGCATCTTTTGGAGATCTCAAACAACTTATTATATTGGATTTGAGTGGTTGCAAAAGTTTTGAAAGCCTTCTACAGAATATCAGCTTGGAAGCACTTGAAATTTTCAATCTTGGTGGTTACTCAAGACTGAAGAATTTTCCAGAAATTGTAGGAAATATGCCACGTTTGCCAAAACTTTGTTTGAGTGGGACTACTATAAAAGATTTATCATTATTAATGGACCATTTAACTGGCCTTATTAAACTGGATCTAAGTTAATGCAAAAACCTTTCAAGTCTTTCGAATGGTTGTTGTTTGATGTCTCTAAAAATTCTCAATTTAACTGGTGGCTCACAACTTAATGAATTGCCAGAGAATTTGGGGAACATCAAAGGTCTGGAGAAGCTATTTGTAAGTGAAACTGCTATAACAGGACTACTTTCTTTGGTTGTTCTCTTAAAAAATCTCAGAGTACTAAATTTTCATGGATGTGAAGGCTTATCATTTATATCATCAAATAAACTCTTCAGATTTCCTTTAATGCGAAAAAGAAGAAAAGATCCCACAGGCATGTTAGTGTGTTCTCTTTCTAATTTATGGTCTTTGACTCAATTAGATTTAAGTTATTGCAATCTTTGGTCAATCCCAGATGGTCTTGGATGTTTGTCCTCTTTAAGACATTTAATTCTCAGAGGAAATAATTTTGTTTGCCTTCCTAAAAGTATCGCCCGACTATCTAATCTAAAGTATCTTCATGTGAGTGGTTGCACACAACTTCGATCTTTGCCAGGGCTTCCATTAAATATTAAATTTATTTATGCTGAGGGTTGTACCTCACTAGAACTACCATTAAGACTTGAAAACGGTCCTTATCCGGATATCAATCTTATCAATTGTGTTCAATTGATTAACTGCAATGACTTGTTATTGACAACGCTAAGACATCACATTCAATTTAAGGTCTCTCTCTCTCTCTCTCTCTCTCAGTTTTAATTTTTAAACATCATGATTTTGTAATTTTGTTTTGTATGTTTCAGGGAGATGAAGACTATAGATTTGCTATTCCTAGAGGAGAAATTCCGAAATGGTTTATCAATCGAAGTGTGGGGAATTCAATGATTTTGCAATTACCTTCATATATATGTAATAAATTGATAGGAGTTGCAGTGTGTGCTGTTTTTGTACTCCGCCAACATCATCCACTTCACCAACTTTATTTGCTTTGGTGTTACTTGAAAGCTAATGGATATCGAGCTCTCGAGGGATTGTACATTCATTTCACGGAAACATTTGGTAAGATTGAATCATATCACCTTTTGCAAGGATACTTTCCCTATAAATCATTCAATCAGCCATGGAAAGAAATTTTGATTAAAAAAAATGCTGATGGATTAAGTCAAATTTGGATTGAATTTATTACCCAAGGTCCAGGATTAGAGGTTACAAAATGTGGGGGTCGTTTGATATTTGAGCAAGACATTGAAGATCTGAACCGAACTGTGCCTGTGTGCAGCAGCAGTAGCATCACTCCTTATGAGGATAATTTCAAAGACTTAACAAAAGATACCAAAACTAAGTGAAGCCGTGATGACTATGACGGGGATGAGGCTGGAACTAGTGGAGAAGGTACCTCTAATGAGGTAGATGTACCACATCCAAAAAGAATAAAGCTCCCTAATATAATTGAAAGATTAATTCCGCGTTTGGGAAATTGGATTGAGAATTTTAACACACAAGGACAAGGCAACTTTGATTGTAAAAAAAAGGAATCCCAGTGATTCAGTGAAAGTAGTAGCTTTGATGAATCTGTACAACTAATAATCCATTTTTCTTTGAAGTTTTTGTAAGTCACCATCCTTCTCACTTTTTAAGGATCTTTTTTTGTAGCTGTATATTTCTTTTTCCTTTTTTTTTTAAAAAAATTTTAAATTCATTGGCATATGCTTTCATTTGAGTTCAATAATACTTATGATGAGGTTATTGGACTTTGTAGTTTATTGCTGAGGAGAATTTGTCACATTGCCAAGATCAGAGAAGTTATGTGCAACAGGTATTTTTGTTCACTTATGTTGGAGGGTACAATGGATGCTCTTGTTGCTCTTTCTTTATGGCATTTACTACTACAAATTTTCAACTCCAGTATTGTTGTAAAATCAAATGGAAAGAAGAAAGTTTAGGCTGTTTTATACCAAAGAAGTCGCCTGATCTTAGGCTAGCCATGTTGATTCGGGAGAATTTTCATTTTGCTTCTTCTATTTAATTTTTATAACATTGGGCTTTAACTTGTAAAAAGGCTGATGAATTGTTTGCAAAGTTTTCTTGTCGAGTATAATAGACCTTGAATTTTATTAAGCTGATATATTTGAATACTAATGTGAAGTAAAGACCTAATTAATTTAAGGCGTAATGCATTTTTTGTCCTTACATTTTGACTTTTTTTCATTTTGGTCATTACATTTTCATTTTACCATTTTTAGTCCCTAAACCAATTAACGCGTGACATTTAAGTCCCGTTACTCAACTAACAGAAAAAGCTGACATGGCTGACGGTACATTAAAATAATAATTTTAAAAAAAAATCTATTTTGGCATTAAAAAATGCCACATTAGCATCTAAATTAAAAAATTAATTTATTAATTTCAATTAAATAAAATAAATTACCAACTGAATTAAAAACAAAAAATCATATGAATGGAGATCTCAGATCCTTGAACAAGAACAATAAGATTAGAAACCCATAAACTCATAAATTTCACATTCAAATTATCAAACTCCTATTCCAATTTCATCTTGATCATGAACGCACAAGAACAACAAACCCAGAATATTCAATCCCATGAACAAAAGAATAGAAACCCAAAATATTCCAAAATTTGTACACAAATTCTTCCACAAAAATCAATTGTACACAAACACCAACCCAGATCTGAATGGTTTTTTTTTTTTTTTTTTCTTTCCTTTTTTATGTTCTTATCAGGAGCAAATCTAGGTTTGGGGCAGATCCAATGGCGCCGTTTTTGCCTCCTCGAAACCAACAGCACTGTTTCACACCACCAACCCTAACAGCAAAACGACATAATCCATCTTCTCAGCCGCTCATCAAACGACGCCATCCCAACCATGAAAAGACTCCTCGGCCACCTCGTCTCGTTGTCGTCCTCATCAATTGAGTCTCGGCAGCTCGTGGTTGTGAGAGGTAGAGCTTGGAGTCTTCGGCCATGGGCTTATGGGTAGATCGAAGAGTGTTTTGTTTTATTTGGTTATGGGTGTCTGGGATTTGGCTTTTGTTATTGGGGTTTTTTTTTTTTTTTTTTTTTTTTTTTTCATTTGAGCTTGTTTGTACTAGGAGTTTGTGTAGATGGAGGTAAGCGAATTGGGTTGTTGCTGGTTTTGCTGAAGATGGATTGATGGGTTTGTGTTTGTATTCTTGTTGGATTTGTGTTTGTGTTCTTGCTGGATTTGTGTTTGTGTTCTTGCTTAATCTTGGGTTTGTTTTCTAAGAAAAAAAAAAAGAGAAAATGTCAATTCATGTTCTTAAATCTAGATTTGTGTTGTTATTGTTCTTGTTCAAGGCACTCTTAATCTCAATTCATGTGATTTTTTGTTTTTAATTCTGTTTGTAATTTTTTTTTATTTAGTTAAAATTAATAAATTAATTTTTTAATTTAAATGTTGATGTGGCATTTTTTAATGCCAAAATAGATTTTTTTTTAATTACTATTTTAATGTGCTGTCAGCCACGCCAGCTTTTTCTATTAATTGGGTGATGGTAAAGATTTAAATATCACGCGTTAATTGGTTTAGGGACTAAAAGTGGTAAAATAAAAATGTAGGGAGCAAAATGGGAAAAAGCCAAAATGTAGGGACTAAAAGTGCATTTACACCTTAATTTAATAATTAAACTAATGCAACTTTAAAAATTTTTATTTTTTTATTTTTTTTATGAATAAGAATATTGTGTTAAGAACGAAGGGGAAGAGGACCAACCCATCTAAAGAACCCTTGTTTTATTTTTATGTTTGATTATTAAGAAATATAGAGCCTAAGGTATTTCTTGTTGACAGTTTGGAATTAGAAACTTTTTAGCGTCAGATTTGTCTGTCACTAGGAAACTAATGTCATGTTGTTCCATCTAGATGAATGGATGTGGTTGTTTTATATATTATATATATGGATTGCATCACTTTCAGATTGATTGAATCAATGCAGTTGGATTAAAGTTTTCAATTGCTAGTCATTGCTCGAGCTTGGCAGTGTAGAAGTGTGTGCTTTGTCTCATAAGTCATAACAACATGATGATATGCAGAGTTATAGCAAACGGTAAGGCACTACACGGCTTCTTTATCTTACAATTGAGGTCTCCTTTGTTAATTGATAATTGATATTAGTGAAAGAAATAAGCAAAATTGTAATGGTGAAGTAAGTCCCCGTAGAACTAGAAGTTGTGATTGAGAATTTTAACTTGAAAGACTTAAAACATCTATTGATCCCATGCTTAAAGAAGAAGGGAAAACAAGAATAACTTTTCCTCTACTTGCACTGCTGCCTTTGTGACTTTTGAGCTCTTCTTAAGTTACTTGTATATAATCCACCTCCTAGTCTTTCGTCAATAGATTTATTTAAAAAAAGTTTTGTTTTTTGTTTTTTGTTTTTGTTTTTGTTTTTTTTTTTGTTTTTAAGTAGAATGGTAAGATTTTACAACTCTTCTCTATAACATGCTACAAACAAAATTGCTTATATTCTGCCTAAAAGCTTTTTCCATCCTTGTAGCCTCTTTACCATCTTCTCTTTTACTCCTCTAAAAGTGATTGTTTTGGCTTTTCCCAACATGACTGGAAGGCCATGATATTTCTCATGCTAAGACAACACTTGGGCTCCTTAAATATGTTGGTTGTCTTTTTGGGTATCATTTGTAGTATTCTTCTAAAGAAGAGGGTGATCTTATCTCTATTTATCTTTTGGCCTGAGGACTATTTCTAGAAATCGGAGATATCCACTAAGTGTTGGCATTCATTAATTGTATCTTGGCAAAATATTAGGTTGTCATCAGCGCATAAAAGATGTGATATTCTCAGACCACCCCAGCGTTAGGGTTTGTGCCCTAAAATCCATTTTTTGGCATGTTATAAATAATTAAATTGTTTAATTATATGAAACTATTTATGAATGAACTAATGGGATATTATTATAGTCATTGAGATGCATTGTATGTGATTTATGTGATTTAGTCTCATAATATATAAATCACAAATTCCTTGTAAACTCAAAATATAGTTTGTAGTCGGTGATGAAATTGGGTGTTTCATCTGTGAAGACTATAACACATCAACTAATATGGTTTGTCTTGATCGTGGAAGTGGGACTTCTAGTTGATGTGTTGATATGTTTTAAGTGTGTAAGACATATTGAATTGGACCGCTGTGAGATTAATTATTCAATTAACAATTGTCACATGAATAATTAATTTCATGACTTTTAATTTCATAGACTCTCAATCCTAAGAGGATAGTGAACCTGATCATGAAATGTAAGTTACTTTGATATATCAAGAGTGAGATCTAGTTTAACAATCAAAACCTCAGTATATTGGATAACCACACGTAGTATTGAGGGAACACATATTCTCAAGATGGAATCCATAATCTCTTTCTATAGAGACACGAAATATTCCATTGAGATAAGTTTAATGGGAACTGGTTATTTAGGGCCAGCCACTTTAGTAAAGAGTTACTAAAGTTTATATTTTATGAAGTTAGATTTCATAAATATAAATAATAAAAGATTAAATTGAGTACTCAAGGAATAAAATAGTTGTTTACAAAGTAACAGTTTATTATAATTTTGTTCACTATGGATATTTCATGGAGGGGTCAAATGATATCATATTAAAGTCTTAAGATATAATTTATTAATAAGGCCTAGAGTGCAATTATATTTCCATAGTGGTACTTGTTATATAATTAATGGTAACTTTAGGCTTGTCAAGAGTTGACAGATAAGTTTGAGGCTCATTGGAGCTAGAGCCTTATTAGTCCCTTTAGTCTCATCCCAAGCCACACACTTAAGCCCAATTGGACTGGCCTAAAAGGCTAAACCAATTAGGTAATCAGTTTTTATTTAATAAGAGTTATTAAATAAAGTAACTGTTAAGGCAGTTAAAATGTACGTATGATTAAAAGTAGAGAAAATAGTTTTTCTCTATAGAATCTTGAAAATACACTTTTCCAAAGTAAAATCAACATACACAAGAACTGATTGAGTGACCACTCATCTTGGGTACCATGTGGAATTATGATGAAGATTGAAGGTATTCTCAAGTTTTGTTTTTGAATTTCACTGCAGTAAGGTAGGCTTTCTTTTCTTTGTTTTAGAATTCAAGGTTACATATTATCTCTCATGAATGAAGTAGATCCTTGTGTGTGTGGGTTTTGTATGAGATGCAAAACTAGTTTTTCCAACACCCAACATGTTTTGATATCATGAATCCTTTCCTCTGTCTTTGCCTTCCTCAATAGGTCTGACATCCCTTTTACACATAGGAGTAAGAGGTAAGGGAGAGGGGTCTCCTTGTCTAATTCCTCTAGATGGTTGTATAAATTTTTTGTTCTCCCCATTAAGCAAGACCAATTGGGCACAAATCTCACACTCTCCATAGTGAGTGCTATCTACTCTATCAAAACCTAGCTTATGCATGAATTTCCCCAGAAAGCCCTATTCCACCCAATTGTAGGCCTTCTTCATATTAAGCTTTAACACCACCTACCCTATTTCCTTATTCTTTTTGTTCTCAAGTTGTTTGACACTTCAATAGCTGCAATTATGTTATGGTTGTAGAAATGCACTTTGGGAGTGAAACAATGAATGGAAGAACATACTTTAGCCTATTTGTCAGGACTTTTAAGATCACTTATTATTAGTTTATTACATTACAGATGCTAACATGTCTAAAATCTGCTAGTTTATATTTTTTAAGCATATGGTTTAAGTTTAGTATGGATAACACAACCTCTGCATAAACATCTCCTATAATATGCCAAAAATTGAGGTAAAAGAAATTTGACATATCATATGGATCTGGTTCTTTGGATGAATGCATTTGAGTAATGCCGGTTTGATCCCCATTGTAGTGAATGTTTAGAGTGGTCTCCTATTCTATTCATCTCATTGCTGACAACCTTCTTTGCCGCCTCCACAGTTCAATCAATTCTCAGTGGATTTAATGTTAGGAACAATTCCTTGAAGTACTTATCTGCTATATCCTTCATCTGGTCCTCTTCGCACACCACTTTCCCTTATCACACAAACACACCCCCCCCCCCCCCCCCCCAACAGGTTGTTCTTCCTCCTCTAATCCACTTTCTAGTGGAAAAATTGTGTATTCTTGTCTCCAGCCTTCAGCCATACAGCTCTCGACCTTCGTCTCCAATGCATCTCTTCAGGTAACAGAAGGCTATTAATTTTCATTTTTTAAGGTTGAAATTTTCAGCCCATGGCACCCATTAATTTGTGATTATCATGCTCTAGGGAATCTAGTGACACTAGTTTCTCCTTTATTTAGCTTTGCATAGCCCCAAAAGTTTGTTGGCTCCACTTTCTTAATTCCTTCTGGCAAGTTTTGATCTTCTCACTTAGCACATTCATCAGGGTCCCCCAACATGCCATTTGCCTCCATGTTTCCCCTATAATCTTTTCACATTCATGATGCCCAATCTAGTTTGTATATCAAGTAATGTGGTGGATGATCAGAAAAGGGGTGTGGGATATGTATGACCTACTATCTTTAAACCAAGCCATCCATGATAGAGTAGCTAGGGCCCTGTCAAGTCTCTCTTGGATGCTCTATGCCCCTTCTCGGTTATTATTCCACTTAAATTCCACCCCTTTGAAACCTAGGACCACAACCTGACATCAGTTTATTACTTCTTGAAAATCCATCATCATCTTCAATGGTCTCACGCGTGTACCTTGTGAGAAAAGTTTTATATGCTTGACCTTGGAGTAGAACCCATCCTGTTAAGACGATTTAGTGGGGCCCAAGACTCCCCTCTCCGTTGATGTTCTGGGTGATAGAATCCTGTTAGCTTCCCCTTCTCTAATATTACAATTAAGTATTTGGCGCTATGAGTAATATTGGATTTCAAACTTTGGTTTCCTCCTTCCACAACAATGCTAAATCCCCACTCCTCCAATACTTGGCACCGTAAACAGTCTTTCCATCCTACATTCTTACTTCCATCTAATTTTGTCTCTATAGGAAGCAAAACTCTTGGATAGTGCATCTTCACTATGTTGTGATTAGATTAAATATAACTTTCCATCACGTGAATGACTTCAACGCACATTAGCACTGCCTTTTTTTTTTCTTCAAAATTTTAAAGGATGAATACTTTTTTTTTTTTGGGTTAAAGAAGGATGAATACTTTAACAGTGAGCAAAAAATATTATAACCAAATTGATGTCTTTTCTCTGTTTAACTTTCTTGTTGATCAAATTTTCCCAGTCCGAATCGTACGTGATCTTGGACTTAGTTTTCATTGTTGATTTCATATGTTTGTCATTTTAATTTAGAAGAAGAAGTGGGTTTGGTTGGGTCAATATGCATTTGAGTTTAGATCAATCTAAACTTGATGATTGTGATTAGATAGTCCATTTGTAGACCCACTTTTGTCTGTTAATTTGTGTTATTTTTTTCTGCTAGTTTGCAATAGGGAGGACCAAAGTCAGAGTAGTTATTGGCGTTGCTGGCAAGGAATGTCATTGGATTGATAGGATGCAAGCAAAACATTGTCACTGATTAAGGATTTATACTTCTTCCTCTAATAATCTAACTGGTTCTGTTGGAGTGTACTGTGATGTAGTTTGTATTTTTATTCTGTTTGATGTCAAATTCATTCTAATTGTGTAATCTGATGTAAAAGTTGTATATTCTATTTTGCACAAATATTTCCAACCCTTTACCATATTGATTGCTTTAAGGAAAAAGTGGTAAGAAAAGCGTTTTACACTTCTACTTATTTAGGCACAATTTACTGGTGTTAGTATTATCTGATATTTATTTGATTTTTGTTTTTTTTTTTTTTTTTTGTTTTTTGTTTTTTTCTTTTTTTGTTTTTTTGTTTTTTTGTTTTTTTGTTTTTTTGTTTTTATTAAGGATAACAAGATATCCATTCTAATCAATGGTGATATCATTGAACAAAACTTTGTAAAATGTTGAAACTTGAAGAGAAAATATACCAGGTATTCAGTGTATGTTATCTCCTTCTTACATTAAGGGAAGATACATGCATCGGATGCATGGTATACCTATAATAAGAGAAGGAGGGATTGTTTGTTGTAGATTTAAAAAAAAAAAAAAAAAATTGTGGGCTAATAATTATGAAATGAAATTCAACGCACAAAATGGAAGAGTCTTGGTCGTGGCATACTAGTTTTTTGTTTTTAAAAGATTTTATTAAAAAATAATCAAATCCCTCAAACTATATTATTAGTTAGGCAACGTTTGAAACAAATTTGGTTTCTAACAAATCGAGTTCTCTGCACTCAATTTTGCTCTGTGAAATTGCACTTGGAAATCGAGTGTCTTACACTCGAGTTTCATACTCAAGTGCCTCACACTCGAGTTTCAAGTGCAATTTCTCAGAGCAAAATCGAGTCCTTTTCATACGATTTTTTAGAAACCAAATTTGTTTCAAACGTTGCCTAACTAATAATATAGTT
This sequence comes from Quercus glauca, assembly GCA_023736055.1. Taxonomy (NCBI): domain Eukaryota; kingdom Viridiplantae; phylum Streptophyta; class Magnoliopsida; order Fagales; family Fagaceae; genus Quercus; species Quercus glauca. Next base: position 93,466,396 of record CM043316.1, on the reverse strand, counting down.
TGGGTTTTATAGTTATTTTTTAATAAAATCCTTTTATAAAGAAGATGAAAAATCGGTACTAGTTTTTTGTTTTATAAAGAAGATGACAAATCGGACACGTGGAAGTGGAATTCACTGTTTTTATTTATTTTTTTATTCAAGAGATAACATTAGAAGGCTCTCCATTTGGTTTTGTAAAAGCAAAAAGATTTGCCCAAAAAAAAAAAAAAAAACCTACAAAATTTGTCTTCAAACATGTTTAGAGCTCATTTTTAGTAATTTATAAATTATTTGTGTATTATTTAAATAAGTTACATGACTTATGATATACAATGACTTGTTTTTTCAATTGTCATATATAGTGGATTGGAAGTGCTTAGTAAGCTACAAGTTTTTTTTTTTACATCAATAGTATTTGATAGTTGGGGTTGGAGAACTTGGATTATGAATGTCTCCACTGAAAATATCAAGATATGCCAACCAGTTGAACTATAAATTTCCAAGACTCTTGGTTATCTATTGAGTTGATATATTCTAATGTATACATAATAAAAGTGATCTCAATAATAAATTTATTTGAAAGTGATGTTATAGTGTTATACCAATATGTTTTAATTATTGTACGATAAAATTGGTGTCAATGATAAGTCAAAAATTTCATAATGCATGATAAAAATGATATCAATGATCTATTTGAAAGTAATTTTAAACCAATCACAAGTTGTAGTCTTTATCAAATTATTATAAGAAATTTATGTACATTGTTCATTTGATTTTCAAAGCTTAATAGTTAATATTAATAATAAATTAAATTTGATAGGATATAATGGTAATATTGCCTTTTGAGCATCCTTTTGTAATTGGGACGAGCCTTTAACTATCTCCAACTTCCCTGCGTAGGTTTTCTGCCCAAAATAATAATAATAATAATAATTCAAAGCAAAATAATAATAATAATAATTCAAAGCAAAAATAATAACTATAAAAAATTAAAGACCAAAATTTAAATAGAAATTCAAGGGGAGTATTTCAAAGGATACTTCCTATGGCTCTCAGAAGGTGAAATGAAACTAGTCTATCTTTATCCAGTGAGTGATACAAAGAATTGAACAACTGCATCATCCAATAGTAAGAAGTAGATATTATGTAGTTCTATTTTTTCTGCCAAACAGAACCAACTGGGAAAGGTTCTAGTGCATCTTGCTTGCCATTAACATAGAAATCTACTATTGCATTCATCCTTGGAAGTTTATCTGGGTGGTAATTTACATGAACAATAACTGGCTTCAGCTTTTTAAGTCTTGCATCTTTCCTAACCATCTTGAAAAGAACCTTACTGTTCATAAAAAGATAGAAATCCAAAGTTCTCTTGGAAGCATGAAGCCCATCATACCCAGGACGTGAAGGATAAAAGAGCTCCTCATTGAACACTGCTTGGTCCCATGAGTCTGGATCCTTAGAAAGCCGACTAGCCACACTGTCTAACAATTCAATTGAAGGAAGTGTAGGCCTTATGTAAAAGAAACCAGAGTTGTAAGCCCATATCCTCATAGTACTAGCATATCGAGCCCAACCCATGGCAGGTTCATCAAACACATCATCAAACCCATAAGCTGTCTTATTATTGTAACCATCAGACATAGATTCCACATCTGAATCCCTATAAAGATAATCAAATGGGTTCTGCAAGTACACTATATCAACATCTGAGACAAGAACACTGTATCCCAGTTGTAAAAACTCTCTCAAAATGCGAAATTTCAGTCCAGACACAGCATGGTTATTTCCCGTTTTTCCAATTGCATCAATACCCTCATCTGGGTCTCTCTTGTAGACTGGAACGCCATTAGATTTGCATATACTTTCAATATGGTCATCTAATGCTACAACTAGATGATTAGGAATACCCACCTTCTTGATGCTAGTAAACCAGACCTCCAACATGCTTTGCACTTTAGAGTTTGCAATTGCAACTATAATTTCTTTATGAACAGCAACTTCCTCCAAGATCTTTGCCAATCTTGGATTCACAGATTCATCAGGAACAACTGTTGGGTTAGTTCTCAAACCCTTGACAGTATTGAAGGGCCCAGCCTTGTGATTTTCACCCAAAGCCATAACCTGCTTCTGTGCATAATCTCTTCCTTGTTCAGCCAGCCTAAGCTGTTTCCTGAGAAACTTGAGCTTAATATTCAACTCAGCATTCTTCTCCGACAATGATGCAATTTCTAACTTCAACATGCCAATCCGTTCTGATGATTCACATGAGGATGAACCAGCCTAACAAACAAACAGTAGGGAAAAATTAAACACAGAACATGTGTGCAAGTTGGTGTGTGTAATTAGCATTACCCTTTTTTTTTTGATAGCGTAGGACCATTAGTTTCCTTTTGGTGGAGGTGAATTTGAACTGGAGTCTCTTATTTAACAACAAGATACATTTTTTAGAAGAAGGGGAAAAAAAAAATTATCAGTTTAACTAATTGGAACCTACCTCATGTAAGCATTTATATCTAACCATGTGAGGAAATCATGATATAGCCTCAGAGCATTTTTCTATTAAAAATAAATAAACACAAGCAAACAAACCTAAGAGCACGAACATCATCAAATGAAAATGAAAAATAAGGAAGAAATCTTAATTCTAAAGCATCCTTTTCGAACCCCCTTTCATATGATTCTAATTTTTTCTTATATACCATTTCAAAATACAATTCCATGAGAGCAATATACACAATAAAACAATGTGGATTGATGATCAAATAGAATCGTGAGTCTCGAACACTGATTCAATTGTTATACATCACAATAACTTCAAAGAAAGCCTATTCAAATTTCATGGCGTGCCATAACACGCAACTCATAACTTGTTCAAGCTAAGCTCATGTGTGTACACAACAACAATAAGTCTATTTACATAATAAATTTTATAAGTCTTGAGTTAATTAATTGGTTGTAATTGATGTACAATAAACAAAATGAATGTGGGCTCATACAAAAGTGATGTTATATCAATCATAATTCGCCATCTTAACTAGTTGTGAAAAAGTTGTGAGTAACATTACTCGCACAACAAAGGCAACACCTTAAACAAAATTTGTGCTAATTAAAACAAGAGCAAATCTTGCAAGTATTAACAACAAACACTGTTTGACACCACCATATGAATTGAACATTGTGGGTTCAAACTTCAAAGTTCTAACTCTAATTCTAACAAACCAAACAAAACAAGGCAGAAAGAATTCCACCTAAAAGTAGCTTCAGTCCCTTGTGTTCACAAGTTCAAACTGATTATCAATTACTTCTAATGTCTTACACATAATGATTAAAGTAAACAGTTTTTTTGTTCCTAACTCTTTATGTAAATAAATTAATAAAACTTAATACCCATATTTTATCGAAGCCAATTGAAAATAAGTAATAAGATATTAAGTTTATCAAAAAGAAAAAGAAAAAGTAATAAGGTATTAAAAACCAATTAACAGGAAAAAGAGGAAATAAACTAAACAGTGAGGTAATTGAGCAGCAAGATCCGAACCTTGAGATTTGTCTTACCGAATGGCTGGTTTTGGAAAGGTGAATAGTAGGTGAAGAGTTCGTAAGGGTACAAGAAGGCAAAGACACTACCAAGAACAATTCCGATCACAATGGCTAAGGTGATTCGACATTGGACGTTTTCCTTGCTCTTGTCCCTTATCAATGGTCCGTCTCTATGATCCGCCATTGCTTCTATAAATTGATAACACGCTCAGTGAGACTTCTGCTCTCAACTTTTACTATTGCATTAGGTTATAACTTATACCAGTCTCATTCTTTTAGGCACGATTGGACTTTCACTCACTCTCTCTCAAACTGTTCATTCTTTTTTAGTAAATGGAATTTGACCTTCGACGCCAAGAGTCATGTAGCTTAACTAGTTGGCATATTCTAATTTTTCCATCTGAGATATCCAGTATTTAAAATCCTCTCTTTCAACTATCGAATTATCAAAGAAATTGACCATCTTTCGAACTAAGACTATGTTTGCCCAGCAGTTTTAAATTGCATTTAAAAAATATTCATTAAATGCTCATTTAAATGCATTTATGAAATCAGTTTTATCCATTAATAGCAACATCAGTTTCTTTGCTAAAATTGAATTTCAAATCTAATGCTAATAAGTTCAGATGCACGTCAATTTTGACTCCTTATTCTTTAATGTCAAACTTTATCTTTTATTGTTAGTTGGTAGAGTGAGTTCTAGTTAGCTCAACTAGTAAAATCTCTTATGGTTGAATAAGAGATCTGGAATTTAATTCCCGCCTACACCAAAAACCGATTGATGCACAGGTTGAAACTTTCTCAAAAAAAAAAAAAAGTTTGCTGAAATAAATAGTACCTACTAAATGAACGTTTTAAATATGGGAAGTTAATAGCATATAATATATATATATATATATATATATATGACTATTTACTATTTGATTTGAAATCTTTTCATTTTTTTTAGTAACAAAAAAATGATTTGCACGTCAATTTTTTAAATATGGGAAGTTAATAGCATATAATATATATATATATATATATATATATATATATATGACTATTTACTATTTGATTTGAAATCTTTTCATTATATTTTTTACTATTTGATTTGCACGTCAATTTTGACTCCTTATTCTTTAATGTCAAACTTTATCTTCTATTGTTAGTTGGCAGAGTGAGTTCTAATTAGCTTAACTAGTAAAATCTCTTATGGTTGAATAAGAGATCTGGAATTTAATTCCCGCCTACACCAAAAACCGATTGATGTACAGGTTGAAACTTTCTCAAAAAAAAAAAAAAAAAGTTTGCTGAAATAAATAGTACCTACTAAATGAACGTTTTAAATATGGGAAGTTAATAGCATATAATATATATATATATATATATATGACTATTTACTATTTGATTTGAAATCTTTTCATTTTTTTTAGTAACAAATTTTCTTTTATTCTATTGTTTCAAAACACTTCCTGCCCTAATTCTTCTTCTTACTTTGAAAAATATTATCTTCGTAACTCTATGGGCCTATTTGGTAATGCTATTCTAGTAATGTTATTTAAGTGTTATAGAAACACATATGAATGAAAAAATATTTTGAAAATACATATTGTGTTGTTTAAACAACGAAAACTATTGTTTAAACAACACAATCAGGCCTATATTTCTAGGAAAGTGGTGTAGTCTTGTAAGAATGCATGCAATGATAACATATATAGAATTTTGGCACAGACGTCAATCAATCCAATTAGAAAAGCTCGTATAGAATTTTGAGCAGGCTGTTACAGTTTGGACTGTAAAACGAGAAATACTGCTATTTGTCTAAACTTGAGAAAAAGCCCTATACATACTGGGTTGGCTGGAAAGGGGATCTGTATGAAGCTGCTTTGCGAAGTGACCTTAATATTCTCGGCAGTATGTGTGAGGTTTTCCCAATCCAGTCACAGGACAAGCGAATTCTTACAGACAAAAGAGCCGGTGAAGCTGCTTTTCAAAGTGACCTAAACACCTTGTCAGTATGTGACTATGTGTGACACTGATGTCTTCCAAATCAGGTCACAGAACAAGTGCATTCTTACAAACTTCAGTTTGTGCATGACAACAAAGCTTGATAAAATAAAAGTAATAGGGCTCAAACCACAACTTAACACCTTAACAAAAGTCGTGAAAAAAAAAATTTGTCTCTAGACTTGCTTGAAGATGAATCATCAGTGTACAGTGGCAGCAACGCAATAGAGAGAATTGATTAAGAGCTCAAACCGAGAAATGCTATTTTGTTTTTACATTAATGAAGGGCATAATACACCCGTATAATGGCAAAGAGAAGAGTTTGATTCTACAAAAAGCCTGACTTGAAGCGCAATAAAATTGAAATAGAGAAAGAATATATACACGAGTCTCTCATTCATCACCATCACTCTTGATATATGAAACGACAACAGTGATGTCATCAAGCTTGCCACCATAATAGCGGAACCCAGCATCTTGAGCAGCAGTGGAAAAAGGTGTCTGCCGGTCTCTGTCCTGTGCTCGTTGGCGTGCCAGTGCCGCTATCTTCTGAGCTGTCACCTGAGGCCCTAGGCCAGCTCTCATGGCATGAACAACTACTGCAGTAATCTCATTGTTGTACAAGTTGTCAAACAGTCCATCAGTGCCAGCAATTATAGCATCTCCCGGAGCAACAGCAATTGTAAAAACCTAAATCAAACAGACACCACTAATCTCAACAACACATTCTAAGATCAATAAAGTGAGTTTAATTACATATTAATGAATTCATAATTATTCTGTGTCAGTCACCCCTGTTTTTTGTAGTAGAGCATTAGAGTTCTACAAATAGAAAAAGATACCTGAACTCAGTAAATTAAATGCCTATCAACCAAGATTTACTTCAGGATATGAGAAAACATTAATTTAAAAAAAAAAGATTATATTCAATAAGGATGTGGTGTAAAACCCAAGTTTTACTTCTTCAATCCCAACATGTCACATCATCATATTATATATTAAAGAATAGGCACAACTACACTCAATTAATTCTAATACCCATTTGAAAATCTAACTTAATTAGGAGTTTATTGAGATGTTATTATGTGTGGTAGGAAGTATTAAGTTTTAAGTAAAAAGCTGATGTGGTAATCTTTTATTGGATAATGTAAAAAATGGGTTTTACACTCCATCCTTGCCAAATTCGGACTCTTAAAAAAATCATGATTAAGTAGAGGCAATTTAATTAGGAAAAATTTACTAGAAACATTGTAATTAATGGCATCACCCAGGATATTAGCTAAATAATAATAAAAATATTCAGGATATTCAGGAAAATAGTGTGATAAATAATATCAGGTATCACATGAATGCTAAGCTATAACACATCACTTAACAGTGACAGTGCAAATATGTTCCCTGAGGGAAAGTTTTAGCCCTCCCACAAAATATACGAATGACATTCATTCCTTGAAAATATATAGAAGGAGCATGACAAATATTTTCAGTTTCAGGCTACAATTTGGTTCCTCATAACTAACATTTGCAGGAAGAGGAGAGAGAGAGTAATGGGCACAGACCTGACCAGAGCTAGGTAAATCACCATTATTTCCACTTTCCAGTTGATAGGTGAAATTAAAATCATGCTGTTGCACAGGAGATCGAAAAACAGTGCACCCATCCCGGACCACCATAAAGCCACTGTCCCCTAAATTAATTGCATTAACACCCTGGAATGGAAAAAAAGGAAAAGAAAAAAAGCAATTAATTAAGTCACCATCTAGTATGATAAATTAGAAGACTCCTTATTTCAAGCAAGTAAAATTCCAAAATGTTCACCATTTATACAGGGTCAAGAAGCAAAAAAGTCTTCAAAAACTAGACAACTCATTCACTCCCTCAAGTAACAAATGATACAATTCCTCTAAATCAGGGGAGAAAGTCACCTAAACCCTCCATAGCTGATTGATGGCAGAGTGGTAATATTATTGGAAATAGAATATGTTGGAAGCCTAATGCTAAAACTATAGGTCACACAATATCTATAAAGACTCTATGGTCTAGAAGAAACAACCAATTCTGGATCAAAATTAACTTTCTTAAGGTTATAATCAATAGTTGGCAGCCATAGGTATAATTTATTTAGTTTGTAACTCTAGTTCAGTTATGGGGCCTTTGTGTTTTGTCCTTTAACTTCATTTATTAGTCAAAATCCCGTCAGAACAAGAGCCCACACTATAATACCTAATATCATTATTTCTCAGCACCAAAAAAAATCATATTCAGGATCGTTTTTAGAGTTTGTTGATTTGAATTTGAAGAGCCTTGGTAGCTATATACTCTTCTTTTCTGCTGACTGCTGCATCATTACTGCTTAAAGGCAGTGTTCATCCCCAATGATTGTCCTTTCTTGATAAAATACAGCCCCAACCATGTCCCTAACCTAACACCCTTTGAGACCCTAAAACCCAAAAGTATTCCCCAACCTTTTCAGCCATCAGTAAACTCATTGTAACCAACCTTAACACACAAACATTTGTTGCTGTCCAAAATTCAACTAAAATTCTCAAAACTAAACCCTTTTTGCCTTTTATCATTAACCTCAAGCCTACTCAAATCATTATGAATCAACAAACCCTAAACCTTTCTTTAACTGTCATATACCCAGTAATCATAATTTAGCATAACTCTAGCCCATTGTATAAAAAATAGTAAGCTGGTTATTAAATCCATTCTACATCACTTGTGGAAGGAGCTGGCTCTCCAAATAAACCAAACGTTTGAAACTTGAACTTGATCAAGTGTTACAAGTCCACTGAGCCACCTCAAGTCACTCCTGTCAATGTCAGTGCTCAAAAGCATATATATTGTATAGTATATTTTAATGTTACTTCCTCAACACATAACACAACCCTGGGTTTTTACAATTTTAATTCTGAAAAAACCGATGAAACTTACTGCCTTACTGGATTATCATAAACTGAGATTATCATGATCATACACCGAGACATAAATCAGCAGAAAAATCCAAAAGAAGTAATAAGACAATAATCTGCAAACTAACATGATAAGAAAACTCCAATACCTTGAACAAGTCAGGCTACAATTACACGGCTTTTAAAAAATAATTTAATGGTTTTTCAGGAAAATGGCCAAATAAATCCAGAAACTAGAGACAGGCATAAAGGAATGGCTAAAATGGAAGAAGTATATACCTCGTCTGTGAGTGCTATGATGCATGCTGTTGAGGAACCTTTGGCTTTTGTGATTGAGTGAGCTTTCTCCAGGACCCTAGCAGGATCAATTGAACCCTTGGGCTCCTCTTTAACAGCATTTACTGAATGGGACATGAGTTCCCGGGAATACTGTCCAGCATCAACACCTAGATCTGCCCAGCCACCAACACCATCTGCCACCCCAATTGCTTGTTCATCAACACATATAAAGTGTGCATCTTCCCCACCAGTGTCTTCTTTATCAGGATGAGGCAGATAGCATGATCCTGAAAGTAGTTTCAGGGTTTTGCCTGCTGAGTTCTTCCTGCAATCAAAGCCAAGCAAAACCATAGATCTAAATTCCAGCACTTTACTGCATTACCTAACCATGTTAGGTTATTAAAAACCACGATAAAATATTTTCACCAGAATCCTGTAAAAGTAAATACATTCATTAAAAAAGGCACACACCCCTACTACACAGGAAGTATAAAAAGGACGTGCCAAAAATAAAGACTTTAGATCCAAGAATATATTTTAAAATTAAAAGGTCTTAATATTGAAGTGGCCCAAAAATTTTTTTAAAAAAAAGTGGCTTCTCTTAGGCTAGCTCAAAAGCTCCTACACTAACCAAGGTGACAACAAATTAGCTCTTCATACAGTGCAAGTACCACAAGCAGTAGTTCTAGACCATGGAGTTCATCCTATACAAGCCGTTGCTCCTCCAAATTCTCCATAATGATTGAAACTAGTAAATTATATAAGTAAATATGAAGAAGAAAAAAAAAAGTTTTTAAATGGCAAAGAAAAATCAAATGTAAGGTGGCTTGTTTCTAATACAATTATTAAAAAGAAAAAAGAAAGGCAGTATATAATCCATAAAGTAAAAGAACAATTGAGTGAGGGAGAAAGAGAGGCAGCTTTCACTTGTATAACATAACAACGTAAACAGAGACTATAAAAAAATACAGAACAAAAGAAGAAAAAGTTACTGCCATTTGACATGGGTAGGGTTCAAGTATTTAATAGAAAATGATACACAAATAGGGTACCCTCTCTCTGTTGCTAATTTACATATGCATGTCTTGGCTACAATCAACTGTACATATGTCTCTGTGTATACTTCAGATGACAACTACTTCAAAATTAAGCAGAGCATATCTCACAAAAAAGAATGGAATGAAGGTCTAGCAAACAACTTGAAAAGAGAAATATGGAAACTACATCAGTGAACATACTGTTCAGATGAATCTGTAGAATTTGCAAGCTGTTCCTCACGAGCAGAATTATCAAAGGACACATCAGGGGCAGTCCCAGCAGAGAAACATGTGGATGATGTGCTATGAAAATCTCTTGGTCCTGACCCTGTGTATGGGTGAGAAATGCACCACCTCTTCACAGCATTACATATGAAGTATCCATAAATCACATTATTGTTGGGTTGCTCACGTTTTTTCAGACTCATACTAGCTTTTCTGCAGCTCTCGGAACCTCTATTGCTGTAAACTATACTGGAACTATCTGTTGTTAATGGAAGTCGCTTATGCCTTGAAGCCAAATTATCTAAGGAACATTCTCCCAAAACAGCTCTGGAACCACAAGCAGCCATAGCTTTATTCAAGTGCACAGGTTCAGCAAGCGCGCAATCAATGTGATACGCACAGACCTGAAAGGAAGGCCCAGACACAGATGGAATAGACAGCATCCGCGAAAGTGCTCCAACAACAGAGATATTCCTTTTTCGGCTAACTAACTCCGATCTTGCAGCATAGACAGTTCCAGGTCTTAACAAAATGTGCAGGTCTGTATGAGTCGAAGATGATAAAGTACGGAACAACCTAGAACTGCCAAACAACGATTTCCCTTGCCCGATTACCACATCGAACGGGTCCTGTAACCTCACTTCTTGCCCTACAATCGACCTCTGGATTGCAGTTCTTAGTCTCGAAAAATTAGTAGATGGCATTTTACCCTCTTAAACAAAACACTTTCAACTCAATCCTTCTTTTACAGAGACCACTATTTTTACCACTATATACATAAGAAAATTTCATAACTCCCAGTACATCTATATGATTAAATTACTTAACAATAATAAATAAAATAAATTATTAAAAAACCCCCTTTTTCCTTCAATGTACCGCACCGATTTATAAACCTGAAAATGGAAATAAATAAGGATGGAATTCAGTAAAATAAACCTAAAATAACACAGACAGCTAAATAATTAAACAAAAAAAAAAATGAAAACATCACATCTAAAATAGATAAACACTTAATTATCAACATGAAATGAAACTCATTTACAGGAACAACTGATTTATTATATGATTGAAAGTGATAACTGATTTGCCAATTAATAACCATAGCCAATCTATCCAAAAAATGAAACCCAATAACAAAAATTTATTCAAATAGCAGCTACAGCTAAATACAATTCCTAGCAATAATTAATGATATAAAATTAAAAAATCAATAAATAAAAAATGGTAACCCAGAAATTGATAGGTAATGAGAAAACTCGTACCGTTCCTTCACAATCGGAGCAATATTTGAAACGAAACCCTAAACTTTATAAACCCCAGAAAAAACCGAATCTTATATATTAAGGCTGAAACTTTGGAGGTTAGGTGTGTGAGGGACACAGAGTCACGAGGTTTTCTAACTCTTTGAGATTTCGCAGCCTTTGAGGTTGGAAAAAAAAAACCAAAAAAAAAAAAAAACAGAGAAAAAGACAAAGTCGAGAAATTTCTTTGGAAGCTGCTAAAACTAAAAGCAATGAAACCCTATTTTTGGTGTTTTTACCGACATTAATGATGTGCCATATTAACGATGTTTGGCGTTTTGACTGTTTTGACAATGGATAAGGTGTGGTATTTACGAAAGGTGTCTCAGTGTTTTTTACACGTGGGGAAGGATAGTTTGGTCTTTAGAGTTTAATTAGAGTTTCAGGTTGGCACGTTGTTCGTGTGCTTTTTCTTTCTTTCTTTTTTTATTCATGTTTTTTTGTTTTTTGTTTTCATCCAAATTTGTAGGAGTTTTAAAGAAATGGTGTGGTGTACTTGCCTAGAGAAATGGAGAGAATTCAAAAGGTGCTTGATATTAACGTGTACCGTAGTTGTGGGGAATATACTTTTATATATTTTTCTTATTTGTAAATAAGTTATGGGTCTCACTTTTTATTTTTGATATAACCTCTCTGTTTATCTAAGTTTTAAATATAGAGTTACAGTTAGCTCAATTGGAGAGTTGCTTGATATTAACGTGTACCGTAGTTGTGGGAATATACTTTTATATATTCTTTTTATTTGTAAATAAGTCATGAGCCTCACTTTTTATTTCTGATATAACTTCCTTATTTATCTAAGTTTTAGATATAGAGTTTCAGTTAATTCAATTGATAAAATTTTTTATAGTTATATAAGAAATCTGGAGTTCAATTTCCGCATACACAAAAAATTGATTGGTGTCTTAGTCTAATAATAAAGAATTATCATCAATAGTGGATGTCATAGGTCGAAACACTCTCAAAAACTAAGTTTTAAATAATATATCCAATTTCAGGGAAAAAAGAAAAAGAAAAAGAAGAGATAATGTATTCAAATTCCCTTTCTTTTCTTTTTTTTTTCTTTTTTTTTTTTTTGAGAAAGTCCAAATTTCAAAGTTTACCGCAAAACGAGACAATGAATCCAAAAATAAGATAGATGATGTATCACCAAAATAAGAAAAAATAATAATCTTCTCAAAAAAAGAAAAAAAATACTATTTTTGAAATGGAAGTTAAGGGTTTTAATGAGTTTGATTCGGGAATCCAACCCAATTGGGTTTAAATATTGACAATTAACAATTGGATTATCGATTGAGATTGAGATTTACATTGTTAGTTAGTCTCAACAATTAGGGAGAAAAGGCATTTGTTTTGAAAGATCTCAGCTTCCCATTATTAGATTTGATTTTCGTCACCAAATTTCAACCTCGTAGATGTCAAACTAGCCAACCATGGCCACGATCAAAGCTGTTTTGCCTGCAATTATATAGTGTACTCAAAATTTTATAATATCAAACGGAAGGATTTCTATTACTTTAATGGTTACAAGGGAACTTTTCAAAAATTTAGGATTTAATATTAGATCATACCAAACTTTAGGCAATTCTAATAAAGGGTGGCCACTTGATAAGAAGAGTGTAACTATTTTTTGCAAAAAGAAGATAGATACTTGTCACAATCACAACTTAGGAACACTAGTATTGGTGGTGCTAAAAAACTATATTGCTATTTTTAGCACCACCAAATATTAAAATGTGGCTATATTGGTGGAGCCAAAGCCATATTTTTTTTCTCCATAGCTACAGTGCATAGCTACTTTTGGCTTTGCACGGTAGCTCATATGTAAAAAAAATATTATTAAATTGTTGTGTTCATACTGTTTTTTGGTGAAAGAATTTCTTTTAGTTGTGTTCACACTGCTTTTTAATAAATTTTTTATACTATTTTAATCAAATAGCTAAAAATATAGATCCATTGATGTTGGGTGTATTGTAAAGTAAGAAAGTAAAATAGATAAAGTAGCTTTTTGTGGAACCATATTACTAAATTTATGGCTCCACTAATGTGGATGCTCTAGTGAAACCAACTTTAAGACAAAATTACACTTTTAACTTTAAATTTTATGGTTGTTTAATTGCTTTTATATTAGTCTCTTTAAGTTTGCGAACTTGGTGTCAATTTAATTTTAGCCCAAAGTTCAAGGAGTGTGTTTGTATTTTTTTTTTTTTTTCCTTCATATTATTACAATAGATGCAATTATCCTTACAATTATTGTAAGTGATAAAAGGGAAAACAAAGCAAGGTTTGTAGTCCTTACATTTTATAGCTTGTAGTTTAAATAATAATTCTTAGCTTTGTATCATTGTTGATTCTTGTACTTGTCTAACGTCTAAATATTATTGATTAAAGATATGTTTAAAAATATCAAGTACTTTTGTCAATAATTACACAATTTGTCCAATTTTAATAAGGAAAATGCTAACAAGTACCTTTAGGGCACTGGTTAATAATTCATTTAAAAAAAGTTTTTATGGGAAATGAAAAAAAAAAAAGTAATTAATATTTTAACTGCTTTTTTTATTTCCCATAAAAGTGGTATTAAAACTTTTCTAAAATGAATTATTAAGGAGTGCTCAAAGGGCACTCGTTAGCATAACCCTTTTAATAAATATAGCATTTAATTTACATTTTATTTTGACAATTTCCTATCTCCACTGAGTCCAAATCTTCTATTCCACTTTCTTCCTCCACTTTATACTCCACCAATAAAAACTTACCACATATTTATCTGATTAATTAAATACTATCATTATTGACTTATTAATACTACCATTATTAATTAATGGTAGTATTTAATTTATCAAGTGAACATATGACAAGTTTTTATTGGTGGAGTATAGAGTGGAATAGGAAAAGTGGAACAGAAGATTTGAACTCATCTCCACCACTGATAAAGATAGAGATCCATCTTGATTCACAGTTTCCAATTTTTTTGAACTCATCTCCACCACTGATAAAGATAGAGATCCATCTTGATTCACAGTTTCCAATTTTTTCCTTGATTCTGATGGATTGCTTCTTCTCTTTTCTTTTCTTTTTTTTTCTTTTTTTTTTTAAAACAAGTTTTCTTTTTTTTTTTGCTTAATTTTAAAACAAGTTTTCGTATATAAATTTTGCACGCAATGGTATTTCACTATTTTGTGCATAGGAATAGTAAAATATAAAACATAAACGTTTCCAAATTGCTTTAACATACAAATTACAACAAACCCACTCTTTAAAACAATAGCAAAAAAAAAAAAAAAAAAAATCACAAATTACATCCTCTAACGTCGATCAATTTTTAATTTTCATCCCTGTAGTTTCAATTTTTTTTTTTTCATTTCCGACTTTTAATTTAAGTATGTTTCCAATGTAGTCGATATGATCATCTCATATTATTAAACCCCATAAACAACATAGTTTTGATATTAGAAACTAATGGGATTTAATCATGGCATTGTTTGGATAGAGATGGATAGAATCACTACATTAGAAACCTGGGTGACATATGAAGAAAATTGAAACTTTAGAGATGAAATGAAAACATTTCAACATTAGAAGTTGTAATTTGTATAATTTAACCATAACTCAACTTGAAATTCTCCTTCTCAGCTGTATTTGTGCTGTTGTAAAATAGCGGAAACTCAAATTACCAAGATTGATTGTGAAAATATTTTAGGCTTGAGAAAGATTTCCAAACTAATTAATAGGAACGAAGAAAATTAATCCAAAAGAAAATAGACACAAAATACCAAAAATTACGTGATTCGGCAATAGCCTACATCCACAGGTGACGACGAACAAATTTTACTATAACAAACTTGGGATAATATAAATTGGTGTAGAAGCACTCTCACAAACTCAAATCCCAAATGCACCCAAAATAGTTCTCTCTTACAAATACAAACCAAAGAACCAAATACAAACCTAAGAATCAAAGGTTCCCAAACACCAAATACCAATTACGCACTAACCAAAAAGAGATTCACAAAACAAATCCAAAAGTTGCAACGCACCAAAAGAGAGCAAATCACCAAACCGCAAAACTAAAACCAAGCAGCAACAAACCTCTCTCACTATTCCAAATTAAAATCCACAAATATCAAAGATCCAAACGAAGAGAGAGCCTTTTTCTCACACACTGTCATCTCTCTCTCTCTCTCTCTCTCTCTCTCTCTCTCTCTCTCTCTCTCTCTCTCTCTCTCATTTTCCGTAGTAGAACTATGCTTATACAGGAGACTTGAGTCAACTAGTATATCCAAAACCAAAAATGACTAGACTTCTTTTCCACACACAAAAGGAAAATCACTCCTATTCCAAAAGGAATTCCAAATCAAGTAGTAGACAAGAATTCTAATAGAGCTTGATAACTTCAAACAATAGTAACCCAAAAGGAATAAAATTCCTTCCTTATCCAAATCCAACAAGGAGTCGAACTCCTAATTCAAGCCATATTCTACATGTGCACCGTATTGAGGTTGTAAGCTTACAAGCAACATCGGGGCATGAACATAGGTTGCAGATACCTCAAAAGAGAAATGTCGAACTACCATAGCTATGACAATCTTCGCCTCAATCATAGCTAAATTTTGACCTACACAGATTCTATGACCCAAGCCAAATGGGCAAAAAGAAGCTAAATGCTTTTGAGGCTCCATAAATCTCAATGGGCTGAATTATTAGCATCTTCACCCCATATCTCAGTGTCATGATGGATTGCAGGCAAGGCCAAATAAAGCTCTGTGTTAGCAGGAATGTCGAGGTTCCCTAGCTTAACCTTCTTACATGTTTGTCTTATCGCCGTCACAGCCGAAGGATATAGTTAAGTGTTTCATTGATTATCATGTTCACCCGTTAAAAAACAAGGCAAAGCAAATTCTCAGTAAATAAAAGAAGTTCATTCTCAATGGATACAAAATAAGAATGAGAATATACTTTGTAACTTGAAAATAGTAATATAACTTCTTGATTTTCGTTATGATAACTACATAAACCTTTTTCTGATTGTGACAAAAGTATATGATTGAATTCCATAATAGAAAAAACTTGCAACTCCTCTAGACAATGTTTTGAAAGTTGATAGGCCAGAAAGAAATTGATCTTACAATTTTGAGATCGTTTAATTTCTCTACAACTAGAATCCCATGTTCACCAAAGATGTGAACAACTTCTTTTCGTGCCTTGCTTTGCCATTCCTGATGTAGTGCTAGAAGTACAATTGCCCAAGTTAAAAGGTTAGCAGTTGTTTCCTTTCCAGCAAAGTAAAAGGTCTTGCATTCATTTATGATTTCCTCAATCCCTAATCTTTCTTCGTCACCATCTTGATTCTTATAAGAAGACAAAAATAGACCAAGAAGATTTCCTGAATCTTCTTTTGCCTTTTTGTTTGTCTCAATTAGCATCCTTATAGAGTCACGAGTTTCCTTATCTAATCTCCACCTTTCTTTGTTCATCTTAGTAGGCAAAAACCTATGCATTTATAAGAAGCCAAAGAATCAGTTGAAACTCATCATTGGACCTATAACAAAAACAAAACTCATTTGGCCTATTTCAAAAGGATGAAGTCCAAATTCCATTGAATTAAAGTCATATATCATTGTAATAAGCAAAAGCAGGGATAATGTGAATCCGCAATCCAATCATTGAGAAATAGTTAACCAAGTCAGAGAGGAACAACCTATGCTAGTGTGAATTTGTTAAAAAAATGTAGTTTAGACTATGAACAAAAGCGGAAGGAAGTGAGTTTGTGTTTAATAGACCTTTTTTTTTTTAGTGTTTAATAGACTTTGTCCACATAAATACTAACAAATTCTTTAGTGGGTATAATAAGTCACACAAATACAAACAAATGAAATAATTAAGAGAATATATGAACATGTAGCTCTAGAATACAAGCCAGTGTGGAGCACTTGGATTGTAATTTCTTATTTTCTTGAAATAGTATGAGATGGATTGGATCGTAGCCAATGGAACTTTTCATTTTTCTTCATTATAGTAGCCAATGAGAATTTCCTAAGATTCTATCTTAGAATATGCAATGAATGACTTTGTTGGCCTTTTGTGTGAAGCAATTATCACCTTAAAAAAATAGCATTGAAAATGGGCTTGGCTTGCGTGACATATACTATATTACATTGGATGTGACACGATATCCGCATCATATGTGTCATCCAACGATCACAGAAGCTTTGCCCTTTCAAAACTGACCCTCATTCTTAACAAAATTTCGTGTCTATATAACTTCGGCTGGCAATCATAGAATTAAGGGAATTGAGACAAAAAGCATGAGCCATCAATCATTAACCACAGTGCTGCTTTATGTCAAACCACAACCACCAAGAAAGCAAGTCACACCAATAGCATAGTGCACAGATTTTCCACTGAGGTTGAAATTTAGATGTTGGAACAAATTCAATATGTTTACCTGACCCCAGGAATGTACACATTTGCGATAGCCTTGGAGAAAGTATTATTTGACGCTCTTGTAAGTTGAAAATGCGCCTCCCCTCTTCAAAACTGCTTCCAAAAGCTGTTCTTGATATAACATCTGCTGAGAGTTCATGAAACTCTTTGTGCACATCCATCTCAAACTCGTCTCTATCTCCTCTAATTTCATCCCACTTATTGATCATCTTCGCAGTACTACCCACAATTTCTGGTACCCAACACTATAAAATTAATTAAAAAAAAAAAAAAAAAGAATGGTCACGACTAATGAGAGGATAAAAATCTTTTATTAGATGTGAATTTTGATAAATCTGCAATTGAATTAAAATTTCTTTTTATATCGTCCATATTTAAAAAATTTTCAGAAAATCAAAAATATCAATAGATATATTATCAATCAAATATTTAAATTTGAAGTTTTTGTAATCTAAAATTATGCATAAAATTCTTCTCAAAAAAAAATTATGCATAAAAAATATTGTGGGGCCCCAAAAATTTAACAATTCCGGTCCACTCCATATCCGACCCAAGGCCCATGCCGAGGAGGATATAGAGGCCGAGGATGCCCACCTCCTCGACCTGCCGACGTTGATAGAAAGAAAATATCACTCACCCATTAAATATACACAACTAACACTCTGGCCGCTTTAATGGTGAAGTGACCAGCAAACTCAGATGCCTTGGTCACTTCAACTAATAGAAGGCCTGCAAAGGCGACTGGGAATTAACAGAAAGCCTGCAAAGGCAGATGATGGGACACATCCATAGACACAGAGTTCGGATAACCGACAAGTGGACGGCGGAGGATTAACCAAATGAGAATATATAACAGATAGAACCCCCAAAAGGAAAGGGGGGGGGGGGGGGAGGGCGTTGAAGAACAACCCTGATGTTTATCGGGTCTAAGGAAAAAGGTCCTCAGATTGAGCCGAGGATGAGCATGCCTCACAAATACTTAACCAAAATCATCACAAAGATCTTCACAAATACTTAACCAAAATTATCACAAAGATCTTCACAAATACTTAACCAAAGTCGTTATAAAGATCCTCATAAACATTTAACTAAGGTCATGGTGATTATCCTCAAAAACACTTAGTCAAATTCCTTTGTTATTATTCCTATAAATTTCATATCACTCATTACTTGCTTTGTTGGTGCCTAACCCTTCTACCTACCCTCTACAAATTTTATTGTTTAGGGTCCATTACAAATGGAGTCCCTACAAATATATTTATGAATTGAGTAGTAAATAACATTTTATTAATACGAAAATTTTTTTTTTGAAACATATGAAATTTGACATAAAAACATAAATAACATATAATCCAATGATTAAAAATATGTAGCTATATTAACATTTTTTTTATAGTGAAGGTGGTACCAAAAACTTTGTCCAATTAGAAATTTGTATCTATCAAACTTGTTCCACAATCTCTTTTTTTTTTTTCTTTTTTTCTTTTTTTTTTGTATGAATAAAAAAGGTTACCTTAACATGCTCCATATTGAAGGCTTGTTTTGCTATTCTTCTATGGATAGCCCATTTCTGACCACTAAGCCCAGCAAGTCCTTGACCAAAGAGTGGCCTAGCCAAGGGGTTTAAACTGATCTTTTCAAAGGACCCATCTGACTTTGTAAGGATTTCCTTAACCATGTCCGGGTCGAATATTGCCAACCTTGGCGTTGACCCGAACCAGAATAAGAAGTTCTTACCCTACATGACTGACCATTCGTAGTAAAAAGGAGCCACACGGTTGATGATATCGTGGCCCAATGGGATTGGCTTTGATAGAGCTCCAGCGAAAATACTTCGGATCTCAGCCGTGTTCCCAGAGATCATACGGTAGCCAGGGCCTCGTATGCCTTGTCTTTTAAGGTGTTTCTTAATTCTGTATGGGACCCATATGAATGAGTAAACGAGTTTCAAAAGTATGACAAGGTAGAATATCACAACTAGAAGAAAAAGAAGATGCATAGTGATATGAGAGAGAGAGAGAGAGAGTTTTAGGGAATGTATGATAATGGTGGAGTTGCTTAGTGATCAGTGATCATAGACATAGAGGGTGTTGAAATAAAATATGTTTTGCTGAACGAAGTGGACTGGTACTTTGGCAATGTCATGACCTGGCCTTTCAAATTTTCAATATAATATAACCTATATTAATTATATGGGCTAAAAA
Source organism: Quercus glauca (assembly GCA_023736055.1). Classification (NCBI taxonomy): domain Eukaryota; kingdom Viridiplantae; phylum Streptophyta; class Magnoliopsida; order Fagales; family Fagaceae; genus Quercus; species Quercus glauca. Next base: position 93,446,477 of record CM043316.1, on the reverse strand, counting down.
GTTTGGTGGTTGTTTGGTTTTTTTTATGGGTCACTAGGCAGAATTTCAAACAGCTTGTGATTTTGTTTCTGGTTACAATTTTGTTTTCTGAATTTATATGTGATTGGCTGATTATTGAAACTTCAAATTTGTAGCACTTTTTGGTTATAGATTTGGTGAACTAAAACTTGGGTACAATTGCGAGGTCTGGGAGAGACCAAGAAATTCATGGAGGTGCGGCATGGTTTTTCTACACTCGGGGGTTGTCGGATATCGGATTATTACGCCTTTTTGCTCGAGTTATGTTGGATTTGGATGTGCTGTTATTAGCGAGGTACACTATTTCCTTTCTCGGTCTCTAAGAAGCATATTAGTTGCTTGTGAAAATGACAAAAAGGGGAAATATCCAAGTCTTAGAAAAATTAGGAACAAATTTTTATTTTCATCGCTCCTATGTCTTTAGGATTTATGCAAAATAGTGAATTTGTCAAAACAAAAATTATTTGTGAAATTAGCCTTTTATCTAAAATAATGTTTTGGAAACACGATTTTAGCCCTTGAAATCATGTCTTAAAAACACGATTATATAATGTTTTGCGTTGACTCAAAGATGTTAACGTGGCAATTTGCATAAGTTGAAATCTTGCTTTTGAAATACGATTTTAGATCATTTTAGACCTTAGAAGCTAACTTGGAGAAGCTGAGGCCTAAATCTTCCTGTCATAGCCCTAGAGCACCACTAGATTCTTGATAAATGACCTTGGTTTGTCATCTGCTACTGCGGTCCTCAGTTACATAGATGTATTGTTCTCTTCAATGGCTCTGTACGGAATGCCTTGTTCTTTAAAAGTTTTCCTATGATGCAGAGTTTTCCTATTTTCATTGTTTCCTTCATATTATCCTCTTTTACTTGACATCCTCATCCTCCTCTTCTGTCAGTGATAATCTCCTCCACCTCTATTCTCATTTGCCATCCTTCTTTGTTTTATTTATTTTTTCTTTCTAGACCACCCTAAATCCATAGCCCACCCTAGGGGCTTACCAACCATGTTCCTTGTACAACAAGAAAAAAGCTTCCATCGCCAACCCCTAGAAGAAAAACAAGGTCTCAGAGAAGAAGCTAAAATTGTTTCTTTCAATGGTTACTTCACTTGATCTTAGCCATAAAACAGATACTTCTTTTGCACGCTATAATCTTTTATGCATATGAATAGTAATATAAAACATAAGCTTTAGCATACAAATTGAAGCACACCCCTCTTAAAAAAGAGTCCCAAACAAATGTTCAGCTTCTCCTCCTCATGAGTATTTGGACACCATGTCGAGGCTGCAAGGTTACAAGCAACATTGGGTCATGAACATAGGTTGGTGATACCACAAAAGAGAAGTGTTGAATTATCATGGCTAAGATTATTTTGACCTCAACCATAGCTAGATTTTGACCTACGCAGATTCTGGGACCCAAGCCAAACGGGCAAAAAGAAGCTAAATGTCTTCGAGAATCCATAAATCTAAATGGATTGAACTCGTTAGCATCTTTTCCCCATATCTCGATGTCATGATGGACCGCAGTCAAGGAGAAATAGAGTTGTGTGTTAGCAGGAACATCAAGGCCCCCTAGCTTAACCTTCTTACATGTTTGCCTTGACAACATCGTTGCCGGAGAATAGAGTCTAAGTGTTTCATTAATTATCATGCTCACCTGTCAAAAAATGTAAAGCAATAATAAGTATGTGAATGAATAACGAATAATTGACATAAATTGATTGTTGAAATTACATAGTGCTTTTTTTAAAAAGGATAATTATTGTTAATCTGGGAAGGATTGTGCTATAAATTTTTTCTGTGATAACAATAGAAAGTTTTCCTTGCCCTTAGCACAAATGTGATTGATATATGAATGAAAATTGCAACTCCTCTAGACCATGTTGTTAAAGCAGGGTAAGTAAAAAATTGAACTTACAATTTTAAGTTCGTTTAATTTCTCTGCAACAGGAAGCCCATTGTCACCAAATATGCTAACCACTTCTTCCCGTGCTCTACTTTGCCACTCTTGGTGCAATGCTAAAAGAAAAATTGCCCAAGTTAAAAGGTTAGCAGTTGTTTCCTTTCCTGCAAAGTAAAAGGTCTTGCATTCATCAATGATTTCCTCAATCGCTAATCTTTCGTCTTCACCATCTTGATTTTTATATGAAGACAAAAATAGACCAAGAAGATTTCTTGAATCTTCTCTTGCATGTTTGTTCCTCTCAATTAGCATTCTTATAGAGTCACGAGTTTCCTTATTGAGTCTCCACCTTTCTTTGTTCATCTTAGAAGGCAAAAACCTATGCATTTATAAGAAACCAAAGAATCAATTGAAACACATCAGTGGACCTATAATAAGAAGATAAAGACTTTATGAGAACTCATTTGGCCTATTTCGAAATGATGAAGCCCATGTTCCATTGAATTAAAGCCATAACATTGTAATAAGCAAAGCTAGGATTCAGTCAATGAGAAAATAGTTAACCAAGACAGAGGGAAAGAATTGCCTACGCTAGTAATATGAATTTCCTGTTTACACTTTTGGGTTAATAGAATTGACAGAAAAGTATGAGTCATCAGTCATAAACCACAATCCTTATATATGGCATACATCACAAGATTCACAACAACCAAAAAAAGGAAGTTACACTAGAGGTTGGAACTTGGAAATTGGAACAATATGTTACCTGAAACCAGGAATATATACACTTCTGATCGCCTGGGAGAAAAGATATATTTGCTGCTCTTGTAAGTTGAAAATGCGCCTTCCTTCTTCATAATTGCTCCCGAAAGCTGTTCTTGATATGATGTCCGCTGAGAGTTCATGAAGCTCTTTATGCACATCCATCTCAAACTCATCTCTCCATCCTCTATTTTCGTCCCACTTATTGAACATCTTTGCAGTACTAGCCACAATTTCTGGTACCCAACACTGTGAGAAAAAAGGCAGGAGGTCAGATTGTCACGACTAACATGTCTAATGAATGAGCCAAAAATAAAAGTCTAATGACAATTTTCCATCATCAAATTTTTTCCACAATCTCATAAATTTTATTATAAAAAAGGGAAAAAATCTATACAATTCCAGAAATAAAAGCTATTTTCCTCAATTTTTACCTTGTAGAATTAAATTGGCACATAATTTAGGTGTCCTGTGCATATCTCTTGTAACAGCCAGACAGGGATAACAAATCATTAAGGGGTTTTTGCCAAGAACCTTGTACCTTAGTTGTATACTCTACTCTCCTATTTAGGAGAACCAACGTTCGAATCCTTTCTCCACATTGTTGTTATCTACTAACTATCAAATTATCAAAGAAAGTCACCAAGTCACTAAGGGGGTTTTAAACTTGGTTTTCCTCTTTAAGAGAATTAAGCAATACCATTGAACCACAATACTCTTAACACCTTTGATACAAATTTTTATTCTCTTGAATATGATCTTCTTATATTTGGAACAGAGGTATAAAGTACAAACACGCACACACAAGGATTGGCTTTGGGCTTATTTTTTGTGCAGCTTAGGTGGAGGGCAAATTATTCAAGGAAACTGTCTTTTTTGGTTTTGTAGGCAATGACACTAAATCTGTACAACTGAGAGGATCAGATAGTATAAATAGAGAGAGGCAATTAAATTCCTTCTATGAATCGGACAATTTGAAGCCAAAATTAGATGATAATTTGAAGAGCAATTATGACAATTTTCAGTATGTTGCTCCGGTAAAAAAAGAGAGCCACCTATTAGCTTGTGACTCATATGATACTTTCTCTATAAAAATTATGTGAATGATCTTTATAGAGGGAAGAGGTCACTGAATTTTTCTAAGGAAGAGAAAAACAGAGGCTATGATTAAATTCCATATCTGTATTATACATTTCCTTCATTTTTAACTAGTCTGCATAAGTTTATATCATTGGGATCTTATTCTTTCATTCATTTGCTAACAAATTTCATATAATCATGTCTTATTATAACCATAAAATATATGAAAGCTGAACTTAAAACAATATCTAGATGAAAAAAGAAGTTATGCATTTTATAGATGCTTCTATTGTGTCTTCATATTAGAAACAGTATACTCACACCCACATACGTACATATAACAGTGTATGTATGTTCAATTACCAATTCTCTCAATAGAATAAGCATTTTGGGAAATGGTGAATTTAATTCATTTAAACATATAATTTTAACACACCCTCTCACGTGTGGATTCAAACTACAAGGCGAGGCTTAGCGCTTAGGATTTTAAATGGAAGGTAGAACAGAAGGGAAATTAAAACCTTTTGCTCTGTTTTGATACCATGTTAAATCATCAATTTTTCCGAAAGTATTAGCTACTGAAAAACGGTAAATTTAACCGTTTAACCATATAACTCTATCAATATACATACATCTAAAAAAAAAGTCAAGAAAGTGAACAAGTTCACCTTAACACGCTCCATGTTGAAGGCCTGGTTTGTGATCCTTCTATGAATAGCCCATTTCTGACCAGTAAGCTGATCAAGTCCTTCCCCAAAAAGCAGCTTAGCCGAGGGATTCATCTGGATCTTTCCAAAGGACCCATCTGAGTTCATAACAACTTCCTTAATCATGTCTGGGTCAGACATTGCAAGCCTTGGTTTTGACCCGAACCAGTACAAGAAAGTCTTCCCGTACATGGCTGACCACCTGTAGTAAAATGGAGACACACGGTGAAGAACATCGTGGTTGTCCAACGGGACTGGCTTCGATAGAGCTTCAGCGTACATACGTTTGATCTCAGCTGTGTTCCCGAAGAACAAACGGTAACCAGGGCCTCGTATGCCTTGGTTTTTGAAGTGGTTCTCAATTCTCCGAGGGACCCATATGAATGAGTATATGAATTTCAAGAGGATGACAAGGAAAATCACAAGAAGAAGAATAAAAAGAAGATGCATGGTGAAATGAAATCTCAGAGAGAGAGAGAGAGTTTTAGTGAATAGGTGAATGTATAAATATAGTAATGGTGGAGTTGCATAAAGTGATTGTAGATAAGGCGTTGAAAAAATGTAATCGTAAAATATATGTTTTGCTGACTATGCAAGAACGCAATCGGGAAAAAAAAATAGAGCTATGCTAGTAGCACACGTAATTGGGTTCAATTTTATGCCATAATTTGTTATATGGTAAGTTATGATTGGTAAATGTGTGTCAATAGACCGTGTGGAGACTCACTTTTGCCAATTACAACTCGTCATGTGACGAGTTATGACACAAAATTGTACCCAATTATATGATACTAGCATAATTCAAAAAAAAATATACGGTCTAATCTTACAATGGATATAATATAAGTATACAACTAACGGTAGTTTGAAGAGACTTTTCTTCAGCAAAAAAAGGAAAAAAAAAAAAAAAAAAAGAGACCTTTCAAGGTTCAAAGTTTAAAATGTTGAATTTCATGTTTTTATTATATCATATCTTCCATACTTGCAAAATTTTAAGATCAATAGCTGTTATCAATGAAATATTAAAATTTCAAATTTTAATGGTATAAAATTATGCATAAAAAATAAATTTGTGTACGTTGTAACAAGATATGTACTTTCTTTAAAAATGTTTACATTTAATTTAATGTATAAAATTATGTACATTCCTTGAAAATACACAATTGTGTTCATTCTTTAAAAATTGTGTACATTGAATAAAATTGTGTACATTGAATAAAATTGTGTACATTCCTTTAAAATACACTATTGTGTCCATTCTTTGAAAATTGTGTACGTTGAATATACACATTCTTTTATGTTCAATGAAAAATGTGTCAATTGAATGTACACATTTATCTACATTTTTTGAAAATTGTGTGCATTGATGGACACAATTGTACACCTTTCTTTACAAATGTATACATTCAATCTACACATTTGTGAGCATTTCATGAAAATTATACAAGTGTTTTTTTTTTTTTTTTTTATAGGAATGAAAATTATACAAGTTGAATGTACACAACTGTGTACATTTCTTGAAAAAAAAATGTAGAAATTGAACGTACGTTATAACTTTGAAGAAAATAAATTCGTTTCTTTCAACAGTTATGGCACCTGATCTTTCTTTTTTTTTCTTTTTTGAGGAAGTTATGGCACTTGATCTTAGTCAGAAAACAAACACTTCTTTTGCATGCTATGATCTTTTACGCATTGGAATAGTAACATAAAATATAAATGTCTTTAGATGCTAAAAAATACAAATTAAAATACACCGGGGTACCCCTCTTATTAAGAAAAAAAATCCCAAAAAAAGACTCAAACAAATGTTTAACTTGAAATTCTCCTCCTTAGGAGTATTTGAGCACCAAATTGAGGCTGCAAGGTTAAAAGCAACATTGGGGCATGAACATAGGTTGGAGATACAACAAAGGAGAAACGTTGAATTATCATGGCTAATACAATTTTGGCCTCAAACAAAGCTAGATTTTGGCCTACACAGATTCGGGGACCCAAACCAAATGGACAGAAAGAAGCTAAATGCTTTCGAGGCTCCAAAAATCTAAATGGGTTAAACTCATTAGCATCTTCTCCCCATATCTGAGTGTCATGATGAGCAGCAATCAATGGCAAATGAAGCTGTGTGTCAATGGGAATGTCAAGATTCCCTAGTTTAACCCTCTTACTTGTTTGCCTCAACAATAACACAACCGAAGGATATAATCGAAGTGTTTCATTGATTATCATACTCATCTGTTAAAAATGCCAAAGCAATAATAAGTATGTGAATGGGTAATAAGAAAATACTTCATAAAAAGGTATAGTACCTTTTAAAAATTCGGTCAATTATTATTTGTATGATTATTCCATAAATGAACTTAATGCTTAAATATCAACTACACTAGCATGAAGATTCTCAAAAAAAAAAAAAAAAAAAAAACCCACACTAGAATGAAATAGATACTTTTTTTTTCAGTCATATATTCTTTTTATTCTTTTGGGTAATGGGCCTTGGATTTATTATTGATAAGTTATTTTTTTTTGGTAGTCCTCTTTATTTTTCCATCCCATATAATAAATTCTTAGTGAATAACTATAGTTCAAAAACCCTATGAGTAAGGCTTAATGGAGACAAATGAGGATGAGACTCTTCATTGCAATTAGAATTCAGTAATTATTTCACTTCACTCTATTTCTTTTTAAATTAACTTACTATATAATCAACAAATTTTCCCTGTGAAATCAATAGAAACATTTCCTTGATTTGACACAAATATGATTGAATTCCCCCAAAAGAAAAAAACTTGCAACTCCTCTAGACAAGGTTTTAAAAGTTAACAAGTCAATAAGAAATTGAACTTACAATTTTAAGGTCATTTAATTTTTCTGCAACTAGAACTCCATTGTCATCGAAGATGTGAGCCACTTCTTCCCTTGCCCTGCTTTGCCATTCCTGATGCAATGCTAAAAGTAGAATTGCCCAAGTTATGAGGTTAGCGGTTGTTTCCTTTCCTACTAAGTAAAAGGTCTTGCATTCATCTATGATTTCCTCAATCCCTAATTTTTCTTCTTCACCATCTTGATTCTTATAAGAAGACAAAAATAGACCAAGCAAATTTCTAGAATCTTCACTTGCATTTTTGTTTGTCTCAATCAACATCCTTATAGAGTCACGAGCTTCCTTATCTAGTCTCCACCTTTCTCTGTTCATCTTAGTAGGCAAAAACCTATGCATTTTATAAGAAGGCAAATATTCAATTGAAAAATCATCTGGACCTATAACAAACATCAACAAATAAAATAATTAATTAGGAGAATATATGGAAATGTCTCTGTACTATACACACCGCGTGCAATACTTTTGGATGGTGATTTTTTATTTTGTTATAATAAGATAAGATACATTCAATCATAAGCCCAGAAACTTTCATTTCTTTCATTGTTTTACTTAAATACATAGTTTTTATAAGATATACTCTTTGAAAGAAACTTCAAAATTAATGTTGTTTGTAGTTATTGACTTGTTGTATTTTGGAGATTAATTTCTTAAACTCCATATCAAATTCTTTTAAGTGGAGGCAATTATTACCTTAAAAGATATTTCCTAAGACGTGTCAAAATCGCATTAATTTTTATTATTATTATTGCTTCCTTAATAGAATTTGCCGTTTATACTTTGGTAGGCAATCACAAAATAATGGAACAGACAAAAAGTCATAGTTTTCATGCCCAAAACACAGTACTTCTATGAGTAAGCTATCACCACAAACTATTTTACAACATTTTTACAAATTAGTGATTGGCCTACTTTTTATTGGTTTTCATTTATGCTCACCATTAACATCACTTTTTCATTTACTAATAACCACTCACCACATCAACAGTTTGTAAAAAATTTTGTATCTCTATCTTTACTCGTGCTTCTTTATGACATATCACAACCAATAAAAAAAAATAAAAAATAAAAAGAAAAAAAGAAGTTGCAGTGATAGAACAAATTTTCCAATTCATGAGTAGATCTACAACAATGTTATTGACACACAAAAATTTCACAATTTGATATGCATCTAGACTTATTGGTTGAACTTAAAGCAATGTATTATATACAAGTTATACATTAATTGTGCATGGATAAAACACACACTTGTATATAATACTTAATAAGACCAATCCAATCTGAACAATAAAATGTCATGTGAAGATTAAGGCTGGGTTTGGATCCGCGTTTGCGAATCCACATTTGCGTCTCTGTCTTTTTTTTTTTTTTTTTTTTTCAAGCGTTTTAAGAGGTTTGCGGCTACTGTTCATGGCTACTGTTCATAAACAATAGCCACAAATATTGACTTTCCCAGGGTGAACAGTGCATCCGTGCACTGTTTACGGACCCACAAATATCACTTTTTAACATTTTTTTCATTAAAAATGGGTCCCACGGCACTATTCACACATTTAAAAATTATTTTGCTACAGTATTTTCAGTTCAGTTCAGTAAAATAAGTTATATCCAAATGGACCCTAAGCAATATTGTAATGTTAGAAAATCCATAAAAAGATAACCTATATCCTTTATATCTTTTTTTTTTGCTGAATCCTATATCCTTTATATCGTGTAATATATTGTTAGGTGTATATATATATATATATATATATTGTATCATAACTTTAATAATATGTTACCTAAACCCAGGAATGTATACACTCGTGAATGTCTGAAGGAAAAGATGTATTTGCTGCTCTTGTAAGCTGAAAATGCGCTTTCCCTCTTCATAGCTGCTTCCAAAAGCTGTTCTTGATATTATATCTGCTGACAGTTCGTGAATCTCTTTGTGCATATCCATTTCAAACTCGTCTATCCCTCCTCTATTGTTGTCCCACTTATTGAGCATATTTGCAGTAGTATTCACAATTTCTGGTACCCAACTCTGTGAGTGGTTAAAATAATAGGCATGAGGTAAGATTGGTCACTACTGACATGTTTAATAATTCAGCCCCCCAAAAAAAGGTCTAATGACAATTTTCCTCTATTTGAGAAACAAGTAAAAAATATTTTTTTTTTCATGAATAGATACAATAAAATTTTAAAATTTTAATCTACGACGTTCATTCCATGATAATTGTTTTTTATTATTATATCAAGATTTCTTCTTCTATAAATTAACCAGTCAATTTCAAGCTAAAAGTAGAATATCATTTTTTGTGATAGTTACATAGCTAAAAGTAGAATATCATTTTTTGTGATAGTTACATATGTGGGAGCAAGTTTCGAAAATTGCGTGTGCACACATGATTGCATGATTACACTCCAGTCTTCACCAGGGGAAGGTGGGGGAGAGATGCCTCCCATCCTTGCCTTATAAGCACTTGGCTATACCATAGTGTGTGTGATTGCCAAGTGCTTATAAGGCAAGGATGAGAGGTGTCTCTCCTCGATGTAGGATTGAACAAATTCGTGAGAGTGGCATCAGCTCCTCGACCCATTCCCAAAGCAAATAATACCTGATGGCATCAGCTCCTCGACCCATTCCCAAAGCGAATAATACCTGATTGGGAAAAGATTTGTTTCTCCCACAAAATCAATTTGAGAAGAGCAGTTTTTATTATTATTGTTATTTATTTACTTCTTTATTCTATCTTGTGACTATATCATACTTTCTCTATAAAAATGAGGTGAAGGGTTTTTATAAAATGGTGAAATCGGAATCTCTTTTTTGGATGGATAAAAGAGTAAAACACTAAAATTTTAATAAAGTACTTTAAATGCAGCATATAAGGTTTTTCAATTTGTTGCATTCACTGTAAGTCACAAATATTGTTATCTTTTTCTATAATAATTAAATTTCTAAAAAAACTAAATGTACCTAATGGACTTATCTAAAATTTGTCATTTTGGGTTGGAAGAATAAAAAGAGGTCACCTTAACCCGCTCCATGTTAAAGGCCCGGTTTGCAATCCTTCTATGGATAGCCCATTCTTGACCACTAAGCACAACAAGTCCTTTCCCAAAGAGCAGCTTAGCCAAGGGGTTCAACCTAACCTTTTCAAAAGATCCATCTGAGTTGGCAAGAACTTCCTTAATCATGTCCGGGTCGGATATCGCCAGCCTTGGTTTTGACCCGAACCAGTGCAGGAAAGTTTTCCCGTACATGACAGACCACCTGTAGTAAAAAGGAATCACACGATGAAGGACATCATGGTGGTCAAACGAAATTGGCTTTGATACAGCTTTAGCATACAACTGTTTGGTCTCAGCTGTGTTCCCGAAGATCAGACGGTAGCCAGGGCCTCTAATGCCTTGATTTCGGAAGTGATTTTCAATTTTCCATGGGACCCATATGAATGAGTATACGAATTTCAGAACTATAACTAGGAAAATCACAAAAACAATGAAAAGAAGATGCATGGTGAAATGAAAAAAAAAGAATGGTGTAGTTGTAAAGGTGCAAGTTGTAGTCTTGTAGACGGTGTTGATGACAAAATATATTGTAAAATTTTGCTTACACTCTATGCAAGAAGCCTAGAACTCGGTGAGTCATCAGTCACAATTTTATTTGGGAGTAAAATTGGCAGACATGCGTGGCTGAGAGAGACCATGTGCCAGACATGCATGCCCTATATCTCCACTTGTTAAAGAATCATCTTGAAAATACTATTCAAATACTTCTCTTATCTTAGGGGATTAACATGAAATTTCCAAACCGAGAAACAAAATAAAGAAAAATACATGCCAAAGAAAATATAATCACACACACAAGACAGTATTTACGTGATTCGGCAATTTACCTATGTCTACAGAATTACAGAGATTTCACTATTATCAGAGAAAAAATACAAAGTGCAGCGGTACAGTTTTTCTCTCTCTCAAAAACTACATCAAAAAACCTTAATCACCAAAACAATGGTTTCTATATCTTGCACACAGGATTTATAATGGATTACAAAACGAGCCAAAAAAAATTTTTCACTACGACTTGGGCCTATCAACCTAAGCCTTCTCTCCATAGACTAAACCTCAGAAAATCTCTCATTAAAAACCACGCAACATTATTTCAGGTCGAGTCGGGTCGTCATCCGGATCAAACACAACTAGACTCCACAAAACCCAACATCTTGTTTCTCTATCTCTCTCTGTATTCTAATTTTCTAGGAGGCTTAGACAAGTATATTATTATTATCATCCATAATCCGTCATGAATTTCTTTATAACCAAAATATTTGATTAAAGGATTTACCTAATTTTATTATGGATCCATTTTAATCGGCATATATAATAATGTGTTGAACTCTTCTCCAATTTTAAAGAGAATTTATCTATAAAATAATAACTACAGTATATTATTTATATAATAAAAAAATTATTGATCATATATACAACATATAAAAGATTATATAGATGTACATATATAGCACCATCCATCATGAACTTCTCTAAATGATAAAGACTTTTATATTTTCCATAAAATCCAAAGTCATTCATTTATAACCTCATTAGCATTATTTTTCATATTATTAAGAAAAACTAAAGGACTTCTGAGCTGAGGAGATGAGTCTTAAGCCTTTTTAGGGTTTCTATTTTTCAATATATACCATGACATTGAAGTAGCTCGATAAGCCGAAGTCCTTTTACAAAGATCAGGAAGTGTTTAGGACCCTACATGTACGAGCAAACTATTCATGTCCATTATAACATGATGAGGACATTGATATATGAACGATTTCAAAACACCAATTAAGGAGTTTTTCTAATGAGAAAATAAAATTTGATCAAATACAAACTCTTATCCACCATAATATATTTGTCTTATGCAATGGTATATGCAAAATTCAATACTTAGTCCCTTATTTGATAGCAAAAGATTTTATTAGTTAAACAAACTTAAATCCACATATCATCTTTTATATATTTAAAACAATACATCTCCAAACAATTGGACCATGAACATAAATTGCATGATACACAAGCTGAGGCTGCAAAGCCTCAATTAATTATCCTGTTAAATACGAGTTGCGCACCATGTTGAGGATGTAAACTTAAAGTCATCATTGGTGCATGGACATATGTTGGTGACAATACAAAAGAATATTTCTGAATGATCATAGCTAAAGCTACCTTCGTCTCAACCGCGGCTAAATTTTGACCTACACAGATTTTGGGGCCTAATCCAAATGGAAAATATGAGGCTAAATGATTTCGAGGCTCAAAAAACCTCAATGGGTTGAATTTATGTGCATCTTTTCCCCATATCTCAGTATCATGATGGACGGCGGTCATGATCAAATAGAGCTGTGTACCAATAGGAATATCAAGCTTCCCTAGCATAACTCTTTTGGATGTTTCCCTCGCTAGCAAAAGAGGTGGAGGGTAGAGACGAAGTGTTTCATTAAGTATCATGCTTACCTGTAAAAAAAAGAGCAAGAAACTATAAAGTACAAACTGAAGGTTATGAAAAACATGGTTTGACATTTTATATATTTAATGGAAGATAAATAAAGTTAATTGCTTAAAAATATTTATAGTACATGAAACAAATATATCTTGACGAGACTTTAATTGAAAAGTTAATAAAACCTATTGGGGCATTACTTGACCTAAAAGCTTGAGGCAATAAATTTGAGTTCAATTATATTATATTAATCACTTACTCTTTTAAAGATTATAATCCACTATGAGATTATAGGTCTGTTTGGATAGAACTTATTTTGCTGAAACTGAAAAAACTGTAGCAAAATAATTTTTAAATGTTTGAATAGTGCTGTGAGACTCATTTTTAATGAAAAAATGGCTGAAAAGTGAAGTTTGTGAGACCCATGAACAGTATACAGGTGTACTATTCACGAGAGAATAGTCAAAAATTGCAGCTACTGTTCATGAACAGTAGCCATAATAGTGTTATTTGCTCCTGAAATGCGTGCCAAAAAAATAAAAATAAAAATGAGTAAAATGCGCAAATGCGCAATCGTGGATGCAAAAACGTGTATCTAAACGATACTATATTACTACTTGACCAACCATACCATTGACACATGAATATTACAAAAACAAGACAACTAAGTTCATTCTTATTGACTCCGTTAATGCTTGGATTGCCAAATAAGCAAGACAATATAGTACGTAGTCATTACTGGGGGTTGGTTAATATTTATAGAAAAAATTAATGGCTGTGATACAAGAGAGAATACAAGCGTGAGCATTAAAATTAACATCATGTTGTGCAAACGGTAAGCCAAAATTACCAACTATGAGTCCCAACTATGTTCTAAAGCGCACACACATTCTGGTACATTTTCAATGAAATGGAAACTGACTCATTTATAGCTTTGAAATGTTCAGGCAAAATATGTATAAAAAAGAATCAAAACTCTTCAGACCGGCAATTAATGTTTAAATTTGAATATAGGCAACTCAGTGAGAAATTTAACTTACTATCTTAAAGTAGCTTAAATTCTCAGCAGTTGGATGCTCATTGTGTCCACAAATGCGGAAAACTTCTTCCCGTGCCTTAGTTTGCCACTCTTGATGCTGTGCTAGAAGGATGAGTGCCCAAGTCAAAAGATTAGCACTTGTTTCCTTTCCTGCAAAGTAGATGGCCTTACATTCATCTATGATTCCCTCCTCCTCCAATTTTTCTTCTTCACCGTTATGATTCTTATGAAAAGACATTAACAAACTGAGTAAATTTCTTGAATTTTCTCTCACTTTGCTATTGTTCTCGATCACTATCTGAATGGATTTTCGTGTTTCCTTTTCAAGTCTCCACCTCTCTCTGTTATTCTTTGTAGGCAAAAACCTGAGAAAATACAAGGTAAAAAAATCATTTTTTATATACATTTTACGTGGCGGAGAGGGATTCAAATCTAAAATGTCTCTTTTGAAAACACCATAAGATTCCAATTCACCTAAAGAACACTAGCATGAAAAATTCATTCCTATATGGATAAAAAAAAAGTAACCGACAAGGCAAAGAAACATATCCAAGGAAATAGTCTAGTACTTGAAGTACTTCGGATACCAATATGTTTGCCATCAGATTTTTCTTTTAACTTTTAGTTTCTTTGTTTATGTATAACTTTTAAAATCTCACTTGGTTTAACTTTCAATAAATAAGCAATTAATAAAAAAATTATATCCAAACGCACATGTCCACAATTTGAAAGTCAGAATCGCAAGTAAGAATATGAGAATCTTGAATATATTCACCTGAAACCGGGAATATAGACACTTCTGATAGATTGAGAGACAAGGTGCAATTGCTGCTCTTGTAACATAAAAATTCTCTTTCCCTCCTCAAAATTGCTTCCAAATGCAGTTCTAGATATAACGTCTGCCGAAAGGAGATGAAAATATTTGTGCACATCAATCTCGAATTCATCTCTCCCTCCTCTTTCTTTCTCCCACTCTTGGAGCATCTTCCTGGTACTGGCCACAATTTCTGGAACCCAAGCCTGTGACACCATTTTGACACTAGGGGTGATTGGTCAAATTATTTCACTCCCTATGAGAGATATCTGTGGGTAAACGATTTCAGGGTTTTTTGCACGTTATTTAACTCTATTGAGTTTTGATTTCACCACCCAAGTGTACCGAAAGGGACAAGTAATAGATTTATAATATTCTTGAGTAGCTCGAAAGGAAGAGTATTTGTATTACGTACCTTAACAGTCTCTATCTTAAAAACCTGGTTCAAGATCCTGCGACGGTGTGCCCATCTCTCCCCCTTCAGCGCAAGTAATCCTGATCCAAAGAACAGCGCAGACAAAGGGTCGAACCTCATTTTTTCAAACGATAAACCCGTATTCAAAAGTGCCTCCTTGATCATATCTGGATCGGCTATAGCCAACCTGGGTTTTGTTCCGAACCAGTACAGAAACGACTTCCCGTACAGAGCTGACCACTCGTAGTAGAAAGGAACTACACGGTGAATTATGTCGTCGTCCAAAGACATCGACTTTGACTGAGCTTCGGCGTACATACGGCGAATCTCAGCCGTGTTTCCAAAGATCAAACGGTAGCCAGGGCCTCGTATGCCTTGTTTGCGGAAATGGGCTTGGATTTTCCATGGAACCCATATGATTGAATGTAAGAATTTTAAGAAAAACGAGACGACGAAAATGAAAATCGCTAGTAGAAGAAACTGCATAGTTGAAGAGAATGTTTTTGATAAGAATGGTGAGGTAGTTCAGTAATCAGATTCAACACTAAGCAACTATTTAAGGTTGTTTTACAGAGAAAAAGTGTCCAACTTTAGTTTGTAGTGATCATATAGACTATAGGAAAAGTGGCACAAAACATTTTATATATGAATAGTTATTACTTGTTCATCATTAAAATGTAAAGCATCTCACATGTAGACCATGCAATGCAATGGTTTTTAATTTTGTGTTTCAGGTTTTGACGCACTCAATGACGTAATTCACTTAGTGGGTGAAAGAAAGTAGAAAGAAAAATGATAAAGTTATAATACAAAAACTTATAAATTAATGTGTGAAAAATATACTAGGCCACTTTGAGTAACTTAAACACTTTAATAAATAAATGTTTGAATTATTTATTTGTTTAGTTATCATCAGTTTATAAGGTTTTTGTTGTAAATTTTATAGTATCTTTAATAACACTCAAAAATAAAATAAAATGTAGTTATACCTTAGCCTTCTTAATTAAATTCATGTATGTGATTGTGTTAATTAATGCAATTAATATAAATGGTGTTATTTTTTTAAAGCAGTCAAATATTTGAATTTAATTAAGGAATTAGTTAAAGAATTATATTTAAGTTTTTTTTAATAAGATTGAAACGTTAATTAAAATAGTAATCAAAGCCTATCCGACATGTGTGAACTACAAACTACTTCATGAGTCCATCATCTACCTCTTTATAATAAAAAAAACAATAAAAAGAAGATGCATGGTTAAATGAAAAAATGGTGTAGTTGTAAAGGTGCATTTAGTGGGTGTTAATGACAAAATATATTGTAGGATATATTTTGATGACTCTCTATGCAAGAATAAGCCTAGAACGCAGCGAGTCATCAGCCACAGTTTTATTTGGGAGTAAAATTGGCAGACATGCATGGATAAGTGAGACCATGTACCAGACATGCATGCCTATCGCTCCACTTGCATGTAAGGCACCATGGATATATAACTAATTTCCAATTAAACTAGCTTTGATATATAGCGCAACACAGTGCACAGCAGCAGCTTGATTCACAACAAAGTTGACTCTATCATTGAGTAACTAAACAAATCCTTAATGGAACCCAATGTTACTGAGTTGCATGAAGTAATTTTTTAAAGATGTTAGCTATATTATTTATATATATATATATATACATAAATTATTGATCATATATACAACATATAAAAAATTAAATAGATGTACATATATAGCACCATCCATCATGATTCATGAACTTCTCAAAATGATAAAGACTTTTTTTTTTTCCATAAAATCCAAAGTCATTCATTTATAACCTCATTAGCATTATTTTTTACATTATTAATAAAAACCAAAGGACTTCTGAGCTGAGGAGATGAGGAGATGAGTCTTAAGCCTTTCTAGGGTTTCAATTTTTCAATATAAGCCATGACATTGAAGTAGCTCGATAAGCCAAAGTCGTTTTACAAAGATCAGGAAGAGTTTAGGACCCTACATGTACGAGCAAACTATTCATGTCCATTGTAATAGGATGAGGACATTGATATATGAACGGTTTGAAAACACCAAGGAGTTTGTCTAACGAGAAAATAATGTTCAGATTATTGTAAAACTCTTATCCACCATGAGATATTTGTCTAATGGTATATGCAAAGTTCAATATTTAATCCCTTATTCGATAGCAAACTATATTACTAGTTGAACAAACTTAAATCCACATATCGTACTTATAAAAAAAAAATCCATATATCATTTTTAATATATTTAAAACAATACTTCTCCAAACAATTCGACCATGAACATAAATTGCACGACACACAAGCTGAGGCTTCAATGCCTCAATTGATTAACCTCTTAAATACAAGTTGTCCTCCATGTTGAGGCTGTAAGCTTAAAATCATTATCGTTGCATGGACATATTCTGGTGACAATATAAAAGAATATTTCTGAATGATCATAGCTAAAGCTACCTTCATCTCAACCATGGCTAAATTTTGACCTACACAGATTGTGGGGCCTAATCCAAATGGAAAATACGATGCTAAATGCTTTTGAGGCTCAGAAAACCTCAATGGGTTGAATTTATGTGCATCTGTTCCCCATATCTCAGTATCATAATGGACGGAGGTCATCATCAAATAGAGTTGTGTACTAGCTAGTAGGAATATCAAGCTTCCCTAGCATAACTCTTTTGGATGTTTCCCTCGCTAGCAAAACATTCAGAGGGTAGAGACGAAGTGTTTCATAAAGTATCATGCTTACCTATAGAAAAAGAGCAAGAAACTATACAGTAAAAATTGAGGGTTATGAAAAACATGGTTTGACATTTTATTTATTTAATGGAAAAATAAATAAAGTTAATTGCTTAAAAATATTTATAGTACATAAAACAAATATTAGGGATATAATATCTTGGGGAGACTTCAATTGAAGAGTTAATAAAATATATAGGAACATTACTTGACCTAAAATCTTGAGACAATAAATTTGAATTCAATTATATTATATTAATCACTTACTATTTTTGGGAATATTATCCAACATGAGATACTATACTACTTAATTAACCACACCACTGACAAATGAATATTCAAAAAAACAAGACAATTAAGTTCATTCTTATTGTCATAATGTCATTATTATTACTTGGATTGCCAAATAAGCCAAGACAATATAGTACGTAGTGTTGACGCCCGCGCCTCGAATGGCTGGAAAACTGCCATCGGGCCTTCGTTCGACCACCCACCATGATGACGCTCTTACGCGCGTGCAGGGCCTGTTGGAGGCCCCTCTCGGGTGCTCTCTTTCAGTAGAGGAAGGTAAGTCTACCTTTGGAGGTGTGGCAGGAATCTTCGCCAAATTTTAAAGGAATTACCAAAGATAAGTGAAGTCGCCACCAATCATTGGGTTTTTCTGAGGTGTGATTGGTCACCTATTTCTAATTGATTTTATTACCAATCCTAAACTAAGAAAAATGGCATTTTTCCTAATCTAATGTGGATGGCAAAAAATCTTGATTCTTGAGTCCGGAAGTTTGGTTACATGTGGGAAAGGTGTTAGGCACCACTCAATGCCTATCCAAAGATAGTCATTTGTTTTGATAAAACCTTAATTTTCAGAGATTGGCAGTAAAAAACATGATTTTGGCATTGGCTTTCGTGGCTTTGCATGCATGGAGGGCTTTGAGGTTTGGCTTTTGAATGGGTGTGGTCTCAATCTATGCTTTCCTTAGGCATTCGACAAAGTACTAGATTTCCACAGCGAAAATTCGGTGACATGTCACCTTACTTTCGCTACGGAAATTAGGCATCCCTTTGCCTTAGGTGATATGGACTGTGACAAGCATACCGAAAGGGGCGAGCAGGTATATATATACATACATCATGCACAATGCAAGCACACAAAATAGGAAAATAAATGCCTACATCCCTAGAGCATGGCCCAGAATATAGAGCAGGAAAGTAAATAGAGGTCGTCATACCCTAGAGATAAGGACAAATGGTACATGACATGATATACCTAATACAACCCATCTAAGAGATGCTAAACCCCTAACTCTACTGAACATTGCCGCTTGGCTTATATCTACATGCTTGCATCCTCACCCTTTTTGCTCGCACCTGGGAGACCGTGCCCTAGCTCCATGCGTCCTCGCTCCATGTGTAAACATGCAAAGGTAATGACAAGAAACCAGCAGACAAGCAATGGAAGGAAAAAAATGCAAAGAACATGTGAAAGAGGCATAAAGCAGATAAGCATGATAAACATGGCAAGCATATGGCAGGAGACATGACGAGCCACAAGATAAACAAACAAACAAGAAAGCAAGAAGGCAAACAAGCAAACAAGAAAGAAGACAAACAAGCAAAAAGGCAAACAAAAGGTGGTGTCCACGGGAGACAAATGTAGGTTTGGATCGGATGTTCATAGTTTCATTGTGTTGAAGTATGGACGACACACTAGCAAGCAAGACACATGCATGGACATGTAAACAAGCCTGTAAAGATGCATAGAAAGCCTACAGGTGGCACAAACAAGCATGGTAAGCATAACATTGCGCGGAGTGGAAAAAGGAAGGGTACGCACGGGACTATGTACATCTATGGAAGCATGGTAAGTATATCATGATCGATGGTGGAGTACTATGTACATCTATATAATTTTTAATATAAGAAAAACCAAAGGACTTTTGGGCAGGCTGAGGATGAGTGTTAAACCTTTCTAGGGTTTATATTTTTCAATATATACTATGGCGCCATTGAAGTAGCTCGACGAGCCAAAGCCAATCAGGAAGTGTTTAGGATCCTACATGTACGAGCAAAGTACTATTCATGTCCATTAATTAATTATATATAAAATGATGAGGGCATTGATATATGAACGGTTTGAAAACACCATGGAGTTTGTCTAATGAGAAAATAATATTCAGATTATTGTAAGCCTTGATCAAATACAAACCCTTATCCACCATGAGATATTTGTCTAATGGTATATATATGTAGAATTCAAAACTTAGTCCCTTGAATTATTCGATGGCAATGATGAAACTTAAATCCACATATCATTTTTAATATATTAAAAACAATACATCTCCAAACAATTGGACCATGAACATAAATTGCACGATATACAAGCTAAGCCTACATAGCCTCAATTAATTATCCTCCTAAATACAAGTTTTGCACCATGTTGAGGCTTTAAACTTAACAACAACATTGGTGCATGGACATATGCTGGTGACAATATAAAAGAATATTTCTGAATGATCATAGCTAAGGCTACCTTCATCTCAACCATGGCTAAATTTTGAGCTACACAAATTCTGGGGCCTAATCCAAATGGAAAATACGAGGCAAAATAATTTCGAGGCTCAAAAAACCTCAATGGATTGAATTTATGTGCATCTTTTCCCCATATCTCAGTATCATGATGGACGGAGGTCATGATCATAAAGAGCTGTGTGCCAATAGGAATATCAAGCTTCCCTAGCATAACTCTTTTGGATGTTTCCCTCGCCAGCAAAACAGGCGGAGGGTAGAGACGAAGTGTTTCATTGAGTATCATGCTTACCTGTAGAAAATGAGCAAGAAACTATACAGTAAATACTTACAGTTATGAAAAGCATGGTTTGTCATGTATTTAATTGAAAATAAATATAGTTGCATAAAAATATGTATAGTAAATATTGGGGATATATTACCTTGAGGAGACTTCAATTGAAGAGTTTATACTTTCTCAAAAAAAAAATTTGAAGAGTTAATAAAAACATATAACAACACTACTTGACCTAAAAACTTGAAACAATGAGTTGAATTATATTATGTTAATCATTTACACTTTTTAGGAGTATTATCAAATTTGAGACTTTACTACTTAACGAAACATACAATTAACCCATTAATATTCCAAAAACAGGACAATTAAGTTCATTCTTAGTGTCATTGTTATTGTTATTACTTTTTTATTTTATTTTTTTGAGTAAATTATTGTTATTACTTGGGTTGACAAATAACAAATAAGCCAAGGTACAATATAGTACCTAGTCATTACTGGGGTTAGTGAATATTTATACAAAGCGTGAGTGGCTGTTATACTAGAGAGAATACAAACGCGAGAAGCATTAAAATTGAGTCCCAATTATATACAAGGGAAGCCAAAATTACCAACAACTATATATGAGTCCCAATTATATTCTATATCTTAATTATTTCAAAAACTATGTTCTATAAAACAAACATTGTGGTACATTATCAATGAAATGGAAACTTCCCCATTTATGGTTTAGAACTGGCGAGGCAAAATATGTATAAAAAAGAATCAAAACTCTTCAGACGGGCAATTAATGTTTTAATTTGAATATAGGCAACTCAGTGAGAAATTTAACTTACTATCTTAAAGTAGCTTAAATTCTCAGCAGTTGGATGCTCATTGTGTCCACAAATGCGGAAAACTTCTTCCCGTGCCTTAGTTTGCCACTCTTCATGCTGTGCTAGAAGGATGAGTGCCCAAGTCAAAAGATTAGCACTTGTTTCCTTTCCTGCAAAGTAGATGGTCTTACATTCATCTATGATTCCCTCCTCCTCCAATTTTTCTTCTTCACCGTTATGATTCTTATGAGAAGACATTAACAAACCGAGTAAATTTCTTGAATTTTCTCTCACTTTGCTATTGTTCTTGATCACCATCTGAATGGATTTTCGTGTTTCCTTATCAAGTCTCCACCTCTCTCTATTATTCTTTATAGGCAAAAACCTGAGAAAGTACAAGGCAAAAAAAAAAACTCATTTTTTATATACATTTTAGGTGGCAGAGAGGGATTCAATTCAAAATGTCTCTTTTGAAAACACCTCATGCAAAAATCATTCCTATATAGATAGAAAAAGTAATCAACAAGGCAATGAAACACATCCGAGGAAATAATCAAATATTTGAAGAGCTTTGAATACTAACATATTCAAACATGTTTGCCATCAGATTTTTCTTTTAACTTTTAGTTTCTTCGTTTATGTATAGCTTTTAAAGCCTCACTTTGTTTAACTTTCAACAAATAAGAAATTTATAAAAAAAACTTATGTCCAAACGCACATGTCCACAATTTGAAAGTCAGAATAGCAAGGTAAGGGTATGAGAATCTTAAATATGTTCACCTGAAACCAGGAATATAGACACTTCTTATAGCTTGAGAGACAAGGTGCAATTGCTGCTCTTGTAACATAAAAATTCTCTTCCCCTCCTCAAAACTGCTTCCAAACACAGTTCTAGATATAACGTCTGCCGAAAGACAATGAAAATCTTTCTGCACATCAACCTCGAATTCATCTCTTCCTCCTCTTTCTTTCTCCCACTCCTGGAGCATCTTCCTGGCACTACCCACGATTTCTGGAACCCAAGCCTGTGACACCATTTTGATACTTGGGGTGATTGGTCACATAGCTAATAAATTTTTATTTAAACTTGGCCAAGTGATTCTCAATATTATATGTTTACACCTTTGCCTATAAATGTAATGAACTAATGCAGAATCAATACATCTTAACTAGTCAATTTACAAATAAAATAATATAAAAATATATTTAAAATCAATTAGTCTCACATAGTTATGTAAATTTTGTAAGTAAAGCTAGCTTAATGGACGTCCTTAGTCAAACTTGTATAAGAGACCAATAATTTTTTTTAACATATATGAGGGAGTGATGTCTAAATTTTATGGTCATATTATTTCACTTCCTATCCATTAGAAATATCTTTGAAAGTACTATTATATAGTAGATTAATCTTAAAGAGTTTGGCTTACTTTCAGTACATTTTTAACTAGAATTTCTTTTTGTTTTAATGAAAAATTATCAAATCATCCACTAACTAAATAAAATGTGAAAATTAAAACTCACTATCACTTGTCATTGTATATTTAAAACAAATAGACATATCAAATTAAAAAAATACTAAAAATAAGTCAAACGCATTCTTAGAATCTCCAAATTTATGACGCGTTCTTTTAAGTCTATTGAGTTCTAATTAAACTATCCGAAAGGACAACTGGACAAGTAATAATTTCCTTGAGAAGCTTAAAAGGTATAGATACATTACCTTAACAGTCTCCATCTTAAAAACTTGGTTTAAGATCCTTCGATTGTGTGCCCATCTCTCCCCCTTCAGTGCAAGTGATCCTTGTCCAAAGAACATCTCAACCAAAGGGTCGAACTTCATTCTTTCAAACGACACACCTGTATTCAAAAGTGCTTCCTTGATCATATCTGGATCGGCTATAGCCAACCTGGGCTTTGTTCCGAACCAACACAGAAACGACTTCCCGTACAGAGCTGACCACTCGTAGTAGAAAGGAACTACACGGTGAAGTATGTCGTGGTCCAAAGACATCGGCTTTGACTGAGCTTCGGCGTACATACGGCGAATCTCAGCCGTGTTTCCAAAGATCAAACGGTAACCAGGGCCTCGTATGCCTTGTTTGCGGAAATGGGCTTGGATTTTCCATGGAACCCATACGATTGAATGTAAGAATTTTAAGAAAAACAAGACGAGGAGGAGAATGAAAGTCACTAGTAGAAGAAACTGCATAGTTGGAGCTTATAACAAAGAAAGAGTGTATTTGATAAGGTGAGGCAGTAGTTTAGTAATCAGATTCAACACTAAGCAATTATTTAAGTCAGATTCAACACTAAGCAATTATTTAAGGTTGCTTAAGAGAGGGAAAGTGTACTACTTTAGCTTCTAGTGATTTAAAGTATAGAGGAAAACATTTTATATATGATATTGTTCATTGAAATCATTAAAATGTAAAGCATCTCACATGCAGACCATGCAATGGTTTTTTAATTTTGTGTTTCAGGTTATGACGCACTCAGTGACGGATGAAGAAAATACAAAGAAAAATGCTATTTTGATGGTTCCAAAGACTTAAGTTATTAAAATATATATTAAATTTAATCATTTAACTATATATTTTTAATATAACACAAATTTTAGTACAAAAACTTAGAATTAATGTGTCAACCCACTCAAAAAAAAAAATTTAATGTCAAAAAATATACTAAGGGTCCGTTTGGATACCGCTGAAAACTGAAAACTGAAAGCACTGTAGCAAAATAATATTTAAATGTGTGAATAGTACCGTAAGACCCATTTTTAATGAAAAAGTTGCTCAAAAGTGAAAATTGTGGGTCCGTGAACAGTAAAAAGTGTGGAGAAAAGTCAAAAGTTGCGGCTACTGTTCATTAAACAGTAGCGCAACAGTGATGAACAGTGAAAATTTGGGCTGGAACGCGTGGAAAAAAAAAAAAAAAAAGAGACAAAACGCGAAATTGAAAGACGCAGACGCAGACGCCGAATCCAAACGGAGACTAAGGCAACTTAAACACTTTAATAAATAAATGTATGAATTATTATTTTTGTTTGGTGACCGTGAATTTATAAGATTTTTGTAATAAGATTTGTAGCATTTTTAGTATCACTCAAAAATAAAATAAAATATAAATTTCTTAATTAAATTCAAGCATATGATTGTGTTAATAAATGCAATATAAATAGTGTTATTTTTTGAAGAAGAATGCAGTCAAATATTTGAATTTAGTAAAAAAAAAAACTTAAACAATTATATATATTTAAGCTTTGTCTCCTTTTTTCCTAATAAGATTAAAACAGTAATTAAAATAGTAATCAAAGTCTGTCCGATACGTAGACTACAAACTACTCCATAAGTCCATCACCTACATGCTCACATTCCTAGGCATTAATTAATCTAACAAATAGAGATTCCAGTTTTGTTTTTTATTTTATGATTTGTCAGTTTTGTTTTATATTTTATGATAAGTCAGTTTTGTTTTATATTATCAGATGTCATTCTAGAACATATATACAAAGTTCCAAAGTTAGCTAAGGGGGATTCTTCAAGGATGGACGCATGAACCTTGACCAATAGCCCAAGTTGATGCAGCCCATCATTCAAACGGTCTCATGAAGCAGGCCTGGGAGTTCAGCCCAACAATGATCTATTATATGTGAGAGAATTAACCTTTGTAAGTAAAAACGGCTTGCGTAGAATCTTATATTTATAGGCGGGTAAGATGAATATTACACAAGTAATGGGAATATGGTTAAATATATTCTAACAGCTTATCTCAAACTCATATCGGAGAAGGTTACGTACAAATTTCAATTAATTGATCTTGAGAAGTAACAAAGTGTAACTATAAGTACCCTATAGTAGGCACTAGGCAGGGCGAACAAAAGGAACAAAAGGATAGTCAATCTCAATGTGTTTGATATACATCATTGTGGGTGTTAACATGTAATAGGCTTGTGGGCTTTAGATCCACTTTACTTGTCATGTACTCATGTTTAACATACATATTTGTACAGCACACTTGTCTACTATATTAAAGCACTCTGGTTTCGATAATTTTTTAAGGATTTAGGTTGTCCACATTCTCTGTTACTCCTCTTTATTGTGATATTCAAAGTGTTATTTATATTACTCACAATGATATCTTCCATAAACAAACTAAAGTACTAAATACATCAAGATTGATTGTCATTTTATCTGCATCATCTTGTCCATGGTACTCTCAAGCTACTCTTAGTCTCCTCTCAATATCAACTTACAAATATCTTCACCAAGCCACATCTTAAAGGACGTTTTTGTACTTTGTTTGACAACCTTAAATTGGTCTCATACCTACTTTGAGTTTGAGAGGGCTGTTAACATGTAATAGGCTTGTGGGCTTTAGGCCCACTTTACTTTTATTGCCTAGCACACATACTTGTACAGCACACTTGACCACTATATATATAATGACATTTTTGTATATGTTATTTCTTGAAAAATACAATACAACTATTGGGAAATACAATATAACTATTCAGTATCTCTATTGGTTGGCAATTTGAATTGCACTCTACTTGTCACAGTTACTGCAGTAAGACATTGATGGAACACCTATGTCTTACAAGTTGCAAGAGCCAACGTAGCCATAGAAATTTTGTCGTAGTGTCATCCAATGCTTGATACACAACTTCTATACTAAAGCTAGCAATTACAATTTGCTTCTTACTAAACCAAGATATATATAACCCCAAGAAGAAAACAAAATCCAGTAGTTGAGTGGCGATTAGTAGGATTCCTTGCCTCATCATCATGTATACCCAGAATGTCGAATGTGATTATAAGGAGAATCGAAGACCATGGAGGCACCTTTCATATTCCGAATAATTAAAACAACATAATGAAAGGAACGCGGTGCTACCATGACTGTGTGCAATGTTGTTTCTAGATGATTCTATCATCTAGTTAAGAGCCACTCATTCACCGATCTTTGTATTTGTTTGGGTGGTATTACTCAAATTGATTCACAAATGGTCTAAAGCTGGCAAGATAGAGGTTGAATGACAAGACACTGATAATGCAAAATCCCATAAAAAGGAAGATAATTATCTTTTAGAGCTTAAGCTCTAATACCATGTTAAGAAAAAGAGAAATGAAAAAAAAAAAAATTGTATTTACATATATAGTATGCGTTTGAATACAAAGTTTTTTCAAACATTTGCATTTGGCGTTTCCAAACAGTGGGACCCATGGCTATAGTACAACGCGTTAAACGCCAAGACTGAAGAAGAAAAAACGCTAGCTTTTTACTTCAATGTGCACCGAAACAGCAAAGGATCACATATGAGCTCTTCACCAACGTCAGACTGGGTTCTTTTTAAGGCTATATAGGCACTGCCCGCCACCGACAAAAGCGGCAGAAGTCGAACCAATCTGCCCACCTCAAACCTCCACCGCAGGTGTTAGGCACGGTGGTCGGCAGCGACTTTCAAGCACCAAAGTTGGCCGGTACGATTGTCAGCGAAGGTTTTTGGATTTTGATGAACACCAAACCGCACCGATTTGCTTATATATATACAAAACTTGAGATTTCTACCCCCTTCAAGTCAGATCTAAGATTTCCATCCCCACCCACAACATAAAACCCACCACCATTTCAGCTTTTTATCTTCAAGCACCTCTGTTTTTGCTGCCACCCAGGTTAGATCTTCAAGTTGTTGTCTCTACCTCCATTGCCTGGTGGTCGATTACTTGATTAGACTTCGCAAGTGAGTCAATCGATGGTTAGTCCCAAGAATCTTGAGCTTGTTTGGGTTTTAATATTTGGGTCTGTAATGGGTTTTGAATCTTTTGATATTTATATTTGATCTAAGTTTTGATTTGTAGTTGAATCCTTGAGTTTGTTGGGTTTGATTTTGGTTTTAGATATCTCCTCCTGTGTCTGTGTGTGTGTGTGTGTGTGTGATAGATAGGTGGACACCGACCACCGCGCCGACTGGCACCGCCACCAACGTCAAACTGGGTTGTCTTCCTCTCTAGATTTCTCTGGTGGGCGTGAACTTCTCTTTTCAAAGACAAGCGTTAGGGTGAGAGAGGAGTTAAAAAAAAAAAAAAAAAAAAAAAAAAAAAAAAAAAAAAAAAAAACCGCGACCCTTCATTAGCTGGCATTTAAAATTATTTGTTACAGTATTTTCAGTTTTTAATTTTCAGCAAAATCAATTGTATCTAAACATACCCATAAAATATACAGACATATTTATAAGAGTACTATGCAAATAATAAAAGTATTGCATAAATAACTCAAGCTAACCGGCCGGGTATAGCCGTATAGCTAGCCTTTTGGACAACAGCACTTTTGTTTTGTAGAAAATAGAGTAGTCAACACTGCAGTTGCTGACTTGCAGTATTGTTCACGGTTAAATATGGTTGACACTCTAAACTTGTCACCAACTTTCTCAGTCAGTCCTTTGATAGAAGCTCCAAGCCTTAGTCATGGAGAACCAAACCGGAGAGATCCCAGTGAGCTTCAGCTCTCAATTCTTGATGGGCCAACGGTGGGTTACCAATTTTGTGGGGGAAGTAGCAGAGATACCGGAAGGAACCTCAGTAGTAATCCAAGCAAATCCAATGACAGTTACAAGTTGGCTCAACGTGAGAATAAGGAAAATGTGGAAGCCCGTGCTTCAGCGGACCGATCCAGTTTGGGGAGTAGCAAAGGAAATAACGATACGGTTTCAAGTCGGCTAAACCACGGTGAGATTCCAAGTATCGCCGAGGGAGTTGAAGATGGGTGTGTTCCAGCTCACTTTAATGATGCCAGCCAAGGAAGGGCAGGCGTTGGAGGTGCCAATGAGGACCGGATGGAGTTTGATGGTGGAGGTGAAGCTTATACCTCCGGTTGTTGAGTGTCCCTCCCCTGTTTTAGTTTTATGATGAATATCATAGTGTGGAATTGTAGGGGGGCTTTGAAGCCCTCTTTTCAGAAGTATGTTAGGGAGTTGGTGCAGAATCATAATCCTGCAATCTTAGTTGTGATGGAGACGCGGATTGGGGGTGAAAGAGCAAAGGAGATTACTGATAGATTGCCTTTTGATGGGGCAGTTCATACAGACACTAATGGGCTTGCTGGTGGGCTATGGGTTCTTTGGGACTCAGAGAGGGTGAACATATCAACTCTGGCTAAAACGGAGCAGGAGGTTCATATTGAAGTAAAGGTAAGAGCCTCAAACTCTAGCTGGTTATTTACTGCTGTCTATGCTAGTCCTAGGAGTGCCGAAAGGCAAATTTTATGGAACAATCTAATGAAAGTTGCAGAACTGCAAAACATGCCATGGGTGATAACTGGGGACTTCAATGAACCCTTGTTGGGGGATGATAAGTTTGGGGGGAGAGCAGTTAGTGTGAGTCGGTCTCTGTTGTTCAAAGAGTGTCTTGATAAATGTAATATGATAGATATTGGATTTTCGGGGCCCTGATTTACATGGACCAATAGAAGGGAAGTGCAGGCTTTGATTCAGGAGAGAATTGATAGGTTTTTTGTTAACCCCAGCTGGTGCCTAATTTATCCTGATGCGAGAGTAGTTCACCTCACGAGGTGTCATTCTGATCACTGCCCGGTTCTATTGGAGTTGCAACCAAGGCGAAATAATAGTAGGAAGAGGCCTTTCAAATTCCAAACTTGCTGGTTAACTGATGTTTCCTTACCAAAAATTGTGACTCGGGCGTGGGGGTCAAGCCCTCGTCTTGAAGATGCCATTGGGAAGTTTGAAAAGGATGCTACTAGCTGGAATAGGATGCAATTTGGTAACATATTTGCCCGGAAGAAAAATATCATGGCAAGGCTAAATGGTATCCAAAGAGCAGTTTCTATTAGACCCTCGGCTTTTCTTCTAAATTTAGAAAATGAGTTGCTTAAGGTTCTAAACATAGCTCTGAACGAGGAGGAAGAGCTTTGGGCATTGAAATCTCGGGTTAATTGGATGGTTCAAGGAGACCGTAATACAGCCTTTTACCATCTCTCAACTCTAGTTAGAAGGAAGAGGAATCATATCTTGTCTATTAAGGATGCTGCTGGGGAATGGATAGGAGAGGAAAATGCCATGAAGGATTTCATTAGGAAAGGCTTCGAGGCTATTTATACGACCTCTTTTATTAGCGCCAGTCTCCCAAAGGCTATGGACTCCCAGTGGCAGCCAAGGCTAACGGAGGAGGAAAAAGATAGTATCAATGAAGAGGTAACTGAGGAGGAAATTAAGGCAGCTTTATGGTCTCTAAAACCTTTTAAAGCGCCGGGCCCGGACGGTTTGCATGCTGGATTCTACCAAAGATTTTGGCTTATTGTGGGGAAGTCGGTGATGGAAGAAATCAAGAAGATTTTCAGTGAAAGGAGAGTGCCTGAGTATCTAAATAAGACTCATATTGCCCTTATCCCGAAGATCCAAGGACCGGAGACTTTGGGTAATTATAGACCCATTAGTTTATGTAATTCGGTGTACAAGGTGGTGACGAAGATTATTGTTACTAGATTGCGTCCTTTTATGGGGAACCTGATCTCACCTCTCCAAACGGCCTTTGTTCCTGGAAGAAAAGGAGTGGATAATGCCATTATTGCTCAAGAGATTATACATTTCCTAGGAAAAAAGAGAGGCAAAGTAGGGTATATGGCCTTAAAAATAGACTTGGAGAAGGCATATGATAAGATTGAATGGAGTTTTATAAAGGAAATGTTGGTGAGGATAAATCCTCCAACCAGCCTTATAGACATTATTATGAGCTGTGTGTCTACTGTTTCGACATCTATTTTGATTAATGGGGAAACTACTGATACGATTCTTCCTTCTAGAGATCTAAGGCAGGGAGACCCCCTCTCCCCTTATCTTTTTATTCATTGTATGGACTATCTTAGTTAGCTAATAGAGGCAAAATGTGAGGTAAAACATTGGCATCCAGTTAAGGTCTCTCAAAATGGTCCAGCCTTCTCCCATCTACTGTTTGCAGATGATCTTCTATTTTTTGCTAAAGCTGACACTCAAAACAGTCTGGCAATAAGAGAGGTGTTAGATGAGTTTTGCAGCATTTCAGGGCAGTCCATCAGTGAAGCTAAGTCAAGAGTATATTTTTCACCAAATGTGAGTAGAGATATGAGGGAAGAGCTAGGTGATATCATCGGGTTTGCCTCCACTCCTACCTTAGGAAAGTACTTGGGTTTTCCTTTGAAGCAAGTTGGCACTTCTTCTCATAACTTCAATTTCATCCTTGACAGAGTTAAACAGAAGCTTGCCGGGTGGAAAGCAAATGTTCTATCAATGGCTGGCCGGTCAGTTCTTGTTCAAGCATCCTTGTCAGCCATTCCAACTCACGTGATGCAATGTAATTACTTGCCGGGCAGAATTTTGGAAGGGATTGATAGAGTTAATCGAAATTTCATTTGGGGGTCCTCAGAGTCAGCTAGGAAGATTCACTGGGTAGGATGGAAAAAAGTTGTCAAACTAAGGGAGGAAGGGGGTCTTGGTCTACATTCTGCTAGAGAAAAGAATATTGCTCTCCTTGCCAAGTTGAATTGGCGATTCCACACTGAAGAAGGCGTGCTATGGGCACGAGTTCTGAAAATGAAGTATTGCTCTGCAAGAAGGGTAAGGGCCTCTAACCCGGATAAGCTTTCTTGTTCTTCCACTTGGGCAGCAATGAAGAAAGGGAGGGATGTTTTTCTAAAAGGCAGCAGATGGACGGTTGGCAGAGATAGTGATTTAAGCCTGTGGTATAGCAATTGGTTGGAAAAAGGCCCTCTTCGTAGCCTGGTTCAGGGTCCTCTTTCTAGAGAGGTAAGCAACATGAAAGTTAAGGATTTCTTTCTTGATACGGGCTAGGACTGGGATGCCATCTCCTATGAGCTCCCAGAAGATATCAGATTGATGATTCGAGCTACTCCCCTTGCTATAACCAGTAGAGGTAGAGATAAACTAGTCTGGAATGGTACTTCTCAAGGTGTGTTTGATTTGAAAAGTGCCTACAGAATGTTAATGGTTAGTGAAGATAGCCAACCTTATTCTGCCCCTTGGGTATGGAAAGTTGATACTCTGCCTAGAATCAAATATTTCTTGTGGATGTGTGGCCATAATAGCATTGGGGTCAAATCAAATCTTGTTAAGAGGGGTATGTTGAATGATGATTGCTGCCCCATTTGTCATGAGGACTCAGAGACAATTCTCCACGTTCTTCGGGATTGCCCCCAGACAAAGCCGGTTTGGTCTCAATTGGGAGTGCAGGTGGCAGATCAGAGGTTTTGGGGATATGGTCTTCAAGATTGGCTCAAATGGAATGGTAGTCAGAGTGGTAAATCAAACATAGCAAATCTTCCTTGGTGCACCTTCTTTTCCTTTGCTGTCTGGAGTATATGGAAAAGAAGGAATTCCTTTGTTTTTCGAAACAATTCTGTCAATCAAAATCTGCCTAGGGAGATAGTTAATCAGGCAATAGAGTTCACCCATTGTGCCTTGTCCCCGAGATTGTTGAAGCAACGGGTTGTGCAGAGAATTCGATGGGAAAAACCTCCTGAAGGGTGGATGAAGTTGAATACGAATGGGTCAGCTATAGGGAATCCGGGTCCAGCTAGTTGTGGGGGTGTAATAAGGGATAATACTGGTCATTGGATAGTGGGGTTTAACAGAAGTATCGGGGTGGCAACCAGCTTCACAGCAGAATTGTGGGGCCTTAGAGATGGCCTCAATATGGCTTGTAGTCTGAATATCTCTTTTCTCATAGTTGAACTTGATGCAAAAGGTATTGTATATGCTTTAGTGAATCCGGGTTATGTGAATCATGCTATTTCTCCTATTTTGGATGACTGTAGGCTGTTGATTACTCGTATTCCTCAGATACAGTTCAAACATTGTTTTCGTCAAGCGAATAGGTGTGCGGATGCTCTTGCAAGGATGAGTGGCAGCCTAGAAGTAGATTTTAGTTTCTTTAACAGTCCGCCTGTGGACATTTTATGTGTTTGAGGATGATTGTGCTGGGGTTCCTTGTAGTAGGCTGTGTTATACCCCTGTTGGTCCTTCTTAGTTGCTTTTAATAAATCGTTTATTTATCAAAAAATATATATATATATGGTTGACACTTGATAGCACGGTCAACACTGCAGCTCCTTGCACCAAATATGAAAGTATTATTAAATTTATATTAAATTTACATAATTTATAGTGTCTTACCTTGTATTTCACCTATCTCGTAATTTATTTTAAATATTACTAGATTTGTTTATTTCTAAATTAACTTGTGTGATTTAAGAATAATGCCTGTGCATGGGAATTTATATTTATAAATTTATTTTTAAAATGATTTCTATTTAATCAAAATGATTTCTAGCTACTTGAAGGATTATTTTAAAAAAAATTCATGCTTATTTATGTTGTACTATTTTCAATTAACCTTATAATATCATGAAAATTTATTTGAAAGTTTGTTTCAATTTTTAAAAGATTTTTTTAGCCAATTTTGTTAATATTTACAAATTTAATACTTTTATTTTTTATTTTAATTAATTTCTAAATTAATTGTAACATCATTACAGTTCGTTTGAGACTTTTATTTTATCTAAAAAATCTTGAACCTCTTTCTTTAATAATTCTTTAAACGGCAAGAAAACCAACCTCAAAATTCCATATTTCTCATTGTAACTAATTTTTATTTTTCCATTTTACTTAGAAAATAAGTTGGATAATATTATAACTGTATTTAACAAAGACACAGGTTATTTTAAATTGACAAGTAAATCAGTCTCATCTGCCTCTCAAAAAAAAAAAAAATCAGTCTCATATTTACATCAGAAGCATCATATTCAAAGTCGAACTGTCAATTCTAGTGTACTACACAACACTTGAAATATGCTGTCTTTGAAAATATCGAGGGTGTGCATAGTTTAGTGAAAAAAATATAATAATAAAAAATACTAAGAAGATAGTTTCGAAATTATAGTATGGTTGAAATATGAAAGCGCTAACGATCATTCTCCGTGGAAAATGATCGTTTTGGTTAAATGCCGGTGTCCTTTTTGGCAGTGGATAAACATAAAATTTGCAATTTTTTTTTTTTTTTGCAAGTAAAAATTTGTAAAAATTTTAAGATAACATAATATGTCACAATTTATATTCCGAACTGATAATTAATATAAAAATATATTAATTATAGTTTATAGAAAAATATTATACAATTAATTATAATTTGACATATTATATAATTAAAAATTTTTATTCGAACCGACAATTTATGATGCAAAAAATGTGGTACTAGAATTAAAGTTTGGAAGGATGGTGGCGCTTTGGTATATGAAAAATAGGGTAGTGTAGTCAAAAGGAAAAGAGGATTTGGACACGAGTTTGTGGACCCTGAAAGGTCAGACTGCCCTGGATGCATTAAATGGGTGAGTTGGCAGATACCCCCTAATATTATTGTGCTCTGAGTCGTGGGCCCAACTGTTTTAATGGGGGGTGGGCCAAGAGGCCCAGTTGTTGATGCCAACCTGCCACCCTGCTGGGCTCTGAATTCTTCTTTTGGAAACGCGCAAGTCAAACTGCCACCGGCATTTATAATCATCTTTTGTTACTTATTTACTTATTTTTCGGAATTTTCATTTTTTATTTTATTTTATAAAATATCTAAGGCTTCTTGAATGAATTCATCGTGTCAATCTCTATTCTCTAATCATATAAGATTCCTTCTCAAGTTCTCATTCAAAAAACAAAAACGTATATATATATATATATATATTCAGGATGGAGCTGGAACTTAAAGTGAGGGGAGACTTTACTTCTAGTTGTGTATGGTTGTTCTAATTTTTAGCTCTGTTGCTTTTTTTTTTTTTTTTTTAATGTGTATGTTTGCTATTAGTTAAGGACAAAATTATTTTATTTAAAATTTTTAAAATTATTTTTAAGCTATTATTAGTAATTTTTGTTGTGGGGCTATTTTTTTTTTTTTGGCTTGTATATTTTATTTTAAATTTTAGATTTATAAATTTTTTTATGCCTTTTAAAATGAGGAAAATACTAGAGTTACAAATGAGCTCAGCAAACCAATAAGAATTTACTACCTCAGGAGTTTGTAAAAATATTGTAGAAAAGTTTACGACTATAGTATTACTCTTAAAATAATCAATGATACAGGGAGGTAAAGCGTAATTTTATAGAATAAAATTGCTAAAATTTATACCTATATGTATACTAATATTTTTTTACAAAAAAAATTAGGGGGGCAATTGGCCCCCATGGTCAAAGTCTCCCCCGTCCATGGTGGTATTTTTGTCTTAAAAAACATGATAGTAATTTATAAAATATAATTTAAACGATTCACATGACTCAATAAAAATGTCATAAAATTATCAATGTATATAATTTAAACGATTCACGTGACTTAGTAACTATGTTATAAAATCATCCGTGTGTATAATTTAAACTATTCACATGACTTAGTAAAAATGTCATATAATTAAAAATACCCAAAAATGTTATGCAATTAAAAGTACACACAAATAGTCTTTTTAAGAGCCTATTGTAGTTAAAAGTATAGTTGTCAAAATCGCGATCTGAGTCGTAGGATCGTACGATTTTACGATCCCACCTCACCAAAACGTTTAGGATCGCACTACGATAGTAAAAATGGTAGGATCGTGTAGGATTATATAGGATCGTATAGGATCCTACCAAAAACATAAATTTTTGGTTTTTTTTTTTTTTTTATGGGATAAATTTTTTGTTTTAATGAAGCTTTAAGGGTTTTTATTTTTTCGTGTTGTGAATGTATGACTTTTTATTTTATTTTTATAAAATTATGTTAACCTAAGCTGTTAGGTTCTAAGGATTTAGGATCTAAATGTATTAGAATTTCAATGTGTAATGTTAGCAAACCATGATAAAAACGTTTAGTCTAGAATTAGGCTGCTCAAAGCATGTTTATGTGTAAAGTTGGAATCGAGTGTACTGCAAGATTTATTATGTAAATCTACCAAGCTTGATTGATTGAAACTCGTGCAGATTGTTTTTTCTGCAGAATTTCCAACTCAGCCCAAGCCCGTATGACGTGTAGGGTTTTATGTTTTGTCTTAAGTATAAAAGGAAAAACCCTAGCCACGTTTTGTTGTTATTATTTATGTTGTGTGTATGAATTTCTTGTGAGATTTAGAGGTGTTTGTCTTCATACATACTTAGGGTTTCCAATCTCAAAATTGATGTCGAGAGCTTAATGATCGCTTCAGTTATTGCATAAAGAGCTTAAAGAAAACACAAGTGGGAGTACTTGTGGTTGCTGCAAATCCAAGAAAGAAGTAATCCATGGACTTGGAGCTGTCATGTGGTCGTGGTAATAAGTTTTCTACTCGAAGTAGCAATAGGATGTTAGTGGTCTAAGTCGCTATTGTGTAAACTTCAATTCTTTCATAGTGGATCTGTTTTACCTTGAGGATAGTTAGGTTAAATCCTCTTCAAGTTTTTTACCAGTTTGGTTTTCCTAGGTTATCGTATTATTATGTTATTTATTTTCCGCACTGTTTCAATGATATGATTTATTTGTGTTAACCTATATCTGAATAATTTACCTAAGTTAATCATTTGGCTAAATAACTAGGTTAATCTGTTTGTGTTTAAAGGGTCTAAAAACGTACATAAGCAAATGTTTTTTAGTTTCTAGTTTACTTGTAATCAAAATGAATGAATACTTCATCATTTCTAAATGAAGAATTTGATGTTAACTTTGCTACCTTTTAACTATAATGTTGTTAAATTTGTTTGATCAATATACTAATTTGTGTTCTAATATTCCTAAAATATTTTTTTATATATAATTTTATAAGTTATGCTTGTATTTGTATATTTATTTATTTATTTTTTTGAGCAAGCTCTTTAATTGTTGCTGAGTGCTATAACTTGAATAGTTGAGTGTGAAATTGTATATTGATATCTTTTGCAACTCTAGTATACAAATA
The DNA here is from genome assembly GCA_023736055.1 of Quercus glauca. Taxonomy (NCBI): domain Eukaryota; kingdom Viridiplantae; phylum Streptophyta; class Magnoliopsida; order Fagales; family Fagaceae; genus Quercus; species Quercus glauca. The sequence continues at coordinate 93,410,056 of CM043316.1, read as the reverse complement.
TATAATATCTACATAGTTGATGAAATGAATGATGATTAGGAATTTAGGACGGTAGTTATAAAAACCTTAGAATGAGAATAATTAAATGTCCACTTCACCTTAATATTTATTTTGCTTTTGAATTTCATATTGTAGTTAGCTAGTTTCTATTTGCTAACTTATGTTGAATTTCAAACTTGAAACTTAGAATGGAAAATATTTTCCATATGTTTTGATAAATATTTTGGTATTTGGTTGTTAATTAAACATTTATTGGACTTTTTAAATACATTTGAGTCAAAACTTAAATATATTTGTTTCATTAGTATTTACTTAGCAATGTAGGACATGCAAATTACATCATATGATGCAAATCTTAGTTATTTTTATGAATGAATTTATAATTTACATGATTATTCAATATACAAAGCCATTATCAATGTGTTTTTTGCTTTAAATATGAAAATATATAAGACCTTACAATTTACAATCTAATCCTACGATCTCTCACCTACCTTCAACGATTCTACATAAAATCCCGATTTTGACAACCTTAGTTGGAAGAAATTTTCTTTAAATCGAGAGCCTACTATAGTTGGAAGAGTTTTTCTCTTAAACTGATTTAAATGTAACTTAAAACTTTTTTTAGGTTACAAGTTTGTAATTTCTGAACCACTCCCCACCGAATTAAAATCGTTTCTACTTCAAATGAGATTAAATATTAGTACCAAAAAAGGTGTGAAATGGACTTCTTTAAATAAGATAGATAGGATCATGTTACTCTCCACTCACATAAATAATAGATCTTAGAAAGGAGCATTGAAGATTTTGCAGCTGCACAGACTCACACAAGCAGTAGAATAGTGGTATAGTACTAGAACAATAAATTCAATAGGACTGAAGCACTTACTACGACTTGCATTTCATTTTGTGCTAACCATTGCCAACATTCAAGTAATAACTACACAAGTTCCTGTACAAACCTTCTCCCATACACATCTCCGAGAATTTAATTGAACTAAATTAAACTACATAAAACCCAAAACAAAAATATCTTAACTCTCTACTACGATTCTAATATATAAAACCAACAATAACTCACTAAGCAAGATTGTTCAGTACTTCAAATTATATGTACTGACCTGTCTCAAAAATACCCTGAAATAAAAATCCGATGCCCTATTCGTGTTCTATCTTCTATTCCACCAATCACATTCTATTATCTGTATGAATTTTGATATGTAATAAATTATGATTGATGAAACATAAATGGGACAAAGGTATTTGTATTCGGGTAACGGAGCTGTAAAAGACACAGCTAACTCATTGGATTTTTATCCTTGGGTGCACCATCCCATGTATCATTAGGAGAATTATGGTCCCCTCCTCCATATGATGCTACATCAAAGCCACCACCAGCAAAGGAATTGAGCAGAGCTGAAAGACCCCCAGTAGGGTTCCCACTATTACCACCACCATTACCACCACCTATGCCTAGCCCGAGAAGATCGCGCGTCATAGGCTGAGACCCGAATGGCGAAGATTGACCCATCATCATATCCGAGGGGAGTCCAAGCCCAAGCCCATCTGTGCTCTCTGTCTTGATCACATGCCCGTTCCACTGTGTAGCATTGCCAGTGCCATCTTGAACTGAGGAAGACGATGTTGACAAGCCAAACCCGCGAAGCAACGAGGCATTTGATGAAGCTGCACCCATCTGAGCTGCTTTCTGAAGCAATGCTGTTGCTGACATGGCTGGGAGTGGGGATACAGAGATGAAATGGCGGTGGTCTTGATTTTGTGGTGGGAAAAGAGAGGAAGTGCCATTGTTGGAGAGAAAAAGAGAGGTTGATGAGAGAGAAAGAGAGGTGGGTTCTAATGTGGAAAGTTGTGGATGAGTAGTAGTATTAGTAGCAGTGGGACTATCAGAGCTGGACAAAGCGCTCATTACATTAGAGAATGAGGTTGTAGCTGTTGATGGAGCAAAAATGCTTGCAAATACACTAGTGTTTGAACTTGATGAGCTTAATGTTGTAGCTGCTGTGGTGGTTAAGCATGCTGTTGTTGCTGCTGATACTGATAATCCAATTGGATTTTCAGGCAATTCTGTGATCGAGAAAAAAGAGAACAATGAAAAAAGGAAAAATGATGATCACATGCCATATAGTGGAACTAGAAAAGCCAAACAGAAAGAGGGCTTTCTTTTTTCTTTTTCTTTTTAATATAACTTTTTTAATACTGTAAGTCCTAACTGGAAACAAAGTTAAACCAGCTTGAAAGCTCTAATAAGTAAATAACAATTATGGCGTCCTTTCTTTCAATCCTCTCTTTCTGCTTTTCGATCATTGAGCTCCCTCACCAACCGTGCGCCACAACCACAAGACAACCAAACCCGTATATGATCACGTTTAACAGTCTGAAAGGTCTAATAAGAAATGAAAGGAGTAAACAATTATGCCTTTTTTTTTCTCTCTCATTTTCGATCTTTGAGCTCTTATTTACCCCGTGACTTTAAACTTTATAGCCCCTGCACAATTCTCTCTCTCTCCAAAAAAAGAAATTAACTACTACCATTCACATTACCCTAGCAAATATCCAAGCTTCTCCACAGCCTAGTAGACAAGAACGACATCAATAATAAGAAGACAAAAAACACATGTACAATTTCAAACAAGACTCTTTCAACAAAATTAAAATATGGGTTTGATTTAAAAAATGAAAATCTACAAAGCTTTGACCTAAGAAATTAATGATCATGAAGACGATATTGCATAGACCAAATAATATTTATTACTACTATTACCTGAACTCTGAATAGACAAATCTGGTGACACCACAGTCGTAGACGGAGTAAGAGGTGGTTGTGGCGGCGAAGCCACACCCACACTCACAGCCACAGCCACATTAGCATTAGCACTGACATTTCCTTCTGAGCCAGAAATCACTAGGGTTCGTGCTCTTGCACTCTCTTCCGCCAACGCATCACAAAAAGCTCTATGAGTTATAAAGCTATCCCTCCTTCAAAAACAAACAAAAAACAACAACAAAGTCAGTAAAATAAACTCGCGCGGTTTCCGAGAGAATAAAAAAAACAAACAAACAAACAAACAAAGAAAAAAAGGAAATAAGTATTTTTTTTTTCTTTCTCGAGAACCAAACAAAAAATAAACTGAGGGGGAACCTAGCAAACATAGTCCCGCAGTCACATTTATACTCTCTGGTTCCACAAGTCTTCATGTGCGCTTTCCAATCGCTCTGTACTGCATACTTCTTCGAACACCGTTCACACTTCCATTTCTTCTCGCCGTGTTTTCTACAAAAGTGTTTCTTTATCCCTGTAAGGTCACCAAGCGCTCTCGATGGGTTGTGGTGCACACAAGAAGGTTCTGGACAAACATAAACTCGCTTGCGAATCTCTTTGCTCGTTCTCTGACGAAGCTTCCATGGCAAGTTATGTCCTCGTCGGTGAAGTTGGAGGTTTTGGTCTCTCTGAAACCCTTTGTTACAGATCTCACATACAAATCGGTTTGTTGCCATTAGAGTCTTTGGTGATAAAGCTATAACCTCAGCATCTGGATCTGCAAAAGAAGTACGAAATAATGAAAATTTATTTCCAAAGTTTTGAAAATTCATTGGAAAGTGTTTCCAAGTTTCGGTTTTGATATCTCACCTGGCATTCCTGGAAGGTTTCGCTTTTTCTTCAGTGGTGGAATAGGCGGGTTTTGAGTTTGACACCCAGATGATGAAATTCCATCTTCTCCAGAAGCTGTAGAAACTGCCATTGGCGAGGAATTCTCTAGCTCCACCATTCTTCAAGGCCGAATAAAGCTCAAAAGCTAGCTTTTATTCTTTTTCTTCTACTCCTTCTCTTTGTTGGGTCTTCAATTTCTGAGCTCAAAGAGATAATTCACGTCTTGGATTTAAGTTTTCAACTTTTGGGTGAGAAATAATGAAGAAACTTTTCTTGGGTTTTCAATTTTCTGAGCTCAAACTGTTTCCTTTTGATTGCGAACAACCTCTGAATAAATTAGTGCTAAATTCAGAGACACGTCACAATTTCTAGGAATATTTAATGAAGGAACTCTTTAAGACACGAAGATTCTGATAGTTCCTCAGAAAATTTGTGACAAGGAAAAATGAAAACACAAAGCGTACAAAAATTTTCAAGGTGGCAAAATTATGGGACGCGTCTGATAATCTTTCATGTTCAACTAATGGAGAGAAATGCAAAAACCGATTCACCGATTCAGCTCGGTCGGCAAGTCATGGCCTTAGTGAGTCCCATAAGGCGGCCTAGTTTAGAACTTCAGAGAGAGAGAGAGAGAGAGATTTAAATGAAGTGAGTGAAGTTAATAAAATAAAATAAAAAATGGTTTAAGCGGCGCTAGTTAACCGTGGTTAAGTTTTTGAACCTGTACTTTTTAACTAGAGTTTGATAAAACCCTGGAAACCCAAGTCTCTCATATCTTGGCTTGTAGTCCAATCGACCGTACACGTGTCACAATAAGCGGGTTGATGAATGTTGTCGGGAGAACTCAGAGCTAGGCGGTGCTTGTCGTTTTGTGAAAAGGTCTTATTTTTATTTTTATTGCTTTCGATAAACAAAGAAAATTGGTTTTTGTTTTCCTTACGTAAAAGAAAAAATAGTGTTTGATCCTAAGATAAAAAGACAAATATACCCCTACTAGGCCATCATTTCTCAACCTACTGAAACTGGACACTTTGGGCTTTTCCACTTAGCTGAAACATTATAAATATGTTAATCGGTTTTTATAAGATTTTCTTTTTGTTTGGAGTCCTTAAGTTTTGGTGAACATGTGAGATGTTTTTGAAACACTATTTATATTCCACGAGGTGATAAGGACGAGTGTCAAAACAATGCAGACAACGTCTACGGCTTTTTTTTCTCTAAATTTTTGTCCAAATGCGAGTGGTTTTCTCACAAAACCTTGTGCACCTTTCAAGCTCTTTTTTTCTTCGTAACCCGTACCCCATTGTCAAAAAATAACAATTATAATGTGTTTTAGCTAGGACTAAGAGTAGATTTATAAACTTTTGATACGTGAGATTGTTCTCTCAAAAAAGAATCCGTGAAATTGGTTCGCAGGACACCTACTACCAATCTATATACTATGTCTAGGATACGATGGATCTGAATTTCAGATATGATTGTACCCACATCTCATCCCTCTCCTTTATGCCCTTCAAAGTTGTTTATTTTGTAAATAACTAAACATGATAGTTTTTATTGTTTTGGGTAAATTTCATTAATTTATTCTAAATTTTTTGTTAATACTAAACAGGTTTAAGACATTTTAAAACTAATCAATTTGGTCCTAAAGAGAGAAGAGAAAAATGACTAACAAACCCAACCGTATTTACTATTTAGAAACTAAATTAAATTTAAAGACTAAATTGATCAGTTTTAAAATGTCTTAAACCCGATTAATATTAACTAAATCTCAAGTAAGTTAACGAAATTTTTCCTTATTTTTTATATGGGCAGAATTTCAATTTCAATTCTTTTTTACAACGATAAATAATTTTACTAGTAGTGATACCTACTACGTCATTCAAGTATTCGTTGCTAATAATTAGGTGGTACAATAATTTCTACGTTCAGACAAGATTTCTAAAGATAAGCAATAAGCACTCATTTCTATTTTTGAATAAAATAAGGCAAGGTTTGGTGATGGCAAACTTGTTAATAAAATCGTTCTTTGCAGCTATAATTGAACTCTTCTTGGTCTATGTTGACACTATTTACACTGTGCAATAAGTACTAGGTGATGCCAAATGTCATTGAAGTCCTCATGAGTTGCTTACGTACACGTGCTTGAGGGCTTTAATTTCGTGTCTGACAAAGCTATTGTGGTCTTGTGGATGATGGTGCTGTATTTTTTGTTTTTTTTAAGTTTTTTTTTTTTTTTTTTCTCTCAACGCATTAGGTATGTATAGAAAAGGTTTGGAGTATATAATAATCAAAAAATTTCTTTTTCTAATGCATGTTGGCTTAGAAGGCTGATGCATTTTTAAGATGCTGATTTGGATGTATGATCCATATAATAAGTCTCTTACTTAAAAAGGTAAAGAAAATTTTGTCTTTTTGTATATGCTCCCATATCCGGATATGGACACAGCTACTCAAAGGCCACCTGCGTTTTCAATTTTCAAAGGCTTGTATGATGACAAAATTTCAGGGGTATTTTCGGCTTTTGGATTTTTTTTTTTTTTTTTGGTGATAATCAAATTCAAGCCCCACTACTAGTAGACTCCACCACCCTATAGTTAACCTCTCAGTCAAGTCCACGAGACCATCAACTTGTTGGTCACGCTGCTGACATGGAGGCCTCAACACTCAGGGGGTAATTTTTACATGCTCAGGAGTAATGTTCCCTCTTCTTACTTGAACTCGGGTAATTTTTACATGCTTAGGAGTAATATTTGTTTCTCTTATATGAAGGATAGATCTCATGGTGGGATCACACGTAAAACTCACCCCTTATGTGAGATGAGAGAGTATTACTCTCAGAACACCTAAGTTTTTTCTAGGCCTCAGATACATTTTGACCTCATTGCTTACGTTATTTGGAAAATTATTAGGAGATGCTCACTCTTATCTCACTATAAATGTGAGAGAAGTGATCACCACATCATCGTACTCGCGAGTATTTTATGCCTTATGCATTTGTGTCCATAAGTTACAAATTATTAGAATTAATTGACAACCAATAAAGTCTTCTGTCGGCCAGATTCTATGTACACTATAAAGTATAAATTAATTAGTGTCTTAATCAAATGATGAATAACAATTATGATGAAATAGACATCATAAATTAAACTTCTATCATATCTATCAAATAAAATAAATTATTTCACAAGAAGCCAACCTCTTTGACTTTCTCTCTCTCTCCTGCTGGGGGAGAGAGAAAGTTTTTCTCTCTCCCTCAGTAGGAGTTTTGTTCTCTCTTGTCTGGTACAAGCCCTCTCTCCCTATTCGGGTAGTTTTCTAAATCTCCGCAGCCTTCAAAGTCCCCTCAGCAACATGGATCTTGCTAACACTGGAGGATTTCTGCTTTTTCTTCTCACCACGCTTGAGGAAGTTGAAAGCTCCGCTTCAGCCATGAGATCGGACATCCCAGTGGAGTGCGTCCGAGCTTTCAAATCCACTTCGCGATCGGCCTGGAAGATGGGTTTGGATCTAAGGTATGTAGATAGAGGAATAATGATCTTCCAGTTCTATTTCAGATCTAGTCTTCGATTGGAGTGACTTCTTCCCTTTTGCTTCATCTGTGGTGTTTTGGGTTTTGGTGGGTTTCTTCGGTCTGGGTCTCATGATTTAGCCAATTGGAGGAAGGGGGTTTTTGTAAAACTTTGTGCTGCTTGCCGAGGCAGGTTGGAGAAAGAACGAAGAGAGAAAGATTCCGGTCTTTAGAGTCCGGCGGCTGTTTCTCTGGTGAGCCTGGGTACGGAGAAAGCCAGCAGTTCAACTGTGATGGCAATGTTTTGCTCCTTAAGCCCAGTACCATCCTCTGTTGAGCACGCATGTGTTTTCCAATGGTCCTCTGAGACTAAAAATCGGTTTTGGACTTTCAATTGTTTTCCTCTTTGGCCCAAGGAATTCCCTGTCCGAATACCACTAGTTATTTCTCTCCTCTTAATGTGCCCACCACTAGAGCCCAAGAAAAGAGACTTCAAAAATGTTAATATGCAAACTCAGAAATTTGGCTGGGCTCTCGGGTCCATTGAGGAGAGTGGTGGGTAATTGTCTGTGATTTTCTCTAGTGTTTATATGCTATCTCTATTGTAACTCTTTGTCAAGTTGAATGAATATTTCATGCTTCTTATCAAAAAATAAAAAATAAATAAATAAATAAACTATTTCACAACACATTCTTCTACTTCCATAATTTTTGTGCTATAACTTTTAGAGTAATGTTGGAAATACAAACTATTTTACAAACTATTTTACAAACCATTGATGTGATGAGTGATTATTGGTAAATAAAAAAGTAATATTAATAGTGGGTTTAGATGAAAATCAATAAAAAATTGGCCACAACATCAGTTTGTAAAAATATTGTATAATAGTTTGTATTTGTTGCATTACTCTAACTTTTATCTTACTTTTTAACCCAGTCGATTATGAATTAATTAACAACCAATTTTACATAAATTCACCAGTTTTTTTTTCTACCACACAATACAGAGGTAACAGATGTTGTGGTAAAAAATTGCGTCCACGGTCTAGCGTAAAAACAAGCTGCATGTGCATTGCGCAAGTAGGAACGTAGATTCCTTAATGCTTTAGCTAATTACTATTAGTTAAAATACAATTAATATGTCTAGCAAAAAAAAGACAGTTAATTTTAATTCATGAAATCTTTTTTTGGTTTTTTGTTTTGTTTTTTCTTGGAGCCCAAGCCCCAAAGAAAGCCCCTAAAACTCCCCCCAGCATATTTTGTTCTTGAAAATTGGACTACATGGCTGGCCTTGTGCAAAAGTAAATTAGCGTCAAACTGAAAAGTCAAAGATTTCCTGTGTAGTATTTTGATTCTTCTGCAAGTTCCATAGTTTGGAACTTTGACCCTAGCAGGGAATCCTGATATCATGTTATATGTTGTTTGAAACGTTTATACTCTAGAACCTCTCTCATTTAATGGGGTGCGTTTTTGGATTTAGTTTTTTTCTGAAAATTGTTCTCATTTATTTATTTTTTTTTTTTATGGGAAAATTTTTCTCATTTAGTTGCTGAAAGTTGTTAGAAGTACAATTATACCAATGAAAGAAAATAAGTCTTCAAAAACAGTACATAATAAATTATTTAATAAACCAATAGAAAGTTAGAAACAAGTTAATCCAAACCCATACTGATGAAAAGAAGCGAAGGCCAAAAAGGGAAAATCACAGTAGATAGAAAGTGAGAGACAGAGAGAATAATGGGGTGAAGGGCTGTGGTGATTCTTCAAAGTTGGATCATCATGATTGAGCAAAGTGTTGGTTTGCAATAATGGACGAATCAAGAGCCACTTAAATTTGGGAGTGCTTGGGAAATTGACTAAAAACCAAACAAAACATATTTATATATATTGTGAATACGAAAGGGAATTTCAAGGCTTACCCAGTGAGTATAATACAAAATTATTGGAAGAACTTTTTATGTCCTATAAAGTCCTTAAGAATACCACTTCATTTGGATATGCTAAAGGGATTCCTGGTGGGTTCTGTCACTAATAAATTGCAGATGTGGAACCATGGATTGGATAAAAATCTTTGCTTTCTTCACTTGTTTTTTTTTTCAGACAATAGAAAGACCAATTCTTCCCAATAATTGAGACAAAAGCTTAAGAGGAATAAAGCAGTACGCAATATTTCTAGACCAATATTTGGTAGGACTCACCACTCACCACTCACAAACGTGTTGAAAGTTTAAAACACATGATTTTGGTTGCTAGTAGTTAGAAAATCTATTGGCTCAAAGTAGATTAAAAAAAAAAAAATTTGGCTAGCCATCCCACACTCCCACTTGTTAAAACTTAAAGCAATGTATTTTGACTAGCTCTAAGCTTAAAGAAAACTGAGCAATGGGCATCTATGGTGATATTTGATATTTCACACTCATTTTTCTCAATATTGAGACGTAAAATTTGAAAAAGATATACAGCTGGTAGCAAGAGTTGCACAATGTCAAAAAGGGAAAATAAATAAGATACAAACCCATTAGTAATCATCACAAATTTGATTATCTTCTAGTTGCTTTTACAACCTTTTGCCTTTTCTGATTCCAAAATGCTGCAAAAGGTCCACCTTGAATCTTGATAGTTACATGCCCACTTCCTACCTCCTTTGCCTTTACAAAAGGGTGCCTGGCTATAAGAACCTTGCAATGATATATATAATCTAGATGCCGAGTAAATGCATGGGTCAATGAATACTTATTCATTCATAAGGGGAAAGAAGAAAAAAGAGGTTGGGGATGAAGGGTCAGAGAGAGAGAAGCGAGCTTTTGATTTCTTTACACTTCTATTTGACAGCACTACTAGTACAAGAATCTCATTTGTCTTCTTAGTTTTTTCTTTTTGGATTTTCATTAGAAATAATACAAATTTAACCCAGATTTCCATCTTTGAAAAGAATGGCAAAATACTACTACGTTGTACATTATTATTAGTTTTGTTAGGATTGAAAGTTTCCTCGCTGTTTGCCAAAGAGAGAATACCCCAAGAATGGCCTTATGAGTTAACACAGGAAAAGTTTATGAAAGTTAGTCATACTTGTCATATGCAAAATAACGGGTTCTGCACCAATTGATGAGCTTTAAGCTCAAATGAAGTTAAAATTCTTTCCAAATTACTTTCTAGGCTCTTTTGTTTTTTTCCCAATGTAAATCACTTTCTAAGTTTTTTTCTTTTTTTGGAGAGAAACTTTCTAACGCTTATTTCTAAATGAGTTTGCCATATTTCAGAATTGTCATACATTTCAAGACGATATGATCCCATATAGTCTACACAAGATCGTCGATTCGTGAGTTTTCTCAACGTTTTAGGACCTCTATTGACTTTTGAGTATAATTTTTCGGGATAAACACTAACTTTGATGCTTAAAAGTTTGACTAATTTTTCAATTAAATCCTAAAATTTAAACGTAACAATCACATCCTTCAAATTCTTAAAATTATTCAATTCAATTATTAAAGTTCTTCTCATTTTCAAATTTAGTCCTTTAAGTTTCAAAAGTAGGTTAAAAGATTACCATATATATTTTTTCATTTTAAGAACTTGAATTTCCTCAATATTTTCTCATCAACCAAACCTGAAATACAGAACTTTTCCAGCAAATTCAATTCAAATTCAGAAAGTGTCTTTTTTTCTTTAAAAAAAAACCTATATTTCAAGTCAATAACACATTTCCATGTGATAATAGTAGTGAATAACTGAATATATAGAATAATGGTTATGTTTTTACTCCACTTGAATGACAAGTATGTACCCTTTCTTTTATGGCTAGTATTATGTAATTTTAAGGTTACAATAATGTTCAAATTAGCGTGCCAACCAAATTAGATAATTTTACAAACTATGTATTTAATTGCTATTTTTTAAACCCTAAGGACCAAATTGAGAAATAAGGCAAACTTTAAGCGCAAAAAATGGTGTCTCTGCCCTCTAAAATAATGCTCTGAGCAGACAACACTTTTCACAAGTTCATTTATAAATACTTTTTTAACCAAATATTTTTCATAAATATTAACATGACCTATTGTGGTTGAAGTAACATCACTTTCAACTAAATTCACCAATAACATCATCTTTACCCCTTTCGTTTCCCAAAGACCACCTTCACACAAGGCCAAGGAGCTCTTGCCTAATGCTGTTAATACAATCGATCGCGTTCTCTTCTTTACAAATTTACTCTCACTATTGCCTAATGGTTTTTTTGAGAATTAGGACTCTCAAGGTCTCACCATTGATTTTCATAACCTAAGCTAACTTAGGCCTTCCTCGCTTTATATGGAAGGCTAACACAAATTTATCCTACGGTTCAGCATCTAAAACTGGAAAAGGACAAAACCAAAAATTCTGAACGATTCAGGTAACATCCAAAAGAGAATAATTCACCACAATATAATAGATCAGGGTCTAAAACTTTCAATAAAAAATATCAAGATTCAAGTGGTCCAGCAAATAAAAGGCAAATCCAGACCAGGCCAAAAAAGAGAGCCTAATCAATAACAAACAAGATTAAACCAGGGGCTGAAATTCCTGTACAATAAAAAGGCAATTTAAACTAGCACCTATTGACCTATGCCAGTAAACAGTATTGAACAACCAGGGACATAACACAAGACCTAAGAAGTCAGCTCGTGGAATCAACGACACTGTATCATGCCAGACAACTAAGTGCTGAAATGAACCTCGGAATAATCCATCATTGTCTCATACAAAATTACACTTGCCTATGTGCAACTAAACCCCTATGTGCAAGTGCTAGTATGTGGGTTCACATTGTCACTGTCGCACAAAGGTTCCCGAGCTTGTCGTTACTAATTTATCTAGGAAAGGGAAACTATGAATGTAGAAAACTACTAAAAAAAATCAGACAGTGAGCTCAGTCAGAAACTGATATCTATATCTGTCCATGTTGAAGCTCTAACTGCATATCTTCTAGTGTGTGATTCATGTGTCTTTTCCAAAAGAGAATCTTTCATTTCTGCCATATGTTGTGAAGCGTGCGTAAAGCTTTCTTTCATGACCGACATGTGTTGAAGATCTCACCCCGCATTACATCAACAGGCATGTGCTCAAGTGTGTAACGCTCGGGACCAAGGTATACCCCTGTCTTCTCCAAAAGAGCAAGACCTTCATCCCTACCATATCTTGAAGCATACAACTTCAGGTACTCGATGTCCTAATAAAGCACCCAAACAAATATTAAACAAACATGCATGCTAACTTTTGCAAACTAAAGATTAGAATAGTACTCAACACCACCCACAGCCAAAAAATTTGTTAAGACTCAAACTTAGAAACCAAAGGAAAATATTTGTGAAATGTTATGTATAATCAATTATTCAATGGTATAAGCAAGAAGGGATAAATTAATGAAATAGCATGAAGATAATGAAGAATATTCGAATGAAATATTAAAGTCATTAAAAGTAGGAGCAACCACTGTGATTATGACAATTATCATAGATTATTATGGGATCTTAAATATTGCTAGACATTTTCAAAGGGTTCAAAATTGTTAGATATATTATATTACTTCCACCTCAGATTCTTCTAAACAATTGGAAGTTGTCAAATCAAACCAATTCTTACAGCACAACCCCACCCCCCCCCCCCCCCCCCCCCAATAACAAAGAGAGAGAACTCCTCTCTCCCAAAATAAGGGGGAAAAAAGAAGCATTTATTGACATTCAAAAGTTTTGAGGGTGACAGCAATAATCAATTCAAAGTTTGGCCAGTTAGCAGTGGCTCAAGTGACACTTCCTGGGTGGAGGGTGAGGTCACAGGTCAAAACTCATTGGCGTGCATCAGTGCATGTGTAACTTACCAATAAAAAAATGAAAAATGAAAAAGTTTGTCTTACCTGCAAACCACTGAGAATGCGCTCTAGTCTAACTGAAGCAACTGGTTCATGCGAAGAGGAGAACACTTCACCAGGGTAGAACAAAACTCCATCTCCAGGAGGAAGGCCACGCCTAAATCTAATCTGCTCAGATGCATACATAATATTTCAGCACACACAGAAATGGTATTTTTAAATGATAAACGACCATGAGGCCTGGCACATACCTCAGCGCTGGGAACTGATGCTTTCTCATAGCAGTTGGCACCCCAATATAAGAACCCCGTGCCGCCTTCTTTCCATACCCGCCAAAAAACAGCACGGTGTTGTGTGCCTCGCATCCCAAGGTGCCAATTGGGATGGGGATCAGATGGTCCCATGCAAACATATGTCCACCACTCCTATGTAAGATAAAGTTACCTCCTTTCAGCAAGTAATAGACCTGATGCCCTATAATAGGTATTATGCAATCCAAACATACATCTTTTACTTGAACATCTAAGGGTTATCATGCATTTGGTGACAACAGCAATCAGGGGAAAATTCACTTCAAAAACATACACTTTCTTCTTCTTCTTCTTCTTCTTCTTATTATTATTTATTTATTTTTAGTTATAAACATATTTGACTGAAAATGGCAACAATATATATCTAATGCAGCCTTCACTGATTTCGTAAAAAAAAATATATGAATTAAACTTTAGAATGTTAAGTAGATTACAGCATATTCAGCTAATAGAAATAGAATACATCAGCATACAAGATAAAACATTTTCACACCTAATAAATAAATGAGAAAGCCACAAGCTTCAGATGCCAATATTGGAGAGCTCATAGTTAAATTTCACACTCTTAAGGCATTATCCAAAGAAAGCTAGAAACTTGCTAAATCATTTTGATTACAAAAATGTAAACACCATTCAATATTCAAGAAGAGCTAGCTTTCAATGAGTAAGCACACAAAGCACATTGTTCATTACAACACTGCAAAGTAGAAGCAACGCCCTTAAGATAACAATCTACAACCCCAGTGTGCAAAAGGAGCCCGAAGTTGCCATCACTGACATTACATATATAATAGCCTAGCTGCATGGCAATATTTATGGTCAAATTTGTCCAAAAATGCATTAGCAGTCATCAACCAAAAAATACATAAATAGATGCAGATAACATGTACAAGATCAGTGATACATCTACTGGATCATGCCTATGGAAATATCCTGCTGGCATGGTATTGTAGGAGTAAAACAAAAAAAGTTGTCGGTGCTTCACTTTAACATGACAGGCTGAGAGGTAAACTCTATGTCAAATGTGACATAAAGCCAAAGCAACTTACCTCACACATGCCATGCTTTCTAAGTAAGAGAGGATACTGTAACTATAATAAGGTTTGAGCTTGAGCCCATTACTCTCTGCTTAGAAAACTATCAAATCGTAACCCATACCACTTTTCTTTTGCCAGTGAAACTTTCATTCTTGCTTTTAGGTTCAGATTTAACTTGCACATATTTATAGCTACGAACATTGTTTTAAGGGGGAAAAAAAAAAAGGTTACAGTCAGCATGCTACATCACAATTCCTCGATGTTATCAAGATGCGGATCCAACAACCTATGAGCAATTGTTTTACATAAGCAATAATTTATGGCAATGAATTTGCTTTGATAATTCTTGGGCACTTTTTTAACCAAGTATGAGAAAGTATGGACTACAACCAACCAAGGATCTCAAGCATGACAGTCAAGAACGTAAGTAGAACCTTTATTGTAGGCCTTCTTAGGAGGAGTAAGTGGTTCTGAACATCCCACAAATAACACCACATCTAAACAAATGTGATGAAATTTCAATAATTGGTGAAAAAGTTTATATTCAGGTCCTATCTTCTTGTTTTCAAGCCAAACTCACAACAGTAAAGGCTATAACAATTGTGTTCTAATATTCAAATGTGCTCTTAGTTTCATCCCTTTCAGTTTCTGCCTGACATCATGATGTAATATATGATATATTCATGTTTCCTTACTTACCAAATTAAAAAAATCTTCCAGCTGCCACCTAAAAATCCATATCTTCAGGTAGATTTATTATAATTTTATGGAAATTAGCCATGTCTCAGAGCACATGATTTAAGTAGTCGGGGTTACGATATTCTCCCTACCTCGGATTAGGGGTGGCAAAATTGGACACGACCCATGAACCCGACACGACACGACACGAAATTAACAGATTATGGATTGAGGCTTAATGGCATATCATATTCAGGTTGACATGACTGTCTCGTTTAATAAACAGATTGAGTTAGTGTTCAACCCATAGAACCCGTCTCACCCGTTTAATTAAATGACATTTTAGCAATATACCTTTCAAACCCTAGGTATATAAATTTATTAGCTATTGTGGTTTATTTTCTTTTCAATAAGTAATTGTTGTGGTTTATTTTCTTAAACATATTATGATTGATTATTTCTGATATTGAGATATGCTTTAATTTTGAATAATTATTTGTGATGCAGTTACTCGTTAGTTCTAAATTTTATATTAAAAATATTTATTTGTTTGTTTTTTCATAAATTTTTTGTTTTCATTTTGATAAAATTTGATGAATAGGTTGACACAACTGATCTATTTAATAAATGGGTCGTGTTAGGGTTGAGGAATCTTAACCCGTTTGATAAACATATCAGGTTAGTGTTGATCCATATAGTCAGATACTCATGAGTTGACATGACACGAACTCGACACGCAAACACAAATTGCCACCCCTACCTCGGATGGCTTGTACAGACCACCTCTTACAGTCTTATCTGAGGTAACTGAGCTACAACTGGCTGGTAAAACCACACAATTTCAACCATCACCTAAACTCAATTGGTACATCTTCACATTGACTGCAGGTTGTTAGTTGTTAATTTAAACATGGAATTTAAGCTCCAAAGGCTTTACCCTGGGTCAGTAATTCAACTCTACATAGCTTTTACTAACTGAGCGGTCGGCATCTCCAGTAACCGGCTCATTCCTCTTATACCCACTATCAAGAGACACATCCAAGCCTGAACAGACTGCAGCAACCAGTTACCAAGGCAATTAGGAACTACGTAGGCTTAGATATGCTTGCAAACTAAAACCCAGACACAGAAACACTTACCCCAAAGGAATATTTATATCTCTCAACAGAAAATTTGGAATAAGATTTCAGGACCAGAGAAATCTGGTTGTCATGTCTGACAAACCACCCCCATGGTTACTGGTAGTAAATATAATTATTATAATTTTACTAGAAGAAAAAATAAATAAAACAAAAAAAGGGAAATTAACCATATAATCTAAGTGCTGGTTAGATCCTAACATGTCAAATCAACAGTGTCAATGTGCATTAATCAGTCCTGTAAATGCAACTAAATTTTTGGAAAAACTATAAATAGGAAAAGCTGCAAAGATGAAATGAGAAAACATATCTTTCTGGAATCTTTTATCATGAATGAAAAATAAATAAATAACCACATTATATGTAACATATTAAATTCAAGAAAAGTAAATTTCAGAGCCAAGGGAACAGATCTAGTTGAACATTACTTCACCACTCTCTGGTTGTAGTTCACCAATAATATCCTTGACCAAATCCTCTCGATTGCCAAGCACCCACTCACTGAAATAAATAAAGTTTAAATCTTTTCAGGTGACAAAGAACCTTTGACTAATTATCAGCTGTATTGTATGATTTCAGTGATATGCACTCATAAACTTATCAAAAAGAGTTGAGGGAGAACCCTCTTAATACTACATGTAAGATATGAGTCATCAGAGAAAATGAAGTTCAACATGGCAGTTCCGCGCACTTCATATATCAAGGCCAGTGGGTCTTTACCTTCAAATCTTTAACCAAAAATACCAGACCTAAGATCAAGTTTGATAACATGCATATGATAAGAGTGAAGACTGCTTGAGTTCTGAGGCAAACATAATGGTGATGTTTGAGAAAGATATTTGATAAAAGGTGCTTGTCATGCAGGGTACAGTCAGTTCAAGCACAATGGCATAAAATAAGTCACCAGGATAGCCCAAACCCAATCTCAACCAGATATTCAATAATAATGAGCATGACATATTTTGGACCTCAAATTTAAGGTCATGGCCACTTCCCAGAGACAAAATTGAAGTCATTAGGACTATAACATGAACTCAAGGCATACCATTCACTTAAAAATTTCATGACATAGGAAACACATATAGAGGGTCATGCACATCAAAATATTTTCCTATTCTGACCAACTTTCTGCTTCGTAGTGAGATGAGGAACCCAATCCACTTAGTCGAGGCAAATAACCAATGTTAATAATGTATTTATTTAGATAAAATCATTGTTCCTAAAAACTCAGCTTGATACATGAACTCGAAACCATCATTCATCCAGTATAAACTAGAATCTTTTGCAAGTTACATGTGGATTACAAATTCATCTGCCAGTCCTCTTCTTGCTCAAACAAGCAGGCTTAATAAAGAAATTCAAGTACCAAAAAGTGCATATTCTAAAACTGAGTGAAAAAATCTTGGCATTTAGAAAGCCCAATTGAAAACAATACCTTGTACAATAAATTTGAGTATGAGGCCGCAGGAAGTTTGGAACTTTTACAAAAGCCTCAAAAGCAGTAGGTGCAAGAGGTGCATCACTTGGCCCTACACAAAAGATAAAAAATAAGGTTAGAAATATAAAAAAATGTAAACCAAGGTTCAAATTAACTGAGCACGTGCATGCACACATGCATACACATAAAGTGAAAATCAAACAAGGATACCATACTAGCCCCTATAAAACTCAATGATTATCACCCAAAAGAGAAAATTAAGTCCAAATGTAGGCTGACTGCTGACAGAGGGGAAAGAATTCTGATATATTAACGATATCAAACATGAATAGAGAAAATGAAGATAAATACTTTTCAATGAAAAAGAACCACACACCCATATGCATCATTAGTAAAAAAAAAAAAATCAAAATAAATAAATTTCAGTAATAAAAATCATTCTCAAATAAGTTTCCAGAAAAACTACAAGCTATTATATTGCATTAGGGAGGAACTAAGTCACAGAATAAATCTTTTCACACTAAAACAACTCTGATTCAACATCTACAGAAAAATGCACTTCAGCATGAACAATTTAGACAGCCAAAGTTCATAATTCTGTTTACATGATGTTTCCCCCAAAAATTAAAAAGCTTGGCCTTGTGAATGGAATGACAAAACAAAGAAAGAACTCGAAAGTTCAATTCTAATTGCCACCAAAAGAAAGCTTCTTGATCTTTAACTTCCACTCAGTCTGTTATTCATAAATTCCCATAGATAGGTGCCAAGGTACTTTTCCTTCTTAATGTAAATAGCATGCCTTGAACTATTCTTATTTTCATCTTTCTGGCCCACTTCTATATCTCATAAACCATTCTTCACATAAATTTCTAACACTGGTAACTAGTTATATTCTCAATTCCCCAGCGTAATCATTCAAATGATATTCACCTACAAATATTTTATATAATCCCCCTCCAACTATCCTTAAACCTCATCTTCCTATATTAGAACTCTTAGATCCTCTAAGAGAGAGAATGAGACCAGCGCTTTAACCCAAAGGGATGATATACGGGTGTTTAGGAGGTAACCCTCATTCTGGGAAGCGCAGACACGGAAAAATTGCCAACATATTGGTGTCGGACGTCTATCCAACATGGGCAAGTATCTGACACAGACACAAATGTGTCAAGCACGCACTCAGGAAGAAAAAATCATTTTTTAATTCGGTTGTTCTATTTTTATGTTAAATGTTGTTTATTTGAACTCTTTTCATGGGTGTATAGTTTATTTGAACTCTTTTGTTCGTACTTCAAACAATATTTATTGTATTTAAATTAATTTTAGATACATTTCCAAACATTTCATTATTGTTACATACTTTTTAAATCCAAAATAAGCATAACTTATTTCAAATAATAAATATATATACCTAAAAATAAATATAATTAATTAATAGGTAAAATACTATTTTAGTCCCTAAACTTTACTAAAAATTTGTTTTTCTTCTCTAAACTTTAAGAAATTCATTTTTCGTCCCTAAACTATTAAAAAGTTCATATTTCGTCCCTAAATTATTGAAAATGTTTTATTTATGTCCTTAAACTTTACTAAAAGTTTATTTTTCATCTCTAAACTATTGAAAAAGTTCTTTTTTCATCATTTTTTTGGTCACTATACTACTCAAAAAACTCTTTACAAAGTTTAGAAATGAAAAAAGAATTTTTTAAAGTTAAGGGACGAAAAACAAACTTTTAATAAAGTTTAGGGACCAAAATAGTATTTTACCCTTAATTAATTAATTGCTGTATCCTCAACGTATCATATCCTAGTTTTTCAAGAAATGTCATGTCACCGTACTACATATCGTGTCCGTATCCGTGCTACATTGCCCTTATGTAACCGATATTTTTGCACCTCCTTCCTCAACTGCTGCAATGTTTGCATCATCTTTACCTATCTTTATACCTAATAAAATTAATATTATCATCTGCCATTTATGAAATAGTGTCATAACACCATGAGTCCACACGCACACGAGAAAAAAGAAGAGGGGGAACAAAAGAAAGGAAAAATAAAACAAAATAAGGACTGTGGCGCTCAGCTGGGATATCTTCCTAATGAAAACAGAAGGCCACAAGATCATGAAAATCTCCAGAATCATACAAAAAAAGCTGTGAAGAAAAAACAGAAGAGAGAAACAAACAACTAACATCATAGCGAAAAAAAATGAGTAATTAAAACAGAAGGAAGGGAATTCATACCACAGTAGTAAGTAGTTAAAACACGTGCATCAGGAGTATAAGCATGAATCTCACTAGCCATTTTGCGAATGGAATCATATTGTTCCAAGTTTAGAGGCTGTCAAAAATTAATGCAGGCACATCAGCTCATCAAGCAAATAATAGAGAAAGGCATTGCTTCAGGAACCATCATAATTATTGAGATTAAGCAATAACACAAGTCAAAGCAATACAAAAAGAAAAAAAATGATAGTATTTCATTGTGCATTCTGTCAAAGTGCAAAGAAAGTGTGAAAATAATCTCTACACCACTGTTTTGTGAATCCATTTTTTAATTGAACAGCTGTAGAGTGAAAACAAATAACCTGTTAGAGACGTATCATCTAAGGTGTTAGAATTATGTGGTTAAATAATTAAATTTACCATATCCCAATAGCTTAAACTTAAGCTTTCAAGACAATCAGTAATTTAACATGGCATTAGAGCAGAAGCTTCTGAGATCGATCCCTGTCTCCTCCACTCTACCTCCCATTTAAATTCTCATGTGTTGGGTCTTACCTATTAAAAGGTAGTTTCGGCCCACACATGAGGGGGAGTGTTAGAATTGTGTAGTTAAATGATTAAATTTACCATATCCCAATATCTTAAACTTTTAGAACAATCGGTAATTTAACGTAAGGAATTGTTTATCTTTTGGCCAAAAATAAAAATTAAACCAAGGCATGTGCTCTCATTATCATAACAACCAACAGCACCCTTTTGCTGTCATTTTGCAACAGTGGTCATACCTCATCCCACAAGTAAAAATAAGCCTTCTTCCAGTGATTCTTTGTCCTCAATATCTCGATTTCTTTCTGCAAGTAATCCTTCGCTGCATCACTTCTGTTGCATATCAACAAGTGGGTGGAAACTCATCAGTTTTCATCGAAAATATACTGACAGAGGCGAACATGGACAACTGACTGTATACCCGAAGACAGCTTTACTATATGGTACGGCATATGCCGCTAGTCGCGGGTCTGAAAAATATTCATCTGATTTTGGATGGTCGGCTAGAATAACAAAAACGAAAATTACAAAAGATTCAGCATGTCTATTTTCTAAAACCATTCTGATTACAACAAAGACAGGACAGGTTTTGCATAAGAAATACTGTTAATAATGACTTAAGGGAATTTTTTGCCTTGATTCAGTAAATTACCTGGATATGGGCAGGTGTATGTCAAGACACGCATACTATCACCCCATCTACAAAAATATGGGCTGATTCTAAATTGCAGAAGCCATTTGAAATGTTGGTCCAATGCCTCATACCACTCTTGAGTCCCATGTTCAACACCAAAACGATCCTCAATTACAGTATCAGATATCTAAAATATAGTCAAAGGACACAAGCAAACACTTCAACTAAATCTTTTGTCTTCATGAAGACATGTCCATTAATTTACAAGCTTCTAATGGACTAGTGT
Source organism: Quercus glauca (assembly GCA_023736055.1). Lineage (NCBI taxonomy): Eukaryota > Viridiplantae > Streptophyta > Magnoliopsida > Fagales > Fagaceae > Quercus > Quercus glauca. The sequence continues at coordinate 93,388,736 of CM043316.1, read as the reverse complement.
CTTATTCTGGCTTGAACTCCGCCTTGTATATAACTTGACTGATTGGTTTGCTTAGAGCTCCATTATTAACTGGACTTCTGTGAGACTTGAATACAATGTGTGACAAGAGCAAAGTTTAACTTCCCAAATACTTAATTTAAAACACATAGGATACACCAAACACTGCAGGAAGAGATGGAGTTACAGGCAGAATGAAGTCCCAAACTGTCAAATGTAACTTCACACGTACTGAAAGGTTTGAAATAGCATCTTCATCCATTATATCAACTGGCCCATTATCTGAAAAGAATTCAGAAAAGGATGGAGACAGAAGAACTCTTCTTAAAGATGTACTGGCAGATTTCACTCTTTCTACCTAAAAAACAAATGCTCATATGAACAGCTTATATATTGCCAAGATCAACATAAAAATTACATTATATGCAAAAAAGGATTCAGAAACCCACCACTTCTTCCAGTGGTTTTCCATCAATGGGCTCCACAATGTCAAGACAGCTCCTAAGTTCACTGTAAAGTTGATGCTTCTCAGCTTTGCCCATGTATTGTGATGGAGATCTGCAAAAGTCAGAATAGATAACACAGATAACTTCATGTCCATATTTTGAAAACAAAAATCACCCATGTGGTATACTCTGAAAACATGAAGCTACCGTGTGCTTTATTTTGTGACACTTACTCCCCTGTGGTTTGCTCTATGAGGCATTTCCGCCAAACTAAACGAAATTTGATGGAATGGAAAATGTTAACATGACCTACTGGGAAAGAATTTAAGAAAAATATCATTTCTATACTCACATTTTCGGTTTTCTATCTATCTTTCTTCTTCAATCCTCATTTGTGTTCATGGCTGTTCACAAGGCATAAGCTTTAGAGTAGAATTGTTTTAATTCTTTCCCAATAGGTGATGTTGGCACTTGCCACATCATCAAATTCCATTAAAGTTAGCGGAAATGCCTCATAGAGCAAACCACAGGGGAAGTGGGTGTCACAAAATAAAACACATGGTAATTCTATATTTTAAGGGCACACAACAGGGATGGTCTTTGTAATTTGCCCTATTTTAATAGGATCCTAATCAACCATATGAAACAAATGCAAAAGTTGGCAACATAATAGAAGTAACTAGGTTAAGAAAAATATACTCACTCTGCATCTGTCTTTACAGCAGTAATGATGACCTCCCCCTCATATTGACCTGGGGCTTGCATGCTTGGAACGTCAATGGAAACCCATACTGCAGTGGTCTCTCTGCAGCAGGGGGAAAAGCAAACAAACTCAGTTTGGACATCAATAGCCTTACGGCAGTTGTATTTTTTATATTAAAAATAAAAATAAAAAGCACCATAAAATAATTAGAGTGGTCAGTACCCTGGAAGTAGGTTTAATTGACCGACTGGAAGATCAAGGGGCACAAGAGCATCTGGAACACCTAATATGGGCACAACATGCCGCAACCTTACTGATTGTCCAACAACCAACCTGCCACAGCCAACATCAGCTGATTACGAAGGGGATATAGCTATACCCAGTAGAATGTGTATTAAAGAAACTAACCGGTCACCAGATGTTGAACATAAGTCACTACACTGAACCTGCACAACCCCTGCCACACCTGAACCACCCCAAGAAACTTTTGGACGTAGAGCAACTTGAACACTTTCTCTCTCATTTCTAGCTGCCAGGAGATTTATCTTCAAGATAAACCAAATTTTAGAAGCAAGTCACTACGGTAACAGAAAAAGTGTTTGACTTAAGCTTACCGACAAGACAGGATAAAACTAAAGAAAGAAAAATTCAATTCTATACATGAAAGCAACAAAAAATAATCTAGAATCGCCAACAAGAAAGGGGAGCAAATATGCACAAAATAGTTAAAATTTTCTAGAGTCGCAGGCCCCTTAACACTCTCCAGCATCCCCACCCAAAAAAAAAGTTACCAGTTGCATTCAACATTGTGAACCAAATCTTTTTTTCAATTTTTTTTTTTAATAGGTAAATATTTATTTTATTGGAAAGAAACTACTCCATTTACAAGGGACACACAGGATTGAATTCAAATTTATGCACACAGAAATGAAAAAAAATCCAAAATGTCAATGATACTTTGTCTGCCTGATGCCAGACAAAAAAGCCTTATAAAGTCTCCACCCCCGGTCTCTTTTCCCATCCAATTCCCAATGCATGTGGCGAATGCTGTTTGAAGCCCCCGAATGGGGATTGTAGTGTAGTGCCACTCTTTTTATCATTTGGGATGTGATGGGGAGAGGAGAAATCTGTCCTGTAGATTTTATAAATCAGAAATAACACAGCAAACTATCATCCAACAGGGGCGGAATTAAATGTCAAAACTCCGCCTCCTTTTTTTTGTTTTAAATAATCTGGACAATACTTCGACAATTCAGTAGTATTAATATCATGTTTTATATCATATTGAAAAGAAAACGGTGTGTATTATGTTGAACACAAGGTTCATGCTAAAAGTAGAATGAAAACGCTATTCAGTAGAACACAATGTTTGTTGAAAGCACCGGGAATCAACCTCTCCAAAAAAAATTTTGGGGGTAACGCTACCTACTAATCACCTCTCCTTGACCCCACAAAAGAAGTAATTTCATGTCGAAAGCAAGAATTCTATGCATTATTTTGGGCAAACCAACAAGAATAAATGTGAGCATATTGATTAAGGTATATTACATAATCAATTCCTCATTACATGCATACGTCTAGGAGTGTAAAGGATCCACATTCATTTTGCACATAATTGTTATACAACAATGGGCCACAGCCCACATATGCATGATCTCAAGAGAACTAATAAGCATGTATATATAAGTACATTAACTAATCTACATTACCTGAATAGTTAATAATCAATATATACAAGTGTGTGCCTCCTAGGATGTAAAGGGCTCTACATTAACTCAAACATGCATCTTATGCCCGGTCACAGGCATTACGCACTAGTGAGAAATAACATAATCATGCTTACGGGCTCCAAATGTCTGGGCATTTCTTGTGGTCCAACATTCATTGTGCTTGGCATGAACCACACATGCACTAAATCTGCAGTCTGAACCTCTGTGGGATCAATCGATCCCTTTAGTGGATTCGACCCATGTAAACCACCATCATCACTCCATCCATAGGCCGTTCCTCCTCCAGCAACACCTTCGACTGGCGGCACTACAATATCCTGAGAATTCTCTGCCAGGTGCATCAACATTTGTCGAAAAAACTCAATTAATTCCAATATTTACATTCTCAATAAAGAAATATATATATATATATATATATATATATATGTGACCAAAAGATTGATCTCATTTTCCAAAACTCGTTTTGATTTCCTAGATAACAAAATAACCGAACATGATAACAATTCAAATGAATAAGACTGAATTCAATTTAAGTCCACGAATTTGCTTCCCCCGGCACATTCACATCTCATATATCAAATCAAATCAAATCCAACGCTATTTACAATAATCCGAAATCAAATCAAACTCATACAAACCCCAATGTCACTTAAAAACACAACACTAATGCATTGCACATCATATAACACATTATTTTCACCATATTAGCCTCCAAAACCCCCATAAAACCCCAATCAAACTATCATTAAAACTCTAAAACACACAATTACAATAACAAATTAGCCCTAGACTCATTGAAGCTTCAACAAATAAAATCAAAATCAGAGGCAAACGAATCCGTTTCAGTTGCATAGAAAAATATTATAGTAACGGAAACAAAAAGAAAAGAACTCAGAATCTAATCACTCAGAAGGATTGAAATGTTCATTTTCAAACGAAACAAACACGTTTTAGATAACTGTACGATTATCAAAGCACCGCCACACAAAAAACGCAACGTTGATAAAAGGGAATAAGAAAGAAAAAAAACAAGAGCTGAGACTAACCGGTGCTATCCATTTCGGTGCGGTGGACGTGAATTTTTTTTATTTTATATAAATTTAAAGTCGGTGACTGTGATTAGAGAGATCGTGAGGAATGGTTTTGGAGCTCGGTGTTTGAGGTTATGGAAAAGTGTGGGAGAGATAATATGATAGTGGCGATTCGTCTCTTGTGAGTGGAGAGAAACTGTGTTGCTAATTATAGGATGGGAAGTCCGAAGTTATATATGGAGAGAAACTCTGTTGCTATTTACCTTTTACCTTTCTCCACTTGTTTTGCGTTTCCGCTCACACATGACACACTCAAGTCTGTCACACACTTTTTTTTTTTTTTGAGAACGAAGTCTGTCACACTCGCACAAAATGAAACAACAATATTGTGACAACATTTGGCTCGCACTAGTGTACAAGGAAAGTATATATATATATTTTTTTCTTTAATTATTGGATATTTGAGAGAGATGAAATATTTAAATCGTGGATGTTTCTATTGAATGGAACTATAATTGTTAATTTAGTTACGAGACTTTTAAAAACATTTGTGAGACAGCTTTACGTTATCCAAGCTTGCCTCATGTCTACTAGTGCTTTGAATACAATATGAAACTAATACGTGTCTAGAAATGACCATGTGTTGGTATCGTGTCACATTAGTACATTGGATGGAAGTTTTGCCCATGTTATCCTCACACTTGATGGACCTCCCATGTATTTGAGACTCGAATATTGTGATTGCACGGGAATGTTATATAAATCAGTATCATATGTGGCAACAATGAGGGAATGGGTCAGATCAAAGGTGTCCCATTTTGTCTTTTAGGTGAGCAAAAAGCGTGGTAGATCAAGTTCAAGATAGGTTGGGAAGTATTTTGTCATTCCTAATGAAGTGGCTCCAGCGCTAATAAAATAGAAATGAAATATAAATGGGAAAGACAGTTGTAAGAGTGCTAAATGATATAGAAGACAGTTGTTTTGATCATGATGTTCAAATATGTAATACACATCATAGTTTTGTCAGATGAGATCATGTATTTGTGGTTTAGTCTTGATAGGTGGATCCAAAAGGCCCTACTTTGGTGAGGTTCCACATCACCAAAAAAAAAAAAAAAAAAAATTATTGCTATATACAATATCCCTGTTGTTAACTCAAATGAATTTTTCCCACAAAGCCTTTTTTTTTTTTTTTTTTAGAAAGACACAAAGCCAAATTAAACATAAAAAATTTATTTTAAATTTTGACTAAAAAACAAATTGAAATTAAATAAAAAGACAAAAGGTAAAATAGTAAAATTAGAAAACCCTAAATATATAACTTAGTATCCTACATTTTATCCATAGTATATCTATTAATTTGGCTCGTAGTTTAACTATTAATTTTTTAAAGATGGTATATACTGAGTTTTTTTATTTTTAGGTAGTTCACAGTTCCTACCCCTTCATTTTTGAAACCAAAAGATTTGTCTATCTATGTTTTGAAAATGAGCAAATATCCTTAATCCATTACTTTTGTAGTTAATTCCAACAAAATTAAAACGATTACGAATAAAGTCCAAGAAAAGAATAATGCAATTCTTAACTTTTTATCTTCTTTGTAGTGTATGACCAATAACTTCTTCAAAAGACTCCAGTAAATTTAGCTGAGGAAGTGACGAATATAGGGTATTTATTCATTCTCTAACATAAAGGGAAAAAAATGTCCTCCCTCCCCTTTATAAAAAAATATATTGAGTGATAAACAATATTTTTTACTTGAAAGTTGAAACCTGCAGTAACATTAATTTTATTACCATTATTCATAACTTGTCGCATAATAATTTGTTAAAGGAATTTTTTACAAAAATTTAGTTTTATCAAGGCAAAAACATTAAGAATAATTAAATATCAATAAATCTAGGGACATACTTAATTATTTATGTTGAAGTGATCAATTTTGAGTGGTGGAGATTACTTTTTATATGGATCCACAATTTTATTTTCCATCAACTCACACATGTTGTGAAATTTTTATAAAAGAATAAAAATTGTTGATCAAATATGGACAAAGTTTTGCTACAAAATTAGTTGTAATTTTAGGTATTACATTTTCTTTTTATATCATTCATATTTGCAAAATTTCTAAAAAATTATTGATTAATAGTTATGTTATCAATAAACTATTAAAATTGCAAGTTATGTAATTTAAAATTATACATAAAATATAAACTTATAAATCATATGATAAATAATATCCGATTGATATAAAATTTGATATCTATAATAAGAATGTAAAGAACATGTAATTCAACTATTAAATTTTTAAAATAATATAATATTTATTTTATTAAATAAAATTATAACTAATTTTGTAGCTAAATTTTATCAATAAAATATATAAAACTTTTTATTTTTTAGCCATTATGCAAAAATTTGGGAGTGAAAGTAAATTAGGAAGAGGTATAAGATGAGGTTTCCCTTGGTAATTCCCAGCAAAAAGACGCTACCCAATAGGAGTTATTAGCGCTCTGAGACACTAACACCAGTGAAGGAGCCAACTGATTTTCCTAAATACGCAAACACAACACAACTCTTCAGGGTTTAGGGTTTCAGACTTGTGTGTGATAGTATCTGAGAAGAGAAGTCAGCCATGGAGAGTGCTTTCGCTAGCGCCTCTGCGATCACAGACCAAAGGCAAAAGATCGAGCAGTACAAGCACATTCTCGCCACCGTTATTTCCTCCAACGACGTCGTTCGTGCCAAGAAATTCATCGATCACGGTTCGTTTGCTTTTCCCTTTTTTTTTTTTTTTGGTTTATTCTGTAACTATTTCGATAATGCTTGAATTATCGGCTATGGCATCATCGCAGTGTTATCCGACGACGTTCCATTGGTGGTGTCGCGGCAGCTTTTGCAGACCTTTGCGCAAGAGTTAGGGAAATTGGAACCCGAGGCACAAAAGGATATTGCGCATTATGCACTTGCTCAGATTCAGCCTCGTGTCGTTTCGTTCGAAGAACAGGTTCGTTTTGATCTTGTTGGTGAATCAGTGAGAAGTATTTATTGCAAAATTAATAGATGATAGAGCAAAAATAGTACATGAAATATAGGGCAACACAACCTCATAGCAACTGTCACACAGAGCAATCTAAACTAACAGGAATAGGGGGTGAATGCCCCTGGCTTACCCTGCAACTCCATTTGATGGGTGGGGTTAGTTGCCAGTAGGTCTTACTGGCTAGAAGCGAATCCGAAGGGCTCTTCTTTAGAAAGGTTACCTACGTTATCAGGCAAGAACTGAAAAGTAGGTTAATATTTCATGTACAGCATACAATTCTATTAAGAACTGAATCACTCTTGTAGCTTTGTGGTATTGCTTGGTCTCCCTTATGAGGAGGAGAATCCCGTCTCCCTGTAACAATAATAAAGGAAAAAAAAAAAGACCAATCAACTAAATTCATTCCAACTAGTTGGCATCTGAAACCAAGCATAGATTTACAGTACCGTCCGATATAGTTTTTGTGGAAGAACAAGTGATCCCTATTTTCTATGAAGGCATTACATAGGACACGATTTATGTATCTGCTATATACCCATTGAATTGTTCTCTCTTTGGTTGGGAACTTGTTATTCACAGCTAACCATCCAATAAAGGAATGCGCAAGGGATAGGTTGAGATCAAACCATAGCTACTTAAACCAATTTACTATCAACCCCTTTTCCCTAATTTCCTCCCGTGTATTGGCACAACTGTATCTATTAGATGAAGCCCATAATGCCCTTTCTCTTTCAACTGGACTAAACTGAGCCTACTTTGAATATTCACAAGTTGCTCAGATCTATTGGCCTTCTAGATCCACTGCATTATCTTTAGAACATATTCAAATTTTTCTTTAAAGCGGTTAGCTGCATCATAAATGACCCTCTGCCTATATCTTTGAAACAATATGCCATCTGGATGCCGCATATAATGCCATAGGAAAATCCTTGTCCCATATTTTACCTCAAAGCTCAAGAATTTCCTAGCTTCTTGCCTCAGTTTAAGTAATCATCTCCATAAACCACTTTTAAAAAATTTGTTGCGCCCAAGCAACTCATAAGGAACCAGCCTGGGTATAAATGAGCTTCATTGTTGAAGCTTTGTTCAATCTGCAACCCTTTTCAAACTATGGCCACCCTATTGTTTGGGTAAGCACACTTTATCCAATGCCATTCTAACACTTCCTCTACCTGCACCTTTGTCTTTCCAAAGAAATTTGTTGAAGCACTGCTCAATAGTAGCAATCGCTTTCTCAGGTAGGATGAATTTGCTGCACCAAAACCTCTGAATGTTGATTGGAGAAGCTATAACCTGCCTACAAATGATAAATTCCTAACTGACCAGGCATTGATTCTATCTAGAATCTTAGCTTTGTATCTCAGACTTGAGTTAATGAGACTGCTGGAGACCAATGCATGCATCTAGGGTTTTTTTTTTTTTTTTTTTTTTCATGATTTAGAGAATTTATATTACGTGCTAAGCTGGTTTTTCTGGTTATTATGTTTTATCTTATTCATTTGTAATAGGAAAGTATGGTCATTTTTTCCTGGTCATCTACAAAACAATATTTTTTGGTTATATTTGTGAGTTGAGTTGATTTTGTTTTAAGAAACTTGATATCTGTCTGCATGGGGTGCAGGTGTTAATTATCAGGGAGAAACTTGCTGAATTATATGAGTCTGAGCAGCAGTGGTCCAAAGCAGCTCAGATGCTCAGTGGCATTGATCTAGATTCTGGAATGAGGTCTGAGAGTAAGATCCATTTAATTTTTTTTTTTTCATTATTATATTTAAAAATTGCTCATTAAATGCAGTTATGTTTATGAATATTTTTTTTCAACATGAATCATCTCTGTAATATTTCTTCCTCTCTTTTTTTTGGATGCCTCCATCAGAGTGATTGACGATGCATTCAGGTTGACAAAATGTGTCCAAATTGCTCGCCTCTATCTTGAGGTATTGACTTTCTTCTGCAAGTATAATCTTTAGATTAATTAGAATTTATTTTTTTCATTGGTAAATATTAAAATGAGTGTTGCACGCTGGGCATTACTGGACATTCTAATCATTGGAAATGGCCGCACCAGGGTGGATTATTGGGGGTCATGTGTGTATGTCTTGGAGGTCAAAAAAAGGTTTCACCTATGGAGCATAGAGGTTGGGCAGAATAGCATTGATAAATGTTTCTTTGGTATTCATCTCAAAGAACAATAGCCATAATTTGAATACCAACTTGTTAAAAAAGATACTAGAGTACTATAATTTTTCATTTGTGGGTTCTTGTTCTTCTATTGATATTCAAAGTAAACTGACTCGGAAACCTTTGTAAGTGTAGATATAGGAGTAAAAAAACATTGGGATATGCATCATTTTAACAAGTGGTTGACATATGACCCATTCACTGGATATAATTAATTAACTGGTTTGTGATTACTATATGGATATTCTGTGGACTCCATGTGTTCATTCAGAAAGAAAGCCCCCGTACAGTTTCATGTCAAACTCTAGATGGCTAGGTAGCATTTATGTTGTTCTTGTCTATAACTTGGTGATGTTTTTAGTTGGGGACTTTGGTTCCTTATGCAGCATCTCATTCCAGTGACGCACTGTCTTAATGATCATAATGCTTGAATCAATATTTTAGTCTTAGATTATGTTAATATGTATCCCTACAGTTATTGACTATGTTGCTTGCTTATTTGGCAGGATGATGATGCTGTTAATGCAGAAGCTTTTATCAATAAGGCTTCATTTTTGGTTAGCAACAGTCAGCAGGAAGTCTTGAATTTACAGTATAAGGTTTGACATTATTGGCATGTCAATGAAGATGATTGTGTTAAAGGCTACATCTTTCAGCATTTTATTAAATTGTTTTCTTCTCTTTTCCTCATTGTCAGGTTTGTTATGCAAGAATTTTAGATTTGAAGAGGAAGTTCTTGGAAGCAGCATTACGTTATTATGACATATCACAAATTGAAAAACGGCAAATAGGAGATGAGTATGTTTTTTTTTTTTGTTGGTATTTTACCTATGCTTATCCAACTTTTTCATAAGGTTGTGATAGTTGTGTTGTCTTTGATCTCAAGTGTAGTTTCACATGGTTGTTAAGTACCCTGCTTTATCGATTGATTTCCAATAAACAGAATCCTTGTGTGTTTTACACATTTCCTTTTCATGTCTCCAAATTACTGCATCATTGGCTGCATTTATTGCATGCCATCATGTTTTCAAACTTAACCAAAGTTCCTTCAAATAATCCAAATGCCACAATGTCACCTTTTTCACCTTTTTTAACACTCAAATTGAAGATCTTACAGGCTAATTATTCTTTTTGCAGGGAGATTGATGAAGAAGCATTGGAGCAAGCTCTTTCTGCTGCTGTGACATGTACAATTTTGGCTGCTGCAGGTCCTCAACGATCTCGTGTTCTTGCGACTTTATACAAAGTAAACACCCTCTCTTGATGAATAGTAGTTACATTCTGAGAAATCCTTTGCTTTGTTTAGCTGATGTGTTGTGGTTTGGTTCAGGATGAACGATGCTCAAAGTTGAAAATTTATCCTATACTGCAAAAGGTAACCCCCCCCCCCCCCCCTCCTCCCCCACTTGAAGAATACAGCACACATTTTGCTTCATTTCTTGTTGCTCTATTTATTTAAAATTTTGATGTCATCTTAACCTGTTTATACCAGGTGTATTTGGAGAGAATTTTGAGAAAACCTGAAATTGACGCATTTGCCGAAGAATTAAAAGCACATCAGGTTATATAAGTTTGCTTCTTTTTATTCAGGTGTCATGCTTACAGCATTTACTTTTTGTTGCAAGCCATAATGTGTTTGTCTCAACTTCTATTTTTTCCACAGAAAGCACTTCTGCCAGACAATTTTACCGTTCTGGATCGTGCTATGATTGAGCATAATCTTTTGAGTGCAAGCAAGCTCTATACAAATATAAGGTTCAAAATATGCTGCTGTTAGTTTTTATTTTCCTTTTATGTTAGTGCTGGATGACTCCATAATATTGTCATTTCTCTACCATAGCTTTGATGAGTTGGGCACCTTGCTGGGCATTGATCCTCATAAGGTACGTTCCTTTATATATCTGTATTAATCTAGTTTGTTACTATTTTTAAAATCCCTGCTTCTAGCATTTTGATACTGTGAGTAGGCCCTAAAAGAATTATTTGACTTGCAGGCTGAGAAGATAGCGTCGAGAATGATTTATGAAGATAGAATGAGGGGATCAATTGATCAGGTATCAATAACTGCTTATGGCTCACAATTTTTTTCCTTTCCAGCCATTAAGTGCTTGTATCAATCATATCCTAACAAACTGAGAAATATCATAGGTTTGTAGAATTTTAGGTGTGTTTGATCACAAAAAATTTTCAACATTTTTGTTTCCTGCCAGGAATTGAAAGGTCTTTTTGTTGTAATCACTTTACGCCGTATGGAATCTTGTTCTCATGCCCACACCTACCCATCCACCCACCCCAACACATTCATTTTAAATGAATCACCTGAATTTGGACAAGAATGATTTTACTGCAATTACAACAGCAACAAAGCCTTTGGGGTTGGCTATGGATCCTCAACTTCAACAAACTAATCGGGGTTGGCCACTTGTATTTTATCCCCATTCTATCCTATCCAAAATCATACTCCCTGTCACTTTCTTCATCTTCGTCTTCTTCCTTTTTAAAATTTTGAGAATCTGTCATCTACTTAATTAACATGTCCTTTTTTTTACCCTAATTCTTTCCAAAGGCTAATTTCAGATCAGTTCTCTTGATTATATGTTGGCTAAACCTAAGGTTCTTTTAATGACTGGAGGGGGTGGGCAAAGGAAGGAAAAAAACAGCTGCATATTTATATTTATCATGTTGTGTGATATATCTGAATTATCTCATATCAGGTTGAGGCTGTCATACATTTTGAAGATGACACTGAAGAGCTGCAACAGTGGGATCAACAGGTGATTCTCTGATTTGATTGCTATTCTATCGTACTACTGGACCTAAAAGATGAACGAACTCTGTTGTCTAACAAAGATGCTTATAGAATTCAAATATAGCTGTTGCCTGCGTAATTAATTGCAAATCTCTGCATGTTTATTTAACCCTTGCTTCTCCCAAATTGCTAATCCTCCAAATAAATGAAGTAATTTTCTGCTTGTTTGCCAACCTACAGTGGCTAGGTCCTGAAATACTATAGTGGCTGATAAGTAGCTCTCATAGCTGAGTTTCCCTTTCAGCAGCTCTTAGTTTTATTTTTGTGGTTTTTTGCAGATAGTTGGCCTGTGTCAGGCTCTCAATGATGTCTTGGATAGCATGGCAAAGAAGGGCTTGGCAATTCCTGTCTGATCGATATATTAGTGAATACTTAGAAGACAATGTTACATTTTTTTGGCATATTTATCTGCTTCAAAAGGTGGCTGTACATTATTAGTCCAATTTGATGAACATTACTGTTTATGCAATATTATTTTTTGTTTATCTAGTTTCTGTTTAGCACAGGTTCTTATTCCCTGCTCTTGGGTGATTGTTTGTGTGCGCTTTGCCTAAAGTTGTTGATCTGTGTAGATTTAATTGTGGTCTTTTAAATTTGAGGAAAAAAAGGTGGTCCTTGAAGTTGATTGAGCTTTGAAGTTGCTAGAGCTTGATTGGAAGATGGTTACTACAACCAAGTCAAGTACTTTTGCTGGTGTAATTTTCATGGAGATGTCTCTTACCCTCATTTATATGGAAATGCAGTACGATCTAAACAGTAGAGCTTCCATTCACATAATTTCCAAACCATAGAAAAAATAAAATTGCACACCTTGTTTTTCAAGCTATTTTATTAATTATTAGTTTTTTTTTTTTTTTTTTTAAGAAACTATTAATTATTAGTTGATTACACTGATTTTACATTTGAATCGCTTGCCATGGTTGTGGTCATCATGTAATTTTCCTGCTAAGATTTGGTCCCTTCTGAATCAAAGATTTTAGTCCCCAGGATGGGTGCTTTGTGAAGAGTATGGCTTGTGTAGGTTTGGTCGTTTACCCTACTTAATGTCCAGAATTTCATATGCTTTGCTCCCATACCTAGATGGCTGTTCTTTATGCTTGTTGGTCTCATTAAACCTTTGAAAACGGCTGTTTATGCTGTCGAAGATGTATTCAGTAGTGATTGTTCCATTTAACCTGTGGTTTCATTTATTATATTTATTCTTTGAAGCAACTCACCTGTGTTTGGATTAAAGCTTGTTTTGAGGGGCTTATGTTTTGCTTTAAAAATAAACTGGATAAAAATACATCACCAATTTATTTTTTGAAACTCTAAGAAGCTATACCATAAATTCTGCTTACTCTAATAAAATTCTATTTTGTTGCAAACAAATTTGTTTAACGCGTAAGAGGCGTCTGCGGGATATGATAGCTCCAATTTAGATTGCAATTGTAGATTTGTAGGTATGATAATTTTCTCGTTATGGTTACATTGTCAAACGTTAAGTGCGCTTCTGTTAGGTCAATAGCAGCACAGGCCTAGCGACGGGTCTGCCTTCAATTATTATAATGGTAAGTTAGTAAGTGGCAACAGAGGAAATTCATTACTTAAAAATCAAATCCTAAACCAGAGTTTGCAACAGTTCTTACAGATTTGAGTAAAAAACATTAGACAAGTCTGAGGCTAACAATAAAGCAACAGCGAGAGGAACATTGTGCACTTAAAAATCAAATCCTGAACCAGAGTTTGCAACAGTTCTTACAAATCAAATCCTAAACCAGAGTTTGCAACAGTTCTTACAGATCGAGTAAAAACATTAGACAAGTCTAAGGCTAACAATAAAGCAATAGCGAGAGGAACATTGTGCACTTTGATCCTATTTGTTCCACTTCGGTTCATTTAAAGCAAATTACGATGGGGCACTGTTTGGAGATTAAATGAGGCCGGGTTGGGAGTTGTAATCCGGAATGACAAAGGTGAGGTTATGGCAGCTCTAGCTGAGAAAATTCCTCTACCTTTTTCAGTGGTTTTACGGGAAGCATTGGCAGCATGAAGGGCAGTCCTTTTTGCAACAGAGCTTGGTTTCAATCAGTCCATATTTGAAGAGGATTCGTAGATATTAGTCAAGCTCTGAATAATATGAATCCTTCTCACGCTTCTATTGGGCATATCATTAAAGACATTTTGTCTACTTTGAATTTTTTTTCGAACTCATTCTCTTTCATACTAGGAGGCAGGGCAATTCTGTAGCTCATGCCTTAACCAAGAGAACAAGAAACTCATTTTTTTTAGAAGTTTGGATGGAGTCTATTCCATATCTCGTTTGATTGTTTCTGATTTTCATGTACCTTAATCTTTCTTTATTGAGTTAATAAAATAGTCTGGTTTCTCAAAAAAAAAAAAAAAAGTTCATTTTGGTCAATTTTTGTCTCTTAGGCCACTTCAGTCCGATTCAGTCCCCTTCTGCCAATTCAGTCCACTTTGAGCCTATTCAGTCTAATTCGGTCTTATTCGGTCCCCTTTGGCCTTGTTTGGTTTACATCATCTACTTTGATCCTATTCGGTCCACTTTGGTCCGATTCCGTCCATTTCGGTTCCCTCCTATCCATTCGGTCCATTTTGGACTAATGAAGCCTTAAATTGATTCTTTTTGTAGGTTGCATTTTCAATTTTTGGCTCAAAAAAAATTTTTGCCGCATAATTTTTAGGTTGAAAAGTATAAAATTTTATTCTATTTGGCCCAAACTCTTTAGTTTTGGGCTAAAAAATACAAATAAAATAAGCACAAGAAATTAGAGATAGGATCCCAAAAACGCAATAAAAATGTAAATATTCAAAAGATTACCTTAAAATTAAGGTTTTAATAATATAGACATTATACTTATATTTGGAAAGAACAAACAAAATTCTACAATTTTAAACTATTATAATAATTTAAATTCAATGTAACATGTTACATGTATTTCATAAAATGCGGGCATACATATTTTTTTTTATGTTCTTAAATGTATGGACCAGATTTGAATCCCTAACCCAAATGATGGATGAATTTAGGCCAAAAAAGCCCAATACAATGAATTTGTAGAGAGAGTTGGAAAACTAAACTATAATGAGTTGGGTAACAATTCAACTGGATCCAGAAGACAATAAAGCAAAAATGGATTGGATTTAATCTAAAGAAAAATCGTTCTCAGCACAGTCCGAGAAGATCAGTTCACACATATATTACTTGAAGGTGGTTACAAATATAGTGTTAATGGCTACAATCTTTCTTTCTTCAATTTTCCGATCCCTTTCTCTAGGGACTCTCTTCTAATTTATACTACATCTCCCCTTTCATCTCTACCCTCCACGTGGACAACAGATTACTTGTTTTGATCCTTATCCCATCAGCACCCTCCTGAAGTCTTTGGGGGTAGCTGTAAGGCTGAAAAGCATTGTTCATATATCACTTCCTCATTAATGCAGCCAGAGAGTTAGATGTAGAGCATTCAATGCGGTGGTAGCAACTTTCTTTTAGATATTTCTGAGCTTTCATCTGTCCTGTACGTTCACAGTGCATTTCCTTATCAATAGAATTTCCTAGAACGTTATCCTGGATGATAGGACACGCATTTTGATCTTTGCTTCGTTTAGCCAAGAGAATATTCCTCCTCGGCCTGCCTTTACCAACCCTCTCACTAGTAGCTTTTTCCTGGAGCTCTGAGTCTTACATCTCCAATACTGTTTATACGTCCTCGGACCACTCAATGTCCTCGGCCAAGACCCAAGACCCAATATATATGCTTTTGGGCCCTTTACCTCTACAATAGCCCCTCAAAACTCCAGTTTTTTTTCCCTTCTTATTCGAGGAGAAAAAACGGGGTTTTGACTTTGGAGAATTAAATCCATTTGTTTCTTTGATTTACACACATGAGAATATCGCTTCGCGTGTCTCGTAACTATTCCTAACGCTTCGAAGCCCACGATGTCTCATTAAATGCTCCAGGTGGCGTTTTGTTCCTTGCATCCTACGGTGAGATGTTGATACTACGGCTGACATTTCTCCTTGAATTTTAAGTGAGATAACTCCCACTTAACTCCACCTTCTATATAAGGCGCCTGGTGGGCTAACTTTTTTCTTTACTTAACACATTTGCAAGCTCTTAAGACCTCTCAAACTCTCAAGCACTCAAGATTTCCCAAATCTCCCAACTCTCAATAAGCTCTTTGAGTGTCACTTGTTCTCATTTTCGTAAGTCTCCATGTCCTTAAGTTCATTTTATCTTGACCAACCTCCTCGGCCTTCTAATCTTCCGTTCCTTTTTAAAAACCATCTCCCTTACTTCCCCTTAAATTGATTAGATGGGTAGATTCAAGCATCTTGTAAATGCTCCCACCGGTATAGAGGGCTTTAGGGCCAAATAGCACATTCCGTAGGGGGCTTTAGGGCCAACCTATTTAGAGTTTTAGGTAGCATCGATGCTCTCAACGAGCATATGGGTTTGGGACTCACCTGGCATGACGTCGTCCATATGTACAAATGCCACCTGCTCGGAGACGTAGGGTACTACCTTAAGTCTAGATCATCCATTGTCAAGCTCGTCTCGTGTCTCCCTAAATCCAATAAGGGTATGAAGGACGACTTCCTGATAGCCTCAGGGACATAGCATGACGGTCTTCACTGCCCAGTCCGAGAGGGAGAGCCAAGTTGGGTACCCTAGGTTTAGGTCCCCTTTTTTCTTTTTTCTTTTTTTTCTAAAGCATGGGCAGTAGCCCTGCGGCTTCACCATTCCTTCATTCTTTTTGTATTCCGTTTACTTTTGATGGTGATTTCATTATACTGACCATAGTTTTGCTTCTCGGATGTTTTTGCAGATAAAAGGCACATTGCTTCCAGACCCAACCTTGTTAAGGTCACGGGTCTCAACAAGGTGCTAAGGTCCGAGATATTCGTGAGTGAAGATAAGCAACTATGAGCCGTCCATCTTATTCTGGATTTTGAGCCCCTGTCGGACAAGTTTCAAGAAGTGGGCCATGCGATAAGAGCAGGCGACCCTCGACTAACCCGGATTGACATCTCAGTGCCTGGCTTTCTAGCCCGAGAAGATCTCCCGCCAGTCGAATTGCCCCTCCACCATGCTCTCCCTAAAGCAGTAGCTTCGAGGGAAGAAATTGCTTCCTCATGTCTATCAATCGAGGAGGAAATAGATCAATTCCAACTTGAGGAAGAGAAGGAGGAACAGGGAGCTCCTGTCATTCCCATATCGGATGCCGAGGACAAGTTCGATAGATTTTCAGGTGTTCGCACCCCAGGCCTCGTGGTAGCGTGTGTAGTTGACAGCTCTGAGGAGGAAGAAGAAATGGCCCAAAACCCAAGGAAAGGTTTGAAGGACCTTATGGCTGGGAGGAACAAAGGGTCATCATCTAAGGAGGTCCCTAAATCCTAGGCTTTTGACAATCTTCCCCCTCCCCCTCTCCCACAACTGCACTTGGCCTGCTCCTCATTCCCAATCTAAAGAAGAAAAGGAAGAAGCAGGGAGTGGAGGAAGGTGAGATGGTCCCTCAGAAGGGGGCCAAGCAGCAAAAGACTGCCAAAGACAAACGAGCCTCCTCTGTGGATAGCAGGGAGGACCCAAGTGGGGCTGAGGTATGCCAACAGCAACGCACTTAGTCTCCTCGGCTGGAGCTGGATGGCACTGCCATCCCATGGAACTCCTTTATCAGGGAGTTCTAGAGAGGGCACTCCGCCTAGTGGTAGCGCGTATAGTTGACAGCTCTGAGGAGGAAGAAAAAATGGCCCAAAACCCAAGGAAAAGTTTGAAGGACCTTATGGCTGAGAGCAACAAAGGGTCATCATCCAAGGAGGTCCGTAAATCCCAGGCTTCTGACAATCTTCCCCCTCCCCCTTCTTCTCCCACAACTGCACTTGGCCTGCTCCTCATTCCTAATCTAAAGAAGAAGAGGAAGAAGCAGGGAGTGGAGGAAGGTGAGATGGTCCCTCAGAAGGGGGCCAAGCAGCAAAAGACTGCCAAAGACAAACGGGCCTCCTCTGTAGATAGCAAGGAGGACCCAAGTGGGGCCGAGGTACGCCAACAGCAACGCACTTAGTCTCCTCGACTTGAGCTGGATGGCATTGCCATCCCATGGAACTCCTCCATTAGGGAGTTCCAGAGAGGGCACTCTGCCTATATTGCTGAAGCCCTAGAGCAGCCCCTCCTCCTGCCAAAAATATGGAGGCTTTAAAGCACGTGAGGCAGCCAGACCTCTTTATATCCCTAAAAATGGATCTTGCCATGGTAAGTTCACCATCATATTTTTTAATTAAATGCTAAGGTGCTCTCTTCTTTTCTCTTTTTTTTTTTTTCTTTATTACATGGGATTCTTTTGTTATTTTTGTGTAGGTTGTCCAGGAGATTTTTGTAGCTGAGGAATGGGTCAAGGACGCCCGGAACGAGACCAGGGTTAAGGCCAACCTTCGCGCCGAGGCCAACAAGTTCCTGGGAGCCATGAAGCAAAAAAACCAGGAGTTGGCTACCAAGCTAACTGCTGAGGAGAGGGCGAGGAAGAGCGCTGAGGTTGGGCTGAAGAATGTCCAGGACCAGACTGAAGATCAACACAAAAAGCTCTATCTCACTGAGATAGAGCTGGCCACACAGAAACAGCTGGTCTTGGACCTTAAAGCTAAGCTGGAGAAGGCCAAAGCTGCCGCTCTGATGGTCGAGGAAGCTGCGAAGGCCTCGAGGCAAGCGTCTTACAACCTCAGGGTAGAAGAAACTGAGATTCGGCTAGCTGAGGAGCTGGCCGAGGTATGCAGGGATTACTGCAAGGAAACATGGATAGAGGCCCTCATTCTTGCTAAGGTCCCTGTTGCCTCGAAGTGAAGGCAGGTTGGGAGTGTGTACTATCCTCTTGATATCCGTGAAGGCCCAGCTGCCCTTGCACCTCCCTCTACCCTCGTCCCAGAATCCTCTAAGCAACCTCTGACTGCTCAGGCCCTTCCTCCCCATTAGAGGCTTCCAAAGGATCCAGCTAAGCTGGTGATCAAGTCCAATGGGCTAAGGTGGCCAAGGATAAGGGTAAGGGCAAGGAGACCAAGCCCCCTTCAGAGGTCGAGGATGCTGCCAAGGCCAAGGATGTTACAGTAAAGGTGAAAGAGGTCGAGGCCAGATCCAAAGAGGCTGATCCTAAGGCCAAAGATGCTCCTGCCTCTCAGCCGAGCAAGAAAGAAGAAACTGAGATTTGGTTGGCTGAGGAGCTGGCCGAGGTATGCAGGGATTACTGCAAGGAAACATGGATAGAGGCCCTCATTCTTGCTAGGGTCCCTGTTGCCTCGAAGTGAAGGCAGGTTGGGAGTGTGTACTATCCTTCTGATATCCGTGAAGCCCCAGCTGCCCTTGCATCTCCCTCTGCCCTCGTCCCAGAATCGTCTAAGCAACTCCTGATTGCTCAAGCCCTTCCTCCCCCCTAGAGGCTTCCAAAGGATCCAGTTAAGTTGGTGATCAAATCCAATGGGCTAAGGTGGCCAAGGATAAGGGTAAGGGCAAGGAGACCAAGCCCCCCTCAGAGGTCGAGGATGCTGCCAAGGCCAAGGATGTTACAGTAAAGGTGAAAGAGGTTAAGGCTAGATCCAAAGAGGCTGATCCTAAGGCCAAAGATGCTCCTGCCTCTCAGCCGAGCAAGAAAGAAGACCCTCCTCCTCCCAAGGCCAAGGCCAAGGCTTAGTATTAGGATTCTCTTTCTTTTGTATTTTTTAGTTTTCCTTATGTATTTTTTCTTTTGTAGTGGCAGGTTTGCCATTGTATATAATGTACCTTTCTTTTATTTAATAAAAAAGGCTGCATTTTTTACTTTACAAATCTTTCCTTTCTCTGTAATATTTATTTTATAGTCGGTGTAGTTATCATTTTTCCCTCTGATGAGACTTAAAACTGATGATGTTGTTAGCAGTAGTGAATTAATGCCACCCTGACTTTATCAAAGCTAACAGTAGTGCATTGCTACTAACTCAAACAAATCGAATACGTATAAATAATAAGGGAAATGACCATGTACTTAGGTAAATAACCAAGAACATTAACTTACCCAATGCAAGTGATCCGAGGAGTTGGGCATAACCTAGGATCTGTTTTAACACTTAGAAAAAAATAAATAAATAGAGAGTGTCAATTTACCCAGGGCCTGTAGTCTGAGGAGCCAGGCATAACTGAGGTTCTTTTTGACACTTAGTGAAATAAACTGAAGTATTAATTTACCCAAAGTATGTAGTTTGAGAGACCAGGCATGAATTTAGTGAAATGAACTGAAATATTAATTTACTCAAAGTATGTGGTCCGAGAGACCAGGCATGACTGAGATTCTGTTTAACACTTAGTGAAATGAACTAAAGTATTAATTTACCCAAAGTATGTGGTCTGAGAGACCAAGCACGACTGAGGTTCTGTTTAACACTTAGTGAAATGAACTAAAGTATTAATTTACCCAAAGTATTTGGTCCGAGAGACCAGGCATGACTAAGGTTCTGTTTAACACTTTATGAAATAAACTGAAGTATTAATTTACCCAAAGTATGTGGTTTAAGAGATTAGGCATGACTAAGGTTCTGTTTAACACTTGGTGAAATAGTACGTAGCACATAATGTCATTAGCAAAAGTATGACAGAAAAGACTTTCATTAATAATAGTACATTCGCAGGTTATTTACATTCCAAGGGCGTGGGATAACATGTTCATTTAGATCTTCAAGATAGTATGCGCTTATTCCAGCTACTGAGGTGATGCGATATGGCCCTTCCTAGTTGAGCCCTAACTTTCCCCATGCTGAGTTCTTTGTAGTACCCAAAACCTTTCTCAATACCAGGTCTTCAGGCACTAATGGCTTAAGCTTTACATTAGCATCATACCCTTACTTGACCTTATGATGATAATATTTTTCTCTTCGCTCCTCAATCAAGTCTAAGCTCTTCCCTAACAGCCTATCATTGTTGTTCAGAATGAAAGAGCTCATTCTCAGGGTTGGGAATCCAGTCTCCAGAGGAATAACAGCTTTAACTCCATAGGTCATTGAAAAGGGTGTCTCTCCTGTTGATCTGCGATGTGTGGTCTGATATGTCCAAAGGACGTATGACAGCTCTTCCACCCATTTTTCCTTCGCATCATCTAACATTTTCTTGAGTCCATTCACTATGACCTTATTGACAGTCTCAGCTTATCCATTCCTTTGTGGATAGGTTAGGGTGGAATACTTATTTGCAATTTTCAGATCACAACAATACATCCTGAATGTCTTGCTATAAAACTAAAGGCCATTGTCTGAGATAAGGGTATGGGGGACCCTAAACCGAGTGACAATATTTTTTCAAACAAACTTCTTGGCATCTACATCCCTGATATTCGCCAATGGTTCAGCTTCAACCCACTTGGTGAAGTAATCCGTGCCGACTAGCAAATATCTCTTATTCCTTGCTGCATTAGGGAAAGGACCTACAATGTCCAAGCCCCATTAAACAAATGGCCAAGAGCTGGACAGAGGATTAAGGATTCCTCCCGGTTGGTGAATGTTTGGTGCAAATCTTTGGTATTGATCACACTTCTTCACATACTTTTGTGCTTCCTACTGCATGTTCAGCCACCAGTATCCCTGAGTGAGGGCTCTATGAGACAAAGATCTACCTCTTATATGGCTCCCACAAATCCCTTCATGTAATTCTTCAAGGAGTAGCTCTGATGCTTCAGGGTGTATGCATAGCAAGTATGGCCTAGAAAAAGAGCGCTTGTACAATTTTTGGTCGTCAGACAATCAAAACCGAGGAGGCTTTCTTCACACCTTGTCAGCTACTAATTTCTCCCAGGGAAAAATATCCTCCTTAAGGAATAGCACTATAGGGTCCATCCAGCTAGGCCCCACCCTAATTTGATGGATATGGACCGTTTTCCCCTTCACTTCAATAGGCTTGCACAAGTCTTCAACAAGGATGATCTGAGGTAATCCCTATGCCAAGGAGATTGCAAGACTGGCCAAAGAGTCAGCATGTGTGTTTCCACTCCTAAGGATATGCAACAAGCTGAAATACTCAAATTCCGATTGCAAGTGCCTAACTTGATTCAAATATTCTTGCATTCTCACGTCCTTGACCTCTAACTCCCCTTTCACCTGGCCTACGACCAGTCTTGAATTCGAGAATATCTCCACTGCCTTTCCGCCCATTTTTTGAACCATGGTCATCCCCACTAATAGAGCCTTATACTCAACCTCATTGTTTGTGGCCAAGAAGTCTAGTCTTAAGGATTTCCCAATAGTGATATTCTCAGGAGATACTAGAACTAGCCCAACTCCGAATCCCATTTGATTTGCTGCACCATCAACATATACCATCCAAGATAAAGGCTTCTGTAGGGAGACCATGCCAACTGATTTTCCATCCATGCCTTGCCTCTCTACCTCTTCTTCCAATGGGGATTCAGCGAACTCGGCCACCAAATCTACGAGGACCTAGCCCTTGACAGAGGTGCGAGGCATATACTTGATGTCAAAAGCCCCCAGTATCGTACCCCATTTGGTAATCCTCCCTGTGAAATCAGCACTCTGAAGTAGTGATCGAAGTGGAAGTTTGGTTAAAACAACAATTGTGTGGGATTGGAAGTAATAAGGGAGCTTGCGTGTAGCATGTACTACTGCCAAAATGGCCTTCTCCAATGGTAGATAATGAACCTTTGCTTCATGCAACGACTTGCTTACATAGTAAATTGGCCTCTGCACACCATTGTCAATTCGCACCAGCACTACGCTTACAGCATGAGAAGCCACAGTAATGTAGGTAAATAAGACTTCGTCTAACTTGAGCCTGGACATGACAGGTGGCCGAGAAATGTACTCCTTAAGCTGTTGGAAGGCCGAGGCACACTCCTCAATCCACTCAAATCTCTTCCACTTATTCAACAGCTGGAAGAAAAGTCTGCATCTGTCCGCTGACCGAGAGATGAATTGGTTCAAGCCAGTAGTCATTCCTGTTAGCTTTTGGACCTCTTTAGGATTCCGAAGTGGTTGTAGACTGTTAATTTCCTTAACCTGATCAGGGTTAACCTTAATTCTGCGATGGGTGACCATATAGCCTAGAAATTTTTCTGATCCCACACCAAAAGAGCACTTGGAAGCATTAAGGCGCAGCTTTTGTTTCCTCAGTATTTCAAAAATATCCCCGAGGTCTCCCACATGCTCGAACACAACTTTACTCTTTACCATCATATCGTCTATATAAACCTCAATATTCTTACCCAATTGTGGTTCAAACATCCTAGTTATCATCCTCTGATAAGTAGACTCTACATTCTTCAAACCAAAAGGCATCACCTTGTAGTGGTAATTTCCAATAAAAGTGACAAAAACTGTCTTTTCTTGATCATCTAAAGCCAAAGGTATCTAGTGGTATCCTTGAAAGGCGTCCAGAAAGCTCATCCGAGGATGGCCCACAGTGGCATCTACCAACTGATCTATTCGAGGCATAGGGAAAGGATCCTTGGGGCAAGTTTTGCTCAAATCTGTGAAGGCTACACACACCCGCCACTTTCCATTCTTCTTTTTCACTACTACCGTATTGGCCAACCATTCAGGGTAGAACACTTCCTTAATAGCCCCAACCTATTTAAGCTTGTTCACCTCCTCCTTACAGCATCAGAATGCTCTTTAGATGAGCACCGAGATGGCTGCTTCTTAGGGAGGATAGACAAGTTGACATTTAGATAATGGAAAATGAGGTCTGGATCCACCCTAGGAGTTTCGTAAGCATTCCACGCAAACATTTCAATGTTCCTCCTGAGAAACTTTACCAGCTCTTCCTTCTCTTAAGGAGGCAGCTGAGTTCTAACTTGAAAAAACTTCTCTGAATCATCACTTACGACAATTTTCTCTAAATCCTCACATTTTGTCTCCTCAGCTACCCCCTTCACGGGTAACACCGAAGTCCTTGATTGCTATAAATTCTTCCCAGCGGAGGCCGAGGACTCCACTCCTGGCTGATGCATTATTGCAGTGATCAAGCACTACCTCGCTACGGACTGGTTCCCAACCAGTTCCTCAATCCGATCCCCAGACGATATTTTACCTTCAAATGCAGAGTGGAGGAAACGGCTCCCAGGGTATGAAATTAGGGTCTTGCCACAATGGCCGTGTAGGGAGAATAGGTGTCTACTACAATGAAATTCACCTCCATCACCTCTGATCATACTTGTACGGGCAATCAAATCTGGTCTTTAGGAATGACAACTTTCTCGTAGAAGCTTACTATAGGCGAATCATAAGTTGTCAAGTCCTCAGGTTTCAGGCCCAGCCCGTTGTATAAGTCAGGGTACCTAATCTCTGCTCCACTGCCTTAATCCACCATCACCCTCTTAACATCATACTCCCCTATCCTGAAGGTCACTAAGGCATCATCATGCGGTTGTATGGTTCCGATCTTGTTCTCATTCGAAAAGCTTAACATCGGTCGAAACTCCACTCTAGCCCTCTTCAGCTCAAAACTAGGGTCCTCAGCGTATGGCCAAGCTACAGACATCACCTTGGAGGGATGAGAGCCAGTTCTTCCAGGAGTAGCAAAAATGACATTAGTTGTGCCCAAAGGGGGCCTTGAAGGAGCATTTCCCTGAGCCCCTAACATTGCTTGGTCTCCTTGCCCGTTGGGCCAATACAAAAACTGTTGTAGCATTCCCTCTCTGACCAGCTGCTCCAAATGGTTCCACAGAGTTCTGCAGCCCTAGGTGGTATGCCTTCGCTCTTGGTGGTATTAGCAATGAAGACTTTGGTTACGCCTCATGAGGTCTCCTCCTATCTTGTTTGGTCATTTAAAGTATGACTCATTCTTGATCTTTTCCAAGACCTAATGTATTGGCTCTTAGAACACTGTGTTAACCACCTAAGGAACCGTAGACCCAGATTGCCCAGCAAAATCGCTTCGGGGCCTGTTATTATTGTATTTGTTCGACCTGAAATTCCTTCTATCCTGAGGAATAACCTTAGCCTTTCCCTTCTCCTACTGCTAGTCTTCCTCAATTCGCTTATATTCGTCAATACGATCCATAAGCTGATGCACATTCCTTACTTGCTTCTTAGTCAAGGACTTTCTTAAATCATGCTCGTTAGGCAAGCCGACCTTGAAGGTCCTAATGGTCATATCGTCAAAATCCCCATTGATCTCATTAAATATCTCCCAGTATCTATCCGAGTACGTTTTTAGGGTCTCACATTCTCGCATGGACATGGACAATAGGGAATCTAAGGGCTGAGGAACCCTATTGCATGTAATAAAACGAAACTCAAATGCTCAGATGAGCTCCTTAAAGGAGTCAATAGAACCTGCACCCAGACCATCAAACCGCCTTATTGCCACAAGTCCCAAGCTGGATGGGAATACCTTACACATCAAGGCCTCATTCTTAAAGTGTATAGCCATTCTCTGGTTGAAATGACTTACGTGCTCCACAGGGTCTGTACAACCATTATACATGGTAAACGTTGACTAAGTGAAGCGCCGAGGAAGTTTTCCTGCTTCAATCCTGCGTGTGAAAGGTGATCAGGAAATTTGGTTCAACGCCCTACTCATAACGTCATTTCCCAGACCTTTATGGGAAAGGCTTTTACCCCTACACCTATAGTGGTGATCCTCATCGCATGAGAAAGATTCACTGAGGGGAGTCTTTAACCTGGGCCTGTAGCTGCCATTTTCTTCTCCACCAGAAGAGGAAATAGAACTTGAAGGAGTTCTCCTTTGTCGTTCGCAGCGCAACTTCCTCTGCAAGTGATCAATCTCCTGCTGCATGTTTCTAGCATTCTCTTCATGAGAAACGTGGCTCCCACTCCGAGACTGACTCCTACTGGTATGGGTAATATGCACACTACCCTTTCGGTCCCTTTTCTGTTCAAGATTACAAAAGTGATCTTGACGCTGAGACCCCATAAATTCTGCTTGATTCAGATTTGAACCTACCATAGTTGAACGTTAGACTCACTACAACTCCAGAATTTCCACAGACGGCACCAATTGTATGGACCAGATTTGAATCCCTAGCCCAAATAATAGATGAACTTAAGCCCAAAAAACCCAATACAATGAATCTGTAGAGAGTAGGTTGGAAAATTAGACTATAATGAGTTGGGTAACAGTTCAAATGGAACCAGAAGACAATAAAGCAAAAATGGACTAGATTTAATCTAAAGAAAAATCGTTTTCAGCACAGTCCGAGAAGATTAGTTCACGTATATATTACTTGAAAGTGGTTACAAATATAGTGTTAATGGCTACAATCTTTCTTTCTTCAATTTTCCGATCCCTTTCTCTTAGGGCCTCCCTTCTAATTTATACTACATCTCCCCTTTCATCTCTACCCTTCACGTGGACAACAGATTGTTTGCTTTGATCCTTGTCCCATTAGCACTCTCCGAAAGTTTTTGGGGTAGCTATAAGGCCAAAAAACACTGTTCCGATCCCTTTCTCTTAGGGCTTTCCTTCTAATTTATACTACATCTCCCATTTCATCTCTACCCTTCACGTGGACAACAGATTGCTTACTTTGATCCTTGTCCCATTAGCACTCTTTTGAAATCTTTGAGGGCAGCTGTAAGGCTGAAAAGTACTGTTCATATATCATTTCCTCATTAATGTGACCAGAGAGTTAGTTGCAGAGCATTCAATGCGGTGGTAGCAGCTTTCTTTTAGATATTTCTGAGCTCCCATTTGTCCTATACGTTCACAGTGCATATCTTTATCAATAGAATTTCCTGGAACGTCATCATGGATGATAGAACACGCATTTTGATCTTTGCTTCGTTTAGCCGAGGGGATATTACTCCTCGGCCTACCTTCCCCAACCCTCTCACTGGTAGCTTACTCGTGGGGCTCTGAGTCTTACATCTCTAATACTGTTTATACGTCATCAGACCACTCAACGTCCTCGGCCAAGGTCCAAGGCCCAATATATATGCTTTTGGGCCCTTTACCCCTACATTAGATATGTTCAAATTAGTCAACTGATTATGATATATTTAAAACATCATTTAATTTCTAACCTCTTCTACATTTATATAAAATAATATTATCAAAAAATATATATACACATACAAACTTTTAAATAACCCATGCACTATTTAACCTAAAATTTTAGGTTATATTCTTATAAAATTATTATATTATATTTTCTCATGCATTGTGTGAGTTTGCAACTAATTCATTTCACTTCAGAATGCTTGGCTCAATTAATGTCATTTGTCCCATTAAAAAGCAAAACCAATAGTACGATCCCACAATGTTAAGGATTAGGCAACTTATAATCCAACTCTTAAATTTCATGCATCAGATTTACTTTCATATGCCATGTCATTTGCTTTATATTTGAGGAGTACTATCACACCTCATGAGCTATAGTGATCACGCAGATAGTCACCACTACAAACTAATCCGGCATATTTGTGGGAACATCAGATTTTCATAGTGCTCTAGTTGACAGTAAAACTTAGGTATGGTAGCTCAAGTATGGTACATTGAATTTCCCCAATGAACTTCAAACGTCTAATTACATTGACTAATAAAATACAAATAGTATTATCATTTCCACGGACAATTAAATTCAATGCATAGTTGCTTTGAATTCAATGCAACTATGTGTTTGAATTTAATTGGAAAGTCACCAAAGTATCTACCTAAGTTATGTCCTTCAGTTAATATGAGATTGATGAATGATGACAACAATGAAGTTGCCTAAATGGCTAAATCAAACCCCTCGTCTATGCACTAATTAGTAATTACAGGGGTATAAATGAAAAGACACGGCAACCACAGTTAAGATCAACCCTGGACCACTTCTTTCTTGGTTTCAAGAGGGGCAGAACTCCAAAAGGCATTAACCAAATAGATGACAATCCTCAATTTAGGTCATTGCCTCATTGGCAAATCTTCTTATTCAAAAGAGCACAGTCAAGCAAAAATAAGTCCCATAAATAAAATAATAACAAAAAAATAAAAACCTTTTCCCTCTTAATTTTAAATTAAAAACAATAAGTCGTGACAATGAGCTCTAGGCCTCTAGCTTAAATGGCACCTCCTTCCATTATGAATCTTACAGTAATTAAAAACTAAAAGAGAAAAAGAAAAAGAAAAAAGAACCAGTTCTCATTTTCTTTCCATGACAGAGAACTCTAGAAGGAGCAATACATGCCACTAGATGTCATTGCTATTGCTGATATTATTCTTTTTGTTTAATTTCTTATGATTTTCTTTTCTTCTCTTTTTTCTTCCTTTTTTTTGGGTGTATACATTTTTCTTCCTATCCTAAAATTATTATATACAGGGTTAGCTGTACAAAGCATTTGGTGTTAGAACAAACCATAAACTATGAACCAGGACCTCTGGATGGAGAGCACTTTGTCAGATCCTTCCCAGTTTGTAAGAGCACATCATGGTTAATAGCTGCCAACTGTGACAAATTCTGCAAAGAGAATTTCCATTAAGTAAAACACGTTGGAATCATATTTAATTTGTTTGACATACATAGTTCATGAATCTTTGACAAAAACTTCCACCAAGTAATATGTAAGGGATGTCTCAATAACCTCATGGAAAAAATACTAGTGTGTTTCACTAGGTACAGTGCACATACATTGCCTACACGCAACACCATATTGAGGGCAACAATAAGGTGGTGGTTTATTTCTCCTTTTCCTGTGAGACGGCAGGGGGGGGGGGGGGGGGGGGTGGGGGGTGGGATTGGTGGTGGTGGTAAGTAGTAACAAACTATAGCAGTCAGCCACATGCAAATACAAGAATATTTTTCATTCTCTTCAAAATCATCAATTTGGGAAATGGTGCAAGTGACAGCCTTGGACACCCACATTAATACGGGAGCCTTTTAGAGGTAATAATTCCTAGTTCACTGGAAATACTAAGAAAAGAAGCTGCTGGTGCAACACTAAATATATAAAATATGGTTACATTGTTTCATTTTAAGGAGTTGAGTTGGCTTACCTTGAAAGAGAAATTTATTAATGAAAGACTTAATGGAGAGTCACCAAACTCTGCTAGGTCACCACATTCATCCATCTGAGTAGGAAAAAAATAAATAAATGTACAATAAGATTTCAGAAGACATTAAATGATTTCAAACAGAACTTCTGAACTCAAAATAATAGAGAAAATAAGCTAACACAGTTCACCTGCATTCCCATGGGACATTCTAATCAATCTACAAAGAACAATTTTCCCTGTAGTAACTTAAGAGAGAAATTATTGTTCAGGGGAGCCCTGTAGCGGATAAGCCAATGAGCTCTAGCTCAATTGGTACTTCCTCCCCTTGCAAGTGCTACGTAGAGAGTGAGGTTGTGGGTTCAAAACCCATTGCGTGCATTTGTAACTTACCAATCATTTTAAAAAAAGAAAAACTTGCATCCATTACAAAGCAGCCATCAACAGTAATACAACTTAGCCAAAGAAAACAAATATTAACCAAGTGCTTCATATTCCACATCAATATTCCTTCTAGGAATCTATTGACACAAAGATTTGTAAGGTCAACACCAGCCTCCAATGGCTCCCAAAAAAAAAAAAAAAAAAAAAAAAAAGAAGCTAAAGTCTGTTGTAGGCGTTTAGTATCTTGTATATTGTACACAATATTTAAATGCAAGCGTAGCTGTTTTGAGTAACTATTCCAGTAAAATTCTCAAATATGAAGTATTAATGAAATCATAATACGTGTAATATTAATTGGAAGCATAAACAGGAAAGTTGAGAGATGAATAAGGGAATGTCCACCTCAACTCCAGAATTTGAGTACGATTCCTGAGTGTCAGAATCTGAATTGCTACTTCCACTAGACATTTGATTAAACCGTGATATAAAATAGCTCGTGTCATCTGCACTGTCTGGCTGTGGCACAAAGGCAGCCTAAAATAAAGTTTAAGTAGTGACGACAATGTTAATATTTCCAAAATCTTCGTGATAAGAAATATGCACCAGAATACTCCAATTCTTTATAGATATAACACATACATAAACAAAAGCATGCACAATAAAGAAGATAGAAATAGTTGTGAACCATGTTTTTGTAAGGGCTCAACCTAGTACGAAAAGACCTATGCATGGTTGTATGACAAGTTGTCTTTTCCAAATTAGCCTCACAAAAGGCAAACCAATATATAATAATCATACAAGAAAAATAAACTTTCATCTGTGTTTCCATGTTTCTCCACTTCGTTATTGAAGTGCTTGGCTTACTTTAGCCACTTCTCCAAAAAATTTATTAATTACTCAAGAATGTGCCATTCAAGAATTTTTTGAGCACCAAAGATCATGTTATCAACCCCAAACAGTTGTGCTAAGACATTGTAATTTAATAAAGCTCAATACAAGCAACATATAATACAGAGTACGTTTCTCAACAAAAAAAAAAAAAAAAACACAGAACACATTTTGCCATATAGTTTTATCAAACAAAGAAATTTAAATATAAGGAATATATCTCAGAAACACCAAGAGGAGCAGCATTTCTACCTTTTGCAATGCTAGGCTGTCCCAATTAACTCCTCTGAAAAAAGGATGTGCTTTTACCTGTAAGAATAAGTCAACTGAGTCAAAATGGCAAATCTATGATAAATTAATATTAGTTCTTGTTCAAGTCTTTATGGTGCAGAGACTATGCTTATTGCACTTTTTTTATTAAAAATAAATAAAAAATCTTCTTGCTTGGTCAATGATCAGAGTCCAGAGATTGGAATACAACCTCTGCCGATCCATTTGCTCCTAACCGCTCCTCTGGATCATGCATAAGAAACCTAAAGAAGAATAGGATTGAAGTTGAATAATTATTTGACCACACAAACAGACATGAACTAAAATGAGTGCTTCGCCTCTGTGAATGGTAAAGTATAGTCTAAATACACACCAATATAGTAGATCAAGTTGTCTAACTGATCCAATTTGTGGTATGAAGCAATGTGAATAAAATGACAATAATCTGATTTTGCGCGAACACATGTAGCTACACCATAAACTTAGGAAATAAAGGGAACAGTAAGTAAATTACCCAATGTAAAAACTATATGTAGGAAGACATGTCTGTATGCATAGTGTTAAAATTACATCAGAAGAGGAGATGTTATCAATCTCAAACAAACCTGTTAGTAACCTCCAAATTCAAGTTAGACATATTGAATTTAATACTATATTTGCAGAAAAGTACAAAATCTGAATGTTTACTGTAGGCAGAGAATCATACCTTCTTTTTTGCTTATTCAGTAATTTTTAAGGTTTTTTTTCTATAAATATTTTTTTAAAGAACTTTTCTGTTTCAGACATTCATACTATCTGTTTGTGCTCACAACATACAGTGAATGAATAAAGCAAGACCTAAACATACACACACACACACACACACAAAATTGATAAGACAAGCAATTACAAGTCAATATCAACACATTAAAGGCACAAAGCATAACCAACCTATTAATTAAGTCTTGGGCCTCATAGGACATGTCGCTAGGAACAGAAGGCCAGGGGATTTTTCTGTTAAGAATGTTGTCAAAAATTATCTGCACACCCATGAAAAAAAGTGTAAGTGTTAAACGTTTAAGATCTCAGATGGAGAATTTTACTTAAACAAATGTGCTGATGAGAAATCAGCTCACAAAAGAAATATGTACAAAAGAAATATGTAATGATGTAAGGAGCACAAAGACGGATTTATTTTAATTTGGTTTTATTTAATTTTAGAAGGCAATATTATTTTTACTATTGGTCCATTGGATTTTATTTTAGGTCTTATTAACTAATTAGGTTATCAATATTTTATTTAATTCCCTAGAGTTAAGGTTATTTTCGTAATTCAATAATTGGGCTTTGGTACAAATCAATTAGGGCTAGGATATTCCTAGTAGTCTATATAAGCGCACTATTGTACTAAATTTAAGGAATTAAGGTGCAGAAACACACAACTACAATAAAAATGCATGATGGGAGCTAAATGTGTACATGCAGCTATGCAACATTCACATTAGAAGAGTAATTTCAATGATAAAGTTAGAATCTTCCACCCAATTCATCTAATACAATAAAAAAAGAAAATTAGTGAGGAATCTAACGATATTGCATACATTCTCCAACCCATTCTAGCTTTGAAGGGTGGAACCCTAGTGGTTATTTTATATTTTTTTTGTTGAGACTTGTGTTAGAATATTGGTTAAGTAATTAAATTTACCATTTCCTAACAAAATATTGTTGAGAGTTATGTCCACTCTACCTCTTTTTTTTTTATAGGTAATAAGAGTTTTATTGATAACAAAGTACAATGTGTTTACGATTGTAAACTCGCATCATAGTGTTGGACCCAATTAAAAAGTTAAAAGTCCCAAGTGTTGGACCCCCACATTGACATGGAACAAATAGAAAATTTATCTATGTGTGGTTGTGGTGGGTTAAAGTTTAGGAGGATTGTGGAAATAAGATTTAGTCATTGAAGAATTGTGTTAGGGATCAAATATTCAGATGAGTTATTTGATGGCTATTTGGTAGAAGAAAATATGTGGGGAAGGGGCTTGATTTGGGGTTGTAAGGAAGAAGAAAAAGAGGTTTTTATGGTGCTCAGGGGCTGTATGAACAGTACCACAAGAAAAAGAAAAAGAAGAAGTAAGAGGGAAGAGAAAAGAAGAAAAGAACACGCAAAAGCAAACGTGCCTCAATGCTCAAAACACACTATAATCTATTTGATAAACCCCAATCTCCTTTGAATACATTGAGCACAAATATACACACACACATACTCCTTGTACTGGTAGTATTGGAACTCCCTAGTAATATTAGGACTCCTAGTTTGACTAGTAAATTAAAAACCTAATAAAAGACTAATTGAGTCCAGAATTTTCTAGCAATATTTATGTTTTATTTTCTTTGAGTATATGCTACTCTTTCATTTGATTTTTCAACCCCAGACATTAAAACTACATGACTTTTACTTCAACTGGACTTCACACGTGGACCCATAAAATAATTCTTGAATAGAAAAATTCGTAAAGTAATAGTAAATCAATCTTCCATGGCAGCATCAAACATGTGATTGAGAGTGTTAGAATATTGGTAAAATGATTGAATTCACCATTTCCTAACAGATTAAACTTTTGGGACAATCAATAGTTTATCAAGTTGCTATGAGCAGGTGAAAGTGTATGAAAGATATCATCATCTAAAATTAGAATTTGGCATTTTAGTTAAATCTTGCTTGCACCACCTACAATTATGAAAATTTCTTAATATAATTATTCCTATTCTGCATTAAGTTGTATATAATCCCCAAAAAAAAGGGAAAAACTATTCAAAAAGTTGTCACTGGAAAATACACAACATTGGTAGCCAATAATGCGTGGATATCTACAGCATTTCCTGGCACCATGCCCGCAAGATAATGATAACATGTCTGACAAGAAAAGTATAGACTAATGGCACAGCAGGCACTGGACAAGACATAATAACATATAGCACATTTCTAAATGAAGGTGAAGTCTTCATTCAATCATATACATCAAATTTAGATTTTTTTATTGGAAAATTTCCACGCACAAGCTGTGGGTCCTGGATCCATGAGCCCGTCTTCCTCCCCTAAGAATGAGGAGGAGAAGCCATCTGCGATAAAGCTCATTGGATTGAATCTTACTAGCTACATATATTAATGGGGGAAAAATGTTCTACAGAACAAGAGACTACGTAGATAATGCTTTTCTGATACATGGATCTCAAAGGAGCTTTAATTTCTAAAGAAGCACTAGGGTTGAAAAATAAGAATACCTCTGGACGTTCAGCAGTGAAAGGTGGAATTCCAGTAATCAATTCAAATAAAATGATTCCCACTGACCACCAATCAGCAGCATAACCTGCATGAAAGATTGGGTCATTTTAACTGCCCAGTATGTTTAAAATAAACCTAAACTCAAAAAAGAATTCAAACCATGCTCAGTTCCGAGAAGGATTTCTGGGGCCAAGTAGTCAGGTGTCCCAACAGCGGAGTGCTGTCGTCTATCATCTGTCTGTTGAGCATGTGGGTTATGGGCATCTGGAGTAGTTCCATTTGTCTGAGGTCCTGATAAATCCATTGTGCTGTTTATAAGGCCAATCTTGGATAGCCCAAAGTCTGTAAGCTGGTAATATAAGCAACGATTAGCATATTATTGTCATTCATCAAATTCTGAAGCAGATATGAAATCAACCCTGCAAAGACATATACAAGGACATCTAGTGTGATGCATAATGAAATAGAGCCAGGAAGGTCTAAATAATTGCTCTCAAAGGTCTTATAGCTAATGAGTTCTAATCTCAAAAGGTTCTGTTGCCAACAAATTAGCTCATTTGATCTCGTACAAAATAAAAGGACATCAACAAGTATGAGTAAGGGGTTAAGATACAAAACTGCACAAAATCAATTCTTTTATTTAATGCTTGAAAATTTTAGATAGTAAATTTATTGACAAAAGAATGCACTCTGAGTAACTCAATATCAAATGCAGCATCAATTGGTTGCCATGTTCCAGACTTTTCTTTTACTATTTTCTACACAAGGAAACAGATTAATCATCAAATGCATACACCAGACCTTAATGTGCCCATCCTGTGCAATCAATATGTTGTCAGGTTTCAAATCACGATGTACAATTCCGAGAGAATGTAGGTACTCCAAAGCAAGAACCTGCAATATGATAAAACATATTAAGAAAAGATCAAGAAAGAACTAAAAAAGAAATACATACACCCCAGAACCCCGCACCCCCCCCCCCCCAAAAAAAAAGAAGAAGAAAAGAAATACATATGATTTTAAACAGACCAGTTCTGCAATATAAATACGAGCTACATCTTCATCAAGGCAACCGACTTTCTTCAGCAGAGAGTAAAGATCACCCCCATTGAGATATTCCATGACCAAGTAAAGGTTATCTCTACAGGTGAATGAATAAAAAAATCGAACCTGCAGTACAAGACCACATATTCATTTCAAATGAATCATAAAGTACATATTAAACAATTCAACAGTAGCAGCTCTCATGATTCAAAGAAACCAAAAATTGGATATTACCACAAAAGGGTTTCGGACAGTTATTAGTATGTTACGCTCAGCTAATATACGATCAACATCATTTTTTCGTATCATATCCAACTTCTTCAGCACCTGCATAAGCGAAATGTTGCACAATATCAAGAATCTGGACCAAGATTACCATTATGGCACCAAAAACAATAATTACTCATTAAATAGCTGGGAAAAGGAAAAAAGGTTGGAAAAAATGCTAGAACATTACTTAGGAAAACATATCACTGCAAAAACAAAGACCACAGAGAATAAACTGTTTTTCTTTGGGGTGGGGGGGGGTGTAGTATGAAAGAATCTTGAGTGACATTGAGATTCTTGGAACTGTATGACAAGAATATAGATGCCAGTGACCTCATAAAAGCCAGGATGCTCTGATCATATATGAAAATGTGTTAATCATGGCCATATGCAATGACAAGAGATTTTGATAAAGGTGGGGAAAGATAGCAAACCATGATTTCACCAAAGATATGGCCCTAGGTAGTGTTATATGACAACAAAAATTTCCCGTAAGTCAACAATCTTAAGCAACTATAAGCAAGCATGAGGCTCACATTGTAAGTGAGACACCATATTTATCTTCTGCATAGAGCTATGTTGGGATCCATCAATTTGTTATATAACAGGCCATTCTGTTGTAACTCACCACCTTGACCATGTTCTTTTAAGCCTTCCTCCTCTATTTTTTTTTCTTTGACAGGTAAAAATAATTTCATTCAAAAGAGGAGCTGCTCGATTTCATTCAAAAGAGGAGCTACTCCTTAGTCTTACAGCTGTAGCTATCAGTCTTCCAAATGACCTGGCATCTTATATTTCTTTTTTCCACCTAGTAGCTCTACTTTTGCTTACAGTAGTGAATCCAAATACATATATAACAAGGAAGATTCATATGGTATTAGTCTGTTTTTCTTAGCAAGACGTTAAATGAAGAATATTTACCATTTGCTTGATAAATGAGTACCTTTATTGCAAAAAAATCTCCTGTTGTCCGCTTACGTGCAAGAAAGACTCTACCAAAAGCACCCCTGCTAATTGGTTTGATAATCTCAAAGTCATCAATGCTTGTCCGCTCTTTGTGCAGGGAATTTGAAGGAGTTGATACTGCACTACTTTGAGATGCATTATCCAACAGAGATCTAGAGCTTTCCTTATTCTTGCTATTACTCTTTGGGCTCCTAGTATCCATTAGTTCACAAGCAAGTAGATATTTTTCCCTGCAAATGTAGTTGAATGTGACAGGAATAACCCAGTGAAATGAGTTTAATTATTTAAATCCAATATCATAAGATATTTTTCCTAATACTAAAATTACCGCAAAAGTTTCTCTATCCGGCCTCCAAAGGTATCTATTACAAGAGCTTTAAGCTTGCTATCCAGTAAAACATCCTGCAAGTCTTGCATACAGGCAAGCAAAAATTCATGGGAATCTTCTTTTGAAATATCTATTTCAGACACACAGCGGGCTATGTCTGCAAGGTCAATCATCTGGCAAGAAAAATGTACAGGCATGAGAAATTGCATAAAGGCACTACAACAATAGCTATAAGGTGATCGATAGATATATTTAAGAACAGGAGCAATGAATCTATAAGAAAGATAATGAATGCTTGCCAGCCAAAAATAGACAAAAAATGAAAAGCTTGAAAGTAGAGTCCCAAGCTAGAAGGAAAGCAGAGTTTGGTAATCAAATACCACGTATTACATAGGTAGGCAGCTTGGATGGCCTAGTTTAGAAAAAATCTGAATGAGCTGCAAGCTCAAAGAAGTAAACAATGCAGGACCCGAATTATTGATGGGAGTCAATCTAAAATAGACAAATCAGATTACGCCAACAGATGTACATAAGCAGCCAGCTCCAGTATGGCAATGATCAACAGGAACTTGTGACCCAAAAAGATAACATTCTTGTTCACTTATTGTACAAAAGATTGTGAGCAGTTCAAGCTCAAGGGGCAGGTTATCTTGTATGGTTTACTCAAGAAATGAGATTGACAATAAGGATCATTGTTATAATATAATGTGGGCTGAAAAGAACTTGACCCTTGGGGAACAGAAACCTTTATGAATAAGAACAAGATCTTAAAACAACAAAATAGCCAACTGCTTTATAGGAAAACCACAGCCATGTTTTTCTACTATCCCAATTCCCCCTAAGTCCCCCCAAAATAAAATGTCTGCATTAATTAATTTAACAGAATCCCTATGCTTTTCCAATGGACAAAAATTGTTCCACAACACTCATTAAACAATGACAGGTCCTTATTTATTTATAGTTGATTAACAGAAGTCCTTTATTTCTTCCTTTGCCACTCAAAAAAGGACTTTTTAATCCTGTCTTCACAAATAAAGATTGCAGTAGTCATAGTAATTTGGTCATTCCCAGATTGTACCAACTTGATAGCAATGTCAAACAGGAATTAAAAAAAAAAAAAAACAAGCTGACAAGAATCCTACATAGAAAAACAGGACAAACACAAACTAGTTCATGAATATTTTTTGTGATTAGTGTTGATTGTATCAAATATTCAATGAGATTTTAATGTAAAATATTTCTTAATTAAATTTCTGAGTTTTACCTTTTAAATCATATATACACTTTTATGTGAATATGAAATTCATTTTGAAAATGGGTAGGTTTCTACATTCTCTCAAAGGACCTTCAAACTTTGTGGAGATTCCCATTCTATCAATGGGATAGTTTGAGATATCTCAGTAGAATTCGGAGATTTATCCATCGTTAATATTTTAAATACTCTGTAACCATTCCATCAATTTGAGACAACCTATAATTATTAGGTGAAATTCCTCTTAATTTTAACTTAAATTTTAAGATATTTCTCAGGTCAAAATCACATGAAGGAGCTTTTTAAGTTGTTGATTAACATTAGCTTCTAATTCCAATGAAAATAATTGGGCTGACAAATGCAGTGAGGATATTCCAAGATATACTGGTGACGACTAAAATGTCATAGTGATCAAGTGGTATCAAATTATCTTTGAATTACAAAGCTCAGAAACGTTTTTTAGCAGCATCAAAGGCTTCCAGCAAGAGGCACCAAAGTACTTCCCAATGACAAATGAAATTGATTCTCACAAATAAAATGGATGTGTCCAGGAAAAAAAAAAAAAAAAATTCTATTTTTGTTGTTGCTTATCATAATGACAACTAAACTATCAAAGAAGTGATCACATGTTGCATTGACAGTTGAGTGTGACATTCCATGCAATGAAAATATTATTGACAAAGATCTGAGCAACTCTTGATAATTAAACTTAATTACACTCAGGGTTGACATGACCTCTAAGAAGAAGAAAAAATCCAATACAAAAATGACAGACCTGTTGCACATCCTCAAGCTCGGAACGATTGTAATGCTCCAACCACCAGGAGTCAAAATGACCAGCTCTAGGGGTATTAGTGGATGATACTGATGTCATGCTCCCAGTTGAAGAGGATGCGCCATGGTTGCCAAGCTTTACACCCAAGTGACCCTTCAAGTTCATAGGAGGATGAGAATCATCTATGCAGGCTGTGTCCATCTCATGTATATCCTCAAACATTCCTTCAACACCTTTATTTCGCCACTCACTAATCTTAGGAGAGCAACCTTCAGATGCGATTGCCAAATTTGTAGTTTGTGTTCTTAAGTTTTCAGGGCTTCCATAAGATGCATGAAAACTTGTATTGCGCGACTCTATAATTTGTTCCAATATCTCCCCCAGTTTTATAAGACGTTCATCTAGATCTGGATAACTTAAATCACATTTGTCAGCATATGCACATATGTAAGAATGTGATTCCAGATGACAAGTAGGAACAATTTCCTCACATATCCGACAGATAACTGAATCAGATCCATCAGCACTTTGTTCTTGCTCATGAAATGAACCAGAAATGGAATTATTTGCTGACTTTCCAATGCCATCAAATTGATGAAACTGTCGCACAAGGGAAAGTAAATTAGTTTGGGAATTTTGAATTGGAAATCTTTGTTCCAAGACCACAGAATCCTTTCTCAAAATTCTGTCATTCTCATCATCTGGTTCTATAGAACTGTAACAACTTGCCTCTGGGACAGAAGATAGCTTATTTTCTTGCTGCAATTCATGTTTGACGTCATTCTTCTGATTCAAAGCATAATCTGAACCAGAATCAGTAACCCGTGGATTAGGCACCCAGCTTGTTTCAACAGCAGGAACACTTTCTAAACATTTCTTTAGTTTTTTAAGGGATTTCGCATCTATTGGTTCCCTATCTTTCTGGAACTGCAACAGTCTAGTGCAACGTGTTAATATGAAGAGCATCCGTGTGAACGACCACTTTAGCATTCCTGTTTGACACTGATGCCTTTTCTCAGTCAAGTCTTGAACAATTGTTTCACATTTGACACGAAACTCAGAAGAAGCCATTTCAGTACACATTTTAGCAAGAATAAGAAGATCATCTGCCATTGTCTGTTCCTCTGGGGATGAGTCAATCTTCTCAACAACATCCATAACATCCCCTGCCAAACTAGCTAGTTCCACATTTACCACTTCTTTGGCAGCATCAAATCTAGAATGCAAAGAACCCAAAAGCTCCTGAATATCTCATAAAGGAAAAAAGAAAAAAGATGTTAATCAGTCATAAATAACAAAGTCCAGCAGGGACCAATAATTTTGTTTCGTTCTTATCTAAAATTAACTTATCCTAAGAAATTGTTCTCTTACAACGCAAACCAAAAATGGTTCTTTTTATCTATGGCATATTGGTAGAGTCAGCTACTGCTAGATGTGATGATATCTCTACAAGACATTAGTTAAAACTTAAAATATGCCGAAGTCATTAGCTTGTATAATTGCATGCCATGGAAAGAGGACTGACAAGAATGTATTGGAATAAGGGACATTAGGATTTAGGATCAATAATATAATCTCACCATAATAAAATAACAACATTCAACATGAATGTAAAACCATTTGATGATGTTTACATGTGCAGGTATTGTGTTACATTTCGCTGACTTGCTTGAGTACTTCTTGTGCTAGTTAATTATTTTATTCCAGCATAAATTTTTTTTGATAAGTTATTTTATTCCAACATAAATAAGTCTATGTAATCGTGATATTGACAAGTGAATTTTGAATCCAAGAATCAAGTTCATAGGCAAACATGTAAGTTAATCAAACATCTCAAGAACAATGAAAAACACCCCTGTGAAGCCTTATCCAGAAGCAATTTTGTAGTAGATTTGCACTCTTTTTTTTCCAACATAATTGACATCTGTTGATGGTACTTTTGTATGACATACGATAATACAAAAGCCAATTCACATTATGTGAACATATAATATTCATCAAACAATTTAAAAAGTGCAAAAAAAGTCTGTTTATCAAACAACTTACTCTTAAGTGCACTTGTCACAATCTAACGGTGCTAACCAAAAATATCAAACAAAGGCAATGGGTATTATTCACAAACTATGAGTAATACCTCCAAATCACTGTAGCTGTGGGCCCGAGGCTGGGCAGGTTGAATGCCACCTTTTGGTCCTATTTCATGTGAAAAACTTTTTAAACCCATTGACACTTTACTATGGCTTGTACTCTCCCGTGAAGAATATTTTACATCTAAATGATTTCCTTCATTGTGTACTTTAGTTTGTGTAGGACTCTCCTCGTCTGGCGTCTTGACTTTTGAGTTGGAGCCCTGTCAGATAAGTAGCATGACTTATTTTCAGTAAATCTAGGAAAGAACAAAGCATAAGAAATCATCATATGCATATCCTACATAAATAGAAGTAACTTATAAACAAATATCAGAAGAATCCTACCTCAATGTTTGGAGGAACATTATTGAAAGGTTGAGTTGAATCCTTGGAAAGATATGACTTGAACCAAAGAGCTATCTTCTTTCCTTTGTGGAAAGCTTAGGCAAGAAAGTAATTAAATATTATTTTGTTATGTTTCTTTAAGTAACCAGGAATGCTGTACATAAAATGAGGAAGAAGGAAAACTACATATTTTAAGATTGCTATTACACAAAGTATAATCTTTTACTAAAAAAGACACATTATAAACGAATAACAAATCAAGAACTTCAACTTTTCCCGTGACCCAATACAGAAGCTCTTCTGGAGACCACTCTTTGTACCAACTCAGGCAAGAAGAGGAGGGTCTAAACCACCAAAAAATCTTAACAAGCAGTCCCAACTCCATTTAAAACTCAAGAAATTTTCTTAATAATCCTGGTAGAAATAGCTAAACAGAGCTGGCTTCAAATCAGCAGTGCCAAGTTCAATATGCCAAAGAGAATAGTCCTAATCATTAAGCATTGCTTGGGCTTTAAATCATACAAATTCTAACACTATGTTTGGAAGTTTGGATGGAGAGGAGAGTAGAGGGTAAGGGAGGGAAGAAGAGGAGAGGGGATGGGAATTGTTACCCCTTCCCCTTGTTTGTATGTTTTGAAAATTAAGGAGAGGGAAGGGAAATAGAATTTCTGTGACAAATTCTGTACTCTATGAATTTAAAACAACGAATGAAAAAGCATTACAAATTGCTTGGCCTTCAGCTATCTGTAGGAGCTAACACCTTTTTCTTTTTTTTGACAATATAATAGGTACAAAAATAGGCCATGGTAGATTTGAACCTTGAACGTCTCCACTGGAAAAACCAAGAGATGCCAGTTGAGCTACAAGGCTTTTGACTATCACTAGGAGCTAACACCAGTTTGAAGGTCCATCTTTGAATGAAGATAAGTTCAGTAGATGACCCCATACGCATCAGTTACAAAAACTTCACATGACAGGCCTTGGCAGACAACGGTATCATTATTCACTTTATCTAGCCTTGATGTTAAACAAGTTTTTGCTAAAGGACCCCTTTAAAATGTCAGCTTTAGTAATTAATCAAGACACCTTACCTAAAATCATCTCAGTATCCTTTACAATCAAATTTAAGCAATCCAAAATATGTTGGCATACAATAGCCCATTAAAATTTTGAAAAAAAAAAAACCGTATACGACAACTTAAAGAACCACATATATGACACCACTGGCAACTAGACAGGATTAAACACATACACACACCAATCTTCTAAACTAATTCTTAGTTTTTTGTTTTTTTACATCCTCCATAATCTACAAAACCAGTTTCAAAGAAATAATGAAATCTCCTCCCATAAAAAGAAGTTTCGCCAATACTTTATTAAACACAAGATATACAGCACACATACATATATTGATAAATTCGATAGTTAAAACAGAGGAGGAGAAATTTGAACCTGAGCGTCTCCGCTGGAGACACAGGTGCCAGTTAAGCTGCAAGGCTTTTGATGTGTGTGTGTGTATATATATATATATATATAATCAAACAGTATATTTTCTCTTACTATTCCAACATTTTCTGAGCAGCCAAACAGAGCATAACGAAAACAAAACCAAAATTAAACCTCTGGAAGAAGAAAACGCAAACCTACTTTTTCTGGAAGGACCAGTGGGCTTTTCACGTCCTCCCTGAGCCATAGTCTTCTTCTTCTGCCTCAACGGAGACCTCGAAACCCAAAAGCTCGGAGACTCAACCGACTCGTCCGGTCTCGAACTCGGCTGTTGATCCTTCGAAGAAACTCGCCGAGTCTTGATCCGATTCAACCCGGTAGGTATTCCAACATCCGACGAAGACTCGCCTTCACCTCCGTTTCGACTTGTCACATCCATTTACCAAAAATAAACTTCAAACAAAAAAAAAACGTTTCGAATAACCTGAAACTAAAAACTAAAACCCTAGCTATCCTCCCCTTTACAATTAGCGATCAAAAATTGAGAACTAATCCAATAACAGCTATCTCTATCTATGAGCTTTATTCAATAAAATAGTAAGGCATATAATTTAAACTCTTTCTTGTCAATTTATTGTGTGATTTTTTTATTTATTTATGGTTGTGATGTTGAGGTTCAGAGAGAGTTGCCAGTGTTGATATGAGTTGTGAAAAGGAAGTAAAATAGCAAAAGAGAAAATGATGATTCCGCAATTGGGGTTCCTATTTGGGTTTCGTTGTTGTTGTTGTTGTGTTGTTGCTGTCTTCCCACCTCGTTTCCTTTCAAATCTCTTGCCTACATTATTTTAGTATATATATTTTTGGGTACCTTATGGTTTATGCATTATCCATACTTTTTTCTTTTTAAGTTTTATCTATACATCAATTCTAAATATAAATTTATTTCCCTACAAAAATTTCTAAAATTTTGATAATTATGGTTTTTTTTTAATTATTAGCATGTGTACAGAGTTTTTATCATTTAAAGAAAACATAATACGAGTTGGTAATGGTAAGATTCAAAGAGATTTTTTTTTTTTATAAGATTCTAAAAGATTTAAATATATAAGAATAAAAATGTGAATTCTCAAAGGTTTATATATAACAAACATATAAGAGGTTAGTAGTAGATATTTAATATTTTTTATTTTAAATTTAGTTTGATAATTTTAAATTAAACCTTAATATTTAATGTAAGGACCAAATTTGAGTCTCTATCCTAACAGATGGATGGACGTAGGTCCAAAAAATCCAAAATAATGAATTTGTAGAGAATGAGTTGGAAAACTGGGCT
Source organism: Quercus glauca (assembly GCA_023736055.1). Lineage (NCBI taxonomy): Eukaryota > Viridiplantae > Streptophyta > Magnoliopsida > Fagales > Fagaceae > Quercus > Quercus glauca. The sequence goes on along the minus strand of CM043316.1, from coordinate 93,345,143 downwards.
TTAATGAATCAGATAAACACTAAAATATATTTAAATGACAAGAAAATGTAAATAGACAGGTCTATGCTAAAGAAAATCGTCCTCAGCAAAGTCCGAGAAAATCTGTTCTTATATATTTATTTCAGGTTTGATAACAAAGTCAATTCTTAATGTTACAGTATTTTTCTCTTAGTTTCTCGATCCCCTTCTCCCATTGCCTCCTTCTTTTATACTCTATTTTCCTTTCATCTTCTTCCTTCACGTGCATGTTAGATGGCTGGTGTTGATACTTGTCCCATCAACACTTCCCCTAAGTCTTCATGTAGTAGCTGCAATACTGAAAATCACTATTCAGGTATCACTTAAACATTAATGCGGCCAGAGAGTTAGCTGCAATGCATTTAATGCGATGGTAGCAGCTTTCTCTTTAGATATTTTAGAACTCCTCCCTGTCTGATGTCTCTGCAATACTTATCCGCACCAACAAAACTTCCTAGAATGTTACCTTGGTCGACAAACTACCTCTTTGGACCTCAGCTTTCACTGGCCGAGGAGGCATTTATCCTCGACCTATCCTGTTGAGCTATTATGACCAAAACTAACCTCTTTATTTATTAACACAGTGTCTTCTGACAAAGATTCCTCCTCCTCAGACAAACTCTCGTCCTCGACTTGGGCCACAGGCCTAATATACACATATATAATGAACTCTTGGGCCCAGTTTTAAATTAATCTATACTATATATAAGAGGATTCCTCTCTTTAAACTGAACTTTTATATGGTTCAAAAATATCCTCATTAATGAAGTGTAACTTTTTTAAGAAATAGAGTCATAAATGTTAAATAAAAATAAAAATTTTGAATTCAAAAAGGTAACTCCTAAAATTTAGGATTTTTTTTCCTTCACATTCATCTTTTTGTTCTATAAAATTTAGCCTTTTTTATTCCATTTTCATCATAATAAAAGCAAAAGACCCCAATTTAAAAATATAAAAAAATAACAAACTAAGAGAACTCCTAAAATTTAGAATTTTTCCCCTCATGTTCATCTTATTTTTCCTACTCAAACTCTTCCCTATATAACTACACCACTTTCAAACACGTGTTCAAAAAATAAAGTACAGTTAATGCTTATCTCAAAGTTTATCCATTGTTTGAAAACTAAAAATATATATTTTCAAATTATAATAGATACAAATTATTAACTTTTACCCAAAAAATAAAAGAGACTCTAAGCACACTCATGCATAAAAGCTAATAAAACTATAAGGTTTAATTTGTAACAAGCTTAAACTAGTGTTATGTTTGCACGAGATACAACTTAATTCAAAAAAATTGTATGAATGACTACAAAAAAAAAATGTATGAATAAATAAAAATTATTTTAATATTTAGTGAGTCATTTGACACTTTAATATATTTTTATTAAAGTACATTAAATATCTTAATGAGTCACATGACAAAAATACATTAATTTTAAGATGATATGTAATATATACATATATTAAATCGCTTTGCACCTATCAAAACACAAAATTATGATATTTTATCAAAATAAAGATTAAGTTTTATTTTAAATTTCTTGAAACTTTTGGTAATAGAATTTTAGTTAAGATAATAATTTTATGTATAGCAAATTATTGGTAATAAATTTTAATCTCAGGTAAAAGTGTGTGTGTGCATATATATAAATTAAACCCAAGGCTAAAAAAAATATTCAATTAGATTTTAATTGTTGTCTAATTTTGCACCAAGTGTCCTATTTATTTTTTAATTTTTTAATTTTTGTTCTAGATAAGTTAATGTTGTGCAAAAGAAGAAGAATCTAATATAAATAAACCATAAAAACCTAATAAACAAAAAAGAAAAAAGTAAACTCAATTGTATATAATAAAAAAAAACTAAAATAAAACAATGAGAGAGAGAGAGCAAAACTCATTTATGACTTAAAAATTGTGTAACTTTTACACTAGGTATAATATATGACTTTTGAATAGAGTTGTGGTATACCTTTGTATTAGAACTCATTTTCCTCTCCCTGTGTGTGTGTGTGTGTTTTTGTTTCTAAAAAAAAAAAAAAGTATAATCTAAAGGTAATTATTGAGTACTCACAGAGTACCATAAATGCGTATTCTCTCTCTCTCACATAACTGTGGATCCCACTAATTAAATATATGGTGGAACTTACAATTCATGTGAGATGAAGGAATACACATTTATGATACTCCCAGAATATTCAATAATTTTCCATAATTTAAATCATAAATATGTGTAATTATGATTGTTTTTTTATTATATCATGCATTTGTATGAGTTATACATTAGTATTGATAATTAACAAGAGAATATATTAATTTGACGCAACCATAATTTTTTAGGACTCCACTTCTATTATATATTTATATATCTTATAAAAAAAACTTATATTATATATAATATAATAGATGATATTATGATTGTCTCAAATAAATTGGTTTAATTAATATTTTATTTTCTCTCTCTCTTTTTTATAATGTTTTTATCTTTTTTCCATTTTGAGTGGTTGTTGAAGGATGGCACAAGCATCACATCATCACATTGTTTTTTTATTATATCATTTTGAGTGGTTGGTTTTTTATTATATCATGCATTTGTATGAGTTATGCATTAGTATTGATAATTAACAAGAGAATATATTAATTTGACGCAACCATAATTTTTTAGGACTTCACTTCTATTATATATTTATATATCTTATAAGAAAAAAAACTTATGTTATGTATAATATAATAGATGATATTATGATTGTCTCAAATAAATTGGTTTAATTAATATTTTCTCTCTCTCTCTCTTTTTTATAATGTTTTTATCTTTTTTCCATTTTGAGTGGTTGTTGAAGGATGGCACAAGCATCCCATCATCAAATTGTTAAAGTCAAAAGTGTGGGAGTATCATGCAAGTTGGCCGTGTCAAAATTAATTTTTATTCTACAATCTACATCATAGCAGTGCGCTTCCTTTTCGTGCTTTTTCATGCCTTACTAATTTAAGTGTATTATCTCCAAAATATATATATATATATATATATTAAGTGTATTTTATGTAAACAAGCTAATGTCATCAACATGCCGCAATCAATTTCACTTGCTAATTCTCCATGCCTACCAAAAGTATATTATTGTTTTTGGAACTAGTGTGTGGCACGAGCAATGTACCTATCCGGTTTATTGGAGAACATCATTTTATTGTGTGATTTTATAATTTGACGTATGGTATTAATTAAATATTAAAAGAGATTAATCTAATAATAACAATTAACAAACACTTAGAAAAAAGTACATCTTTGCATTGCCACTTCTGTTGAAATTTCAATTCTGTTGAAATTTCAATAATGGCATAATAAGGTCCTATTTGGTTTTATTTTTTTATCACTTATCACTCATCGCTTAATTTTCGTCACTCATCGCTTAATTTTCGTCACTCATCATTTAAAATATCCCAATTTCCACTACTCCACCCGTTTGGACACTGTTTTCACTTCTTATCACTCAAATATTTCAACCTTTTTGTGGGACTCATACCTGATCACCAAGTCAGACCATTTTGTTAGCCTCATAAAGCATTCCACTAAGTCATTATATGTACCTCTCAAAATGGTTGAAGCTTTTGTTCAATTATTCAGGCACAGATATACACAGAGAACTGTGTCTTAAACAGAAAATCAAAGAAGCAAAAAGAGAAAATCTTCAATTTTGAAGAAGTGGGTTTCAAAGAAAAATATGAACAAAAGTAAAATGAAGTGGAAGAAGGAAGAGTGACCCAACGGTAGCGCGACCCAGCGGCGACTCAACCCAACGGCATGACCCAGCCCTGTGTCTTCTTTTTTTTCTTTTTTTCTTTTTTATGGGTCTGAGACTGAGATGATGGTGCCGACAGTGGAAATGGAGAAGAAAAACAACGCTATGTCTTCTTGATTTCTTGTGCAGTTGGGGTTGTGTTTGTTTTGGGTTGAGGTTTGTTTTGGAGATTGTTTGAATTGAGAAGTTTGTGGGTATTGTTTGAAAAAAAAAAAAAAGAAGAAGAAGAAGAAGAAGATGAAGAAGACCAAACCAGACCCAGTGTGAGAGGGAAAAGAAAAGAAGAAGAAGAAGACCAGTGTGAAAGGAAAAGGAAAAAAAAAAGAAGAAGAAGACCACCCAAACTCACCGAACCCAGTGACAAAAAAAAAATTTAAAAGTTGCGGTTGTTGCTCTAGCCGTGGGCCTTTTAGTGTGTGTTTAATTACGAAAATGTCATTGGAATCTGAGTTTTGGAAACTGAAAACACCTAAAATGTGTTTTCAATTTCCATAACTCATCACTCAAAAATCAGAGAATTGAGTGATTGAAACAAAAATTGGAAATAAAAGCCAAACACACTTCTTAGCTGTGGGTCCCACCATTTTTGAGTTATGAGTGATTGAAACAGAGTTATAAGCGATAGAAATACAAAAACCAAACAGACCCTAAGCCTCACAAGTGCTTCGCACAGGTGATGTGATGAGGTTGTTGTTGTTGTTTTTTTTTTTTTTTTTTTTTTAAGTTATAAGAATGTGGGGGGTAATGGAAGTTGGAGGTAACTTTTTAATAGGATTATATATATATTTATATATATATATATATATATATATATATAGGAGTAAGGGACGTGGGGTAGTTTTTCTTTTATAGGAATATTTTTAATTTTTTTGTCGATTTACTATTTTAACCCTATGGAATAATGATAAGTTAATTAAATTAGGAATATTTTTTACAGTGAAAAAAACAATAACTAAATTTCTCAATCCTCTTAATATATAGAGATTATAGTTCACAAAAAAATGATGTACTTGTAAAAATATATCTCCTACTTGTTGATAAAGCATGTATCTTATTATTATTATTATTTTTTTTTAGAAGATAATTATTAAGTTCATATACTCATTTAATTTAAGATTATTGACATGATAAAACAACTTGAATAATTGAGAAAATAACAAAATAAGAAATGATGAGTAGTTCTAGGACTACAAATTATTCCATAACTTTTTTGCCATAACTCTGATGTGGCAGATTGTGAGTGGTTAACTATCACTTACACATAGGCTGCGTTTGTTTTGGGTGAAAATCACTTCCGAAAATGTTTTTCTGTAATTACGGGTGTTTGGTTGCGCATGGAAAATCAATTTTCCAGAAATTGATTTCAGTTGACCAGCAGTCAAGGGTGAAATTCTTTTCCCCTTTTATTTTCACTTCAAATGCCATTTTTCGAAAAACAGAGAGAGAGAGAGAGACCCAGACCAGCGACCAAGCCCGGAGCAACTACACGAGCAACCGCTAGCGACCTTCGACCTACGAACCGATGAACTCAGAGCAACCCATCGCCTTCGACCCAGCGCAACCCATCGCCTTTGACCCAGAGCAACCCACGAACCGACGAACCCAGAGCAACCCACGAACCTCGATCTCGTCGTCGACCCAAACCCATCGCTCCCTCTTCCTCAATCTCTCAGTTTTTTTTTTTTTTTTTTTTTTTTAAAGTTTGATTGTTGTTGTTGTTGTGGTGGTGTGGTGGTGATGTTTTGGTGGTTGTGGCTTTTGATTGCCGGAATTTGCTGCCGGAATTTGTTGTTGAATTGGCTGTGATTTTAAAATTTTTTGTAATAAAATTTGTTTGGATGCTGAGAAAATGTGAAAAATTGTAGAAAAATAGCATTTTCAAAATAGAACCAAACACATAAAAATATTTTCCACAACAATTTTCATAATGCAACTAAACACTTGAAAATCTTTTCATTTTCCGAAAATAGCATTTCCAGAAAATAGGTTATTTTTCGGAAAATATTTTCCGGCAACCAAACACAGCAATAAACTCACAATTTTTTCTTTACCAATTATACTCTACCACATCACAGTTGTGTCAAAAAATTGTGCAAAAATTACGTGGTCGGACGCTTTTCCAAAAATGATAGTTATGTTGCACCAACTGTACCAAACTCCATTGATGTACACCTGTAAGGAGAACTTAATGATATAAATAAATACATGTATGAATTTCTGTCATGCTTGTACACCAAGTTCCCTCATGGTTGATGTAAATTAATCAATTGACATTTGAGAGTTAAAGTCATTACATAGAGGACAATTATAACTCAATAACTTTTTTTTTTTTTTTTTTTTTTTTTGAGAGTCAACTCAATAACTTAATTTAATCGGTCATCCACCTAAACACATAAAAGACTATTGACCCAAAGTATGGGTATTTGACTATTTCTTGCTTTCAAAAAAAGAAAAAAAAGTAAGGGTATTTCGTAGCTTCTTGCCGCCGTTCAATTATAAAAATGTGGTAGAGGGAAAAAAAATCATGGAGAACTTGTGTTACATAAATTGGAATAGTAATTGGGATTAATTCAAAGGAAGAAAGAATGCAGCAAAAAAACCAAAATAAATCAAGTTTCATTGTCGTTTTTTTTAATTAAGGATCATACATTCATACCACCTTTTTAATAACGAATATTACTCCGATATCCATCACAAAAAAAAACATCGATCAATCATTTTATGTTCTCAAAATAGATGAAAATATCTAATAGCTTTCATTGGGTTAACTGGTGCTTCAAAAATAATAGTGAAATAGAGGCATAATTGCCTAATTAATATCATTTAAATATTATACGATATTATCTTACTAACAGTAGAAAATAAACATAGTATCCAATAACTACAAATTGTAAACTATTTTATGATCGAATAAGATATTTGAGATTCAATTCCTGTCTACATCAATTAATTAGTTTGATGATAAAAAGTAATTATCAAGATCGGATACAATGTTTCTTGTTAATAGTAGCCTCCATTGAGAGCATTACAATTGAAGAGCTTCGGGGACTGAGAATAAGGGACGAGAGGTTGTGTTTTTTTGTTTTTGTTTTTGTTGTGTTATAGATAAGGTTCAACTTTAGGCTGGTTGGGAAGCTAACAGTGTCTATAGCCGAGTGGTTATCCTTATTCGGTGGAATGTGTCTAACTTCTGCTACACCAGCTTGTCACATGCATGATGAAGGCAATGTTATTTCTTATCCGCTCTTGTTTGTAATGAGATTGACAAAATTAACAGGATTTTTCTATTGGGGGCTACCGCTGCTACCTCGGGGAAGACAAATTACACTTGGGTGTTGGGCCTTTATTCCACAACCAAGCATGTAAATGCAAATGCTATTTTCCTGGTAAAACTCATTTGGAGATTAGTTGGCCAGAATTCTGACCTCCAAGTGTCGAGTACTAATACAAAGCCAACAATGCTAGAATTTCAAAAAATTACACAATGTTTGCCACAACTTGTCATATGGTAAATTGTGAGTAGCAAAGAAAAAGTGATTATTCCATAAGGTTCACATTTTCACCACTCATAACTGACAATGTGGCGAGTTGTGGCAAAATTTGTATGATTCGTTGTAGTCTTAGCATTTTTCATTCAAAGCCAGTGTAATTCCTTGGATAATCTCTCTGTTTGCAAGGCTCCCCCCATTTGGAATAAGTCTTAACAGGTTGCTAGTCAGAATTCTTGCCATACATGAAAAACTATCACCCGCAACATATATCAGTAAAACTTGTCAAACATGGTATTCCCTATTTTCTAGCACTGGATTACATGTATCACAAAGACACTCAACGTTAATGCATTTCCAATTACAGGAAGACCAGGTCTTTTGCAAATTATTAAAAAAAAAAAAAAAAAAACCCGAGACACGACCATCTTTGAATCCAGAACACATCAGTAAGCCACCATTTGGGTCCAGACTTCACCAGTAGGCAGCTGTATCACCATTTGAGGCTCGACCAAAAAATTGTGTTAAAATTGGTTTACTTCATGCTATTTAGCCACCTAACAATAATAAGCCACCCAAAAACAAAACAAAAAAACAATGATGAAGGTTGCAAAAGAATCGCCCGTTGCTTTTCGAGATAAATGATTGACCTTTTACATCTCAGGTTTTCAGCAAACGAAAACAACACAAACCTTTGCAATTTGATGAATCCCTAAAGGAGAATCTTATTTGCTTCTATATTTGTATTATACACGTTCTGTTTCCATCTTTCTACAACAAACAAAATAAAGGAATTTTTTTATAAAAAAAATGCTAAAACTTTTTTTCATTATTTCCTTGAGCTACAAGAAGTTACAAAGTTGCAAGTTACAGATATTGCCAGTTTGAACAGCCCCATGCAGATGCCAAAATGAACGGTCCTAAGGATAAAATCTGAAGGAACTCTGAGACTTCTGAAGCAAAAGTTCATGCAATTGATTCAAGAAGTCAATTGTTATCATCTACAACTTGATTGCTTACAAACAGACTCTCCCTTCTCTTTGGAAAACCAGAAGATTCTAAAGCTGAACCCCTGTATTTTAACTCTGAAGATGCTCTGAAATTTGGGTCAACAGAAGCTGGTCGAGAGTTATGATCTGCAGAAGCCGGTCTAAAGGAATTAGTCGCTCCACCAGGATAGCGAGTGGGAGAAACATACCTTCTCGATGAACCTCTTAGACCACTACTTCTAAGATCCATCATATCAGAACCTCTAGAAGAAGGGTCTACAAAAGATCTGTCCCCAGAACCAGTTCCTAATGGAGCTCCAGTCGTGGCTGATGTGGAGCTAAAAGGATCATCTGGTCCCCATGAAGTCAGTGCTTCCTTTTTCTTAGCAAAAAATTGCCAAGCCCCAAATAGAAAAAGTATGAAGAATAACACAGGGCTGGTCCATAGCATTGTATTAAACTCCCCTTTAAATATTGGAAGGTTAGAACGATACATTCCCACGTACCCACTTCCGAGGCCGAGAACAACAAGCTTTTCACGATCACTGGCTACCAAGGGTATCACTGTTCTTCTCTCAGCATCCACATCCACTGCTTGATGACTTAGAAAAGATGATCTGATATCATCCAGACCAGCAGAAAAAAGAAGCCGAGGTGCACCAACCCTAACATAATGATGAGATGAAACATTATACACAAAGACCCTCTCCTCACTAACAATAAGCAAAAACCCCCTAATTGCCTGAAATGCAAGAGGCTCATCAATGTCCATTTTTCTCTTGGATCTAACCCTGCATTTGAAGTTCATTATATCCCCCAAGAGCAACACATGAATCAAATCACCTTCTGAGGTAAAGCCATATGCTTTAGACCTTTCAGTGGCATCAAAAACATAATACCGTGCAAGAGAATGGTTCAAGCCTTCACACTCAGATTCCTTAACTTTCATGCTCCTCAAATCCAACGACCCTGCACCACTCTCTGTCAAAAACAAAAGTCGTTGCTTTAAGAACGCAAGTGGCTTGCTTGCTGGCATGGTTGAACCAAAAACAGTTCCATTTTCTGTTAAAACCCTAATCCTTCCACTACCATCCACAGACAAAATATACCTCATCCTCCCAACATGATGCACTTCCAAGATATTGATTGGAAGCCCATCTTCCCCATTTTCAGTTGACACGATCTTGCCCACATTTTCCATGAAAAGTGAACTCAGTTCATCTCCATTCGACACCTCCCAAATCCGATGCATCAAGATCACACCATTCTTATGCCCCGTCACCACAACACTCTCATTCTTATAAACTGACATGTACGAAAGCATGGCTGTAATAGGCGAATCTGACCTCGTATAAAACTCGACCAAAACATCCCCATTTCTCAAGAACACATAAACCCTCCCTCTCTCATCCCCAACTGCAACATACTTACTAAGCCCCTCGAAATCCCGAAACGGCAACACATGAATACAAGTAGCATCCGAGTCCAATTTTACAGCCGACACAAACTGAAACCTCTCAGACCAGAATGGGCTAAACTTGGTTACAGAAACCGCCCTCGCTTTCTCTCCCTCTCCCTCTCGATTTTCACCTTCCAATTCGTCTTCCTCTATATACTTACCTACCCTTTTACCTCTTTTAGCCTTTTCATTATCTAGATTGTGCCTCTTATCCGTATATGCCGCCTTCGGAGACTCCGACAATTTCGATTCTAATTTAGTAACTATTTCACTAAGGTTTCTCACTAAATCCTCAAGCTGGTGCAATAAAACTTGTTGCTCATTGAATTTACTAGTAAGTTCTGTGCTGGGTGCAACACAAGGATCTTTTTCGTGCTCGTGTTGGATTGAGAGAGAGCTAGAGCTTACCAATAGTGAAACAGAAGTGAAAATGAAAAGCAAATAGAGTAAGAAAAACTTGCCTGTGTGTGGACTATTCGCCATTTGTAGAAGCCTTGGACTTTGGTTTTGAAGTGACTAGATTCAGCGTTTGGCCATTATAGCACAAGCGTGGATTTCGGATGGATCTTATTTTTTTGGGTGTTTGGATCTGAGAGGGTTTTGGACAACTAAGATTTAAAATCCCATGGTAGATTTTTGAGGAATCTCAATTGGGGATCTTCTGATTTAGAAAGGTAAAGCTGTGTTTCACTGTTTTGTGTCAAGGGTTTTTGAGCTTTCAGTTTTGACCTTTGTCTGAGAAAGACTATGAAGATGTCTGAAGTCTGAACTGAACCCATTTTTAGGGGCAATTGTAGGGACTGATTCAGTCAGGTGAGCGTACTTAATAGTTTATTAGGGACCTATGAGAGTGTGACACGTATAGATTATTTCCTCTTTTAGTGAGAGACAAAGAGAGTTCTGGCCAGTTAGATACTTTTCCGCTTCTCATCAGAAGGGAAAACAATGTTCTGTCCAAAAACTAGGTCGTACACTGTTTCAGTGTTTCCCTCCCCACCGTAATACACCTCAAAAAATTACAAAGTCAAAAAGGATAAGGGTTGAAAAAAAGGTTAAATTCTGAAATCTTATTGGTCGATCTTTGGTGGCTTCTTGAGATACTTTGTGCCTAACAAGCTATAACACCTTTCGAGACTTAGGGAATACATTTGAAATTTTTTCTTTTCCGGGTTTTATGTAAATATTAACATATATATATATATATATATATAAAATAGACCAATTCTTTTTATTCAAAGATTTATCATTGATAATTCCTAGCCCCTATCATCTTATCAAGAGTGAGTTTTAGTAGACTCAAATAGTCAAGGCTTTTTATTAAAAAATAAAAATAAAAAATTATTTTTTTATAGAAAATTTTAACTTATGAAATTATTTTTAATGACTTTTTTATTAAAACTTTCAAAATACATTTATATGTTCAACCCTTTTATTTTAAAACAATAGTCTAAGAGTAATATTGTCATAAAATGAATCTATTTTATTTTCTCTGTCTTACACTCCATTCATTTTCATTCCTTTATTTTAAAACATTCAATCAAGGTTACTTAATTTTATTTCATTCTATTCTTTTCTATCCACTTTCCTTGCTTAATACATTCTATTCCATTCCATTCTCTTATGATTATTTTATTTCATTCTATTTCATTCTCTTATAAACTCTCAAACGAAGCTTTAATGATTTTGGTGTAAATTTTTTTTATTATCATACCAATTGATTTTTGGTATAGATGAAAATCGAATTTCAAATCTCTTATTCAATGATAATAATTTTAATCAGTTGAGCTAATTAAAATCTACTAATAAAATCTTTTATCGTCAAATAATAAATCTAAAGTTCAATCTCACATATACTAAAAATCAATTAGCCTTTCTTAATTTGATGATAAGAGCAATAATCAAAAGTTGAAACTATATATATATATACTAGTATGTAATCCCGTGCTACCGCACGGGACTGGTTAATTGTAATGATGCTATTGGCCAATTTTTTTGTTTTTGTTTTGTTTTTGTTTTTTTGGGTTTATCACACGAATGATAAAATTAAATCAAACAATGAAAAATATATATTGCATTTTATTATTTAAGTAATGCTATTAGTCTTTTTTTTTATTTTTTATTTAGTTTATCATACATAGGATAGCATTAGATAAAACAATGAATAAAAAAAAGAGAATATTGCATTTTATTATTTAAGTGATGCTACAGTAAAGAAAAAAGAGAATATTGCATTTTATTATTTAAAATATATAAAGGGACATTAAAAAATAAAAACTGATCATTGAGCTTGGAATCTTCTTGGAGGCGCCAATAAAGCGCTAATGTATGAGAGTGTGAAGCAAGGAAGAGTGGAATTGAACATTGTGTTTGAACCCGGCCTTGCTTTGAGAAATCCGTAAGGAGGAGGAGAGGGTAGTGTGTGGATCTAGTTGGTAGAGGTTGAGAGAGGAGGAGATATGAGATGACGATATGGAATTAGGAGGAGATGATGTTTTACTTTTATAGTTTTTCTCGTAGACTCCTTGGTTCCGGTTGTGGGATTAGAAAAGCTCCAGACTTTATTAAGATCACCCATAAAAGTGTGCAGGTGAGATGTTTTTGCTTAGGCCAATGAGTATTATCATTGTAGTTTTCTTGACTTCCGTGTTAAATGTTAATGCATCATTTATTTGGGCACAAAAATTAGAAAATTTAGATAAGATACATGACACAAAATTAAAGTCCAATTTATAATCTCCATAAAAGTGTGCAGGTAAGATGTTCTTGCTTAGGCTAATGAGCATTATCATTGTGGTTTTCTTGGCTTCCGTGTTAAATGTTAATGCATCATTTATTTGGGCACAAAAATTAAAAAATTTAGATAAGATACATGACACAAAATTGAAGTCAAATTTATAATCTAATTAGATTTTTTTTGAGTTTTGGTTAGGACAAGTGGCGCAAAATTGAGAATCCAATTGAAATCTAATTGGATTTTCTCTCTGCTTCACCTATTATTATATATATAGATATATAGATTAGCCAAGATATTATTCTCAAATTTTATAACTGAAATTGAGTTAAAAGGCGTGATAAGTTTATTTGCCGTTGAATGATATGACACAAAGATCATGGCCGTTGATGTCACCAAAGGGACAATTCTTCAGTAACCGACTGATCATTTGCTTGCCAATCAGTGAACTGACGTTGGAACATCAACATTACTCGTATAGATTATAGTATCATACAGGTGTTAAGTACTCCCAGACTCGAGGCACAAATTCATCACCAGGAAATAACATTCCCAGTAGTCTATTGATTTGAACCAGAAAGAGGGAATGCATTGCAAGCATGCAACCAATATATACAGGAACATCATTACTTTCACAGGCTCACAGCAGATCCCCATCAAGATTCCCATTAAAAGCAATCTGATATGACCCAAACTCAGAGCTAAATATAAGGTAACCAGGGCTTCTGAAATGGGCTCAAATAAATGTAAAGAATATATGATAAACAAATGAACTTCTCAAAAAACATTTGAGTCAAACAATAACAAGGCATTCTTATATATACACATCAAGCTTTTCCTTCTGTCTTTATTGGCTTCTTTGACAATTTAAATGCAGCAAATACGGATTCAGTTTGCACAACCATACTATCTTGAGTGCACTGCTCAGATTGCAGGGAAGATCGCCTTAATATCTCAAACAGTGAAGTACCTGACTTCATTTCAGCTACAGATCTTGTGTTCTGGGTACTAGCTTTAGTTTGTGAGTTACTGAACTTGGCTGAAGCAGGCCTTTTTGGTTGATTCTCTCTCTGAATCTGCATGTTCAAATAAAATTGAAATTGATAAATTGAGAAAGATATATTCAGCATTCTATCATCAAGAAAATGCCACAGGAGCAACTGGAATGAATGCTGTGATGGTAAACTAAAACTTCATAGTTGAAATGCTATCAATAGAGGTGCATTCTGATAGTCCCTAATCAATTGAAACCAACCCAGAAATTAGGAAACTTCAATATTCTCATTGCATCTCCAATAACAATTCCCCACACCCCCCAACCTCCCTTTAATCACCTTATGGTAAAACAGACCGCTGACTAAGTCAGGGCAGCAAGTAAAAATATATCAAAAATGAAGAAAGCAAGAAAATTTGTATATACTTCAGCCTTGCTCCCTGTTTGAGCTTACCACATCAGAAGAACCCTCTGACATTGAGATTGAACTCCTGCTGTTGCTGTCATCTAGACCAGACATTGAGCTTGAACTCCTGCTATTGCTGTCATCTCGACCAAAAATAAAAGAACGAACTTTGCCTGATGCTTTCTTTTGGGATGAGGGCAAGGAATGATTTGACCCCCAACCAAGGAAAGAAGACTGCAAGAATAACCAATGCCATAGTTATAGTTAATTCAGAATGTTCTTTATAACTGATATCTCCCATCAATATGTGTATGTGCACAGAATTTATTAAAAATAAAGTTGGAAGCAGAAAATGAGAACTGGATTCCCAGTGTGCAAAAAATGTTCACGAATATGCATGTTAGAAGTTAGAAAAGGGAAAGGAGACAGGAACCAGCTATCACCATCATGGAAATAGAACATGCAGACTATCTGGCATACCTTTGGTATGAGATCTAAAACAAAGAATGTGTTCTTTGATATTTCACTTCAGCACACTGGTTTAAGTTTGGACACTCTTTTTGTTACAGAAACTGATAATCAATTAAAATAGCATAGCTAACAATACTGCAATCTACATTCAAAATCCCAAGTGCAAACTGGTTTACCTTGGACAGTATGTTACTCTTTCCTCCAACAGGTGGCATTTTAAAAAGGGCTGCATAAAATAAAAATAGCAATAACAATAAGATGAGAAGCATAACAAAATAAACACAGAAGACTGATGGCTGAAATATAATGCAGAACTTTTCTTTTTCTTGGATGAGTAAAAAATAGAACTAATATACAAAGGACCATACAAGGTGTTTTGGCTTTCTTCTTAGAGTCAGGGACAATATTCAACTTTTTTATAAGACCAAAAACTTCTCTGGAACTCTCATCCTCTGCCGGTGATAAAAACATAGCTGGCTCCTGTTTCATATCATAACCTTCAGCGACCATCTTGTGAATTGTACAATACTCAGAACAAATAGCATAATTGATATAACTAATACAGACCAGATCTATTATTAGACAAGATAGCAGAAAATTCTGATAAAGCATTAGAAAATAAATCATATTTCTGAAGATAATAATAAATAAACTGCTAAGAACTCACAGATTTCTCAAATAGGCACTGCTTGGCTAGCCTCTTTTCTGTTTCCTCATCATCAGATGATAAATATACATCATCCTTATCCGTAAACATTTGAGGAATCATTTGCTTTGCTTTTTTTAAATTCATCCGTGCAACATTCGTTGGGTTAGAATCTTCTGCAGCTTCATTGCCAAAATCTTCTTTGTATTCATCACCTTCCTCTTCTTCCTCTTCAAGCAAAGTTGTTTCTTTCAATTTTGAACCACAATTAAATTTCTGCAAAAGATTTTCTGTTCCAGCCGCATCCTGTTGTTCAAGCCACTTCTGATGAAGTTGATTACGCTTCTCATTATCAACTGGCTTTTCTTCATATCCAGTTGCTATCATATCCTTAAGTTCTTCTAAATCCTCATTGTCCTCATCTTCTTCATTATCTCCGAATCGAAGCATGTCATTATCACTGTCATCTTCTTCCTCTGCTTCATCATCAACAAATGCTTTAACAGGATCATGAAATGAAGATAAATCAGTTAATCCATGTGGATGGGGAGCAATGTTCTCCTTGTCATTGCCCTCTTCGTCAGAAGAACTACAAAAGAGAAGCAATAATCAACTTTACATTTTTGAACACCTAGACTGTGGAGATAATGTAGAGTCCAGTATGGTATGCCTCAAGTTTATAATAGCCAACTATAGTATGGATCACAATTCACACACACACAAACTAAATAAATAAATAAATAAATATATAATATTCACACATAAAAAAATACCATTTTGATTGATAAATGATTATTCAGATGGTGAGAAAAGGAACCGGTTGTCATAGACAAACATAAACAAGTAAAACCATACAATACAGAAACAGAGAGCAATCTATTCCCCGACAGTGATATCCTAACAAGGGATCTTGAGGTGCAATGAAAATAAGGTCACAAAACAGATAATAATTTTGCTTTGTAGAACTGTAAAAGAAAGAAATTCTACAAACACTTACACATCATCAGGAGGAGCAGAATCAAGCTTTAAATTCATTGCAAGTATGGATGGAGCCATAACTTCTTCCAAGGGACTGCTGGGTGTCTTGCTAGGTAGCTCATCCATAGAGTCACTTGTTTGGGAATCAGAAAACAGCTCCTACAACATACAAATATACTAATCATCCTTAGAGTTACTTGTTTTGAATCAGAACACAGCTCTAATTTTTTATACAACACACCAATAAGGTAAGAATAACTTCCAAACAATTCAGTTTTTTTTTTGGGGAGAGGGGGGGAAGAAGTACCTGGGTATCACCAATTGGAGCTCGAAATGCTTGTTTGGATTCCTTATCCACATCCTGCAACGTAGAGGCATTACAACATATGGCTAGTCCATCCCAAAATAAAGCAAACACCCCTCTTGCACAAATCTACAGACTATGCTACTAAAACTCAACTCAGCCAAGCCTTTATCACAACTAATTAGGATTTGGGATCAGCAGCAATATGAAACCCTTTTCACCATCAGTGCTATCAAAAATTACATTCTAAGAGTTGCAACCAAAAAAAAAAAAAAAAGAGAGAGCCTAACTTCTGAGAAGCACGGACTCTAATGATCACTACAATAACAAAAGACCTAATTTAGGTGTCACATTTAGAGGGTTTAAAGTGATGACCAAAATGTTGTGCAATTATAATTGTATATTTCAAGCTTCTGAGATGTTGCCATTCAACTTAACATTGCTTGCCTTCTTGCCAGATCACATATTCACATCAAGTCATCAACAAACACATTACTCAATATAAATATAGGGAAACATCATTTACAAACTTCCAACAATTCTCCATATATGTACTAGTTACTAAAGTTTATATACAAGTGATTTTGGGACAAAACATTCAATCCAACAATACCCTAATAAACCAAAGGTAGTGATTGTTGCACACAGTGAGTACATACACACTGTGAAATAGGAATTACCCTAAATGGCTAAACCAAATTCATGGATACATCAAATGTTTAATTTGTTGAGGTAAAAAAGAGTTATGACATATGTAAAACCATGTATGCACAATCCTTTATGGTATTAAATTAGTGTGCCTACACTTTTTCACTTTACAACAGTTAAATTCGTCAAGAACTTGTCGTGCCTTATAACTCACCATTTGGGAAGGTATACTTTCACAGCTTGAGTGATCTTTAATATCACTTGGTTCATCCATACACAGCTCATCTAAATTGCTCTTCATGTTAGCAGGAAGTTCAATCGTTTCTTCACTAGCCACTTTTACCGCTCCATCATTTCCCCTATCTTCATCAATAGGACCACCTGAATTACAATCCCCTACCACTTCCCTTACAAAACCATCATCGCCATCATCATCATCATCAAGAAAAGACATACTGTTTATAGCAACAGATCTGCTACACACAAACCAAGCATAAATACATTGACCAATATGTACACATAAATATAAACCCAAAGTAAACTACCCACTTTTTTGCAATCTCCAGCTTTCGTTGGCGAATCTTCTCCAAAACTGAAGATATCGGCTTCTGAACAAGCGATACGGGTTTAAATGATGCATCTCTTGTTTCTAACAACAAAGACAAAATGGTAAAACTAATTAAACCCACTAAATCAAACTATGCAAACAAGTTCAACAAAATAAAGGGTCTTAAACATGACTTTATACCTCGTAAGAGTCTCTGAGACTCAGCACGAAGTTGCTTAAGATTGTCCCTTCTTTCCTGTAAAAATAGCAGCAACTATTAATTACAACAAAAACAAAAACAAAACCAAAAGAGAGAGGGAAAGAAATACCCTTTTAGTCATTTTTTTGGTGGTGGCATCAAGATCAACAACACTTTCATCAGCATTCTTCTTCTTTTTCTTCTTAGTTTTCTTGTTGTCTATATTTTCATCAAGCTCATCAGAACTACGTCGTTTCTTCACTGGCTCCTCAATTCTCAGATCCTCAACCCCATTTCCCATCTCTTCGCTCGGATCGTCGCGTTTTGCGTCGAAATCGTCACCCACAGAGTCAAACTCCAAAACCCTCTTAGTCTTAACCCCCAAACCATTTTCTTCTTCTTTTTCTTCTTCGCCACCCAAACCAAACTCCAATTCATTTCCTCCATCAAAACCCTCCTCCGATTCCGATTCCGATTCCGATCCCGCCCCCGACGGCGACAAGTCCTTCAACTCCTCCGAATCTAGGGCTTCAGATTTAGGGACATCCAACAAAGGTGAGGAAGGCTCGGTGGAAACCCTAATTGCTTTCTTCAAGCGCTTCAGCTTTCTCTCCGAAGGAGAAATCTCTTCCGATTGTGGGAGTAGCTGAAAATCATCGTCGCTCTCCATATCTCTCTGTGATGAAATCAATGGAGAACAACTAGGGTTTTTTGTCAGATCTATAATCTAATTTGTGAAATTCTAATTCTGATTTTTTAGAAATGAAAATAGTATTACAGGTGGTGACTGTATTGGGTTTTTATTTTTAGGCGGCAAAAAGTTTTGAAATGTTTTGCGATTGGCGCAATTTTTAGGGTTAGGATTCGTATCGAACCGCCAAATTTACCGGTTTGTTTTGAACATTGGGCCGGGCTGGGCCTTTGAGTCTGATATGTGGTTGTGACCAAAACATGGCCCGGGATCGTGTGTAGACTGTAGTGAACCATTCATGACTGTTCTTTTCAAGGATAAATAAATGGGAAAAAATGCTCATACATCCCTAAACTTTCAACTACTAGCCAAAAGACCACCTCAACTATACACAACTACCAAATCAATACTTCAGTTAGTTTCGCATTAAAATACTAACATAATAAGCACGTGAGACTCACATGACTTATAAAAACAAACTTAATCACCCCAAAAGTCCAAAACCCGGTGGAAAGAAGAGGGAAGAGAAATAGGTCCAACGGTGAAAGAGAGAGAGGCGATCAGTTTAGAGCCACTGCAAGCTTTTCCCTGCCATCTCGCCGCCCTTTTCCTGGCGGCGCCTTGGTGGTTCCGCCACACCATTCAATCTTGGTGTTTTTTTTTTTTTTTTTCTTCTTATGAGTTTAAATCCACAATGAACTTTTTTATTTTTTTAATCTTCATGTACGAATTTCTATAATAGAAATTATTGGTTTGGTTTAATTTTTGGGTTGCGTCACTGTGAGCTTGGTTTGATGTTATACCACCTGGAATGTTTATTTTTCCCCTCTTACATATTGCTATTTAAATCCACAAAGAAATTTTTTTCTATCTCCATGTGAGAATTTCTATATTAAGAATTATTTGTTTGTTTTAAATTTTGGGTTGTGTCTCTGTGAAATTCTTTTTCTTTTTTTTTTTTTTTATCTCCATATGTCGTTCACTAGATGTTTGATTAAATGCCTGAGAAACATATGGCTAATGCTTTGATGGTTTAACCAATGAATGCTCTGTTTGTTTCAATATTAATGTTTTCTGGAAAATGGTTCATTTTCCAAAGAACATTTTCTAGAAAACTGTCTCATTTTTCAGTGTTTGGTAACGGCCTTGAAAATGAGTTTGAGAATGTTTTCTGGTGTTTGGTATGCAATTTTTTAAAAATATTTCTTGTATAATTTAAAACATGTATATTATGTAAACCAACTAATGTAATTATTATAAATAAAAAACCAAGAATGAATCTGGTTTTCATACTAAAATTTTGACAATAGATACAATCAAAATTAATTAGTTGTCAAATTTGCATGATCTCTACCACTCAACTTGCTCATATATTTGGACAGTAACGTACGTACGTATGTACATACACACACACACATATATATCAACCATTTGTCTATATATATATATATATATATATAAATAAATTTGATAGGAGAATACAATTTCAATAAGTATAAATAACAATAACTTTTAATTGTCTACTATTTTTGTTAATATACTAATTGTCTACTATGGTCAACCACAAGTTTTCAATATTACTCTGAATTGTGTATTTACTTAATGTACTGTATAATATATCATCATTGCATAGTATCTGCATAAAGTATCTACCAACAAAAAAAGTATTTGCCAAATAACGCAATTCCCCTAAACAATTATCATTCATTATATAACAATATTATTAGTCCAAGGCAAAGATTGTCTCGTGTAAAAGCAATTTAGAGGAATATAGGTACTATGTTTAAAGTTTTCATCTTTCACTTCATTCATTCTTTCTTCTTCTTCTTTTATTTTATTTTTTATTTTTTTGCACTTGATGTACGAAAAAGAAGTAACTTCTGCCTATAATCCATCATATCGAAAATTTCTTAGAGAAAAAAGAAAATCAAGCTTGAAATTCAAAGCAAAGAATTGTGATTTTGGTAGAGAGGAATGAAATAATTACTGCAGCAAATTTGTTCTCCTTTGCAAGTGGGAGCTATTGACCGATCAGTGAAGGAAAGAAAATGTAATCAAAGAATTGTGTTACAGAGGGGAAGAGAAACATGGAGAAAAGAGAGAAGAGAGACAGTTAAAGAGAGAGATCTATGGGAAGAGAGACTAAAGTTAGTGACGGTGAGGGTGTGAGGAGAGAAAAAGTGAGAAATCTTACCGTGAGAGAAGCAAGGCACCAAAAAATTATGCTTCCCACAATTACAAACAAAGATAATATTTATAAGAGATGCAACGCGTGAGAGAGAAATTGTTTTACACAAAAAAAAAAAAAATTTTGGAAAACAACCTATAGAAAATAAGCCTTATTTTTAGTAGGGTTTTTCATTGACCAAATATAGTTTTCCATTAACTAGTTTTTTTTGTGCTACCAAACATTGGAAAATGTGGAAAACTATTTTTACAGAAAATTTTTCAACGAGACAAACAAAGCGGAAGCCTGAAACTGGCTGCACGCATTAGTGAAGATACAAATTGCAAATAATTTCAATGTTGTAATTGTCAAATATGAAAAACTTTCTTTATAGTAATTGTCAAATATGTTGGCTAGAAATTTTCATTTACTACAAAGACTTATTTACTTCCCTGCCACAAAAAAAAAAAAATGCAACTATGACTTATTTGCTTCCCTGCCACACCATTACTTCATCAAGCTGATATTGAGTTCTTACCATAATTTTCATGCCTACATCCACCATTGGGGTGGAGTTTTACTTCTCCCTCCACCCCCATGGAGTTTTGGACTAGTGATCTCATCATCATAAGATATGATCGCAGCCGACATAACTAGAAAGTTTACTATTAAACTGATTTTTTTTTTTTTGTTTATATATAGGATTATATATTATAAATTAATTTCCAATAGATGGGCCTTAGTATTTGATATTTTTTCACAGGTCTAACTCCTTCTATGGTCTTTGTCTAGCTTAATTGCATTTTGTGTTTTTGACTCTGTTTGAATCAGAGTTCTTTGCATCAGAATTGTGTTGGTTTGGTTAAATTCTCATGATATAAACCTACAGGGAAAATGGCCAGTGACACACCTCTTATCTATAACATTTTCCTGTCCAGTTCTATTAATCATTTTCTGATGAAGGGTAACAGTCAGTTTAGGTGCATGCAACTTATAAATGAGCTGTGTTAAAATTTCATTCAAACCTAGCATTTGGTAGTGTATAATCGTAGTAGAATGTAATATAAAAAATTATTGGTTTACGTAACCTGGGGTTCTTATGATTTTGAAAACTGTTTGTTACAGGGAACGCAGCTGTCTCAGGTGATCAGATTGAAGACTGAATAATGTAATGTATGTAACTACTTTGAGAGGCATGACATTGAATTCACACCAATGAGAAAAAAGTGTAATTACTAAACTATTGGACACTAACTGAAGGCTGAAGAATGAATGCAATGCATAAGAGAATCCCTAAGTAGCTTTGGTGATTATTAGTAGTTTCTTAAATCAATAGTGGGATTGTGATAGCCTTTTGTATAGGGTCCAAGTGTTAACATTAAAAGTCATCTTTATTTGCAGTGACTACATATGTAGGAGTACTTAAAAAAAAAAGGATTTGTAATGTAATGTATCTGTATGTGAAAATTAGATGTAATGTAGTATAAAAAATTTCACAACTATGTAATGTTCAACTTATGAAATTAATGACAGTATTTTTTCTTAAGTTTAATTAGTAATTATCTGTTGTCATGCTCAGATCTGTGTTTTCCTTTAAAAAAGAGCTTTTTGAACTTTTTGGAGCCAAATATCCTTAGATTTTATAAGCCTTCTTGTTGGGGTTATCAGAAGCTTTACAAGTTCTTTGATTATGGCCCCATTGGAAACAATTCCCACATTTCATGCCAGTTTTTTTCTTACTCACCTTAAATGCATTAATAGGTTCTCCTGCCTCCCTCTTTCTTACCTTCTTACACTTGCCTACTTTCTTTGTAAATTTTGGGGGCTTGATTGGGCCATAGGGTGTTTTTGGCCACTGTTCATGGCTTGGAAGTGGGCTTACCATTCATTGGTAACAACTTAGGAATGTCTCCTTATTGTAAGCAATGTCTACATAAGTCTTAAGTTGCTCTCCAGACTCAATTATTGCAGCAGCAGCATGAAAACATGGGATTCCACTTAATACCCATCTCCCACAACCACAAGTCCTCTCATTCAAGTCCACCACAAATCTTACACCATAAATATACTGCACCTCATATTTGTTCTCTCCATTCCAACGAGAAATGCAATGTCCAACCTCGCATTTTATTCTCTCAAGCTTCTTATGGGTTCTTGGACAAACCTTCCCTTCATACCTTCTCATATGATCTCTTTTAGTTTGCAACCTTTACATCAACATCACTTCTATGATCTCCATCATTGTCAACACTGGTTTATTCCTAGCCTCCAAAATAAAAGCATTGAAAGACTCTGTTATATTGTTTACTAGAGTGTCACTATTGCTTATTGGATTAAAAGCATGTCTGCTCCATGTTCTCACATCTAACTTCACAAGCCACTCATATGCCTTCACATCTAGCTTCTTCAACTCATCCATAAGGAAGTCAAAAGAATTCTTTATTGCTGCCCTAGCAGCACTCCACATTGCATCTTTGAGTGCTTTTCTAAGAAAATCCTTCTTGAAATTTGCATGTAAATGTCTAACACAAAATTTGTGCTCTGCATTAGGCATCAAATCCTTAAAGGTCTCTACTAATCCCTGCCATAAAAAATACACAAATATACATTAGGAATTCATATTCAGGTTATAGATCATGATATTTTTAAAAAATAAATAAATAATTCACTTGCACATTAATTGTTTCTTGCCTTCTATCGATTCGAGATAAAGACTCATCCATTCTCATCCACATGTCCAATGTCATCCAACAGACATTGTAGAAACTAGGTCCAAGAGCTTTTATTCTTAATTTCAACGATAGCATAAGCGATTGGAAAGATATTATCATTCTCATCCTTCCCAATAGCAACCAGCAACTATCCCTCTGTTGTCCCCTTCAAATGACAACCATCTATCCCAATAAGAGACTTACAACCTGCTAAGAATCCCTTTTTGCAAGCATCAAGACAAACATACTTTCTCTCAAACACATTATTCACAGTTTGTATCTTTACTATACTACCTACATTCTACTTCCTAATAACAACTGCATAGTCCCAAAGTCTCTCATACTGCTTCTCCTCGGCATCATGTATCATCTCGAAGGCCATTCTCTTAGCCTTATAACATTGGTCCAAAGTCACATCAACTTCATGGTCCTTAAACACTACACCCTTCAATGCATTTTCTGTCCAAGTATGATCATCTCTAAAGAATGGCAAATATTTATTGGCTAGCCACCTTGAAGAAATCTTACTATTCTTATGATCTTTACCACACATATGTATGCTCTTAAAAATTTTGATTTGAAAGGCATCTCCCATTTGTGTCTAGGATGCATGTATCTTCCAACCATATTTTTTTTAGATACATCTATCACTCTCCACTTATCATTGTGCTTACACTCAAAATCATGTTTTTCTTTAATACACCACTCCTTTAGTGTCTCCTTGAAGACTACATGTGATGCAAATTTCTGATCCTTCATTAGCTGTACATTCTCCATGCCAATGCGTTGGTTAAACTTAGGGAACCTAGGCCTTGAATTCCCTTTGTCATTGCACGACCCTTCTGCACTCCTCAACTTATCACTGTTCCTATGGTCTGAGTCTCCTTTACAATTCCAAATTCCCTCAAGCTGCTTGCCCTAAATTGCTCTATTGATTCCATCATCCTCCATACCAAAATCTTCATTTATATCATCATCAGATTCAGAAAAATCACTCAAATTGTAATCTTCATCATCCTCCACATCAATTGGAACATTAAAAATTTCAAATTGGCCATCAGCCTCAATGGAATCATATTGGGATCGAGGGGCTTGTTGATTTAGCATAGAAGATGAATTTCCAGGGAGTGACAATGGACATTCATTCATGGCTACAATACAAAATTAACAAGAACATTAATAGAAGAGCTGGAGAAAAAAAAAAATATATATATATATATATATATATATATAAAAGGAGAGGGAGAAAGAGAGAGAGAATAGTGGGGAAAAAATATTACAATTTACAAATGCACATTTGCATGATTGCTGCTAATTCAATTCAAATAATTCAAAATATTACAATATGCATGATTACTGCTAATCAATATCATTGTTTACCAAATGGATTATGCATAAGATCAATGATGCTAGTTTCCACGGTGGTGGCTTAGCATGAACCACAAAATGTTGAATTTATACTCAAACTCTATCACATCTTCTTAGTTTTTACAGTATTAATCAAACAAATAAACTTTGGAAAAAGTAACGGAGCAGGAAATTGTTCAAAGATGGGGTAAGAATCTGCAACAAATACCAACTTAATTTGCTTTATCTTCTTTACTTGCTTTGTTGTGCTCCTTTTTCTTTCTTTCTCTTGGATGGTGGCTTAATTAGTAGACCATATGGTTGGAATGATTACACCGAAACCCTTAAGGTGGGGAAGTTAAACCTCATGGAGTCCTAAGATTTTATTTAAAAAAAAAAAAAAAAAAAACCTAAAAGCCATAACTTTAACACTAAACTAGGGAATCCAAAAAGCCTTCTATGTTTTAAGTCAATAACGAGGTGCTTGATACCAACGTATCACATTTTTCTTATGAAATTTTGTGTATTTGTTGTTTTCTTTCACCAACGCCAAACATGAAATTGTTGTTGATGAGGCCTTTGCAAACAACCTTGTAGAAACACCAATCCCAAAGATTAAACCAAGCAACCAAACCCCATTAGTAGTAGTCATATCTCTTTCTCAGACATTTAATCAAACAGCTCTATGGCAAACTCAAATGCAACAGCTGGTGAAAGGCACATGGAGATAATAAAAAACCAAGAATTTCACAGAGACCCAACCCAAAAATTAAACCAAAACAAGAATTTCTACTAAAAAAATTTGCACATGGAGATTAGAAAAAATAAAAGTTCTTAGAATATTTAAATAGCAATACGTAAAAGGAGGGGGAAAAAAAAAAAAAAGACGTACCAGATTGAACAATGCGGTGGAACTACCAAGGCACTGCTGAGATAAGGGCGTGAGATGGCAAGGAAAAGCTTGTAGTGGCTCTGAACTGACCGCCTCTCTCTCTTTCACTGTTGGACTTGTTTCTCTTCCCTCTTCTTTCTACCAGGTTTTGGACTTTTGGGGTGATTAAGTTTTTTTTTTTTTTAAAGTCACGTGAGTCTCACATGCTTATTTTGTTAGTGTTTTAACGTGAGACTAACTGAAGTATTGATTTTACAGTTGTGAATAGTTTAAAGAGTAAATTGGCCAATAAAAAAGTTGAGGGGGTCTTTTGGCCAGTAGTTGAAAGTTTAGGGGGTGTATGGGCATTTTTCCCTAAATAAATGGGACAAAATATTTTAAAACTTTAAATGTGATTTATATTAGGTTTTTTTTTTTTTTTTTTTTCTCAGAATTTATTTGCTTATTTGTGAAAGTTTTTATTTTATTTTTATTTATTGAAGATTGCTAAAAGTTGGTAAAACTATGTTTCTACTTCTATGTGGACTAGATGATGTGAAACTATACAAAGTTGTGCATAGGCAACTAAAGCCAATAAGTTGAAAAACAAACTATAATAGTTTAGTCATGGTTTGTTACCTATAATTGTAGAACTTTTCTATAAATATATTTAACTGAAAGAGTTTTTGTGTTTTCTTTTTATAATAGAAATGTGGTTATATATCTCATGAAAAAATATTTAACATGTCAATAAAATGTTTAATATTGCATGATTATAGTATGACTATAATTTTTTTTAGATGATTAGCATGATTATAGTGGTACTAGTACAAATAAATCAATTCAATTGAGACTAAAATTGTTTTGAAAATATATCAAATTGATTTTTTTGCAAATAAGCTTTCAACAATAGTACCATCATTAGGATATTGGAAGAAATTAATAATTCTCCACTTTAAATTATCTCTTTAAACCAAAAAATACGTTAAGTTAATCCTGCTATTGGCGCTAGTTGTTATTGATCTAACGATATGAAGCCATCCAATTCCCTACAAAATATTGGTCTCTCAATTTTCTTGCTTAAACCAAATTGACTTACCCTCTCAGATTTTTAAACTACAAAATGTTCAGTTTGACACCATTTGTTGCCATCCAATTCCCTACAAAATATTGGTATCTCAATTTTCTTGCTTAAACCAAATTGACTTACCCTCTCAGATTTTTAAACTACAAAATGTTCAGTTTGACACCATTTGTTTCTCTAATTACGGATGCTCTCCTCTTAAACTATAACACAGTAAATTTGACTATATTTATATGCCCTAACCCTTTTCTTGATCAATCGTAAATATTCAGCAGTCTAATTTGTTTGTAGACAATTGCAAGTTTTATTGTAATTAGTAACATTAGGTTATTATTTTGGTTTATAGATTAATATACTTGTTAGGAACTGAATGCTAATATATAATCAGTTTTCAAGTCAGTGTTCATTGCAGATTTTATTGGGTTGCGGTGTTCGAAAATTAAACCAAAATTCACTTACATTATTTATATTTTTTTGTCCTCGGAGAAGTTTCTCTTTAGAAAATTTCAGTAGATTGTGTTTTTTGTCCTTGGATTGTATCATGTATGGCTTTAGTTCTTATTGGGTCTTATTTGATTTAAGTGATTTTTAATTTCACTGTAAGGTTTCAAGTTTGTATATGTAGCGTAGTATTCAAAATTCATCTCCTTCTCATTAACAGGCCGTCAAATTGATTACAATGGGGGCAAATTCCCAAGAAAAAAAAATACAAAAATTGGACACACGGGTTGGATTTGAAGATCTATGTCTAGAACTTGTAGAAAAAATCCTCTCTCATATCCCCTTAAAACCTCGTACAAGATTGAAGTGTGTATCAAAGACTTGGTGTGATTTAATAACCTATCTTCGCCACTCGAGCTCCTTCAAATCTTCCACAAGCATAGTTTATGATCGTAGGAGACAAGATACAATGGATGAAGCCATTTTCATCACATTTGAAGACCAAGGGGGAGTAACTTGGGGACAAACCTCTCTCTCACTCAGTCACACATTCCGTGGTGGCTTCTTGCTCGATTCTTGCAATGGCTTGCTCCTATATTTGGCGATAGATGAAGAACGTGTTACAAAGGATGGAGAGGCTTGTACAAAGTTTGTTGTTTCAAACCCTGTTCTTAACCAATGTCTAGAAATTCCTTTCCATCAGAGATGGCACTGTTTTATTTTTGCAACTCTTGTCTTTGATGGGTCACAAAAACACTTCAAGGTGATACCTTACTCAGTGGACGGATTCAGCAAAGTAATCACATGCTACATTTTTTCATCTGAAACAATGGAATGGAAAGAACAAGAAGCAAGAGTTTTAAACTCCTCGTTTTTAACTGATACTAGGAGCTGCAGTGATTCTTCACTTTACTGGAAGGGAAAATTCTATAGCACATGGGGCAAAAGCATGCTGGTCTATAATGTTGAAAAGGGTTTCTTTAATCTCGTGTCATTACCTAGAATAGGGCAATGGCCTAAGGAAGAATTATTGTGGGAGTCCGAAGGTCAACTACAATACTGTCAATCAGGTTTTGGAGGATTTCATATATGAACTTACGAAGACTTAAACTGCAAGTGGTTGCTCAAGCAGAGTGTGACAGATGATGAATTGAAGTCGAAAAATTGTGTGTTATTTCTTGGTGATGAGGAAAAGATAAGGTTCCTAAAAAGTTTACATTATATACATGTTGTTGCCTTTGATGACGACTTGCAGATACTATATCTTAAAATTTTGGACGCCATCTTTTCTTATAGCCTAGAGACTCGACAATTAGCAAAAGTCATGTGCTTACCAGTTTAGACAATAGTCTTCTTTCACATACTGGCCTAGAGTAAGATGTCCTGTGGTTTCACTTGCTCCAAATGTACATGTCAATATATTCTAAACTTGCTCTTATTTTGCCGTACCATGGATTTTGTGAATCGATTTCAAAGACGTAAAAACTTCATAATATTATGTTTCTTTAGCTTATAGATATATCCATAATATATTTTTCTTTAGCTTATAGATATCCCTTAGGTTGTATGTTTTATGGCTTTGGTTCTAATTCGGTCTTGTTTGGTTACTTTGGTAAAATTCTTACTAAAAGGAATCAATGTTTTTAGTAGAAGCATTGTTTCGTTGATAAGATTACAACTTGTTGAGGGACAAATTGTACCATTATAGTGATTTTGGGGTTGAAGACAAAAATTTGGAAGGAAGTCTTGTATGTTATTTAATAAGATATTTCATGGATTAAAAGCAACCTCTTGTTACTTTGTTATTGATGTTTAGTGTTTACAAGCTATGGTTACTGCTGAATGAGCAGTAATTTTGGCTTGTTTTTTAATGGGAAAATACACAGTTTGACCTATACGGCCATACCATACTAAATTTTTTAGATGGAAGCAAGCTTGAGCTCTATTGTTTATGATAGTAAATTTCCAATTGGCAAGACATTTTTTTTTTAAACAGAAAATTAAGGAAAAAAAAAAACATTTACCAAACATAGCCTAATTATCTTAGTATTACTAGAAAATAGAGGGTGAAAAACTTTGGAAGCTTCAGTACAAGCACCAATTTTAAAATTGAACAGTCAATTTCAGAAGGCTGCATCTGGTTCCCGGAAGAGTCTCAATGTAAAAGACTCACATGCTCACTTAAAACTGTGAACAAGCTCAAATCACATTTAAAGTAGGGTACACAAACCCAACTCGAGAAGCAAGCGAACTTCTGGGTCAAGATCAAGCAATACCATGAATCCAGGGCCAACTTATCCAAACACAAACAATCTAGGCCCAGATGATACGCACCTCACCCGCACAGTAATTGTTAAATAAATTATGCCAAACCTCTACATCTGCCTCCCTTGCATGCTACACTAGTAAAGTGTAGACAAATGAATAGCAAAATGTTGACGGGTTAAGGTTGTTGCACAACTATATTGACCAGAAGTTCATATTTCATAAGAAAAACTAGCAGTTTGACAATCATTGCCAGTTTGCCACTGAGCTGGCCTTTACCAGGATATCAGCTCACATATAAAAATATACAGTGTCCAAGGGAAGAGGAAGCTCAAAGTTTCATGAATTGCAGCCAATTAGAAGCTGTTTGTCTGATCTTGACAGATTTCAACATGCAAATGAAAAATAAAGAATATATATTCTAAGATAATTAAATCTCCAGACTCCATGTACTTTCAGCAATTAATTTCGGCACCTTATTTTCCTCAGCCAAATTGACAGACGCTGAAATCTGGAAGATACAAAAAGTGAAAGTTAGAATACATTGTCAACTAGAAAAATGGGAACCTAACAAATTGTCTTTTTTTTTTTTTTTTTTCTTAAAAGGGAATCTAAAAAATTGCCAACTAAAAACCTAAACATTTTTTTTTAGTTGTATCTGACAAATCTAACATACAGTTGAAAGTTAAGTGCAGACATCTAACTAAATCATACGAGCATTAGAATTTAGAAATCTCATAAACTCTTAACTGTACATCCAAATTGTTGAAAGTTAAGTACAAACCTTTGTTTAGCATTATAAAAATAGGGTCCTATAATAAGAAAAGAACATTCCTGAGAAGCATTTCTTAATTTCCAATAGTTTCTAGACTATGAAATAATTAAATTATACTCTATACGTAGACAGCAGACTATCAACATTTCTACGGACCTTTTAAATTACATAGCATATAATTTAACACTTATCAATGATATTGCTACCATTACTATCATCTCCACCACACTAGCAATGCAGCTACAGGAATACAACCTAGTTTCACCTTTGACAGCACCACTACTGCATTCACTCCAAATTCATTGCCAGTATCAAAACCACTAACACAACTTTTGCCAGTACCTCAACTATCATTTCCTAATTGCCACCTTATTTAAGGTATCCCAGCCAGCCATTTCCAACACTACCCCTGACAATTGCCACAGTCAATCACTCCTACAGTACCATCATGACAAACACCAATTTCAAAAACATTTAGAATACTTTTTTATTGATAAGTTTACACAAGCACCCGGTGGTTTTGAACCTGCAACCTTACCTTACCCAAGTAAGTCTAGAAACAGACCCAATTACACACCCGAATCCACAACATGCTTAAATTTCACCTTGTGATTGATGCGCCTAATTTTTTTTTTTTAGCAAGTAACCGATGTGGTCCTATGTGTAAGTGCTGAAATCCAATCACAACTTGACACCCAAGCATGTTGTGAAATTATATGTGAATTTGGGTGTGTTTGTAGGCGAACTGTACCTTACCCTCTACCCTTTCTTATGAGTGGATAAGGAGCTGTTTGAGCAATAACTCATTTGCAAAAAATTTAAATTTCTAATACAATGATCATGATCCTCAATGCAATTGCATTTAAAAATTAAAAAATTAAAAAACTATCTATTGCATCACCACAACCAACTGGCCCTGAAATTATTGAGAGAAGACGTTTGACATTAATGCATTTTCAATTACAGAAAACCCCAGGTCTTTTGCAAATGATTTAAAAAAAAGACAAAGACTTAACCCATCTTCAAATTCATACCATGCCAGGAGACCGCCATTTACAAGGAACAACTGAGAAATGTTGTGCTAAAATGGTTTACTTATACTATTTAGTTACCTAACAGTAACAAGACACAAAGACAAGAATGTAAAAGGTTTGCTAGTGGGCAATTCTTATTCAGCATTAAGTTTCTATTAGAATTTTAATGTTGTAAACCGCTGAATGTGTGTTTAGAGGAGATCAGCGTGAAAATCAGAGAGTAAAAACTCATATGATCTGACTGATCTAATATGCAGTCATTTTATATAAAATATGGATTGCTTAAAATATGTGGATATAAAGACTTAAATTTGAAGAAATCAAAACAATTACATAAACTTGTTTTCTTTTTCTAGCATGCAGTTAAATTTTGTTACACACATGCAAACGCATAAACATACAGTCAGATCTTCACAAAATCCTAGCTTTCATGAAATAATAATTTTTAAACAAAAGTATTGGGCATGTAGCAAGCTGTTGTTAGCACCAGCCTCCAAATACTAAGAACCCACTCAGACCATAACTAAAAAGATAGCGAGACTTTGACAGATTTTTCTAGCTTAATCATTTGAAAGGTTTGGGTATACACTCCAATAAGCTCCCAAAAGTTACTAAGTCATGATTAGAACTTCGCCTACCAATAGATTAGCACATCCAAATTCCAAAACTTAACCACAACAACCCCATTTTAACTTAAAACACTAATTATCAATTGAATGCAGACCTATAGTTCAAAAAACACAAGCTTCTTTAAACATCCAAATCCAAATGCAAATAGGAAAGCAAGATTAAAAAACTCTACTGATAACACAAAAACAGGAATTCATATATACCTTGAAAGCCCCTTGGTGCTTCGAGTTCCTCACCCACTCCAGTCCAAGCATTTTACTCGACGTTTGATACGAAGCCCTCAACACATCATCATCATAAACCCTACGTGATACCGCAAAGTCCCACGAATTCTTCGCCAAATCATAGCTCGGCTCAAAAGTATTCACTCCTCCGTGCACATAAGTGTACTTCAGCTTGCAATTCCTCGACCCAAGGGTGTGATTGGCTGACAACTTGTTAGCCGAATCCAACACCAATGTCCCATCCAGAATGGTCCTATTGTCCCCTCTGCTGTGAATGTAAGTCAGATTCAACGGCTTCTCCGCAATCCTAACCGAGTTCATGAACTGAAACCGAAAATCCTGCTCCACACACACACAATATCTAACATATTATGTCTGTCTATGTGTGAATTAAAATGTAACAAACCATCTACACTTTGGTAACTGAAAAATCGAATTAACTAATAAGAAAATCTGGAACCAACCTTAGGGTGCGTCTATAAACTGTTGCAAAACTGTGTTTTGAGTTTAAAATGAGCATTTATAAATAATAAAAGGGAGGGAGAGTAGAGGAGGTGTAAAGTAGAGTTGGTAATTTTTGGTCAATTATGACCTACTCCCCCTCCCTCCCCTCAATCCAAACGTACCATAAGTACCTTACAAGTTACAACATGTATTTCAAGTTTTCTCAGGTAAAATTGTTACTAAGAAATAATATAATAGAAAACAAAACCCATTGAAGTCTGTCTGAGACTGAAATGTTTCTCAATTTTCGATTAGTTTGGTCAAGACTTATGAGAGTGACCAAATAGGACTTCAAAATTAGGAGTGGTGAACAGTACCTTTTTGGGAACGTTGTAATCGAGGATGAAGAAGCCGGGTTTTTCGACGGCTAAAGCCAAGCCGTTTAAGCTGGGGCCGTTGACGACGGTGGCGTCGGTGAGTGAAGCTCGGAGCTTGACATCGCCGGCGTTGAAAGCGATAGTAGCGGCGGCGGCTGGGCTGTTGCTTTTCTCTAGTTCGTATCTGCCTTTCAAAGATGCCTTCATTTTTGGGAGAAATGGGAGGGACAGACTGACAGACAACGAGAGAGACTAGCGGAGATATCAAGCCTTATTAATGGGTTGTAATTTGTAAATAGTAAATACAAAAATGTTCTTGCGGTTGGTGGGGTGGGGGTTTCTTTTCTTTACTTTTTCTTTTTCTTTTAAATGCTTTTAAAAAATAAAAATGAATCTACCAGTAGCGTAAGCAGGTCATAATTGTTCCTAGCTAGGCTATCCTCGTTTTCTCAAACAATTTGAAAAAAAAAAATAAAAAAATACCCCTTTAATTTTGGGATTTAGCTCACCTAATGTGCATTTATACGGGAATTATGTGTGTCTTGAAATGATAGTATTCCATTTTGGGAATAGAAATGGAAGCCTTACCCCAGTTTTATTTTTATTTATTTTATTTCCATTTGGTCAAATTTTTGTGGGGGGTTTTTTTTGTTGTGTTAAATTGGGCTGTCCCTTCGTGATAGTAGGCCTAAGTGTTCTGGGTAGTAGGAGTTGAGACCGATCCAACTGGAACTCAATTTGGCCGGCTTGTGCACAAACTATGCCTCATTTGCAAAAAATGTGCTTACGGCAAGCAGAATTGTTTCAGAGAAGATTGTGGCAAATAGATACAATAAATAAAACAAAACCAAGTATTCTGGAATGACCAGATGGCTTTTCAACGGAGAATGACCAAATAATCCATAATCACAGTAATATTAACGACTTTTGCAAATAAAGTGAGAGGGGCAAATGATAAAAGGGTTAATCAAAATATAAAGAAGCTAAGTCCAGTTTAGTCCGCAGGGACAAAGCCAAAAAGGAAGAACGCTTCCTCTCAACACAATTAACCTCTAAGGAAAAGAATCCTGCTGTGGAAATTAATGGATTTGAGGAAGGTGGACCTAAATGGATAATGCCCAAGACGATTATTCATGGAAGAGAGTAGGGATTTGAGAAGGAGAGAGGGGAAGAAACCTATCAGTGCATGTCGCTAACTCTCGTTTTCCTTTCTATTTTTCTCTCTTTTATCTTTTCTTTCTTTCTTTTCCCCAAGTTCCTTTTTTGTTTTCTCCCTTCCTCTTTCCTTAGTGATTTCTATCATCGTAATTTCTTTAGTATTGTGTTTCCTTTTTCTTTTTTTGTGTATCTCCCTGTCGTTGTTATATCTCCTGTACACGGCAAAGAACTCCTTTTTATAGTGCCTGTCGTGATCAGATTTTACTATTCTACCCCTTAACCACTTTTGTCTGGTCTGGGTGTACTCGTCGACCATTACTGTTCCGTCTGCAAGCCACTCCCCATTAGTAGACAAAGACAACTATTTTGTCTGTTAGTCTGTCTTCTTCCTGCCGCGGTGCTATTTCTCTCTCTCTCTCTCTCTCTCTCTCTCTCTCTCTCTCTCTCCCTCATGGCATGCACCTAGTGGTTCCAACTCAGCCTCACATCTTTTGGGAAGTATGTCATCCCAACAGGACGTATCTCCCAAAAGAATTTGAGTAGGAACCCCAAAACAAGTTTCCCCTCTCCCCACCACCAAATCATGCCCTCTTAACTCTGACCCATGATCTCACCATGTCTCGCATTGGCTAGGTACAGGCTGGTGGTGCCTGGGTCTTGCGCGTGCCTTCTGTCCATATATGTCTAAAGTTTGCCTGCTGCTCATGCGTCCGCCGCGGTCTGAAGACTTTGCATGCACAACCTACCGCTCGTTTCTGACTTTTTATGAGTTGCTACTTTGATTTCTCACTTCCTTAAGGACTGAGCTTCATTTAGTACTAGACTTTGCATTTTCTTTCAGCCCACTTCTTAATTTACTTGACTTCCTGCCACATTACTTGTTATTCCTGCCATAATGGTTTACTCTCGCTGGGCCTCTTTCGGGCCTGTCATTCCATCCTTTCCCCCAGTGACTTAACATGAACACTGGTGTTCTTTCTTATGGGCTACAGTGTCCCTTTTGTTTTCTCTCAGGCGTTTCCAACCCATTTACTTTATTTAGACTTCCTTGGCCCGTTTACTAACTTTGCATTCTCATGAGCTTTTATTTACTTCATTAGGCTTCCTCGGCCCAATTTCCTTATTCTCATCCTTGGGGTTGATGGGCTTGCCATTAACCCCTTACTTTATTTGTTTACATTGCTTTGGGCCTGTCGCGGCGCATTCTCACTTTTCTATACCACATACTGCCCATAGGTGCCATTTCTCTTTTTCCGGGCCTTTTAGGCCCATTTGCTTCCTCAAGACCCATTTGTTTATATTGCGGGCCTGTGATCCATTATTCCTGCCGTTTGGGCTTAATGGTTTTACTCTACGCTTGCCATTTATCTACTGCCCGTGTTGTTGGGTTGGACTTCCTTCTCTTTATTCGGATTCAAAAAGTGACCCTCAACAATCTTTAATGTGTTATTTTGTGTAATGGTTGCATACACTCTCACTCTTACTTAGAGGTGAACTCAACACTCCTTGAAGTCCACCTCATGTGGCATGGATGTTAGATTTAGAAGGCATGCCAAATAGAGCACACAAAAACTAGGAGTGGCACGATGTGGTGTCAGCCAAGGTTCTTCTAATGCTTAAGTTTGCATTATAAAACCATAAAATAAAGTATTCGAGTGTCTAGGAATTTCTTTCACATATTGGCATTGTGGTGTTTGGCATTCTTATGTGAATTCTTGATTATTACTCCTATATTCTCACCCATTCCCTTTAGTTGGGGTGTGGAAGCGTCATGGCTACAATTATAGATAGTTTTATTCGGGCGTGTGCCCACGTTTAGGAGTGGTGGATTAATTTTGCGTGGATGATGCTCTTGTATCATGAGGATTGCACTTTCCAGGTTAAGGAGACAAATCCATTAGTAATTGTATGATATAGCCGATGTCATCCAATTTTGAGACGAAAATTGTAGTGTATCTAAGGAAATTGTTTTGTTGATAAAATAAAAACAAGAACATGCGAAAAGTACTTGTGCAAACCTAGGACCCAACATGCCTAGTTAGCTCTAGGAGAGGCCCTCAATTTATTTGTATAAAGTGGGTAATGAGTTTCCTACAACGGGAAGACCTCCTAAGGCCAATCTGGGGGCACAAATGAAAGAGTTTCTAACCTAGCCCGTATCCCTTTACCCCTTCAGGTATCTCTTGAGGAGGCCCAAGCTTGATAGTGAGATTCTCCTTTTTTGTTGATCCTCACAGTTTTCTCCTGTGTGTCTCTCTCACCCTGATTTTTCCAACTCCCTTTCTTACTCCTTCGGCCTTTATTTATAGACTTCTATTAGTGGGATTGTCATGTAGGTTGGTGGGGCCTTTCTAGGATATATTCCTAACCAAATGGGACCCACTTCTTAAGACAGATGTGACTATCTTGAAACTTGCATCCGCTGCTAATTGGTTCTCAGTAGGCGATTTTCCCCAAGGCATTATCGTTACCGAACAGTCAGGTCCCCGATATGTAGCTGATTTTTTGACCGATGTGGCCTACTACCCGTTACTGGGCTCGGGGTTCTTGGGTATACTTAAATTGATGGGCTAGGCCTCTATATTATGCCCGTACAGTACCAATAATATATAGAAAATATATGATTGAAATCAACACACATAAATATAGATTGGTAAAATTCAATAATTAAAATTATTAGGGTGTTGGGGTTTGTCTACTGTGGGTACCTAGGATGTACGGATCTTCGGGCCAAGGGCTTTTTGCCTTGTACCTTGTAGCCTTTTACACTGCATCCTCGGCATGTCCTTCAACGTCCTAGGCTGTCCTCAGACGGCTTTGCAATGTCCTAGGCATGCATGGCAATGTCCTAGGCATGCATGGCAATGTCCTAGGCATGCTTGGCAACGTCCTCGGACGGTGTCCTAGGAGTCCCACATCGAAGGAAAACCCCCCCACTTTCTACCTTATAAGCGTTGAAGCGAAGGGAGTAGTGTACCACTAGTTTATAGTTATTCGAATAACTAAACTAGTGGTACACTACTCCCTTCGCTTCAACGCTTATAAGGTAGAAAGTGGGGGGGATGAATAATAAGAAAAGGAGATCCTCGGACGAAGCCGAGGAGAAATATATTTCACAAACACTTAACCTAAATGAAGGAAATCCCCACAAACATTGATCAAAAATCATTATAAAGTCTCTTACCAATACCTAACCAGATTGATGGCCTTTATCCTCATAAAAACTACTCGGTAAAACCATTCTGTTAGTACCCATGTTGGTCTCGCATCATTCGTTGTTCGTATTACTAGTGCCTAGCCCATATACCCACATCTCTACAAGTTTTATTGTTAAGGGTCCATTACAAATTATGCCCTTACATCTACCAATGTCATTAATTATTCATTACCAATCCAATTTTAGTACACGATTGGGTAATTAAACACATAAATGATATAATTGGAAGATTTAGAAATAAGCTTTATTGTCAACACTTTATTTGGTTGATTCTATCAATCAATTGTCTTAACAATTTAGTTTATAAAATAATAACTTTATTAGAAAAACTCAATAATACCGCTTACTTTGGAGGAAATGCCATTGCAAAAGCAATACCTAACAATATTATCGCATTTTGCTAGAAATGTTGTAAAACTATATTTTAGAAAGTTGTTTTTTTTAATGGCAAATAGAGAGGTTGGTTATGAGAGAAAGAGAGAGCTAAATTCAGGCAGGTAGAATATCAAGTTTTGAATCATGGATAGAAAATGTGGAAATGAGTCTAATTACATGTGAATTTACTATAATTACCACAATAAATTTATAATCAAAATTCATTTAATTTAAATAAATTAAAACTATATTTTAATTCACTTCATACTTTGCCAACTACAATTTGCTACTATATATTATTTTTACTTTCCTTTTAAAAGTAATCAAAAGTTTAAAATAGAAAAAAATCATACATATGAGATGGAGGATTTGTATTTCATTCCCAAATCCACCGCATTGCCTCGTTGGAACCTTTTATCATCACCATGACAAAACAATAATAAATCAACGGCAACGGTAACAGGGTAGGTATGTAACATGTTAGCACTCAAACAAACATGTTTCCCTGGTGGCCTTTTATACTTTTATTTGAGACAACGCCCACCACACGGATTTTTTTTTTTAAATAATCATAAAACCCAAACAATATCATTAGTTAGGCAACGTTTCAAACATGTTGCATTTCTAACGATTCGACTTCAGAGGAGTCGATTTTACTGTTCATCTCGCATATTTTTGCGCCACGTAGATAAAGAAATCGAGTGCATTGGACTCAACTCTTATACATAGAAAACGACTTCAGAAAAGTCGTTTTCTATACAAAGAAATCGACTTCAATGAAGTCAACTTCTTTGTACAGAAAACGACTTCTCTGAAGTCGTTTTCTTTGTATACAAACCGAAATCCCAGGACCCAGGCGACCAATTCAATTCCAAAAAAAACGAAACCCAAACAGGAATGACAAATCCAAACCCAAACGAAACCCAAACCCACGAATGACAAATCGTCGTCGATGTTTGTGGAACTGGAAGACTTCGGTCAGACGGACCTGACTCGGCGGATCCGTGAGGCTTTGTTGAACGCCGACTCGGAGGGTACGACGATGCTGGAGCTCATTCAGAACGCCGACGACGCAGGCGCCACCACCGTCCGACTCTGCCTGGACCGCCGTGTCCACCCGCCTGTGCCAGCTCCATCCCAGTAGCTGTAAGTAATTTGGAGTCTCATCTGAAAATACAAGCTTGAAGTAGGAACTAAGGTGTGTGTACAAAGAAAACGACTTCAGAGAAGTCGTTTTCTAAATAAAGAAATCGACTTTAGTGAAGTCGATTTCTTTGTACTGAAGACGACTACACTGAAGTCGATTTCTGTGTATAAAAATTGAGTATAATGGACTCAATTTCTTTATCTACGTGGCGCAAAAATATGTGAGATGAACAGTAAAATCGACTCCTCTGAAGTCGAATTGTTAGAAATGTAATATGTTTGAAACGTTGCCTGACTAATGATATTGTTTGAGGAATTTAGTTATAAACCAAATAATCCCCCACCACACCTTCCCGCCAAACAAATTGGCGCGAGCGCGAGCGCGACATCTGAAATCTGATTCTAAATCCCTTTCAAACCCTAAACACTCTTTTCCATCACTCTCTCTCCATCTCTCTCTCTCTCTCTCTCTCTCTCTATCTTTCACCAATCTCTCTCTCTCTCTCTCTACTTATTTTCACGATCTAGCTCCAGCTTGCTCTACCTCACTCTCCCAAGTGAAACGGTGCGTTCAATCCAAGATCCATTTTCACGATCTAGCTCCAGCTTGCTCTACCTCACTCTCCCAAGTGAAACGGTGCGTTCAATCCAAGGTAAAGCCATTCAATGTAAGCTTATTAGTATTATGATTATTTGAAATGTTCACATTAAGCAGCTAGATCTGTATCTTCTGAGTATTTTCTCTTATCTAAATGGGATTTGGAGATTTTTTTTTTTTCCGGTTTTTTCAGTTGTGTATGTTTTAGGTTTGTTTATCGCTCTGATTATATTTTGAATCAGG
The DNA here is from genome assembly GCA_023736055.1 of Quercus glauca. Classification (NCBI taxonomy): domain Eukaryota; kingdom Viridiplantae; phylum Streptophyta; class Magnoliopsida; order Fagales; family Fagaceae; genus Quercus; species Quercus glauca. The sequence goes on along the minus strand of CM043316.1, from coordinate 93,305,670 downwards.
GTTTCTCTGGGTTTGGTTGAATTTCTGCATTTGCATGTTGATGTGTTTTTTTTTTGGAACACTTTCAGAAAATTTGAAACTAAGGCTGTGTTTGGTTGTTGGGATTTGGGGCATTTTGGAATTTGGGGGTCTTGATTCAAGTTTCACATATATGGGTGCTCTGTGGAATTCAATTTTGGCTCCTTAGACTTCAAAATCTCAACAACTGTTCTAAAAGATAAGTAGATTGCTAGAATTCCCGAGAATTTCCAAAGTCCTATCCAATTTTAAGCAATTAAACACAGCTCTCAAGAAGCAATGTGAATGGGTTAGAAAATGAATTTACCCAGGCTTACAAATCAACACCCACCTGGCGGGTTTTGACTCTTGAACCCACAACTTCACCCTCCATCTCAGTATAATGTGAGAAAGAAAGTGCCACTGTCAATTGAGCTATATCTCATTGCTTTGTCAACTAAAAGTATATGTTTTGTTGTCCTTGAAATCTTATTGTTATTAGGAAACGAATTATTTGCTTATCTAAAGTTTAAATTGGGTATTTATACTTAAAATATTGTAACTAAAGGTATTGGTTTTGCTGTTCTTGTTTGCACACTGGTTTCCACCATATGGAAAACTGAGGTTGTGGAGAAATGCATGAAATCAAGCATGCTAAAAATCAAATTGGCAACACACCTACACACATGTGCATGCTCAAGCTTGTTATTAAGAATTTTAACACTCGCATAATAGGGTCTTTCTCTCTTTATCAACTTTCTATTTCTAGCTTTTTCTTCTTGATCCAATCCGATGATTTTCAGTGATGTCCCTGCCTCCTGCCCAATAACAATGCAGCTCCACCCTGATTGTAGTTATGTTGTATAAAATTTAAACTCTGCATAAGAAATGTCCGATATTATGTTAATCTTTCATGCCTTAGTTTATGTGCAGTGGTCATTTTTTCAGAAGAAGAATATCTAGAAGTTGTTTCATATCCTAGTCTGAGCTAGCAATTTTTAATGGAAATCTATTGTTTTATTGTGAGTGTTTGGTTTGTGAAGCAGCTCTTAAGATAAAGGGTATATTTTAATCAAAACTTTTACCATCATTTATCACTGTTCCATTTACAATCACATTGATACTTTGTGTTATTGCATCTGGCCAGTTAATGAGTAAAGTTGCCTTTTGCTTCAGGCAGGCATTATAGCTACGGTACTGAACATCCCTAAAGTACTGCAAAGAGTATAAGTTTCGTCTTCATCTAATGGAGTTAAGGAGTTGCAATCATTGGCACTTTATCCAGGCTATTAAAGGTGGTTTTGTGACAAAAATCATCAACGTTACTCGTGGAAGGCCTTCACTTACCTCCAAGAAGTTAGAAGACATATATGAAGTTTTAGATGCCAAAAATCATGATTTGCTTCCAATGCTTCAGCCAAAGGACAAGAGTGAAAGTTTGTCGTGTGATAGTGATATGACTGAGGTCAAAAGTCCACGGCTACATACAGTGGAAAGAAGAACTGTCAAAAGGGAGCCTGAAGCTTTTGACTTATATTGCAATGGTGGTGACAATGGAATTAATAATGACTTGGCTGATTTAGAATTTAGCGATATGACATTGAAGCAAATTAAGGATAGATGCAAAACAAAGAAAAGAAAACGTTCAAAGTGTGTTAAATTAAGTATAGAAACTGCTGAAACTTCCTCCTGTCTAAGACAAGAATTTTCTGACTTAAAAACAGATGAAGAAGATCTTGACCTCAGGGAGCCTCTTAGTTGTTGGAAATCTAAACTTTCAAAGAAAATGAAGGCAAAGAAAAAGCATATGAGAAACCATGCCTCAGCTTCATCTCAAAGTTCCATGTCAATTACTATATCTGAACAGGTCCCAACTGATATAGTTTTGCCCCAGACTAGTGGGGATTTGTGGTCAGTTATTAATATTAAAGTTGAGGATCCTAAATCTGATTGCTCAGATTGCCAAGTTGTCATGTGTGTTGGTGATGATTCTTCCTTGCCTTGTTGTGAGCCAAAGGGTTCTTGTGGAATGGTAAATAATGAAGTGTGTGGGAGAGCTAATGAATGTGTTATGGAGACCCAGGTGTCAATTTCATCAACGGAAGAGCCCCAATATTGTGTTACTAATGAATTGTGTTACGAGTATATGAAATCTGCAGATCCCAACTTTCTTCAGATTGTAAGGGCCTCAGGAGGGAATTCTATGGAGGTGGAGTCCTTGCCTTGTCATGAGACAGAGGGTGGTTGTGGAATGACAACTAGTGAATTGTGTGAGAGGGCTGATGCAGGTGTTTTGGAGGTGTCAATTTCAAATGAATTTGTTACAGAGACCCAGGTGTCAAATTCATCAATAGAAGAGCCCCAATTCTGTGTTACTAATGAATTGTGTTATGAGTATGTGGAATCTGCAGATCCTAACTTTCTTCAGATTGTAAGGGTCTCAGGTGGGAATTCTATGCAGGTGGAGTCCTTGCCTTGTCATGAGCCAGAGGGTGGTTGTGGAATGACAACTAGTGAATTGTGTGAGAGAGCTGATGCAGGTGTTTTGGAGGTGTCAGTTTCATTGACAAAAGAGCCAGAATATTGTGTTACTAATGATATGTGTCTCGAGTATGTGGAACCTGCAGATCCCAAGTCCATTCAGACTGTAAGGACCTCAGGTGGGGATTCTGTGGAGGAGGATAACACAGAAACAACCACTCACGGGTGCACAGGTTTTCCTGTAGCAGATTCTGAGAAAAAGGAATATTCCCATTCAGTTCTGCATGACATCTCCCCAGGAACCATTTCTTCAAGCATCAATCATAGTTCTTACATTTCTGATCTCTCTCAAAGTAGTTCTCCTATGGACGAAAACAATGATATTAACATTCAAGCACCTCATATGAGCATTTGTAAGAGCACTCAGGTCATTGAGTTAGGATATGGAGGTGATGCATGTGTGTTTGAGGATGACATTGTGGCTGATTTACCTTCTAATCCTGATGTCACTGTTATTTCCAGCTCATCTGGTGACAGTAACTTGAGTCCTGATAGCTGTTTGGATTCTGTTGAGGATAATTCACCTACATCTGAAGAGAAGCAGCCCCAAAAGTCTGCCTGTGCTAATGCAGAAATAAACATCTCAGCAGGGATTCATCCCTGTGATGCTACTGATGAGCTTATGATGCCAGTTGATTTTGAATATTGTCATCATTCAAAGCCGCAGCATCCTCCTGAGAGGCTGCTTGCAACCAGAAAGGTATGTGACTATCTATGTGATAATTATTTGGCTTGATTTACATATGCAGATTTTGTGTTTCATCATGTGCTTTCACCTTCAGGTCATTTCTCCAACTTCCCAGGAAAGACTCCTTAAGGCTATGGATTCCCTTGAGTTACAAGACAATGAATATCACAGTAAGTGTATGCATTACCATGTTTGGATCTATGGAATCTTCATGTTTATGATCAATGCATGTTCTCCAAACTGGTTTGGATGGTGATGATACCGTGCTGGCCAAGTGGACAGGGTATGCCAAATATTAAAAATAAAAAGCCATACTGAATGATATAAATAAAATATATGGCAAATCCTGCATCTCATAGGCAGGAGGGATATATATATAAATCTTTTAAAATATTTTTTACAATTTTTTCCTGCAATGTGATCCAAAAGAGAAGGAAATGACAAAGTAAAGAAAGCCTAACATGGAGTTCATGGAACTGCCCTAGGGGAAATCCAGTTGAATGGTCAGTAAGAATTCTTGACTATCATTTCTGGTTCCTGGTACAGTTTTGTAACAACTGTTATTTGTGGAACAACAAACATTCCTGCGTGGCCAAAGAGCAGCAGAGGGTTTTCTAATCATATTGAATATAAGTAAAAAGTAATTTTTCTCTTTACAACTTTTTAACAGTAAGATCATTACTGAATGCTAAGATATAACAGGTTCTTTTATTCAATGTTCATTTTGGTCATTTGATTGTAATTCCATTATGTGCACTCAAATTTAGTTATATTTTTTTTATATTCTATTTTTGTTATTTGAAATATTTACACATTCACTATCTAATATACTGTTTTTGGGTTGTAATGATGTCAGATTGTCGTGGGAAATTAGATTTCGGGAAGAATAAAATTGGTAGAGTTGAAGGACCTGATCTGATCAGGGGTGCTGAACTTGGTATTAACCCTCAACAAATTACAAGGAAACGAAAGAATGATAAGCGAGGCACCCCTCCCAAAATTGTTCACAAGATTCCTAATCTTTCTGGTGCTGTACCACGTTTTAGCACTGGGTGCACCTCTATCCAAAGTTGTTCACAGAGTGCCATAGAATTCTCACAGCAGCAGATGAATGACTTTGAATGTCTTGCTGTGAAACTTACAAAAGAGTTGAAGTCCATGAAGGAAATTCTGGAAGAGAGGTTGCTCCCTGAAGCCTGTCCGGCATCTTCCTTCAAATATAATGTGGATAGGGTGAGTTATTATACAAATTGGAAATAGTTGTTTACTTTTTTGTGGGTAAAGAGGCATGGTATGCCAGTCTGGGTTTTGAAGCCAAAATGTTTTTTTTTTTTCAAAATTTTTAGGATGCCCCAATTCTGGTAAATATAAACCCAATTAACGTATTAGTTTTATTGCATATCTTACCATTAAAAGTGACACTGGAATCCGAATTGCTATGCATCCTTGACACAGCGGTTGAATCAAATACATGTATACTCATACTTTCCTCTCTCATTTAATCTTTTGTTGTCTCATAATGGTCTGTAGAGGTATGTACTTGTCAAGTTGTCTACATATTGGCTTGCTCAATCGATAGGGTCCGATTTTTATGTATCTACTATATTTTTTCTAGTCCATTGTGTGAATTGCATGGATGTTTACAGTCCAAAGATTAATATACTTTTCCTTGTCTATTTTGGAGACTCTTTTTGAGCTTTGCTGCTCTCTTTCTTGGATTATTTGTAACTGGGTTCCATAGAAGTGAAAACTGGATCCATTATTGGTAAATCACATCCAACTTTGACAAAACTGCTGGGGATTTAACCTTGTATTTCACCTGTCTTTGTTTTAATGATTCTATAAATTTTGCATAATGCCTTTTGTCTTCTTCACAATACTCTCTTGCATGCTGATTATCTTGTGGGGTTGTATAGAATATACGTTCTTTGTTCTGCATACTCTAAATGGAAAATTTACAACTTCTATCCAAACTTTATTTAGGCAAAATAATTGTTTTTGCATACAGATTATTACACATAAAATGTTTTACATAATTTTACAAGTTCACACAAATGCGTGGGTGCATATGGAGATCATGCTTTTAAATTCTTTATATTGGCAGGCAAGAATGGCCATTAAGAATGCAACTCGAATTGAAGAAGGCACAAAGAAATGGCTTTCAATGATGGCAAGGGACTGCAACCGCTTTTGTAAAATCATGGTTTGTTCCTCTTCTCATACTATTGAATTTAATTGGATCTTGATTTTGGAAACAAAAAAGTTTAATTACTCGCTTTTGGTTTTATGGCATTTTTTTAGAATTGCTTCTTATTATTAATTGCAGAGAATGACTGAGAAAGGTTCTGGTTATTCTGGAAATGTTGCCCAAAAGGAAAGGAAGGAATCTACTTCTGCTTATGAAGCAGTAGGAATTTTGGTCAACCAAGTACAGAGATTGACTGAGACAGGTTCTTCTTCTTCTGGAAATGTAGTCCACAAAGAGAAGAAGAAAATTACTTTTGCAGATGAAGTTGGCGGAGAGCTTTGCCATGTCAAGTTTTTTGAGGATGACATGGTATCTTTGTCAGAATCTATTACCGACACTCAGGAATTGCCGGTTAATTAGCTTTTAGATACTTGGTTGTTGTACAATAGCATTTCTGGTATCTAATTGATAGAAGCAGAGGGAAACTGCTTGAGTCACGGAGGCTTTCCATAACGTTTACTGCACATAACTTCAAGGTAGGCCCGAAGCAGCGATATCAACCTCCTTTTCCTGTTATCTACTGATTCTTGTTCATATTTCCATTATTTGCACTGTATTGTATGAAGAGCGCTAAATCTTGACATTGAGGGATTAGCGATTGCTTAAAAGATAATTTATTTGAAGATTCATTTTTCATCTGTCTTTTGCTTTTAACATCAATTCAGTCGCCCTTTGTTAACTTCTGCAAATTATTATTTCATACAAAAAAGAATATAATATATCCCCCCACACAACCATATCCGGTATCCCTATATTTCTCTTGTTAGGATTAGTGCCTTTAAATCCTATTGAATGATGCTATGTATGATATTAAATTGGACATTGTGTATGACATTATGTATGACTTAATATTGTGTTTAATAAATTTGTTTTATTATTATCTGAAATAGTGGTAACTTGAATATTCGGATATTATCATATAGTCTATGAGATGCATAATATGTGATTTATGTGAAGAGTCACAGAAGATATAAATCACAAGTTTTTTGTAAACTCAGAATTATAGTTCGTAGTCGGTGATGAAATTGGGCATTTCATCTGCGAAGACTATAACATATCAATTACGATGATTTGTCTTGATCATGGAAGTGGAGACTTCTAGTTGATGTGTTAATATGTTTTAAGAGTTAAGACATATTGAACTGGACCGCTGTGAGATTTATTATTTGCCTAAGGACTGTCAAATGAATAATAAATCTCATGACTTGTATTTGCATGAACTCTTAATCTTGAGAGAATAATGAACTTGATCATGAGATGTAGGTTGCTTTGATGTATTAGGAGTGAGATTTAAAGTAATGGTTAAAACCTCAGTATGTTGGGCAGCCACATTAAGTGTTGATGGAACATGTATTCTCAAGATAGAATTCATAATCTCTTAACAGAGATATAAAGCATTTCTTTGAGATAAGTTTAATGAGTTTGTTATTCAGAGAGTTAGGCCTAACCACTTTAGTAAGTAGTTACTAAAGTATATATTTATGAAATTAGATTTCATAAATATATGATGAATAACTTAAAGGATTAAACCGCGTACTCAAGGATTAAGATGTAGTAATTTACAAAGTGACAGTCTACATTATTGACTTTGTATTACTACGAATATTTTATGAAGGAGTTGCATATATAATAAAGTCTTGGGATATAATATAAAGATAAGATCTAGAGTGCAACTATATTTATATAGTGGTATTAAATATAGTTAATGGTAATTTTGGACTTGTCAAGAGTTGACAGAAAAGCCCAAGACCCATTGGAGTTAGTGTCTTATTGGTCTCTTTTGGTCCCACTCCAAGCCACACACTTAAGCTCAATTGGTAAGACCCAAAAGGCCAGCCCAATTAGATATATTGGTTAGATACAAAGGGAAAAACGTACATAATTTTATTGGTAAGAAAAACATCATTGTAATGGTGTGGAAGTGAGTGAAAGTCACTCTCTAACAATCCCTTTGTTACCAATTGAAAGACCACACATCTTGGGCGTTAGTGGAATTGGAGTGAAGATTAAAAGTATTCCCAAGTGCTTCAATCTTCGGTTTTGAAATTTACCGTTTCAAGGTACGACCTCTTGTTCTCAAATTCTGAAATTTACTTTATGCATGTTATCAATATCGAATGAAGTAGATCCGTGTCAAAACTTACTTTTCCGCTGTGTACATCTTTAATTCCATCATCTCTTAATCCTTAAACCTCACGAACTGACTCAAATTTCCTTTCTTAATCTAAAACCACTTTGAAATTTTGGATGCTTTGCGTGTGTGTGTTGGGTAATCCTGAGTTTGTGTTATTAGTTCATTTACATTTACTTGTGCCCAAGATATTGTGTTCACATATAACCTGCCGTTAGAAACTTAGAATGCACTGACACAGTACGATTGATGTCATTACCGGTAAAGTCAATCATTGATGTTAGCGACAAAGATAGTTTTCGCATTATATGCATGGCGTGTTCGACTATAATAACTAATGACGTACAATGTATTGATTTTTATTTTCTCATTAAATATACAGGTGACAGTTTTTTATCATTACAAACAAACCATAAGATTAAATTATTCCTAAAAGCTAGAGCTTATTGGCTCAGTGACAGTTTCAACGGCGTATAACTGTATATATAAGATGACCTCCGGTTTGCTTGCTCAAAAAGAAAAATTAGATGAGCTCAGGTTTGCTTGAGTGAAGGGAAATGAGGATTTGAATTAATTTATGTTTTTTCTCTATAGAATGACTTGGTAATATTATTGAACAACAAAAGGTTTTGACAAGGTAATATTATAGGCGTTTAAAATTTTTATTTTTTCACAAATGATATATTAAACGCAATTGCATATTTTTTTTCCCTTTCATTTATAAGTTTTAGTACTTTTTTTAACTGGTATCTTTTTGTTTTAATGAAAAAATTGTCACATTATTCACTAATCAAATAAAATGTGGAGATCCCTTCTAAAAAATAAATAAATAAATAAAATGTGGAGATTGAAATCTATTACCACTTGATATTGTGTATTTAAACAAAAAAAAAATCTCAATTAAAAAAGTACGAAAGGTAAGCCAAACCGTTATTTATATTACTCAAACAGATATGTCTATTGATTCTGATTAAAAAAAAAACATATATTTCTATTGTTCACCCCGTGAAATCTTCAACATATAGCCACAAGAACAATACAAATATTGATAAAAGTAATTAACTTTTAGCTTAAAGTCCAAGAGAAGCTCGGTTGTCCTCGGGCTCGGGTGAGTCACAGAACATGATTTCCCAAATCTCAGAGAAGGCCTCGACAATAACTCCGTGATGTACGCGTGAATTCAAAGACAAAAAACAGTGCAAAAGTTCTTCCAAGTCTTTGGTCTCAAACATTTGCTTCTCCAGTATCATCTCCAACATAGACCTCTTGAAATCCTCGTACGGATTCTGTGTCTTCTTCACCACCGCGTAGCTCTCCCTCACTTTCCCATGCCCACGCACACTACTACACTCACTTTTCAAAGCATACCTTCTCAGCTTCCGACCCTTTTTCACTTCATCACTTTTACTTATTTCCTTCTCTTTACATTTCTCGCTTACACTCACCAAAGACTCACTCACAAACTCATTAGAACAATCCTTCGTAGAAACTAAGGTTCCTTTCTTCCACGTGTATTCTGAAGGAGATGATGGTGATGACGACGATGATGATCCGGTGATGCTGCGGTACTGTGTGCGTGGTTTTAATCGGCAGCCACAACCCACTGATACGGTATTTGATGACACGTGGCGATTCGAGGGAGGAGGAGTGTGTTCTGGTGTTGAAGGTGGGGCTTTGAGGTTTGGGTAAATGAAGTCTTGTGCTTTGGGGTTGACCGGAGATAACCGGTATATTGCCGGCGGTGATGGATTGACTGAGAGAGTGAGAAGGTGTTTGGGACGACAGAATTGGAAGGAAGGGAATTTAAGCTTGAAACGTTTAGCCATGTCTGAAATGATTTTGAGGTTAATCAGCTAAGGCTGCTTAAGTCAAATATAAGTGTGTATGTGTAGTAAAAGAGAGGCCGGCATTGAAAATAGTAACCATGCCCTTAGATAGAAAGTCTAACTAATGATAAGTTATTATATATGTGCATGGTTTATAATTTTTTTTTTTTTGGGTGAAAATAAGATTCATTACAAACTAAGCAACAGCAACAAACTCAGTACAGACCCTATTAAAAAGCATCCCATTGAGGTTATCCTCAACAATATAAATTAAGTCTATTGGCGGACTATCAAAGGTAGAAAAATCAGTATCTAGACAATAACTCATTCTAGCAAGACTATCCGCACACCTATTTGCCTGACGGAAGCAATGCTTAATACAAACCTGCGCTATGCGAGAGATCAAAAGTTTGCAATCATCCAAAAGAGGTGATATGATGTTATTCACATAGGATGGATTCCCTATATGTGCATGGTTTATACTTTATAACCTGAAAGGAATGTTGAATTACTTTTTTTTTTTTTTTTTTTTTTTTTGATGGGAATGTTGAATTACTTTTGTGAATGTAATGTTCGAAAAAGTCTTTGCAGTAGTTATTAGGCGTTTGGGTTACTAAAAAATGAACTCTGATGTGAAATTTTTGTTGAGTTTCTCTTCAAATTTACAAATTTTTCATATATCTTTACATTAAGTGTGAATTTTAAAATTTTAATTGTTGGATTACATTTTCTTCTTATATTCTTCATGCTTGCAAAATTTTAAGAAGATTAAATAACATCCGATTTGAACGAAATTTGATATGTATGTTAAGAACATAAGAAACATGAAATTCAACAGTTAGATTTTTTAAATTTACACCAAAATATATATATATATATATATATGAAAAGTTTTAAGAGTTTCTCTCCAAACTAGTTTAGAGAGAAACTTTGTTTATATTGGGGTGTGGTTTGTTGAACTTGTACAAGGTTGATTGATTTTGATCTTTTTTTGTGTGTGTGTGTGTGAAGTGAAAATGACTGTTTATGTAAATATAGTTAATTGCAAAAATAATTGAAAATTTTCTTACGCCAGGTGATAGACAATTAGACATTATCATCACTTGTTATAATGTTGATGCAACTCCAATTATATTTTACTAGCGTATAACCTCGTGTATATGCACGAGTACATTTAAAAACACCATAAGAATTACAACTTATACATCTTTTAAGCTATGAATTTCTAAAATATGTAATGATTTCTCATTATATATATATATATATATGATTTAGAATCTAATTAGATCTAAACTCTTCTGTTTTTGTACCCAATAATTCATTTGCCATAAATATTTAAAAATTAGATAGGGCATATGATACAAAATTGAACTCCAATTAAATTTCAATTTAGAATCTAATCGAATTTAGACTCTTTTATTTTTGCACATAATAATTCACTTGACACACAAATTTAAAAATTAGATAAGACACGTGGTGCAAAATTAGATTCAAATTTAAAATTTAATTAAATTTTCTTCCAGTTTTGACTACATATATATATATAAATTACTATATCAGTTTGTAAATCTTTTTATAATAAAATTGATAGTATAAATTATATAAGCATTTTATATCCTGAAAATGTAGAAAATTTTCAAGGAGGAGGAGGGAAACCAATAATGCTTGAACGAGTCCTCAATAATTATAATAAGACCATCTAACATCATTTTTTTTTCTTTAGAAATGTGTCTTATTCTCTACCTCGGATCCATCTTGCAAAACAATATTGATGATCATTTTTTTTTGACGCATACATCCCAAACTTATGCACAATTTTAACTTGTTGCAAAGGGAATAATACAATACTGCCGATTACGTTGTTTCTACTGCTACTTCAAGCAATATTATTCAGCTTTCAATTATTAAAAAAAAGATACATTTTTATATAAAAGTGAAAAAATAATATTCAAACTCCTTATTGTAAACACAAAAAGAATATCAACAACATTTTATATGATTTTAAATCTGTTCCAAGCTTTCCAGGTTAAAGGAAACAAGTTGTTTACAGCCTCTACTTTGACAGATTCCATACGATTATTCAATCCACAATAATCTTGGGGCCCCCCAATATATATTAGTTTCACACTTTGTTAATTGTACAAAATATAAGTCTTTGGTTTTCTCTCGAGCTCCCTGAGATGCATGAGAGGACAAATTCTTGTACGTCTAATTTCATTCCTACGTGGACATATGAAACATTCACAACAATACAGACGAGAAGATTTTGTGACTATGCACACGCGTTTTGACAATTTGACCTAATTAATCTATAAGATTACCACCACATAGAAAGCTGGAGTAGTTAATAAGATTTCAACTCCAGAATTTTTTCTCTTTTAATGAATACTTCAACTCTCTATTTCTACATATTAATAATGCTAGAAATGAAACTAATTTACACAAAAAATTGACATTTCTTTTGGAGGTAGCCATTAAACAGATGATAAGGTTTTTTTTGTTCTAATTTTTTTTAAGGTCATATTGAAGAAGATTATCTCATCTTGTATTGTTCACAGATTTAATAAACCTTTAATGGAAAAGGAGAAAATAAATATTCGTATTATATGCATTTCCTTGCCATCAGGAAAATAGTATAAAATTGGAATAATTAAACCAAGTAAAACTTTTATACTATGCTTCAAACAGAACAGCAAATGTGCTTGAGGTTTCCACTTTCCTTGTGTAGGGTCGCAATTTACAGCCCAAGCCCAATATGTATAAGATTGTGGGTTAATGAGCCCAATACAATAAATTTGTAAAGAATGGGTTAAAAAACTAAGCCCTAGTGAATCTAACAACGGCTAGGATGGGGTTGAAAGACAATTATTCAAGAACAATGCACGTAAGATTGGGTGAATGTGTTGTCCGATGAGGCAAATCTTAGTATAGATCAATGAACTGATTACAAGTGCAGCTCTGGTAGCTATAGTGTTTTTTTTTCTATTTTTCCGATCTCTCTCCCATGAAGGGTCTCTCACATTATATAGTCTCTTTTGGACCATCATGATCTTACACTTGTTGATCATCTAAGTCCTTACTTGAGTGCCTGCCCCATCAGACACCCCTTATGGCTCTCTATGAGTTGCGGTAGCTAAGGAAGTACTGTTCAGGGGTTTTTTTCACATAAATGTGGCCAGAAAAGTAGCTGCGATGCATTTAATGTGGAGGTAGCAACTTTTCCTTAGATATTTCTTGGGTTCCCTTTCTTTTTGTGTATTCATGAGGCTCGCTACTAACACTAGGGCTTTGATGTAGGTTAGTCTCGTCGTCGGAATTCGTATCTGAGTTATATTTGTCGTAGCCGAGGAGGAATTCCTCCTCTGACGGCCTTCTACTCCTTTCTTACTTTATGAGACACTAAATTGGTGTCCCTCAACCCATTATCCTTTCTCGGACATGCCAACGTTCTTGGATAAGACCCAAGGCCTAATATACAATTTTGGACCCTTGTCCCTACACCTTGTAATAAAATTTTTTTTGTATGCTTCAGATTCTTTCATAGTCCTATAGATTTTGGGTTTAGCATGTTTAGTACATTGTAATAGACCCCATAATAAAATAATTAATACAGAAGAATTAGTAAAAAATTTCAATAAAATACAATTTTATCAACAAAACAAAATGAAACTTTAAATTATGATAGTTATTAATAGACATTTCCATTTATTTCAATTTGTGCTTATATATGAAATATTAAAGAGATATGTTAAATTCACAATATTTTCATAACAAATTTCGGTGATAAGTTGTTGACCCATATTCGAACCAGTAATAGCTTACCACAATATTTTAGTAATTGACTTATATTAGAACCAGTAACAACTTACCACAATATTTTAGTAGTTGACCCATATTAAAACCAATGACAACTTACCACATATGAATTGCTGTGAAAATATTTTGAACATAGCACTATTCAATATTAAATATAAAATTTGATAATTATGATATTTATTAATATGTATTCATTATGATTGTGTTATTCTATAGAATTATTAAATAAATAATTATGATAATTATTAATAGATATTTATTATGATCGTATTTTTATAAATAAAATATCTACTCTATCATTTAATTGGCGGGTTTATATAGGGAATAGAATATAACTCCAATCAAAATATATATTAGAATATTGATTTTTAAAATTGTGAGGACACACCACCACGCACCCTTAGTGCGGTGATCACTCTACAACTATAAATATTTGTGGGGTATGGAGGGTAAGGGCCGACATTCAAGTCTCCACGAGGGAGTTTCACATACATATACACTTTCTTTTTTGAAAGACACACGCACATATACACTTAGATTAGACTAAAGTAGAAATTCTATCTTGTATAAAAAAAAAAATTGTGAGGACAAAAAAGTTTATGTAGCAAAATTTTATGATAATATCTAAAAGATAAATGTCTTTGACTTTATATATAAGTCGTGTTTATTATACTTTGCCCTATTATACACAAACTCATAAAGTACACATTTCAGTTTTTGAATTAAAATTATAACTTCAAAAATTAATTAGTGTGCACGGTAAATTCAACAAGGCATGTGTAAGAAATTAACATCTCTCTTTTTATTTATATATATATATATATATATATATATATCATTATAGACAATCATTTAGTAGTAATTTGTTGTGTTTTTATCATGAGGAAATACTATTCCTTAGAAATAACTATTCTTTAATAGTTATTCTTTCATCCATAAAAATTAAAATCCTTAAAAAGATCAAAGTACATCAGCTACTCTCTCTTCCTCGTCAGGTTATCTCTTTCTCTCTCTCTTCCTGCTAACATTTTTAGTCGTGGCTTCATTGTTCTCATAATTTTCCATGGCTTCGTTTTTTATCTCACTGTGTTCTGCCTCCACACTAACAAATTAAAATTAGAAGAAGTCATGCTCTTGTTAGTTCTTTAGTCAAAGATAGCGCTGTGATGTGATTAGGAAAAGTCGGCTGGCTAGATGATATGTGCTTCTTTTTTACGATTTGATTTTGATTTTTATAAAATTGAAAAATTGTATGTAATTACTCTAGTTTTTATATGTTCATATCTATATTCCTATAAGTAGAAACTGATACCATCATTTAATTTGGTCACTCAAATTTGGTCACTGAGTGACTGACTCACTAATATGAAATGAAACCAAACATAACCCGGTTTCCACAAATACTCTTTTAATCTATCAACTAATGCTAGTGCTAATGCTACAGATATAACTTATTTTTTTGTCACAAAATATTGACATGTCAAGTTGTTATTGATTTTGTTCACCATTTATACTATTTTATTGTCTATTATTAACAACTTCCCACCTAGTAGATGTGAAAAGATTGTATGTTTGTTAATATGAAATGAAACCAAACATAACTCGGTTTCCACAAATACTCATTTAATCAATCAACTAATGCTACATACAAAACTGTTTTTTTGGTCACAAAATACTGAGGTGTTAAGTTGTTATTGATTTCGTTTACCACTTATACTATTTTATTGTCTATTATTAACAACTTGCCACCTAGTAAATGTGAAAGATTGTATGTTTAGACTCTTGTAATCAATATAATACATGGTGTTAGGCATGTAATTGGTTACATATAGATGTAGAAAGTAAGTCAAATAACATATTAACTTATCGTTGTTAATCATGTGTGTGTTTAGTCTGTTTCTCACCCAAAAAAAAAATAATAATAAAATAAATAAATGAAATGGTGAAGGTTCCTTAAACAGAGGAAACTGTTCCTGTTCGAAAAAACCGTGGCCATACGAGACCTACGGGCAAGGAGCACCCTAGGCAATACAAAACTCTCCCTCCCCTCCTTCTCATTACCAGTTCTCATTTGCATATACATACAAAATCACCTGCTCCATTCAATCCCAAAATCATGTTTATGGTGAGAAAGAGGAAGGTAATTACCATATTGTAATTAAGATTACCTTTCCTCTTTCTCCTTAATTTTTTTTTCTTTCTTTCTCAGTGCCTTTCATAATATTCTTCATAATTCACATACAATTTATAAATCATGTTTATTTCCATGAGGAAACTGTGTCCAAATTATGATAAGGAAGATGGGCTTGATACCGTGCTGGAGGTTCCTATACCTGAGGAAATGTTCACCAACATGGGCAGCAATGGCGCGCTGCGTTGGCAAAATTTGCGTGCTTTGATGAGAGCTCAAGGTGTAGATAAATCAACACATCTTGCGGCTGCATCAAACAATGAGTTTATGGCATTGCTAAAGCTTGTTGGTACTCCTCTCATCCCTTTTCAAGTCCAACCAGACCAACCGTTAACCCGCCCCATCAAAGATTGTTCTATTGTAAGCGTATATATAAACTTTTCTTCATTGTTTCAGAATAGAACATACATTGTTGTATCATGGAGTTATACCATTTTTCATATGTTCTCAATGATATGTAATCAAATTTACAAGTATGGAGGGTCTGATAAGTTTTTCTTTCCCACATTTTGATGGTACACATTATGCTATGCAACACAATTACCACTTTTGATCGTTAACAGTATACTATTGGATGAGTCTTGAATCTATAATCCTATTTTATATTGGTGTAAATGATGGAACCAATGGCCAAGAACATTTTTTTTTCGGAGGCCAATATATGAGTGACCTGTGAAATTTCTAAATGAAATTTTGGCCGCATATAGGGGTGGGGGTTTTCAAAAGATGATGGCATATATGGCACTCCTGGCCCATTGACATATTTTATTGAAGTCTTTATATGTGTTAATAGAAGGGTAAAGGGCCATGATACATTGTTATTCTTGCTATTGGTAACCTATACAAAAATGTTACTCTTTTTTGTTTATTGCCACTTGTTTGAATGTTGTGAAATGCACTCACCATCAATCCATGAATGCCTAGTGTGTTTAGCTAGCTTATTTGCTGCAAGTTTATCAGCCTAAAGACGAGACAAAAATGATTTTAAGTAATTTAGTTTACTTTATGCAAATAAGTCATTTTTTTCTCCCGTTTTAAGAAAATATGCAGCTAAAAGCACCACTAGAACCATTCCAATTTACTGATTTATTTATTTAAATAAACCCTCCATCCCACCACATTAGTTTCTAATTAAATGGATTCTTTACCCTTAATTATGCTTTTCGAATGCCTTTCAATAGGTTTCCAAGCATTTTTCTATTGAAAAAATGACAGGGTAGAAATGATATTTTTTTCTTATTTGAGATAGAAATATTCCTTTAGCATAATTTAAGTATATAAATGTGAAGTTCCTTTTTAGAAACTTAAACTCTGATCTTTGTCTATCATTCTAGAAGAACTTATACTTGTGAAGTAAGCATCATGTTAATGGTGTGCAATGATGAATGATTTTATTTTTGAAACACACTGATCACTACCTTCATTGATAGTTAGCTAACAAATATTTTTTCTGTTATACGAACAGGAAGCTTCTACAGCGAAATATATAGTACAACAGTATGTAGCCGCTACTGGGGGACAAGCAGCATTAAATTCAGTGAAAAGCATGTATGCAGTGGGACAAGTGAAGATGGTTGGGTCGGAAATGCGCCAAGGTGATGTTAGTTTGCATGCCAAAGGCAATTGTGAGGTTGGTGGATTCGTTTTATGGCAAAAGAACCCGGATTTGTGGTATTTGGAATTGGTTGTTTCTGGTTTCAAGGTCAGTGCAGGTAGTGATGGCAAGGTAGCTTGGAATCAGTCCTCTTCTCAACCTAGTCATGCTAATAAAGGTCCTCCAAGGCCTCTGCGCAGGTTCTTCCAGGTGTATATATTATTGCTTTCAAACTAGAATTGGCTTTCGTGGATCATCTTTCTAATGAAATATACCTAATGTATCTATGTTTTTATATATACTCATATATGTATCTCATATTGTTGAATAACTAGGGATGGCAATGGAGTTTAATGGGTTTTCTGATGGTAAGATTTTATAATTTTTTAAAGCGATTTGGGAAGGGTTTGGTTTTAAATTTTTAAGGCTTTGGAAAGAGTTTGAGTTTTAGATGATTAATCTAGTATACAAATGTATACTAATCAAACAATATTTTAGATGTTCACACATGAATCATAGTAAGATAAATGGATGAGTTTGGAATAGAAATTTATATGAATTTAATATGTAAAATATTTTAAGGGTTTAGGTTTGGAGATATTAATGACGTCATTCATATCAGTAACTTTTTTTTTTTTTGATTATATTCATATCAGTAACTTATACAACATTTTCAAGCATCATCATATATTGTACATGATTTTGTTGGACATACCTCAAAATGTGCTCCTTTGCATTTAACATGAATTATTTTCACTTTGTGGTCTCATCAGGGATTGGACCCCAGGTGCACAGCTAACTTGTTCCTAGATGCAGTGTGCATTGGAGAGAAAACCATAAACGATGAAGACTGTTTCATACTCAAGCTCGAGACTGCCCCACTTCTCCTCAAAGCACAATGTACACCCAACACTGAAATTGTCCACCACACAGTATGGGGCTATTTCAGCCAACGTACAGGACTCCTTGTCCAATTCGAGGACACAAAGCTAGTAAGAATGAAGTCCATTAAAGGAAATGATAGTGTGTTTTGGGAAACAAGCATGGAATCGATGATCCAAGATTATAGATACATTGATGGGATTAATATAGCTCATGGTGGTAGAACTAATACCACGTTGTATAGGTATGGAGAGGCGTTTCATCACAGGCGGAAGATTGAGGAGTCCTGGAGAATTGAAGAGGTTGATTTTAATATTTGTGGTTTGTCCATGGATTGCTTTTTGCCTCCTTCTGACCTTAAGAGAGAACAAGATGGAGAACAAGGAGTTTGATTTGTTCTATAACAACTTAACGAGAATTAAAGTACAAGAAAAAAAAGTTTGACGTACAAAATTGCATGTACATATAGGTGACTTGGAAAGTTTTGTATTTTGTCGTTTTTTTTTTTCACTTTTGAATTGTTGTGGTTTTGTAACCCCAGTTAGTGAGGATCAAGCTTTAGGAGACTTGATAAATATAAAACCAGATAGAAGTATACTTGAAATTTATTTACCTTTACCAATTAATATATTCTTCTTTCTTTGAAAAACTTCCTATTAAATGCCAAATCGTATACCACAAATAATCTAACTTGTCTCTTATTATAACAATATTTAACAGATTAAGTTTTTGGGACATATAATATTTTAGGGGAAAGTATCGATTTATATTACTTGATTGCTGACTAATCTTGAACAAACTTTGTCCAAACATTATTTTGACATCATTTCACTACTTCTTTTGAAATTTTACTGACCATATTCTGTTTATTTATTTATTTTGATAGTGAAATGTGATTTTTTTTTTAATTACTTTAACTATGTTTACATCCATCTGTGTTTGCCTTTCAATGATGGCCGAGGTATCTTATAGCCAAATTCAGTAGTTACAACTTAGAAGACATTTTCCAGTATTGTTCATGTCTAGCAAACAAGTGGTCTACCATATTGTCACCTTACCCAACATGACTTGTAATAAGATCTAAATTCCGAGGTATTGATAGTACAGTCAACTGTGGTACACCTCGTTCTTCTGTAGGCTACCTACAGGGATGGAACCACTCTTGGACTAAGAGGGATAAAGGAACACCACTTTTTATTTATTTATTGGTAACTATTTATCACATCAATAATCTATAAAAAACTTATAACTCTAGCATTTTTCTCATTTTAGTGATCATAAAAAAATTTATAAATCTAAAATCTAAAACAAAATATACAAGCAAAAAAAAAAAAAGAAGCTCAACAACAAAAATTACCAGTAAGACTAAAAACAAAACAAAACTCAATTAACTAATTTTATCCAAAATAAATAACCCTGCCCTTTAAAAAATTCTTAAAAAAAATAATTTTGTTCCTACCCACACAAAAAAAAAAAAAAAAATTTCTCAGCGGATAATAAGTATCAAAATCAGAGGTTGAAATCGCCTCACACAACCAACAGTAAAACCGCCCCCCTACTTCAAAATTTTGGCTCCGTCCTTGGCTACCTATGATATGGGGGGACAGCACCCATGGAATGGCCTTTGAATTTATTTGTTTTTGGAGGGAAAAGATGCTAAACTTTCATTAAGAAAAGTTAATCAAGTCAACTAGGAGTACAATTTCAACCTTTGGTGGTACTTCTACCATCCATGCTATTTGGAGACAAAATAGCTCGCCTTGCTAGGAATGTTCTACAACATAATTCCCTTGCCAGCGTACATGAGAGAATTTAGTACAAGTAAAAAAAAGAGGCAAGAAACTTTACATTTTGAGCAATATGGTCAAACTGTGCAAGTTATAGGTCGTTGTTGTTCAAGGTTTTGATTATGATCTATGAGTCTCCCTTCAAAACAACCCGTCTATAGCATTGAATTTTCTAAGAATACATTTTGCAAGCCTAGTTTTGGGGAAAATTTATCATGCATCAGATAAATTTATCCACCCTATGACATGGGGGTGGACATGCATACCCATATGATAAGGTGGATACATGCATCCGATGCATGTAATACCTAATTTTGAAGCACACATAAATGAAGGTCCAACTATGAGACTTATAATTGGATTAGACAGGGGTGGGCAATAGTTAGTTAGAAGTTAGTTTTCCTCATGAGCGGTGCCAAGGGTTAATCAAGGTGGTCACATGACCATCCTGATTTTTTTTTTTTTAATATACCTTAAACATTTTTGAGTTTTAAATTAATATGGGTCTTTTGACCACCCTAGAAAAAAATTTGACCACTCTAAAAAAAACTTGACCACTCTAAAAAAAAAATTGACCACCCCAAAAAAACTTGAACACCCTTAATAACAATTGAGTCAATTAAATATAATATTCAACCTTTCCAAAATTTTGGTTCGTTGAATGTTGAACCAAAAAATTGCGAAAAATGCTATATTCACAACATTTTCATAACAAATTCTAAGTAGTAGATTGTTACTATTGAACAGAAAATTAATTTCATTGGAAAGTTCAAATTAGAATTGGTAAAAACTTACCACCTAGGCTTTGTTGTGAAAGTGTTGTAAAAATTTTGTAGACATATCACTTCTTAAAAATTACTCAAACAAACAAATTAGCCTAAAAACCCAAATCAAATGTTTAATTGTGATTTTTTTAAATTATGTTTTCAAATGGCATATTTTATAATTGCTATTTTATATATAAAAAAATGCACACTTTTTAAATAACTAGTCTGTTAGTCCTTGTTTTAGTTTTTAGTTGAATTTGTTAGATTTATGTGATAGATTTTTTCAAAAAGATAATGCATTTTGTTTATACTATTACTTATTTAGGAAATATTTTGGTATTTGAATGGGAAATCAATAGCATAATAATTGTTTGGTTGTGTATATTGAAAAAGATGTAGCAGATAACATTGATAGTGAAACTATCATACCACATAATGATTTCAAAATATAAAAGCTTGTGGAATGAAATTTTAAAACTTTATGCATTTGTGTATGTTTTTATTTTGTGATGTTAATATATTCAAGTTTTATTTTTATTAAATTTTTTTAATGACCACCCTGGATAAATTCGTAAAGCTGCCACTAGTTTTCCTTTCCCTCTTTCTGAGCTTTATACATACAATTACAGTGCAAAATTTTCTCTCACCAAACAGAATTTTCTATTGTATGATTGAATCTTAGTATGGATCTATCACAAATACTTGTTGAGTCGTATACGTGACAGACATTAAGGTTATGTTTGGTAACAATTTTTGTTTTCTATTTTTAAAAACTTGTTTTTGGGAATATAAAGAAAAAAACAATCTTCTTGTATTTTTGAAATAAAAAACATGTTTAGTTAGTTGAAATTAAAAAAATAATTTTTTGAAGAAAAAAATAAAAAATAAAAATTTATGTTGTTATTTGGATTTGAATTATAATGCTAACTTATTAAATGAGACAGATTCATTAAATCAAATACGTATTTTCGTTGACTTTTGAAAACTAGAAATTGAAAACAATCTTTTGCACAATTCAAAAAAAAAAAAAAAAAAAAAAAACAGTATTTTGCATATTTTCAGTTTTTTTTTTTACAAATTGAGTTTTGAGAACAGTTTTCGTTTTCTGTCCATTTTGAGTTGACAAACAAGCTTTTTAGTTTTAAAAACAAAAAATTATTTCTAAAAAAAAAAAAAAACCGTTACCAAACATATTCTAACTAATATGTCGATGATTTAATGATTTATAGTCACTCGACTCCAAAATAGACAGGCGCAGGCGGGCTAGGCCCAACTGGGTACGACACATCGTGCCTTGACGCATATATAAAACATTCAAAAAAATATAGCGGCCCACTCAACGCGCACATGAATAGAGATTGTGGATCACAGTCAGGCCCAAAGTAATTTTAACAACATCATATCAAAACGCATCGTTTAATGAAAAAAGGTACATCAACAGCGTTTCGGTGCAAAACCCTAATTCATGTAAGAAGCCACCTATTTAAAACCCTCGTATCCGCACTCTCTCCCCACCTCTCTCTCTCTCTCTCTCAAGTCTCAACTTTCTTCAATTACATATCGAATTCTCTCTTTGCTTCTTCAAAATCCATGGCTTTTCCTCGAATCGAATCGATCATTTGAGTGAGTCCTAACAATTTCTTATTTTATTTTTTCTAATGAATGATTTTTGCATCTGTTTACCCTCTCCTCATTAGGCAAAATCTGAATGCTGGAGGAGATATAACAGGTGCAGAGAGTGAAAAGGTTGGCTTTACCAGCCCGTGGCAGACTCCTTTGTCCATTGCCTTGGTGTCAAATGGACCTTCCGATACTCTCATTCATTAATTTTTTTATATATATGTAGAATATGTGAATTGAAATGGCAGGTGATGAATATATTTTGACTAAACCGCTTATTGATATTCTGATTATAAACTGTGCTGTCAAAATCTTAAGTCTCTGATGCCTTTTTTGTTTTTCTGTTTATTGATTTAGGAGTATTTTCTTAATTGTTGATTTTGATTTTTTAAAAGCCCAAATCTGCTTGGATGGCAAGTGATGAAAAAAACTCCTTATGCTTAACACTGAACTAAATGTGGACTAACAACTTCGCTTATTATCTGATGCCATCCTTGTTTGTCTTTTATTAGGATTAGTTTTTTTTTTTTTGGTTGTTGCTTTTTTTAAAGTATGAGCATATAACCAATGATGTGAAAAAGCAGACGGGCGGTCTGAACTGATGCCATGTTGATTGTCTGCAATTTCCACTTTTGGAATATCTGAGGTGCTCTTTGATCATTTATGGTTGTGTTAATTTTCTTTGTGTCCATTTTGTATTGTTGTCATATGAAACCTATACAAACTGCTATGATGAAGTTGCTTAATTATGTCTGGACATATGAGACTTGTCTATGATCTTTATATGCAATCTTGCTGAGCAGAATTGCACATCTCTAAATTATATTATGAAGTTGCTTAATCAGTTACATTTAAGATTCTACTTGACATATTTGCATTCTTGTTCTTTTGAACATCTTAGTTAACACATTTTTTTTAATTGACTTGTGGCAAGTGATGAATTTGATCTTATCCTACACACTGATGATCTGTGTTGACAACAACTCCGCTTATTATCTGATGCCACTTTAGTTTGTTTTTCACATTGTGATTCAGTTTGGAGTTTTTTTAATGCTTATTTTGCATGTATATTGTTTTCTGAGGTAACTTAATGTGAACCGGTTCATTCATAATTTCAAGATCACTATTCACTTTGAGGATAGATGAGGAGTTCTATTTTCCAATTTTGGAGGCCATGATGCCCCCGTGCTAGTTAAATTTTTTTGTTCTAAGAGCATTCACATCAACAATATTTTTAGCCAAATTTAGTTCCTTTTTTTAGTTTAGCTAATCTACTATTCATATATAGCTAAGATCATACTCAATACTCAATACTCTATCACTATTCTATTTTGATAATATTTTCTCAATAAATATCAATATTTTTCATTCAATCTTTTCCCAAAATAATGAATTTTATCTTCGTAAATAAAAACACCACACCACAGAAACATGAAGAAGACCACCTCCAATCCAAATTGTTGG
Source organism: Quercus glauca (assembly GCA_023736055.1). Classification (NCBI taxonomy): domain Eukaryota; kingdom Viridiplantae; phylum Streptophyta; class Magnoliopsida; order Fagales; family Fagaceae; genus Quercus; species Quercus glauca. The sequence continues at coordinate 93,282,118 of CM043316.1, read as the reverse complement.
AGTGTGGGTCCTTTCTAGCCAAATACAGTGCATTTTTTTGCTACTTCTAGCATGCTGGGACTTTGTTGCGAATGATCTAAGCGATCTCTTGTATGAGTTGCACACAAGAAAAGCATTAATTAGTTTTAAATGTTGTTACCAATCATAATTGCACAATATTATTGTATTTATCAGTTGTCTATGGTAACCTCTAAAAAAAAAACTCAGGTGCTGTTCATTCGTTTTTCTATTTTTTATTTTGTGTTTTTTTTTTCCTTTCCCGATCTTCTCCATTTACTTTTCTGTATGCATCTTTTTCCATTCTATGTACCTATATGTACAATAAAAAGCATTTGATGCCATTCTTGTTGGGAAGACTGTGAGCTTAATTAAGGAGTGCATTTCCATTCTTTCTTCATACTACTTAATCCTGTCTAGGGGTTATTTTAGATCAGTGAGCTTCACTCATAGAGAATTCTAAACATCATTGAAAACTGTAGGCCTTATCCCGACAGTCCTCAACAAATGACTTCCTATTGTAAAATTCTACTGTCTTTCTTCGTCCTCAATAATCAATAGCATCTCGTGCCTTGACCACTCTTCTATTCAGAGGGAATAGCCTGCCACCTCATACGTTAATGTGCTGATTGCTGAACACTTGTGAATGCCTTTTCAGAGCGATCATACCTTTTCAAAACAATTTAAAATGACACATAGAACCCAAAAAAAATTCTCTCTCTCTATATATATATATAATTTTTGTCTATCAAGACATCATATTAAAAATTTTGTAAAATCTGTTGTAGTCTAGTTGGTCAGGATAATCGGCTCTCACCTGATAGACTCGGGTTCAAGTCCCGGCAATGGAAAATTATTTTTCCTTCTCAAGAAAAAAAATATTAAAATTATTTGTTTTCTTTAAATTATTAAAGTAATTTTATATATTAAGCTTTCTCCTTTTATGGACATGGAACTGGATAAAACACTGATGTGTCTATTTTAAGACTTTTAGTTATAATTAATCCAAAAAATGCTAAAATGGGTGATTTACGAAGTATAAACTATAAAAACACCTTGAGAAAGAGATGTTTGGTGGGAATGGGGATTAAATTTGGGGGTGTAATTGTCATTAAAAAACAATAGAAATTTATTAAGCTAGGGGAACATGGATACCGACTTTTCTAAAATGGAACTCACATTTCCACAAAGTAGATGTTTGGTGGGAATCCAAATGGCCATAGATTCACTTCTCTTTTTCCTTTCGTTTTTAATTGGCTTGGGCATTGCATGGTTCTCAATTCTTTGGGAGTATTGATTATGATATAAATGCCATACATGCCAACTTGTTATAATTTGAGGTTTAAGATAATAAATTTTAAGAAAGATTGTTTAATATATAAAATAATTAAAGATTATATATTATTTTTAAAATTAAAATTTATTTATTACTTTGGACAAAGTTTAGTTACAAAATTTATTGTAGTCTAAAATTACAATCTTATCCAATAAAATAAAAATTACTACATATTTTGAAAATCTTACCATTGAACTGTATGTACATGTTCATTACGCTTTTAATGCATGTCAAATTATATATCAATCAGATATTATTTACTATATGATCTATAAACTTATATTTTATGCATAATTTTGCATTATAAAAACTTGCAATTTAAACAATTTATTGATGATATAAGTATAACTATTGATTTTTAATTTTCTAAAAATTTTGCAAGTATAAAAGATATAAGAAGAAGACATAATTCAATGATGGATTTGTTAAAATTCACCTCCAATAAAAGGATATTAAGTAAAATTATAATCTAAAACTATAAACAATTTTGTAACTAAACTTTGTCCTATTACTTTTTAATATACAAAATTAGTAATGAAAATTTTGTAATAAATCTTTTGTTCAATTGATAATATGACTAATGAACTCAGTTCTTCTTGTTAGATAGTCATCTTAGAAACTCTTTCTTTAAAAGTGATTACATGGGATAACATTTGTAAACTTTTGTGAGCAATATATGCATTCACAACTGGTAAGTGAGTTTCAGTTAGTTCAACTGGTAAAAACTCTAATAGATGGATAAGAGATTTAGAGTTCAATCTCCACCTACACAAAAAATTAATTGGTGTTTTGGTATGATAATAAAGAGTTATCATCAAGAATAAATGCCATAAGTTGAAAAATGTTAATATTTTTAACCAAAAAAAAAAGAAAATAATGTGATATATATATATATATATATATAATTGAATTCGTCTATTGGTGTACTTTCTTCTAAAAAATAAACATAAACCATAAATATCTTCACCTTTTTTTTTTTTGTTGTTGTTTACGACTATTAGTCAAATTTATCAATAGATCTCTTTTAAGATTCGGCTTTTTTATTATTATTATTATTATTCAAGTTATCAATAGATCTCAAAAAAAAAAAGATTATTTTTTTTCCTGCATTTGTAATTAAAAATTATATATAAATAAAAGACACACCAACTATAATATAAAATTATAATATGACTAAAATAAAACAACAATAGAACCTGATTTATTAAAGATATTGTTGTAGTATCATTTATCAGTAGAATCAACTGATAACCGTTTCTCAAAAAAAAAAAATACCGAAAACCTTAACATTCAAGAATTCACCATTAACTAAATTAATACTAAAATCAAATTATGGGTAAAAGGAGAAGAAAAGAAAAGTAAGTTTGATACCAACCGAAGACTTCTAAAGAGAGGACAAAAGAGAATATAAAGATTTATTTCACTTTTTAAAAGTATGATGTCGTACAAGACCAAAATTATATGATTTTTCTGCACTCACAGACTACAGGAGACTGCCTAAATAACCTATGGGTAAATCTGTGTCTATGGGAAGAATTAGAATTTAATTCTGAGTCTATGGGAAGAGTTATAACTTAATTCCCTCTCATTTAGTTTTTTTTTGGGTAAAATTCAACTAGTTTAGCCTAGTGTTAGGTATTTCCAAAACTTTTCAAAAATATTTAATTTTCAAAACTTTCCAGCATTTTCTTGCCGAAATTCCCCTACTTCACTTTTTTCCTTACCAATCTTTGATTGTTATTTATCTATCATTAGCTACCTAACAAAAACAGTTGAATGGAAGTAGAGGATTTAGACAAAACATAGAACTTTCGAATGATGTTCAAATGTCGTTTGTGTAGCATCAAGTATTAGCCCAAACTTGGGGTGGTTATATATATATATACACACGTATATATGTATGTGTGTGTGTGTGTGGGGATAATCTGGTGGCAATTTGGTCCCCGCAAACAATGATCTTTTTTTCGAATCTTTTCCTGTTAGCTTGTGAAACAGACATGATAACGAGGGCAATGAAAAAGGTTTTTGTCTTTTCCACGATGGCATTGCATTGGCCTTTGTAATTGGCGGTGGTTACTGATTGACGCTCAATTTCGTGGTTTATTAATGGCCCAAATGTCGCTTTCCCCGCTAAGAGTGGGTTTGATTGAGATTTGGGAGGGTAAGAGACTTCAAAGGATGTGGTGTGAGTTGCTCACGACTTTGTTGTGATTTTACGTTTTTGGTTTTATGTCATATATATTGCATACTTAAAAGGTATGTACGAGAGGAAACTCCAAATAGTCTCAAACGGAGAAGCCGTGAGGTTGTTTCCTTCCTGGTACGCAGGAATTTTCCAAAACGTACCTTGTATTGTTGTATGAGAAATTCGTGCATGTTTGAATTTAACATGCTTTTTGAATTACATTACTCTCATACTAAGACAAAATATAATAAGCTTGGTATATTTTACATATTTTTGATTTTGTTGAGTGAGTAGAGGATATTTTATCACCAATTATTTCTGTATTTCTTTTTTTTTTTTTGCTCTTGTGCACACTACAAGTACTTTGAAACCGAGAGCCCAATCAACTTGGCCAACCCTCTAGATTAATTATTTTTGTACTTCGAACTGACTTAATCATCCTTATTTAATATAAGCATTTTTTTGCCTAAAAAAAAAATCATTACTTTTTTTTTTTAATACAAAAAAGCATTACTTTTAGAACTGAGTCAAATTCATTGCTATTCCCTAATTTGCCAATTAATTAAAACAACTGGTAAAATGTTAAAAAAAAAAAAAAAAACTTGTTTTTAAACAGTACAATTCCAAATTACTCTAACTAACAGGTATATCAAGTTATACATGACATCTTTCTCAACAAGAAGAAAAAAAGTTATACATGACATAACTCTTTGCAATGTTACATCAGTTCTTAACATGAATATCTGTTGTTTTTTACTATCTAATTCACAAATTTGTGGTTGTGTATAATTTCACAACTTTAAAAAATATATTAAAATTTCAATATTTTATAAAAAAAAATAGTTATTATTCTTTTATTATTTTGAAAGCATAGAGTGCAAAAGAAAATAATGTAATTACATGGTCTCAGATGAATAGTATTAATCGCATTAATAAAATATACTTGAAAGGACAAGATATACTACACACTTAAAAATCAAATTTAATCATTCAACAAATTCTTTTAACATTCTTTTGAAGTACCGACTCCGATTTCTCATCAACTGAGTTGACCCACACACGTAATTTCAAATGGGAAATATAAATGAAGTACAATAAATCAAAGAACTAGTAGGAAAAAAAAAAACATTTAGCCGACATTCATACACTGCATTATATTATATTCTAATTAAACTTGATCGAAGAGATATAGGGCTTAATAATTTGGTTGAGGCAGTGGACTAGTGGCAACCCAGTGGCAACCCGGCTAACACTATAAGATTCTATCTTTTTGCATATTATTTATATACAATATGTTTAGGTTAAAAATGTGTTTGATAAAGTTATTAAATGATATAAAATCATATTTTTTTAGTAACAAAAAATAAGATACTCCTTTTACCACTCAAGGGCATGATTTAGTGGTAGGAAACTCTTATAACCTATCAATTTTGTGAGTTTGAGATTTGTGGGTTCAAGTAATATCACACCCCACTATTACTTAGTTGGTCCCAGACTATACATGAGTCGAGTTTAAGTAGATTAAGGGCTATGAACACATCCACGAGCTCCTTTTTTATACACCTTTTATAAAGAATTTTCTTTTCAAAAAGCAACGACATGACAATGTCAAGACGATCTCATAAAATGCTTTTGAAAAATTGTATTCATACTTATTATTGCACACTTTGTACACTCATTTGAAGTCATGCCTTAAACTATAATCAATGTGAACTATAAGTCTATATGTATATATAAATAGTGTTTAAATATCATTACTAGCATGCTTTGACTTTTGAAAGATGCCAAAATGGCCAAGTATCATCTGTTACTGTTTGCGAAATAATTAAAGATTTATCACTTTTTTTAAACTCAAGTTTGTGAAATTTGAGTTTGTCGTGTAACTCGAGTTTCACAAACTCCAATTCTATGAAAAATAACTACCAATTTTTTATGTAACTCGAGTTCTATAAAAATAACACAATAAACTTAAATATATATATATATATATATATAAATTATACAATAAACTTGAGTTTAAAAAAATAGTACATCCAAAATTTTCAAAAAAATAGTAAATCCCTACCAATTTTGTCAAACAGTGGTGATGGGTCATTTTGGCCCCTCGAAGGAGGTGTGAGTACCCACACCATAACGCGGGCATGGCCGTACACACCAAGTCAGCCATTCACACATGGAGGTATGCAGTATACTGCTCCCTCGTCAAGCTGGATACCTCATATACCTGTACCTCCCTGGCCCTACTATGTCGGTAGTTTCTTAAACCTTCAACTGTTACTAGTTAATGCTTTTGACACGCCCCACCTACCATTCCATTATTATTCATCCATCACTCCCATTAATAACACACCCATCCATCTAAGTAATTCTCTCTCTCTTACTTTAAAGCACACTCTCAGAACCAGTTCTGCTACTGCAGCAGCATAACAGTACTAAAAATACTCATTAGCTTCAAAAAAAAAAAATTTAAACACAAATGAAGGACGAGGTTTTACCGACAACAATACCATCTCCTTCGAGAACAACAACAATAACGTTGAAGAAAGAGAACTCGTCAGATCATGCCGGTTTATTCGGTAAAACCCGGTACAAGTTCTGGGCCTTAGCTGCAATTCTTCTTCTCGCTTTCTGGTCCATGTTCACCGGTTCTGTCAATCTCAAATGGTCCGCTGCTAATCTCGCTCGCTTCTCCGACCACCACCATTCTCTCATTCACGACGATCTTGATATTCTTGTACTTAACCTTTGTCTCTGTCATTCTTTGTTATTTTGGAAAAACGCTAATCACATCTGCGTTGTTCAGTCCAGTCTCTTTGGATTAGGGCGCAGACGTGGCTAGCTGTTTATTTGGGTTGTTACAATTTGCATGATGAGAATTTTGTGTGGTTGATTTGGTTTGTTATGTGTATATTTATAGGAAGTGGAGGAGAGAAAGAAAGTGGTACGGCACATGTGGGATGTGTACACGCAAAGCAAGAGTATAAGATTGCCTAAGTTTTGGCAAGAGGCTTTTGAAGCTGCGTACGAGCATTTAACCAGTGATGTTCAGGGCGTTCGAGACGCTGCCGTTTCGGAAATCGCTAAGATGTCCCTAAGCTCCATCAATCTCGACCCACCTCCTGGTCGCTTTGAGGTTTCTTCCTGATCTGTTTTTTTTTTTGCTATTGATTTCAGAATTAAGATCACCTTGTGAGCTGGCTAGCTTGTTTTTTTGCACAAAATTTCACCTTTTTACTGCTAATTGGGAACTGGGTTTTGCTTCTACAGTTCTCTTAGTATTGTTCAGTGTTCACTTTTCACATAGACAGAGAGTAGAAATTTAAGTAGGAGGCTGGGTCTATGTTCGTCAACTTTTTTATTTTTTATTTCTAAGAAAGTATAAAAATTAAAGTTTCTATATATATGTTCGATTGTGTACTTTTGTTGAATTGAGATTCTGATTATCGCAATGTCTGCTCTGGTGATTGAATTTTGTCAAAAAAGCACTAATTTTGATTACTTAATTGCTGAATTTGTCTTCTGCCTTTTCAGTTAATGTCAAAAGTTCTATATCTTCCATTCAAAAAAAAGTTAATTTCAAAAGTGGGTTAGGAGTAGTCTTGTCAGTTTAGTCACACGCTCACACTGCTTGGTCTCCTTTAAAATGAGAATCAGGATCAGGATTGTAACAATATATATATATATATATATATTTATATAAACTATCATTTATATAACTTTCTTGATCAGAACATACTACAATGGATCAATAGGGTGAGCCCAGAAGTTTGAGTGGATATGCGATGTCATGTCTGTATTGTTTGACTTGTCCTATGTGGTTGTTTTGGTTTATTTGGGGTTAGTGCATGTCCAAGATAAATCAAAAGCCTAATCCTTACTATCTGGTTAATTACCAAACCCATTATGTTTCTAAAAGTCAGAATCCTAATATTATATCATATTCCTTTACCAATTTACCATTTTTCTATTGCAATTTGCTCTTAAATGCCAAATGGCATTCTGACATAGCTGTTTAGTTTAATTAAGTTTTTATATATGTGATATAAGTGTTTCTTTTCCATTAGTCTATTTTGTCTTTGTTAGAGACAGTTTGGTAGAGTGACCATATAAGTTTCCATTGTTTGGATCATTTGACTTCTTTCTCTTTTCCATTCATTTCTGCTAATTAACACCAATGCCTTAAATGGACTTTTCTTCACAAGTGCTAATTTTGTAACTGCACTGTCTTTTTGTTTAGGACAGTATTTCTTTCACACGCTACGTTTTAATAAACCTTGTGCAAAACACAGTGTGAAAGAGTTTTTACCCCTTTGTTTAATTTATTCTGTGAAGTGCAATAGTTTATTTTGTACATATAAGAAAACAATTTGATGCATTTTTAGTTTCTAATAAGGGAAATAGATTTCGAACTTCTTGTGGACCACCAATTGTATTTGAGACAGGAAAATGAGTTCCATTTTCTTAGAAAATTTTACACACAAACCCTCTGTAAGAGTTTACTGCCAGTTGGGCGGTTGGGCTTGAGCTTGATATTCAGCACCCTCAATGTTGATGCATAAATAATGGAATGCTTAAATATATCCCTGACCTCCCCTACCCGATAAAAGTATCTTGTCAGCATTAGCAAAAATGATCCTTCCCTTGTGTTTAGCTATAGCAAGAGCCCCTAAATCATGACCCACTTGGCGTTCGGTGGTGATGAGAACCCTCTAGATCTGAATTGATCCTTCCTGGTTTATTAAATTGCTGTAGTCCCATCCCATATTGAGTTCATGTAGAAAGCAGAAGAGGAGTGTAAAATGATGTTGAATCAATAGGGGGTTCCTCTAAATTTTGTGAACAATGGACTGCTCTCTTGATTCTCTTAGTGTATGTGTAAATTTTGTATCTAGATTTCTAATGTCTGATCGACCAAGTGATAAATATTCCTCCATGACATAACAGCCTTTGTTTTTGTTAATTATAATTAAGATTATCTTCCACGTTTTCATTTTTGTGATTTTGCTCGTGGTTGAACTTAAAAGATTGATAGTAGATTTTGCAAATCTCTCCCACGTTTTCAAAAGATTTGACTTTTTAATTTTAAGTGAATAGAATACTAGAAATAAGTGTTTTTCTTTGGTTTGTGCTGAAAATCTCCACGATGTTAATGTATTGTGTTTTTATGCTGTCCAGGGTACCAGAGGATCAAAAAAGATATCCAAGCAAGCAGAAAAAGGAAAGAAGGTAATCACAGTTGGGAGTAGCCGATGATAACTTAATAATCCCATTTCCTGCTTAAAGTTCGGCAGAAGATGGTGACTACCGGAGTAATACACAATCTATCACAATTTTAGCCAAAAAAAAAAATGAAATGTTTAATACCACCGTACCAACCTTAAGCTGAAGGATCATGGTGAAAGTTAAACTGCTTGTATATATCCCTTTTTCAAATAAGCCCATTAAATTGTGAGTTTTAATCACTTGTATATTGGAATGAATTTCTGTTATGGTTAGGAAAGATCAAATGAAAATTGTCTGTGTAGTATTGATACTACAAATAAGCATGGTATAAGAGGTTCTTCCTGATTGATTGTTATACAGGAAATATGATATCTGGTCACATTATGTAATGCACTTCCTCATTGGCGTTCGTATGATGATGTGAATTTATGCAATTATGCTGCACGCTGGTTTTAAAAAATTATTAGCGTTGGTTTTGGATGTGTATTTGGTTTAATCACTTTAAAGGGGTAAAAAATAAAAATATAACTATAATTATTTTTTTTTTATAAAAAACAGGCTTTAAAGAAACTAGTAAAAAAAATGATATTAGTAGTGAAAAATTAGTAGTAGACCCAGATGGTAATTAGTAAAAATATACCAAATTAACTATTGTGAAAAAAAATTGTTGTGATATTAAAGTGTATGAGTTGAGCTTAGTCTAATTCTTTTAATCATAGATGATTTTTAGGAGAGTATATTCAGCTACACATCCTTTATTGTGAAGTGTTGATGGCCATTTTGGAAAGGAAAGAAGAGGCCCAGCAACACAGGCAGAAAAGAGTTGGTAAACAGATAGCAAAACCATTAGGCTCAAGCAGCAGGAATAATGGATCACAGGCCCATGAGATAAACAAATGGACATTGAGGAAGCAAATGGGCTTAAAGAAGCCCGAAAAGAGAGAAACAGCAAACTCAGGGACAGTATATGATGTAGAAAAGCGAGAATGGGCCATAGTAAGCCCGAATTAACGCAAGCAAATAAAGTAAGGGGTTAATGGCAAGCCTATGAACCCAAAGGATGAGAATAAGAAAATTGAGTCGGGGAAGCCCAATGAAAGTTAGTAAAAACTCATGAGAATGCAGAGTTAGGAAAATGGCCAAAAAAGCTCAATGAAAGCAAATGGGCTAAAAATGCCCAAGAGAAAGCAAATAGGACGCAGGAGCAGCAAGCCTAGAAAGGCCCAGCAAGCTTGGGTCAAATAACATCATGGCAGGAATGACAGAGTAGTATGGCAGGAAATGATAGCAATCAAGGGATAGGCTGAAAGAAAGTAAGGCCCGGCCCCTAAGGGGAGCGGGAAATCAGAAAATAGCTCACATAAGGAGTCAAGAATGAGTGGTAAACTGAGCGGGCAAGACTTCAGACCACGGCGAACGTATAAGCAGTAGGCAGATTTTGGACATACATGGAAGGGAGGAACGCGCAAGGCTCAAATATCACCAGCCTGTACCCAGCCATTATAGGACACAGTGAAGTCATGGGTCAGAGGTAAGAGGGCATGGTTTGGCGGTGGGGAGAGGGGAAAAACCTATTCTGGGATTCTTGCTCAGGCTCTTTTGGGGGAAGTGTCTTGCTGGGATGACATACCATCCAAAAGAAGCAAGGCTGAGTTGGAACCATTAGGTGCATGCCATGAGGAATAGGGAGAGAAAGCACCCACACCATAGCAGGAAAGGGTGTCAAGACAGGTAAACAAACAAAAAAGTCCTTTTTGTCTGGTAATGGAGAGTGGCACACAAACGGCCCAGTGGTGGTCGGCAAGTACACTCAGACCAGACAAAGGTGGTTAAGGACTAAAATAGTAAAACCCAGTCACGGTAAGCACTATAAAAGGAGGCCCTTGCCGTGTACAGTAGGAGGAGGAACAACGATCACGATAACAGGAACCTCTAAGAAAAACCAGGAAATAGAAAACAAGTAGGAAGGAAAGAAAGATAAGAGAAAAATTAAAAATGAAGAAAATGAAAAACAAAGAGTTAGATCGGTAGGCATGCACCAATAAGTTGATTCTCTCTCTCCCTCTCAAAGTCGTGCTCTCTGCCACAAGCAAAATGATTCTTTTGGGCATCAACCATTCAAGTCCGTTTCTCTCAAAGTGATTAATTTCCACGGCAGGATTTCCCCGGGAGGTTATTCACGTTGAGAAAAAACGTTCTTCCCTCTCTAGTTTTGCTCCTGCGGACCAGATTTAATTTGATTTCTTTCTTTTCTGATTAACCCATGAATTACCACTTGTTCCCTTTGCTTTCTTTGTAAAAGTGATTGTTATTATTGTGATTATGTTTCTTGAATAGGGATCATTTGATCATTTTTTATTAAGTAGTTAGAGTACTCTCTTTTGCTATTATTATTATGTTTGCCACGACTCATCTGAAATAACTCTGTCTGCCGTAAGCGTGCTCTTGGCAAATGAGGCATAGTTTGCGCACAAGCCAAACTAAATTGAGTTGCAGTTGGACCGATCTCAACTCCCTTACTCAGAATACTTAGGATCAGTACCGCAGAAGACAGCCCAGCCTCAATATAACAAAAAAGCCCGCTACATGAAGGAATTTGCATTGTGTACAAACATTCATTGAAAGCAAGTCAAAGACTTGCACACCACGTTGAGGAAAACAATTCCTAATGGGAGTAAATACAAGTTATGTATTGGATATTAAAAAGAATGGTTGATATTTGATTAGTTTTTATCAAATAAATAATGAATTAAAAAAATAAAAAAGTGTCAAATTAATAAAGAATTAAAAAAAATGATGTGAAAATTTGTGAGATTATCAAAGCTTACGTGGTATGATATGAAAGATTCTAAAAAAAGGTCAAACGCCGTCTATATCCTCGTGCGTGTGTATATATTAAAAAAAAAAAAAAAAATTATGGACGCTGGTCGTCTGCTAGGGTGCCATTGCTTGAGTACTCACGCAACAGACCTGGCTCTACCCAAAGGGTTGGGTACCGTTTTCGCAGGTAGGTCAGACGAATATACAAGTGGGATTTTTTTCTTTTTTTTCTTTTTTTTTTTTTTTTTTTTAAGATTTCAGGTTGAATACTGGGGGTGAGAGATTTTCATCCTTCAAAACCGTCCCAGCCAGGCAGCCAACATTATTTTTTTAATTTTTTATTAATAATATGCTGTGTTGATATGATTTTTTTACACGATTGTTTAAATTTAATCATGTATTGCAAATTGAACCAAATGATCCAAATCATTTATTTGTCAGTGCAATTACATTATTAAATTTACCCAAAGGGTTCTTTTAGGACAATATATTTTGCCACAACTTGCATAAGTGTAAAATTGTGATTGAAATACACCCCTTACACATAGGTCCAACATTGTTACCTGGTAAAAAGTAATCCAATTACCACTTACTACATACTTCAGATGTGGCAAAATGTGTGGTTATAGACTTTTTGCTCAAGGAACCGGTAACACAATATACAGCAGAGAGAGGGCAAAATGAGGAAATAAAGTGCATGAATTAAGGTAACCTTGATTTAAAAATATACCTTGCTCAGGTTTTGTGTGACCAAAAAAACAGACAAAACAAAGTATCCTACTTCGGACTTGACAACTGCTTGGGCAGATATCAACAGTTCTGCCCAGTTACTCTATGAAGGGAAACAAAAATCCTAGAGTCAAAAATCCATTTACAAACAGTTAAAGCCAAAACGTATTTACAATTGGCTCTAGATTGAGAACCACTCCTAATCTTCAGCACTCTGAATCTCACCCATCATGATCCGGTTGCTAACAACATTAAATCCCAAAACAGCAGGGCTAACCTTCTTTCCTTTCTTCCCCTTCTTTTTTCCTCCCCCTTTCATGGACCCATCAGGTCCCATTTTGGTTTCTCGATCAATGTCCCCAACACCTGCATTGCCCGAACTCACGTCTCTGGTACTGAATCCAGTGACCTGATCATTCCGACTTTGAAATGCAATTTCAAGGACATCTGCTGGTAATAACTCCTTGTAGTTGAGGAATTTGTCAATGAACTCATGATCAGGATCATATGATCCAAGGTTCTCAACCAGAAGCATCTCAGCCTCTGATCTGGACTGCTTCAAGCAAAATTCAAGGACACTCGTATCTAGCAAGTATGAAAGAAAAATGGCATTGCATTAGGTAAAACTAAAAGCTCAATTATTTCTGGGCTCAAAAGCTAGCAAATTTAAAGATTAATGGACTAGCAAGTGTAATTTTAACCATTGAGACATTGCAAGAGGAACACAATTAGGCCAATCATTTTCCCAGTATTAAAAAGGCCAATGGACAACATCTGGCAAGCCATACCCACCTTTTTCTATTGTTAAATTTCTGGGCTAATGCAAATTGCAAAGCATAATTTCCTAGTAACGTTATAATAATTTTTTTTTTTTTTAAGTTAGGAAAATTTTGAAGTGATATATTATATATATTAGAAGTGAGTTTTGGCCCCAATAAGAGGGACAAGGAAGATATGAACTAATAACCTCCACTGAGTTGTGCCTGGCTAATTGTGCTACCCTTGGGATTAGTATCCTTATTTTTCTGTAGCCAATACACTCAAATTTCATGTATTTGAAATATTTTACACAAAATTTCAGGCAACGAGTGAAATCAAGCTTACCGTTTGTCCCAATAAGCCTGAGACACTCACTCTCGCACCAATCTCTGAAGTCCATGGCCTCTGTAAAGAGAAAAAAGACCAGTCAAAAAAATAGGTTAATGGACAGTATATGTGATGAACGGATAACCAATCATGCAAAGGTTTACCTGAATGATTGGTCATGGCATCTCTTTTCCCTTTTAGGTAAGCCTGGGCAGTGGCAGGTGAGGATGAAAGAGATTGTTCAGCAGGTTTGCCACCAACTGATTTTTGTCGGCTTAACGATCCAGCTGAAGTTCCTTTGACAGGAGTACTTTTCATTACCCTATTGCCCTGGCTTGCAAGATGAGGGAAATCCACCCTGCTTACAGGAAAACAGCAAACTCTCACTTTTCAACAATTACAACCAAATCTCATCGGACTAATATATTAATAATATGAAAAACAAATGAGTATGGTTCTTAATTGATTCAACGGATGGACATGATAGTAATAGTCAAAATCAAATGCAGCCAATGCAATATGGCTAACATGTGGGTGGAGGGTGAGGTCGTGACTTCAAAACCCATTGGGTCTGTAACATACCAATAAAAATTAGTTGAGACAAATGCAAACCAATGACAAGATGCAGCATACAGGATCTTTATAAACGTGACTATATTAAATTTTTTGATTAACTCCCAGGTCTGATCTTCATAAAATGGCCATAGAGTGGAATAGCCAGACAAACTTTCCACAACAGTGCCAAGTGGTTCAGAAGAAGGTTTTGTTAATACTTTATATTGACCATGGGGAATGCCATCATTACTCCACAACTTACCCAGAAAAAGTTTCAATGGTATTTAATTCACTATTACCAGACACAATCCAAAACTAAATAATGAAAGATCAGAGAGAATAAAAATCATACTGCTTAGTTTCTTGCTTTGATTGATCAATTGGACCCCAAAATAGGTCATCATCTCCTTTATATTTTGACTGAGAAGCATGGGAATTGATTTGGATTGGAGATGCAGCTTTAGCAGGAGAAGCAGCAGAAAGAGACCATAATGGAGCACTGGTGCGGGCAGACACAGATGGCTGGGATTTTTGTGGAGTTGAGATCTGATTTGCAGCATGGGTAGAAGAGGCTCTTTTCTCCTGCTCCTTTTGGATGTCCCTTAAAGATGTAGGTTTAGTAGGCTTCCCAGAGTCAGTAGACCATGCAGGGGATGGGGAAGAGTTTGCTGACTCACCCTTCCAAAGAACAAAGTCTCCCAGAGAAGGCCCTGATGGGATGGCAGACAATAGTTCCTTCTCCTGCTGTGTTTGACGAAAGCTTTTGCCTTTCTCAATGGGACTTGAACCAACAGTAACATCAGCAGAAGGTAGCGATACTGGGCCCTTAGCTCCAGCACCCTTAGATTTTGCTGACTTTTTGCGACTCTTTTTAGTGTCTTTAGCCTCAATAAAGTTATCATCATCTACAGATTCCAAATGGGTGGTCGTAACTTGTGGGGTAGCCAGACTAGATACACTGTCAGGAACATTTACATCTCTTTCACTAGACTTTGCCAAAACTTCTTCTGCCAATATATCATGTAAATGGCTCTTCTTGTTCTTTTGATTCACAGAGCCTACAGATTGCCCTAGACCTAACTCGGTATTCCCTGCATCTTTGTGAGATTCTCTAGATACTTTTGAGTCCGGATTGGCCACAACTCCAGCCCAAGGAGTTGACAAACTCATGGAGTTGACAGAAGTTGTGATCTCAGATACTGCCATTTCTGTATGTGCATTCCTTTGTTCTTCCTGTTGAATTTCCAACAATGACTTAGGCTTGAAACCAGGAGCAGGCTTCCAAGCTCGTTGTCCATTATGTGTCTGGGTATTGTGCACTGAGGCAGACCCAAGTACTCCCAATTCACTCTTGACTTCAACAGTTCTGCTGTCATCTGCCAAAACTCTTGCAGGCATAAAGCTTTGTCCTTGCTGGAATCCCACACTTTCCATAGTAGCAATTTCAACTTTTGCATCTCTGTTTTCTCTTGTCCTCTGCGGAGATGTTCCATATAGTGCATCTCCAGCATCAAGGTCTGTCTCGACACTCTGCTTATTAATTTCAGATTGCTTTAATTGCAGAAGCGAAGCCTTAGGTCCTTCCTTTACCTGGTCAGAAGAGGAGTGCGACTTGGAAGACTTTTGCTTCTTAGATTTCTTCTCAGAAGCTTTTCTTGGCTCACGCACTTCAACATTCTTAACTTCTGTCACCATAGAGGGCTCTTGATGTTCGTCAAGCAAACCAGTAGGCTGAACCTTTGCATCATTGGTATGCTCAAGTGCAGGCACTTCACTCTCACAAATTCCTGCTGATGACACAGCAACCGCACTTTTAGGAGGTATGGATACTGCAATATGTTCAGTGGTCACAGACGCAGCATTTCTGTCAGCCCTTAAAGTGTCATCTGATGTCTGCTCCAGAGTTCTAGGATCATGCAATTCAGAATCAGGGACAGATTTCTGCACAAGCTGAGGCTCCTCCGCAGATATGTTCATGGTTTCAAACAAAGGGGAGGTTTCAATAAACGAAGACCTCGGCAACAATTCTTTATGACGGGTATCAGTGGTTTCTTTTGGAACAGCAGCACCCCAAGTTTTTTGAGGTGTAATATTCCCAAATAATTTATGAGGTAGATTTAAAGAAGTGGCTTCAGGACTTGCACTATAATTGACATCCTGATTAACTTGGGGAGGCAATTTCACAAAGTTAGTATTGTGGTCATCTTGCATACTGGGAATTGGCATCCGTGGCCCTACCTGGAACATCTCTGGAGATGGCTGTAGCCGAGAAGGATCAACAGATGCATTCCCTGTAGGTATTGCAGCTGCCTGTAACTGTCCAAAAGATGGCTCACCAAAATGCTGGTGAGGTTGATGCTCTGACAGAACCTGAGAAAGTAATTGCTGTTGTTGCCGTAATAACTGTTGCTGCTCCTCCTGTTTCTGTTGCTGCTTAAGCAATAAGAGTTTATCCAACAATAGCATCTGCTGTGTTGGAACCGGTGTCTGCGAATGTAACTGCAACAAGTACTGTTGTTGCAGCATATTTAATACTTGTGGATCTTGTGACAAACCAGATGACAGTAACTTTTCTGGAGTAAAAATACCAGATGGATTTTCTATAGCTTGGGCAACTGGATTTGTTAAAGATGGTTGGTTTTGTGGTTGCAGCCTCTGTTGTTGGATCCCAAAAGCTTGGGGAGGGAAATTCTGATCATGATGAAAGTCAATCTTATTCTGAAGTGGATCTGTTCCACCTTGGACAGGAAAATTCGACCAACCAGCAAGACCATTATTTCCACCAGAAGATGACCGGTCAGATAAGCCTTGGACAAGGGACAAGAAGTCAGCATTTTGAGAATGAGGCTGAATGGGATTGTCATTTACGGAAGATAGAAGCTTTGAATGAAGTGTTGGGGGGTCTGGGACAACATCGGCCTTTGAAACCAAGGATGCAGCATCTCTTCCAGGCCAATATGGATAAGGATTTGTTAAGGACCTCTGCCGTTCAAGAGCCATTCTCTTTGCCAACAAGTAAAGGTTGTTTCCACCATCTACTCCCGAAGGGGGCATACTATTAGAATTATTTCCATTATATCCTTGCATTCCTACAAATTAAACAAAATTATCCATGTGAAATTAACCTGCTATATGGTAATGATACATGGCTTGGCTAAAGCATAACATGCCCTTGCATTTTTTTAATTGGTAAGTTACACAAACACCTAGTAGATTCAGAACCCATGACCTCAGATTCCATCAATTCTTAAAAGAGAAGTATCATTTGAGATAGAGCTCATTGGCCACAATATGCACTTACATTTACAATCCAAAATATATTTAAAAAGAAAATTCATAAAAAAGAACAAACCTTCAGAAAAGGCAAACTTCTCCAGTGGTGAACTGCTCATACTACCAGACATCAGTGACTCCAGAAATCTATTCTCAGCTTCTGTTGTCGAACCTTGCCCTTGCCCTTGCCCTTGCCTTTGCCTGGGTTCGCTCCTCATAATATCAATTTCATTTAAGCCAGTGTGAAGGTTACCAAAGGTACTGAAGTTTGGCCTGCTAGATGCATCCGCAAATTCGTTCTGTTTTGGTGCAGTAAATCCAGGTGGTGGCCCAGCTTTAGCTCGTAAATGGGGCATAACATCACCAAGTGACGACCACGGCAAATCGCTCGGGCTTATGCTGACAGGCAAATCTAAGCCAAAATATCCATTCTCGAACCATGAAATAATATCACTCCCACTAAAAGGGCCTTGAATTCTTCCCTGTGGATCTTTATAATAAAGCACTAACTCCTCTGGAGAAGACTGAGCAGCTTTCCTGGCTTCATGTTCCTTGTCCATAACTCCAGATAGCTGTCTCTTAAGAATGGGATCCTCACGGGATTGCCACTTGGTTTCGTCTTTTGTTTCAGATGGGTTACCCAAATTACTTTCCCAATCATTAGTTGGTTCCTTGGATGAATCTGACCAGCCCATATCAGAGGACCTTGACCTGCCATCATTTGTAATCTCTCTCCAATCATGCAAGATGTTATGTGAGCGTTCCCCCGGTGGAGGGGCTCGCCATGTGGTGGCAGGAACAGAAGAATTCCCTGGGAGACTTGATTCCCTATAAATGGGCACATCCTCAACCTTCCTATAGGCATCACTATCTTCTCTAAAACCTGCAGATAGAGAATAAAAAGAAACAACATAACAATACACACTTAAATGGAGACATTTTTTTATCCTTACGAGATACAGATAGTGTACCATCTAAATATTAAGAAAAGAAGGATCTCAACTCCAACCCAAATCACACGTTAAAGTTGAAACCAAAATAGCCAGGGTCCACATTGCTATGGAACTCAGAAAATAACAACAGATTTTTTTTTTTTTTTGAAAAAAAATAATAATAACAAAAAAATAAAATAAAATTCAACCTAAATCAAGAGTCGAACCAATTAAATTATTATAATCTTGCAAAGCATAGTGTAATCAGACCATTTTGAAAAGTGGCTGTTCTTTTTCTTTTTTATTTTGGCATCAGCATACCTTCAGCTTTAAACTTGTTATCAGAGAATGTCTTATGATCCCATGGGGTTTCCATTTTTGAGTTGGTTCCAGGATAGTGTGTGTGCCTTTCATAGGAGGAGCCTTCCGCAGAACCAACTCTTGAATTGTCAGTGCTTTCATCTTTGTAATCATCAGAAGCAGGTGGTATATCCTCCCTACTTCCTGCTGAGACAATACAGTACCAATAAAAGTTAATCCTTACCGAAAAATATGTGCAAGTTACTATTTTAAGACATCTTGGTAATGTGAACCTACCAAGCTTGGTCCGTCTTGACTGTGTAAAATCTGTTGATGTCCTTCCATCTTTAGTTATCTGTGGTGCGCCACTACTTACAACGTCCCCTTTGTCAATTCCCTTTAAAACAGCCTACTCAAGAAGAAATAAATCAAATCAACTGCTGAGAGTATCAAAAGTATTCACAAAAAATAACTCAGAAATAAAATTACCAATTCCTCAGAATCTGGTGCACATAATGCCAAGGGCTCTAATGGTCCATCTTGCGTAAGGTAAGGCCCTTGTGCAATCCCATCAACTAATTTTCTATTTGAACTCATATCAGTCATTCTGTATACATCAAGCAACTTTGTCCTACTATATCTTAAGCGGTAAGGCTCCCCATGACTACTCTCAATTGAGTCTGCCCCAGTTCCTAAAGGTTGAGAACGCATGTTTATGGAGCTGCCACCATAGCTGCCTCGTCCACGTCCTAGAGAAAAGGTCGGGGGAGTACTTTCCCCACGCCCACGACCATGAGAAAATGTAGGAACTTGTTTGTTTGGCGTTAGGCTTTGGTGATGTGGAGGCTCCCCCCGTCCTCGGCTTTGTAAGGAACTAGATCTCCATGGCCGATAATGATCCCCCTCCCTCTCATCCTTTCCATGATTGGCAACATGAGACAACCCCTTTTCAACATGCACATCACCATCTTTGCTAGAGTCAAGCCACTTCTCACGCAAACTTTCAGTCTCCTTATCATCGGGTCCCCAACGCGTGTTCCATTTGCTCTCACGTCGTTGATCATGATTGGCATCCCTGTTACTCGAGTCAGACCACCGGTCAGATGGAACACGACGTAATTCTCCAGGGTGTCTTGTAGACGAATTTTCCATCCAACGATCCGCCCTACGAATGTCACCAAGGTCTTTTTCTCCATCCCTCCAACGGTCTTTGCGGATGGAGGAATTAGTGTCTCTTTCTTCATCACGCCAGCGATCGCGGCGACCACTTTCCATATCAAGCAAAGATGGCCTGAAAACATCCTTTTTCTTATGGGTTTCATGCATGTCCTCACCATTTCCCGATGACTTCATGATATCTGAGCGATTGGGATGGGGGCTGAAATGGTTTTCCTGAATTAAGAAAAAACAGAAGAAAAAGAGGTAAGATCACATGCTGATACCATATACATCCCAGTAAGTGAAAACATGGCACATATAAACTTTTGTTTGAAAGTATGCCCACTTTTCAGGCAGATAAATATACTGTTAAAAGTAGTGACAACACACCACATTTCCTATTCCAGGCTTACTCTCCCCTGGCTTTGGAAGAAGCCACTGTGGTGAAAGTGGAATAACATTGTCAGGCCCTTGAAGTAAAATTGGAATAGCATTGTCAGACCCTTGAACATCTGCACAAATCAAACAGAAAGATCAATTATAATAACAAATTTGAGCCAACCTTTGATGGGGACAGGGTCAACCCCAGATATGGGCAACCAACTGCAAGGCACAAGTTACTTATATCGCCAAACTAGCCCTTGAAGGTAATAATAACATTAAATTTAAAACAAAAAAAAATTTTGAAAATTAACCAAAGCAGAATCTGGAAGGTCGTACATGACCTTGAATGATGGACACCGGAAACACACAGTATCACATTGCTAATAATAGAATCACTCATCTTCACAAAAATAAACATAAAATTTTTTGTTAGAACCATTGTAAAGCATTAGTCAGGAATGTGACGCGAGATAAAGCACCATAATGGAGTTAAATGCCAAAAATAAAGGGGTCTTTTTGTTTTTTTTTGTTTTTTTTTATGTTGAGGGGAGGATAGGCATTTATTAAGAAGAGATCACCCTAAGTATGATAAAGCTACAAAGGAAATCATGAAATCTTTTTATCTTCAAAACTATGTAGTATGGTAGAAATTTTTGGTTTTGCCATACGATTCGAACTCTACATCAAGAGTAAACACCAGAACTACTTTTAAGGTTACAAAATATACTCTATGTCTATCCCACAAAACCATAATGCATGATTTGTAACTAATAAATTACCAATTTTTTCAAAAGCTTAAATAGTTAGAATATGGGTAATTTGATCTAATACTCCACCTTCAAGCGTGGGCCTAAACCACCCTTATTAAGTGGGGCCCAACACATGGCCATTTTCTAAATGGGAGGTAATATGGAGGCAAAGTTAGAACCCAAGACCTCCTGCCTTGATACCATGACAAATTACAAATTGTCCTAAAAGTTTAAACTGTTAGGAAATTGTAGAATTTAATCGGTTGATCAAGCAGGCTCTCATCATAATAGCAAACAGGGCAGGCCAAGAACATGATGATTGATCCACAACCCACCCATGCATTTACAAGAGTTTAGTCAAACACCAATTTATATACCTATTTGATGGTCCCCCTTTGAGTAATAATCATCAAAGAAAACTATTGTATAAAAGGCCCCTCCCAACTTCCAAGCACTGAAGAAGCATATTTTATACAAAAAATAAATACAACAGAGAACTGCAATGCTTCAATCAGTAACTCAAGTACTCAACAAGCCATGTTTCATAGAGTCTAGACCATAAACATAGGATAGATTCTTTGCAATTATTTAGAGCTCGACTATGTTGTCCAACAAGACACCTTAGATTTAGTTGGTGTCACAATATAAATCAAAAAGCTAGCAACAGTGGCTCCCATAAGACCCTGACCAACAAATAAAGAGTTATATATCATCCAATCAAGAGCAACAACTCAAAATAGTACAGGATAACAAAGATCTCAAGCATCAATACATGTTACAATCTTGCAAAAATGATCTTGTGGATCTACGAAGGCCATAGCAAAAGCACCAAATAAAATTAATAATAATAAAACTCTTAGGAAACATTATATCTCGGTCCCTTCCATCTTTAGGTGAATACACAATAAATGTATTTCATTGTTTTTCCCCAAGTCATCTTATTCTTCCCTATTTCCCTCATTACAAACTTCTTTTTTTGAGAATTTGATAATTGGGGGTTGGGGGGATTTGAACCTCCGTTGGAAACACTAGAAGGTGTCAACCAGTTAAGCTACAAGGCTCTTGGCATAAACTAATTAACAAACAATCAAGCAATCACATTTTTAGTATAGAAGGGAAGCCTGGTTTCAATCAAATTATTATTATTATTATTATTATTATTATTATTATTATTATTTTCGATAACTAGATTCCAATCAAATTATACATATCTTTCTGAGTGGCTTTAAAAACTTTCCAAGAAATCATCAAGGTTTAAAGTATATCTATAGCTACTAAGCAAATTACTTAATCACAGCATACAAAAAATACAGGAACTAAATTTCTAATATACAGAAACAACAAATAATAAATAGCCAACAAATTAATAGGTGTGACATTTTGTATAACCAAATTTTAATAAACAGGAGTTTTTATTGCAATACCACGGGGGATTAAGAAAATTTTCCTTTCACTTTTAGCTCAACAAATACATGGCATTGTACAAATTAGATAAAATATACAGTTGCCACTGCATATACCAAGCAGAAAGGTTAATAAAAAAAGCCCTCCTTGTCTATTTTATGATCTTAATGAAAGCTTAACCCACTGGTTAAAATGAATAAGAAATTCCAACCATGACATTTTCTTGACATAGAGAAACTTAAGAAACTAGGTTGAAAACAAGAAGTTCATAGATGCAACCAAAATATATGGCATTCAATGCCTGAATGAATTTCAAATGTGTGAAACTATGTAAAACCTTGCAGATAAAAAATGCAGATTTTTCACATTGTGAAGCTATATAAATTTCCACTGGATTCTAATGTCTTCTTTCCAATCAACCCTTGGCATATAAAGATATAGCAATATTTACAAGTCAAATGCCAGCCTTCTAAACAAGATATTTTTGCTCCAAAATTCTAGAACAAAACAACGAAATTGTGTGGAGTTATAAGACACTATAGAGCAAAATGATCAAAGAACATCTTTTTAATATAAAAAAGATTAGCTATAACAGCAAGACCTCCACTTTGATACTTTTCATAAGTTGGGCCACAACCCACGCTTAGGTACTTAGAATTCCTAATTTCTAGCTCCCAAATCCCAAGAAATTTGTTGCATGATCAACTCTTCTTACTCTTAGAATTTTCTCTCTGCTTTCCAACTTCTTTTTTGGACTAATCCAACTTCACTATAACAATAGCTACCATTCCAAATAGATGAGTGGGAATGAACCAGAGTAGAGAGTGAGCAAGAGCTAATACAACTTGCACAAAACAAACAATGAATAGGGAAGCCATAAACTACAAGGCAATAAACAACAAACCCATTTAAATGACAGTCCACTAATGGGCAACAACTAAGAACTAACTTAAAGTGCAGCATATAAATAAGGAGCTTGTTCTTAGAGATTCTGCCCCTTTGATATCATGCTGCAACTGCAAAAAGTTCCCCAAGCAACACAAATCAACTGCAACAAGTCCCCAAGCAACACAAATCTTAACATGTACACGGAAGCGAGTTTGAATAAAATTTAAGCCATAATGCCACCATTTGCTGTCAAATGCCGTAACACTTTATCCCAGACACTGGCTTAAACGCAAAAAATTTAAAATCCCTGAAAAATCTCAAATTGAAAATACTGTTCTCTACTCAAAGAATCGCCTCCAGTATATCACGCTTGAATTCTTCACGGTAATGTTGCAACTTCCGAAAATCAAACAAGACGATCAGCTTAGTAAGTAACAAAAAAAAAAAAAGCAAAAAAAATTAAAAACCGATCTTTCCAACGCAGTGACATTGAGTGTAGCATAAAATTCAAGAAAAAGACCGACAAACAAACAAACAGCCTTTTTACACTTTTGAAATTAATTAAAAAACTCAAAGAATATAAAATAGCATTTTTTTAGCTAATGCAAGTATCAGTAACTAAACTATTTCGAAGCAAGATTATTTTCCTCTTCGTTCCAAGAATCAAAACGATAATAACGAAACGCATTACCTTATACAAACCAAAACCCTAAGTTCAAGAAACCTAAACTCAATGCCTATAATTATTCACATCAACGGAGGGGCGCATTTTTCTATACAGTAAAATCAACAAGAGCAGCTCGCATCACTCAGCTAAACTAGGGTTTTGTGCGGAACCGAGAGTCACGGCGAGAAAGAATCGAAAACGAACAAAATTGAAGCTTCGGAGAATTAGAACTCGAAACAATACCTTTGGAGATCTGCTGTGGCGGCGGCGTGACGGAGAGGTGGTGGTGGTTGTGGCGGCGGGAATCGGAGTCGGTGCGGTCGGCCATGGATGATCGGCGAAAGCTTCTTTTTTTGTGCTTTTGATAGTTAAAAACGCTTGAAGGAGGTGTGGGGAGAGCAAATGCACGGAGGGGAGAGGAATATAGGTTAAGGCAAAAATGGAGATAAATGAGTGGGTGTAGGATAAGGGATTGTCACTTAGCGTTTAGGTTAGAAAAAAGTTGGAGATTTTTTTTATGTCTGACCACCTCTTAGTTTATGTTTTTTTTTTTGGGAAATGCTAACGAGTGCCCTTAGGGCACTTTTTAAGAATCCATTTAAAGAAAGTTTTTATGGGAAAAGAAAAAAAAGTAATTAATGTTTTGACAACTTTTTTCATTTCCTATAAAAGTAATGTCAAAACTTTCTTAAAATGAATTTTTAAAGAATGCCCTAAGGGCACTCGTTAGCATGACCCTTTTTTTTTTTATAAACACCTCTTAGTTTATGTTCGACGAGTTCTACTGAATCTCTGGGTGTATTATCCACACGCGTTTGGAATATCAAGTGGAAGACACGGTTAAGGATGAAATTACGGGTTTGGGTTTGATGCCTTTGGAAAGGTTACTTTCGTGTTATGTACGCGACTTGGTGGTGGGGTGGAATAGAGGGTCCAATGTGAATTATATCGTGTGTTGTGGGTTTATTGTGAGGGGTGCGCACTGCGCCATTAACCCGCCGTGTTAGGAATTCGAAAGGACAGCATTGTATGACTTTTCTTTTGTGCTGTGGCTTTTAGGATTTATTTATTATTTTTTTTTTTGGTTAAATTGTAAACTATGCCTCTAAAGTTTCTCTCAAATTTTACGATGTTTAAATCTTACTCCCTTAAATTTCAGGATTTGTTTCTCGAAAAAAAAAAAATGTTTCAAGATTTGGACTTTATCTCCTGATGTTTGGAGGTGTTTAAATTTTACACTCAAGAGTTTCAGAGTTTTGATTTTACTCTTGAAGTTTTATTTTGTTTTCATGAGCAACTATTTCCGTCCATATTTTCTATTAAGGCTATGTTTGGCAACATGTAAAATATTTTTCAAGTATAAAATATTTTCAGGTTAAAATATTTTTGGGAAAAAAAAATATTTTCAAGTATTTGGTTGCATTTTTCTGAAAATTGCTTTGGAAAATATATTCAGGTGTTTTGTTGCATTCTGAAAATGCTTTTTTCTAGTAGTTTCTCATATTTTCTCTGCTTCCAAACAAATTTTATAATAGAGAATTTCAATGTATAAACTTAGAGAAACAAGACTCAAAACAAAACCATTCATTAAACATCATCATCATTGGTCAAACTGAGAGAGGGGGGAATAAAGAGTGAGCGATTAAAGGAAAGAGAGAGGTAGATCGAGAAAGAGATAGAGATCGGTCATGGGTGGGTTGATCTAAAGGCGATGGCGATGAGATCAAGAGTAAAAAATGACGAGATCGGTCATGGATGTGTCGATCTAGAGGCAACGACAACAAGATCGAGAGGAAAAAAAATACAAGATTGATCATGGGTGGCGGTGACGAGATCGTGAGGAGACGATATGACCCAAATTGTAGGGCTTGCATGCATGACGGCAGAACTATGGGTTGAGGACAACAATTTGGGCTTCACTGGCGCCCAATCTCTCCATCCTTCGGCTTAGGCTTGGCATGACTCGTGAGTGATGAGAATGAGAGTGAGGAGAACAAATTTTTTTCCATAGGAGTGTAAATGGTTTAAAGGGAATATCAGTGTGTAAAATATTTTACAAGTGTGGGTGGGTTATTTTACAGTCAAACACATTAATTTTCAGTTTGACCTTATTTACCCAAGTTGCCAAACAACATCATCAGTGTAAAATGTTTTCCAATTTTCCTTTACACCCAAAACAAACACAACCTAAGTGTTGCATAAACTTGTCACTTGTGTTTAGTTCATTCAATAAATTATTTAATTTATTTAGATTACAAAAATGATGAACATTATTTTATTGGATAAACTAAATATGTGTGGCAAACTTATGTGGCATTGAACGAAAAAATAGATAGAGAGGTTGTTGATGCAAGCATAATAGAACTTCAAGGGTAAAATCAAAACACTCCTAATTGTGTTTATTGTCCACAATTTGATCGTTGAAGTCATCATTGTCGCTACTTTGCTACAATCCACCCAGTCAAAGGTGTCATTACTTTGATGTAGTCCATCCCCACTGGAGATGTCATCCAACAATGCAATTTAGTCGATATGGGTTTGTTATCACTCTATATTAAAAGGATTCAAAATGTTAGTTATCTCTATATCTCTATATATTAAGAAAATTCAAAAAATTAGTTATGACTTTAAAAAAATGTCAAAAATACTTATAATCTAATTAGATAATTCTTATTCTTAAAGAATAAAAAATAGGGTTCTAATTTCAAGAAAATTAAAATATATAAAAAATAAAAAAACTACAAGAGAAACTTTTTTCCTAAAAATCAGCACATTCTCTATTTAAATATATCTCACGCATGTTTGATACATTTTTCCCAAAAAACTAACACACACTAAACCCAATAGTTTACTCCATTTCAAATCATAAACTTTAGTTTTTTAAACATTCATTCTTATGTAACCTCACTAACAATAGATAAATTCAAATTGAAAAATTACATTAAACTCAAAATAAATAAATAAAAAAGCCTTATCGCTTGTGCGGAGTGCATGTGATGAGGCTAGTTATTATTATTATCATTTGATGAAATGGCTAGCATTTGGGTGTGCCTAAGTTGATTTATGTATAACTTCTTGTAATTTGCTTTGACCTAGTGTGAATTACTGAATTGATATATTTAATCATTTAGTATTTTTTTTTTGTGTGGAGCCAAACACTAACCAACTAAAAAAAACTCAAGCATGTTCAAGAATCAAACTAATTAACCAAACACTAGAAAACAATTGTTTTCAGCATTTTTTGTTGTAAACTATTTTACAAGGAAACAAAAATGCAGTCTAAGTAAAAATGGTATGATTCATTAAAAAGAAATGAATGGTATGAAATGCATAAGCATTACAAAATCATCCAATCGACATTCCCCAACCAAAATATAACCAAAATTATCCACAATAAGATATTTTAACTTATTATTGAGCCTCAAACATCACAACACAAATTATTAAGGCTGTGTTTGGCAATATGTAAAATGTTTTTCAAGTGTAAAATATTTTATGTTGTTTGACTTTGTTATGAAAATTACACCGGAGAATTATTTATTGCGTTTGGTCTTGATGTAAAAAATCTATTTTCAAAAAATGTAAACCCAAGCCAACCACCAGCCACCACCACTACGGATAAGCACAACCCACCACCGCCCACACAAAATCCAGATTGAGAAGAGGGAAAAAAATCACCACCACTGCTCCATTGCCATCACCACCCACACAAAACACACCACCACCCACACAAAATCCACCACCATCCACACAAAACCCACCACCACACCACACAAAATCCACCACTGCCCACCAAAATGCCACCACCCACACTACACAAAACACCACCAAAACACCACCACCCATACCACCATAACAACAACAAAATCAGAGATCAAAGAAAATGAAAATCAAACACAGAACCTAGTTGGGGGTTTGGTTCGGGTTAGAGAGAATACACTAGATCAATGACATGTAGTGTTTGATCCGACCTTGTTTGGTTGGAGGGCAAGAGAGAGAATGCAGATCGGCAAGTGGCGGTGACGAGATCAAGAGGAGGACGAGACGATCTAGAGCATGGCGGCGACGGGCTTCAGGCAGCAGCGACAATCAGACTCGGTTCAATCTTTCTTTCTCTCTCTCCCTCGGCTAGAAATGGTTTGTAAGTAAAATAGAAGTGTAATCTATTTTACACTCCAGGCCCACATATTTTACGGTCAATGAATGAGATTTTCGGTTTGGCCGAATTTTTTGAGCATCCCAAACAGCAAACACAATGTAAAATGTTTTCTTGATTTCCTTTTCAACCAAAACAAATGCAGCCTAAAGTTTAGATGTCCGCAGAACAGTTGAGACTCAACTCAACATATAAAACTAATCATATATGATAATAGTATAACTTGTCCCGCCCTCTCTTAAAAGTTACTATGACTTTTTAGTGGAGTTGTGGTGTATATTTGTGTTATAACTTAAAACCCCTTTTTCTCTCATTTGTGTGTGTGTCTTTGTTTCTCAAAAAAAAAAAAAAAAAAAGTGATTTAAAACGATTTGATTTTGATTTTAATTAAATTAGTAAACTTCCTTTTTTGGGTTCTATTCACACTTGGTTTAGACTTGAAGTTTGGCGTTCACCAAGTTGGAGTTCAATTACAATAGTTAACCAAGTTGGAGTTCAATTACAATAGTTAACACTCTACTTGTCGGCAACACAATAATGGCAGGCAACATGCATATGATAAGATTAGATAAATAAAGTTTGAGACATTTAGAGGGTGCCTCATTCTGAGATCTAAACACATGCATATAATAAAGTGCTTTAAAAAACTTTTCGAACACGCATTTGGTTAAAATGCACAATAACATAATATGCGCACATAAAAAAAGCATAATAACACACAAGATCTAAATGCAAAACTTGCAACACAAAATGCATTAAGCATTGTACACCCCCTACATTATGTTGAAGGTTTAATACTTGATATGGGCGTGTAGTGTAGTTTATTTCACGGTGACATAAGGAGAAGCTTCAAATTTCATAAGTAAATTGCTAATATTTATTTATTAATTATGTGTTATTTTAAAAACACAAAAATGAATGATTTTATGGATTGAATAATAAATAATATGCATGATGATATTAATTTTGACATGCATTTATGTATGCTACGAGGAAGGAATAATATCAACTGAAAAATGATTTTATTTCGTTGTTACCGACACTCACATAGAACTATGAAAGTGAATATCCATCTGAATACTATTACATTATATACGTAACGGTGACTTCAAATATCAAGTCATCATGTACCATGGTGGTATATGGTATCATTGTTGACTATATATTTTTATTAATAATGATAATCTAATTATTAATTTTCTGAATGGTCTTCTTTTTTTTTTTTTTTCTTTTGAGGGACAATTTTCTGAATGGTCATGAATTTAATTACACAAAACAAGCTGGGGCTCCGTTCACCTTGGGGACAACAAGGTCCAGGTCCATGATTTCAGAGATGGAAATGGGCTATAATGCTACATATGTTAAAAGAAAGGCCATTTTTTTTTTAATGAAATAAAACAGAACCCATATAAGCAGCAGAGTGGGCTATATATTAATGTACAGGCGTAAATACACTTTTAATCCCTACATTTTGAGTTTTTTTCATTTTAGTCCATACATTTTATTTTTATCATTTTTAGTCCTTAAACCAATTAACGCGGGACATTTAAGTCCTTGAAGCACCATTTCGTCAACTAACTAACAGGAAAAACTAACGTGGCTGACATGGGCATTAAAATATTATTAAAAAAATCATTTGGCATATTTTAAATGCCAAAATTTAAAAAAAAATTTTAATTACTCAATTTTAATTAATTTTTTTTTATTTTCTTTCATACAAAATTTTACTTTCTTTTAATTAAAATAAATTTTTTTATTCCAATCTTTTTTTTTTTTTTTTTCAGAAGAACATATTCATGTTCTTTATGTTCTTCCCCATATATGATTCATATTCTTACCAAATTAATCCTTATTTTCTTATCATTTTCTTTTCCTCTCTTGTACTTTCTTTATAACCAAACACATCAAAACAAAATTAATTAATTAATTGTCTTTCTTGTCTTTTTTTTTTTTTTTTTCTTTTCATTATTTTTTTCAGAAGAACATGTTCATGTTCTTTGTGTTCTTCCCTAGTGTTCTTCCCTATAATCAATCTCCAGCAAAAAACAAACCCTAAACCCAGATCCTAACCAAACCCCAAACCCATATCTCCAGTAAAGCAAACCTTAGCCTTCAAACCCATAAATTTTATTGGCAAACAAACACGAAAAAACCCACTAGAAAAAAAAACCCCAAATCACCACCACCGAATCAAAGAACATGAAGATCAAACTCAAGCAAAAGAATAGAAACCCAGCAACCAGCAAAGCACCACCACTGAATCAAATCATCCACTACCACGTCAACGAAACCACTCCCAAAAAATACCTTGCAGTTCGAAACCCAAACCAACAACAAACACAACCAATGATCACTGATCTGACCAACCAACCAACTACTCCTGCAATCTGAAACCCACATTAACAAATCAGACCACCAGTCACCACCACTGTCACTGATCATTCCATCAAGCCACTGCAACCCACACCAACGTCAAACCCATCCAACGATACACCCCCACCGACCACCGGACCAACCACCACTTCACAACCATTGATCCAAGAGAGAGTTTTAGAGATTTTTCCAAATCCATGATCTAAGAGAGAGACTTTAGAGCTTTAGAGCTTTAGAAAGATGAAAGAGAGAGGGAGATTTTGGTATGAGAAAGAGATCTATAGAGATTTTCGTTTGGGTAAGTAAACCCTGATCTACGATCTCTTTCTTCTCAACCCAGCAAACCCACTGACTAGTGGTTGTTGTTGTTTTTATTGTACACAGCCGTTTTTCCTCATCTTCTCTAGAATCTTCTTTCTCTCTCACTCACCATCTCTCCTCCAACCTGAGCCTCCATGGCCAACCATAGTCATCCTGGTTCTTTCTCCTTGATCTAAACATACTCAGATTTATCCCCTTTCTCTATCTTCGATCAAGACGATTAGATTGGGTTTTTGCCATTTGGGTTTGCTTGGGTCTGTAAATTTGGATTAAGGCATGTAAGGACTTTGGGATTGTTGAAGGTATTTTGAATCAGGTCTTTGTGTTTGTAATGGGAATGTGAAAGAATGACAGAATAATTGTTGAATGTCTTTGTGTTTTGTAAATCTATGGGCATGTCTTTGTGTTTGTAAATCTGACTGATTTTATGGGTTTCGTTGCTAAGGAAATACAAGAAAAGAGAAAAAAAAATTGATTTTTTAAATTTCTGGGCAAGGTTTGCTGGGAAGAAAATGAAGAACATGATTAACGGGGAAAAACACATGTTCTAGATTCTTCATGTTCTTCCCAAAAAAAGAGAAACAAAATTAATTTAATTTTTTCTTTTCTTTTTTAAAAAATAAGAAGGTTAGAAATTTTATTATTATTTTATTGATCCGTCAGTTTCCCCGTTAGTTGGCTGACGGAATGGTGCTTCAAGGACTTAAATGTCTCGGGTTAATTGGTTTAGGGACTAAAAGTGGTAAATATAAAATGTAGAGACTAAAATGGAAAAAAGTCAAAATGTAGGGACTAAAAGTGCATTTACACCTAATGTATAATACGAAAAATAATTGAGTAATGTAACGTAGTAAATTTCATTAGAATAAGAAGAGTGCAGCCCAATTGGACACAACTCGGACTGAGCAACCTAACCCAGTACGTACGCTACCATGGTTTTTAGACTTGGACCGTTTAATGAACCGTTAAAGGGAGAGATTCAAGATTTTGAAGGTCAGACTGAAGTTGAATTGAGGCCAAACTATGATAATGTCATAATTAATTAATTAATTTTTTAAAATAAATATATTAAGTTAGTAAAAGGAGAAAAAAATGACTAAAATAGCCAAAATAAATATTTAAATTTATCTTTCAAATGTATTTTTTATATCATAACTTTCATAAATACAAATACGAATATTAAATTATAAGCAAACATAAATTAGATATCAAGTTTCTTAATCAAGGAAGTTGATAACATAATGGAAATTGTTTTAATTTAGTGAAGAGATGGAATATATATATCTGTGTATATTAAATGATTCAAAAAGTTAGTTATTGTCTTTTTTAGTTTAAAAATACCCTTAATTTAATTAATTTATCTTTATGCATAAAACATAAAAATGAGATTAAAATCGTAAATTAATAAAAAAAAACTACCCATGTTTATAAAACTAGGGGTGTGCACGGTTCGGTAGGGGCAGTTCTTTTCCAAATTTATTACTGAATTGATAGAGATCGGTTTTTTCATAATTGGAACCGATGCATACCGCCTAGGGTCGGTTTTCCGATCTATAGCGGTGCGGTTTTTTGCAGTCGGTTTAGTTGGTTTGGTCAGTTTAAAATATTAAAAAAAAAAACTGTTTTTTTTAATAACAAGAAATTGGGCTTTCAAGCGCAATATCAATATATCAACCTGTTTAAGATTTCAACTAAATACATACAATTATTTATTTATTTATTTAGCAAGCCATATGTGCAAAAAATCTGTGCAAAACCTGTGCAAAAAATCTGTTCAACATAAAAAATAAAAAAAAAAAACTTGTTCAATAGATATGTTCACATAAAAAAATCTGCTCACATAAAAAAAATATGTTCAACTTAAAAAAATCTATTCACCCAAATAGTAATGATCCAAACTATTCAAATTTTTTCATTTCATTCACCATGCAAAAATATTTTTAAATTGCTTCAATAAGAGTTCAACTCCCAAAATACTATCATGTAGTATATAATATCATTAGTGTCACTGTGTGTGTCAGTGTCAATAACAATAAGTGTTAATGTATCCACTTAATAACGTATTACAGAACCATTTGTCATTGTCCACAAATTCCAAAAGAAAAATATACAAATTAAACTAGCATTTAGGCAAAAGAATGCTAATTGCTTGTATCCCTAAAAATAATCCCACCCATGAATATCTAAATAACTACCCTTAGTGAAAAGTCCACCACCAATAGGCAATAACATGTACAAATATAATTAGCATATAGGCAAAAGAATGCTAATTCTTGTAAGTCCGTTGTCCAGTAAGTCTGTGCACTATGCATCATTCTAGAACTCCTATAAAATACTAAACAAAACAAAATAAACACGTGTTAATAACAATAAAATGTTTATGAACAATAGAGTATTTATAATTAACACAAACAAATGATAATAGTAAGTATACTTACATAATACTAATTACTAACTAACTCCAAGTAAAGAGTAGCACATCACTCGTCATCATCCAACACAATGGTGCTTGGATCCTCCTCCATAGGCATTGGGCAAACTAATGCAATTTCTACAATCCCATTCAAAATAAAATAATTCATAAGAATTGAGCAAATAAATAAGTAATTGATATATACAACAAACAAAATGAACATATATTTACTAATGTCAATCTCAAAACCATCCATATCCTCCACATTATCCATGCACTCCCGAAACTTTATTGGTCTTTTTTTCTTTGCATCATTCAACTAATTTTGGGCATAAATAAAGGCTTCAATTGTATTAGGAGATAGTGAATTACGGAACAAATCCAAAACGCGCCCCCCGTACTAAAAGTAGACTCGGATGCAACTGTAGAGACAGGAATAGCCAACATATCATGGGCAATTTGGGAAAGGACTCGATATCCAGAAAAATTCATTTTCCACCACATCAGGGTCCTCAGAAGATTCTAACAAATACTTATCCAACTCAGATTTGCTTTCCACACTGTCCTAGTCTGCCAAGTGTTGCTTAAACCTATTATTATAACTTTTAATGCGATCAAACAATGAAGCATTGCCAACACTTGGCCTGGAGTCCCTAGACAATGAAACACTACTACCACTAGAACTTAAAGCTCCATTTTGACCCACTCTTTCCACATACAACCTCTTCAATGCATCCCGAACCTTAGAGCTAATCGCATCCCCCTTGTCCTTTCCATACCACTTCCTAAACCAAAACTTTACATACTTCAATTTATACCTTGGGTCAAGAACAACAGCAACAAAAAGCATCAAATTGATATTCTCTATACTTCCCTAATACTTATCATATATATTTTTTTCATCTTTACCGCCATACTCTTCAAAAGTGGATCCCCATCAACATTACACAACTGTTGCAATTGATCTTCAATGCTAATTAGCTCATGGAAGTATCTATTAGAAGTGACAAACAAGGACCTAGAAAATCTAAATGTCACCTCATAAAATATGCCAAGAAATTTCACAAAAGTCTTGACATTTTCCCAATCAAGATAGTTAGGAGGACCAATAAGCTTTTTCCCATTCTCATCCGCTTCACAAAAATAAAGTTTGTAATGCACATCCTCCTCTTCCAACCTATCAAATGCTCTCACAAATTTCAAAGCACAATCTAACATAAGATAAGTGGAATTCCACATTGTTGGCACATCAAGGGACAACAAATATTTGGCTTTGATTTTCTCATTTTCAACACATTCTTGAAATTTCTCAAACCTTGCGGGAGAGGTTCTCACATATCGCACCGCATTTCAAACTTTGGCAATTGATTCATGAATGGACTTCAACCCACTTTGCACTATCAAATTCAAGATATGCACACAACAACGCATATTCATGAACTCACCACCCAATATGCTACTATCTCTTTCTTTTGTTTTCTTCTTCACATGATCAATTGCCACATCATTAGAACTAGCATTGTCCGCGGTAATTGTAAACAACTGGTCTATACCCCACTTCAACAAACATGACTCAACTGCTCTACCTATGGTGTCTCCTTTGTGATTAGCTATAGAGCAAAAGTTCAAGATTTTCTTTTGGTAAGTCCAATCCTCATCAATGAAGTGTGCGGTGACTACCATGTAGTTCAAGTTTTGTACGAATGTCCAAGTATCCGTTGTCACACAAACCCATTGCCCAACAAAAGCCCTTCTCAAAATATCCACCTCACTAGAATAAATCTTCATACAAGCCCTTGCAATGGTAGTGCGATGAGGAATAGGAAACCTAGGCTCAACTATTTCCATAAATTCTTGAAAGCCTTGATGCTCCACAAATTTAAACGGCAATTCATCAATGACAATCATCCTTGCCAACACCAACCTTATCCTCTTTTGACTATAGTTTGCTACCACTAACACATCTGAACCACTTTCCCCTTCTTTCTTGGCTTGGAAAGACAAAGTTTTTTGCTTATCATCATGGAGAAAGGCCACTTCTTACACACCTTCATGTGTTGCAACATGCCTGAAGTACCATTTTTCTTACCATGACATTTATATTGATTTTTACAATACTTGCATTGAGACCTAGGATTAGTGGGGTCAAAACCGACCAACTTAATGAAGTGCTGCCAAACTATAGATGGGTCCTTACCACCTTGTTTAGGAGACAGTGGGGGAAGTGATGCACCAAGTCCAATTGGTGCTGCAGGTTCAGGTGGGTTAGGGTTAGCACTACAAGGACTAGGAGGAGGTGGGTTAGGGTCCCCAAGGGCAGTAAATCCAGGTGGAGCATCGACATCCATCTAATAAAAAAAATTCCAACCAGCAAAAAAACAAAGTTTTCACAACAATATCAAATTATAATTTTTCCAACAATACAATATCAAATAGCTCACTCCCAATCAATGAATGTCACAACCAGATCCAATAATAGTAATAAATAATCAGTTTAGTTACAACAAGGCAACAATAACAAACTAACAAATTAATAATCATTAGTCGTTACTCAACAATTCATGTCACTAATTTAACAAGGAATTTATTATATTGTTCTCAATATAAATATAAAATAAAAGCTAATTATATATATATATATATATATATATAAACTTAAAGTAGTTGTTACTAAGTACTAAAAATTTAAAATCAAAATGCTGAATATAGTGAGTGATTAGTGATTACCTCTCCGTGAAGGATTGAAAGTGTGAACTCTCTCAATCTTTGTCTCCCTCAAAAATTAAAAAGCTGAAAAAAAAAAAAAGTTAGTACTTAGTAGATTGTAACAACTAACAATGTATTACTAAATTTACAAAGTTTATAGTTTATAAAACTTACTAAAGTAACAACTAACAATGTATTACTAAGTTTATAGTTTATACTATTTCTACTTACTATATATCACATTTAAGTTGTAATTATCTTTTCTCATGTCAGCTGAGCAAACCCAAACAGTATAAACTATATATATATATATATATATATTTTTTTTTTGGGTAAGTTTATAGTAAAACAAGTATCACATTTTAACTGTTAAGTGTTAACCAAAACCCAAATATTTAAACTGTTATTACTTAGTACATACTATATAAAAAACAAAGCATTTCAAATAGGTAACAGTAAAAAACATAAACAGATAAACCAAATACACCAACTCAAAAAACAAATAGGTACCTTCTCAAAAAAAAAAAAAAAAAGTAACAGTAAGTTAGTAACAGGGGCAATGGAACTTAGTATAACTGTATAAACCAAATACAAAATACAATGGACCTAATCCTATGGCTATAAACAGATAAACCAACTTAAGCGGATAAAGGGATAAAGCATTAAACCTTACCGGTGCGGCAGTTTGCCTCGGTGAGCTAGTGGTGAGCACCTGCTCAGGCCAGCGAGAGGCGAGATCGCGAGAGGCGACTGCGAGGCGAGACAGAGAGAGAGAGTTGAGGACCTCTGAGAGTGAAAGAAAGAATATATAGTGAGGGAAACCTAGCAAAATATGACACCGTTTTTGTACCAGCGTTTGTTTTTTTTTTTTTTTTTTACAACACCCAATACGACGCCGTTTTGTTAAAAAAAAATTAAAAGACTTACTCAGTGAAACATCGTCGTATGAAGAATCACCAAACCTCTGAAAGAGACATGAAGAATCGTAAATCGTATCGGTTCGGTTTGGCAGGAAATTGGTTTCGGGCTCTCTGATCCGATGAATGCACCGCAACGGCATCGAAAGTCCATTCAATCTTCGATCGCCGGCATCAGCTCCATCGGTCGGTGGCAGAGGCGGTGTGGGAAGAGCGGCGCTGATTTGTTGGGTAGGTGACGGCATCTCCGCGCTCACTCCTATATAAAACTACCTCATGTTTTAAAAATCTTTCCACTACTGCATGTACACAACCAAAACTATCCTCATGTACCTATAAAAAAAACTATCCAATGTTCTAAATAAAAAAAATACCCAAGTTCTTATAAAAAAATACTTAAAAAAAAAAAAAGCCTTGTCACACGTGTAGTAAAGCCAACTACATTTAAATGGTCAATTGACTCAATTACTTATAAAATTTAAAATTTAAAAAACAAAATCGTAAAATATGGAAGATTGGCAGACTTGCCCATTAAAAAATTAGTTAAAAAGTAAGTGTTGACACTTTACACTTTCTAGTAGGAGACTGTGATAGAAATAACTAAAAGTTCATCTTCATCATCTCATCTGCAAAGAATAGCAGACTTCAGAAAAGCAAAAATGCAGAAACAGGAATTTTATTTTCAAATAACATTAAATATAAAAAAATTTAGTTAGTTGTCATGCTTTAAAATAATGTTGGGAACTAGCATCTCGAGTGTTTAAAACTCGAGTTCTAAAATAAAACTCAAGTTTTTAAGACTCGATTTGTAAGCGGGGGGAAGATGAGTTTGTAAGACTCGAGTTTTACTTCTTCTTCCCCACGTTCATCCAAGTTCTTCTTTGTGCAGATAAGACCAGCGTTCAATCGGATCATTCCTGTTCTTCGTCAGATCGTTGAAGACCACCTAGCATTCAATCAGATCGTTCATCTTCATCAGATCGTCTTCTCTATTCCTCTCTGTACACCCAACGTTCTTCTCTATTGCGTTTGTCTCTGTTTTCGTTAGATCGTTCCTTCGTCGTTCTTCCTGTTCTTCAGGTGTGAGGTTCCTTAAGTATTTTGAAGTCAAGTCTATAAGACTCGAGATCTATCTGACATAAAATTTCTAACTCACCAAGTCAAAATCGAGTCTTTGAAACTCGAGTTTAAGACCGAAATCGAGTATATTAAACTCGAGATGCTAGTTTACAATTTTCTTCCGACTGCCCGTTAACTTATGATATTCTTTGTTCTCCCTCAGCTAGTTTGCAAATTCCGCCCAGAAACAGCAAAACGCATAAAGAAAGAGAGAGAAGAAGAAGAAGAAATGGAGATGCAAGCTCAAGATCTGATAACATTTCACCGTGGTTGAGAAGCTTCAACAATGGCTATAAGTATCAAAAAAATAAAAAATCTGACTTGGTTGAACCTCTAAGAACCATCCACGGTTTTCAAAACCCGGAGGTTCAACCGTGGTTCGTAGGGTCCGCCGCTTTTTCTACGCATTACCGGTTTTGAAAAATGATATGTTTACAACATTTTTACAACAAATCTTAAGTGGTAAGTTGTTACTGGTTGTTATTGTTGGGGCAAAAAAGTAATCTTAGTATTAGTTTTAAATTTGAACCAATAACAACTAATCACTTATGATTTGTTGTAAAAATATTGTAAAATTATTATAGACGTAACATCTTTCTACCGATTTTGGAGCTAAAAGATTATGAACGGTTTCCAGCTAACCCGTCGGACAGTACAGTCCAGTCCGGGTTTCAAAACCACTCGCTACAAGAAAATGGCGGGAAATCTTGGCGCCAAAACCCGCGAAACTCCATTTTTGGTGGCAACCCCTCTGTTTAAACCCAACCCATATTCTGCTCACTCCCTAAAACTCAGCTTTTGCAAATACCCATTTCTCAACCGATCCTTCTCCACAGTCCTCACCATGGCTCAGCCAGATCTTCAAAATCACAGCCCCGAAATCAAAGAACCATCGCTGAAGATCCCAAAGCTTGGCCAAAACGGCGTCGCTGCTGAAATCTCGAAGGACCCCATTTCACTACTCAGAGTGAAAAAGCTTTCTGAGAAAGCTGTTTTACCTTCCAGAGGCTCTCCTCTCTCTGCTGGCTACGATCTCTCCAGGTATATATATACACATATAATCCACAATATTTTCAAATTTTCTCCATCCAAAAAAAGAAAAAAGAAAAAAATTGTTTGTGGGGTTTTTATGATTTGTGCAGTGCAACGGAGACTAAAGTACCAGCAAGAGGAAAAGCATTGGTTCCAACCGATCTGAGCATTGCAATCCCTGAAGGAACTTACGCTCGTGTTGGTAATTTCTCTCTCTCCTGTGTCTTAAAGGTGTTATTGAGTGTTTTTTGGAGTTTTAGTGAAATGGGTATTTGTGACCATGTAGCGCCAAGGTCTGGATTGGCGTGGAAGCACTCCATCGATGTGGGTGCAGGTGTGATCGATGCTGACTACAGGGGTCCAGTTGGGGTTATACTGTTTAACCATTCGGATGTTGATTTTGAGGTGAAAGTGGGGGATAGGATTGCACAGTTGATTATTGAGAAGATCATGACACCTGATGTGATCGAGGTTGAGGATTTGGATGCCACGGTTAGAGGCGAGGGTGGGTTCGGGTCTACTGGCGTATGAGCGAGCTGCTTTGCTATTAGCAACGGCGCCATTACTCCTGCTTTCGTTTTCTTAGGGATTAGATTTAGGATCAGTGACTTGTTTGATGTTGTGGTCTGTGAGTAATTATGTCGAACGGTTAGTGAGCAAGTTGTACTGATATTGCTTAATGATATTTTCAATGGAATTTAAGAAGCTTTATTCTGTAAATTAGTGTGTTCATTAAGCTTTCTTGTGATGTATACATACAATTCGTGGCATGCTATTGAACGGCAGAGCACAGATGAACATAATAAAGTTGAAACATGGGCCATGTGCCTACACAATTGCAGGTTAGGTTCAAACATGAGTTTGTACAGATTAGGTTTTTCACTCTTTCAAGTGAAACAGTGAGAGTTCATGATTATTTTCTGTCCTGAGTATCCTTAACCAAAATTATTGACCACAATATTGAATTTGGTTCAACGACGAGGAGGACGATTCCTACGTGGATTCTGATCTCTGGGACTCCTCCACGCAATTGAACCTTCTTGACGGAAATTCTG
The DNA here is from genome assembly GCA_023736055.1 of Quercus glauca. Lineage (NCBI taxonomy): Eukaryota > Viridiplantae > Streptophyta > Magnoliopsida > Fagales > Fagaceae > Quercus > Quercus glauca. Next base: position 93,242,340 of record CM043316.1, on the reverse strand, counting down.
AGTCTCCGATCATCGTCGAAGGCATCTAATCCATCAATTTGACCAACTTCGATCTCCATTCTGCTCTCATAAAGGTAAACCCTTTTTCCTTTTCTATTTTTTTTTAAAAATTTTTATTTGGAACTGTGTTCAAAATGTTATATTTTCACCATATGTGATTCAGATTGTAACCATGTAAATTTTGTATTTTGAGTTTCGTTTCTAATAAAGCCATTTAAACGCTCAATTTTTATAATGATTTTGGGTTAGTATTTAGCGAGAAGTTAAACCTTTAGTGAGAAGTTAATTCCAGACTTTTTATAACAAGTTCTCAAGGGAGCATGTGCTAGGTGCCATAAAAACAATGTCTATGCAACACTAGAATACTTCCTGATTGAAGGATGTAAAGGTGATGTGGGTGGTAAGTAATTTCTTTGACAACATATAAAGTCTTTGAATTTGACCATGCCTCTATGTTTCAGTAGTTAATGTTTAAACTGAACATATAGCTGATATGTTTATCCCCTAAGTTTTTTTTTTTTATTGACAAATGTTGTGCTTATCCCCTCAATAAAATTGTCATGTCTTATGTCTCAAAGATATCTAGAGTTCAACTGAAATTTTAGTAGAATTTTATAACATTTTCAATATATGGATTTGACCATTCTTTTTTGTTTTTTATTTTCATTAGGGGAAGCTCGAATTATATGTAGGTATGTTTTCTTTTGCAATCGCAACTCTATTTGTCTTTTGCCCAATCTATGAATGTGACTCCTTGAATAATTTTCTCATTAATAAACGCTCTTGTTACTTTGGGCTTGAAAGGCCACTAGGACTGTCTGATGATAATGCCTGCATCCTTGGAGTCAATGATGAGAATCCCAGTTTTGATATTCGTGGCTCTTTATCCCTACCCATTGATGTGATTGATTTTGGAAAGGTTTGCCATTGCTTTTTATTTATCTTTCCTTAATTCTTCCAACTTTTTATGTAAATGAACAATTTTCTGAATCCCGAGTCATACACATCAGTGCCTTGCTATTGAAAGTATTGAGTGGAACTACCAGCTTGATAAACTACGCCAGAAATCTCCTTCAACAATTGGTTTGCTGAGTGAAAAACAATGTCTAGATCTGGAGGTTGATGGGGTTTGTATTTCTTCTTTACTGCTCTCTCTTCATATATGTTGGAACATGGTATCTTTTGGAATCCATATTCCTCTTTCTTTGGTTTACCGAGGAAGAGAACAACAAAAACATATCTGAAAATTTAAAATTTGGAATACCAAAATTTTTCATATCATTCCCTCCTTTAGAGCATGTTAAAACTTGTCCCAAAAGCTTAAGTTTTATGGGAAATGGTGAATTTAACCACTGAACCATTTTTCTTACACTGCTCCTTAATCGTGAGCCTAGACCCCTCATCAATAAGTAGGCTCTAACACATGCAATTTTGAACATTTAAATGGCAGGTAGGGCTGAGATGGGGTTCAAACTCAGATCACTTACTTTGATACCATGTTAAACTACCACTTATCACAAAAACTTAAGCTGATAAGGAAGGGTGAATTTAATTACTTAAGCATTATTCCAACATAGCATTTTCACGTACTTTTGTTGAATACTTTTTTTTTTTTTTTTGGTGTCGTAGGAATTACCTGTTAATGGTCCAGTTCATGCAGGACAAGTTCCTCCAACAGAAATTGTGGCGGTTGTACGGCCTGCCAATTTTGTTTCTTCTTTTACTTCAAAAAACTTGGATCAGAAGCATATTGTCAAGAGCAATTTAGAGATGTCTATGGAAATTAAATTTTTAAAAGTAGCTGAGCATCCTGAAGATGCTCACCATATTTATTCAGTGTGTGTAACACCTTCATCACGTAAAGGATTTCATGGTTTATATATCTTTCCTTTGGGTTGCAAGTTTCCGGAATTATTTCAAAAGGCTGGTCTTTATACATTTAAATTCTCTCTTGTAAGTAATACCTAGGAACTATTGTCATGTCTTGTCTTTGTATGATATTATATATGTTTTTAAATCTGAGTCTAATCATGTAATCTGCTGTAATTGAATTTTGTTTATCAGAAGGATTCTACTTGTAATAATTGTATCAAAAGAGTGCTAGTTAAGGCATCTTCCGAGGTGGGCAAGTGGGAGCTTTTGGATGGTGAGCAGAATCCACAATATAACGTGAGTTATGACACCTTGTATCCATTGAGCTAGAATTTTCTCTTTGAAACATGCCCTTTGGAACCTGGTGAGACATAAATGTTACTTTAACATATTATAAATTGAATAACTCCTTATGGAATGTAGTATAGCTATATTATCACCTGTGAATTTGTTGTATTGGCTTTTTTATTTTTATTTTTTTTCTTAGGATTTAAATCTTGCACTTATAATTTATTATTTTCATTTCTTATTATGAACTTTTTTGATAGGGTTGGTTCATGTTTCCCACCTTTCTATTTGGGATGTTTTGACATTTATGACAATCGAACTACATTCACACATACTCCCAAAGTGAGGATCAAAATTCATACAATCAAGGGTGTGCTTGTCCATGTTAAGAAAATGAGTACTGAACTTTCACGTGATAAATTAACCCTAAAAGTGAAGGTATGTTTCACATGAACATATTTTACATGCCCTTTTGAATACATTGCACTCATATTCATTTAAATGTAGCTATGCTTTTTGTTAGAATATTGTCCAGTTTGCTAATTTTTCAGGATGTACTGATTGAAAGCAACGAGTTAGACAATATCAGGCCAAGTTATAAAGCGACTTTGATGATATGTCCAGAGAAGGAATTGTTCTCAGTCTTAGTTCCATGTCAAGGTATAATGGTCCATTGAGATAGCCCCATTCTAATGTGGTGTTGGGAGATGTAAATTTTTTGTTCTTTTGCTACATTTATCATTCTTATTACATATTCTGTTTTTATTTGTATCAGTTAGTCCTGGATCTTTACAGCTTGTCAAGGCCCAGCCAGCAATGTCAGAAAACAGACTGCTTCCAGGCTGCATGGTTAAGCAGCTCCTATTAGAGGTATATTGAGGAAGTATTATCATTTTCACAATCACACTTGTATGACATGTTTCTGTGACAAGTCCAGGACATGTTCAGCTATCTGCCTGAATGGGAATTGTTGCATTTTTAAATTAAAAATGTAATTTAAAAACTTCATGTCTTCTATCTCGTATCAGTATGAGGCTCGCTGGATTGGTACTTAACCCCCCCCCCCCCAAAAAAAAATGGCTGGCTAGATTGGCTAGTTCCTTGTGTTGATGATGTATAAAAAGTGGTGTTTCTATTGGTTTTCTTCAAGAACAACAAAATGTTAATATCTCCAACCTTAACCAGAAAATAAGTCTTAATTTTGAATAACTTTAGTCCAACTCACACAATTTTAAAACTCTCTTGAAGCCTCTTATATGACAATGACACACTCATACTGTGTGTAATGTGTGTGTGTCTATATGCAATTTGTTTGAGGTTATCATTTATCAATTTGTTAGAACCGCATACATACCCCTATTTGTTTCAATTTCCCTTTATTTTTTCAACAAAAAATTTATGTAGTCAATGAGGTATTTATCACAGAACTTTGAAGAGTTTACGCAGCTTGAAAATTCGTTTATCAATGTCTACTACACTTCTCTATGCATGCCATGAATGCTTTTCAGACATATAGTTGTTTCCTTAATGAAAATTTTTGTTCAGAGGAACTGCAGGGATAGAGCAAAAGCTTTAGAGGCCATCGCTTCCTACTACGCTTGAAATTTTAAGTGTTTTGGATATAATCCAGCCCCTATTTCCCTCTACCAACTTTTCTACAGCTGGTGTTTTTACATACAAATTTAATAAGCTTGACAGCACAGCATATGTGCACTATTTTCATTTCCATTGAATTTTAGATGTTGCCATATTTGGAAGTTTGTAACTTCACTGCACCCTCTACATGGCAGATATGGTATGGAATATCTCGTGTCTTGTAGTTAACCTTGTTTGGTTGTTCTAGTTTTTTATTTTATTTATTTATTTATTTTATATATATAAAAAATGTAATAAGCTTATGAGAAGATACATGATACATGATAAGATACATGATTTGATAACTTTGGGCATAAAAATTATATCAATGTGTTATGGCTTGCATTAAGCCTTCATAATTGGTATTTTCTTTGGCATACTGCAGTTTGTCATAGCATGCAGTACCTGGCTCCAATCTGGGCATGATAAATTGACTTAAAGTTTCCAGGCTTATTTTTTTCCGCCTATAGATATTATTCAATTGGATGTCATAAACAATATTGGATATTTATGCTAGCATACTCAACTTATATAAGCATAGCCCTAACTAATTGGTATAAACTACATGAACACTTCTTCTCCGTTAATTGGATTTACTGCATAGAGTTCAGTACAAGATTTGTTGTTCAACCTTGAAACAGTAGATCATGATCCTGTTTGGTAGACAATGAGAGCATGTATCTTGCACTATCTCCATTTTTGGTCTTACTTTCTAACTCTTTTAGTCAATGTGTGTTCCTACAGATGTTTGATGCATATGGTAATCACGTCTCAAAAGGCTTGGAAGTTCAGTTGGACGTGGATGGATTTCATATGCTAGATCAAACAGATCAAATAGTTCCCAAGCGTAAGGTGAGGTTGCTTTTATTTTTCTGGCATGTTATTTGACATCTTGAGCATATTAAGTAAATAATTGGGATTAAGGCTCAAGGAGGAGTTGAAAGTTAAGCTTACTGGTGTCTTATGGTATTTCACTATAACTAGAGAATTTTTCTATGTAGGTTGATGATAAGGGATGCATTAACCTTGGTGGCCTCTTGAAAGTGATAGCAGGATTTGGAAGTAAAGGTATGATCCTTTCTTCATCAGCTTTCTCTTTCGTTGTACTGATCTTGTGAAACTTGTTTAGGAGATGACCTATAAAATATGAGTTTCCTTGTTCAAAAAAATACCCTATACCATATGAATTTAACTAAAGCCTTTTATAATGACCAAGAAAATTTGACACCTGAATCATGGTTCATGTGCCACAGTGGGCATATTTCTTTTCTTATCCCTCCAGAAAGGGTAAATTATACCGACCTCCGTTGAGGTTTCATGAAATGACACTCCCTCAAAAACTATGGAGGAAATGGCACTTCCTCTCCTCTAGGTTTGTATAAAAGTGACTAAAGTCCATGTCCTCTAGGCTTGGATGGAATAAATTGTATTCTTTCTATTTTAAAATTTTATATATTTGAAATAGCATGATAATTCTTTCTAAAATATGAAATGCCATTTTTTGTTAGAGGTGATATGAATTTTTATAAGAATCTTGTTTATTTTCATAAGATGTGACTAAGCTTTAACTGTATAGGGTTTTCATTGGTAAGTAAAGATGGTAGATAGTTGTTGGTTGTTTTAGGAGATAGGGAATCGATAAAATGGGGGCTTTTGAGGCTTTGGTATTAATTGCAGATTCTGTTGTAGCAGCAAATGGAGATTTTTTGCAAAGAAGATTTTTATTTTTTATTATTTTTTTATATCAATATATTTAGCGCAAAATAATACTTATAGTGTGTTCAAAAAGACATCCTTTGCTTCTTATCTATATGATAAAGGCATTGTACATCAAACTATTTATGCTCACACACCACAACAAAATGGTGTTGTTGAGTGCAAAAATAGACAACTCCTTGATGTTGCTCAAGACTTCTTGTTCCATATGTCTTAGAATAGTATGGTTAAAAAAAAAAAAAAAATCATAACTAGTGCACAAAGCTTCCACTTTTGCAGGGTCTAGAAGAGATCATGGTAGGTAGCCTTGCCCAATTTATTGGAGAGGCTAATTGCCGGACACAAACCTACAATCTATTGCTTTTGGTTAAATGATTGAATTCATTGTTTCTTAGCCAGTCCCAAAAAAATTGGGACTAATGATTGGTTGTTGCTATTGATTAATTTTACAATTTCTTAGCAACTTATTCTTTTGAAACAAGAGGTACTTTATCATGGTCTCAGAGCAGGTGGTCCTGAGTTTGAATCCTATCTCCACTCTACCTCCCATTTAAGAATTTAAATATTCCTTATTTTGGACCTCATTTATTAAGGTCTGGGCCCACATGTGAGGAAGAGTGTTTGAGTAATATAGTTAAATTACTACTAGTTTCCTAAAAGTAAATGGTGAATTTAGTCATTATGCAAAGGTTGCTAAGAGTCTATTTGTTCCAAGATGGGCTAATGTGACATATTTGCTCCAACTTGGGCAATTGTTATAGAGCTACTATTGCGTAACTGGTACTATTGTATCGTACTCTTCGGAGTTTGGAATATTTCCATGGTAAGTTGTCCCCACCAAAGACTGTAGTTGAGCTCCTTGCTTGTTGGCAAGGAAATTTTGGTCATTATTGTAATGGTGTTATTTGGATGGCTGTCTCTCATTGTTTGATGTGTTGCATTTGGCAGGAGAGAAACAACCGGTGTTTTGAAGATTTTGAAAGGATTATAGCTAGTTTAAAACTTTTCTTCTTTAAAACTCTATCGGACTGGATGTCTATCATAGGAAGTCATTCTATTTCTTCGGTCTATGATTTGATGGATGCTTGTAATTTATGTATTTGATTATGTTGGTCTCCGGCTGTATACTTCCTGTATATTCGGGTGACTCATTATTAAGTTTTTGAATAAAATTTCCTTTACCTATCAAAAAAAAAAAAAAAAAAAAAAAAAAAAAAAAAAAAAAAAACACTAACTCTCCTATATAAGTGGAATATGGAAGCTGAGGGCTGTAACAATTTCTTACCTCCTTTTTCTAAATACCATTTTCTAGATAGTATTCATTAACAACCATATTGTGAGTGAATTATGGTTTAATTCCTTCTATCAACCTTGCCTTGCAGCTTCACTTTCTGTTTTATCTGGCCGTGAAGTTGTTTTCAAGCAAGAGCTTCAAATTGAAAAAAGGGAGCTGAGGATTGCATCAAGGGTTAGTAATTACTTGCTTTGGTATTTTAGGTTTTAAAATATTGTATCTACCATGAATTATTCTTTCAAATTCATGATGTAGGTAATTTTAGATACCTGAGTTTTGTACTGCTGGTACTGAACTGGAAAATATCATTTTTGAAATTGTCAACTCTGAGGGTGATGTTGATGAGACTATTCATGATGAAGATAAGTACAGGCAATCTCACACTCTCAGTATAAAGTCAGAGTCATTCAATACTGAGGAATCTATTTGGTGCACTTTTAAACATGGGCGCTGCACTGTTCCTGCTATTCCCCTCCCTCAAAAGAATGGGATGTTTTGCTTTGAAGCTTCTCATTCTCGTCACCCAGAGCTAAATTTGAGTATTCAGGTGACCACAACTTTGCAGTGACTATGATTTGATTAGGAGTTCTATATTGATGATTGTTTAGCTTTATGAGCAGGTTTCTGTGCAAGCTCCAAAAGTGGAGTATGATGATATTCAGTCTCCATCTATAGACGGAAATGTCTTGCTCCTTCAGGACTCATCTTCCCTAAAGCAAGTAGAAAAAGTCATTGTGTCCATGATAAATAATGAGAAGGTACAGCCATTAACCTCAGCTTTATTTCATATTTTCAGATAAAAATGCATCGGTGTTCCTTAAAATTTTTTTTAATTGAGTTCCCTGCCTTGATGGCTTCTCTATGCAGAAACTTGAGGATAAAATAATTCAAGTTGGTTTTCACATTGGGAATCTAGAGAAGCAACTGAATACACATACTAAAAGGAAGGAAGAAGCCGAGCAAGATTTGTTTCAATTGCATGGTTTTGAATTACTAGCACATGTTATTATTATTTTGCTCATAAAATAGGCATATAGGGTTGGATAAGTGAACGAAAAAGTATCTGATCAGATGTAAAGGGAACATTTCTTAGTGAATCCAGGTCCAGTGATGAAGATGTCTTATTTGTAGAAAGAATTCACATATACAACTCGATATAGCAATTCAATTTCTTTGATGGTATATTTGCCCAAGTCACGGAGGCATGTAAAATTCTAAAGCTGATAGCAAATATATCGTAAATTCTATTGTGTCTGTTGAATTCTTATTTTCTAAGACAAATATGTTCTGCTGCAAAAGGAAACAAGGATGTACTGTTTACTATTATTTAGCAGAACATATACTTTTTGGCTAAAAATCACACTCATGTGAAAGAAAATATTTTAAAAAAATATGATTCACTTGCTAATCAAACCAACCAGGTCTAATATTTTTGTTTTTATTGATAATGACCTGAGGTAATGCATCTTATTGAAAGACGCATATGATCATCCCATTTTAAACTTTGAACGCCCATGTTGAGATGCTTTTTTTTTTCCTGGTTGTCCACTTCACTATAACTACATTTTATGTCCTACTGAGTGGATGTGGATCCTCATAGTTAATGACAGAGTAGGTGATAGACCTGTAGCACTTAGTTGCATGGACATTGTCTAGCCATTAACTGGCTGCGACCTATGCTCAGGAGCCCTATGCTGGCAATATGTGTTACAAAAGATAATTTGGTGTCCAAAATTCACTGCTATTTATGAATGTAGTATTTGTTGTTGCTTGGTGATTTATCCTAAATATATGTTTGTAATTTTGCTATGCATAAGCATGTTTTCCTAATTATGACTCATTTCCTGCATCTGTCAACCCAAACTACTTTCCCACAAAAGAGGAACTGATAAATTGGATAGAAAGCATGAATCACTCTGCGGCGGCTGTCCTCTGCGGTCTTTCAAGAGAATTCCCCTTCCAAGAGCAACCAAATCATTTCTTGGAAGATATAATTGGCCTGGTTGCACTTCTGGGTACAGTTTGCACCAACAATCTTAGCAGGTTTTTTCTCCTTTGATTTATTTATTTTTTTATTTTTGTTAGAAGTATGCAGTTAAATGATTAAATATATCATATCCCTATAGCTTAAACTTTTGGGAGAATCTGTAATTTAACAATTTTTAACTCTCTTCTTCAATAAAGGAGTTACTTCAATCCTCTATATCTTATTCCATTTATGCTGTCTCTGGATTGGTCTCTCTGCAGGATTTTAGCAGAGTACTTGGGTGAAGATCAGATGCTTGCTGTTATCTGTAGATCCTTTGTGACTGCAAGTGCTCTTGAGAATTATGAACAAAATGGAGAAGTGGATTGTGGGCAAGCCCTTCATGCAGCAGCAGCTGCACGTGGAAATTCTATTAACGGTCGATTTCTTGTTATTTGCCTTGAAGATCTAAGGTATTCTTTTGTGATGATTGTGATTCACATATTTTGGTAGTTATTGTTATAAAAATGATCCTTCCTCATAATCGTGAGTTTATTTTTCTTCCCTTTTTCCAAGAAAAGATAAATATTAGGGTTTGAAGTTGAAATGTTAGCATCAAGGATAAAATCTGTAATGCTATATGAATTATTGAACTTTTTGGCCGGCCTTATTCTGGGAAGTACGAAGGTAGTGACCCTTAGAGGAAGCTGGCCTTGCCGTATCCTACCTTGCCTAGGGGGAAATGTGCCAAGAGGTTTCATTGGGTATACGGTTAACATGATTGACTTAGACATTGATCATTTACGCACAAGAACTGCTGCAGGCCATGGTCTTCGGGAGACAGTACTGTATCGTCTTCTAGGAGAGGTTCAAGTATATGAAACCAGGGAATGCATGTTAGAAGCCCATCGTTGTATAAAGCATGGTGCTGTATCTCTGGATGGTGGCATGTTAAGAGAGAATGGAGTTATTTCTCTTGGATATGGGTCTTTCTCTCTCACTCTCTCTCTGTGTGAGATTGCACGTGCATGTAGGAACATGTGCATGTGTGAAACAAATTTTCTTTCTTTTTCTTTTTTTGCTTCACATGATTCTCTCTCTCTCTCTCTCTCTCTCTTGCTGTGAGATCATGTGGGGGGTTTTCTTATAAGGCAGCAAGTGGGGGGGTTTTCTTTCGATGTGGGACTGCCGAGGACTGGGAGCAAGGCCAAGCATCTGCCCAGCTCCAAAAACGATCTCCACACGTGTCTTTAAGGCAATCACTAGTAAACCATCTTAAAAAAAAACTTGATAAATTTTTATGAAAAATAGAAAAAGCTTTCAAAATATTAATTGTTTTTTTTTTCTCCCATAAAAACATTCCTAAAAGGGTTCGCTAAAAATATTATAATCAGCATAGATTAGGCCTGTGTTTCAGTTTCTATTTGCATTAAACAGCACTATTTTGAGTGCAGTTCCTGTGTCTTATTGACACTGAGACAAGGTTTGGTAAAAAAAAAAAAAGTCTTTTCTGCATCCTTCACATTTGTACATGGTGGGTCATGGTAAATTATCAGTCCCCAACATTACCCCCCCCCCCCCCCCCCCCCCCCCTTTTCTGTCTAAAACTCATGAAGTGGACTTGCAAACTCCATACGTACTAAATCTATTATATGGAGTAACTATTTCGGCTATTCTAGAAACTAGCATACCTTAATTACCAAAAATGGCACAACTAACACATGATAAATTAATACATAAATCAATCAGACATATAGATACTCATACTTTACCAATAATAATACTACAATGGTTTAATTATTTGAGTGTTTCTATACATGTAATTGTAATTGCTGTTTCTAAAAACCTTAAAGATTGGTGAAGATTTTGTTTGCTTGTTTATGCAGCAATACTTCCAAACAACTTACAAATTCATGGAGCTTTCCCCACACACTTTGATTCCCATGCACGGGAGAGTTAACCTGTGGCCAAAGCACATGCTTTGTGGATATCTCAAGCATGCACATGTCATTTTCTCGCTTTCCTAATTTAAGCTAAATTTCCTACAAACTTTTTACCCATCATGGGATCTTAGACAATGACTCCTTTGCAGGTAAACAACACTCCCCCAAACCAAAAAAAAAAAAAGAATTCCCCTATCACCTTTATCTGCAATAACTCTTTTATTATCGGTATTGTTGGCCCCAACAGTCTTCGTATTCTTACATCTAAGATTTACACTATATGTAACAACATTGTCTACCAAATCTTGACATGGCATTGTTCCTATATTCAGAAACTGCAGAAGTAGAGAAACGTCCATCTGGAAAGCTATAGAAAATGGAGCTGAAACTTTGTTTGACATAGTTGCAGAAGTATACTCTGGATTTGATCGTAGTGTATGGATTCCTGCTGCATCAAATGTGAGGCTTCATGTGGAGCATCTGGCTGAGCAAGATAAGCTACCAAAGGTAACTTTTGCTTGTTTCAACACCAGCATTTCCCATGGCTATATACATCAACACTTATTATCTTGAATATACATGTTTTAGTTAGTTAGTTCCCATTTATTACTCTTGAAAGGGGTAAAGTTAATTTCCTCTTTCTCTCTCTCTCTCTCTTTTTTTTTTTCTTTTTTTTAACATAAAGACAAATAAAGTCATTATAATATCGTATACTTACTATCTCCTTATTGGAAAAATGCTAGATTTGCTTAAAGATACCTTTTTTACTATGGAATTGATCTTTATTTTGAGCCAACTTTTAAAAAGATCAGTCAACCCTTGCCATGAAAGGGTCTTGCCATTAAATGTTCTAGTTTTCACTTTATTAGTTTATCAAAAAAATAAATAAAAAGTTTTCACTTAATAGAAAGAAGGAATCAAGTTTTCCCTTACATTTAAGGACCCCACCATGTGAGAGTGTATGGAATATTAGTAAATGAAGCACACATGATTACCTTGCTTGTGTTATCTTCCCTGCATATTCGCATTTGCTTTATAATTGATTATTCTCTCCTCCCCTTTCTCTTGTGGACAAAATTTCCTCCGGTTTGGAAGAATCTCCTTCAACTCGTTGAAATTCTATTGATTATCCATATATAATTACATGACCTATTAAGTCATTTAAACAAGTTATATAACTATTAAATATTAATAGTTATATGAGTAAAAGCACATGACGATATACATTTGCATAGCCTCATAGTGGGTTGGAGGATAGGAAAATTTTGTCCATTCTCACTTGGTGCCTGGGCGCCCTGCATCCTGTGATCCATGGAATTGCTGTTGTACCTTCTGTCTTAGGCAATTTTGAAATAACTTTTACCCTACAGTGGAATAATTTGAAGGGCCTTTGAATATTTCACTATCTATGTTTGAAATGATTACATATTGTTCGGCAAGCATACATATTTTAGTGACAAAAAGTGAAATTCCAAAAATTCATCTTAGAGTGTGCAGGGCTTCTCTTTAGAAACTGTCTGTTTGGATAAAGCTGAAAACTGAAAAACACTGTAGCAATTAATTTTTAAATGTGTAAATAGTACCGTGGGACTCATTTTTAATGAAAAAATTGTGAAAAAGTGAAATTTGTGGGTCCATAAACAGTGCATAGTATGCACTGTTCACTGAAAAGCAAATATTATGGCTACGGTTTATGAACAGTAGCCGCAATAGTGAATGAACAGTAAAAAAGGGCCTGAAACGCGTGAAAAAAAAAAAAAAATGCTGCAATCCAAACGAGCACTTAATAGCAGTTTGGATCATGGTTGTCAAAATCCCGATTTAGATCTTACGATCCTACGATTTTACGATCTCACCTGCCCAAAACGATCTAAATCTTTCAAGGATCTTAGCAATCGTTCAGGATCGTATAATTCTGAAAATTCCAAACTATTTTGGTTTCTTGTAATCTTCTTTAACTTAACAGAAGGTTCAGTTGGACCCAAATGAAAAATAATATTCCAATAGATCAAGTTTTGCTATTCTAATATAACAAGATAGAGTGTTAGTTGAAAAAAAACAAAAAATAACATCCCAATAGAGTGTTACGTTTTAAGATTTTTGACATCTTAAATGATGCTTACAAATGGATGTAATGATGCATGGTAATTACATCAAATGGATGCTAATTTTTTATTTTTTGTGAATGTATAATTTATGTGATTATTTAACATACCAATTTGTTTTGTTTTTTTGTTTTTTCTCAAATAATGTAGAATCTTACGATTCACGATCCGATTCTACAATCTACGATCCTACCTACCTTCAACGATCTTACGTAAGATCCCGATTTTGACAACCATGGTTTGGATGCATTTGCTGACAAGGTAGCTGAAAGAGTGTGCAGGGCTTCCTCTTTAGAAACTTTTAGTTGCAGTTTGGCTGCATTTGCTGACGAGGTGGGTAAATTTGAAACCCAGTGAGGAAAGCTTCTTGTGGCCACTCATTAGGTTTGGACTCAATTCCCTTGCAATTTCCCTGGAATTTATAAAAGCTCTATATGTAATTTTATTGAATCGGTGAACTATACCTTGTCAAATTGCACCTCCTTTGCTGCACTATGGAAAAAAAAAAAAAAAAACTAATTACCAAGACCCCAGAACACAAAACTTCAATTCTATTTTAATATAATCATTGTAGATCCAGGTATACATTTTCTAAGAATAAATAATTGTTTGTGATTGTGATTGTTAATTTCTAGTAATGCTGATAGAGCCTGCTGAATTGTTGTGTAGGCATTTTCGATCCAGAAGTTCCAGAAAACTTGTGGGCTGTATTTCCTTGCCCGATGGATTTGGGCATACCTTAGTAAGGGTCTCCAGTTAAATTATCAGAAGCTATGGACATCTTTGCTGTTCTGTGCTCAGTTAATAAGTTCAGTGCTAAATAAGAGCAACAAGGGCAAAAAATCTGGAATTTGGTTTCAGATGTAATCTAAGTATATATCAGTAATTACTAATTAGTCTATTCATATTGTATTGTAGAGGAGGATTTTCCAGAAGTTCGTGGAACAGGGTCTTAATGGTTGGTTTATACTTGATATGATGCTATGGTAAAGGTCATTGATGTTTACAATTTTAGACCTCCTTCGTTGTTTTGCTGTGTTGTGAAGCATATAGGAAGAGTAAGTCCGTAGATGATAAAAATAAGAATGTGAAAATTTATATGTAATTGGTTTGGTGGTAAATTTTAGAGCTCCTTAAAATGGACTGACACCCGTCTCATAATTAAGGAGTGTTGCTCATTGATAATAAGACCACATTGTGAAAAGTCAAGAATAGAACTGAGCAGTCTCTCTCTCTAAGAAAAGAAAAGAAAAGAGGTAAAAATCAACACGAAAAACTGCTCTGTTTTTTTCTCTTCTAGACTCGTGTTTTATGTTAAACGGGTTCCAAGGACCAAGCTTGATCTTTAATTCTTGGAAGTTATCCAATTGTCTCTTTAACCTGCGTTTCTGCAACCAAACTCGTGATATTTGTGATCTCTCTCCCCCCTACTTCTCTCGTGTATGTGAGCTCGTGAACTCCAAGGACCATTATTTCCTCCATACCATAACGTTTTAGGCTTTCTACCATTCACACTATTCCCGGCACTTCCCATGTGCCCTTGCTTAACCTTGCTCGAATCAAGCCTTTTTTAGACCCTGTCCATTGTCTAGCTTCATAGATTAAAAACACTTCTGAAGACTTCCTTTTGCATAAATGAAGAAAACTATTTCCGAGCTTTTGCTTATACTGTAAGCTAGAGAAAGAGATGAAGCAGTGTAAGATCAGTGTGTTTGTAGAACAACTTTCCATACGTATTAAAAGAGTCAAGAGGAAGGAGTTTACATATCACAACCACCATATTCTTATGTTGTCACTAGCGTTTTTCATAATGACACTAGGAATGTTCATCAACAATCGTGCTAGGAAATTCCTATCCTCAGATGAGTTTTACTTCCCCTAACTATCCGCATTTTATCCAAAGTCACCCAGGACTTCATATTCTTATTTTCTTTGCAATTCTTCTTCATCTGCTCCTTCCCCATTTCAATTATCAAATGGGAGTAGAGGTTTGAGAGATTGGGTTGTCCCAATGAGCTATCACATTCAATGAGTCATAAGGAGTTAATGCGGCTAGCCTCAATGGTGCCAAATATCGAAAAATACCCTTACAATCTGACGCGAAAGGTGGCATTCATTTTCTTAACTAGAGGAAAATTGCCCTTGGGACCATTATGGGAAAAGTTCTTTAAGGGACACGCAGGGCTCTACTCGATTTACCTCCATACTTCGCCAGAGTTCACTGAAGAACCATCAGAATCCTCAGTGTTCTACAAGTGCAGGATACCAAGCAAGGTTAGAAATTTATATTGCCCTATCCCAAATTAAAAACCTACCAAGACATGAACCAAGCCAAGTTTTTTCCTCCATTCATTTTACCTGAGACTGTATTTTGCAGCAAGTGGAATGGGGACAAGCCACAATGGTTGATGCAAAGAGGCGCCTATTAGCTAATGCCCTACTTGATTTCTCCAACGAGAGATTTGTGTTACTCTCTGAAACATGCATTCCTTTATTCAATTTTACAACAATTTACAACTTCCTGATCAACTCTAACCATAGTTTTGTTGGCTCAATTGATGATCCAAGAAAGATGGGTTGCGGCCAGTACAATAAACGTATGTGGCCAACGATATCATTGTCAGATTGGCGTAAAGGCAACCAATGGTTTGAAGTTCACTGGAAGCTAGCCGTAAAGATAGTGTCAGATTTTACGTATTACCCCATTTTTGAAAACCATTGCAAGCCTCCATGTTATATGGATGAGCGCTACTTGGCAACCCTTGTGACCAAAACTCAACCGAGCATGAATTCCAACAGGAGCATTACTTGGGTTGATTGGTCCAGAGGTGGCTCACATCCAACAAAGTTTGAGAGGAAGGATGTCTCTGAAGCGTTTTTGAATCAGGTGAGACATGGTTTTAGTTGTACTTATAATGGTATCACGACTACTGTTTGCTTTCGTTTCGCAAGGAAGTTTCAACCAAGAACCCTAGAGCCTTTGCTAAGAATAGCCCCAGTATTGCTTGGGTTTAATCCATAGAAGAATTTGTACCTTTTTAGGCTTTTAGTACTAGTATAGTAAGTTGTCTAGCCATAACATTTGGGTTTAATCCATAGAAGAATTTGTACTTTTTATCTTTTTAGTACTTGTAGTAAGTTGTCTGGCCAAAACATTAAAGAAAAAAATGAAGATTATGGTTACCGCAAGGATATAAAATAATTTGGCTGTACCATGGCACTGTGAGCATGTACAGGTGATGGAAAGGTTTCGTTGGTGTGCCTTGAAGAAAATCACTGGCCCAAGGATAAATCAGTTTGTTTCTGTTTTTGGAGGAACAAACAAGGTTTACAACCAAATGAGAAAGAAAATCATTGGTTGTATCCTAGTAATGCCTTGAAAATCAGGGATTTGTCCCTTACCTTTGTTGAATTTATTTACTCTTTCCGGAGGAGCTCTTCCCTCTTCTCATAGGAGGTGTGGGCCTTGATGTCGAACCAAATTTGAAAAAATCTTTCCATTCAAGGTTGGGAAAAATCCAAGAGACCATCCAACAATTTACAAGTAAACAAAAGCCGAAAACTCCAATGAGTTTTTTTATTTTTTTTTAAACTTTTTTTTACGGTTACACAATAAAATTTCACAACATCTAGAATGACAAGCTGAGGTGTTAGGTCATCATGAGTCAAAATAAAATGAAATATAAATTATATGAGGATCATTCACAACTCAATATGACGTTCTTGTAAAAATATTGTGAGATTTTGTTATGTCTTAAATAAGACCGTAAACTAGCCAAACCAAGCCGCTTATTAAAATTTCATAGTTAATTTATTTTTTATTTTTTGTGCTGAATTTCAGGCTTATTCATTTAGCTTTAGCTTTATTTCAAATGCAAGTTGAGCTCAAACTTATTACCAAACAAGATTACATCTTCACACTAGGTTCATTTTCTTGTTGAATAAGTTTGAGTTTGTTCACAAGTTACTTCATTAACTTATTTTTTTTTTCTTATATATAGAAAATAGTGACTAAAATTTATTACCCTTTTACAAAGTTATGGAATTTTACTATGAATAGACTTATAGACTGATTATATTATAATAAAGTAGAAATAATAATTTGATATTATATGAAACTATTTATAGACTTATATAATTCAATCTCAAGTTTATCTAAGTATATTTTTAGACAAATCTATGTTTAGAAATATAATATTATTTATAATTAAATTGCACCTCATGTTCATAAACTTGTTCACAAACAAATAATAATATTTGAACTTGGCTTGTTTAATACTCGAGCCTAAACTTTGGCTTTAACTTGACTTCATCTTCTGAAGTTTGAAGGTGTTTGGATTTTACACCAAGAAGTTTCAGGGTTTGGATTTTTACTCCTAAAGTTCTATTTTGCTTTCATCAGCAACCATTTTTGCCCATATTTTCTAATAAGCCTGTGTTTGGCAACATGTAAAATATTTTTCGAGGGTAAAATATTTTCAAATGAAAATATTTTTGGGAAAGGAAAACATTTTCTAGTATTTGGTTGCATTCTGAAAATTGCTTTGGAAAATATTTTCAGGTGTTTGGTTACATTCTAAAAATGCTTATTTTCTACTACTTTCTCACATTTTCTCAGCTTCCAAACAAATTTTATAATATAGAATTTCAATATATAAACTTAATGAAACAAGACTCAAAACAAAACCATTCATTAAACACCATCATCATCAGTCAGACTAAGAGAGGAAGGAAGAAAGAGTGAGCGATTGAAGGAAAGAGAGAGGTAGATCGAGAAAGAGATAGAGATCAGTCATGGGTGGGTTGATCTAGAGGTGATGACGATGAGATCTAGAGGAAAAAATGACAAGATCAGTCATGGATGGGTTGATTTAGAGGCAGCGGTAATGAGATCGAGAGGAAAAAAAATATGAGATCAATCATGGATGGCGGCAACAAGATCATGAGGAGACGATCTGACCCAAATCGTAGGGCTTGCATGCACGATAGCAGAGCTATGCATTGAGGACAACGATTTGGGCTTCACTGGTGGCCAATCTCTCTGTCCTTCGGCTTAGGCTTGGCGTGACCCGTGAGTGATGAGAGTGAGAGTGAGGAGAACAAATTTTTTTCGAAGGATTGTAAGTTTGAAGGGAATATCAGTGTGTAAAATATTTTACAGGTGTGGGTGAGTTATTTTATGGTCAAATGCATTAATTTTCAATTTGACCTTATTTTCCTGAGTGTGTGTGTATATAAAATTCATCATCTAGCAAACGGAAAATTTACAGTTCATGACTAAAAAACATGTAACTAAAGATGTATTGAATATAATGCAATAATACCATATTTATTGAGAGAAAGAGAGGTAATTACAAATAAATATTAACACGAATAGGTCTTTATTTGTTATTTTTTTATAATTACACCAAGAGGTACATTCTTGAAAAAAGAAAAAAAAAAAAAAAGATGTAGCAATTGAGTTACAAGAACCTTGGCAGACATCTTTTTATTATAGATCACATGTACATTATTTTGTGATCTCACCAACTATAACGTAACTAATGAAGATTAGCCTCCCCACTTTGCCAGGGACATCTGCTATTGGAGATGGACGGGTGGTCGTATTGTATTGATTATCACATTCTGCATTTTTAAAAACTGCATCCGTAGCTAAATTTGTCGCTTCTGTATAATTCTTTGAAGCCGAAGCCAAGTATGCACCACTCAATTTCCCTAGTGCATAAACAAAATCGACTTGGCAATTCTGAAGTCGAGCCTTTTCCTGTGGGTCTTCGAGTATTTCAAGAACTTTTGGGATTCGATTAACAATGGTAGTTTCTAATAGATTTATGTTTGAAGAAATAGAAATGAGGAGAAGACCATTTAGATCAGCTGTAGAAGTACGATCGTCTGCAGCAAAAGTTGAATTACACAACTCATAGTCCGTGGATTTGTGGCAAATGCTATCAAGATAGGTAGCGTTTACTGCATTAGAAACTTGGTAGAAAAGAGAGGTGACTAGTAAGGGGATTACCAAGATTGATAGGCAGCTAATTGGAGATACCATTTTCTTTTTCCTTTTTCCAAGTTCTTTGTCAAGAATGATATTATTGATTCATGTATCTTTTGATTTCCTATTTATATTATCTTAAGTTGGCATGAGATAGTTATTTTTCACTAAAACTTTTTGGAAAACAACTTTATTTCATGCCAACTCATTTTTCAATATTTGAGTAGCAACCATAAAATGAGTTGCAAAATTATCGTTTGATTTATTTTATTTAGCTTGGAGGAGGTCAAATTACTTTTCAAAAGAAAACAACTCTATCTATATTTGAATTACTTTTTTTAGTTTGACAAGAGATAGAGTTTATTTTTTTAATTTTAATTTTTTAATTTATTTTTATCTAGTTGTTGCAAAATTATCGTTTGATTTATTTTATTTAGCTTGGAGGAGGTCAAATTACTTTTCAAAAGAAAACAACTCTATCTATATTTTAATTACTTTTTTTAGTTTGACAAGAGATAGAGTTTATTTTTTTAATTTTAATTTTTTAATTTATTTTTATCTAGTTGTTGCAAAATTATCGTTTGATTTATTTTATTTAGCTTGGAGGAGGTCAAATTACTCTTCAAAAGAAAACAACTCTATCTATATTTGAATTACTTTTTTTAGTTTGACAAGAGATAGAGTTTATTTTTTTAAATTTAATTTTTTAATTTATTTTTATCTAGTTGTTTTCTAAAATTTCAAAACAACTCTATCTCAAGCTGAGCTAAATAAGAGAAGTCAAAATTATGTATAGACCGGTACTTTACGGGTATTAAAATACTAGTGAATTCACATCAATATCCTATGTCCATAAAATACACAAAAATGTGAGAGGGAAAATAAATTTGATGAGTGGCTATCTATATAATAATTAGAAAGGATGGATTTCTAATTTTCTATCTTTAATCACAAACTCACGATGTAGAAGTAAAACAATAAGCCATAAGCCACCACTGGGTGCCTCAAAGACTTGGAAAGATGCTTAGCCAATAAAAAGAAAAGAAAAAAGAAAGTCATTAGTTAAATAAACAATTCTTTTTGAATAACACATCCACAGGAGGTGCTAGCAATGCTCATTGAGCTTTCTAAATAACACATCATATTAATCGCTTATTTACGTGTTTATTTTAAATTCTTAATCAAACATGCAAAATGCTATGTGCTGGGTTTAAACAAAATTGATAGATAATAAAATTGTGCCTCATATCCAAATCTGAGCAACAAAGGATGGGTCTCAAATCATTAATCATAAATTTAGTTAAAGGTCTGATGACAATGGCAGTAAAACACAATAAACCATAAAGCTGTCACTCCCAATAATCTGTTTTCTCATATAGTCCCACACACAAAAAAGGTGAGGTAGACACTAGTGATAGAAAAAATATCAATATCCTGCTGGCGGTGGTGGTGATTGTAAAAAAACAAAACCAAAATACCCACAGACCATGCCTTAGAAAGTGTAATAATAACTTGAGCAACTCATGGTAAAGCAACTTATATATGTCAATTAGAGACGGTAATTGTCCCATTAACTGGTAAAGTGGCGGCGGCGATGATTGCTGCAAACCCCCTAGAAAACCATGCCATATCGGATTGGGGAATGCCCTTGAGAGTGATCTATATCCAAGTCGTGGTGTCCTAGTATAGAAACTTGAACTACTACGGGGAGCAACACGACCAACTTTGCTGTTAGATCCACCCCGACATTGATTGTTGCCATGTATTGTAGTGAGAGTAGTACTGCTCCCTTTGGATACGTACTCATCATCATCATCATCACATGCAATTTGGACTTTGTTCTTGATGTTCGAACTAGGTTTCTCTTCCGAGGAGGACTTAATCAAAGAATAAAAGCTTTGCTGGTTTGTTCATCTTTTCAAACATTTGCTTGAATATTGTAGGGAGTACTATGTCATCCGTGTATAATAGTGATGGTCTCTGTTTTTTTTTAATCAATTCGTTAATAAAAAACATGTAATCTATCAGTGGCGGGTCCAAGAATTTTTCTTATGGTGGTCATTAAGAAGCTTAAATTAAATAAGATTAAATAAAATCTTGAATTTTATTAACATCACAAGTGTGCATTTGAATAAAGACAAAGTTTGGTTACAATTTTAGTTGTAGTCTAAAGTTACAACTTCACTCAATATATTTGGTAGGGGTGTGCATGAGTCGGGTTGAGTCTGGTTAAGGGGATTTTTTGACCCAATTCACCATGGTGGGTTAAAAAAAATTCAACCCAGCTCAACTGGTGCGGACACGAGGTACAAGCCCCCAATTATACGCATGCATGGGAGGAAGAGCAAAAAGAAGATTGCCCAACTTGTGGCCTTATAGATGGAGCCTATTAGTTATTGGGCTTGAAATTAAGCAAGCCCGAGCATTTAATAATTAGGGTTTCTTTATGCATTTTATTGTTAGATATTTAAGCACTTTTTTTTATTATTGTAAGACAACTTTGGAGAATTATAAAAAAACGTGTGTTTCTTTTACACTGGTGCTTACTCTAATTTTGCTTGGTGCTGACTCCAAGCAACCCTTAGGTGCTGACTCCTAGGGTTTATTTTGTTGTTTATTTGTTCCATTGAAATAGTGTGGTTGTACTACGTTAGTTTTGGTATCAGAGCAGACTTTTGGTCCATACAACACAATCGTAGACAACCACTTGAAAGCAAAACTATCAAAAGAGCAAGCCAACCAAATATGACAGTACCTTTCAAATTTTTACCCCATAAGATCTTGAACAAGCCCAAACCAGCCCCTGTGATCCGTATATACCCCCAAGCCCCACATGAGTTTTTCACCCCCAAGCCAATAGAGAGCCAGTGACGCCTCCCAAGCTGGTGACCACCATCCGTGCCCGCCTCTAATCACAGAACCCACAACCCACAAACCACAAAAAAAAAACCACGCAAGACCCATTAGCCACCAGCTGCCGAAACCCACAAATCAACACTCACTGTCGCAAGACCCATCAGCCACCAGCTGCCGAAATCCATTATCACCCTCAACCATCGCCGTTGAGGACATCGACCACCGTTGATGCAAGACTCGCGACTAGCAGCTGCCACTCCTCCATGTTTTGTGCTGCCGTAGTCTCCCCTGTCTTCGCGCCGCCGAAATCATCACCAACAGCACCGCCGACAGTGAACGCCGATGAGCCATGCCGCCTCTTAGCTGACGAGTCCAACGCTGCTTCATGACTGTTCTTGTTTCTTTCTCTTTTAGTTGTTTCCTCTGTCTCTAGTGTCGTTAGTTTCGTGGTGTTTAATTTTTGAAGTGCTACTGTGTATTGGCAAATTTTAGTTTTTTACTTTATTGTATTTCACATTTAAAAAAAAAAAAATCAAAAGGAAGGAAAAGAAAGAAAGTACTGTAGTTGTGACAGCCCATTACATGTATTGGGCCTTTAAATTGTTCATCCACAGGTCCACTTGTCCAAGTAAGATCCATTCACTTGAGGAGCCAAGCTCGTGACTATCTATTGACCAGGATACAACTCTTACTCTCTTTTTGGTGGGTTCAATTTTGTCTCATCAAAAAATATTATCTTTATATTTTTTATGTGCATGTCCCACCATACCCCACTGGCCTACCCATTTTGTGCTCAAGTTAGCTATTTTATTATTTGTGCTTTCTTTCAGTACCCATTCTAAAATTCCAAAAAAAAGAAAAAAAAAACTCAATTTCTTTGAAATATTTGATTCTCTTTATTAATTGTGGAGCTTATTAGATGACTTTTATTTGGTCTATCTCTCAATATTGTGAACACTATCACTACTTGATTGCAATTTATTCCTTTGATTCATTGATCTAGTCTCTACATGCACTCTTGCTTGGAAAATTATTAGGTACTCCCGGAGTACCATAAATGCGTATTTCCTCTTCTCACATGAATGGTGGGTCCCACCATGAATTTAATTAGTGGGACCCACCATTCATGTGAGAGGAGGGAGTACGCATTTATGGTATTCCGAGAGTACATAATAATTTCCCCTCTTGCTTGACCTTAATTTTACATTGAGAATTGGTTACTTGAATTTTTGGGAAACTCAATTGCATTCATATATATAGTGTTGCATGCATCTACGTAGTGGTCGCATTATGTCAAACCCTGAACATGAATTCACTTTCGAGCCTACGCCCTCCTTAGAGCAAACCATAGAAGACTTAGCAAAAAGTGTCCATGATTTACTGGATAGAGTAGAGCGAGTTGAAGCATCTCAAAGAGAGACTATTAACCATGAGGGAGAAAACATGCTTAGGCAAAATAACCATGGTTACTTTAAGAGGGCTCCAAACTTTGAACATGATCACTATAATCACAATGGCCCAAGGGATTATGATGACAGGATGTCCAAGGAAAAGATAAAAGCACCCATTTTTGATGGTTGCCTAGACCCATGGGTTTTCACTGATTGGTTACGTCAAATGGAGAAATTTTTTGACTATTACCATTGGGCTGAGAATAAGAAAGTAAGGTATGCCAGGATGAAGTTAATTGGAAGAGCTGACCTTTTCTAGGAGGATCTTGAGGATACCCTTAGGCGACGACGTGAGCCCCCTATTACTGATTGGCTTGAGATGAAGGATGCATTCTTAAGGAATTATCTTCCTCTAACTTATAGGAACTCCCTCCTTGAGGAATGGGATCGTCTAAAGCAAGGCACTGCTCCTGTGGCTGAATATATAGAGAAATTCAAGGAATTCAAGAGGCGAATTCGAATAGTCAAGGAAGAGGTTGTCACACTCAATAGGTTCAAGAAAGGTTTAAATGCTAACATACTAGGCAAGATTATCACCCGAGGAGTTTCTACCTTAGGAGAAGTATATGACCTTGCTAGGAATTGTGAGTTAGCATCCAAATCTATCTATTGGCGACATTTTGAGCTCCGGAGTGTTCCCACCAGCCCTCAACCTTTTGGTAGCAAATCTAGACTTGCCTTACCCCCTAAGGTCAACCCCAATAGCACCCTAATAAAAAAGGAGGACAAGGGAAAAGGTGTGGTCAATGAGCCTTCAAGATTAGGCTCTCGTCTCCAATGCTTCAAATGCAATGGGGTTGGACACATCCTAGGACCCTTGTCATTCAAGAGGATGATGAAAAGGTAGAAGATGTTGAGGAGCTGGTGTATGATCCAAATGTTGAAGAAACCCAAGATGTTTAGGCAGAATGGGAAGATGATCCTAGCTACGTCGCATGCATTAGAGCCATCTTTCCCTAGGTTGATGACTTCAAGGACTTTGGTGTCCCTAGAGTGAATATGGTAAGGTGTGCTTTGGTATAGTAGAGAGACACTAATGATTGGCGAAAGAGTGCCATCTTCCAAACTTACACTAAGTGTGAAGACAAAACTTGCAAGGTTATTATAGATAGTGGGAGTTGCATTAATGCGGTGTCCTCTAACGTTGTTTCCTGCCTAGGCTTGAAATTGACCCTACACCCTAACCCATATAAAGTTTCTTGGGTGGATACTTCCTCCATAGCCATAAAAGAAAGATGTGTTGTCCCACTTCAATTCCTCACCTACAAGGTTGAAATATGGTGTGACGTAATTCTTATGGATGTAGGGCATATTATCTTAGGTAGACCTTGGCTTTATGATTTGGATGTCACCCTTCATAGGCGATCCAATTTTTGCTCATTTATGTTTGAAAGTAAGAAGATTGTGCTCAATCCTTTGAAACCCAAGCCAATTGATATGAGCAAGAAGACAGAAGCACCAAAGGTGAAGGCCTAAACATCATAAGCCTAAAGGCATTTGAAAGGGTAGCAGTTCAAGAATCTATTGTGTTTGTCTTAGTTGCCAGGGGACTTCATGGAGAGACCCGTGAGGAGCAACTTGAAGAAGTGAAGTCAGTGCTTTAGGAATTTAAGGATGTTTTCCCTGAGGAACTCCCCAATCATTTACCACCCATGCGTGACATACAACACGCCATAGATTTTGTGCTCAGAGCGACCCTACCTAACTTGCCTCACTATAGGATGAGCCCTACAGAGCATGCCAAGTTGCAAAGGCAAGTAGAAGAATTACTTAGGAAGAGTTTTGTTCGTGAAAGCATGAGTCCTTGTGTAGTCCCTGCACTTTTAACTCCAAAGAAAGATGGAACTTGAAGGATGTGTGTTGATAGTCATGCCGTCAACAAGATCACTGTGAAATATCGTTTTCTTACCCCTCGGTTGGATGACATGTTGGATATGATGGCTGGAGCAACGATCTTCTCCAAGATAGACTTGAAAAGCGGTTATTATTAAATTAGAGTTTGTTATGGTGATGAGTGGAAAACTGCCTTCAAGACGAAGGATGGTTTATATGAGTGGATGGTCATGCCTTTTGGTTTGTCTAATGCTGCTAGTACCTTTATGAGAGTGATGACTCAAGTGCTCAAGCCTTTTATGGGGAAATTCTTGGTTGTGTACTTTGATGACATCCTCATCTATAGTAAGCCTAAGGAGTAACACTTAGACCACCTAACTCAAGTTTGTACTACCCTTAGGAAGGAAAGTTTATATGGCAACCTCAAGAAGTGCTCTTTCTTCACCGATAAAGTCGTTTTCCTAGGTTTTATAGTATCCTCTGAAGGAGTTTCTGCCGACCCCCAAAATGTTCAAGCGATTATGGATTGGCTCGAGCCCAAAAATATCCATGAAATTCAAAGCTTTCATGGGCTCGCTTCCTTTTATCGCCGATTCATCAAGGGGTTTAGTACCATTATGTCCCCCATCACTGACTGCATGAAACAAGGGGAGTTTGTTTGGACTAAAGCTGCTGCTAAGGCTTTTAATGATGTAAAACAAAAGATGACTGAGGCACCTGTCATGCGTCTCCCTGATTTTACCAAGCCTTTTGAAGTGGAATGTGATGCCTTAGGTATTGGTATAGGGGTAGTACTTAGTCAAGAGTGCCACCCAATTGCTTATTTCAGTGAGAAATTGAATGATGCTAAGCAAAAGTACTCCATATATGACAAAGAGTTTTATGCCATCATTTGAGCTCTTTGGCATTGGCGTCATTACCTGTTGTCTTGAGAATTTGTTATCTACTCTGATCATGAAGCTTTGCGCTATCTCCATTCCCAAAAGAAGCTGAATTTTAGGCACAGTAGTTAGATTGAATTTCTGCAACGCTACTACTTTGTGGTGAAACATAGGGCGGGAGTTGAGAATAAGGCTGCTGATGCACTAAGTCAAAGGGTATCTTTGCTATTCGTCATGAGTGTTAAGGTTTGAACGACTCAAGGATGATTATGAGTCA
Source organism: Quercus glauca (assembly GCA_023736055.1). Taxonomy (NCBI): domain Eukaryota; kingdom Viridiplantae; phylum Streptophyta; class Magnoliopsida; order Fagales; family Fagaceae; genus Quercus; species Quercus glauca. The sequence goes on along the minus strand of CM043316.1, from coordinate 93,216,231 downwards.
TGCCCATATTTTAGGGAGCTTTACACAAGCCTAAGTAATGCCCCACGGCCAATCCTGGATGATTATACCCTTCAAGATGGTTACTTGTTCAAAGCTAACAAGTTGTGTATCCCTCGGTCTTTAATGAGAGATTTCCTAGTTTGGGAGATACATGCAGGAGGCCTTGCCCGTCATTTTGGCCGAGACAAAACAATTAAGGAAGTGGAATGTCAATTCTATTGGCTTGGTCTTAAGAGGGGTGTTGCCAAGATAGTTGGTCAGTGTCGTATATGTCAACTAGCCAAACATCGCAAGCAAAACACTAGCCTGTACACGCCTCTACCTATGCCAGATCGCTTGTGGTAGGATGTGAGTATGGACTTTGTGTTAGGTTTGCCCCACACCTTTAGGAAGCATGATTCCATTCTAGTAGTTGTTGATCACTTTTCTAAGATGGCTCATTTCCTATCATGTTCTAAGACCTCTGATACTTCTAAGATTGCAAAGCTCTACTTTGATGAGATTGTCAAACTTTATGGTCTTCCCAAAACCATAGTGTCTGATAGGGATGTTCGCTTCATGAGTTATTTTTGGAAGACCTTGTGGCATTTAGTAGGCACCAAATTGAAATTTTCCACGGCATTTCATCCTCAAATTGATGTTCAAACTGAGGTGGTTAATTGTAGTCTAGGCAACATTCTTCGATGTCTAGTGGGTGAAGCCAATCGGAATTGGGATTCAATTCTTGCTATAGCCCAACTTGCATATAATAGCTCTGTCAATAGGTCTATAGGCGCAAGTCCTTTTGAGGTTGTGCATGGATATACACCTAGGAAGCCTTTAGATCTTTTGCCCATGTCCCCACATGTTAGGATTTCTGAGTCTGCTGAGGCATTTGCACGACATATTCATGATTTGCATAATGAGATTCGCAAAAAAATTCAGGTAAGTAATTCTCAATATAAAATTCATGTTGACACTTATCGGCGTTATGCAGAGTTTCAGGTAGGGGATTATGTCATGATTCAGATTCGACCTGAACAATTTCCCTCTGGGACTGTTAAGAAATTGCAGGCTCGTAGTGTCAGTCCATTCAAGGTATTGAAATGAATGGGCCTAAATGCATTTGTCATTGACCTTCCTCATGATTATGGTATTAGCTACTCCTTTAATATTGAGGATCTAGTTGCTTATAAAAGCCCCACAGCTATTCCTAATACCCCTTTTGATGAGCCTTTGCTTGATCCTATTGATGCCCCTATTCCTACCCCTTTACCCTTAAATTTGCCCTATGCACATAAAGAATCTATTGATGTTATTTTAGACGAGCAGATTGTTTCTACCAGGGATAGAGGAGTTCACCGTTTCCTAGTTCGGTGGCGAGGGAGACCAGATTCTGATTGCACATGGATTACTCAAGATGAGCTACAGCGATTGAATCCTGACTTGCTGGAGTACTATAAGAGCTCTTCAGATTTCCACTCGACGAGGTCGAGTTCTTCTCACTCGGGGGAGTTGGTGCGGACACGAGGTATAAGCCCCCAATTATACGCATGTATGGGAGGAAGAGCAAAACGAAGACAGCCCAACCTGTGGCCTTATGGATGAAGCTTATTAGTTATTGGGCTTAAGATTAAGCAAGCCCGAGTATTTAATAATTAGGGTTTCTTTATGCATTTTATTGTTAGCTATTTAAGCACTTTTTCTGATTATTGTAAGACAGCTTTGGAGAATTATAAAAAAACGTATGTTTCTTTTACACTGGTACCGACTCCAGTTTTGCTTGGTGCTGACTCCAAGCAACCTTTAGGTGTTGACTCCTACGGTTTATTTTGTTGTTTATTTGTTCCATTGAAATAGTGTGGTTGTACCATGTCACCAACCTATCACATAAGTCCAACCCAACCCACATGGGTCGAGTTGGATCGGGTTGAACCCATGGGTTGGACAAATTATTATTATTATTATTATTAAATTGAGTAGAAAAAAATATAAATATTAATATATTAAAAAAATCCAAAGATTAGTATCAATATAACTCCTTAAAGGCAAACAACACTAATAACTAAACAACAATAGTAATTTACTAAGGTTTATGTGAACTAATTGGCTTTTATATAGGATAGGAAGAGCCGGTTATTTTAAAAAATTTATTAATTATATAATATATTATATATATATATATATATATATATATATATTAAATATATGGGTGGGTCGAGTTGGGTTTGGCAAGTTTGAAATTTTATGACCCAAACCCAACCCAAATCGCTATCAAAATTTTTTTTGTAACCCAACCCAACCCACTAAGGCCTAAAAACCAGCCCAACCTGGCGGGTTGGGTTGGGTCCGGTCGGTTTTGGTGGGTTGGTAGGTTGGTTGCACACCCCTAATATTTGGTATTTATCAATGTATGAGCTAAGAGCACTTGCATCAACCCATGTAAAATGGGTTAATGCAAAATTTTGGCTAACAAATCCAAAAAATCACCCTTAAATCATCTAAAATCTTGTATTTCCTTCCACAATTACGGTATGTGTAAATTTATACTTGTACCATTCATGTGTAAAAGGATTATTTTATTCATTTCTTAGTTTTTACTTTTTCGATTAGTTTGCCAGTGATGTGAATGTTTTGAAAAATTTGTTACGTAAAATAAAAAAATAATTAGGTTTATATACTTAAAAAAAAAAATTTACATTAGTTGATATGAATGTTCTAACCAACATAAAATTAAAGTGTCCAATTTAAAGGAAAAAAAATGATATGTCTACAATATTTTCATAACAAAATTATAAGTGGCAAGTTGTAACTAGTTGGCAAAAATAACTTGCAACATAAAATTTGTTATAAAATTATTGTAAAAATGTTCAAAACATAACATTACTTAAATAAATAAATAAATAAATGGTGTGTTTGGATACTGCTTATTTTACTAAAAACTGAAAACATTATAGCAAAATAATTTTTAAATGTGTGAATAGTGTCGTGGGACCCATTTTTAATGAAAGTTTTGTTGAAAAAAAAAGGTTTGTGGGTCCTGTGAACAGTGCACAGAACCCACTGGAAAAGCACCACAGCCACAAAATGCGCTTCAAAAAAAAAAAAAAAAAAAAAAAACCGCAGACGTAGACGTGTGATAATCAGTATCCAAACGGATACTAAGTCTACATTTGTTATCCACATTGTGTAGCTTATGTCATTTTCTTCCCATTATTATCCTTACTATTAGGTAAGCCACAAGTCCAGGTCCTTTTGCCCAACATCTTGGCCACCACCAGACTTCTTTTTGTTGCGACGATTCTTCACAATTTGGTGTAACTTGTGAAGAAGCTAATGAGGGGTACCAAGAGTTGTCTTTAATCACTTGTTTAAGGGTATTTTGAGGAATTGACCGCCTAAATTGGGTTAGTGAAAACATGATATTTGCTTCAAATTGGAGTGAATTTGGAGAGGGATATATATTATATTATTTTTTGTTAAATTTTTTGGGCTAATTTGTCTTGTTTTTTGATCATTTGGATTGATTTGTATTTATTTGGGCAATTTTTTGTTTAACCTTCAATGGCTAAGATTGTGAAGGGGTCAAATCTTACTTGTAGTGGACTCAATTTTTTTTTTAGAGTGGTCAAGAATATTTTTAGGGTGGTGCACAACCCATGTAAATTTAACTTTTTTTAGGGTATATAATTTTTTTTCTTTCAATTTAGGGTGGTCATATGACCACTCTGACCAACAAGTAGCACTGCCCTTGTAACTTGTTGGATTATAGATTGACCTTAGTAAATAATTGAATTACCCAAGTTGATTAATTATGTCAAATTACATGGAATATCATGGAAACACCAACAAATCACCAAATAATTACAGTGCAACATAAATTAAATTGATACGGTGATTTATTGACTAATAGGAAAAACCTCTCATAAGGCAAAAACTCGAGTGATTTTCAGGTAACCACCTCTAAGAATTAATAATCAAAAACAAAATAATTACAAGTACAAGGAATCTTACCTCACACTTGGCCTATTCTAAAGTACTAACCTACAATTAAATCCTGACACCAATCCCCAATTGGTCCTGATTTTGTAAAGACTTCTTCTCTTTGCACGGATCTCAATACTTGACTAACTCCCAGCAACTTGAAACTTGTTGTTGGATGTGAAGTTATTCAATACACTTGTAGAGAAGGAAGCTGTAAAGGGTGTGGAAATAGAGGCTCATTCCCGAATCAGGCCCAGCCCCTTTGAGGTTAAACCAGCCCGATTGCAACCCGCATTAACCCGGTGAAATATAATTCGGTATGTATCACCTTGGAAGAATTTGCCGACAAACACCTATCTCTGCTGAGGACATAAGTTGATGTATTGGGGAACCCACTAACCGAGCTTAGGATTCAACGTTAGACACAAGTTACTAAGAGATCTTCCCAGAAGTAGGATTTAGGTCCCACTTCTAGCATATGATGGGACATGTAGGAATAGTAACATAGATCGGGAGACCCACTTAAGTCCCAAGGGTGGAGCGGCCCACGCACGAGTGGGATATTCCATCATCATAAGGGTTCCACTAAGAGAAGGGTATAAAAAAGGGGAAGAGAAATCTAACTAAGCGTTGGAACAAAAAGCGTTGGTAAGAGATACATGAGAGAAAAGTGAGAATACAATTCTGGGGATAGAGAAGTTCTTGTTAGTTTCAAAATATTTAGGAATAAGTGTTTAGGTTCTAATTTTATGTAAGTTGGCAAACCAAGAACAAAAACATGTCTGGTTTAAGTGTTAGACATTACTCATAATGATTCAAGAAAAGTTTCAAGAATAGTCAAGCTGTAGAAAGAAAAAGTTATAATCTGCTGGGACCCAACATCTACAAGGCTCGACCAATTGAAGGAAAGGCTTGACGATCAAAAGTCGTTTTCTGCAAAATTTAAATTAGGTCCAAAGCTTGCGAAAACGTTTAGGGTTTTAATCCAACACTACCTAGTATAAAAGGAAAATCCTAAATACGTTTCAGAAGTTCTTTGAAGTCTTGTGAGTTATTCCTGTAAGATTAGTGAGGTTTGTATAGCCTTCTGACTCAACAAGCATCTACTGAAAAGAAGATCTACATTCAAGAACCGATGGATTAAGTTGCTGCATACAAGATAATACATAGTTGATGATTTAAAGTTTTGAATGGGATCTCAAAGTCACAAATGTGGGTGTTTGTGAGCGACAAATTCAAATAGAAGAGTCCATGAATTTTGCACATGGTCGTGTGAATAAGTACTACAAGAGGTAGCTTTAAATTTAGGGCTTAAATCTCTTGTAAAACTTCCATTATATCATAGTAAATTTGTTGCCTTGAGGATAGATTAGGTTAAATCCTCTCCAAGTTTTTTACCTTAAAACTGTTGGTTTCATTGGTTTTCCTAGGTCATCATATTGCTTATTTTGTTTACTTTTCTGCACTAAGTAATGTGATTGTATGTGTTTAATCTAGATTTGAATAATAAACCTAAGTATCAACTTGGTTAATTAATTAGGTTAAACAATCTGAGTATTCTGGGGTCTAAACAAACAAACAGTTCTGCTTGGAATTTTGAAAGGGAACTTCGGCTATTTGAAGGCCTCCATGGCTGGGCTGAATTTCGACCAGCCCAGTATCAAAGCATTGCTTAGGCATCTCACATTACCCTACAAACCACTTTTGGGACCTCCCATTATGGGTTATACCATATTGATTGAGAGAAAGAGAGGTGATTACAAATAAATATTAACACAAACATGTCTTTATTTGTTATTTATATATAATAACACCAAGAGGTAGCAATTGAGCAACAAGGACCTTGACAGAAGTAGGGATGGCAATGGGGCGGGGCGAGGCTGAAGGATGGGGTCTTCGTCCCTGCCCCATATGGTTTTGTCTTGCCCCATCCTCGCCTCGCCTCGCATGACGGAGAAAACTTTCTCACCCCATCCCTGCTCCTTGGAGCCCCACAAAGCCCCGCCACACCCCGTAAAACTCTACTTTTTGTTAATTTGCCCTACAACTAGTACAATTTTTTTAATGAAACCTATTTCATTAAGAAAAATATACTTGAAATTACAACTAAATTAATCCAATCAAATCAACTCAATTTTTAGAAAAAATTGAATAACATATTCAAGTGCTTAACAAGACAATCATAAAAAATAAAATAAAATAAAAAATCTCATAGTATAACACATAACAAAATTAAGGTAAAGAATCACATTGGATAGAATATAGGCGAAAATGCACTTTTCGTCCCTACATTTTGGGTCAATTTCTATTTTGGTCCCTATTTTGATTTCTTTGCAAATTTCATCCTCAAAATTTGAAAATCGTTTTTAAAATCATCCTTCCTGTTAACCAATAGACGGAACCCTCCTACGTGGCAGACGGAGTGCTCTGCTTGCTGACATGGCGCTGACGTGGCCATTAAAATATTATTTAAAATGATTATTTGGCACTTTTAAATGCCATGTCAGCATTTAAATTAATAAAAAAAGCCATATCAGATTATTTAAACAAAAAATAAATTAAATTTACAAAAAAACCTTAAATCTAATTAAAAAACAAAATTTCTTAATTTTAATTTAAACTGAAATAACATCAATTTAATCCCTCTCTCTCTACCCATTGTTCTCTCACTCTCTGTCTCTTTGATTTCTCTTTGATTTGCTCCGTACCCAGACACCCATGGCCAGAGACTCCAAGCTCCAAGCTCCATGGTCGAAGATGCCGAGACTTCATAGGCCCATGGCTGAAGACTCCAAGCTCTACCTCTCACGACCACGAGCCGCCGAGACTCGATTGATGAGGACGATGACGAGACGAGGTGGCCGAGGAGTCGTTTCGTGGTGGGGATGGCGTCGTTGCTCCATACCCAGACACCCATGGTCGGAGACAGCAAGCTCCAAACCCAGATCTGCTCCTGACCCAGATCTGCTCCTGATAAGAACATAAAAAAGGAAAGAAAAAAAAAACCATTCAGATCTGGGTTGGTGTTTGTGTATAATTGATTTTTGTGGAAGAATTTGTGTACAAATTTTGGGATATTTTGGTTTTCTATTCTTTTGTTCTTGGGATTGAATGTTCTGGGTTTGTTGTTCTTGTGTGTTCATCATCAAGATGAATTTGGAATAGGAATTTGATAATTTGAATGTGAAATTCATGAGTTTATGGGTTTGCTGGAGATTGGTTGGTTTGTTGGATTTATTTCTTATTTTCCTGGCATTGATGGAGATTGGATTTGGTTGCTGGGTTTGTTTCTTGGATTTGGGAAGAACATGAAGAGCACGTTCTTAGGAAAAAATAATGAAAAGTAAAAAAAAAAAAAAAAAAATTTAAATTAGATTTAAGGTTTTTTTTTTTAAAATTTAATTTATTTTTTGTTTAAATAATCTGATATGGCTTTTTTTATTAATTTAAATGCTAACATGACATTTAAAAGTGCCAAATAATCATTTTTAATAATATTTTAATGACCACGTCAGCGCCATGTCAGCAAGCAGAGCACTCCGTCTGCCACGTAGGAGGGTTCCGTCTATTGGTTGACGGGAAGGACGATTTTAAAAACGATTTTCAAATTTTGAGGATGAAATTTGCAAAGAAATCAAAATAGGGATCAAAATAGAAATTGACCAAAAATGTAGGGACCAAAAGTACATTTTCGCCTAGAATATAATAAGCTAATATTGATATGGTTGTTTAAATAGTAGGGTTTTAAGATATGAAAAATTTACAATTATAACCATAAATTATGAGGGGTGGGGTGGGGTGGGTCTAAAAAGTCTAAACCCATCCCCGCCCTACCCTATGATGCAGGGCTAAAATCTTGCCCCATTCCTGCTCTACCATTTTTGTAAGGCGGGAAAAACCCGTGCGGGGCGAAGCAGGAAGGGGCGGGTTAAACAGGGCGGGAAAAAATTGCTATCCCTAGGCAGAACTTTTTTTATTATAAATCACATATACATTATGTTGACGTGATCTCACCAACTATAACGTAAGTAATAAAGATTAACTTCCCCACTTTGTTAGTGGTATCGGATATTGGTGATTCAATGGAGCTCGAACTATATTCTTTTTCACATTCTACAGATTTCAGAAGTGCTTCCGTAAGTAATTTTGTCGCTTCTGTATAAGACATTGAAGACGCAGCTGCGTATGCAGCATTAAATTTCACTAGTGCTTTATTAAAATCGGTTTGGCAATTCTGAAGTCGAGTCTTATCCAGTGGGTCTGTGAGTGTATTAAGAATACCTGGGATTTGATCAAGGGTAGTTTGTACTAGATTAGTGTTTATAGAAATAGAAATGAGGACAAGACCATCTGGATTTACTGTAAGTACGTGGGTCTGAACGTAGAGTTGATGAGCAAAAATCATAGTCCGTGTACTTCTTGGCAAATGTTTTGCAGGAAGGCTTCGTCAAACCACCCTTGGTTTGCTGCATTTGAAACTTGGTAGAAAAGAGAGGTGACTAGTGGAGGGATTACTAAGATTGATAGGCAGCTAATTGGAGAGGCCATTTACTTTTTCTTTTTTCTTAGTTCTTTGTCAAGAATGATATTATTGATTCATGTATCTTTTGACTTCCTAGTTATAGTATCTTAGGTTGGCATGAGATAGAATAGTTTTCCACGAAAATTTTCAGGAAAAAACTCTATGAAAAACTTTTCTATCTCATGCTAAGTTAAATAAGAGAAGTTAAGAGATAATTTTACTTTGGCCTATTATTTTTTGATACGACCAAGTATGGGATAACACGAAAAACCAACAAAACAAGCAACATTACATTTTTTGGTAAATGAATCATTTTCCAAAAATCCTTTTCTTAGAAAGTTATCTCATTTTCCTATATTTGGCAGCAACCTTAAAACGAGTTGGAAAACTATTGTTTAATTTTTTGTATTTAACTTGGCATGAGATAGAGTTATTTTCTAGAAGGAAAACAAGATCTATGTTTGAATTTTTTTTTTAGCTTGGCGTAAGATAAAGTTGTTTTCTAGAAAACAACTCTATCTCATGCCAAGCTAAATAAAAGAAGCCAATAGATGGTTTTCCTTTAACACTTTTTTTTTTTCCTTTTTACTGATACTACTAAGTATAGAAGAACGCAGAAAACTATCTTTACACAAAGTTTTTCATCAAAACAACTAGTTAACAGCTCATGCAATGCATGAGAAAGTTCAATAAAATATGATATTAAAGAAAAATAAAATAAATTTGTAAGAACCAAAAAATCTTGGGGCCCAAGCCCACTTAGAACAATGAGTTGCACAGTTAAATCTTGGCCCAAATCAATAGAATTTGTAAGAGGGAGAAACGAACAACAAGAGGGACTCTGCCTGAGGATTAAGATAGAGAAGAAAATGTTGATTTTATAAAATAAAGGGGCATATATCCCTCCACAAGCTCGCCCGAGGAGGCTAAGTTTGCACAAGTAGTTACACTATTCACTCTCCTTTCTCTCTCTCTCTCTCTCTCTTCTTCTTCTTCTTTTTAGTGCTTATGTCTTTTTTTTTCCTTCTATTCTAGATCTCCCTTTCTATCAAAAACCCCCCTTTCTTATATACGTCTCCCTTCTTTATATCTCAACCATCCATCCCAACCTAACTAGCTTCTTCTCCTAACACTTGTCTTTTTCTACATCTGAAGAAGATGGCAGAAGGAACTTGCTTAGCTGTGACTTGCATGTTCAGGTCACTTCCTTATCAATACAGCTAATAAGGTTGTTGCGCACCATTTAATGCAGAGGAGACATGCTACTCCAAGCTAGAAACTTCCCCTATAGTCACTGATTCTCTTTCTCTTGTAATCCCTTTAGGGTACTTTGACTCATCTCCTCCTTTCCTAGGGCGTCTTTCATCTTCAGGCGTGTGGACTGTAACATTCCCATTGTCATATTGCAACTCTTTAGATCCCTCCTCTTTCCTCGGGCACCCACAAAATTTATCTCTATTTTATTTGTTATATAAGCTAGTTTTTAACCTGTGCGAACCTTTACCTACTTTACATCTCATTTTCTCAAAGAACTCAATCTTGAAACATACAACCTAAATTTAAGAAATGCAAACCTTAAAATTTAAACAGATTTTAATCTTTCATTATTTGCACATTTTAAACAAATTTTTTTGTTGAAGAGCCCTATGACTTAAACAAATATGTGCGATTTTCAATAATTATTCTTTGTGATTATTTTAATTACAACTATTTTATATTGTAAAGAAACTTCTTATATCTCAACCATTCTTGAAAAATTAATCATACGTAAAGAGCTAAAAGCTGCAAATATAACACAACACTTCCATGTTGAGTTTATGCACACAGACCCCGACCCCCCCCCCCCCCCCCCCCCCAAAAAAAGTTTTAAACTTATAAGATATTAAAGAAAAAGAAAATGTTAAAATTTGATAGAAGTGATAGAAACAAAGAGTAACTTTTTTTTTTCCTGGGAATATCATTCAAACCGAGCACATTTACAAAGAACAATAAGTAATATATAGAACAATTTAAATTAATAAGAACAATGTCTTTAAAATATACATTGTTATTTCTTCATTCCAAACAGCTATCATGCAACTTGGAGAATTGATTTCTTTCTATTAGGTTCTAAATGTTTAGGTTTAAATATTTGGATTTCTATTTTTATATATGTTGGCAAACCGAGATCAAAACATGTCTAGATTATGTATTAGACATTGCTCATGATAGTACAAATCAGGATTCAAGAATATTCAAGTTGCAGAAAGGAGAATTTAATTTCAGTGAGGTTTAACCAATTGAAATTAAGCCTCGACCGATCGAAAAATTGTAAACATGATTTTTCTGTATAATTCTATTTCAGTCCAAACATTACAAAAATGTTTAGGGTTTCAAGTAAAACACTTCTGGATATAAAAGAAAAACCCTAACTACATTTTAGTGGTTCTAGGAAGTCTTGTGAGTTACTCTTGTGAGATCTGAGAGGTTTTGTGTCTTCTAACTCAACAAGCATCTACTGGATCAAGAGATCTACAATCAAGAACTGGTGGAACCAAGTTGCTGCAAAAGATCAACTACTGACGGTGATCTAAAACCTTTAAGTGAGATCTCAAAGTTACAAAAGTGGGTGTTTGTGTGCAACATATTCAAGATAGAAGAGTATGTGGATTCGGAGCTGCATGTGTTTGTGTGAGTAAGTTCTACAAGAGGAAGCTTTAGATTTAGGGAAAAATCTATTGTAAACTTCCATTCTATCATAGTGAATCTTTTACCTTGAGGATAGTTAGGTCAAATTCTCCCTAGGTGTTTTATCTTTCCGCACTATATGATATGATTATATGTGTGTTTTGCTAGAATTGAATAATTAACCTAACTACTTGGCTAATTAATTAGGTTAAACTAATTTGTATTCAAGGGGTCTAAACAAATAAACACTTTCCTTTTAACTTTTACTTGAATTGTTGATTAATTTGATGTCATCTTTTGGTACTTACTCTATCATCACCAACATCATCCTCATCATCTCTCTACCTTCTGTCCATACTCCTTGCATTAAGAATTTTAGAATAAACATAAAAATATGCATCTTGCAATTTTATCAAACATATTGTACACATCTAATTAAGCAACTGACCATATTTTATTGAGTAGATATATTATTATACAACCTTATCATACTCATCCAAAATAATCCCTATTCCAATTATTTATGTTACACAAAAACATTCAAAAAAAATTCTTGCTACCATTTAGTGAATAAAGACTAATTATTTTGACATAAAATTCAACATAGATTTATGGTATTGAAAATACAATATTAGTGCATTTTGAATAATATTTTCAAATACAGCTCTCTATAAAGAAAATAAAAATGAAAAAGAAGAAAGGGAGAGACCTTTTGAGACATGTGCATTTTATGCTGTAGTTGAAGTTTTACTCATAGGAAGATGCATCATAGAAAGGGGGAAGACCATTTTTGTGCTTCTTATAATTATGGAAAGCTGATTAAGAAATGAAAAGGCAAATCCATGTAAATGTTATTTCAAGAATGACTATAAACTCTTAAAATCCCCAAATTTATTAATTGGACAATAAAAAAGAGAATGGTTTAACGGAGAAATAGGTCGAATTCGAAAGACATAAGAATAGAAATAAGGAAGCCAAAGCCATAAATTATGTTGAAAATCCGTTAATATGTTTATAGTGCCAATTTTCTTCTTTTATAAATTTCTAAAATCTCCAATTTAAGTGGTTTATATAAATTTCAGAATTTTTATAAAAAATATAAAATTTGGACTATCTATCTAATTATATGAAGTGACCATCCAATTAATGTAATGATAGTGAAATATTTTTGGAAGTTTTTTTTTTCTTCATTGGTTTTTTAGGAGTAGTTTGATAATATTTTTTAGTTATTTGATTAGAATTTTCTCTATGTTTTTCCCCTTATTTATCTATTCTTTCCTTAATCTTATTTTAATTATTTCCTATTATTCTCAACTTGCGGTTTTTTTTTTTTAAGGGAAAAGACAGAACTTTTATAAAGCAAAGCTAGCTAAATCCATCTGAATTACATTGAGAATTTGTATTGGAGCATCCTCTATCCACACAACATAATCTGAAACATTTATAGTAATACCTAGCTAGACTGTGAGCAATCATATTACCTTCTCTTAACTTGCTGTTTTAAGTTTTCACATATTCAATGATTCTATCATTACTTAATGTTATTATTTCTTTTTTTCCCCCTCTTATATGATTTACTTGATTGGCATTTTAAATTCCATCATTTTTTTAATGGGAAATTCGACCATTTATCCTTTTTCTCTTTGTTGAGGGTCATTTTTGAGAATCCAAGTAGAAAGAAGAAAGCCCAGCAACAAGGGCAGCAAAGGGTTGGCAAACAGATGGCAAGACCATTAGGCCCAAGTGGCAGGAATAATGGATCACAGGCCCATGAAACAAACAAATGGGCCTTGAGGAGGCAAATGGGCTTAAAGAAGCCCGAAAAGAGAGAAATAGCATACCCATGGGTAGTATATGATATAGAAAAGTGAGAATGGGCCACTGCAGGCCCAAAATAATGCAAACAAAGAAAGTAAGGGGTTAATGGCAAGCCCATAAACCCCAAGGATGAGAATAAGGTAATTAGGCCAGGGAAGCCCAATGAGATCAGTAAAAGCTCATGGGAATGCAGAGTTAGCAAAAGGGCTAAGAAAGCCCAAAGAAAGCAAATGGGTCAAGAATGCCCAAGAGAAAAACAAAAGGGACACAAGAGCCCATGAGTAGGAACACCAGTGGCCATGCTAAGCCATTGGGGGAAAAAATAAACGGCAGGCCTAAAAAGGCCCAGCAGGAGTGAGTCATTACAGCAAGAATGACAGAGTGATATGGCAGGAAATGAGGGCAATCAAGAAATAGGCTGAAAGAAGTATAAAGCCCAGTATCAAATAGAGCCTAGCCCTTGAGAGGAGCGGGAAATTAAAAAGCAACTCACATAAAAGGTCAAGAAATAGGCTGAAAGAAGTATAAAGCCCAATATCAAATAGAGCCTAGCCTTTGAGAGGAGCGGGAAATTAAAAAGCAACTCACATAAAAGGTCAAGAACCGATGGCAAATTGTGCAGGCAAGCCTCCAGACCACGGCGGACGAATGAGCAGCAAGCAGATTTTGGACACATATGGAAGGAAAGCACGCGCAAGGCCCAGACATCACCAGCCTGTACCCAGCCAATATGAGACATGGTGAGGTCATGGGTCAGAGGTAAGAGGGCATGGTTTGGCGGTGAGGAGAGGGGAAAATCTATTTTTGGGTTCTTGCTCAAGCTCTTTTGGGGGATACGTCCTGCTGGGATGACATAACTCCTAAAAGAAGTAAGGCTGAGTTGGAACCACTAGGTGCATGCCATGAGGGATAGAGAGAGAGGGCACCCACACCATAGCAGGAAGGGGTGTCACGGTAGACTAACAAAAAAAATAGTCCTTTTTGTCTGGTGATGGGGAATGGCACACAGACGGTTCAGTGGTGGTCGGCAAGTACACCCAAACCAGACAAAGGTTGTCAAGGCTAAAACAGTAAAATCCAGCCACGGCAGGCGCTATAAAATGAGGCCCTTGCCGTGCGCAAAAGAGGAAGGAAAAAACGACAAGAGAATACAGAAACAACTATCCGAAAGGAATCACGAAATAGAAAACAAGGAAAAAGAAAAGAAAGGAAAGATAAGAGGAAAACGAAAACAGAGAAAGAAAGGAAAAGAAAAACAGAGAGAGTTAGTTCGGCAGGAATGCACCAATAGGTTGTTTCCCTTTCTCCCTCTCTAAATCCTGCTCTCTGCCAAAAGCAAAAGGGTTCCTTCAGGCACCAACCACTCAGGTCTGCTTCCCTCAAAACAATTAATTTTCGTGGTAGGATTTTCTTGGGAGATTAATTGCATTGAGAAGGAGCATTCTTCCCTCTCTGGTTCTTGGTCCTGCGGACTAGATTTACCCTGAATTATTTCTTTTTTCGATTGACCTATATGCTGACCACTTATACACTTACATTCTTTAATTATTGTCATTGTGATTATCATCCTTAAGTAAGGATTAACTGTTCACTTTAATTAAGAAGCCGAAGTATTCTTCCTTTTGTTATATTATCATGTCTGCTTGCCATAACTCACTCAGAATAGTTCTGCTTGCCATAAGCATGCTCTTGGCAGACGAAGCATAGTTTGCGCACAAGCTGGCCCAAGTTGAGTTCCAGTTGGACCGGTTTCAACTCCCTTACTTAGAACATTTGGGCCTAGTACCACAGGAGGCAGCCTAGCGCAGTACAATGACAGTACCGCAGGAGGCAGCCCAGTGTAATACAAAAAGCCCACTACACTCTTCCAATAAACCGTTACCCTTAAGGACTCTTTAACCCACATTCATTTTTCAATTAAAGCTCAACCCTCACCATTCCCATTACTCTCTTCCCCCAAGTTAATATATATATATATATATATATATAATTGCAAGCAAGTATTTTTGAGATTTTTTTTTTTGTAAAGTAAATTTTGGAATATCTACATAATGGAAAATGCTAGAGATACAAATTTTTTTATAAAATCTTTTACAAACTGCTGATGTGGTAAGTGATTATTAGCAAATAAAAAAGTAATGTTATTGGTGGGCCTAAAAAAGAACAAGTAAGAAGTTGACCACTGTTGATGCCCACTTTTGACAAAAGGCCCAACAGCATAAGAAGCTTAACAATATAGAAAAAATGGGTAAAGGGAAACAGTAAAAGAATAAGAAAGCAAGCCTAACAGGCTGAAATGACAGGATTGTTGGGGTTTATGCCCTAAAATCCAATTTATTGGCATGTTATAAATAATTAAATTGTTTAATTATATGAAACTATTTATAAATGAACTAATAGGACATTATCATAGTCCTTGAAATGCATTGTACGTGATTTAGTCACAGAAGATATAAATTACAAGTTCCTTGTAAACTCAAAACGTAGTTCGTAGTCGGTGATGAAATTGGGCATTTCATTTGCAAAGACTATAACACATTAACTAAGATGATTTGTCTTGATCATGGAAGTGGAGACTTCTAGTTGATGTGTTTAATGTCTTAAGAGTTAAAACATATTGAACTAGACCGCTGTGAGATTAATTATTCAATCAACAATTGTCACATGAATAATTAATCTCACGACTTCTAATTTCATTGACTCTCAATTCTGAGAGGATAGTGAATCCGATCATGAAATGTAGGTTACTTTGATATATCAGGAGTGAGATCTAATATTCACGGTCAAAACCTCAGTATGTTGGGTAACCACACGTAGTGTTGAGGGAACACGTATTCTCAAGATGGAATCCATAATCTCTTTTAATAAAGACATGAAATATCCCTTTGAGATAAGTTTAATGGGTGTTGTGGGCCTTTTTTGTAATATTGGGCTGGGCTGCCTCCTGCGGTACTGGGCCCAAATATTTTGAGTAAGGGAGTTGAGACCGGTCCACTTAATTTGGTCCGACTTGTGCGCAAACTATGCCTTGTTTGTCAAGAGCGTGCTTTCGGCAGGTAGAGCTACTTCAGATGAGTTGTGGCAAAACAGACATAATAATGATAATAATAAAAGAAAAGTACTTTGGATTCTTAATCAAAGTGACTAAATAATCCCTAACGAAGAAAGATAATCACAATAATAAAAACCACTTTTGTAAAGAAAAGCAAGGGGAATAAGTAGGCAGTATATGAGTTAATCAAAAGGAAAGAAATCAGATCAATTTGATCCACAGGACCAAGGCTAGAGAGGGAAGAATGTTTCTTCTCAATGCGAATAATTTCCCGGGGAAGTCCTGCTGTAAAAATTAATCACTTTGAGGGAAACAGACCTGAATGGTTGGTGCCCAAGAGAAACCTTTTTGCTTTTGGCAAAGAGCAGGATTTTGAGAGGGAGAGAGGGAATTAACCTATTGGTGCATTCCTGCCAATCTAACTCATTGTTTTTCTTTTCTTCCTTTTAATTTTCCTCTTATCTTTCTTTTTCCTTTCTTTCCTTAATACTTGTTTTTTATTTCCTGATTTTCCTTAGAGGTTCCTGTTACTGTGATTGTTGTTGTTCCCTTTGCACGGCAAGAGCCTCCTTTTATAGTGTTTGTCGTGACCGGGTTTTACTATTTTAGCCCTCAACCACATTTGTCTGGTCTGAGTGTACTTGTCGACCACCACTGGTCCGTTGGCTGTGCCACTACCCATCACTAGACAAAGAAGATTGTTTTGCTTGTTTGTCTGCCGTGACACCCTTACCTGCTACGGTGTGGGTGCTCTTTCTCTCTTTACTCACCAGGCATGCACCTATTGGTTCCAACTCATCCTTGCTTCTTTTGGGTGGTATGTCACCCTAGTAGGACATTCCCACCAAAAGAGTCTGAGTAGGAACCTCAGAATAGTTTTTCCCCTCTCCCCACTGCCAGATCATGCCCTCTTACCTCTGACCTATGACCTCACCGTGTCTTATATTGGCTGGGTACAGGCTGGTGATGTCTGGGCCTTGCGCATGCCTCCCTTCCATGTATGTCCAAAATCTGCCTGCTTCTTATGCGTTTGCCATGGTCTGAAGGCTTACTTGCATAGTTTGCCGTCCATCTTTGACTTCTTATGTGAGCTGTTTTTTAATTTCCAGCTCCCCTTAGGGGCTGGGGTTTATTTGATGTTGGGCCTTAGCTTCTTTCAGCCTACTCCTTGACTGCTATCATTTCCTGTCATATCACTCTGTCATTCTTGCTGTGACGTTTATTTGACCCAGTCCTGCTGAGCCCTTTTGGGCCTATCGTTTGTTCTTTCCCAATGGCTCAGTATGGCCATTGGTTTTCTATTACATTACTTGCGGGTTCTTGTGTCCCAAAGATTAAACCAGGTACTCAAAGATAAAATAGTTGTTTACAAAGTGACAATTCTTCATGACTTTGTTCGCTATGGATATTTCATGGAGGGGTCAAATGATATTATTAGAGTCTTGGGATGTAATTTATTAATAAGGCCTAGAGTGCAATTATATTTATATAGTGGTATTAAATATAATTAATGGTAGTTTTGGACTTGTCAAGAGTTGACAGATAAGCCCAAGACCCATTGGAGTTAGAGTCTTATTTGTTCCCTTTGGTCTCATCTCAAGCCACAAACTAAAGCTCAATTGGGCAGGCCTAAAAGGCTAACCCAATTAGATAATCAGTTTTTATTTAATAAGAGTTATTAAATAAAGTAACTACTAAGGTAGTTAGAATGTACGTATGATAATAAGAAAAGAAAACAGTTTTTCTCTACAATGAGAAAAAAAAGGATTTTTTTTGGAAAATCAACGTACATAAAGACTGATTGAGAGACCACACTTCTTGGGCACCATGTGGAATTAAGATGAAGATTAAAGGTATTCTCAAGTCTTGGTTTTGAATTTCACTACCTCAAGGTACGCTTTCTATTATTTGTTCTAAAGGTTACATGTTATCTCTCATAAATGAAGTAGATTCGTGTTTGTTGCTTCCGTTGTATGTTTTGTATGAGTTGCAAAACCAGATTTTCCAACAAGGATTGATGGTTAGCAGGCCCACAAGAATCAAAAGAGGTAAAGAGGGAGTAAATGGGCTGAGGAAGCCCAAGGAATGAGGTAGTAAACCTATGGGAATAATAAAAGAGGTAAAGAGGAAGTAAATGAGCTGGGGAAGCCTAGGAAATGAATTGGCAAATTCATTGGGATGGCTTAAAGGCCAATGAGCCCGAAAAGTAAATAAGAGATAAGGATGTGGTAATTAGGCCGAGGAAGCCCAAAGGATCTGACAAAAAGCTCATAGGAGTAAAAGAGGTAAAGAAGAAGTAAATGGGTCGAGGAAGCGCGATGAATGAAATGGGTTGATACAGAAGGAATGTTGACTAATAAAGCCCAAAAGAGGTAAAGATGTGGAAAATGGGTCAAGGAAGCCCTGAGCAAAAGATTGATAAAGAAATGAGCTGGTACGATAGGAGCATCAGCCCATAAGCCCATGGGTAACAAGAAATAAAAAGGAAAGGTAATGCTATAGCAGGCACGATGAAGTGGCATGGCAGGATCCACAGCTAAGAGGCCCACGAACACAAGAAAGAAACGAACATGGGCTCAGTAGGAAGGTGAAGGCCTTCACTTAAGTAATGCCCAGTCCGAGGAAGAGATAAAAGGTAAGGAACATAAGCCCAAAAGCCTACACATCCTTCACGCCACAAGAGATAAACACTAATCAGAACATACGGCAGAATAAAACAAATACAGAAGCAGCAAAAGTGGTGTGAAGGCCAGAAATAAACAAATTCAAACAGTATTGGAGCATACACAAAGGGCCATGGCACCACCTACTTGTACCCAGCCAATACATGGGAGGTGGGCCACGGGTTAAGGGTATTAGAGGGTGTGGTCTGGCGATTGGGAGAAAGAGAAAGTCTATTTAGGGGTTCCCGCTCAAACTTTTTTGGGGAAAATGTCCTGCTGGGATGGCATCTCACCTAAAAAAAGTAAGTATGAGTTGGGACCACTTGATGCATGCCATAGAGGTAGGTTAGAGAAAGGCTTAATCCTTATCCAGATAAGAGTAGTGAAAAATAGAGAAAGGTAAGAAGCAAGACAAATCATTTTTGTCTGGGAATGAGGAGTGGTACATCCAACACATTTAGTGCAATGGTAGTGGCTAGGCAGCTGGTAGGCCAGTAAACAGTCTTGGAAGGACACCCATAAGGAGCCAAAAGTAGTTGAGGGGTAAAAATGGCAAATCTCATCATGACAGACAGTATAAAGGGTGGTTACCTTATTTGACTGATGAGGGGGTAAGGTATGTGCACTATTTTGCTCATAGGGTGAGGAGGCAATTTGGCCTTGACTAGGATGTTCCTAATGATTTTACCTTAGTTCTAGATTCTGCCACTTCGGTTCGCCCTTTCCTCTGCCTACACGCCTTTGTTTATTGGAGGAAGCTCTTCACTGTTGTCACAGTCCCTAGCTCCTAGAGAGTGGGCTTTTGTACTGCCCTTATGCATGCCTACTGGCAAGCAATCATGACTTCCTTCCATGAGGATATCGTGGGTGGTCGTGGCTTCTCACGCATACCTCCTTGAGGCTTGCACACCATTCTTTCTCCAAACCCACACCTTCTTGTTCTCTTTAGATCCATAATTGCATATGCTAGGAAGCAGAATAGGTCTGGTAGATTTGAGTGGCAAAAAGAGCAGCAAGGTTGGTTCTAGCATGCAGGTGAGTACCTCCTAGGTTGGGAGAGGAAAGTGAAGGTTTTGAACCCTTTTCCATCTTCACCAAATAAGGGTTCGGCCTCTATTCTTACCAAGACTAAATCTACCAAGAAGGGTAAAGGCATTGCTATGAGTACCCTTGAGGTTTGTTTTGATATAGTTCCATATGTAGGAGACCTCCCCCCCATTGGCAGTATCATTCTTGAGAGCACTCCTCCCCCTGTTGTGAGAACTCGTTCCCCAAGAAATCTATCGTGGTTAAGCCTAAGCCCCCACTGCCAAAACAACCTTCCAAAGCTCCTCCTTCTAGCAAGACTTGTGGCAGTAAGAGGAAGACTTCTCCCCCGGCTCCCGCTGCCCCTTCCGAGAGGAAAGTATGTTATCTCTAACCTTTCCCTTGTTTTTATTTTAGTATTTTGTTATCTTTTCCAGTGGCTAACTTCATGTATATATCCTTTCATTTTTCTCTTTGGCTAGCTCAAGGAGGACACTTCTACCGTGCGGCCCATTGTGCTTGACGAGGCCGAGGTGAGTCTTCCTTTCGTTCCCCCCCCCCCCCCCCCCCCCTCTTTTTTTTTTCTTCACATCAATCCTTTTTACTTTTTTTTTTTTTTCACTTTTTCCCTTACTTTGTTACTTTCTGATTGAGGCTGAGCCTATCTCTACTTACATTCCTATGAGTAAGGAGGCTCTTGTTGGACCCACTATTGACATCGAGGCAGTTTCTGTCAAGGGTGATACTCATGAGGAAGAAGAGGTTCCTGCAACGGTTGATGTTTCCATGGTGGAGTTTATTGCAGGTTCTGATGTTGTTGTAGATGCTATGGTTGCTGCCACCGCTACCGATGTTTCTACCAAGGTCCTAACTCCTCTACTAGAGTCAATTCTTACCGAAGGGAGAGCTCTTGGTGAAAGAGAGGTTCCAAAGGGACCCAGTTCTGTTGCTAAAGGGGTCTCTGCTGAGGTTTCTACTCCTTCAAAGGAAGGTGTTTCCCTAACTAGTACCTAGACCGAGAAGGCTTCTCTCACCATTCCTTTTGTCATATTTTCGGTGACTTATTTATTGCCCTTTTCCCAAGTAGTTGTAGGTGGAACCTCCTTGGTGGTTACTCTGTCCTCCATTCCCTCTTATACTACTAGTATGCTTGATGTAGAGTTGTCTCCTGATGAGGGGTTTAAGGATGTCCTTTAGGACTCTGATGATGAGTCTGTTATAAAGACCGGGATCTTTGATTTTGAGAGTGTATCCAGTGAGGAAAAGGTCGACGCTGTAGCTATAGGTATGGGCTCCTTTCCTTTGTTTTTCCTTTTTTTTTTTTTTTTTGGTTGTTATGTACACTTTTCCTTACCATGAATAGCTTCACGTGTCATGCAGGCACCAAGGTTTGTGAGAAGCAAAATGTTGTAGGTAAAAGCCCACTCTTGTTGGACCCATTAAGTTGCTTTTCCATTTTTGTCCATGCTTTCCAACTTTGTTTCTCCTTACTCTTGAGACTTACATGCCATCTCTTTGCCCTTTCAGGTCTACTGCCTGCTGAGGGAACCTGTAGTGTGTACTGGAAATGGGGAGCAATTCTACTGTCGCTGCTAATCCTGTGTATGAAGCCACTTCTTTCTTTGTACGCTTTGAACAGGTGGAGCGTAACGAACTTGACCTAGTGGATTTTTGGCGTACTAGTCCACCTTATGTGGACTTTCATGGATACCGGGTGCCCAAGGACTGCCTGGACCTATTGCAAGCCATTCCTAGGGACCACAAGGACTTTATGCAAAAGTTCCCCCTTGGTCGCTAGGCTATGTTTTGAACAATATTTAGCAAAAGTTCCCCCTTGTAAAACGCTTTCCAATTTTCCTTTACACCCGAAACAAACACAGCCTAAGTGCCACATAAACTTGTCACTCGTGTTTAGTTCATTCAATAAAATTATTTAATTTTTTTTAGGCGACAAAAATGATGGACATCATTTTATTGGATAAACTAAATATGTGTGGCAAATTTATGTGGCATTGAACGAAAACAAAAAAATGGACAGAATAGAACTTTAGGGATAAAATCCAAACACTCCTAAATCTCTTGTTTAGTACATTCAATAAAATTATTTAATTTTTTCAGGCTACAAAAATGATGTGACATCATTTTATTGGATAAACTAAATATGTGTGGTAAATTTATGTGGCACTAAATGAAAAATATGGATGGAGAGGTTGTTGATACAAACATAATAGAACTTCAAGGATAAAATCCAAACACTTCTAAATTTTAGGAGGAGAATCCAAATTCTAAAACGCCAGTGTATAATCCATACACCCCAAAACTATAAGAGTGTAGTTTGCAATTTAGCTTTTTTTTTTTAAATAAAAAATAAAAATGGGGTCGTGGATATGTGGTAATTAGAGATGTCATTCAAATGCTATGTTTTTTTTGTAATAAAATGTTTTTTTCCCCAGCATTTTCGAGTAGTTATTTCAATAAAAGCTTTCATCCCTAAATATGTATTTGGTTGTTTAATATAGTTGTACAATGTGAAAAATCGTTTATGCCCAAAAAGATTGTAAAACATGTTTTCAAAACATCTCTCTCACTCACTTCGAAGCCGAGCTCCCTATCTTTTGTAATAATTTGCTCCTCTAGTAACCCAACAAACTTAGTCAAAGGAGGTGGCGGCGGTGCCAACATCAAGTCGTCGTCTCTTGCTCGTTTTATCATTTCTTCACACTTTTACCATCCCTTAATTGTTCACAATTTGATTGTTGAAGTCATCATCATCGCTATTTTGTTACGATCCACCCAGTTAGAGGTGTCATTACTTTGATGTAGTCCATCCCCACTAGAGACGTCATCCAACAATGCAATTTAGTCGATATGGTTTATTATCTTTATATATTAAGAGGATTTAGAAAGTTAGTTATGACTTTAAAAAAAGTCAAAAATACCTCTAATCTAATCAGATAATCCTTATTCTTAAAAAATAAAAAATGGGGTTAAAATTGTAATTCAGTAAAATTCAAAAAAAAAAAAAAAAAAAACTACCAGAGATTTTTTTTTTCCCTAAAAATTAGCACACTTTCTATTTAAATATATTTCACGCACGTTTGATACATTTTTTTTTCCTAAAAACTTACACACACTAAACCCAATAGTTTACTTAATTCCAAATCCTAAATTTTAGTTTTTTAAACATTACTTCTTGTGTAACCTCACTAACAATTGATGAATTCAAATTGAAAAATTAAATTAAACTTAAAATAAATAAATAAAAAGCCTCATCACACGTGCGGAGCGCGTGTGATGAGGTTAGTTATTATTATTATCATTTGATGAAATCGCTAGCATTTGGGTGTGCGTAAGTTGATTTATGTATAATTTGTTGTAATTTGCTTTGACCTAGTGTGAATTATAGAATTGATATATTTAATCATTTAGTTTTTTGTTTTTTTTTTGCCGAGCCAAACACTAACCAAAAAAAAAAAAAAAAAGCTCAAGCATGTTCAAGAATCAAACTAATTAACCAAACACTAGAAAACAATTGTTTTCAGTATTTTTTGTTGTAAACTACTTTACAAGGTGTAGGGGCCTTTTTTGTGCTTGGGCTAGGCTGACCTCTGCAAGTGATGGGCCCTGATGTGTTTCTGAGTAGGGAAGTTGAGACCGGCCCAACTGCAACTCACTTTGGGTCGGCTTGTGCACAAACTCAACCTTATCTGCCAGGAACACCCCTTACGGCAAACAGAGCTATTACCACGAAATTACAGCAGGCAGATGCAATGATAACAAAATGAATAAACAGAGTGTCATAGCTTTCAATAATAATGATGGCCGAATGTCACAGTAATAATAGCAATAATAATAATAATGGCTTTTAAAAGAAAAGAAAACAATGGATTAAACAATGATGGAGGTTTAATCAAAGATAATCATCAAGCCAAAATCGAGTCTGTAATGGTGACCGTCCAAAGAGGAAGAACGCTTCCTCTCAATGAAACCAACCTCCCAAGTGAATATCCTGCCGTGGGGATTAATAACTTTGAGGGAATCGGACCTAAATGGTTGATGTGTGAAGAAAGTTATTTTTACCGCTTCATTATCCCTTAGAGAGTGGGATTTTGAGGGGGAGAGGAAAGAAAAGATCTATTGGTGCATGCCTATTATCCTCCCAACTTGTTTTTCTTATCTTTTTTTCCTTTCTTTTCCTTTTCCTTTTAGTTTTTCTTTCTATGTGTTTTCTTCCTCTGTTTTTTGGTTCTCCTTACAGGGCACGGCGAGGCTCCTTTTATAGGGCCTGCCGTAATCGTTCTTTTACCATTTTACCCTCAACGGCCTTTGTCTGGTCTGGGCATGCTTGCCGACCACCATCTGCGCATTGCTCGCCCTCGCCAGACAAAGACAGGTTTGTGTTGTTTCTGTCCGCCGTGGCACTGCTCTCTGCCGTGGCTTTAAATGCTCTCTCTCTCTTCCTATGGCATGCACCCAACGTTCCCTCTCCAATCTTACCCCTTTTGGACGGTCTGTCATCCCAGCAGGACGTACCTCCAAAAGGGTTTGGACAGGGAACGCAAAATAAATCCTTTCCCCCCCTCCCCACCACCAAACCACACCCCCCCTTACCTCTTACCACGGACCCATGGCCCCACCACGACCCATATTAGCTGGGTACAGGCTGGTGGCACCTGGGCTTTGCGCATGCTCCCTATTATGTGCGTTCAAAGCCGGCCTGCGGCTCATGGTGCCTTGTTTGTATTCGTCTGCCACTCTTCCTGATTCTTTTATGCGGACTGTTTGCACCTTCACTACCTCCCTTTGGATTGGGCTTTTCTTAGTACATCTCTCTTGGCCCATTTTTTATGCTTTATGTCTTGTTTTCATTGCTTGGCCTTTCCTACCATGGCAACATGTTCCTGCTAGGCTCCTTTCAAACCTGCCGTTTCACTTCTTCCCCTAGTGACTTAAGAAAGTCTGCTGGTGTTCTCATTTATGGGCTCCATTGTCCCTTTCTTTCTTCTTTGGGCCTGCGGCCCTTTTACTTTCCTTGGGCTTCCTCGGCCCATTTACTGACTTTGTGTTCCCATGGGCTTTTTACTAACTTGATTGGGCTTCCTCGGCCCAATCTCCTCATTCTCATCCTTGGGGTTCATGGGCTTGCCATTAACCTCTACTTTCTTTACATTGCTTTGGGCCTGCCGCGGCCCATTCTCACTTTTTCATACCATACATTGCCCATGGGTGTCATTTCTCTCTTTCCGGGCCCTTTAGGCCCATTTGCCTCCTCAAGACCCATTTGCTCGTGTTATGGGCCTGTGTTTTGTTATTCCTGCCGCTTGGACCTAATAGTTTTATTCTGTTCCTGCCACTCTTATTGTCTGTTATGCTGGGTTGGGCTGACTTTACGAAAATGACCCTTAACATTTAGCCCCCTGAAAATATGGAGCGTTCTTGCGGTTCATATGTAAACGAAGGACCTTTTTGTCTTTTTCACTTTTTCTTTTCCTTCGCGGGCTTTTTGAAACCACGAACTCTTTCCTGCACGTACAGGTATTTTTTTTTCTTTTCTCTTGCCGTGAACAGTGGTGACTCTTCGGATTTCCCAAAACGGTAGTTGCTTTAAGACATAACTGCCGCCTCATTAATTCCATCCTCTTTTCAATGGCTGACCAATCGCCTCCCTTCACGCCGGCCTTAATTACTCAGGTATTTAAGGGAAGAGTCCCTTCCCAACGCAGACACAAACTTCTTTTATTTCAAAATTTCTTCCTCTCCTCACCATTTTCTTCTTCTCGAACACCCATCCCTTTCTTGCTCCGTTCAAATCCTCACGCCATGGCGCCAGTGAAAACTCCGGCTTCTTCCCGCCGTAAAGGGAAAAGTGTCGCCGTGGACCCTCCAGTGGAACACGAAGTGGAAGAGGAAAAGGCGCGCTCCGATTCGGACCATTCCGAAGAGGAGGAAGCACGGCGCGACCTAGACAGCGAGTGCGCCCCACTGATTGATCCTTGGTACAACCTTAGTCCTCATTTCCCTAAGGCTCCTGGAGAGTATGTGCCGCCGCCGGTGAACCGTGTGTGTCTTGCTCTTTGCCGGCGAAAGCCTGATGTTTCTTGGGCTCCGGTGTCTTCCTCCATCTCCGACTTGATCATTCGCCAAGGTATCGCCCTCCCCGTACCTATTCACTTCAAGTTTGGGTCCGGCACCGCCTTGGGTTGGAAAGAATGGGTTGACAATGAGTTGTCAGATACCCATTTCATGGGTTTGCTTCAGAGGGCCGGTGTTCTGAAGACCGTCGTCCTTTCCCGAAGTCTTTCCAACTTTAAAGACCTCTACAACCTCCGCCATTTAGTTCGCCGATGGTGCTCCACTACCCACACATTCTTCTTCTCTTGCGGCGAACTTACGGTTACTCTTGAAGATGTGGCTAACCAGCTTCTTTTGCCTATTCTTGGGGACGCTGATCCTGCCGCTATTGAGCTTTCCCCCGAAGAAGAAGACATTGAAGCGGAGTTGAAGAAAAGGATGGCCGGAAATGCCAAGCTGTCTTATTGGGTTAGTTCTTCCTCCAAGTTTTCTGCTGTTGCTCGTCGTGCTGCTTTTATTGCCTTTTGGCTTTGCAAGTTTGTTTTCGGGTCCCCTCCGCATTATGCCATAAAGCCTTTGTATTTTCGTCTGGCTATCAAGATATCTGCTGGGGTGAGTCTGCCGCTAGCCCCCATGTTTTTAGGGCATTTATATGTGCAACTGGACATCCTGCGGAGTGACGAGAGTCAGGCTGGTTCTTGTCACATAGTCGCTTCTTCTGTACATAGCACTATTCTGCAGCAGCTGTTGTTTGAGCGTTGTGCTCAATATTTGGCGAAGTGTAGGCACGTCAGATTTGCTAAGGAGAAGTACCATTCTTATCCGCGGGCCATCACTGATTTTTGTGGCAGGTTTGAGCATGACTTTCCTTTAGCTTTTCGTTGGTCCGGTTTGAAGCCCATAGATTATTCTATTGTTGAGTCTTTTGATGAAGGTGTTGGTTTTTCTTGGAGAGCTTATAGACAGTTGTGCCCTGGTTACACTTGTGTGGATTCGGTCATGGGTTCATTTGTTGATACCGTTGGTACTACCACCCCACTGGCTGGCTTTGATGAGGTGGGCATCACATATTTGGCTGCACCAATCCTGGGTGGCTGCCCTACTTGGCAGATGAGGGTGTCAGATTTGTTCATTATCCTGCCAATCGAGTGAGGAGACAGTTTGGCTTGGATCAGGATATTCCTGATGATCTCTCCTTCCTTGTGGAGTCCCCTACTTCAGCCAAACCCTTCCTGCGGCACACTGCCTTTGCCTTTTGGAGAGAGCGCTTCAGTGCCGTCACAGTTGCCGGTTCTTCGAGGGAGGGCCTTTACACCGCTGCTATGCATCTCTATTGGCAACTTGTCATGAACTCGTTTGGTGCAGAATTAGCTGGTAGTCGTGGTTTCTCCCTCGTACCTCCTGAGGGGCTTAGTATGGTTATCTTTCCCAACCCTCGGTTGCTCCTTCCTTCTAAGTCCGTGTTGGCTTATGCTAGGAAACATAATCGGTCTGCCATCTTTGAGTGGGATGAAGAGAAGAGAGGGTGGTATTGGCACGCAGGGGATTACCCCCCAGGTTGGGCGAAGAAGGTTAAAGTGGTGAACATTCCTACATCAGCCAAGAAAGCTCCTGCCAAGCCTAAGTCTGCCAGTAAGCCCAAGTGTGCCGCTCCTCAGCCTCTTGCAAGTGCTACTCCTGCCAGCAGAACACGAGGCAGTAAAAGGAAGACAACTCCCCATCCTGTGTCTGCCGCTCAGCGAAAAGTAAGTTTCCAAGACTTTTTCTTGTTTTGTCTTCCAAGTACACGTATATATGTACATATTTCTTTTCTCTTCTTCTCTGACTTCTTCTGAACCTTGCTGTCTTTTTTTTTTACTCACTTTCTTATCTCTTTTGCTTTTGCAGTCTAAACAAAAGGAGGACACGTCAGCCGCCCGTCCCATTATACTTGAGGAACCCGAATCAGAGGTACGTTTCTTCTTGCTCCTGCACTTTGCCCAATCTGCTACATTTTGTTTTTGGTTACTTTATTCGCTCAAAGTATTAACTTGGCCCCTCATACTTCTTTTCTCTGCTCTTTCAGGATGAGCCTGAGCCTCTTTTCATATACCGCCCTACGGCCGAGGAGCTTTCTGCCCCCATGGGCACTCCTATGGCAGGCTCTTTTGATGGAGGCGAGTTTGCTGCACCTGCTCCTCCTACGGCCACTACTTCCCCTACTGGACCGGTACCCATAGATGAGGGCACTCATACTAGGGAGGTTAGTGAGGCCATTCCCACTCCTGCCATGACACCTCCTGAAAAGGAAACCACCCCTCTTGCCGTTACTGAGACTGAAGTCACCCCTGCTACTCCCCTCGTCATCTCCACTGGTGACCCTTTTGTCGCTCTTTCTCAGGCAGTGCAGGGTGTTTCCTCTTTGGTAGTCACCCCTTCTTCTATCCCTGTTTCTGCCACCCGTGGGTCTCGTGCTAAATTGTCCTCAGAGGAGTCTGAGGAGATCTTTGAGGATCCTGAGGATGAGCCTGGCCTGGGGAGGAGGATTTCTGAGTCTGAGGAAGAGGATATTGTTCCACCCGAGGCAATGGGTATGCACTTTCTTCCTTTTTTTTTTTTTTTTTTCCTTTGTTAAGCTTTACTCATTTCCTTTTTCATTCGCATATCTATTTTTCTGCTTGTAGAGACTTTTGGGGAGTTAGGCATTTCAGCGGGGGTGTCTGCGGTAGCTTCTCCTGCTATGCCCACAACACCTATTCCTGCCACATTTACAGCTTCTGTTTCCGCGGTTCCTTCCGTTCCTGCTTCTGCTTTCCCCACAGCCCCTATTACTGTTAGCTCTGGTAAGTTTCATATCTCATTCCTTCATTTCTTCTCTGCGGGCTTCTCTTCCTTTTATTCTTACCAAGGTTCTTTATTTCAACCTTTGCATTTTCTGGCAGGTCTACCTCCTTCAGTGCTTCCTCAGTTTGAGGTGGGCAGTAGCTCTGCCACCCTTCCAGATCCTGCGAGCGAGGCTGTGGCCTTCTTTGTGCGCTTTGATTAGTCCGAAGTCAACGACCTTGATCCTGCCTCTTTCTGGGGCTCCGGACCCCCTTACATAGATTTTCATGGCTTCAGAGTCCCTGCGGACTGCGCTCCTCATTTGGTGATGATCTATGATAGTCGTGGGGACTTCATGCAGGGATTCAGACTTGGCCGATCAGTCAGAGAGCATTTCTTGAGGATGTTAGGCAGCGTGCTGAACGACATCAGCACAACTTCATGGATACTGTCTACGCCGAGAGGATTCTGCAGTGGAGGGTCGCGGTACAGGAGCTCATCAGTGTTGGCTTTGCAGTGGAGTTCATCTTGGATCACCTTCGAGAGATTGCTCGAGCAGTTTTCATGAGGAGAGTTCAGCCTACCGTTGACGCCATTGATTCTCGCCTTGCGATCCTGAGAAAGGAAGTGGCAGATTTGGAGGGCCGCCGAGAGCGTCTTCTTTCTGGTGTGGGAGGACTTGGTCGTTTTGGGGATCAATCACTTATCTCCGGACTTTATTGATGATGCAGTTTTTTTCGTTTTGTAGTTTTTCTTTTGCCTTATTACTCTGCTCAGTACATTATGCTTTTTCTATAGCACCTATTTGGGTTTGTTTGCCACAGTTTGGGTTTTGTAATCTAACTTCATGATACTATACTTATGATGCTATACTTTGCTACTTTTGCTATGATATATGATAACAAAATACTTCGTGCTTTTCATTGCAAGAAAGCAAGTTACAGATTTTGACTTGTGACATAGTCATTTCTTGAAAGACAAAGAACAGAGTAAAAGAAAAACATGATAATTTTTGGTAAAACAAAAAGGGTAAGGGATAATCACATTGCTTTTCTCCTTAGGCGTAGTAGTATTTCAACCATTTCCCGTTGATGGGATCCATTAAGTCTTTTCCATCCATCTGAGTCAAACGGTAGTATCCACTTGGATGTGCTTCTCTTATCACAAAGGGTCCTTCCCACTTTGGTGCGAACTTTGATGGTCTTGCCAGGCCTCTCCTAACGTAGTCTGCCACCTTTAGGATCAGTTGTCCTTCTGTAAATATCCTTTCCTTAGTCATCCTGTCGTAAGCCTCAGTCATCTTTTGCTTGTATCTGCGGCTGTGTTCTTGAGCCTTTTCCCTCTTCTCATCAAGTCCTTCCAAGTCTTCGCATCTTTCTGCTGCAAAGACTTCTCCATCATTCTCCTTTTCCTGCATCTGCATGACTCTCAGGGATGGGGTTATCTTTTCTGCGGGGCTTACTATTTCAGTTCCGTAGACCAAAGAAAAAGGTGAAAAACCCGTGGCTGACTTAGGTGAACTCCTGTAGGCCCAAAGAGCGTCTAGCAGATGCGTTGCCCATCCTCCCGTGTATTCTTGGCTCATTTTACTGATGATTCTTATGAGGGTTTTGTTGGTTGCCTCTGCTTGCCCATTTCCTTGAGGGTAATATGGTGATGACCGGTGATGTTTGATTTGATAAAACTCTAGCATTTTCCTCACCTCGCTATTCACAAAAGGTGTGCCGTTGTCACTGATGATCCTGTGGGGGACTCCAAACCTTATGATTATGTTTTCTTTGATAAAGTTTGCCACTGCCCCTCCTGTGGCTTTACGAAGCAGCACTGCCTCTGCCCACTTGGTGAAGTATTCTATAGCTACTAGTATCCATATGTATCCTTGCGACGGCGGATTCACCGGTCCAACTAAATCAAGCCCCCAAGTGTGGAATGGCCATGGTGTGACCATGCTATGCAAGTTCTGTGGATGAGTGTGAATCAAATTGGCCTGTACTTGGCAACTGTGGCATCTTTTCACAAATTCTGCCGTGTCCCTTTTCATGGTAGGCCAGTAATAGCCCATTTGTAGCAGGCACCTGTAAAGCTTCTTCTTTCCCTGGTGTTCCCCACATTCCCCTGAGTGTACTTCTTTTATCATTTCTTTTGCCTCCTCAGGGCCCAAACATCTCAAGGGGTCTCCCTCATACCCTTTTTTGAAAAGGATCTTGTTGTGCAAAAAATAGCGCGTTGCTAACCTCCTGAGCATGTATTTTTCGCTGTGCTTCTGCGGCAAGATGCCTTCGGTCAGGTACTGTATAAATGGGTCTCTCCAGTCCTTGCTGATGAACACAGCGTAACTTTCTTCTCTGTCTGCCGCGAGTTGGCAGCTTCCACATTGGGTTTGGACTTGGTCTGCGTCTTTACTCATGGTTGGCCAATAAAAGCCCACCCTTTGAAGTCTGCGGTAAAGGCTGACTTCTCCGCAGGATCCGCAAGTCTTTTCATGCACTTCTTTCAACTTTCTCTGGGCCTCCTTTTGCCCCACACATCTGGACAAAACTCCGCCTAGCATCCTGCGGTATAGTTCTCCTTTCATCAGGGCGTAGTCCTTGAGTACTTTTAGTTCCATGGCTTCTTCTCCTCCCATCAAAACTTCCTTTATGGGTATTCGCCAATCTCCTTCGCGGTGTTCCTCCTGAAACCTTTCTTTTAATACTTCAATTATGGATTCTTCCCTCTTGCTGATCTCTACTCTGGTGCTTTCTCCTTCAAACATCACTTGCGAACCCAGCGCGGCCAATGCATCGGCAAATCGATTCTCGTTTCTCGGGGTATGTTCTATTTCGAAGGTTAAGAACTTTTCTTCCATTTTCTGTGCCATTGCTCTGTACGGGGCAAGATTGGGTTCTTTTAGGGAGAAACCCCCTTTGGTCTGGCAGACTACTAGGTTGGAGTCACCTAATACTTTCAAATGCTTAACTCTCATCTCAAGGGCTGTGGCCAGCCCAGTTAAGTAAGCTTCATATTCTGCCGTATTGTTTGAACAGGGGAACTCCAGTTTGAACGATAGCGCTGCTGCTTTATCCTCTTTATGATACAAAACCACCCCAACCCCTCCAGACTGGGCGGTGGAAGATCCGTCAAACTTCATTACCCACTGTTCCCTGAGTTCCTCTGCCATGGCTACTTCCCCTAGAACTTCGTCATCCAGTGGGAATTCTTCCTCCCCTGGAAACTGTGCCAACAAATCTGCTATAGCCTGGCTCTTCACTGCTTTGGGCGCCCCCATTCTCAGATCATACTGCGACAGTTGTAATAGCCACTGTGATATCCTGCCGGAGAGGATTGACTGCTATAATAAAGCTTTGATAGCGTGGGACTTAGTCATCAGCCATACTTCATAGGCCAAGAAGTAATGGCGTAATCTTTGTGAGGCATAAACAATGGCCAAACATGCCCTTTATGCCCTCGGATAACGAGTTTCTGCATCTTTCAGGGCACGGCTGATGTAATATATTGGTTGCTCGATGCCACCTCCATCCTCTTGGGCAATTAAGGCACCGATGGCATATGAATTAGTAGCCATATAAAGCAGTAATGGCTTTTTGTGTATTGGGGCCTGTACGGTAGGGAGGTTCATCATGATCTGCTGCAGCCTCTTGAAGGCCGCCTGCTGCGCTTCTCCCCATACAAAATTTTGCCCTTTCCTTAGTAACTTGGTGAAGGCCGAGGTGATCGATGCCAGCCCAGGGATGAATCTCTGGATGTACGAGACTTTCCCCAAGAAACTTTTTAGTTCTTTCACTGTGGTTGGGGGTCTCATAATTGCAATGGCCGTAGCCTTTACTGGGTCAACATCTATCCCTCTGCTGTGTACTAGGAAGCCCAAAAATTTCCCCGAGGATACACCAAACGCACACTTGAGGGGATTCATTCTCAATTTAAATGCTCTGCACCTTTCGAATACCTTTTTTAGCACATGGAAATGTTCTTCCCTCTTCTTTGACCTAACTACTATGTCATCCACATAGTCTTCTAACTCCTGATGCATCATATCGTGGAATATAGCCGTCATTGCCCGTTGATAAGTTGCGCCTGCATTTTTTAATCCGAAGGGCATTACGGTGTAGTGGAAGTTTCCCATGGGCGTTCTAAAGGCTGTTTTCTCCGCATCTTTTGATGCCATTCTGATCTGGTTGTATCCGCTGAAGCCATCCATGAATGAGAACATAGCGCTTCCTGCTGCAGAATCTATTAATAAGTCCATATTGGGCAATGGGAATTCATCTTTTGGGCATGCTTTGTTGAGATCCCTGAAATCTACGCAACACCTGATCTGGCCATTCTTCTTTTTTACTGGTACTATGTTGGATAACCAGCGAGGATGTTGAATAGGCTTAACGAATCCTGCGGCTAGCAGTTTCTGTACCTCTTTGACTATCTGTCCTTCGATTTCTGTGTGAAATACTCTGGCAGGCTGGACTGTTGGCCTGACCTGCGGGTCCACATTTAACGTATGTGCTACTAACCCAGGGTCTAGCCCTGGCATTTCACTGTAGTCCCATGCAAACACGTCTTTGAATTCTTTCAGTAGCAGTACCAATTCTTTTTTCTCATCTTCCGTCAAGCTCGCACTGATCGAGATGGGTCTCAGCCCTTGTGAAACAGATCCCAGGTCAACTTCTTCTATTTCCTCTTCTGCCATGACCTACACCTCCTTTTCGGCTATAACTCTTTCGTATTCCTCTTTGTTACTTCCCTCCTCTGGGCTTTCTTGGACTCTACAGCACATCAAGCCCTCGTGCTGTTCTTCCTGGGTGGGGCCCGTCTGGGTTTCAACCGTGGGCCCCACGTGCCTTCATAATTTGTAAATGATTCTGCCGTCAGAGCCTCGGACTCTTATGCATTGGGGCGTGTCTTCAAATCCTGCGGCGGGCGTTTCTTTCCTTCGTTTCTTTCTTGCCAATAATTCCCTCAGATCGGGTTCTGGGTCATCTAGGACATCCTTCCATCTAGGCACAAAAGTACCTAGCGGCTTTGACACTGAACTCTTCCCAGAGGGAGCCCATTGATCATAGAACATAGTCTCTACTAAGTGAGCCTCCGCTCGTTCGAATGGTGAAGGATTCGCGGCTATGCGTACCACCCTATCGTTCAATCTTCCTTTCACACATTGGTGATAGGTGGATGGGACCAGCCGGTATTTATGCAACCATGGCCTCCCCAGAAGCACGTGGTAGGATACTTCAGTCTTTACCACGTGGAACCGTGCTAAAGAGGCTATGGGGCCCACCTTCAACCACAGCTGTATGTGGCCTGCTATGTACTCACCCCTTCCGCCGAACCCTGTTACTTCCATTGGGCATCCCTGAATTTTCCTTTCTGAAATCCCTGCTGCCTGCAGAGTGCTTAATGGAATGAGGTTCACAGAAGCACTTGTGTCTACTAAAGCTCTCTTTATGGGGATTTGATTTATGGATGCCGCCAAGTACAAGGGTCTCCTGTGGTCCGATTGCCTCACTTCCATATCTTCCTCACTAAAAGTGATTTCAGTTGACTCCTGTAAGAGAGCCCTTTCATCTGATATTTCTGCCGATAGACACTCTACCCTTGCACCAGAGGCAATGCTCACCAAGGCCTCTGTGGCTACCTTTCTCTCCCTCGCTGAGAGTCCCAGCTGGTCAAATAAATTTCTGAACTTAGAACTCTGCTGTAGAGTGGTAATGGCCGCCGCAGGTAGAGCCATGTTTTCTTCTTCATCCTCTCCTGGGTCAGCACAAATTACCACCGCTGCTACACCCTTCCCTTTATGGTTCGGGAGTGGGTTTCTTTGGACTTCCTACTGGGACAATTCTAAAGTCCCCACCTTTATCCTGCGGTGAACAAGTCTGCGGAGCGCCCAGCACTCTGCTGTAGCATGTTGGACATAATTGTGTAAATGACAAAAACGTGGGTCCCTCCTTTCTTCCTCCGAGGGCTCCTAGTAACCTGGTTAGGTTTGAAAATTCCATCTGCTATCCATTTGTCTAGCAGTACGTCTAATTCTTTTGAGGTGCATGGTATTGGCGGGGGAGTGTCATATTCCCTCCCCTCAGTCTTCCTTCTCCGTTCTCCAGTGGACACCGCCATCGCCTGTGGGGCGTTTCTCTTGTCTGAGCTTGGCTTCACAAACTGAGCCGTCTTTCTTGCTTTCTGCAATAGCTGGGCGAATTGGGAGATTTCCAAATTCTCGAGTACAGCCCTGTACTCCCTGATCATGTTTGTCATACACATCTCAACCAACGTCCTTTCTTCGCAATGGTCATAGCAGTCAAGTGCTATGTCCCTGAATCTCTTGATATATTCCATCAAGTCTTCACCGCTTCTCTGTTTGGTTGCTTGCAGGGTTGCAAGCGTCACCGTTTCTTCTCCATGGATGTACTTGGTGCAGAATACATCCACCATATCATCCCATGTTGGGATGGTTCCTGGCTTTAATCCAATGTACCAGGTGTAAGCCCGGTCGCACAATGATTTAGAAAATTCTCGAAGACATAAGTCCTCGTCTGCGGCGTAAGGGCCAAGTGTGTCGATGAATTTGCTCACGTGTTCGACAGCACTTCCCCTTCTACCATCGTACTGAGCGAAAGCTTTTAGTTCATACCTCTCAGGGTATGGTTTGCTGAGTACCCTCAGTGGGTAAGGAGGCCTTCGTGCATAGAACCTCTCCTTAGGTGCCCTGGCCCTTTCCTGCTCCAGGAAGGCGGATACCTCAGCCATTGTGATGAAACACTGCTCTGCATTGTATGGGACACCTCCTGCCGGCGTTTCTTCCTTATCTGTTGCATGCCCTGGGTCATGCTGGCTTCCTTTTTCTTTTGTCTTGTCGGTCTTCAGCTGACGGATTTCTTCCATCATTTGCTGCTGCGAGTGTTGCAATGACTATAAAACCTCAATGAAAATATTGGCATTGTCGGTAGGCATTCTTGGTGGCGGTTGGGGGTCAGCCCCCGTTCCGTTGGCACCTTCTGCCTGGTTAGGTGGCGGTTAGTGAGGCGTTGTAGGCCTCGACTCTGCTTGTGAGGGTACATCACTCATGTTCCGAGTTGTCCTGGATTTTGGAGGCATTTGTTTGTGTGGGCTCTTGTCCCTGTCTATTTCTCAACTTCCCAGCGGAGTCGCCAATTTAATGTAGGGGCCTTTTTTGTGCTTGGGCTAGGCTGACCTCTTCAAGTGATGGGCCCTGATGTGTTTCTGAGTAGGGAAGTTGAGACCGGCCCAACTGCAACTCACTTTGGGTCGGCTTGTGCACAAACTCAACCTTATCTGCCAGGAACACCCCTTATGGCAAACAGAGCTATTACCACAAAATTACAGCAGGCAGATGCAATGATAACAAAATGAATAAACAGAGTGTCGTAGCTTTCAATAATAATGATGGCCGAATGTCACAGTAATAATAGCAATAATGATAATAATGGCCTTTAAAAGAAAAGAAAACAATGGATTAAACAATGATGGAGGTTTAATCAAAGATAATCATCAAGCCAAAATCGAGTCTGTAATGGTGACCGTCCAAAGAGGAAGAACGCTTCCTCTCAATGAAACCAACCTCCCAGGTGAATATCCTGCCGTGGGGATTAATAACTTTGAGGGAATCGGACCTAAATGGTTGATGTGTGAAGAAAGTTATTTTTACCGCTTCATTATCCCTTAGAGAGTGGGATTTTGAAGGGGATAGGAAAGAAAAGATCTATTGGTGCATGCCTATTATCCTCCCAACTTGTTTTTCTTATCTTTTTTTCCTTTCTTTTCCTTTTCCTTTTAGTTTTTCTTTCTATGTGTTTTCTTCCTCTGTTTTTCAGTCCTCCTTACAGGGCACGGCGAGGCTCCTTTTATAGGGCCTGCCATAATCGTTCTTTTACCATTTTACCCTCTAACGGCCTTTGTCTGGTCTGGGCCTACTTGCCGACCACCATCTGCGCATTGCTCGCCCTCGCCAGACAAAGACAGGTTTGTTTTGTTTCTGTCCGCTGTGGCACTGCTCTCTGCCGTGGCTTTAAATGCTCTCTCTCTCGTCCTATGGCATGCACCCAACGTTCCCTCTCCAATCTTACCCCTTTTGGACGGTCTGTCATCCCAGCAGGACGTACCTCCAAAAAGGTTTGGACAGGGAACGCAAAATAAATCCTTTCCCCCCTCCCCACCACCAAACCACACCCCCCTTACCTCTTACTACGGACCCATGGCCCCACCACGACCCATATTGGCTGGGTACAGGCTGGTGGCACCTGGGCTTTGTGTATGCTCCCTGTTACGTGCGTTCAAAGCCGGCCTGCGGCTCATGGTGCCTTGTTTGTATTCGTCTGCCACTCTTCCTGATTCTTTTATGCCAGGGACGGACCCAGGTGCAGGGCAAAGGGGGCCCGGGCCCCCCCTGGGTCCAAAAAAAAAAATTTTTTAGTATATAAAATTTTAAAAAAATAGGTTTGGGTCCCTTGGTTTTTAGCTTGGGCCCCCCTTGGTTTTTAGCTCAGGCCCCCCAGCCAGCCAACCCAAGAGTTTTCAAAAACCCAAGAAAACCTTAAAAAAAATATATATTGTATAAATCTATTTATAATAATAATAATATAATATATAATAATGTGGTTTATATTAGAATATTAGATTATCTATTTATATCTGATAATAGTAGGAGGACAAATAATTTTTTAATTGTTTGATTTGATCTAATTGCACTTAAATAGTAATTTGCACTTTATTGTTCACACTTTTTTTTAACAAAAATTATTGTATAAATCTTCAAAATTTCATACCTATTAATCAATTTTTTATCCTAAATGCTGAAACATTAGATGTAACTCCTTAGAAAAGCTCTAAAATGTAAAAAGGTAAGTTCAAACCTATTAACCTAAGTACAAATAATTTAGTACAGTGAAAAAAATGTAGGCACAAGTTTACTTAAAATTTCATAACTAACTTGCTCCTCCTAAGAAAATTTCCTGGCTCCGCCAGTGACTATATGGATGTGCGTTTGAAATTTTTTTTTTTTTTTTTTTCGCTTATCTCCGGCCCCCCCTAGCTTGAAATCCTGCGTCCGTCCCTGTTTTATGCGGACTGTTTGCACCTTCACTACCTCCCTTTGGATTGGGCTTTTCTTAGTACATCTCCCTTGGCCCATTTTTTATGCTTTATGTCTTGTTTTCATTGCTTGGCCTTTCCTACCATGGCAACATGTTCCTGCTAGGCTCCTTTCAAACCTGCCGTTTCACTTCTTCCCCCAGTGACTTAAGAAAGTCTGCTGGTGTTCTCACTTTATGGGCTCCATTGTCCCTTTCTTTCTTCTTTGGGTCTGCGGCCCTTTTACTTTTCTTGGGCTTCCTAGGCCCATTTACTGACTTTGTGTTCCCATGGGCTTTTTACTAACTTGATTGGGCTTCCTCGGCCCAATCTCCTCATTCTCATCCTTGGGGTTCATGGGCTTGCCATTAACCCCTACTTTCTTTACATTGCTTTGGGCCTGCCGCGGCCCATTCTCACTTTTTCATACCATACATTGCCCATGGGTGTCATTTCTCTCTTTCCGGGCCCTTTAGGCCCATTTGCCTCCTCAAGACCCATTTGCTCGTGTTATGGGCCTGTGTTTTGTTATTCCTGCCGCTTGGACCTAATAGTTTTATTCTGTTCCTGCCACTCTTATTGTCTGTTATGCTGGGTTGGGCTGACTTTACGAAAATGACCCTTAACACAAGGAAACAAAAATGCAGCCTAAGTAAAAATGGTATGATTCATTAAAAAGAAATTAATGGTATGAAATGTATAAGCATTACAAAATCATCCAATCGACATTCCCCAACCAAAATTATCTACAATAAGATATTTTAACTTATTTGAGCCTCAAACATCACAACACAAATCATTAAAGTTTAGATGTCCGCAATTAAGACTCACCTCAACATATAAAACTAATCATATATGATAGTAGTATAACTTGCCCCACCCTCTCTTAAAAGTCACCATGGCTTTTGAGTGGAATTGTGGTGTGCCTTTGTGTTAGAACTAATTTTCATCTCCTTTGTGTGTGTGTTTGTTTCTAAAAAAAAAAGTGATTTAAAACGAACCATTTGATTTTGATGTTAATTAAATTAGTAAACTTCCTTTTTTGGGTTCTTTTTAGCTTCTTTTTGATGCTATTCATGAGTCACATTGTAATTTTTGGTACTATTTATGAGTCTCATTGTACTATTCAGCTAACTTTTAACTTTTTTTTTTTTAACACTTTCTGCAAAAAAGTTTCAATTTCAACTAAATAAGTTGTTCCCAAATGAACCCTAAGAGGGTGCCTTATTCTGAGATCTTAAAACATGCATATAATAAAGTGCTTTAAAAAACTTTTCGAACACGCATATGGTTAAAATGCACAATAACTCACAAGATCTAAATGCAAAACTTGCAACACAAAATGCATTAACCATTGCACACAGGCCCCGGCTACATTATTTTGAAGGTTTAATGCTTGATATGGGTGTGCAGTGTAGTTTATTTCACAGTAACATAAGGAGAAGCTTCAAATTTCATAAGTAAATTGTTCATATTTATTTATTATGTGTTATTTTAAAAACACACAAATGAATGATTTTATGGATTGAATAATAAATAATATTCTTGATGATATTAATTTTGTCAAGCGTTTAATAAAGTGCTTTAAAAAAAATTTCAAACACGCATATGGTTAAAATGCATAATAACACACAATGCAAAACTTGCACCACAAAATGCATTAACCATTGCACACTAGGCCCCGACTACATTATTTTGAAGGTTGTTGATGCTCATTTTGGAAGCCCAGTAGCAGGAAGAAGCCCAACAATATGGGCAGAGTAGAGTTAGTGGATTAATAGAAAAAAACCATTAAGCCCGAATGGCAGGAACAGTGGATTATAGGCCTATAAAGTAAATAAATGGGTCTTGAGGAAAGCAAATGGGCCTAAAGGAGCCCAGAGAGAGAAGTAGTAAACTCATGGGCATTATGAGATGTAGAAAAGTGAGAATGTGCCACAGCAAGCACGAGGTAATGAAGCAAAAAAGTAAGGAGTTAATGAAAAGCCCATGAGCCCCAAGGATGAAGAATAAGATAATTAGGCCAAGGAAGTCCAAAAGAGTTAGTAAAAGCCCATGGGAATGCAGAGTTAGAAAATGGGATAAGGATGCCCAAGAAGAAAGAAATGGGACAAAAGAACCCACGAGAATTGTAATGGGTTAAGAAAGCCCAAAGTAGCATGAGTATAAATCCAATGACCATATTGAGTCATTGAGAGAAGAATAGGTAGTAGGTCTAAAGAGACCCAACAAGCATTGGTCAAATAACACCATGGCAGGAATGGTAGAGTGGTATGGTAAAAATAGCAACAAGACTACGGAAGGAGCAAAGAATTGGCTAAAAGGGGAAAAACCTACGACTAAGCAAGGCCCAGCCCTTGAAAGGAGCAAGCCAATAAAGAATGAAAGATCAGAAAATAGTTCACGCCATAAGAGGTCAAGGATAAGCGGCAGAATGCACAGATGAGCCTTCAGACCATGGAAAATGCATTAGCAGTCAACAAGCTTTCAACGTACACAAGAAGTGGAGCACACACAAGGCCCAGGCACTACCAACCTGTACCCAGCCAATACAGGAGTGGTGGGTCATGGGCTAGAGGTAAGAGAGGGTATGGTCTGGCAGTGGGGAGAAGGGAAAGTCTATTCTGGGGTTCTAGCTCATATTCTTTTGGGGGTGATGTCCTACTAGGATGACATACCACCCAAAAGAAGGCAGGATGAATTGGAACCACTAGGTGCATACCATGAGGAATAGTAAGAAAGAATGCCACGGTGAGCAAGCAAACAAAATAACCTTCTTTGTCTGGTAATGGGGAGTGGCACAGCTAGCACAGGTAAGTGATGGTGGCTGGATAACTGACAAACCAGTAGGTGGTCGGGAGGAATACCCTAAACCAAACAAAAGTGGTTAAAGACTAAAATGGTAAAAACCAGTCACGGTAGGCAATATACAAAGGGTCCTTGCTGTGGACAGTAACCCAACCACAACCATAGCAACCTCTAGAGGA
Source organism: Quercus glauca (assembly GCA_023736055.1). Lineage (NCBI taxonomy): Eukaryota > Viridiplantae > Streptophyta > Magnoliopsida > Fagales > Fagaceae > Quercus > Quercus glauca. The sequence continues at coordinate 93,175,581 of CM043316.1, read as the reverse complement.
GAATCACTACACTACCATCACCATAACACCACACAAGCAAGCATTGAAAAAGGAAGAAAGGAGTGAGAAAGAATCAAAGTAACAAAAAATGAGAGAAAAGAGAAAGAAAAGAAATAAGGAGTGTAGAACGGTTGGCATGCACCAATAGGCTAAATCTCTTCTCTCCCTCTAAAAACCTACCCTCTGTTAAGGATAAAGAACTCGTTTAGGCACAAGCTATTTAGGCATGTTCCCTCAAAGTAGATAATTTTTACGGCAAGATTACCCTATGAGATTATCCACGTTGAGGAAGTGGTTCCCTCATTGGCCTTAGCCCGTAATACAATTGAACACGGCAAACTGATCTTTTACTTCTTTAATTTTACCACTCATTACTATTGTTTCTTCTCTTGTCTTTGCAATTTCACCTATAACGTGTTCTTTCTACCTATTTTTTAATTAAGAATCTCTTACTTATTGTGGTGGGCCTTTTTGTGATATTAGGCTGGGCTGCCCCCTACTGTACTAGGCCCAAGTATTCTGGATGAGGGAGTTGGGATCGGTCTAATTGTAACCCACCTTGGTCCGACTTATGCACAAACTATGCCCCATTTGCCAAAAAGAAAACTTGGTCACGTGCCCATGATAGGCAAAGTTGCTATAAGAGAGTTATGGTAGGCAAATGTAATAAAAATAACAAAAGAAATAGGCTCGCTACTTAGACAAAATAAATAAAGGGCAGCAACAAGAAGTGCCCTATACATGAAATAACATAAATAAGTGGAGAATAAATAGTAATGGGTTTGTTGAATCAAAGAGGGAAATATTAGTTTGCCGTGCCAAATTATGTTACAGGGCCAAAACCAAGAAGGGAAACATTTCCTCAATGCGAGTAATCTCCCCAGAAAGAAATTAATTGCTTTGAGGGAACAGGCCTAAATGACCTGTGCCTAGAAGAATCCTTTGCCTCTTGACAGAGAATAAGGCTTTAGAGGGAGAGAGGGGATTAACATATTGGTGCATGTCTGCCATTCTATACTCTCTGTATTTTCGTTATTTCTCATTCTTCTTCTCTTTTTTCTCTTTTTTTTTTCTCAGTGCTTGCTTATATGTTGTGATTCTGTCCTAGAGATTACTATTACCGTGATCCTCTCCCTACTGTGCACGACAAGGGTCCTTTATATAATGCTTGCCATGACTAACTTTTACTATTTTAGCCTTTAACTACCTTTGTCTGGTCTGGGTGTCCTTGCCGACGACCACTAATTTGTCAGTCACCCAGCCACCACCACTTACCTGTGTTGGCTGTGCCACTCCCCATCACCAGACAAAGAATACTATTTTGTTTGTTTGTTTGTCGTGGCATTCTTACCTGCTACGGTGTGGGTGCTCTCTCTTTCTTCCTATCTCTCATGGAATGCACCTAGTGGTTCCAACTCATCCTTACTTCTTTTGGGTGGTATTTCATCCCAGCAAGATATTTCCGCCAAAAGAGCCTGAGCAGGAACCCCAGAATAGGTTTTCCCCTCTCCCCACCGCCAGACCATGCCTTCTTACCTCTGACCCATGACTCACCACTTCCTGTATTAGCTGGGTATTGGCTGGAGATGTTTGGGCCTTGCACGTGATCCACTTCTGTGTATGTCTAAGACCTGCTTGTTGCTAATGCGTTTGCCGTGGTTTGGAGGCTCTTTTACACATTTTGCCGCCCATCCTTGACTTCTTATGGCATAAGCTATTTTTCTAATTTCCCATTCTTTATGACCTGCTCCTTTTAGGGGCTGGGCTTTGCTTGATTGTGGGCTCTTCGTCCTTCAATTTACTCTTTTACTCCTTCTGCAATCTTGTTGCCATTTCCTGCCATACAACTCTGCAATTCTTGTTGTGATGTCTTTTGTCTTCGGGCTCCTTTAAGCCCGTTTGCTTCCTTAAGGCACATTTGTTTATTTTACGGGCCTATGATCCATTATTCTTGCCACTTGGGTCTAATGGGTTTTTTCTATCCATTCACTAACTCTTACCTGCTCATATTATTGGGCTTCTTCCTTTTACCGGGCTTCCCAAAATGAACATCAACATTTAGTCCCCTGAGCATATGAAGCATTCTTGCGGTTCATATGCGAATAAAAGACTTCCCTGCTCTTTTTGTCTTTCCTTCTTTTTTCTCTTCGCGGGCTTTTTCGAACAGTGGACCCTAACTTATACATACATACATACATACATACATATATATATATATATATATATATTTCTTACCATAAACAGTGTTGTCTCTTCGAATTTCCCAGTTTAGCAGTTATTCTGAAATGTAGCCACCGCTTCATTAATTCCATCCCTCATCCGATGGTTAACCCATCGTATCCTTTCATGTCAGTGTTAATGACGTTGGTATTTAAGAGAAATTCCCTTCATATTCCAAACACAAACACTTTTTCCCTTTCCCTTTCTTCACCGTGTTCTCTCTCTTAAACACTTTTATCCATTTATTTTGATTAACCGCTGCACCATGACTCCGGTGAAAGGCCAAATCTCTTCCCGCTACGTACGATGTAGGCAAAAAGGTCATGTATTCCGAATCGGACTATTCTGACGAGGAGGAAGTGCGGCGTGCCCTTGATAGTGAGTGCGCTCCTCTTATAGATCCTGGGTATGATACCCATGCCCATTTCCCAAAAGTTCCTGGTGATTACATGTCGCCGCCGCCAAGCCGTATGTGGCTTGCTCTTTGCTGTCGTAATACAGACGTTTCTTAGGCTTCATTGGCTTCCTCGATTCCCGACCTTATCATCCGCCAAGGCACTTCACTCCCCGTGCCCATTCTCTTCGAGTTTGGATCGGGCACTCCTTTGGGTTGGAAGGAATGGGTGGATAGGGAGTTGTCCGACACGGGTTTTATGGGGTTGCTACAGCGAGCTAGTGTGTTGAAGGCTATTATTTCATCCTGCTACTTATCTAACTATAGAGACCTCTTCAACCTTTGCCATTTGGTCCGCTAGTGGTGTACTACCACTCACACTTTTTTTCTCTCCTGCAGTGAGATCACCGTGACTTTGGAAGATGTGGCAAATCAGTTGTTTTTGCCCATCCTTAGTGATGTTGATCTTGGCGTTTTAGAGCTTTCTCTAGAAGAAGAGGTCGTGGAGGTTGAGTTAAAGAAAAGGATGAGTGGCAATGCGAAGTTGTCATATTGGGTTGGTTCTTCCTCTAAGATCTCCGTTGCTGCTCGCCATGCGGCCTTTATCCCGTTTTGGCTTTGTAAGTTTATCTTTGGCTCTCATCCCTATTATGTTGTAAAGCCTTTATATTTTTGATTAGCTATTAAGATATCTGCCGGGGTAAGTCTGCCATTGGCTCCCATGTTCTTGGGACATTTGTATGTTTAGTTAGACATTCTGCTGAGCGACGAGGATCAAGCAGGCTCTTGCCACATAGTCACTTCTTCTGTTCACAATACTATTCTGCAGCACTTGTAGTATGAGCGTTGTGCCAGACACTTGGCGAAGTGTAGGCCTGTCCATTTTGCTAAGGAGAAATATCAGTCGTGTCTGAGAGTCATTACCAATTTCTTTAGTAGATTTGAGTTTGACTTTCCGTTGGGTTGGCATGAAGCCAATTGGTCATTCTGACGTTGAGTTTTTTGATAAAGGAGTTGGGGTTTTCTTGGAGAGCATACAGGAACTTAGGTATAGGTTACACATGTGCTAATTCTGTTATGGGTCCATTTGTTGACACTACCGGGACCACTACCCCATTGACCAGTTTCGAGGAGAGGGGGATTACTTACTTGGCAGCTACCAATGCTAGGTGGTTGCCTTATCTGGCTGATAAAGGTGTTAGGTTTGTGCACTATCCTGTTAACAAGGTGAGAAGACAGTTTGGGCTAGATTAGGATATTCCTGATAATCTTTTTTCCCTTATGAAGTCTTCTACTTCCGTTCGACCATTTCCTGTGGCATGATGCCTTTAAGTTCTAGAGCAAGCGTTTCACTGCAGTTACTATTCCAAGCTCACAGAGAGAGGGCATTTGTACTCCTGCGATGCACGGATACTGACAGGCTGTGATGACTTCATTTGAGTAGGAATTTATGGGCAGTCGTAGTTTTTCTCTTATTCCTCCTGACGGGCTTAGTGCGGTCATTTCTGCCAACCTTTGGCTACTTCTGCCCTTTAAATCTATGTTGGCATATGCTAGGAAGCAGAGTCGGTTTGCCATTTTTTAGTAGGTTGAGGAGGATAGAGGGTGGTTCTGGCATGTCGGTGACTATCCCACGAGTTGGGATAAGAAAGTAGAGGTGAGGTTGGGATAAGAAAGTAAAGGTGATAAACATTCCTGTGCCAAGTAAGAAGGTTTCTACCAAGTCTAAGTCCGCCAGGAAAGGTGATGATTCTTCTGAGGCTTGTTTAGACATTCTACCTTTTGAGAGTGACTTCCCTCCTGTGGGCAACATAGTTTTAGAAAGCTCTCCTTCTCCTTTAGCCCGTGCTCGTTCTAGCAGGTGCTCTATAGCCAGCAAATCTAAGCCTGTTGCTCCCCCTTCCAGTAGGACCCGAGACAGTAAGAGAAAGACATCTCCTCCGCTTGCGTCCACCACTGCTGAGAGAAGAGTATGTTATCTCTAATTTTTCTTTGTTTTCTTTGTGTTTTTATAAGGTTTTCCTGCAGCTAACCCTTATACACTTGTTGACTCATCTCTTCATCTTTGTCTTCTGTTTTCTTTTCTTTTGCAGTCTAAGTATAAAGAGGGTGCATCTGCCACCCGTCCTATATTACTTGATGAGCCCGAGCTTGAGGTACGTCTCCTTCCTTTCTTTCTGTATCATTAATAGTTATGCATTACTTTCTTCCTCATTTTTCTCCTTTTTTTTTTTTTTTTTTTGTTTCCCGGGCCGAGCCTAAGCCTATCTTCATATATCACCCCACGACTAAGGAGATTTCTATTTCCATGGGCACACCCATGGAAGGTTTCTTTGATGGGGTTGATGTGGTGTTTGAGGCTGCAACTCCTGCCCCTCCTGCTGTTGCACAGGGAGTTTTCGCTGAGGCTCCTATCCCTTCCACTAAGTCGATACCCATAGATGAGGGTACTCATACGAAGAGGGTTAGTGAGATTGCTCCCATTCCTACTGAGACACTTACTCCCCGAGAGGGAGCCATTCCTCCTGTTTCTGCTCAGACTGAGGTTGCTTCTCCTGCCACACCTCCATTATCTCTACCAGTGATCCCTTCGCAGCTCTATCTCAGGCCGTGAAGGATGGTTCTTCTTTGGTGGTTACCCTTTCTTCCATCCCAAGCTTTGCCACACGTGGACCTGATACAGATTTGTCTTCTAAGGAATCTGAGGATGTTCTTGATGATCCTGATGATGAACCCACCATGAAGAAAAGGGTTTCTGATTCTGAGGAAGAGGAAAGTGCTGAGCATGAGGCCAAATTCATGGGTATATGTCTCCTTATCTTGTTAAGTTCCCTCCATTTTTTTTCTTTTGTTATCTCCTCTTTATACATATATATTTGTGTCACCTCTTTGCTATGTTCTCCCTTTATTTTGCATGTCTATTCCTCTTATTGTAGAGACCTTTGAGGAGCCAGGAGTTGCAATAGACATAGAGATGCCTACAGCCACTTCTCTTGCCGCACCTGTAGCACCCGTTTTTGCCATATTTTCAGCACCAGTTTCTGCCGTATCTACGGTATCAGTTTCTGTCATTCCCACAGCACCAGTTCCTGCTACCTCCACAACCCATACTCTTACGGGGTCTTGATGTGTTTCTTTCCCTCATCTCTTTCTTCACTTCTTCATTGTGAATTCGTTCTTCTTAGCTCATGGTTTCTCACACCATGCTTCATGCTTTCTTAATAGGTCCACTCCTTACTGCCCCTCTCAGTTTGAGGTGGGCAGCAATTCTGCCATAGTTCCAGACCCTGTGAGTGAGGCCACAACCTTCTTTACTCGTTTTGATCAGCCTAAGGTTAATGACCTCAATCCTGCAAACTTCTGGGGTTCTAGACCTCCCTATGTAGACTTTCATGACTTCAAAGTTCCTGAGGATTGTGCTTTTGATTTGGAGGCAGTCTACAGTAGCCGTGGTGACTTCATGCAAGGATTTTACCTTGGCCGTTCTACCAGAGAGCACTTTTTAAAGATGCTGGGGAGAGTGATGAATAACATTAAGCATAACTTTGTTGACACTGTCTCCTTCGAAAGGATCTTGCAGTGGAAGGTTGCGGTTTAGGAGCTTGTTAGCGTGGGTTTTGCTGTGGAGTTCATTCTGGACCATCTTCGTGAGATTGCCCGAGCCTTCTTCATGAGGAGGGTTTAGCTTGCTGTTGATGCCATTGATACACGCATTAAGGCTTTGAGGAAGGAGGTGGCAAACTTGGAGGGTCGTCATGAGCGCCTTCTTTCCAGCATTGGTGGATCCAGCTGTTTTGGAGACCAGCCTCTTATTTCTGGGCTTCGTTGATGATGATGTGGTTCCCTTTTTTTTTCTTCTTTTACTACCCCATCTAGTACACTTTATTTTTCTTATAGCACTTATTTGGCAAGTTTGATATGACTGACACAGTTTGGGTTTGTAACTATAAGATGCTACACTTTGTTACTGCTTTTGCTATTGTTACTGCTTTTGCTATTGCTATGACATAGAATGCTTTTATAATACTTTGTACGGTTTCATTACATACTCATGAAAGCACATTACAATCTTGTCTTGTGACATAGTCACTTGAAGAAAAAAAAAAAAAAAAGGAAACATAGAACTCATTAAACAAAAGGGATAACTACATAACCTCTGTTTTTTTTTTCTTAAGCATAATAACGCTTCTGCCACTTTTCATTGATGGGATCCATCAAGTCTTTGCCATCCATTTGGGCCAGACGGTAATACCCACTTGGATGTGCCTTTCTTATCACAGGGGGTCTCTCCCATTTTGGTGCAAACTTGGACGGTCTTGCCATGCCTCACCTGACGCGGTCCGCTACTTTTAACACGAGTTGTCCTTCCGTGAACACCCTCTCTTTAGTCATTCTGCCATAGGTTTCAGTCATCTTTTGTCTATATCTGTAGCTACGCTTTTGGGCCGCTTCCCTTCTTTCATCAAGCCCTGCTAAGTTCTCATACCTTTCTGCCACAAAGACATCCTTTTCTTTTTCCTTCTCCCGCATCTGCATAACTCTCAAAGACGGAGTTATTACAAATTTCGAGCTCATTACCTCTGTCTCGTAGACTAAGGAAAAGGGTGAAAACCTTATGGCTGACTTTGGCGAATTTCTATAGGCCCAGAGAGCGTTTGGCAGATGCATTACCCATCCTTCTGTATATTCTTGGCTCATTTTGCTGATGATTTTTATAAGGATCTTATTTGTCACCTTTGCTTGCCCATTTCCTTAAGGGTAATAGGGCAATGAACGATGGTGCTTGACTTGGTAGAATTCCAGCATCTTCCTTACTTCACTGTTGACAAAGGGTGTGCCATTGTCACTGATAATCCTGTGAGGTACCTCAAACCTCACAATTATGTTTTCTTTGTTGAAGTTTGCTACTGCTCCTCCTGTGGCTTTACGGAGTGGCATTACCTCTATTCATTTGGTGAAGTATTCCGTAGCCACCAGGATCTATATGTATCCACGCGATGGTGGGTTAACTAGTCCCACCAAACCAAGCCTTCAAGTGTGAAAGGGCCATAGGGTGACCATGTTATGTAAGTTCTATGGATAAGTGTGAATCAGGTTGGCCTGTACTTGGCAACTGTGACATTTTTTTACAAATTTTTACTATATCTTTCTTCATAGTGGGCTAGTAGTAACCCATTTGTAGCAGGCATCTGTACAGCTTTTTCTTCTCCTTGTGTTTCCCACACTCTCCTGAGTGCACTTCTTTTATCATCCCTTTTGCTTTCTTAGGACCCAAACATCTTAAGGGGTCCCCATCATACCCTTTTTCGAAAGGACTACGTTATGCAAAAAGTAACATGTTGCCAACCTCTTAAGCTTGTATCTTTCACTGTGTTTTTATGGCAGGATACCTTCTATTAAGTACTGCGTGAACGGGCTTCTCCAGTCTTCTTTGACAAACACAGCGTAACTTTCCTCCCTATCTGCTACAAGCTGGCAGGTCTTGCATTGTGTTTGGACTTGATCTATATCTTTACTCATACTTGGCCAATAGAAACCTGCCATTTAAAGTCTGCGGTAAAGGTTGACCTTTTTGCAGGATCTGCAAGTCTTGTCATGCACTTCCTTTAACTTTCTTTGGGCCTCTTCCTATCCTATGCATCTGGACAAGACCCCACCTGGCATCCTGTGGTACAATTCTCCTCTTACCAAGGCGTAGTCTTTTAGTACCTTTAGTTCTGCCGCGTCTTCTTCCTTTATCAAGGCCTCCCTTATGGGAATCCACCAATCTCCTTTACACTGTTCCTCTTGGAACCTTTCCTTCAACATCTCAATAATAGACTCTTTCCTCTTGCTGACTTCTATCCTAGTGCTATCCTCTTCGAAAATTATTTGTGAGCCTAATGTGGCCAATGCATCCGCAAACCGGTTTTCGTTCCTTGGAGTATGCTTTATTTTAAAGGTTGAAAACTTTTCCTCTGTCTTTTAGGTCATTGCTCTATACGGGGCTAGGCTGGGTTCCTTTAAGGAGAAGCTCCCTTTAGTCTAGCAAATCACTAGGTTCGAATCACACATTACTCTTAAATGCTTGATTCCCATTTCGAGGGTTGTGGCTTGCCCAATTAGATAGGCTTCATATTTTGCCGTGTTGTTTGAACAGGGGAATTCTAATTTGAATGATAGCACCACAGCCTTGTCTTCTTCATGATACAAAACTATTCCCACTCCTCCTGATTGGGTGGTAAAAGACCCATCAAATTTCATTACCCATTGCTCTCTGACTTCTTCTACCATGCCTACCTCTTCTGGGACTTTATCATCCAAGGGGAATTCTTCTTCTCCTGGAAATTGTGCCAACAAATCTGCTATAGCTTGGCTCTTTATTGCCTTAAGCATTCCTGCTTTCAAGTCGTATTGCGACAACTGTAACAACCACTAGGATATTCTACCAAAGAGAATTGATTGCTGCAACAAAGCTTTGATTGCGAGAGACTTAATCATCAGCCATACCTCGTAAACCAAGAAATAATGGCGTAGCCTTTGCAAAGCATACACAATAGCTAGGCATGCCTTTTTTGCCCTTGGGTAACGTGTTTTTGTATCTTTTAGAGCACGGCTGATGCAGTAAACTGGTTGCTCAATGCCACCTCCATCCTCTTGGGCAATTAATGCACCTATGGCATACTAGTTGGTGGCTAGGTAGAGCAACAATGGCTTCTTGCGGATTACAGCTTGCACAGTAGGGAGGTTCATCATAATCTATTGTAGCCTTTTGAAGGCCACCTGCTGTGCTTCTCCTTACTTAAAGCTTTGCCCCTTCTTAAGTAATTTGCTGAAAGCAAAAGTAATTGATGTCAATCCAAGGATGAATCTTCGGATATATGAGACATTCCCCAAGAAACTCTTCAACTCCTTTACTGTGGCTGAAGGTTTAATGGTTGTTATGGCCGTAGCTTTGGCCGGGTCCACGTCTATTCCTGCTGTGAACCAGGAAACCCAAGAATTTCCCCGAGGACACTCCAAATGCGCACTTGAGAGGGTTCATTCTTAGTTTAAAAGCTCTATACCTCTCAAATACCTTCCTCAACACTTGGACGTGTTCTTCTCGCTTCTTTGATTTTACCACTATGTCATCCATATAGCCCTCTAGTTCGTAATGCATTATGTCGTGAAATATAGCCGTCATTGTCCGTTGATAAGTTGCACTTGCATTTTTCAACCCAAACGGCATTACTGTGTAGTAGAAGTTGCCTATGGGTGTTCTGAAGGCAGTTTTCTCCGTATCTTTTGGCGCCATTTTGATCTAGTTGTACCCACTAAATCCGTCCATGAATGAAAACATGGCGCTCCTTGCCACATAATCTATCAGCAAATCCATGTTTGGCAATGGAAATTCGTCCTTTGAGCAAATCCTGTTAAGATTTCTGAAATCTATGCAACACCTTATCTGCCTGTTCTTCTTCTTTACTAGCACTATGTTGGACAACCAACACGAGTGTTGGATAGGCTTGATGAATCCTGCTGCCAATAATTTATGTTCCTCCTTAACTATTTGCCCTTCTATCTTGATGTGGAATATCCTGGCAGGTTGGGCCACCGACTTGTCCTCGGGGTCCACATTCAATGTGTGCACTACTAGCCCAGGATCAAATCTTGGCATTTCACTACAGTCCCACGTAAAGACATCCTTGAATTCTTTCAGCAACAGTATTAATTCTGACTTCTCCTTTCCTAACATTCTCGAACTAGTCGAGATGGGTCTTGGTTCCTTTGGGTTAGGTCCCAGGTTAATTTCCTCCAACTTTTTTTTGCCACAACTTGTATGTCTTTTTCTGCCAAAATTCCTTGTCTTTTTCTTTGCTGGTTTCTTCCTTCGACCTTCTTGAGCCATGCAGCACACCATGCTTTTGTGTTGCTACTCTTGTTTGGGGCCCGTTTGCATTTCACACGTGGGCCTCGCACACCTTTATAATTTGTATGCAATCCTTTCATCAGGGCACCGAACTCTAACACATTATGGTGTGTCATCTGACTCTGTGGTCGGTGCTTCCTTCATTTTCTTCTTTCATGATAGCAAATTCCTTAGATCAGGTTCTGGATCACTTTGGATGTCTTCCCACTTAGGTATGAATGTGCCTCATGGCTTTAATACTGAGCTTTCCCCAAATGGTGCCCATTGGTCAGAGAACATAATTTCTACTAAATAAGCCTCCGCCTACTCAAATGGCAATGGATTTGCTCCTATGCGAATCATTCTGCCATTCAACCTTCCTTTCACGCACTGGTGATAGGCGGATGGAACTAATCGGTGTTTGTGCAACCATGGCCTCCTCAAGAGCACGTTATATGAGACCTCCATCTTTACCATGTGGAATCGAGCTAAGGAAGCTATGGGGCCCACCTTTAACCACAGCTGGATGTGGCTTGCAGTGTATTCGCCCCTTCCTTCGAACCCTGTCACTTCCATTGGGCACCCCTGTATCTTTTTTTCTGAAATTCCTGCCGCTTGTAGAGTGCTTAATGGAATAAGATTTATAGAAGCACCTGTATCCACCAAGGCTTTCTTAATGGAGATTTGATTTATGGATGCTGCTAAGTAAAGGAGCCTCCTGTGGTCTGGGTACCCCACCTCCATGTCCTCATCACTAAAAGTGATTTCACTCGATTCCTGCAAAAGGGCTCTGTCAACTATGACTTCCGCTGTTAAGCATTCTATTCCTGCCCTAGAGGCAATGCTCACTAGGGCCTTTGTGGCTATCTTTCGCTCTTTCGCTGTAAGCCCCAATTAGTCAAACAAATTCTTGAATTTGGAGCTTTTCTGTAAGGTGGTAATTGTTGCGACAGGCAAGGCTAGATTCTCCTCTTCGACTTCTCCTAGATCTGCACAAATTACCACCGATACTACACCCTTCCCTTTGTGGTTTGGGAGTGAGTTTCTTTAATCTTCCTGCTGAGATAGTTCTAGAGTCCCTTCTTTGATCTTGCGGTGTACCAGTTTACAGAGTGTCCAACATTCTGCGGTAGGATGTTGCTCGTAATTGTGCAGACAGCAGAAGCGTGGGTCCCTCTGCTCTTCTTCTGTGGGCTCTTTAGCAACTTGATTAGGCTTAAAGACTCCGCCTGCTATCCATCTGTCAAGGAGCACATCTAACTCTTTTTGTGGTACATGGTATTGCTGGTGGAGTATCGTATTCCCTTCCATTAGTTTTCCTTCTTCATTCACCAGTGGATACTGCCATAACCTGTGGAGTGTTTCTTTTGTCGGAACTTGGCTTCATCGACTAGGCAGTCTTCCTAGCCTTTTGTAACAACTGTGCAAACTAGAAGATTTCTAAGTTTTCCAAGACTACCCTGTACTCCCTGATCATATTTGTCATACACATTTCCACCAATGTTCTTTCTTCGCAATGATCATAGCAGTCGAGTGTTATGTCTCTGAACCTTTTGATGTATTCCATTAAATCTTCACCATTTCTTTGCTCGGTTGCTTGCAAGGTTGCAAGCGTTACTATTTCTTCTCCATGGAAGTATTTAGTGCAAAATACATCCACCATTTCATCCCAAGTTGGGATTGATCCTGGCTTTAGGTCGATGTACCAAGTGTATGCCTGGTCGCATAGTGATTTGGAAAATTCCCGACGGCTTAAATCCTCGTCTGTTGCATAAGGGCCAAGAGTATCAATAAACTTGCTCGCGTGCTCTACAACACTTCCCTTCCTGCCATCGTATTGCGCAAAGGCCCGTGGTTCATATCTCTCGGGGTACAGTTTGCTGAGTACCTTTAGTAGGTAAGAAGGTTTTCGTGCATAGAATCTCTCCTTAGGTGCTCTGGCCCTCTCCTACTTCAGAAGGGCCGCTACTTCAGCCATAGTGATGAAACGTTGTTCCGCATTCTGTGGGACACCTCCTGCTGGTGTCTCCTCTTTGTCTTCTACATGTTCCGAGTCATGCCGGCTCCTTTTCTTCTTGTTTTGTCTGTTTTTAGCTGATAGATTTCTTCCATTATTTGCTGCTGTGAGTGCTGCAAGGACTGCAACACCTCATAAAGACGTTGGCATTGTCAATGGGGATTCTTGGCTATAGCTGGGGTTCAACCCCCATTCTGTTAACACCTTTCGTATGGTTAAGCTGCTGTTGGTGAGGCATTGTTGGCTTAGACTCTGCCTGCGAGGGTACGACGCTCATGTTTTGTGTCGTCCTGGATTTTAGGGGCATTTGTTTGTAAGGGTTTCTGTCCTTATCTGCTTCCTAACTCCCTAGTGAAGTCGCCAATTTAAATGTGGTGGGCCTTTTTGTGATATTGGGCTGGGCTGTCTCCCACTGTACTGAGCCCAAGTATTCTGGATGAGGGAGTTGGGACCGGTCCAATTGTAATCCACCTTGGTCCGGCTTGGGCACAAACTACGCCCCGTTTGCCAAAAAGTAAACTTGGACACGTGCCCATGACAGGCAAAGTTGCTAAGGGAGAGTTATGGCAGGCAGATGTAATAAAAATAATAAAAGAAATACGCTCGCTACTTAGACAGAATAAATAAAGGGTAGCAACAAGAAGCGTTTTGTACATGAAATAGTAGAAATAAGTGGGGAGGAAATAGTAATGGGTTTGTTGAATCAAAAAGGGAAACATAAGTTTGCCATGCCAAATTATGTTACAGGGCCAAAACCAAGAAAGGAACCATTTCCTCAATGCGAGTAATCTCCCTAGAAAGAAATTAATTGCTTTGAGGGAACGGGCCTAAATGACCTGTGCCCAGAAGAATCCTTTACCTCTTGATAGAGAGCAGAGCTTTAGAGGGAGAGAGAGGATTAACCTATTGGTGCATGCCTGCCATTCTATGTTCTCTGTTTTTTCATTATTTGTCATTCTTCTTCTTCTTTTTTCTCTTTTTCTTTCTCAGTGCTTGCTTATATGTTGTGATTCTCTCATAGAGATTGCTATTACCGTGATCCTCTCCCTACTGTGCACAGCAAGGGTCCTTATATAATACATGTCATGACTGGCTTTTACTATTTTAGCCTTTAACTACCTTTGTCTGGTCTGGGTGTCCTTGCCGACCACCACTGATTTGTTAGTCACCTAGCCACCACCACTTACCTATGCTGGCTGTGCCACTCCCCATCACTAGACAAAGAAGACTATTTTGTTTGTTTGTTTGCCGTGGCATTCTTACCTGCTACGGTGTGGATGCTCTCTCTCTTCATATCCCTCATGGCATGCGCCTAGTGGTTCCAACTTATCCTTACTTCTTTTTGGTGGTATGTCATCCCAGCAGGACATTTCCCCCAAAAGAACCTGAGCAAGAACCCCACAATAGGTTTTCCTCTTTCCCCACCGCTAGACCATGCCCTCTTACCTTTGACCCATAACCCACCACTTCCTGTATTGGCTGGGTACAGGCTGGTGACGTCTGGGCCTTGCACGTGCTCCACTTTTGTGTATGTCCAAGACCTGCCCACTGCTCATGCATTTGCCATGGTCTGGAGGCTCGTTTGCACATTCTACCGCTCATCCTTGACTTCTTGTGGCGTGAGCTATTTTTCTGATTTCCCATTCTTTATGGCCTGCTCCCTTTAAGGGCTGGGCTTTGCTTGATTGTGGGCTCTTCGTCCTTCAGTCTACTCTTTTACTCCTTCCACAATCTTGCTGCCATATAACTCTGCCATTCCCACTGTGATATCTTTTGACCCTAACCTGCTGGGTCTCTTTGGGCCTGCTGCTTATTCTTCTCTCAATGACTCAACATGGTCATTGGATTCATACTCATGCCATTTTGGGCTTTTCTTATTATATTGCTTGTGGGCTTCTTTGTCTCATTTATTTCTTCTTGGGCATCCTTTGCCCATTTGCTATCCTTGAGCATTATTGGCCCTTTTTCTAATTCTGTGTTCCCATGGGCTTTTACTAACTCCTTTGGGCTTCACTAGCCCAATTACCTTATCCTTCATCTCATGGGCTTTCCATCAGCCCCTTACTTTCTTTACTTGCATTACTTCGGGCTTGCTGTGGCCCATTCTCACTTTTTTACATTACATACTGCCCATGGGTTTGCAATTTCTCTCTCTTCGGGTTCCTTTAGGCCCGTTTGCTTCCTCAAGGCCCATTTGTTTATTTTATGGGCCTATGATCCATTATTCCTGCCACTTAGACCTAATGGGCTTTTTCTATCTATTCACTAACTCTTCTCTGCCCATATTGTTAGGCTTCTTCCTTCTACTGGGCTTCCCAAAATGAACATTAACACTTATTTTGCCTAACAGTAACGTACTTCCGTTATCATTGTTTTATTACATTTATCCGCCATAATTCTTTTGTGGCAACTTCGTCTGCCATAGGCATATGACTAAAGTTTCGGCACATGGTGCATAGTTTGTGCATAAGCCGGATTAAGGTGAATTACAATTGAATCGGTCCCAACTCTCCTATCTAGAACACTTGGGCCTAGTGCAAGAGGAGGCAGTCCATCCCAAAATCACAAAAAGCCCACCACAAATGTTTAATGCTTGATATGGGCATGCAGTGTAGTTTATTTCATAGTGACATAAGGAGAAGCTTCAAATTTCATAAGTAAATTGTTCATATTTGTTTATTATGTGTTATTTTAAAAAAACAAATGAATGATTTTATGGATTGAATAATAAATAATATTCACGATGATATTAATTTTGTCATGCATTTATGTATACTACAAGAAATGAATAATATCAATTGAAAAATGATTTTACATTATTATTACACATGTAACGACATTCACATGGAACTATGAAAGCGAATTCTCCATCTGAATGCTGTTACATTATATACATAATGGTGACACCAAATATCAAGCATCATGTACCTTGGTGGTATACTGGTATCATTGTTGACTATATATTTTTATTAATAATTGTTGAGGGTCATTTTTGTGGAATCCGAATAGAAGAAAGAAAGCCCAGCCCAACAACATGGGTAGCAAAGGAATGGCAAACATAAAGCAAACCCATTAAGTTCAAGCAACAGGAATAATGGATCATAGGCCCATAATATAAACAAATGGGTCTTGAGGAGGAAAATGGGCTTAAAGAGGCCCGGAAAGAGAGAAATAGCACACATAGACAGTATATGATGTAGAAAAGTAAGAATGGGCCACGGCAAGCCCAAAGCATTGTAAACAAAGAAAGTAAGGGGTTAATGGCAAGCCCGTAAATCCCAAGGATGAGAAGAAGGAAATTGGGCCAGGGAAGCTCAATGAAGTTAGTAAAAGCTCATGGGAATGCAGAGTTAGTAAATAGGCCAAGGAAGCCCAAAGAAAGCAAATGAGTCAGGATGCCCAAGGGAAAACAAAAGGGACGCTGGAGCCAATGAGTAGGAACACCAGTGGCCATGCTAAGCCACAGAGGGAAAGAATAAAACGGCAGGCCTAAATAAGGCCCAGTAGGAGTAAGTCATTACAGCAAGAATGACAAGTGATGTAGCAGGAAGTCAGGATAATTAAGAAATGGGCTGAAAGAAATGCAAAGCTCAGTACCAAATAAAGCTCAGCCCCTAAGAGGAGCGGGAAACCAAAAAAGTAGCTCATATAAAAGGTCAAGAATGGACGGCAGACAGAGCAGGTAAGCCTCCAGACCACGGCGGACGCATGAGGAGCAGGTAGACTTTAGACACATGTGGAAGGCAAGCACACGCAAGGCCCAGACTTTACCAGCTTGTACCTAGCCAATATGGGACATGGTAAGGTCGTGGGTTAGAGGTAAGAGGGCATGGTTTGGTGGTGGGGAGAGGGGAAAAACCTATTCGGGGTTCCTGCTCAAGCTCTTTTGGGGGATATGTCTTGCTGGGATGACATACCTCCTAAAGGAGGCAAGACTGAGCTGGAACCACCAGGTGCATACCATGAGGGATAGAGAGAGAAAGAGCATCAACACCGTGGCAGGAAGAGGTGTCACGACAGACTAACAAACAAAATAATTGTCTTTGTCTGGTAATGGGGAGTGGCACGCAGACGGAATAGTGATGGTCGATAAGTACACCTAGACCAGACAAAGGTGATTAAGGGGTAGAATAGTAAAATTTGGTCACAGCAGGCACTATAAAAAGGCATTTGCCGTATACAGGAAAGGGGGGGAAAAAAGAGGACATACATAAAGGAGGAAAAATAACACACAAGGGAGTTATAGTCGAAACAGAGAGAAATCACAAAATAGAAAAGAAAAAGAAAGATAGAAAAAAGAAAACAAAAACAAAAAAGAAAAAAGAAGAAAAACAGAGAGTTAGTCCGGTATGCACCAATAGGTTTCTTTCCCTCTCTCCCTCTCAAAATCCTGCTCTCTGCTAAAAGCAAAAGGGGTTCCTTCGAACATTAACCATTCAGGTCTGTTTCCCTCAAAATGATCAATTTCCACGGTAGGATTTACCTGGGAGATTGATTGTGTTGAGAAGAAGCGTTCTTTCCTTTTTGGGTTTGCTCCTGCGGACCAGATTTAACTTGATTTCTTATCTCTTCTGATTAACTCATATATTATTCTGCTCCTTTTGCTCTCTTTGTAAAATAGTTATCATTATTGCGATCACATTGCTTAAATAAGGATCATTTGGTCATTTCTTATTAAATAGCCATAATACTCTATTTTGTTATTATTATCTGTTAAAGGTCATTTTTTGTGGAAACCAGGTAGGGGGAAGGAAGCCCAACCCAGCAACGTGGGCAGCAAAGAAATGGCAAGTGTAAAGTAAAACTATTAAGCCCAAGCGACAGGAATAATGGATCACAGGCCCACAACATAAATAAATGGGTCTTGAAGAGGCAAATGGGCTTAAAGAAGCCCGGAAAAAGAGAAAAAGCACCCATGGGCAGTATATGATGTAGAAAAATGAGAAGGGGCCACGGCAAGCTCAAACCATTGTAAACAAAGAAAGTAGGGGTTACACGGCAAGCCCGTAAACCCCAAAAATGAGAATAAGGAAATTGGGCCGGAGAAGCCTAATGAAGTTAGTAAAAGCCCATGGGAGTGCGGAGTTAGTAAATGGGCCAAAGAAGACCCAAAGGAAGCAAACGGGCCAAGGATGCCCAAGGGAAAACAAAAGGGACATTGGAGCCCATAAGAAAGAACACCAGCGCCCATGATAAACCACTGGGGGAAATAATAGAACGATAGGCCTAGAAGAGGCCTAGCAGGAGTAAGCCATTATAGCAGGAATGATAAGTAATGTGGCAGAAAGTTGAGACAATCAATAAATGGGCTGCGAGAAAATACAAAACCCAGCACCAAATAAAGTCCAGCCCCTAAGAGTGAGGAAAATCAAAAAGGTAATTCAAAAATGGTCAAGAATGGACGGCAGACAATGTAGGTAAGCCTCCAAGACCACGGCAGACGCATGAGCAGTAGGCAGACTTTAGACACATGTGGAAGGCAGGCATGCGCAAGGCCCAGATCTTACCAACCTGTACCCAGCCAATATAGGACATGGTACGGTCGTGGGTCAGAGGTAAGAAGGTATGGTTTGATGGTGGGGAGAGGGAAAGAACCTATTTCGGGTTTCTTGCTTAGACTCTTTTGGGGGATACGTCCTCCTGGGATGACATACCTCCCAAAGGAGGCAAGGCTAAGCTGGAATCACCAGGTGCATGCCGTGGGGGAGAGAAAGAGAGAGAATCAACATCGTGGCAGAAAGGGGTGCCATGGCAGACTAATAAACAAAATAGTTGTCTTTGTCTGGTAATGAGGAGTGGTACGCAGACGAAATAATGATGGTCGGCAAGTACACCTAGACCAGACAAAGGTGGTTAAGGGGTAGAACAGTAAAATTCGGTCACGGCAGGTATTATAAAAAGAAACCTTTGTCGTGCCCAAAACAACAGAGGAGAGGGGCAGGAGGAGAGGAAAAACAACACAAAAGAAGTTATAATCGAAACAGAAAGAAAATCATAAAAAACTAAAAGAAAGAAAGAAAAAACAGAGAGAGTTAGTCCGGCATGCACCGATAGGTTTCTTTCTCTCTCTCCCTCTCAAAATCCTGCTCTCTGCCAAAAGCAAAAATGGGTCTTCTTCTGGAGCACTAGCCATTTGGATCTGCTTCCCTCAAAATGATCAATTTCCACGACATGATTTACCTGGAGGATTGGTTGTGTTGAGAATAGGCGTTCTTTCTTTTTTGGATTTGCTCATGCGGCCAGACTTAGCTTGAGTTCTCACCCCTTTTGATTGACTTATATATATATATATATATATATACTCCTTTGGCTTTCTTTGTAAAATGATTTACCATTATTGTGACTATATTGTTTAAATAAGAATCGTTTGGTCATTTCTAATTAAAAGGGCAGAATACTTTTTTTTTTTTTTTTTGTTATTACCATATTTGTCTGCCACAACCTATCTGAAACAGCTTTGCCTGCCGCAAGCGCACTCCTGGCAGACGAGGCATAGTTTGTGCACAAGCCGGCCCAAATTGAGTTGCAAGTGGATCAGTCTTAACTCCCTCATCCAGAATACTTGGGCCTACCACTGCAGGAGGCAGCCTAGCCCAACACGACAAAAAAAGCCCCTACATTATCATATCTGTCCTCCATAACCTGTCCAAAACAACTCTGCCTGCCGCAAGCGCGCTCCTGGCAGACGAGGCATAGTTTGTGCACAAGCCGGCCCAAATTGAATTGCAGTTTGACCGGTCTCAATTTCCTTACTCAGAATACTTGGGCCTATTACCGTAGGAGACAGCCCAGCCCAATACAATAAAAAAGACCCTACAATAATATTAATTTTATTATTAATTTTCTGAATAGTCATGAATTTAATTACACAAAACAAGCTGGGGCTTTCTTTTAATGCTATATATATTAAAAGAAAGCCCATATTTTTATTTTATTTTTTTATGAAATAAAACAAAGCCCACATAAGCAGCAGAGTGGGCTATATATTAATGTATAAATGTATAATACGAAAAATAATTGAGTAATGTAATGTAGCAAATTTCATTAGAATGAGAAGAGTGCAGCTCAATTGGACACAGCTCGGACTGAGCAACCTAACCCTGTACGTACGCTACAAGAAAATGGCGGGAAATCTTGGCGCCAAAACCCGCGAAACTCCATTTTTGGTGGCAACCCCTCTATTTAAACCCAACCCATATTCTGCTCGCTCCCTAAAACTCAGCTTTTGCAAATACCCATTTCTCAACCGATCCTTCTCTACAGTCCTCACCATGGCTCAGCCAGATCTTCAAAATCACAGCCCCGAAATCAAAGAACCATCGCTGAAGATCCCAAAGCTTGGCCAAAACGGCGTCGCTGCTGAAATCTCGAAGGACCCCATTTCACTACTCAGAGTGAAAAAGCTTTCTGAGAAAGCTGTTTTACCTTCCAGAGGCTCTCCTCTCTCTGCTGGCTACGATCTCTCCAGGTATATATATACACATATAATCCACAATATTTTCAAATTTTCTCCATCCAAAAAAAGAAAAAAGAAAAAAATTGTTTGTGGGGTTTTTATGATTTGTGCAGTGCAACGGAGACTAAAGTACCAGCAAGAGGAAAAGCATTGGTTCCAACCGATCTGAGCATTGCAATCCCTGATGGAACTTACGCTCGTGTTGGTAATTTCTCTCTCTCCTGTGTCTTAAAGGTGTTATTGAGTGTTTTTTGGAGTTTTAGTGAAATGGGTATTTGTGACCATGTAGCGCCAAGGTCTGGATTGGCGTGGAAGCACTCCATCGATGTGGGTGCAGGTGTGATCGATGCTGACTACAGGGGTCCAGTTGGGGTTATACTGTTTAACCATTCGGATGTTGATTTTGAGGTGAAAGTGGGGGATAGGATTGCACAGTTGATTATTGAGAAGATCATGACACCTGATGTGATCGAGGTTGAGGATTTGGATGCCACGGTTAGAGGCGAGGGTGGGTTCGGGTCTACTGGCGTATGAGCGAGCTGCTTTGCTATTGGCAACGGTGCCATTACTCCTGCTTTCGTTTTCTTAGGGATTAGATTTAGGATCAGTGACTTGTTTGATGTTGTGGTCTGTGAGTAATTATGTCGAACGGTTAGTGAGCAAGTTGTACTGATACTGCCGAATGATATTTTCAATGGAATTTAAGAAGCTTTATTCTGTAAATTAGTGTGTTCATTAAGCTTTCTTGTGATGTATACATACAATTCGTGGTATGCTATTGAACGGCAGAGCACAGATGAACATAATAAAGTTGAAACATGGGCCATGTGCCTAAATAATACGGTTTCTCAGTTGTTGAGCAGTGAGTGACTTATAACTTTATTTTTGCAAGCATTTCATCTCTTTTGGGTTCTTGGCCATATTACCTTATTCCCAAGCCCTGGAGAAGCTTGCCCCCACACATTCAACTGGCATGTATACCACAGCATTCTGCTTGCAAATTTTTTTCGAGGAGCTGCTTTTTGAATTTTTGCATACCTTCTTCATTTAATAAATTCAGGTTAGCATGGAAAGTAATGGCAAGGGTGTCTCAATTGATGGGGTCCTACTACCTTTTGAGGCTGGTGAAATTGACTTTGGTGAGCCATGAACAAATGGTCTGCACAGCTTCTACCAACTAATTCAACAGGTGATCTAAGTGTGCGTCTAGCGGCAGGCGTGCGCGTTTTGCGTTTTTTTCCTGGGCTCTGTGTACTGTTCATGGACCAGCAAGAACGGAAAAACGCAGCAATAATCTTAGAACTGTGTCCTATGGACATTATTCTTTAAAAATTATTTTGCTACAAATTTTTTAACACAGATCAAAAATTTTCTTTTAAACAATGATCGTAAAATTATGTTAATAATTGCATGAATGCTTATTAAAATTTCTATTATCATTTACAATAAATTCTTGAATTTTTATATACTGTTTCTCTTATGATGTTATTTTAACTATAGAGAATGTCATGGGGTCTAATAAATTGAATGTTAACTATAGAGAATGTTATTTTAACTATAGAGAATGTCATGGGAGATTGTAAATCTTTTGGTGCTGCGCTGATTCATGCCTTGAGTATTTGAGTTTTACTACTTTATTTAATGAAATTATTCGTTCTAAAATAAATAATAATAATAATAATAATAAAAAGGCAGCTACTAAGTGGTAAAATTCAAAGTAACCATCTTTTAACATGTAGTCATGTGTGCAATTGTATGCTTAGTATGTATTTTCTGTCTGAGTTTTAACCAATAAATCATAATCAATAGAGCTATAAATCCTGCCATAAGCATGGAAGTGCGCCACTCTTAGTATTGATGTGCACACTCAATTTCCAAGAGTAAATAAGAACTTTTTTTTATTGGTCAAGAGTGAATCAAAACTTAGCACCAGTGGAAACATTAATTTCTCAGATGTGTATCCACTTATGCCGAATATGCTAATGTGTTTTCAGTTTTCACATGCACAAGAGTGCATGCAGGTAGGGGGATGTGTTCTTTCATTGAGTTTTTGTATTCCTCTATCCCAAGGGATGAGGGGGATGATACTTTGACTTGGAAGTTTACTAAGACGGGGTGTTTAATGTGCGCTCTTACTATAAGTTGCTGTCTGGCCCTCTCACTGAGGTTTTTCCTTGGGAGTGTATTTGGTGTGCAAAGGTGCCTAAAAGGGTATCTTTCTTTTCATGGACGGCAGCTAGGGATGGAATACTCACTATTGATAATCTAGTTAAGAGAGGTCAATCCTTGGTTAATAGATGTTGTTTATGTTGTTGTGATGGGGAAATTGTGGATCATCTACTCCATTGTAAGTTTTCTCATGTATTATGGAGTGCAATTTTTGAGGTATTCAGAATCCATTGAGTAATGCCAAAGACAGTTTGCTCTCTCCTCTTTGCTTGGAGAAACTGGTTTGGAAAGCCATTGAACTTTTTCATATGAAAAGGAACATGTTGTGCTGGGCTTTGAGGGGATCCTATAAGGGCTATTTTTCCATAGTCAAGCTTTTTCGGAGTGTTAAAGTGCCTCAAAAGGTTGCATTCTTTACATCGAAAGCTTTGGATAGAATTATAACAGTAGATAATCTTCGGAAGCATTATTTAGTGATCATTGACTGGTGTTGTATGTGCAAGAATAGCAGGGAATCAATTGATCATCTTTTACTTCATTGCATGGTGGCAGAAGATATTTGGTTCATCTTTACCTTATTTGGATTTTCTTGGATTATGCCAATGACAGTGGCTCAGGTGCTGCTGGTGCGAAGGGAGATTTCATTGTCACAGAAGCTCTAAAGTTTGGAATGCAGCATGACCATGTCTTGTGGATGATTTGGGGTAAACAAAATGGTCAAAGTTTTGATTACGTTGAACATCCAGACGACAAATCAAACAATGATTATTAAGATGTTTGTATAATTGGATGATTGTTTTTGGAAATATTCCTTGTTCTTTCTTAGAATTCCTAGATAGCCTAAACTTGACTCTCTAATTTTCTCAAGGTATCTTGTTCTGTTTCTTTTAATAAAATTATTTTGATCTATATAAAAATGTAGTGCTGGGTGGTAGTATTTTTACCATGGAATGTGTTTGTCATCTCTTGAGTTACACATAACTAACTTCAAATTATGATGCCTTATAATCTATAAGTGTGTTAAATGATTTCCTGGAACTTTCAGGGACGTGTTATTCCTTGTGATTTTATTGGTGTTGTGAAGAGGCAGCAACCTGTTTACCTGAAAGGTATCTCACACAATCACATTTTTTTGGTAGATGGCTTGTTTGAAGGTTATCTGATTGTGGGTTAAATTGTTTATGGGTTTTTTATGATTTGTGCAGTGCAACGGAGACTAAAGTACCAGCAAGAGGAAAAGCACTGGTTCCAACCAATCTGAGCATTGCAATCCCTGAAGGAACTTATGCTCGTGTTGGTAATTTCTCCCTCTCCTGTGTCCTTTTTAAGTGTTAAAGGTGTTATTTAGTATTTTTTTGGAGTTTTAGTGAAATGGGTATTTGTGATTATGTAGTGCCAAGGTCTGGGTTGGCGTGGAAGCACTCAATTGATGTGGGTGCGGGTGTCATCGATGCTGACTACAGGGGTCCAGTTGGGGTTATACTGTTTAACCATTCGGATGTTGATTTTGAGGTGAAAGTGGGTGATAGGATTGCACAGTTGATTATTGAGAAGATCGTGACACCTGGTGTGATCGAGGTTGAGGATTTGGACGCCACGGTTAGAGGCGAGGGTGGGTTCGGGTCTACTGGCGTATGAGCGAGCTGCTTTGCTATTAGCAACGGTGCCATTACAACTGCTTTTGTTTTCTTAGGGATTAGATTTAGGATCAGTGACTTGTATATTGTGGTCAGTAAGTATTTATGTCGAACGGTTAGTGAGCAAGTTGTACTGATATTGCTTAATGATATTTTCAATGTAATTTAAGAAGCTTTATTCTGTAAATTAGTGTGTTCATTAAGCTTTCTTGTGATTTATACATGCAATTCGTGGTATGCTATTGAACAGCAGAGTACAGATGAACATAACAAAGTTGAAACATGGGCCATGTGCCTACACAATTGCAGGTTAGGTTCAAACATGAGTTTGTACAGATTAGGTTTTTCACTCTTTCAAGTGAAACTGATAGAGTTCATGATTATTTTCTGTCCTGAGTATCCTTAACCAAAATTATTGACCACAATTCAAAGTAGTCTTCAACTATTAAAGCTCCCCAAAAGCTTGGCAATGCCATGCCAGTAGCCTAGTACTAGGCTGCAATATAATTTACAAGGATTTGAGGTAGTTGCTGTAATTTGAAAGGAACCTTTAACATATATACACACACAAGCACACAATATGATACTAATCTCTAGACTGAGAGTGGAAATGAGGTGTATTCGAGGTTGTTGAGAGCGGAACTTTTTGGATCTGATTTTGGGTCTTTTTCTAATGCAGGTCCAGGTCACCTATGAGTCCCAGCAAGAACATGTTGAGGTTCAAGACTGAGAGCTCGGGGCCTAATTCTCCTTACTCGCCTTCGATCTTAGGATATGATAATGGGTTTTCTTCAGAGACTTCCACGCCTCCCAAGCCACCTCGCAAGGTCCCCAAGACTCCCCATAAGGTATGCGTTGTATGCTCTTTCTGGTTCTTTTCTTTTTTGATTGCAGGAGATATTTTGTATGGGGCAAAACTAACTTAAAGCACAATTAAATTTAAGGATTTGACTTATTAGCTAATGCTACCACAAGATTGAATTTGATTTGAGAATCAAAGGTACAACAATTAAGGAACTGTAACTAAGTTTTTCCCTTTTGTATCTTTCAATTCCTATGAAGGAAAAACCAAGTTCAAGCAAATTGTTTGTGTTAGGCTCAGTTAGTATTTGAAAATTTTTCAGCATTTTACTTAGCAGCCAAGCTGACAGTTGTTTCATAGACTAAGATGCAAATAAGATCAAATGAACTAACTGAATCTCAGCTGTGAGAGAGAGAGAGAGAGAGCAAACTTTGAATGAATTATAAAGAGAATAATGTAGTGATAGATATAGCATTAAAAAATGTGGTTGATAATTGAAGTTAAATTGTGGCAGGTTCTAGATGCTCCATCACTTCAAGATGACTTTTACTTGAACCTAGTGGATTGGTCGTCGCAAAATGTCCTTGCAGTTGGATTGGGAACCTGTGTTTATCTATGGAGTTCATAAAACAGCAAAGTAAGATTGATATTACTTTGTTGGGAACAAATTGATGTAGTGTTTGGTATGGGTTGTGTGTAACATTCTATTATGCTATTTTTTTCTCAGGTAACAAGTTGTGTGATTTGGGACCTAATGATGGTGTGTGTTGTCCAATGGACCCGAGAGGGTTCATACATTTCCATTGGTACAAATCTTGGTCAAGTTCAGGTAGCTAGTCCTCCAAAATTGCATATGATCCTTTAATTATCACATCTTCTTTACAGGTTAGTATGTTCAGTTAGTCTCTTATAGAGTTGAAATTTGGCTCGCATTTTGGTCTACTGTTGTAGGTCTGGGATGGGACACAGTGCAAGAAAGTCCGAACCATGGGTGGGCATCAAACAAGAACAGGGGTTTTGGCATGGAATTCATGCACATTGGCCTCTAATAACATGCTTCAAAATGATCTTCGGGTTCAAAATGACTTTGTTAGCAAGCTAATTGGTCAAAAGTCTGAGGTAAAGCCATTGAAAATTTCCTAATAACTCTTTTCATCAACTGAACGCCCTTTGTCCCACCTACTTGGAGCTTCCTATACATATCTTTTATTGTCATTTAGCTTTATAATCCAACATTATTGATATGCTATCTTTAACATGGACCACAACTTAATGGGAGAAAACAGAGAATTTATTGGGAAAATGGCAGTAATCTTAACCTTTCCTAAACTTCAATGCAACAGGTATGTGGGCTAAAATGGTCCCATGATGACAGGGAACTAGCATCTGGTGGCAATGATAATCAGGTATTCATCACTAACTTTTAGTTGTTTCTTTTTCTTTGGAAGCTGTGTCTAGTCAATAACTAATCTGATTTCTTGCTGGTGAGCCTAGCGATTGGTCTGGAACCAGCATTCTCAGCAACCAGCTTTGAGACTAACAGAGCACACAGCTGATGTCAAGACCATTGCTTGGTCACCCCACCAAAGTAGCCTTCTTGCATCCAGCGGTGGAACAGCTGATAGATGTATTCACTTCGGGAACACCACAAACGGCCACCAACTGAACAGCGTTGACAAGGGGAGCCAGGTAGTTCTTTTAAATTCTTTATGCATCAGAATACCAGTTGATTTTCGTAAGGGGGAAAAAATTCTACTAGCCTTAGCAAATGCCCACAGGCAACTTATGATTTCTAATAAGGGCCTGGAGGGGAAGTGGGTGCTACTGCCAATTCAAACAACATATGATCTTTTTTTTTTTTTTTGTTGATGAATAACAACAAATGATCTTGTCATGTGGAAATTTGTTCTTGACTAAATTCATGTGCTGAAGGAATACTTAAATAGAGTTTGCTGCTTAACCTGCAGGTTTAGAAATCTTGCATGGAGTAATAATGTGAATGAATTAGTAAGCACTCATGGGTATTCCCAGAATCAAATTATGGTGTGGAAGTATCCATCAATGACAAAGGTATTAGCTTTTTAGTCATAACATTTTCATTTCCATCATAATCTGTCAACCTTCGTCTAAAGTAAATAACCTTTGAAATTATAGACAACTAGACCTGTCTGGTTTTTTTTATTATTATTGAAGCTTTTGGATTGATTGATAGGTTGCAACTCTAACAGGACATAGCATGCGAGTGCTTTACCTTGCAATGTCACCCGATGGTCAGGTACTTCATCATTTCCTTTAAAGCATTTTTCATAGCATGTGAACTTGATTGGCAGCACAGGAGTAACACCAAACATAGATGCAAATATATATTATAATGCATATACAAATGTATTAATTTGAACTGAATTGCCTCCTGCAGACTATAGTTACTGGTGCAGGTGGTGACCCTCCGGTTTTGGAATCTCTTCCCATTCATGAAAACACCAGTTAGCAGTACACCCTCATTCTCTAAATCAGAAGCTGAGCCGTCCATCGCTTTTTCCCTCTGAACATTATCATCTAGAGAATGTAATGTTGCTCTACCAACAGTCAAATCAAGTGCTTGCCTTCCCAACTCAACAGATAAAGCTGCATCCCTAGTTGTGATTCCAGAAACCAAGGGACACATATCCGAGAGAATCACAGAAAACCGTTTCTGCTGCACAGTACGAAAACAAAATCATATCTGTATCCCTACACTAGTGAAAGAGAGAGACCCCCAAAATGGTTTGCCTTGAGAGAGACTATGATCTATCAAGTTAGATTATATACATAAAGATCCCAGTCTATCTAAATCTTAAGATAAGATGAACACTCATCTCTGAAGTGTTTTTGTTTCAAAGGTTCAAACATAATAAGGCAAACAAGGTTAAGGGCCAATCTGTATTTAAACAAGAAGCAGAAAAAAACCTAACATACATTGTGTCAAGGAATCAACAACTAGACCACGCTGCAAAGTAATTAAGCTTTCAAATATAGTGATCCCAGGGTGATGAACCATTGGATTAATTAAGCCATTCTGCTCTGGGTAAATAAAAATTGAATTTGCAAAGAAATCATCTATAGAAAGCACATCCATTCCATCTTTATCTACTAGCCATTTGATGGGAAACATAAGGATCCAATAGATTATGGAACTAATAAAAACAAGAGCAAATGCAGGGAGGGATGGTTTCAAACAAGGGACATCAAAAAGGTTGAACCAGGAAGCAAGTAATGAACCTAAGTAACACCCTCCTCAATAAAGCTAGGACCACAGTTAAGGTTTTACTTCTTTCTTGGCAGTGTGAGAATGGCAAAGGGTGTTACGGACCTCAGATACCCCCAAAAGAAAATAGCTCAAAAATCAATGAATAATCAGATTATATGTCAAATTAAAATACATTTAGAATATACCTGAGGAGAGAGAGCCCTAACTTGGTGTTTAGGCAACTTCATGACATTAGCACAAACAGTTTTAACCCTTGCATCACAGTGACGAGGAGGAACCTTCACCTTCTGTTCTGCATATACCATTATTTCACAAAATCAAGATCAAAATCACAATCATTTCTTTCAATTTCCTTTACCCATCAGAAACAATTAAAGAATTAATGAATATTGAAGAATAAATAAATAAAAACAAAACCTTGAGATCAATGCCCACAACAATCCCACCAGTTTTAAGAGGACCCAAACTCTGGCAAGCTACCTACAACAACAAAATAAAAGGCAGAACAGAACATCATGAAAAGCAATAAAAACAAAAACAAAAACAAAAAACAAAGACACCCTTTAAAACCCATAAAAAAAATAAAAAAATAAAAAAGTTTTTGAAATGGAAAAACCTGAAGCCAAGCACCAGGGGCGCAACCGAGGTCGAGAACTGATGAACCGGGTTTTATCAGCTTGTACTGCTTCTGCATCTGCAAAAGCTTTTCTTTCCCAAACAGAGAAAGATATCAGATGGGTGTGTGAGTGTGGAAAAAGGAACAGAAAATTTTAAGAGAGAGAGAGAGAGAAAGGTGGTACCTTGAAGGCAGAGCGAGCAACATAGCCAAGGCGTTGAGCTTCTCTGTAGAAGAAATCTGGTGCTCCTGCACCATTCATCTCTCTCTTTGACTGTGTGTTTTTTTTCCCTAAAACCCCTTTTGAGGTTTAAGGGTTTTGCAGTTTGAGGAATTTTTCATTGCCGGGATTTGAACCCGGGTCGCCTGGGTGAAAGCCAGGTATCCTAACGGGGCTGGACTACAATGGTACTGTGAAAAGTGTTTGTTAAGCCACATAATTCAACCTTTTAACAGTATGCTTAACTAGTTTTCAATGTCCTTTCATTCAAACTGACTATAAAATAAAACCCACACTTGTTTTAATTTGGATTTAGACTAGATAGACCATTTCACACTTATTTACAAAACAAAATTCTCAAAAGTAGAAAGATTTATTTTATATTTTTAGATAAGTAGGAGGAGGTTCTGATACCAATTACAACACAAGGAGAATATAAAAGACTATGGAAATGTGAAAGAGAATTTATTATTGCATTAGTTGCCTCTTTACAAAAGAATACGACTATATATACATATAGAAAAAGTAGTAGTAGTATGAAAGAAGACAAACTAAAACAAGATAAGAAAGGATTGCATAGTACATTATGAACATGAGAAATAAAATAAAATAATTTCAAAAACAAGGACTTTGGTGTCCCAGCTATGTATATGTAACTTTTACATTTTTGTTATGTAAAATGAGTTGGTGGCATGATCTGTCATTTTACTGTTTGCAAAGGTCCATAACGTTTCTCACACACACACATATATATATATATATATCTTATCTTTCCATTTGATTGATAAAGTTGTGATATTCTTCTTCTTCTAATAGTGGCCAAAAAACAAGGATTTTACCGTCATCGATTTGACATAGTACTACGATGATTTAATTCAAATCCAAAATACACCAATTATGTGGTTTGTGAGTAATGCTAAGAGACAAAATGTTTCATAATTGTATTCAAAACTACTAGTGTGTGATAAGTTGTGATTGGAATATTACTTTTGAATAGGTCCACTACTAACACTAACTATTATTAGTAGCAAACACACCATGTTACCTCAACTAATGAAAAATTTTGTCTGCCTCTAGACATGTTGCACATTTATAAACACAATTATGAGGATTAGTGTTCGGATGATAATATTTTTTGACTATCTAATTCTTTTTTTTTGGGGGGGGGGGGGGGGGGGTTTAATGATTATGTATATGATGAATTGGCATGGGTTTAAGACAAACTTAGCACAATGGACATTAAATCTAAATTGACCTAGATTTGATCTATTAGCATGGATGTTTCGTTACAAGGACATCAATTGCTCCGCAGATTCAGGTTTGGTCAAAGGTACCCTTGCAATGCACATCACTAGTTAAATACTCAGCATATAAAACCCAACATATATCTCCTCCCCAACCCTTTTTGTTTAATCAAATAGTGGAACAGATGCCCATATTCAGTATCGCCAGCTACACTTTGAGAAATGTTGCTGCACATGTTACATTACATGTTAGAAACATAAAGTACAGTGAACGCGAAAATTTGGTAAAGAAAGTAGTTCAAAATACAGTCTTCCATTTACACTCAATGTGAGAAGTTTAGTTTACAGGAAACTTATTGGTTCACATCTTAATCATTGATCCTTGGGGTTCATTACTTCACCTAAATACGTAAGACTGATATAGCTGCAATTAGGCCAACCTCCTATGTTAAGAGCATAAGTTATGCAACAAAGGAGCAGCCTTGAAAGTTCAGTTACTATGTACTGTAAACAGCTAATCTTATTGCATACATAGATATCTACGTCAAAAAACCAATTGCCTGAAAAAGTTTCCATCTATGTTACATACATTTAAAATGGAATATATTTGTCTCTTGAAGCACAGTAACTATTTAAGCATTGACATGCACGCATATCTTTGCAGTTAAGAATAGGTTTTCCACAGCATGATGATGAGCAGGTGCCCACAAGATCACTCCCCAATTAACCTGCTCCAAACCAGAACGATATAATCATTATTAAGATCATCTATTACACAAAACGCTAATGGCAAGACAACGCTAACAAAGATAAATTTTAACTTTAACTAGAAAGTTTTTAATACCTTAGCTTTGTGTATAAGAAATCCAAGGCAAAATCATAGAGAACAAAGGGCAGCAAGTTGAACACGAGCTAGGAGTATTCAATGTTGCCTTAGTTGAACAACAATGATCATGCATTTAACAATCAGGCCTCCAAAAAGAGAGTACAAAAATATTTCGTCCCTTCCAGCCCTGTAGCAGACACTGGCTATCTTCATCAATAACAAAATCCTTGTGGTAGCGTGATTTCACCCTGTCCTTTGCACTGTTCATCATCTCCTGATTCAAAGGAAGCTGCCTTAATCCAGCCCTCACATTCTGAAGCAGGCACTGTTTGTATGTCTCCGGCCTCTCAATCCTCTCTGAGCCCTCACAAGTTATGACATTCATTGCCTGCGGCCCACATGACTCACTCTCAAGAAGCATCCTCTCCAGATTATCACGGGACAAGTAGGTGTCAAGCATTTCAAATAAAGTAGAGAAGTGGAAAAGAACCTGTCGAAATCTTGAAGTAAAGAAGGGTACACCATGGGCTGCATTCACAACCCCCTGTATGAAAACATGTGGATTCATCTTCCTGATCAGGTTCAAGACAACATTTCTTGGACTCTCTACCACCACTGTCTCATCAAGTAGGTATTTGAGTGAATACATAGAATTCACAAGAAGCACCTCATTATTGTCAAGTTTGAGATCTTCAATTTGAATAATGTCCCACTTTTGTGCTATTCCATTGAACTCAAATGGAACATTGAAAGTCTCCGCATAGTTTGCCAAGCGACGCCCTGTCTCCTTAACCCTCTGTGATGGTCGGAAACCAGGTTCTGCAAAATCAATCCCAGTAATCCGAAGCTTAGAAGGTCCACCAGGCCTTGCAGAGAGCTGTTGTATGAGGGAAGGCCATTGAAAACCATAAAGAATACCAAAATCATCAATGTGGAGTCTTGTTTCGTTCTCAACTAAATTCATAATTGTCTTACTTGAGAAGAAATCGAAAACCTTAAAAAATGGAAATGTAGTATAAAACAGATGGTAAGCTTTCAGTACATCAGCAGCTGACGTTCGCCTAGTCATAATGACTATGTAAATCTGAGTACCAGAGCCAGCAATGCGTGCCTGAAGACCATTGGCAAAATAGTGAGCCATTCTCTGCATCCCATCCCCTACAGGAGGAGCATGTTGTCTGATCTGCCTCAGTCGCTCAGTGGCTGTCCTCTGATCATCTGCTGCAACAGCTTCTGCACAAAGTGTCAAAAGAATTCTCAAATCCACCACACCCCTTTTACCTCCAGTCTTCCTCCGATTGGCCCTTACATTAATTGACCTTTTGGACTGATCATTTGGCTGTACGTTCTTGCTTTTCTCATTCAGCACAGCTTCACAAAGAACAGAATCATCTTCTTCATAGTGTAGCAAAACCCTATCAAACATTTCCGGACTCACAGTAGATTCAGTAGAAGTTGCTGACTGCTTGCTACTCCTCCCTTCTTCTAAATTCACATCCTCAGAATGAGGGTTATTTTTTACCCTCAAACCATCCAGGGAGTACAGATTCCCATCTTTCTTCTCAGCCTTACAAAAGGAATTCTTACTTTCCTCCTGCTCTTTGACAAGAAATGCATAACTCTCCCAATCAATAACAAGACCGTCGCCATTTGGAAGAAACTTACTCGCTTCCTCAAACCCTCTCTTAAATTGCAAAATAAACTCACTGTCATAAGTGTTTCAGGAATATTACTAGTGCCTTCCAACAAGCTATAAGATGGCTCAGACGTGGACTGAGGAGCAATATTTGAGGATTCATACTGAACCAAATCACAATCCCAGCCATGAATCACAAAGTTGTTATTGCTAGTGCTTGTCTTGATCCACATAATAAGGCTGAACATTATCAGGAGAAGGTGGATACTTCTCTCCAAGAAGCTCATATAATGATTTTTCAGCAGCCTCAAGTACTTCAGACCCCTGAAGCATGTAGTCCTTCTCTTCCATATCTTCTTCCATAAGCATCTGGTTGATGTACTTGAGAACTGCATCATTAAAATCATAGTCCTCGTGGATCTTACTCGAGCTCGACGTACCTTTTTCTCTCTCTCTCTCTCTCTCTCTCTCTCTCTCATCTTTCTTTCATTCACTCTCACACTTTGCGTATTTGCAAATCAATTTTGTTGTTCTTGCAGGAACCTTGTTTATTATCACATATTCGGATTTACAATAAGTCTGTACTCGAATGGGAAATTGCCGTTGGCTTGCGTTACAAGGTTAGGTTTAAATTATCTGCTTCAAATTCAATTCATTCACTTTTTGTTTTTTTTTTTTAGCTTCATTTCTTTAACACAATTACTAAGGTTGGAGCTTCTGTGCTTGATTCTTTAAGAAAAAAAATTAATTTGGTAATTATTTCATAATTTACATTCGAAATGAGAACTTGAGAGTACATTCATTTCATTTTCACTATCATTGTTTTGAATAGGACTGCCTTAATACATTTTTTATACTTATATTGAATTGAGAAGTTGAGGATACATTCTTTACATTAGAAAGAAAAAGAAATTGGAATACTTCATTTTCTTCTATGAAACAAGGACACTGACACGACACGGCATGAGACACAGCAACAAACTAATTCTTGAAAAGTTAGGACACGTAACTATAGGGATACCATAGTTAATTAATTAATTAAAATTATATATATATATATTTATATATTTTATTTATAGGCTATTTTATATTTATTTATAAGTTTTCAACATAAACAACAACTAACAAAATCTTAAAAAACATATCTTAAATTAAAGGAATTATTTTCCGATAGATTTTTTTTTTCTCCCAACATAATGTGGACAGGCATGCAGAAATGTCCCTGGCGCAAACATGCCAAGAGTTTTGAAGTATCCATGTTTCTTAGATTTTCTCTATCACTGTCTTTGAAATTTCTTTGGTACCAAATTTTAATGTTATATGAATTTGAGGGCTAAATTATGTGCCTTGATGCTGTATCATGTAGTGATTTTTTTTATTCTTTTTACCAAGAGACATTTGTGAAAGTTCGCCCACGTTGTGAAGCTCCTCGACGTGACATGGTGTACCCTATGAACTACACTCCGTGTAGATATGTGCGGATATCTTGTCTACTGGGAAATCCCATAGCTATTTTGACAGGGAATCCATGGAGTATGATGTTGTTATTGTTCATTTTAATTAGAAATGACAACACACATTCTCTTTAATTCAGCAGGGAATCCATGGAATGTTCTATGTGGCTGGAAGCTAACATCCGCCTTCAGACTTAAAAAGTATGCTACTTCCAATTTTGACTGACTTGTATACAATTTACATATATGTATATATCTATATGTATTGATGTATTCAAGTACATATGTACACAAAAATCACAATAGAATTAACATGACTGAGGTGGTGGCAGAAGCTTAATGTTGATGGCAGCAAAAACCTAGTCATGGTCAGAATAACTAACCTTGTAGGTGGCCACCCCTGCTCCCATTCCAATCTTATGTTACTCAAAAGTACATAGGGAAAATGCTGTGTCTGACTCCACCAATTTCAATAATTCCAATATCACCTTAAATTTCTACCAGTTGTATGTTATACTTCTAATCAAAGTCATCAAATTAATTTATTAAAAAATATTCCTTTTTTATATTCCACATTAATATTGATCATGAATCTTTGAAGCCCAAGTGATCAAGTTGAAGGGATATTAAATCCTTACCCTGAAACATTTTATCTTGAGTACAAAGGTCACATGAATGCTATTATGTCCATTTCCATTGATGCTACAAGAGAGTGGATTTCAGTAAGCCTAGATGCTACTCTTATATTTTTATTGCATTTTCATTCAGGATGCTAGACAAGAGCATGATTGGATATGGGTATCTAGTAGGTTGAAATTGGTAGGTGAAGTAGTTCAATGTGTAGCATAGAAGCTTCTGCATGAACTTCCAATCCTAGCTGTCTCTGTGTAAGGCTGATTACATAACTCTGTTGTTTCTTTTCTGGCTTACTTTAAAAAATAAAAGAAAAAAAAATGAAGATGAAAATTGCTTTGCCTGTCAGTTTAAATCAACTAGTTAGTAGGGGACAAGATGTTTTTATTTTGAACACTGGTTTGGAGATGAAAAGAAAAAGATAAAAGGACTTTATCCCTGTTGAGACTTGAGACACCTAAAGCACCAGATGATTAACGTTAGAATGATATATCTATTATTTTCAATATCCTATATTAAATGATTTTTTTCCCTGAACTGTACACAATATATTTCATGTGCTTAGGCAACAAGATGTCTGTTTCAAGCTGGCTTCAAATGAGGTGTATCAACATATATTAATGAATTTAACTAGACAACATCGGAACTTACTCTAGCTTCAAATGGTGCACGGCAAATAGGACAAGTGGGTCTTCTCACCAACCAAAGATCGATACACTGGGCATGATATACATGGTTGCAAGCAGAAAAGATCCTACAACTTTCCCCTATCAGAAAACCATCTAAGCAAACAGCGCAAGTCGACGTTTTGCCTTCATCATAGTCAAAGTGAAAACAAGGGAGTTTTTCTAACTCCTGGTTGGAAAGACCTGAAGAATTGCCTTCTGTGCCAGGGGGTATGCCATTGATACCTTCTGCTTGATCAACAAAATCAACGACTAATGGTCCGTTTGGATAGAACTTATTTTGCTGAAACTAAAAACTCGGTAGCAAAATAATTTTTAAATGTGTAAATAGTACCGTAGGACTCATTTTTAATGAAAAAGTTGCTAAAAAGTGAGACTTGTGGGTCTCGTGAACAGTGCACGGGACCCACTGATATGCTGAAAAGTCAACAATATACTGCTACTGTTCATGAACAGTGGCTATTTGTCCCCTGAAAGTTTGCGTTTTTGCATTTTCCCATTTGCCTTTTTTTTTTGTTTTCCCTCTGCTACAACACTCATTTTAGGGGACAAATGGCTACTGTTCATAAACAGTTTCTGTATATTGTTGACTTTTCAGCACATCAGTGGGTCCCATGTACTGTTCACGAGACCCACAAATCTCACTTTTCAGCAACTTTTTAATTAAAAATGAGTCCCACGGTACTATTCACACATTTAAAAATTATTTTACTACAGTGTTCTCAGTTTTCAATTTCAGCAAAATAAGTTCCATCTAAACGAACCTTAGGTAGCAGATCACAACATATGTGAAAATAATGGCAGTAATGCCCATAAGAGGAAAAGCAGGGGGAGGGAGAGCAGTAGGAGGAAAATGAGGAAAATGAGTTTTAAATTTAACATACTAAAAAAAAATGAGTTTCTGTATATTGTTGACTTTTCAGCACATCAGTGGGTCCCATGTACTGTTCACGAGACCCACAAATCTCACTTTTCAGCAACTTTTTAATTAAAAATGAGTCCCACGGTACTATTCACACATTTAAAAATTATTTTACTACAGTGTTCTCAGTTTTCAATTTCAGCAAAATAAGTTCCATCTAAACGAACCTTAGGTAGCAGATCACAACATATGTGAAAATAATGGCAGTAATGCCCATAAGAGGAAAAGCAGGGGGAGGGAGAGCAGTAGGAGGAAAATGAGGAAAATGAGTTTTAAATTTAACATACTAAAAAAAAATAATTTTGGGCCCAGGGGGGGCCCGGGCCCCCTTGGCCCCCCCTCTGGGTCCGTCCCTGCGTGGAGATCCTTTTGACATAAATATAGAGGCAGTCTCAAGTCACCAGCCTATTTCTCTAGGTGCCATTACATGAATTCATGAAGATATATGTTTAGGATTTTTTATTTGGCTTTTTTGGTAAGCTAGATTATGGTTGCTATGGCTGCCTAATGAATGGTATAATATCATGTGCTACATGATTAGCAGTTCAACATTAAGGCTCCATTTGGACACCGCTAATTTTGCTAAAAACTGAAAACACTCTAGTAAAATAATTTTTAAATGTGTGAATAGTACCATATGACTCATTTTTAATGAAAGTTGTGTTGAAAAAAGAAGTTTGTGGGTCCCGTAAACAGTACACAGGACCCACTAGAAAACCACCACAGCCACAGAAAGTCAGAAACGTGCTTAAAAACAAAAAAAGAAAAAACGCAAACACAGACGTGAGAAAAGCTGTATCCAAACGGATACTAGTCCAGAAGTAGGTGGTTTACAATGCAAACAAAGCCCCTTGTATGAGAACAATGTAATTTAGTTTCTTTGGCCTAAAAATAATCGATTGTGCTAGATCATTACTTGGCCAAAAATCTAGACCCTAATTTGACTTATTTAAACGAAACCCTCGTTGCACTTAAAAATCACATGGATTTTCCTTGCAAGTTATAAAACCATACACCTTTAATTTTTTGGTTGACCTATGGATCCACCAAAAGGGGAAAACTGAAAAGACAGTTTAACACATCCTCCTCTAAACTAGCAGGGAGCCAAGTCCAGCTTGTCGATACATATCTGCCGAAGCTTTGTCATGACACCAGTTAAATTCAGAAACCTAGTCAAGCATGAGCATGCCACACTTGAGTTGGGTCAAGAAAAAGTCAGGTTCTACGATCAGTTTCTACCCATGGATGTCAATATTTCTTTCTTTTGTTAACCTTTTATGTCACCTGCACTGACCTGAACCTAGATGGATTACAAACATGACTTCCAATCCACAAATAAATGTCACTGATGTGCACCGAAGAAAAGGCAAGTTGTCCACAAAAGACCATATCAGATCAATCTGTGCGAATTAATTATATCACAACCAGTCTCCACGATCAGCCAATTCAATGAAGGCATTAGTTCAAGCAAATTATGAAGTTATATGATAAATGGAATTCTCAAAATAGTTATATAATATCTTAGTTCTTTTAGCTTCCTGTTTTATCGATAAAATTTACAAATATATTCATCACACAACTCAGCTCCCAGAATCTTGAAATCTGAACATGTGGTTTATATAAGCCCGTAGTCCCATCTTAATAACTAAAAGTCGAAACTATCCATTTATTGCCCTCTTATTGAAGAAACCAAACCAAGCAGTTTTCATTGCACTTAGATGTCAAAAAGGTGCAAAACATTAGCAAAATCGCACGAATAAGTACCGATTATTAGCTTGATATCATGAGCTCATCTGACTTGAAGTTGAGAAAAAGTAAAAAGATGTATACAACAGCTGATACATAAGGTTGACATCACTCTCCTGACTTGGAAGCCAAAAGTTTCGGCAAACACAATTATATCCTTGGTAGAAGGGTCGGAGGATCAGCAGGGATATCTGCAGTTGCCTGCAAAGTAGGAAATGACTTAGCAATTGTGCCATAAGATACAACAAAACCTGTCTGAAAACTATCCACTCAGTCAAACAGCTTTGCCAATAGTTGCAATTTTAATATTTAAACACCTCATTTTAGAATGAGGCATGCTCACAATGACAAATTTTTAGGGGGAGAAATGCTGTCCTAGTTATTTGCCAGAATGATGGTCAAAACAAATGTTTTTTTGCAGTCTTAAAGTTGAAAGTGATTTTAGAACATCATGCTTTAGTATCAAAACTCATTTTGAGAAAACTATCAGCTAATTTTTTTTGTCATATAATAACAAACAGTATCACCCTTATGCCGGAATTCTTAGGTCAGCAAATTTAATTTTTTTTAATCCATTGCTTTCTATACTCTATGTTCTTTTGCCAATAGGTGGAGGAATTGTCATACCTCTAAATACCTTGTTAACAATGTTGCAGTGCTAAAATTAAAGCCCTCCACTGGTTCACCTTTTGTACGAGACACATGAAGTTGCTTTCTGACTTGAGTAGCCAATGACTGCATTCATGGATATGACCCAGATATGTAAGGAATATGAAATAAAATGTTAGAGTAACTGTGAATTAGTAAAAGCACGACAGTAAGACTACCATTAGAAACAGAGAACAAATCATCAATCTTACAACAGCAAGCTTGTGAATGAGGGAAACAATATATTAAGGTTTCTTAGGTAAGACATACCTTCCCTAACTCAACTCCCCACTGGTCAAAAGAATTGATTCCCCATACAAAACCTTCCACAGCAATTCTGTGTTCATATATGGCCAACAACTGAAGAACACAGACAAGAAGTTCTGGAATTAGGCCAAAGAGGCAGTTCACATATACAACCTCACAAGAAAACAAATACTATTTTTTTTAAATAAGAAAAAAGTAAATAATATTTTATTCATTGGACATAGTAACATTGATTGATGTAATTAGTTAAGAGATTCTTAACCTATATAATCAAATCTCGGGTCACTTTTTATATGAAAGACATGTACATATCCATACCATACCATACCATGCACAAAATTTTCAGGACATTACTGATCCATAACAATATTAATAAAACATGTGCATGCTCCATTTAAACTGGAGAATCTTCACTAAATGTATATCAGATGCAGGATAATGTTCAACCAAATACTGTACAGAACAATGAAATGTAATTAGAATGATGGAGTGAATGCATTGCACTTGCATAAATGAAAATGACTTTCATTTTCCAATAAATAGGGGGCTAATACCAGCATTTTAAAGTACAATACAAGATACCAATGGCCACTTGAGGCAGTCATTAATAACAAAATTCCTCAACAAGACATCAATACATGAGAAATTTGCATAGCAGAAATAATTTTCCTAGCTAAGTTCTACAACTACACTAAGTTCTAAGTAGATAGTTACTTCGCTTGATACAACTGTCACATATCGACCAATGTCAATAAAATCTAAGCCACTTCATTCATCCTACAAATGAAAATTCAAGCATTTAATTGTACAGAAAAACCTATTTGACCATCTAAATTCATCAGTGACACTCAATACAGAGAAGCATCAGAGAAATCCTTACTCCTCAAGTAATTTGAAATCTTGAAGACAATCAGCCATGAAATATTCATTCAATAACTTAAGAATCTCAAACCTGTCCAATATTGTAAGCATTTAATGATGGAAGCAGAAGGCTGAGAGAAGGCCGATTGCCAGAGAATGTCTGTAAAAAATGAAGCAATAATTAGGAGTATTCAGTAACCAGTAAATCGAAGACTACTAGAGAAGCTGAAAGAAACTCACTTTATGAGGAATGAGATGTGGTGCAACATTCTCCTTGTGCAACTGCTCTGGGGTCTACATGGAAAAGATAAATAAGTATACATTTGGATTTTATAAGCAGATGCTTCGCCACAAGTCAGATGGAAATGTATAGACTTTTTATTTTATTTTTTTGGGGGTTGGGGGGAAGATTAGTAGGTGAAAAGAATTACAAAGACATTTTAAATAATGCAAACTTAAAGTTACAAGTTTGTCGATTAATTTTACACGGGGGAAAAAAAATTCTTTCTCCTTTTCTCCAGTTGGTTGGGGTATGGGGTGCTAAATGATTGTTAAAAACACTTCTGGAATACTTTTTTTTTGGATAGATAACGTAAAAATATTATTAATAAAAGTGCCAAACCGAGTACATTGGGTATGTACCATGGGGGCACAAATCAGAAACCAAAATTACAATGATTAAGAAAAACAAAAAGTGAAAAACAAGAAAAATGAGAAAAGACCACACTCCAATCATAGAGAGCGTGCAAGAAAAAAGACTTAATCTCTAGCAAAGAGCGTTCACAACTCTCAAAACTTCTAGCATTCCTCTCACGCCAAATGCACCATATCAAACAATGAGGCACTATTCTCCAAACACTTCTGGTATACTTATAATTATGAAACTAAAAGAACATCCTTGATAGAGGAGAGCATAAAACTTACCTTCCCATATGCAAGGGCATCTGGCTG
Source organism: Quercus glauca (assembly GCA_023736055.1). Classification (NCBI taxonomy): domain Eukaryota; kingdom Viridiplantae; phylum Streptophyta; class Magnoliopsida; order Fagales; family Fagaceae; genus Quercus; species Quercus glauca. Next base: position 93,135,059 of record CM043316.1, on the reverse strand, counting down.
CGCAAAAAAGTTAGACATGAGCTCATCGTGGTTACTCACCACCTCACCTGAAACATAAGGCGAATAAAAAATTATATACTGTGTTATTTAAAAATCAAGCATCAGATAACCTTCAAACAAGCCATCAACCATAAAAATGTGATTGTGTGAGATACCTTTCAGGTAGACAGGTTGCTGACTCTTCACAACACCAATAAAATCACAAGGAATAACACGTCCCTGAAAGTTCCAGGAAATCATTTAACACACTTACAGATTATTAGACATCGTAATTTGAAGTTAGTTATGTGTAAGTCAAGAGATGACAAACAAATATTATGGTAAAAATACTACCACCCAGCACTACATTGATATAGATCAAAATAATTTTTCTAAAGGTATCAAATAATTATAGTTGCACAAATTTGTTCATCATATTTATCTTTATTGTCTTTGTATGAGTTCACTATTCAAATTCATTAATTGATTTGTGCATAATGTCATTTGCTGTCAGATCTAGTACCTTCCACGGTTGAGTTAAAAATCAACAGGAAGTCAAGATCAGTCATCTCCATCACGGAAAAAAGAAGAAGCTGTTATTGGGTTAGTAAGCATAAAGCAGGGCTTTAAGTCAATACATGACAAGTAAACATTAAACTACTATAGGAGTTCCACAGCAATTAGATACAGGTTGGTAAACACTACAAGCGTACAACTCCTAAAATCTGGATGCTGGGATGAATGATGAATCAACACCTACATGCACTCTTGTGCATGTGAAAACTAAAACACATTAGCACATTCGGCATAAGTGGATACACATCTGAGAAATTAACGTTTCCACTGGTTCTAAGTTTTGATTCACTTTTGACCAATAAAAAAAAAGGTTTTGATTTACCCTTGGAAATTGAGTGTGCACATCAAAACTAAGAGTGGCACACTTCCATGCTTATGGCAGGATTTATAGCTCTATTGTTTATAATTTATGGGTTGAAACTCAGACAGAAAATACATACTAAGCATACAATTGCACACATGACTACATTTTAAAAGATGTTACTTTGAATTTTACCACTTTGTACCTGCTTTATTTTTTTTTTAGTACAAATAATTTCATTAAATAAAGTAGTAAAACTCAAATACACAAGGCATGAATCAGAGCAGCACCAAAAGATTTACAATCTCCCAAAAAAAAAAAACTTCAATTTATTAGATCCCATAACATTCCCTATAGTTAAAATAACATCATAAAAGAAATAGTATATAAAAACTGAAGAATTTATTGTAAATGATAATAGAAATTTTAATAAGCATTCATGCAATTATTAACATTATTTTACGGTCATTGTTTAAAAGAACACTTATAGCACCTGGTGAATTAATTGGTAGAAGCTGTGCTGACCATTTGTTCCTGGCTCACCAAAGTCAATTTCACCAGCCTCGAAAGGTAGTGGGACCCCATCAATTGAGACACCCTTGCCATTACTTTCCATGCTAACCTGAATTTATTAAATGAAGAAGGTATACAAACATTCAAAAGCTGCTCCTCAAAAAAATGGTGCAAGCAGAATGCTGTGGTATACATGCCTGTTGAATGTGTGGAGCAAACTTCTCCAGGGCTTGGGAATAAGGTAAGATTGCCTGGAGGAATACCAAGAGTCTCAGTGTTATTGAACATGTAGTAAACAGACAACATAAGAAAATGCTTAAGAGGCAGCTGAAAATAAAGTCTTGAGCAGATGCTAAGTGCTTACTCTTGCAGGATACCCAAAAAATGAAACATTCCATACACTCAACAAACCTAAAAGCACCTGAAGCACCAACACAATGTTATAAAACATGTCATCAGTTATCTATTGCAATGTTAAATTTAGCTTCTGGAAGATCATCAGGATAATGTAAGACCCCCGTCACCCCCCACCCCCCCCCCCCCCCCCCCCACAAAAAAAAAAAGCAAAATTGGTGCAGGAACATCAACTGTTGCACCAAAGGGATCCATCTCGGGAGTTGAGGGATTCAGACAAATAGCCAAACCCAAAAGAGTGCAAACCTTATAATGGATAAGATTTTCCTCTTTGATGAGATCCATTAAAGCATTGGTTGATTCTGAAATCTGAAGCCTAGCCAGATTCATAATTGCTATTATCATACTATGATATACCCAATGGGTGACACCTGACTATAAATCCATTAAAAATCTGGGTCATTAAGGCACTTACAGGTATATTTTTCTCATGTGGTGCTGAGTAGAAATGTTGATCAATGCTTGAGGCTCCCTTTAAGAACCTTTAATTAAGAAAAGACAACACTTTATTCAAGAAAACACTGAAATCATGTCAACATTTTAAAATATATGCAGATAATTTACTTGAGCCTTGAATGATTGGAATGCTAAAACTCTACTTTTTAAGAAGTATTCTTTGATACTCGGTCAAGAGCTTGTGAGGTTTTCAATTCATGATCTCTTACATTCCATTCTTGTTCTAAAATATGAAGTTGCATATATTCCTCAAACAAAAGAACACATTATAGAGTTCTACCTAATCAGTAATGCCTACTGCAGTGTTACAAAAAATATCTGTGTCATGAAATTTGGAAGTGTTCCCAAGAACCCAAAAGAGATGAAATGCTTGCAAAAATAAAGGAAGTTATAAGTTGCTTACTGCTCAACAACTGAGAAACCGTATTGGAGAGATAATGGCAAAACTCCAACAGCACTGCAAACTGGATCCAACAATTAAATTTCCAATTAACCATTGGATTGGCCATAAATGCCTCCAAGGAAAGGCAAATAACTTACCACTATAGCGGCCACCAACCCAGTCCCAAAATGCAAAAGCATTTTTAGGATCAATGCCAAATTTCTCCACGAGCTGCAGGAGAAACGAACAAAGATTAAGATGAGGTTAGCCAGAGGTTGAAGATTGAACTGTTTCAACCGTCTCAAAGTTTATTAATTATACTTTTTGATAAGTATAGTTGATTAATTATACTTATTTAACATTGATAAAGAGATACATATGATGTAACTTGAACTTTACAGAAGATTTAATTTTTTAATTTTTTTGATAATTCAATTGTTACAACAAGTGGGGAAGGGAGAATCATTTGAACCCTGATTCTCCTCATACAGGAGACCAAATAGGCAAATAATGCCACTGAGCTACAAGGATCTCGGTGAACTTTTACAAATATATATTAAATATGACCTGTACAATAGACAGCAATAAATATACAAAGGTTGTCATGAAGCTGATGTTTTTTTTAAAAAAAATTTGATAAACATGTTGGAAGGAGATGCTTAATCACCTAAGTGTAAGAGATGGAATAATACCGTAAGGTTAGTACTAACTGCCACCATATGCTTTGCAACTGCAGAAGGCCTGAAAAAAAAAAAGTTCAATACGTTTAGCGGTCTCAAATTCATTCGTAAACTTTCTTTTGAATTGTTTCCACAATCTTTCCAAACTAAATAACTAAATCACATCTATTACCAAATACAAATAACTTCAGAGTCCCAAAAATAATAATATCCATATACTCGAAGAACTAGAACTTTTAAATCACTAACCCAAGAGCAGCTGAAATCCATTCTCTAAGAGTTCGAGCATTCAACATAGTTTCAGCTGTTGTAAAGGTCTTTGAGACCACCACAACTGCAAATATCAGAAGAAACCCAAGATAGCTAAGTTTACACAAAAGTAGCAAAACTTAGAGAGATTAAAAACACCCCAAATAAAATTTAGGTTACTTTTAAACAGTATTATGATGGGAAATAAATAAACAAAAGATTGTCATTTACCAAGGGTAGTTTCAGGGTTTAATCCTGTGATATTTCTAGCAACATCAATAGGATCAACATTTGCAAGACTGCAGGGGATGACAACAAAAGTTTAGCTTGATCATAAAAATAATATACTTCAACATTATGGTATGTATTTGTTCTACATGAAATTCATAATCCTAATGTGACAACCACAGTTGAGAAACCCTTAAACCAGACACATGCATTACATTCTGCTTCAAAAATAAAAACCAAATACACCATTCCTATTAAAATTTCTAGCCAAGCACGGACAACTTCACTGTGCCAATCAAGTAAACATCGATAAAGGAATTAAAAGAAGGCTAAATCAGCCTTCTCCAACAACACTAGGAAAACCAAAAACTAAAAGTTATATATACAAAAGGAAGACCTCAAAAGGAAGATCTATATCTAGAATTTGAATACTTCATTACTTATGGTATCATGGTGAAATATTAACACTCACAAACGTAGCTGGCGTCCCCTTGCAGATTTGATAGCCTCTGGATCTGTAAGATGCAACCACTAAACCATGAACATGTTGACTGAGCTTTTTTGTACAACAGGCTTCAAAGATTTCAGTAGTAAAATAATACATTATCACAAAAAAGGGCCAACATAGTGGTGGTGCACATAAGGGACTGCAACACCCAACCTGTTTGAAGAGCAGTGTGCACAAATAGAGGTCCTAAGAAGCTGCCACCAATACCAACAGCAACAACATCCTTCAGTACTTTTCCTGTGGCTCCAACCTACCAAAATTTTCCAGTTACCAAGAATTCACATATTTCATGTCCAAATTAGATGCTAATATCAGCTTTATATTACCCAAGAACCACTGCGGACTCTCTCAGAGAAGTCCTTGATCTTGTCCAGAACACTCCAGACCTCTGGGACCACATTCTTTCCATCACTCTGTATAACTGCATCCCTTGAAGCACGGAGAGCTACATGAAGCACTGACCTATTCTCTGTGCTGTTTATCTGAAGGCGCCAACAAAATGATGAAAAACGAATCACATCAATTTTCTTTCTTACTTTGATCTAGATGGAACCGCTATTTATCTAAAACATCGAATTTCCAAATTTAGAATTTAATGCAGAAGAATAAAATAAAAATTAAGCAAGCACTACTGTCTGTACAGAAAATGATGTTAAACTTAAAATGGATGTCCAAACCAGTAGGCTCCATAGGCTATTAAGTTCCTATGAGATTATCAATGACTTGACCAAGGAAGATTATTCAACTTACATGCTCCCCATTGTACATGCGGTTAATCTTTTCTTTGAGTTTTGCTTCCTGCATTTGGACAAGGATAACAACAATTTATTTTAATAATTAAAAGACTGTATTCACATCCCACATACTAAATATCAAAAAGACACACCTCTGCCAACTTGAAGAGCTTATCCACGGTTTCATTAGTGGCACGCTGCCGCGAATAGTCCAACAAAACCCCATCAAACTCACTATAAATAATACACACAGCAAAAAAAATGTTATTAATGGCATTATATCGACATCAACCAAGCCTTAGTCCTAAAACTTTGTAATCAGCAATAGATCCTCAACAGACTATTCATATAAATAAAATAATTTATAATATAATCCACTATTATCCATCCCTATGGTTCATGTTTAACACTTTTTATCTATACAATGAGTCCAATGGAGAATGAATCATACACCATCATAGACTTGCATCGCTCAGCATCGGCCATCAAATCACGCAAATGAGTCTTCTTAATCTCCTCAACATGGCCCTGCATAATGAAACATTTTTTTCACATCACACACACAAACAGAGATTGCATGCTACATTCACAATACAATTGCCTAGTATTGTATTTCAAGACTCAGTTACCTTCAAATCCTTCCAGGCCCCGGTGTCAGAGATTAGAGTAGGAGAAGCCATTTGAAATTGTTATGTCAAAGTACTACTACACAACCAAATCCTGTTCCAAAATAGTAGAAAATTATGTTTAGAAGGATTAACAGAATCTACGGTATAAACTTTCGCTAAAGGAAATTCAATTTACTAATAATAAAAAGAATTGCAGATAAAAGCGACGAGAAATTCAAATTAGAAGGATCGGAAAGGGAAAGTGATTACCGATTTTGATGGTGGCAAAGGAAATAAAAATCCAAAAAAAAAAAGAAGAAGAAGAGGAAGAATTGAAATAGGGAAGTGAGAGAGAGAGAGAGAGAGAGAGAGAGAGAGAGCACTGGTGAGAGAGATACCTGAGGAAGTGAAGCTATGAAAGCGAGAGAGAGAGAGATTGTGTTTGATTTTATAGGGTGGGGACTGGGGAGTTGATGGTGAGAGAATAATAAGTTTGAGGATTAGAAGATCATGAAAGACTTGTGTAGTACTCTAGAAAAATGACTAATAAATGGAGGTAGCGCGCGTGTGGAAGTGGTGAAACCGTGCATGAAAGAGACCAAGCAAACGAAGTTTCCACGTGTGGGCGTGGTGTGAAGGAGGAGGAGGGGGTATATGTCTTTATGTTATGCGGATTCCAAATTTTGTCTCAATAAACGTCATCGTTTCGATTATTACAATAAAAATAATAATAAAAATTCCGTTGCCGGGAATCGAACCCGGGTCTCCTGGGTGAAAGCCAGATATCCTAACCGCTGGACGACAACGGATTTTTTGATAGAAATTGTATTTCAATTTTATTTGGTTAATATTTAATCGAACCCAATATAAAATTTTAAAAAAAAGTTCCGTTGCCGGGAATCGAACCCGGGTCTCCTGGGTGAAAGCCAGATATCCTAACCGCTGGACGACAACGGAGTTGTTGGTCACTGTCTACAGAAATTCTAATATGATACTTGTTTTAGATTAAAAGATAATAAAATTGAAATTTTCGAATGCACCTGAAGGCCAAGATCTTTCTATTGTGGCCAAACCAAAATAGGGATCAAAGCTCTAGTGCATATAATAACATCATGCTGAAAGCATTTATAGGGGTTCCTAGTAGATTATTTAATGATCATCTATATATACTATAAACCGAAGACAAATCTACATACGCATAAAACCACCCCATTGATAGTATACCCACCAAGCCAATGAAGCCAATCCAACCAATTTTGAGCCGCCCAATGTCTAACCCTTTTATTGTTAGTGCATTCAAATGTTTTGCAACAATGTAGTGAGGTGCGGCAAAGGCTTACAAAGAAGGAGTTCGAATTGTGGGTGTTTACACAAGAAACAAATATTGCTTTAAACACATTCAGGTACACTCCAGTGAGATCATAAGAACTGCAAAAGCACTATTGGCTGAGTTTCATATCACATTAAGTCATTCTCAGGTTGTTGCAAATAGAGACTAACTCATCGTGTTATTATTGTTTTATTTGTTGTTTGTATGAATGAGGGTAGAGTCCCTGTTTTGACAATTGACTGAAATCTGTGTTGTTCTTTGGAAGCTCAAATTTAAATATTTTCTTTCTTCACTATAGCTTTTTACCGAGTAATTTCTTTTTCTTACTCTCTTTCAACAAAAGTTTTAGTAGTCCTTTTTATCTAATAATTGAGAGCCGATAGTGCAAATTTAAAGGACAAAGCTTTTTAGGTTTAAGAATCTTTTTTGACATTGAGTTTTGTCTAATATGCATGTTTATTTTTCAAAATTAGTGATATTATGCACTGAAAGTTTGGTTTGCAATTGTGGATTATTATATCATCTACTCTATAAATAGGATTAAACTTCAACTTGGGTTGATGATCTAAATGATAGTGTAGACATAATAGCATGTTAACTTTATTTTTCCCTTTACCTTTTTTAAACAGACAATTTTCTATCTTAAATGGGGTACATGTTCTGCCGTTTATTCTAAAAAAAAAAAAAAAAATGGGGTACACATTTCTTCTCTGCAATCAAACTTGCAGTGTCGGGTAAGGAAATAAAAGTTTTGAAAATTAGGTCCAATAGATGCAAGAACCCAAAATAAGGTTTGCTCTAAAATACCTATAAAAATAAAAATAAGTATGCTCTAAAATTTCTTACGCAATTTTCAAATTAAATATGGCCTCTTATTTGAAGATATGAGAGTTGAAACTTTCAACTTATAAATTAGTTTCCTGAGTTCCACCACAATCATTTGACATTCACCAATTATCATAATCTTACTCTTCTTATTACAGTATGAGAACATTATGTCTTCTAGATTTACTTTTCTGGGCCTATATTCATTAACTAATTTGAAAAAGATTTTCGTCCATCTTCTATATCATTACCACTTTTTGGTGTATCATTGCACATAATGATGATGATTTGAACCTTTTTCACTAATCTCATATAAAAGGATTGTTCAAATTGCCAACATGTAAGAACTTTTGGAGTTACAATGGGTTAGGTAGATGTCATAAACTTAATTTTAAGAAGTCACTATATTAAGAGCAATTATATATTTATATTGTGTAGTAATTCTTTTGTCTTCTATACTTATCAAAGCAAATGTAAGAGCACTTTTATGTTAATGAATTTAACTATACATGAATTGCATTTGATGATGCTAGGATCGTCAGCAGAGATGTTCGTCCAAACCGAGATCGTCCAAGATCCCTGAAATGACCAGGCTACACAAGAAAAATGGTCACCGGTGTGGCGCCAGCCACTGAGCCTTCGATGCCAAAGTTAGATACAAGCTTCCAGACTGGAAAGATGAAATTACTTGTAGCCAATAGTATCTGGATTATCAGTATTCGTTTTTATGTGTACCTTTCCATCCTCCTCTCTAGGAGTATATATAGATGATCATTTCTAGTCGTTGGTTCCATAGTAATGGTGGTGTTATTGCAGAATTTGTAACGTATGTGTTCAGTGTTGAGTTAACAGATGTGTCTTCAACGGTATCAACATTTACTACCATCTTTTGTAACGGTTTGTCTAGACGATGTTGGCATTGGAGTCGTGCATGAATATCATCCTTAATGGATGGACGAAGACTTTTTTATTGGGACCATCAGTATTCATGTAGCTTAAGTTTTTTGTTATCATTTTCAAGTCATAATACTTTCAAGTGGGTTCTAGTTAGCTCAACTGGTACAATCTCTGATGGTTGAATAAGAAATTTAGAGTTCAATCCCCGCCTACACCAAAAACTAATTGGTGTTTTAGTTTGATAATAAAAAACTATCATCAGAATCAAATGCCATAAGTTAAAACACATTAAAAAAAAAAGTCATAGTACCTTCATAAGTTGAAACACTTCATAGTATCTTCAAATAAACTAAATAGTTTTAATATTTATTTAATTATCTTAAGCTATCATCAAGAGCGGACGCCATAAGTTAAAACACTTTAAAAAAAAATCATAATACCTTTGTGAGAGTGCCTTTTTTTCCTCAGCACAGTGGCCCAAAGATCCTGGGCCAAATAATTGTTCTTGGTGGACTGGGCTTGGTTCACTGCAGCTAAAAGACTGTTTAAGAATCAAGTGGTGCACAAAACAAGCTTCCTACAACACAATTAAACTAACAAGCAAAAATATCTATATTGAATAATAGTTTAAATGGCAAGGAAATGCACAGCAATAAAGATACAGTAAAAAAAAAGGGTTAGGGATCCTCAAATCAATGGGAGGTATTTTATTAATTTTCTTTAGTTATGATTACAATGCTCACTAAGACGTGATACAAGGTTCAACTAAATTCAAAAATTACAGACTTTGATAGCTATTCAAGCTTCCAAGACTTGCAAAGTTTGAATTTCTTGAATCCGAGTATGTGCTATAGTGGCTGTTTCTGGGATACCATGAGTAGTTCCTCTGTTTTCCTTGAACTTTACAGGGTTCTTTCTATGGCCCTATGTTCTTTCTAGAAATCCAAAAAAATGGCGATGAATGCCTGAATAAAAAAAATCAATCAGTCCTCTCTGCTGCCTCCTTTAGCAAGGATTTCTCCTTCTTTTATAGTGCAGCTCTAGGGTTCTAGGGTACCTGTGATTTCTCCCTTTTGGCCCTCAAAGTTCGTGCTGTGTCAGTTTGCTCAGGGGCTGGTCGTTTCCTTTTTTCTCATAACTTCTTTTTTTTGGTGCGGCCAAGTTGAAAGCCCTATAGTTGATTTTCTATTTCAAGCTCTCCTCAGGTTGCTGATCTTCAGCCATTTGGCCCTTTCTTTCACCCTTCTAGCTTTTGGTTCCACTCCATCTTTGTCATTTTCTCGAATAGTTGGAATTTTTTACTGCTGGGTTGAAAGCTCCCTTCTAGTTACCTCTTTTATGGTTTTCCCATTCTGGGGACCTTGGGGCACAACTCCTTCGTTCATGCATGTTTTGCTTTTGTACTTTCTGATCCCACTGTATGTCTGAGTGCATGAGACCCGCATGCTCTTTGTCTTTTATCCCTCTTTTGAACCTGCTTCAATCTTACTTATACCGTGTTGCACGTCCCATGGATCCCCGGACTCTAGTGACTTCTGGGATCCCGACCCAGTTCTTCTTATTAGGCTCCTTTTGGTTTATTGATCCTGGCCGGTTGGGCCTTTCTCTTGCTTTATGTATTTTAAATTTTGTTCTTCCATGGGTCTTTGGATCCCAATCCTTTGGACCTCCCACCATTTTCTTCTTTCTTTTTCTCTTTTCTTCATTACGTGAGCCCAGCCCCTTTTTCTCTAGCTTCATTTCCATGAAATTGGCCCAATGTGCTATTTCTTTAGGCCTTAGACTGTAAGCAATTTTGAACCTCAACAACCTTCAAGTAAATTGAATAGTTTTAATATTTATTTTATTTAATTATTTTGTGCATTGCACAAGTTACTGACTAGTTTATCAATAATTTATAATAATAAAAACGGTAAGGACTCAGAAGTCAAACAACATAAGCCCACTTAGACTAGTGAGGTTTGTGCAGCTCAACTAGGCCCAAATCAATATATTTGTAAAAGAATAGATTAAACAAAAAGGGAGATCTTAGCCCTAGGACAAAAACAGGGAAGAAAAAATGAAGGTCATGGATTAATGTATGTAACAGGCTTATTACAAGCTTGCCCGAGGAGGCAAATCTTACCTAGAAGAAAACACTATTCACTCTATACTCTCTATGTTCTTGTTCTAGATTCTATTCTTTTCTTTCTCCTTTTTTCGGATTCCCCCTCTTCTGAAATTCCTTTTCCTTATATACTTCTCAGCACTTCATATCTTGGCCCCTCATCTCCACCTACCCAAATTCTCATCATAACACCTATCCTCTTAAACTTCTGATGAAGGTGATAGAAGGAATTGCTTAGTTGTGATCTCCACTGTTCAGATCACTTTCTCATCAATGCAGCTGATAAAACTGTTGCCAGCATTTAATGCAGAAGCAGTAAGCTACTTCTTACTGGAAACTTCCCTTACTCTCCATGATTCTCTCTTCACAGCCTGTCCTTCCCAACTGGAACTCCCAAAAGTCGTTTGTCTCTTCTCCTCGGGTTCCTCGACGGGCTTATGATGCCTTAATAATAATGATAACAGCTCAACGATCCCTTCCTCGGTCCTTGAGCGCCCACAAAAACGTATAACTTTTGCTTCAAGTTTTATGACCAAAAAATAAATAAATAATTGAAGATTGGAAAATAGAAATGAAATACCATGGGACATTATGATACCGAGGAACTCTTTGCTCGCTTATACTTTGATTCTCAAATAAGCCTTTCATAGGTGCAATTTGTTTTTCTCTAATTTTTTGGACAAAAAAGTGATTTATGGGTTAGAAACATATACCATGATGATGGTTTCATGCCTTAATCGCTGACAATTACAAATGCAAGGACATGAGTTGTTCACTTATTCCCCACCGAATGCTACAAAAAGAGGCTGAGACCCTTGTTGAACTTGGGTTCGAATTCCTTTTCATAATGGACATACACATGGTTGAATGAAATTATCTCAAATACCCAATGAACTACCTATAAGAATTACAATGGTATTTAAAAATTTATTAAAAAAAAAAAAACTTACAATTAATAAGTGAAAGAAAGGTATTTATAGCCGATGTTCTCTTAAAGCTGCAAGGCTCTTGTCCCTCCAATAATTAAGAGGGATTTTTATTGTCAGCATATTGCGCCACTCCAATTCACATAAGATGTCAAAGATAAGATTCTCCACAAAAAAAAAAAAATGTAAAAGATAAAATATGAAAGGCAATTCTCACCTAAGAGTGCATCATGTTTTTACGATTGTAGCTTTTGATGTGTGCCTACTCACAAAAAATTGGTTCTGAAAGTAATGCATCATCAGTATTTGCTACAGATCTAAAGAGTGCTTCCTCCTCCTACTCCTTCTTCTTCTTTTCTTTTCTTTTCTTTTATTTTTATTTTTATTTTTTATTTAAGAGGGGTCCAGAAGAAAGGAAAAACTAAACATATATTTTGATCATTCAGTCTCAATCTTCATAAGATTCAGTTAGTGACGGACCTAAGATTTCAAGTTAGGGGGCCGAAGTATAAGAGAAAAAAATCTAAATAGGTATCCATATAATACTAACAAACTATCAACCAAGATCAATATACAAAATCATTGTTTCTTAATACATTAAGATGCAATTATTTACCAACAAAGACAAAAAAAAAAAATACAAAATAATATTGTTTCTTAAGAGCATCAACTGTTGCAAAAAAAAAAAAAAAAAAATTTCACAAACCAAAACTTACTTTTGCTACTTTAATATAGCATTAGAAATGTCTCGTACAATAATGTTTTTGATATTTGGTGTTCTAAATACTAAATATTTCTCATTTAAAACACCTAATGCTAGTACTCTAATACCAGGCAGATTGTGATTTTTATTTATTTTTTTATTTTTTTTTAAGTTTTTGATTTAGGCAGTTGCTATTTGGGCTAGGCTAATTAAAAGAGAGAGTCTAAATTTTTGGAAGAGTGAGGCATAACTCTAGAAAAAAAATATATGACCATTAAAACAATTTTTTTTTTCTTTGGGGGGGGAATTTTTTTTCCCTCTTTTTTCTTTGGGCCCGGGCCCCCTTGGCCGCGCCCCCCTCCCCCCCCTTGGTGGGTCCATCACACCAGTTTTTTATTTGTATTTAATTTTTCTCATGTTAGAGATATTAGTTGAAGACCTTGAGGTTCAATGTCTATACAAATCAGTTCAATCTAAACACCCGAAAATTATATAATCACTATTTCATAATTTAAAAAAAAAAAAAGTATAATCTCTATTTCATAAATAAGAATGGAGACACTATTTAGAGAGAGAGAGAGAGAGTATCTACTATAAACAATTAATAAGAGCTGCCTTAATTGTGCCTGTATATTTTCTAGATGTTCTTCACTTCACTTTAGATTTCTCCACTATTCATCTGAATGCATGAAGTGTCATCACTTTTTCTAATCCAGCCTCTAGTAACTTTCATGCTTCTACATGTTCTCAGAAACACTTGTTTGACTAGCGCTGTTGTGTCATGAAAATTGGTTGAGTTGCTGTCAATTATCCAAGAACAAAAACACAATCCTGATCACTAAGAACAGAATAAATAAATAAATAAAAAAGAAGAAGAAGAAAGAAGACAATCTATTCCCACCATTCATAGTCCGCTCTATACTTTCACTGCTGGAAAGTTGCCAATCCTTGTTGCTTGAATGGTCCGGGAATTCACTGTAGTCAATATTTGGGGTACTGACATTCCCCCAGAGATAACAATTTCTGCACCTCACATAACAACCAAAGCTGTTTTAGTTAAAAATTCATATCTGGAAGAAACTGTCTTAGTTTTATGTTTAAAATCATACCAATTCCTTCTCTAACTGAGAGATTGGGTCGTATTATATCATCAGAATTGACGAGAAAAATATCTCCAAGATACAAGTGGTTGGTGGGTACATAAACACAGCAGAGTTCTTCATCACCCACACTTCTCTGAAGAACAACTGAAGACGTGATAAATCCAAATGCATATTCTCCAATGCGAGGGTGCCTTATGATAGCTACTTCCTTGAAGGCATTAGAGGTCTGATCTGTAAAGTAATACCACATGAGCATAAGTTCCAAAACTCAAAAGCCAAGAGTGCATAAGTTATTGATATATTTACCAGGTGATATTGCAGCACTGATTTGCTTAGAGGCAGCATAGATGTAGCTTACAAGTGGCATTTTCTTGATGAACCATTCCCCAAGAGTAAGAACAGAAGCTCCCAACCACGATGACATGAAAACACCGACCAAGAATATGAAAGTGATGGAGGTAACAAATCCAAGACCTGCAATTTATCCAAATTAGGCACATATTGAAAAGTAAAATAATATTGCAGATGAGGAAAAATCTTGGCTATTTTGGTTGATGCCTGCAAACTCAAAATTTTCTTGGGAATTAGTAATTTGGAGTCATAATCAGCTCACTGAGGAAGATTAAGATCTGTTCATGTGTCAGAGCCAGATCAATTCCATTAATTTTCCTCCCAAAAAGCCTAGGCACAGATTTTGCTGAGTAACTTTTGAAGGACTGTTCAGCAACTTAATGTGTTGTGCAGATTCCATGTGAAGGGTTCAACTGACCCCTGGGACTTTCTTATGAAGAAAACTAAGGTCCCATGCATACATAAAATAATGCAGATACTTTCAAAGTAAATTAATACGAACTTTCCCTTGATTGATTTTAAGGCCACATGGCATGAAATTTTCAACTCAATTTACTTGGTCAAGGAAGCACTTGTCTTTAATATGTTGTTTTCCTGTCTGAAGCAAGTGGAACATAGAGTAGGACTATTTGTCAGTTCAACTGGATAAAGATTGAAGTATAATTTCCTTGCTCAGAAAAATTAACATCAACTTGAAAATCCATATGCATTTCACGTATATGAACTCAATCAAATGAGATAAAAACATGAATAGTCCAATCCTCAGAAAACTGCTAAACACAGAACAAGTAAATCCACTTACCAAAAATATTGATCCCCAGATGATTATAGATCGGGGAGAAGAAACCATCCACAAAATGAATGAAACCCCAAGTGATGTAGAATGTAATGGCTATTGGAAGAAGAATGACGCTGCAAACAATATGAGCCTTTTCATGAAACATATTTAAAAGATTCTCAACTATCACATACTTTATTTTTTATAAATTTCAGTAGGATAAACTAGGGTGAGTAGCTAGCAGATATGTTTATAAAAAAAATAATAATAATAAAAAATAAAATTAAAGCAGATATAAATAAAAAAATAATAATAAAAATTAAATTAAATTAAAGCAGATATAATAGCAAATGCCAAATAATTCCTTGGTCATCTCTGGAGAATCAAACATCCATTTTCAAATATATAGTACAAAACTTGATACCCATTACCTACCAAAAAAAACTAGATACCCATTAAATAAAATACCTGAACGAACAGTTTTACTTTTGTCATGTTGATTTACTTTTCTGAGGGTTATGCATATAAGCTACAGGTTACTCATCTTAACGTCTTAAGAAATTTCATGCAAGTTGCAGTGGCTTCCAACAAAATAGTCAGTGATAGAGCATTGCAGCATAACTGAGGGTAATTGCACTATAGAAATTCAGTTAGTCAATTCATCTCAGATATCACCACTTAAGTTGTTGGTACTTTTTTGCCATTATATGTGGTTTTAACATGTAAATGTGTTTCTGCTACCTCAAAACCAATGAACAGGATTATCTCTTCAGTCCCTACTCCCTGAAAGTACCTTTTTTTCTCATCTTGCTGGGTTCATTAAAATCCAGATAGACTACTGCTCCATGTTTAAGCTCATTTCAAATAATATTCTAGCAATTAAACACTGACCTTCAAATTTAAGTATTAGGAAAGCAATGACTATTTAAAAAAAAAAAGAAAATTCAAAATCAAAAGCTTTAACTTGCATGTCAAATCGATCACTCATCTAACAAAGAACAAATGACAAGGAAGTGAAGAACCCAATGGAATTTCCCTTTACATGTGAAACATTTATGGACTTCCCACACAAATTTTGATTGAAGAAGCTCTCCAAAATATTAAAATAATACACTTTTCAAGTATTACATAACCATTATGTTAAAACTTAGAACAGGTCTACAATTTGCCGAAGAACAGCAAACATGGGGTTCTCATACTAGTGGATTTCTTCAAAGGAATGTTCAGATCTAACAGCTTATTGAGGAAGTGTGTGTTGCGTTAGTAACTGTTCACTGTTAAAAAAAGCCACTTTATTGGCTTAGAAATTTGACGAGTCATACAACCTTTTTATATTGTATATGCAACTCTAAAAGTATCATGAAAACTGGTAGACCATATCTAATAGATAATTCCAAAAAGTTCTTCCAAAATACCAAATGCCCCAAAGGCTAAATGCCAAAACTAATGCAGAAATCACCCAAAACAAAGTGCAAAAGTTAAAAAACAAGGAGATGAAAGAAAGAGGGGTAGTCTTAGTTGGAGTACTAAAAATTACATACAGAAAAGGGGGCGACATGTTCTGAATAATCAGCCTCAAACAACAAGAACAGTTTAATTGTTATAAGGCACCAAAATAAGATTAATTTTATGTAACCCTAAAGACCTTACCATCCACTCATGAACTTTTTTGATGCCCAGCTGCGGATGACTTTAGAAAATGCCTACACAAGCAACCAAAAAATGACTTTAGAGCATTCCCAATGGCTTATGCATAAACCTTAAAAATGCATAATAGTTCATCCAAATGCACAAAAAATCCCTTGCATCAGCTTATTCACTTTGCATCTAAAATTTATAACTTGCTACAGCATTTCAATGGCTTATGCAAAATGCCCTTTTTTTTTTTTGGTGCATAAGCCGATGGGAGTGCTCTTATAATCCCATCATTTAAAAATTCCACTGATTGGCTCTAATCTTTATTTGCTCTTAAAATTTGGCTTTTGAAAGTTTCACCACTGACCCATTACAATATAAGCTCAAGAAAACACAGTGCCTACAAACCAATATAGAAACAATATGAAACAAAATCCACAAACAACCCAGAAAACAAACTCTCAAATGAAACATATCTACATAGATTAAACACACAAAAACCACCAAATCATGATCATCTATCCGCAACAAAAAAAGTAGTAATACAGGAAATGATGTTCTTTTATCAAAAGGCTTCCTGCAATACCTATTCATCAAAAAAAAAAAAAAAAAAAAATTCCTAGAATACTTTTCCTGCATATCCATAAGAATCAAACTACCATGTTGATCCTAAACCATGATTGAAAAAAAGATAGAGAAAAAGAAACTCACCTCTCTGCCGGAGTGATGATGTGAAGAGGAGATAACGGCAGCAGGAGAAGACGAAGTGGATGAAGATTTGGAGTTGGAGGCTCCATTATCGGCGATGATTCCTCCACCACCTCCTCCTCCTCCGGCAACCGGGATCAGCAGCTCTAGATCTCTTTCCCTTTCTCTCGTAGCCCCAGCCATTTTCTTCTTCTTCCCTCCTCCTCTTGTTCTTATCAGATTCGTTTTTTTAGGCTAATTTTTTTCCCTCTCTCTCTCTCAATTGCGCTGTGGAATATTGCACCACCTATGACGAACCAACAAAAGTGATCAAGTTGGTTAACGAACAATAAAGATGCTTGGAAGCTCTTTAACGGAATTTTCAATTTAACCAATCACACGCAGCCCGGGGTTCACTCGCCCTGTTCTTTCCATGCCAACTGACATTTGGAATTTGCACGAAAAAAAACATATCACTGACAAGTTAATGGAGGTGCTCAAGGATTTTTTTTTTTTTTTTGAAGAGTCCAGAAATTAGGTTATGAACTATTTTTATAAATATTTTATGAAAAAATAATAATTAATTAAATTTTAATGACTTTTTATATATATATATATATATTTTAAATATTTTATAAAAAATAAAAAATAAATAATTATCTTAACTGCTTTTTATATTACATAAATATTTTATGAAAAAATATAAATTAATTATTTTAAAATTAGTTTATAAACTATTTTTATAAATATTTTATGAAAAAATAATAATTAATTAATTTTTTGATGACTTTGGGTCCGTTTGGATACAGCTTATTGTTGATGAAAGTTGCTGAAAACTGATTGTTGCTGAAAACACTGTAGCAAAATAATTTTTCAATGTATAAATAGTATCGTGGGACCTATTTTTAATATTTTTTAATGTATGAACAGTGCGTGAACAGTGCCGCACTGTTCATGCACAGTAATTTTTGTCCCTCAAAAGTCAAACAATGCGGTAAGGAAAAAAACAAAAAAAAAAAAAAACTGAAAACGCGGAGGCTAAAACGCAACTCAACTTAACTCACTATCCAAACCCACACTTTATATATGTGTGTGTGTGTGTGTGTGTGTGTGTGTGAGAGAGAGAAGCAAATCTTTCCCCAATCAGGTATTATTCGCTTTGGGATGAACAGGGTTGACACTTGCTCCCATCCGCACAGATTTACTCAATCCCACATCGGGGAGAGACGCCTCCCACGATGATACACCATTCCTTAGGCCAAGTGCTTATAAGGCAAGGGTGTGAGGCTTCTCTCCTTAATGTGGGATTGAGCAAATCCATGCGAGTAGGAGCAAGGGTCGACCCTGTTCATCCCAAAGCGGATAATATCTGATTGGGGAAAGATTCGTTACTCTTACAAAAAGACGCCTTTAGGTTTAAGGGAAACTCACCTCGCCCATCCAATGAAGACTGGAATTAGTGCACAGTGTGCATGCCATGTAGTTTTTAAGACTTGCTCATGATCACACATACTATGATAAACCCTTCCTTAAGCCAAGTGCTTATAAGGTAAGGGTGGGAGGCGTCTCTCCCTGATGTGGGATTGAGCAAATCCGTGCGGGTGGGAGCAAGGGTTGACCTTACCCATTCCAAAGTGGACAATACCTGATTAGGGAAAGATTCATTTCTCCCACAAAAAGGCCCAGTAGAATATATTGGGCTGGAGCCCAGTCTGAGGACACCTCATAATTTGAGGATGGATAAACATATTATAGAGGTCAACATTAATAAACAAAGGAAAGAATTTAGGTGTGATGTTCTAGGGAGGTGATCCGAGGAGGAGTGCTTCCTCGAATAATCAAAGTTGAGGTCAAAATGTGCGATCTGACATCAAGAGCAACATTCCAAACAATTTCACTGAGGATGATAAGTATCAAGAAGGAACAAGACAGAGGGAGGCTATGAAATATCTAAAAGGAAAGCAGCTACCACCACATTAAATGCTCTGCAACTAACTCTCTGGCTTCATTAATAAGGAAGTTATATCTGAACAGTAGCTTTCAGCCTTATAACTACTCTCTAAAGACTTCAAGAAGATGCTGATGGGACAAAGATTAACACTAGCAATCTAATCTACACGTGGAGGGTAAAGATGAAGGAACTTGTAATCAAACTTGAAAAGGAATATATAAGAACTGATCTTCTCGGATTATGCCGATGACGATTTTCTTTAAATTAAACCAGTCTATCTTCGTTTTCTTATCATCTGGATCCACTTTACTTGTTGTCTAATTCATTAAAGCACAATTTTTCAACTCATTATCTACAAATTCATTGTATTGGGTTTTTTTGGCTGAAACCCATCTATCCCTTAGACTAGGGATTCAAATTGCGTCCTTACAATATTTTTTATAAATATTTTATAAAAAATTAAAAAATAATTAATTTTCTTAACTGCTTTTTATATTTCTTCTCATAGAAGTGGTGCGAATTTTTTTAAAAAACTTTCTAAAAATTGTTTATTAATAAGAGTCACGTTAATAATTATATTAAGAACGTTTTGACATAATTTTTATAGAAAATATAAAAAACAATCAAAATTTTTTATTATTTTTACATAAAATATTTTTAAAAATAGTATTTAAATCAATGTCATAAGAACATTCATTAACATTTCTTTATTAAGAATGGTTTTAAGTTACCTGTTAACAGGCCTAATAATAAATGACCTAATAAATACTTGTAAAAATTATCATTAAATGACCTGATAGCAGCACCAATACAGAACAAAATTGGGAATGTGACATCTGAAAAAGGAAAAACAACTTCCCAACCTTATTTAATGGTCATTTAATTTTTAGTTTAAAGGAAAAAGAGAAAATTCACAACCAAACTATTCCCAAAAGCAGTCCTACGGCTACAAGGGCCACAACTGAGTATCGCAATATATTTCACGATGGCTTTTTATTTCTGGCGGAAATACTATTTTAGTTTTTATATTTTGGTGTAATAGTTAATTTAATCTATATATTTTGATAACAATCAATTTGGTTCCTGTTATTTTTCACTTCCAATCAATTTGGTCGCTGCCGTTAGTTCACTGACAGAAAATGCATACGTGGCAAATGTTTTGCATTGTTACACACATGTGACTAAAATAATAATATAAAATTAAATAATTAAATATTACAAAAATCGACGTATGCATTTTAATAATAATAAAAATTCACGTCAAACAAAAAATTCTGAAAAAATTAATTGAAAGAAACAAATAAAGAAAATGATTTTTTTTTTTAAATCCACAATTTCTTTTATTTTCTTTTTCTATTCTTCTTAATCTACTTCGACGCAATAGGCTCTTTCTTCGAGTCGTTGTTTTCCGTCACCGACGTAACTCTCCCAGGTGGCGCTGCCAGATTCGCCATCGGCTTCACCAGCTCTGTAACTGCTATCTCCACCGTGTGCTCTTCTTCGCCGCCGCGAACTTCTTCTACTCGGCCGTCCCACTCCACCACGACATGGCGCTCCGGATGGTCACCGCGGTCAGCGCTGGTCAATGGTCAAACACTCCCTTAACCTGGGCTGCGGCCACGGAATCCTCCTGAACGCCGTGGCAACGCAGCTGAAGAAAGAGGGGAGTTCGGGTCAGGTCGTTGGGTTGGACCGAAACAAAACGACGACGTTGAAGACACTATGCATCGCGAAGATTGAGTGAGTAGCAGAGTACGTGACGTGCAGAGAAGGCGATGTCCGAAGCTTGCCGTTCGGCAATAACTACTTCGACGTGGCGGTATTAAGAGTGTTCGTGCACACGGTGGGGAAGGAGTACAGGAAGAGGACAGTGGAAGTGGCAGCGGAGAGAACCAGAGGACGGTGTGGGAACAATTTCTTTTATTTTTCTATTGTGGATTTAAAAAAAATTATTTTCTTTATTTGTTTCTTTTCAATTAATTTTTTCAGAATTTTTTGTTTGACATGGAAATTTTTTTTTATTAAAATGCATAGGTGGATTTTTTTAATATTTAATTATTTGATTTTATATTATTATTTTAGCCACATGTGCGCCAACCTTGCAAAACATTTGCCACGTATGCATTTTCTGTTAGTGAATTAACGGTAGGGACCAAATTAATTGCAAGTGAAAAATAACAAGAACTAAATTGACCGCTACCAAAATGTACACCAAAAATATAAGGATCAAAATGGTGTTTTTGCCTTTATTTTTTTATTTTATGAAACTACATTTGAATTGTTAGCCTAGTAAAAATGGATAAAATATAAAACTGACTCTCTAAATTTTTTTAGATTTCATTTCAGTCCTTTAATTTTGCTTTTATTCATTTAAGTCCTCTAAGACTTTTTCATCAACTTTTGCAAATTCAATTAATAATTGAAAAATATTTTCCAAATTTATTTTTTCAAAAAACTTTAACAAAAGTTGACGAAAGTCCTTAGTTGAATAAATCTACAACTTAGTAAAAATTAGATAAAATAAAAATGACTAAAATACAAAACTGACCCTCTAAATTTTTTTCAAATTTCATTTCAGTTCGCTAACTTTGCTTTTGTTCATTTCAGTCCTCCAACTTTCAAGTTTATTCAATTAAGATTTTTCCATCAACTTTTGCAAATTCAATTAATAATTGAAAAATATTTTCCAAATTTATTTTTTCAAAAATCTTTAACAAAAGTTGACAAAACACCTAAATTGAATAAATCTGCAATTTAGATGATTGAAATGAACGAAAGCAAAAGTTAGAGGACTAAAACGAAATCTAAAAAAACTTTGAGGTCAGTTTTACATTTTAGCCAATAAAAATTTATTATGTTCACACCCACCACAACTGAAGACAATGGTGTTGTGAGAAATTGAGAATGTTGTGACACTTTGTTGTGTCCATGAACTTTCTCATTCCAAACAAGCTTTGAGACATCCGGTTGAAGTAACAATTCCAAGCATGAATCAAGCTAGAACTGCCATTACCAACCACATACACCTCTGCATCTATCTTATAACACTAGTAAACATTTACACACATGAAGTTCAAGACAAATATATAAACATTTTCTACACAAGCAATACAGGCCGTACTGCCTACTTATGTATATAACATGAGTCAGATAACATGAGTCAGAATATAGAGAGTCCTCCGCCGTATAGTTGGCCTCGTCCGTTCTCCCCTTCTCAGGTACTCCCAGCAGGGTAAACGCAGTTGTTATAGCCTGCGAATCAAATAGGAATAAGGCATGTTAGTTGTTACCAAAGCATGTCCTCTAGCTCTAGGCATTTTATTAGAGAAAATGAAATTTTGCTGCTAACAATGACATTTCTTTTAAAGCAACAGCTGACAGCCTGACATAATGAAAAAAACACAAAATTTGAACATCAATGATGATGACTACATGTTTCTCAAAAAAAAAAAAAATGATGATGACTACATTGGAAGTACCAAAAATCAATCTGTTCTAAAATCAAGAATGACAAGATTCAAACCTATTCTAAATTTTCTAATACTATGATAAATTACCACTTGTCCCAAAAGGTTGAACTAAATATTTAACAATTACGCTAACAAAACTAACCTAATAACAAACCCAAAATGACTTGATTTATGCAAGAACTTTGTGTTGTCATATTAATTGACTCATAGGAGAACTAAACCAGCTCCTAATATCAGATGACAGATGGGTATGAAAGAAGATTTGTGCCAGAGAACTTACTAGGGTTGTTGGATGAGAGTGTGGCTGTTTGTGAGAAATCACAGTTCCATGGATTCCGGCCTGCTGTTTGGTAGAGGAGATTCATTGCATAAGCAGCATGGGATGCCACAGTATTAGGATCAAAACAAGCGCCGCCTGGTTGGATTGGACTACAATCAATCCCGTGTCCACAAGCATAATCCAAATTTGTCTGTAATTGGGCAGCTGATAGGCCTACCTTTGGCACACACCATGATGCTTTATTCGGTTTTGGTGATGGAGAAACTGGTTTTGGTAATGGAGAAACTGGTGTTGGTGTTGGAGATGCTGGAGAAACTGGAGTTGGTGCTGGAGTTGCTGGAGTTTTTGGCATAGACGGAGCCTTCAAGCAAAAGAAATCATGTTAATGAAGCTCATCACTACTAAGATACTTCTACAACTACAACAATATAAGAACAACAACAAAAAGTGATTTTTCATCTTCCTATTTTAAGGGATCCTACCAAATGTGCTAGCCTCCTAAAGACACAGCATAGAGCATAAGCTGGTGCCAAAAGCTCTAGGTCATCAACTAGACTTAAGGTCAGCCACATATAATCTCATGTGCCCTTATATTCTACCTAAAGCTACTTAATTGACATGTTATTTTTATTACTTCTACTAATTAAGGTAAGTCATAGAAGGGAAAAAGAAGAAGAAGAGATTTTTTGTGTTTTTATAACTAAGAATTCTTTCCAAAAAAAAAAAAAACTAACTTAAGAATTGTAACATTTTATTGATCAGCTTGATGATGTATCTACATGCTCACCTGGCTACTCTTGGAGAGGCCAATATCATAGGTCATGGTTAGATCAGGCTTGTAAATCCCGAAAGCTCGCTCAGAACCAGCTCCAGGTTTCAAGTCCTCGTCATATAGTGCAAAGAGATATGTATCCACTGATTTACCCGGCATCAATGGGGTTCCCACCATTGACCGAAGGTGAGCAATCAAATTACCGTTATAAGCCTTGGCATTCTCAATACTTGGGCCAACCTCATTGCTGTCTCCTTTGTATGGCCAACCAGTCTCAGCAACCACAATCTCAACATCCTTGAAGCCCATGGCATTCAGAGCTGAACGAACAGCATCCACCTGCATACACAATTGGGCCATTTCTTAGTACATATTCAACATATGGGGCATGACAATTTGTGCAACTATTTGCTCTTGACCAATTACTACAACCAAGCTGTTGGTAACTCAGATTTCCAATTCAACTCCCTTCATTTTCACAGAACCAGCTTCATGATAATTTTGGGCTCATATCATATCCAGTGCTGTTATGTGGATGGCTTGGCATAATTGTTACAAAGAGATACTTTGTCATCCCTAAAGAACTACCATTAAGATAAAAACATTTTCCTAACATGCACTGGGATGGATGCGTTTTGTTCCTTTGCACAAAACCAGCTTCATGATAATTTTGGACTCATATCCAATGCAGGTATAAATTGCTATTTTTGGCATGTTAAATAAAAATATTGTGTGTGTCAAATTGCAACATATAAATTGACATGTAAAACTAAAACAAACATATGGACAAAATATCTCTTTAAGGCACAACCATTAAGACACAAACATATTTCTAGTGTGTGTTTTTTTAATTTCCATATTTCTCTAGTGTGTCCGTATTTCTCTGACCTTACAGATAAATAGACATTTCAAACTAAAACAAGACAAAACAAACATCTGAACAAATAGCGAGTAAACTAGAACAACTAAACCAAAATTTTTTTTTTTTTCCCATTAAAAAAAAATTAAAAGATTGAACAGACCTGAGCATCGAACATATTGGTGTACTTGATATTAGTATTCGAGTCAACCCGCCCTGGATTTGGCTGAAAAAGACAATAGTTCAAGGTCTCGGGTCTCGGGTCGCTCCCGTACGCAAAGTACGGGTACGGGTTAATCTCAAAAGGGGAACCCGTCGCATTGTTGAAACTCAAAAGCCCTTTCAACATCTGAACCAAATTCGGGTGGAACATTCCGGCAGACGGTGGCTCCGATTGCCTAAGCACCGCCATAGAATGCACCGTCGACACCTTAATCTTCCCTCCCAACGAAGCTTCGTTGAGGGCATTTTGGACATTCTGCACCGCCGGCAATAGCTGGTTCATCAAGTTCTGGTCGTTGGAGGTCATGACCTCGTTGCCGACGTTGATTAGGATGATCTTGCTCGCAGGGTAGAAGGGGATCACGTTGGAGTTGATCCAGCTTTTGGCGAAGTTCGGGTCGGAGGCTAGCGCCGGAATGTCGCCGTCGGCGGCGCCGATCACGATTCCGATCCCGGTGTTCGCTAGGGCTTTGATCATGGCCGGGTCGGCTCCGTAAAGTCGGACCTTTTCGATACTTGTTGATTGGAGAAGCTTCGCGGTTTCTGACGGTGGAGGAAGGTTGTCGGCGACTTGGCCATAGTTGATGCCGATGAACGATTGGCACTCTGCACAAAATTAAAATCACACCATTACGTAATTCAGAGCCTAAATTCATCTACTTCTTTTTGCTTTTTTAGCTCAGACTCCTCTGAATTCAGAGGAAATTCGTTTTTTTTTCCCCTCTAAAAAATCGACTTTTCCTCTTCTTTATTGTGATTTCTTAGCTTCCAAACGGAACCTTTATTATTATTATTTTTTTGGCTCAGAGTTCGACTTTTCTTTTTTCTTTCCAGTGATTTTTTAGCTTCCAAACAGAGCTTTAATTCTTCTACTTCTTTTTTCCTCTGAGTTCAGTGGGAGCCGTTACGTTTAAAAAACTTATAGTCACTATCTTTTATGGTACAAGAAAAACCAAGAATTTAGATATAATTACTAGGGACAGAGTGTAACAGCTGAGTAAATGTTCAAAAGACAAACCCCAAATCAAAAAAGAAATTTCCAAAGAAGACACTAATTCTTGTGAAATAAAGAAAGACATGTATCAACCAGAAGTACTTTACCAATAAACTTTCAAAAATATTTGTCTTGTGAGTGTGTTTACAGAAGAAATTATGAAAAGGAGAATGAATAAAACTTACTGGAAACTTTGATAGCACGTAAGAGAGAGAGAAGAAAAACGAAAGCTGTGGCGAAACGAAGCGTTGCCATGGGTGACTGAAGAGAGAGAGCTCTCTCTGTTTCGCTTTGTTTCAGAGGGGGACGAGAAAAAGGTGAGGGCAAAATCGTCGAATGATCTTTCGGTGGTGCAAAAGTACACACCTTAGCGCACCAGGATGAACTAAGTTTGCAGTGATTGCGATGAAGTGGAGTTGTGATACGTGGAAGAAGAGAGTGAGAGAGACGTTGATTTATATAGATGCAGCGACAGCCGACAGGTGCTGAAACCTGAAACTCGGCTTTATTATTTTTTATTTTTACCAAACCACTTGTATAAAATGACGTGAATGCCCTTTTGTGGTGACCGTTAAAATGCCCGTTACGAATGGAATGTGGGCTTTTCTGCATGTGACTTGGATCCGATGTATACGGGTTGTTTTCATTCAATTCATATATGGATATGAGCCCCGTGAACACAAGATTTGAAAATTACATGATGCCATTATTCGGAAGAAAAATAATTTCCA
Source organism: Quercus glauca (assembly GCA_023736055.1). Lineage (NCBI taxonomy): Eukaryota > Viridiplantae > Streptophyta > Magnoliopsida > Fagales > Fagaceae > Quercus > Quercus glauca. The sequence goes on along the minus strand of CM043316.1, from coordinate 93,108,810 downwards.
TTCAAGAGAAAAACGAAAAGACGATATGGAAAGAAAATGCGATTCTTATTTGTTAAAGGCCCAAGACCCAATTGGATACCGCTTATTTGCTGAAAACTAAAAACTGAAAACTTATTACTAAAAATATTGTAGTAAAATAATTTTTAAATATGTGAATAATGCCGTGAGACCCAAATTTACCTAGAAATTTCTATTTTGCTGAGTTTGGCTGGGTCTTGAACAGTGCTGTGGGACCCAGCCAAAAACGTAAACGCAGAAAGAGACGCTATGCAGATGCACACTTAGTGTGTGTTTGGCTCCAGATTAAAAAGCCAGTTTATTTTACTATTCAGTTTATTTTTGCTACTATTCATGGGCCCACTGCACTTTTTGGTACTATTCATTGGTCCCACTGTACTATTTCAGCTAACTTTTACATTTATCTACAGTGCTTTCAATAAAAAATTTTCAGTTTTAGCAAAATAAGCAGATCCCAAATAGACTCTTAGTGTTTGTTTGGCAAGATTATTTTTGCCAACTTATTTTACTATTTAGCTTATTTTTTGCTACTATTTATGGGTCCTACTGCACTTTTTGGTACTGTGGAGGTAAAAACCCAACATCATGTGTTGGGCTTAGAGCCCAATTCGAATATCACTATGTGTCCGAAGAGAAGAAAGTGGTTAGGAAGGAGTCCAAGTGGAAGAAATATACCTGGAAATAAACGAGGAGAATAGTCCGAAGAGAACCCTAATGGTTCGAAGAGGTCATTCTCCTCGGACACCAAAGGGACTTGATCAAGCAAATATACGGAAGGTTTGAGTGATCTTCCCAACAACTTCCATGATAAGGACAAGCTTTGGGCATGCCTGAAGATGATAAGAACGGAGAAATATCTAAAAGGAAAAGCTGCTACCACCGTATTTAATGCACTGCAGCAACTTTCCTGGCCGCATTTATGTGGAGAAGACCCTTGAACAGTGCAATCTCAACTACCACCACTCACGGAAAACTAAAACAGATATCTGATATGACATGTACTCAAGTGAATGCTTAGATGAAGAACAGGTGTACGGTGAAGACGAGGGAGAAGAAGAATATATAAATGTAATAGGCCTCTAAAGAAGGGGGGAGGAAAAAATCTAGAGAGAACTCTAAGAATTGTATTCACCTTTCAATCAATAACAAGCCTCTTCGGATTTGAGTTTATTTAACTTTCAAGCGTGTTTTTACGTCAGTTCATCCTAGTACATCAGAGTTTACCGTTGCTAGATTCACAACCAGCCTAGCTTTTTCACCCATTCTCTACAAATTTATTGTTCTGATTTCGTTGGGCTCATAATCCTGACCTTTTGAGCTAGGGCCACGAAATTTGGACCCTACAAATACTATTCATGAGTCTCATTGTACTATTTCAGCTAATTTTTACATTTATTTACAGTACTTTTAATAAAAAGTTTTCAATTTCAGCAAAATAAGCGGATCTCAAACAGACCCTTAGAATTCAATTGGGAATAGCTTATTTAGTTGGAACTGAAAACTTTTTGCTGAAAGTACTATAGATAAAGCTAAAATATAGCTGAAATAATATAGTTGGGCCCATGAATAGTATCAAAAAGTGCAATAGGGTCCATAAATAGTAACAAAAATAAGCTGAATAATAAAAAAGTTGGCTTTTTAAGCTAATGGCAAACACAACCTTAAAATCATTTTGGTGCAAAAATTAGTGGTTAAAATATTATATATTTGCCAACACATCGGTTGGTTCAATGGTAAGGAGTTTGTGGCCCTGTTTATCGAGCTTGGGTTCAAATCACCTCCATAGCCAATTGTTAGTGGGCATTCACACCTATATATATATATATATATATATATATTATACATTTTATGAAATGAATTAATGAATAACTTTTGTCATGTCTTTGCCATTGACACAACATCAACTAATATTACTTTGAGAGTTTTGTAGTTCAACTAGTACCTCTTAGTGTTTTCAATTTGGACATTTAGAGTTCAAATTCTCTCTTTTTGTTATAATTATCGAATTTATTTGGCCAAAAAAATTGTTTGATTTCATGTTGGAGAAATAAAAAAGTGTTGACAGAGTTATAAAAGAACTATTTTTATTTTTTTGGGTACATGTTTGGGGAGGGGAGGGGATGCATGGTTCAAAAACCTAAATTTATGTATAGATAACATTTTCTTCTAAAAGTTTGATTTCAATTGGTGCTCATAAGATGAATAAAAGTATACTCTTTCAAATGGCACACGTGATGCTTTTATGCTGGTAGCATTTGAAATAATGCTTTAATATTAATTTCAAAATCGATTCTAGAAAAAAATATATTAATAAAAAAAATTAGTCACTATATATAATACAGTAATTTTAAAAAAAGGAAACTAATGTTGCAAAACAAAGAGCATAACTTTGAAGTTCGGATAAAATAGAATGAAGAAAAAAAAATGCAATTGATCTGACTAGTTAGTTTGTTGTTTGTATGTCTTTTATTTGTTTATTTATTTATTTGAGGAAAATGTCTTTTTTATTAAAAAAGAAAAAAAAATAAAAGCAAACACACAAAAAAGAGAAAATGAAGTTCTAACGCAAATGCACGCTACAAATTCTACTTTCAAAAAAAAAAATCATGGTGGAAACTTTTTAAGGTAAGGTTTGTTGTTGTTTATATTGTAATGTTGGAAAATGAGTCTCTGATTAGTGATTAAGGTATTCTTTGAAATATTTTTGGATACTGTTGGTCTTGATTCCGAGAAGAATAGAAAAGCACTTAAATGTACTACTTGCTAGTTGCTTCTTGGTATAATCTTACATCCAAAGCCTTTAAGAAAGGAAAAGCACTTAAATGTACTACTTGCTAGTTGCTTCTTGGTATAATCTTGCATCCAAAGCCTCTATAACTCTGTCAACGCTTCGGCAATGGCACTGTATTCACCGAAAAGGAGAAAGGGAAAAACTATATATGGTTTTTGCTTATGAGCTAAGAAATAGCAGTACTTCCCCTTCTAGAACGTGACAACATTTCCAACATACAAAAGAGTTTCGAGCAATGTGAAAAGTAATCCATTTTCAAAAGGCACGGTAAAAAAGAGCTTGCCATATAAATGTAGAATATATTTGACTTTCAAGAACAAACGCACAAAGGTGGGCTAACTTTAACAAGGTTAGTATAATGAATGCACAAGTAACCTTTTAAATAATAACGAAAAGCAAGCTTTCATTCAGCTAAAAAAAAAATATATTAAAAAAAATTTTAAATCCGAAAAAAAGCTTTCAAAACATTCAAATTTAAGCTTTTCACTTGCCAGTTCATTCCACTAGACTACCAGTCCAAGTAAATTTGAATGTAATGTTACGAGTACTACAAATTTTATTATATATTTATGTGTCAACTTCTAAATATATCTAAGAAAAAAAACTCTTAAACGAAACACAAAAGTAATTAAGAAATTTAATCATTATGTTGTTAGTGTAGCACTAATCACACCACCCCAAAAAAAATAAAAGAAAAAACGATGGAAGGAATGATGATAAGCTTGTGGAATGAGAACAACCTGCACCCTTTTAAAATCTTGCCATATTTTGATAATACAAAACTACTCATGCTAAAATCGATTTACAAAATGGGACAATGCCAAAGAAATACTATAGCTAATACCTATGCCAAAACTAACGTGTCAAAAGAATTGTTAACTTGTAATTTGGATAGAGGAAAATATAATTATGATTGAATAGACTGTAACTCAAGACGAATTGAATTTGGCTTCTTTTTCGTAATAAATTTGCTATATTTTCCATAAAACAAAAACCAACGTTTCATGATTGCAGTTCTCTACAAGTTTTTTGTTGTTGTTGTTTTGGATTGGACATTTCAATTATTTAATTTAAGTTAACGAAGTTTACACAACGAAGCAAAGACTTTGGACTACCTTTGCTCTTTAGGGTACATTAAAAGCACCACCAAAGGAAAAAAGAACCTATAAATTAAAAGGCCATAGGGATATTCTCGAACGTGTTGCAGGTTGGTGCCAGTGTTACTCCAATTGTATGGCCCAATTGAATTGCTAAGCTGCCTTAGTAAACACGAAAGCATCCAGCTTCCAACTAAATACAATAGAAAAATCAAGGCAACAAGATACTGTAATTGACTTGGGTTGTCAAATAAAAACCCTAAATTTGCTTCAACAACATGTTCAAATTGAACTAGTTAAGATGCTCTTGAAAAAGTTCGACAATATGCCTTAGTAATTAAACAAGCTTCATGATTACAAGTTATAACCATAATTTTAAAAACCGTTACAAGTTATAACTACAGTTTAAAAAATTGGAATAGTAAAAAAATTAAAAAGAGGTCTGATTTCCAATTTTTACATACACAGATAAAATGGGTCGATGTTAACTAAAATGGTACAATGTTTTAACTATAGAAATCAACACACATATCTCAAAGTAGCTATCAAAGTTTGTTAAATTAAAATGTGCGTCATTCTTGATTCTAAAAGTTTAAATTTACTTTAGCTTATGATAATTTGTCAACAACCACATGTTCAGATTCATTCATTTACGTTCTCAAAAAAAAAAATCATTCATTTACGTAGTCTTAAAAATGTGCCGCTTGTCATAAGAGAACCTTTGGAATTTGCCATATTCATTGTTTTTATTGTGGGAGATACATAATATAACAATAACAAGTTTACTTTAATTAGGATCTTTTCATGGCTTTACAGCTTAGCTGCTTAGGGATAAGACCAGAACCTAAAATTAATTTCTAAATCATACGTTTGAAAAGAAAAAAACACAGATCCTATCCTTATCTCTATCCTGATTGGGGGCAGGTATTACTTTTTTCTTTTCTTTTCAGTTTTCACCATTCTTATACAACCATGCTAAAGAAACTGGGGAGATGTTTAGTTTATATATATATATACACACTAACAGGTTCTTCTATAGTAACTCTGGAACATGTTACCTATTATTACATTTCGTAAAAAAAATAGTCAAAATTAAAAGTTAAAAAACCTGAAAACATATGGTGATAAGTTTGATCACAATAATAGATACCACATCTTAGAAAAATATAGAAATGCGATAAAAAATTTTCATATGGTAATAAGTTTTCGCTTGCCATGGTTACAGCTTACTAAATAATTGGTTTATGATTCTAAATTATATGATTAAATTAAAAATTTTATAGATCATATATATATAAATTTTTTTTTTCATCCTTTTTTTTTTTTGGTCTGAATTAAAAAAATAGCTTCAGTCTACTCATTGCTTCACATAACAGTAACGGTAAAGACAGTAATGGTAATATCACGCGTACTATCGAGGCTTTGATGATATTATCGTTGTGTGCACGACAAATTTATTAAAGCACTACTGTTTGAACCACTTAACTCCTGTTTGTTAAGTATCATATAAAACAATACAAGCATTCCCTACCATCAAGTCACACTTGCGTGGATATATATGTATATATATGTGTGTGTATATATATATATATATATATTCTTCATCCTGATTGGGAGCATGTGTTAATAAATCTTCAAGTTTCACACTTTATTGTCCTCACCACCTTCTTATGCAAGATAACTTTCAAAAAGCAGCTAAAGCATCTGTTAACACCGGGGACCTACCGACCCATATGTTCTTGTCAATGCTTCTTAAGGCTCAGAAAGAATGTTTAAAAAAGAAGTAAAAAGAAAGCAGAATCTCATCTTGATGATTGCTTGCAACATTGGGCAATTTCAGCAATGGTTAGCTGGCATCCTCCTACTCTCGAAAATTGAGCGCACGTTTGGATAACGCGTAAAGGTTTTAGTGTTCGGCGTTTTTAGTGAGTCTGCACTGTTTATGAAATCCGCATTAACTTTTACTTTCTTTTAAAAAAAAAAATTAAATTGAATTCCACGGCGCTATTAATCAGTGTCCAAAAATCTCATTTATAATAGGTAAGAACTTTTTAAATGGAGAAGCCGGAGGTCTTGACTTTTCAAATATCTCATTTAAAGAATAATCTTATAAATGTTAGAGATACATATTATTTTATAAAATTTTTTACAAATTATTGATAGAGATGGGTTCAAATTACACCTGGTGTAACTTGACAAGAGTTACACCATTTGTAAACCGTAGATTTGTAATTGATCTAATGGCTAAAAAAAAAGCATTAAATGCTAATTGACTTACACCTCATTCACTTAATTAATAGCAATTTTGTTTCTCTCTCCTTATTTATTATTTAAAATCTTTTACATATATTCATTTTATTGCCAATGACTTTACAAATATATTTGCAATACTTTTTTTTTTTTTTTCTGAGTTCATACTACTCGTTTATTTTTTTATTTTTTTTCTTCTTTTAAGCCGGTCATACTCTTTTTTTTTTTTTTTTTTTTTTTTTGAAAGGTAAACGATAGAAAACTTTTATTGATAATAGTATTTTAATCATATACATGAATGAGGTACCAAACAACGTGGCCTCCAGAAACTACCTGCCTCCAAATAAGAAAAGAAATACAAAGACCCACATCCACTTAATACACACTCAGACTAAAAAACACCATCCATCCTACAAAAGAAAGAGGTCCGCTACTCCGTCAAACAAACTATAAGAAAACAAAACACAGTAATCTCTTCATCCAGTTCATCCAGACCTATACACTAGCTTGAAAAGATACAACTCTCTGATATGTTTCCAATAACTGCAATGCCTCTTCTACAATTTTCTTTCGCTGTGCTTGGACTTTGTCAAAATAGACTCTGTTTCTTGCATTCCAAATAGACTCTGTCATACTCTTATAGTCTTATCAATTGTGAATATATACCCTATCTCCTTAAAAATAAATAAATGGCTAAGTGTTGTTTAATGACTAACCAAGCTTGTAATTTTTTTTATCTAAGATAGAATTTAATCTTCACAGAGACAATGCGAGATCAATGTACTTTGTACTTCCCTCAACATTTTTTAATCTAATGACTGACCAAGCTTGAAATTTATTTGATGCCACTAGTGCTAATCTAATTTCTGTTAGTTTTTTTGTCCCTTCAGAAGATGTGTCTATCATAACTTTGTATTTTTCTCATTCACGGACAGTAATGCAATCTATGATGATAATCAATGTGTCCGATGTTGGTATTGTCCTAAACGATGGTTTGGTTCGTCAAGCTTGGATCACCTACGATGGTCCACGTCGTTGGATGGACATTCGTTTAGGATCAAAAGATGAAGATTACCCAACAAAAATAATCTTCTCTGAGCAACTTGATCTCTCACCGTTTCTCAATGAATACATGTTCATAGGATTTTCAGCTTCCACAGGCAATTTCACTCAAATCCACAATGTCTTGTCATGGAATTTCACGTCCACAAGCCAAGCCTTTTTTCGTATTCTTTCAACAGAAACATGTGAGAGCAAGATCATTGTCAAGGATGGTTCTGGGACTAGGAAAGCTCGTGCAGAAGCCCCAGGCAGCTTCTTGATTTTTGTGGCTGTGGTAGCGTAGAGAGAGAGTCAGATAACACTTTTTTTGGGTGTAATGATAGGTATAAAATATAATAAATGCGAAATAATTAATGAGATTCTAATCAAACAATGAGGGTCTTTTTTGATCGTTAGATCTATTTAAATCTAATGATTTTAAAAAGGTGTAACTCTAAAGAGTTACACCAAGTGTAACTTGAACCCATCTCTTATTGATATGATGAGTAATTATTAGTAAACGATAAAGTAATATAGATGATAGGTCTAAATAAAAACTAATAAAAAATTGACCACATTAACAATATGTAAAAATATTGTAAAATAATTTGTGCCTATAATATTACTCTATTTATAATACTTGATAAAATGGAAAGAATTGATAAAATTTATAAAAAATTAAGTTACCACCCCCTAACTTAAGGACAAAATTTAGTTACAAAATTTGTTATACCTAAAGTTACAACCTTGTTCAATAAAATAAACATCACTTCCTATTTTGAAAATCTAACCATTAAATTACATGTTTTTTACACTCTTAATACACATGTCAAATTTTATGTCAATTGAATATTATATATTATATATTATATATAAACTTATATTTTATACATAATTTTAAACTATAAAAATTAGTCATTTAAACAATTTATTGATGACATAATTATTTACCTATAATTTTCTAAAAATTTTACAAGAGAATATAAAAAGAAGATGAAATTCTCAAAATTCAGATATTTAGTTGCTACATCCAATTTTATACCTAAACATTATCCCTAACTTAATTCATGGGCCTATAATCTTTCGAAATCCAAGCACAAAAAATCTATAACAAATTCCCAAATCTAAATCCCAAAAAAAAAAAAAAAAAAAAAAACCCAAATCAATAATATAAGAAAAAAGAATCCCTTCTAAATTACTATTCCTCTTCTATGTAAGGATTGGGGACTCGCAAATATAGATTTGCTCTTACTTGAAAGAAAAAAAAAATCCTGATAAAAAAAGTTCCCTTGCGCCACCACCATAGGTCTCCACACTGCATCGCCTCGGCCCTTTGCCTCCACAAGTCACCATTTTGCCACCTTGACTCACTGGATGAGCTGTAGCCGGACTTGACGACCAATGACTAACTCCCTCCAGACTAGCGTGCCACAGTGGTATCTCTCTCTTGGTCTGTATTGTGTTTCTGTGGTTAGTTTAAGAGTTGTGCGTTTGATTGTTTATGATTTTACTGCTGTACACATGACACGTAGTTCAGTAGATGATCTTTGTAATTCATTGATATATTTTATTATGCTCATTATGTGTAAAATAAACAAGTGGTAAACAGCTAGCATCTTCAAATAATCTACTATTAATATTTTATTTTTAAATTTTACAATAGTAGCTTACGTGTGGTTTTATCTGATGTTTATATTTGTTAAGAATGATTTCAAAAATTAAATTAAGTTATTGTTATATATTATATAATAATATTTGATCAAGATTATTTTATAGAGACAATTTTACACTTCAGTTATTTGGTTTAATTTGCCTAATTGCACATAAAGATATTACTAAAAAGATCTAGTTTAAAATCAATTCTAAATTGCCAAAAGCTTTATAGTTTCACTAACATCTCATGGTTCTTTCAACATAGACAACTTATGAAAATTTGCTTCATTATTTAAATTTTTTTAATACTTAACTTGGCCCTCCCAATAAAAAATATCTAACTCAGCTACAGTTTTTAATGTACTTTGTTTGAACCCTATTCATCTCCTATGTAAAAACAAAATTAACACCAATATGTTCTCTTAAAATAAAAATAAAAACCGATATGTTAAATTGCAAATTATACTTCTAAAGTTTCAAAATTATGATATGCTCCCTTCCATCAAAGCACCGACCTAGCAATTGGTTAAGTTCAAATTTAATTAAAACAAAGAAAAATAAAAGAAATCCCAAACATAAGGTGCAAAATCAAAACAAATACAAACATAGAGGGTGTAAAATCAAAACAAAAACAAATATAGAGGGAGTTGTTGGAGTCTTAATCTGACAATTAACTGGAAGCTAGGCACAATGCATTGACAAAAGGATGAAAATCCAAACAATACTTATCGCTAGGGGAGCGGATCAACATTTTGAAACTTTAAAGAGCAAAATTAAAATGACCTACAATACAAACTTAAAAGGAGGTATAAATTACAATTAGTCTATATATTTTCAATGAGAACAAACAGAACTGGGCTTTTCAAAACTATATGAAGGCCGAACTTGGAGGTCCGCTATGGCCCAATAAAGTAAAGGTGGGTTGGCGTTTCTTTGGGCTCACACGGCCATTATGGCCCATTGAGAAACAAATAGAGGGCTGGAATTTTGAGAATTTGAGGCCGGTGATGGTGTAAGCAGAGATAGAGAGAGCACTGCAGGCTTGGCCGTGGAAAGCAATGGAGTTGGGCGGTGTTTGCAGCTCTCATCGCCGTCTTTATTGCTGTGGCTGTGTATTCGAAAACTACCACATCTTGTCATTGTGCCAAGGTAAATTCTCCTTATTTTTCTGTGTGTTTGTGCGTGTTTTTTTCGAGTTTCATTATTTTTTCCCTGTTTGGCTACTGAGAAATGCACTTGTAAAAGAGCTTGTTATGTTTGTTTGTTTAGCGAACAAGCCAAAATCAAGCCAAGTTTTGGCTCGACTATTAAATTAGTCAAGCTTCGTAAACAAGTTTGTGAACATGAGACTTAATTTTAACTACATATAATATCATACTTGTTTAAAAATGTACCTATATGGATTTGAAATTAGATTGTATAAGTTTGTATGATATCAAATTATTATTTGTAGTTTATTGATAATATAATTAGTTCATTATTAGTAAAAATTCATAAATTTGTGAAGGGGTGAAAAATTTTAGTTATGGTTTTACTATATATATATATATATATATATATGAGAAAAAAAAGTTAATTAAGTAGGTTGTGAACAAACTCGAGCTTGTTCAACAAGAAATTGAACCAAACTTGAACATGATGTAATTTGTTTGATGATGAGCTCAAGTTTGGTTTGTATTCGAAATAAAATTAAATGAACAAGCCTGAACTTTTAATTTGTGTTCTTCTTGATCATTGTAATCTGGGTTAATAATTTCTGCCACTGTAGTACATTTCCAGTGTACTTGGGTTAGCTATTCTTTAATAAAAAGTTCTTACATTATTTATCAAAAAAAAAAAAAAAAAGTCTGAACTTTTAATACTCGATTTGACTTGGCTCGTTTATAGTGCTATTACTGAGAAAATGAAGGGAAATACATAGGAAGGAGTGGAAAACTGTGATGGTTATGGTTTATGTTGTGTTTAGTTTGAGGGAAATGGAAGCAGTTTTTCATTTATGGGTCTAATCACTGTATGCATTTATGTTGAACTAGTTTTGTCATATCATTTGGTTTTTGTTATTAATCTTTTTTCATTGTTTTTTTTCTAAATTTTTAGGGTGCTGTTAGGTGTTGAGATGGGGAATTAGACTTGGATTTGATTTGAATTTTACTCTGTATGATCTTTGACTGTTAAATGGGTTTTTGGATTTTAAAATTTATGCAGTGTACTGGGATTGTGGAGGATTGTTGTTGTAATCGTGAGACTGTGGACTGTCTTAACGAGGAAGTGTTGCGTTGCATCCATCGCTCCAAGAGCTTGTTAAAACCCCATTCTTCCAGTATTTCAAGGTTTGCTAGTTGTTTAATCAATGTATTGGCAAGAAGTAGACTGATTACATGAGAACTACTATCTATTGAATAAATTTTTGAAAGTATATAATTTTTTTTTTTTTTAAACGCTTGGCACAATTTTGATTATTTTAATAATTGAAATTTACTTTTAGTACAACATTAAGATAAATGTTGGTGGTGCAAAACGAATTAGCATAAGAAACAAGGCATGGATCTCTTTCAGAGATTAGAAGTTTGCCAGTCCTCATATACCAAATATTAATCTATATGATTGATTATATGTGCAATATTGTTAATGCAATGTAACAAAATTAGGTCTTTCTTGAGGTGTAAATTTGAATAGTGTAACTATACAATGAACTACAGCCCTTCCTAGCCTGATGATGGTATGTGCCGTCTGCAGGATTGCAGTGTTTGTGACTGTGCAGAAAGTGAGTTCCCTGAATCATTTAAGAGGCCCCATTATGGCCTCTCAACAGATGATCCTATCTGTCAAGAAGGAAAGCTACAGGCAGTTGTGGATTGTACAATAGATAGTAAAGCTTTCAGAGGCTGGACAGTAACAGACACTCCCTGGACAATTGATGATGAAACTGATAATTGCTCGTAGCATAACATTCTTGCACAATTCAATTTTTATTTTTATTTTCTTTTGGTAATGTTCGTTTAAATATGTGTATGAGTTTATTGCTCTTGATACCAGTTCAGAGAATCATCTTTAAAATGATAAATTGTTCAAGTGTTGATGTAAATGAAAAATATGTGGGCATGAAGGACATTGCATCTGTCCAAATATTCTCCCTTTCCTCCTTACAACTAGACAATGGAAATACCTTTTCCTTCCATTGTTCTCACTCATTTTCCCTTTCCCTCTTTCCACCAAACCAAATGCACTATGGAGTAATTATTGTTTGTTTAGGATGGTGTTCAAATCCTTGTCTGGTATCATGGTGTTACTGCTCTTGGTTTTAAATATTACTCTCAAAGATGGAGAAACTGCAGAAAAGTTTCACTCCACATATTTCCACTTTCACTTTGATTGCTGTACTGCTAATTTGACTGGCTCATGACTTTGGAAGTGATATAACAATTTTCATTGGCATTGCAGTGGATTGATGGATTGTGTAGGATGCAAGAAGTGTTGTATGTGGGGAAAGCTTCAGGTCCTTGGTCTGGGTACTGCATTGAAAATCCTCTTCTCTGTTGATGGTCAGGAACACCCAGATCAGACTAAGCATTTCCTACAGTAATTCTGAAATTCCAAATTATCTTTAGGTGGCATGTTTCCAATTATTTAGGTAGCATGTCACTTTTATTTGTCACTTTCTGTTTCTGGACTTCATACAGTAGTATCCATAAATTTCTCTTTAAAGTGCAAAAGTTCAACAGCAAAAAAAGTAACATAATATGCATTTTGGCTTATTGGTGAAGGGACTTTTTTCTTTTTTTAACACTAAAGCATATTGCATTGGCCTTCAGCTGCCATTGCAATGGAATGAAGTGATTGCCTTGATGAACTTGCTAAATCGACTGTGTCTGTCAAATTTGTCCTTGAAATGGGACCTTCAGTTGAAATGATTGTAGAAGGACAGATTTCTTCACCGGGTGCCCCAAATAGTCTATGGGAAAGGATATGGGCATTCATAGTTAAAAACCGGGGTATACCCTGCTCTATTAGCAAATCTCTTTCAGTTTAGGTTGTTTATTTATTTTTTATTATTATTTGGCTAAGCATATTGTGTTCTATTTTTGTTTATGTTTCTGGCAGGTAAATAGTAATAGGTGAGAATTAAATTTGAAACAGCTATACATTACGTCCAAAGGATAGGTTATTAGGAAAGTGCAGTGTGGGTTTTAGAAAGAATGGCCCCATGGAAAAGATATGATAGATGTATAAAAATCATTGCAAGACATATGAGGTGGTAAATTTGTAATTTTCTGGATTTGAAAAATTTGAAAGGTCAGGAGGACGATACATTTGGCATTTTCTTTGATTTCTTTGTTTCTTACTTCTTTTTGGTTCAGATTCTGCATTGCAAATGTAAGATCTGTTTAATTGTGCACATCCCAGGACCCTCCCTGTGCATAAAAGAAAATTTTGAGTGCTATGCTTGATGCTTCTTACTGACTTTTTAGTTTCCAAAACAATCATTCTGTAAATTCAGTCGACTCACTTGACCCGCTGATTGGAGGTTTTGTTTCTTTGGCCAGAATTGTGTGTATGTGTGTGTTATTTTTACTAAATTCTTTTTAATAGGTTTTGATTTTTCTCCTTCCTTTCTTTAAAGTATTGCATTAGTGCTAGTTGACCATCTCACTGTTCTTTAGCACTATGATTGCTGCTGAGTTTCTATAAGTCAATTTAATGCATAAAGTTTAAAGCAGATGTTATAGCATAATTTGTTTTAGTTGCCCGAAGCCCTAGATCTTGACCAGGTATGCATATCTTACAATGAAATGGCATAAATATTGCTCAACTTGTATGTTTTCCTTATCCATTAATCGTTTCTTTCTTCCTCTGACCTGTTAAATCTGCACTCTGAATTAGATTACGCTACTCTATATTGATATACTTCATACAAAATCATTTAGAGATTCAATTTCACCTTGTTGATGAAATTTCCACTTAGTTTTTGAAAATTTGAATTGTGCATTAAACTTCAGCTTAAGAATTGCAAACCCGCAAATGAGCATTACATTATTAAGTTACAATATACAAAACCACATAAAGTAACATGAAATTCCGTTTTGATAGAAAACTTAAAACCATTAAAAAAATCTTTCTTTTCAATCAAACTTGTAAAAGATCCCTGGTGATCTCGTCAATGAGTCCATTAAGCACGTGCCTTTCCGCATCCCTTATGACATCATCTTTTTCAAGCAATGCAAACATCATGTCGTTCCAACCCAAGTCCCACATACAATTCACGTCAGGAACACTATGGTAGACATCAATCTCTAGCATTTTAGGCAGGTAGTCTTCAACATCACATTTAGGATTCCCATTCCTTCCATACAATTTCAATGTCTCAAAGTCTTTATTCAACTGCTTAACCAATTTGTCCAATGATGTTACCTTTGTGGAATGGATTGATATCTTCATGCAAGGATGAACGATGAACTCTTGCCTTCTACCTTTCCGTTTCATCACTTCGTAACCACAGTCTAATATGAGCTTGCTTTCTTCATCTTGACAATTGTAACTGCTGGCGTGAAGAATGTTGAAAGGAATATTTAGTTTGAAAAGGGCCTCCGCAGTGTTGAGGAATAGTTCACTTGTTATCAGTATCTGCTTTAGGCAGTTTTCACTTTCAGTTAATGGCTCTTGCATTCCTAATTTGGGAATTTTCTGGTGTTCCAGTTGTGAGGGGTAAGAGATGTCTGTGCTGTCTTCAGTGGTTCCTGCAACATTTAACATTGAAATTTAAATACAAAATTCATTATTTATTCATGTATTAGTTGCCATCTTCATAGTATATATGTAATTTTGTGTTGCCGATTGCCATAATTGTTGATGGAATAAGGATATATGATGATTTTGAAAGTTGGCATGTTGGGCATGGCTTGAAAATTATAATACTTTTGTAGGCTTAGGATTCGTTTGGATAGAACTTATTTTGCTGAAACTAAAAACTGAAAACACTGTAGCAAAATAATTTTTAAAATTGTGAATAGTACCGTGGGACCCATTTTTAATGAAAAAGTTACTAAAAAGTGAAATTTGTGGGTCTGTGAACAGTGCACCGTGCACTGTTCACGGAAAAATTCAAACTTTTTGGCTAAACAGTGGAAACAGTAAATTTTGTCCTCTCTAACGTGCAGCAAGAAGAAAAAAAAAAAAAAAAAAAAAAGCGCTGAAAACGCAGACGTGGGTTAAATAATTTGTATCCAAACCGCACCCAAAAGGAACTTTAATGTACTAATGCAATGAAAATTGTGGTTCTCTTCCCCAGTCCCTTTTTTTTATTCTTGTTTTGTGGGGGAGTGGGGTTTGACAAAGTGGAGGCATAATGATTTATGTTGGTCTGAGAGGGAAAAGATTTGTTGGAATTACATGTAGTAAACGTTGTACCAGAGAATGAACAATAAGCCATTGACATGGTTAGGGGTGACCAACTTGGTGCTAATTCTTGCTCTGCTTTTTGGTAGTAAGCGAGAGTAAAATTTTCTACTTCTGGAAGGTGGATACTTAAATTGCAAATGTTAGGTTGTACTTACCAGTAAGTACATTTGATGTAAATTTGCCAGCCTTGAGTTCTTCATCTCCGTCAAAAATAGGTGCTTGATGTTGCTGATTGTTGCTAATTGTTGAGACCATGTTTTGACTCTGCATGACATTCAAAGTTTATGTAAGCTCCCTACCGAATTTCAAAGATAACAAGTTTTGTGGACAAAGAAGTACGTTGTAATTTGAATGATATATAGATTTGTGGTTTACGCAAAAATAAAGAACAACACTTACACCATCAGGTGGAGGCACAATTGGTTCTTTTAGGCTTTGGAATCTATCACCTGGAGGACTGTACAAAGGAGAAGCCTGTTCTTCTTTTCTTAGTTGTGCTACATTCAATGGATGGATGCTTGACACTGATTTGTTGGATTTGACGATGTGTGATACTGCTTCTTTAGACCTGTTGCCTCTTACTTGTTCTGCTCCTTTGTAACCACTAAATTTGTCATTCCTTTTTGGTTTCACATCCTGCAAATTGGCGCTCTGATGTTTTAATGGCCTTGCAAAGTTCTGCAGTGTTCCATTTCTTCTGGTTACTACTTCATCAATCTTTCGAGGGGTCTCACTTTTACGTGCTCTTGTATTTTTTGTCTTATGCATGGCTGGTAGATGAACAGCTTTCTCCTCCATAACGGATGGAATACGAGCTTTTTCTCTTCCTGGATCAGATTCTGGGGCTTGCGGAGAACAATTTTGATCTGAGCTCCTATTCACTAAAGCTTTCATGTGGAAGGTTAAATCAGTAGAACTTTTGCGCATGAATAATTCTTCATGGTTTCTTCCATTTGGAAATCCTTCTGATTGTGTTGCATCAGTAGCTTCCGAAGAACTTTTCTTACTTAGTGCAGCTTGGTTCATGCGCGGAGGCTTCTTTTGCATATTTATTGTTTCATGCAGGGGTTTTGATGAACTCTTAAATGTCATTTCACTTCCTCTTTGTTTACTCATCTGCAACTTCTGTTTTGCACTCTGCTGCTCCCACTCTTTTCCCTGATTCTTCTGTTCCTGTTGCTCAGGTTTCTGGAGAATATATGGTTGTTGTAATACAAGGTTCTGAGACTTTTCTTGATTGTTTGGCAGAAGCATGTTTGCATATCTCTTTTCTGTTTGAAGAGTGCTGTCTTTGTACCCTGCTTTTCCTTGCAGAATCACTGTAGCTTCTGATCTTTTATTTGCCTGTGCATCCATCTGGTGTGGTTCTTCCCTTGAAATTAATTCCATGGTGTTGCCCATTCCTGTGCTGCTCTGTTCCCTGTGCTTTGTATCATCATGTTTTCTTTCTTTGTCCTGAATATACTTTTGACTACCAGTATTCTGATATAACTGGGCTTTATTGCTTTGCTGCTTTTCAATTTTGGTGGTGGCCTTCTCTGAGCTTGTCCCTAAATGAATTTCTTCCAAATCCTTTCGAGGTGGTTTTCCATTATTAATAACTGCCTCAAAACTGGCACTACGTGTATTCAGGCTTTTCCCTGCTTGCGGCGCAAATGCAGCATCCTGAATGACATGATTCCTTTTAGCTTCTATCACTTTTTGCCTTTTGGGGCGTTCATAATTCATGGTTTCTTTAGTCTTCAGTACAGCATTCTTGGTGCTTCCCTGTGCCATATGCTGTGAGGGCATCCCTTCTATTTTTTGCTTGGGAGTTGAATCTTTCTGTCTGGTGGACTTTGTATCTACTTTTTGTGGAACGTCATCCAGTCCCATTAGTTTTGCAATAACATTTGAAATCCTCCCCTTTTCTGGTTTGGATTGAGATGAACTAGAGTGATTCTTCTGTTCTGAGAATGCAGCAGGAGTCTTGATATTGGGGCCATAGCTAGCTGATTGCTTGTGGGAAACAGATTTTGAACTAATTAGTGCTTGGTTTTCATGGTTGTAGTTAGTAGCTTCTGCACGGTAAGTCAGAGCTGTCAGCCTTTGCTTGAGATCATTCCTTTCAACTTGTTGGATATTATGAGAACGCCTTGAGGGCTTGTCAAAGGAAAACCTTGGTATGGCAAGTTGCTTCTGCTCAGGCATTGGGACTGTATTCTCTTCGTTGTCTTCATCATCCTCTAGTAATACAATCCGATTTTTCCTCTGTGGGCTGACCATGTAGTCTGATGCCTCTTGCAAGTTTACAAGCATCCGCAGAGACTCTTCCAAATCCATGGCCCCTTTTAACAGTTCCTTCCCAATTTCTATCGAATATCCATCAAAGTTAAGGCCATTAGAGCATGCTCTCAGAATCTGGTTTAGCTTCTGTGCCCCTTTTGATATTTCATTAATATGGAGGTGAGAGAGAGTGGGGAAGGGATTACTTGAAGACCTCTGCCTATCTGTTCTGCTTCTCTCCATCTTGCCAAAGTCCATGGATGTCCTGCCAATTTGGTGCAGGAAACCCAACATTGAATTATTGCCAGAGGAATCTGTTCTTATTAGCTTTCCTCCATTTTCAATGGCAAAAGCCAGAGCCATGGATAGATTTCCTATTTGTTCTGAGTTCCGACCACCTGCATAAGGAACAACCTGTCTTGAAGCTTCTTCAATGATGTATGGTCTACTGCTTTTACTAGACCTATTCTGTACATTTGTAGTTCTGGAACCAATCTGCAGGAAATTAAGCAATTGACTCAAGTAAGTTCCTGCCATCTGCTTCAACTATTAAAAAAGATTGCAACAAAGTTAGGTGGCTTACAGGTTCATGGGATTTTATGTTCCTGGATCCCTTATGAGTTTGCTTTGAGTAAGCATAAGCATCTGTACATACACAAGATAGAGCAATACAGGATGTAATTATATCTCTTGACTGGTTGTTAACTCAAGGTTATATTGGTTAGTATGTTTATCTCATCTAGTCCTTGATCACTTTTACAGTTTTTGAACTCTAAACAGCATTGTGTTGCTCACTATGAGCAATTGGGGATATTAATAGTAGAAAGCCGCTCTTGTTTTTTTCGATGTTGGATTATCCGTCGTATTTCCTCTTGCCCATTGAAACTTTAATATCTCTGTAGTGCATATGTGCACTCAAGTATACCTTTACACTGAAGTCAGTTCAAGGAAGAGAAAAAAATCACACCCACCCCACCACCCCCCACCCCCGTTTTCTCTCTTTTCCTTTTCTTAGACAAATATATCTCCACTATTTTCCTTTTGCTTTTAAAATTTTCGTATTTTACATATTAATTTATTGGTCTGGGAGTGCAATGACATGAGAAACTGGAAGGCAGGGCTCGAGAAGTTTTCATATTATGGTCATGAGCTATGTATATTGAATGAACAGCCTAGCAGTATCTAGTGTAAACTACCTAATGGCAGTTGGTAAATCAATTCAGTTTGCCTTTGATATTTGTGAGTATAGTTTGCATCTGGTTTTGTCAAAATCCCTCTGTAATTGAACAAAATGTAAAATCACGGAAGATAAGATGTATTTAATAGCATTGTTAACTCTCTCTCTTCTTCTTCTTCTTTTTTTTTTTTTTTTTTTTTTGGCTTTTGGCTTTAGGAGGTACATGGTTAACTTATTGGTACTCAATGGGCAATGGCTGACTCTGCTGTATATCGAAATATTTTTATCTTTAATTTTTTTTTTTTTTAATTGAATTATCAGCCAGTAGAAGTAGATGATCTTTCATGGTCTGATGTATAAGTTTTTTAGGAAACAAGTTAAGTTCAGTGTTTTCTTCTTCTTCTTTATTATTATTTTTTAATATTCTTTTGCTAAGCAACTTGATAGTGCTTTCACTGTTTCACATATTAGCCCCTTTTTCTTTTCAAGAAAGACACGTGACAAAGTTCTTTGATTCTTTCTCCTACCTAATATTGTTTTTCAGCTTCCAAATGATACTTCCAGACTTCTTTGGTGTTGCTTGAGCTTATTGAATTAGAATCCTAACTCAGTAAAATAGTTCAGGATAAAGTCTGAACCATGCTTCAATTTGAAGCAACTCAAATGGCCCAACAGCAAAAATTAGGCAGAAGTCATTCTTTCTTGGAGATGACTATGCATGCAGAAGCAAATGTTAAATTTTGTACCTTGAAGGTCTTGTTTCATGCTCTTTGCTTGTGTGTAACAATTTAAATGCCTAATGACTTCACACAATTAATGATTATATGATTCCAATGCAAATACTTGATAGATACTTACCTATAGCCATTGAGTTTGAACGGTTTGAGCTTTTGGACGCAGCTACTCGTTCCTTACGTAACCGGAGATCATCCAACAGCTTCTGTGCAAAATCCGATCTCTTCGCCATGTTGTGCTTGCAAGAGGGTGTCTCAATCTTGAGCTCTGGTGGAAAGAAAATGGCAGAATGTCTTTACATTGTATATGGGCTATATTTCTTTTACAGGCAAGAGAGGAAGGAATGTTATGTTTCTTGAGGAATGTAATGTTTCTTTTCTAGTTGGTGGGGTTCTTTCAGAGTTGGGTGAGGTGGGAAGTCCAGTCCAAAGCAATCTAATTGAGTTTTGAAAATTTATCCTCAATGGTTGACGTGAACGTTAGATCTCACACCCTCTTTCTGACGTTTGTGTGTGCTAGCTTTTATTCTAATCCAAGCAATGCTAGAGGTTTCAAACGTCTTCTATTTCAAGCTTCTTCACGAGGAACTTTCTTCCTTTTCTTTTCTTTTCTTTTTTTCCATTTTTTTTCTTTCTATATTTTATGTTTACTATTTGCTACATATCCTTGAAAGGGTCTTCACATTTTGTGCTTCACGACATATTTCATGATGACACAAGGAAGGTGAGGAAATAGTAGATATGTGGAAAAATGACATTTGAGCATGGTGTACCCATTTACCTGGTGCTATAATCTTTGTACACATGCCACACTTGATGTAGCTGCCATCTACAGTCCTATAGAGTCGATGGAGTGTCTTCGAAACTTTGTGTCAGGGAATCATCTTACGAGCGATGTGGACTCTCCGTGAGAGAGATAGAGAGAGAGAGAGAGAGAGAATTTCTTTTACCTAAATGAATCAAATGTAATTACCAATCTATAGGAACTTTTCTCTCTAAATCTTAGTACCAAGATATAGCTAATTGAAGAGCTACCTTCTTTCCTAAACTACAAATGCATTGAATGATCACCAAAACATAACCATCTTCCATTGGGACTTGATCAGCCTTGCTGGGAAAGCCCATGGCAAGGCACAACCAATACATGAATTTCTGAAGGCTCACTTTCATGATTCATGAACCGCTACATTTGCTTCTCTACTTACCCAATTTAAAACTACAGCATCCTAAAGTAAAAAGTAACCCGACAATTCCTTAACATCGTCTATTAATATTGGAGATAACTCCCAGCATGGACATTGCATGTGCTTGATTAATAAATCCATGCACACTTGCATCTCCTTAATTCAGTTTCAATGACTACTTCTTGAACCCCTTGTTTGCTTGGCCAAATTGACTACCCAACAAATCCCCAACGCTTCTACAACTTCCAATTTACAAGCCTGGATGACACTCCCAAGCTGCCATAGCACTCTCAAACACTTTAACCACCATGTGTGGATGTCCTTCAGTGAGACCTGACAATTGCTGATGGTAACTTGGCTTCTTAGCTTCTATTATCTATATCTATAAACAATCCAACGCAATTGAAGCACACAAAGAAAACTCTCCTCAAGTGCATTTTATGACTTTCTTGCAATTTTAATTTCCAAAATTTGCCCCCACAATGCCTTTCCACTTTGATCTAACCTCATACATAGGTTGCTTCAGTATGTTGGCTTCATTTGACAGGAAACCGGCCTTTGTTATTGCCATCCCAAATCAGCTTATCAGGCCTGCGCAACAACGATAATTAGGATTCATTTGATGGATTCACAAGTTTTCTTGTCAAACAGATTATATAGTTTCTTTTCATCATAACTCAAATCAAACCATGTGACGTTAAAAATCTTATAGTTCAACGGACACTTTATGGATTTTTCAACCGAGTCGCCCAAGGTTCAAATTCCCTCTCTCAAACTATCAAATTACTAAAAAAACCTCTGACCATGTGACATAAGCAGATTTGCCAGCACCACTAGCATCTTTTGCCTTTCTTCCATCTCTCACAAATCACAATAGAGCAGGTCCCTTTGTTACTCATTTCTCTAGTGCTTTCTTTGATTCTCTCTCACTTTCCACACCCATTTGGCCTGTTTCAGCCCTAACTTTCAACCTCTATACACAAACTGTCTCTGTTGGATGTCAACGCAATTTTCGCCAGCACCGCTTTGTTAAGGTCCTCTAATCTTTTTAACTCAAGTCCACCATGTTTTCAAGGCTAGCAAATAGAGTCCCAAAGACCGAATAGTTCCCAAACTTCCCATATGGTTTTCACTTTTCATAGCTTCCAAACTTCCCATATGGTTTTCACTTTTCATAGCTTCCACCACAATCTCCTCACGAATCACGACGATGGCATCAAGCTTTTCACAAAGCTGATCAGGGAAGTTGGAAAGTTGGCATGGTACCGTGTTCATTATATATATATTTATTATTTAATTTACGGTTAATTAATACAAATAAAAAAAGGGTCATGCCTAAGGGCACTCCATAATAATCCATTTTAAGAAATTTTTGACATCATTTTTATGGGAAATGAAAAAAGCTGTCAAAACATTAATTGCTTTTTTTTCTTTTCCTATAAAAACCTTCTTTAAATTGATTCTTAACCAATGCCCTAAAGGCATTCATTAGCATTTCCCATAAAAAAATTAGCTAAGTAATTGATTACACATCGATACTCTAGTGTAGCTCATCGTATCATGTACACAAGAGTAAGCACAATCTTTCTAAGATGTATCAATCATATGTTAAAATTGATGATTTTGAACCTTATAATTACACAGATTATTGTAGCTCATCATATCAGTGCGCTTACAAGAGTGAGCCATGGGACACAGCTCTTAAGTTAACGGGTACTTTTATAAAAATTATTAATCAATTATTTATAAAAAAATTTGACATTATCATTATTGGAAATATAAAAATATAAAAATAATAATTTTTTTGTCATGTTAACGGATGTCCTTAGAGCAATTATTAATAAACATTAAACTATAATATGAAAGTTTTGACGTCACTTTCATGAAAAATATAAAAGCTTTCAATAACATTTATTATTTTATCATTCTTCTAATAAAATATTTTTAAAAATAACTCCTAAATCAATGTCTTTAAGATAGTGGTTAACATTTCCCTCCTTTTCTTTCTTTTTTCCTAAAAAAGAGTTTCAAAAATATTTACTAAACTAATATCTTTATGTCATCCGGCATCTTTTTCCGTTAAAATCATGATTTTAATTCTTTTAAATTTAATTTAAAATTAAAAACTATTTATTCAGTTTTTGCAAGTGATAGGGCAGACTCAACATATATAATTTATAGGGAATTGGGGAATTGTGCTTCGCAGAAAGGACAGCCTGCAACTGCAAGCAATTAACTCGTGCACAACGAAAATGTTTCCAAATAGAGCTCGATAAATTTGAGTCAGCGTCTGGTGAGTATGGCTAGTTATGATTTTAGTACGCTGAATTCTCTCAGAGCAGGCTGGTTATGACTTGCATTAGTTGCATAACGAACTATTAAAAGCACGAATTAATGAATTATGAATGTGAAAGAAAATTAATTAGTAGTATGACTTACTTTGCAAATGTACAATCGTACTTGATGATGCTGAGATCGTCAGTTGAGATGTTCGTCAAGCTAATGATCGTCCACTGCTTGTATCAACCCTGAGTAATCACAAGAAAAAGAAAAGAATTACCGGTGGGGCGCAGCCCACGACGCCTCCGATGATTAAGTCAGAGAAAGCTTAATCAACCAGGTTAAAGTATCAAAGCTAAAATGAGAATAGAGTTATCTGAATTTTTTATTCATACCTCCCCCTTGCTTTGTTCCGGTGTATATATATATATAAAAGTGATTTTAATACCCTTCTAGCCGTTGGCTCCGTCATTATTGGAGCATTATTGCTGGAATTCGTAACGCTTGTGCCAGGTGTTAAGTTCACCGGCGTACCTTCAACGGTAATGGTATTTATTGCTGCTAGTTGTAGCGGCTAGCCTTTGTTGGGTCGTTCGGGCATGCGCTTTGTACTGCCAATGGTATCGTCCATGTACGTCGTCCTCCCTCACGGATGGACGATCTTATTCATCATTTGGGCCCATCAGTACTTAAAAATAAATAACTTTCTTAAAAATTGTACATGAACTAAAAAAAAAATGAATAAGCTTACAAAAATATCTACGAAACGATCTTAAGTAAGCAATAAACTAGAGAGTAAAGGAGGGACTCAAATCATGCTTCTCCTTATTCAGCCAAAAAAAAAAAAAAATCATGCTTCTTGTTGTAAATGATAGTAAGCAATACTGCTAAACTATAAAAGTCTCAACATAATTATTGATAAGTTAAAAATTGTTATCGAAGGAGGCGCAATGAATGTATCAGTCTGAATGAATTAAAAAGTATATATTAACGATTTTTAAAAACATATATTTATTGACTTATTTTAGGCAAATAATAAATTGATTGAAAAGTCATCCTAGTGAACAAAATTAAAAAGTAGAAAGTGTAAAGAAAATACTAGTGCAAAAGTAACTAAGTTTTTTTTTTTTTTTGAAGAAATTTTCAACCTATGACGTCCGCTCCTGATGATAGCTCTTTATTATCAGATCAAAACACCAATTAATTTTTGGTGTAGGCAAAAATTAAACCTCAGATCTTTTATACAACTATCAGAAACTTTATTAATTGAGCTAACTGAAACCCACAAGTAACGAAATTTCTTGGTACAACTAAATACAATGGATTTGGAAAAGCTCGAGATGATAGAATTGGCTTACAAGCTCTTTAATAAGATTTTTTTTTTAATTAGAAATTAATTTTATCACTTAACTTTTGCTTCAATTGTCAAATTAATTCTTAAAGTTTAATTTTTATTAACTTAGTCATTCACCTTGTAAAAATGAGCTAATCTAATTCCCCCCTAATTCTTATTAAACCATGAATATGACCTGATGCGTGTGAACACGTGTCTGTATCATATTGGGTCTAATATAGTGGACTGAAACTTAACCTATAAATTACTATCCTCTCACGACGTTAAATCGGTTGAAGTCACCACCATAACCCCTCCCACCAATGTCTAAATGGATAAAAACGATTGGAACTGCCCACACCTCAAAAATTAACTTATCAAGTGATTTCAATTGACATTTTGACACCATTGAAGGGTGGTAGCCTAATAGTAGGAGTCTCTTGAACTATCACCTTTGCGAGTCCAAGGGTCGTGGTTCGAGTTGTAATACTTCAGTTTAAAATGTGGTGTCACATGGATAGCCCCAATCAACTTCAATGGTACCACACTATAGAATTCGATAGGGGTGTTTGCGGTGCGGAGCGGTGCGATTTTGAGTCATTTTTAGCACTGCATTTTGTGGTGCGGTTTAGCTAAAATCATAATCACCTTATTTTCACGGTTACAATTGTGGTGCGGTGTGGTGTAGTGCGGTTTAGAGTTTAACCAAAATCATAACCACACCGCACCTCATTTTTGTGGTCATATGTGCGGTGCTAGAATTCGGGTTTAAGTGAGCCGTACGAGTCCTTTTTTCATTCATAAAAAAAATAAAAAATAAAAAATAAAAAAATTGACATTTTGACACATTCAATTTAGGTTTAACCCGAATCCGACTAACCCATAAATGCCTATACAAGTACCCGAGTGGCCAAACATGTTGTATGTAGTATGAGAGATGCTATGTCTATAACAATTTTACAATATTTTTACAACGAATCACAGGTGGTTAGTTGTTATTGGTTTAAATTTGAAATTAACACTAAAATTACTTTTTTGCCCCAACAATAACAACTAGTAACAACCTGCCACTTAAGATTTATTGTAAAAATATTGTAGACATATCATTCCTCATATAGTATATACCATATACCTTGATTTTTTTCGTCGGTGACTCACATGGGCCACTAGCATTTAAACACGTGTGAGGGCTAAAAATATCTCACCCCAACCAAAATTTATCGAGAACCTTCTCTCCGTCTTTATAAGAGCCGTCGATGCCTTACCCTAATCTTGCACCCTAAAATCACTGCTCCTTTTTCATCTCTCAAATTCAACCTGTTATAATTTTTTCATCAAGCAATCAAAACCGTCCGATAAACCAAAGATTCCACCATATAAGCTTTCCTTCTCTCCTCACCCGCCTCATCTTTCATTCCCGCGATTATTCTCTCTCTCACATAAGAAACGTTTCTCTCGGATCTGTTTCTCCCTATTAGACCAGGCCGTTTCTTCTTCCACGTTTCGATTATGGCCTTTTGCCGTTTCGATCACCGTTCTCCAATATCAGATTCCACTATTCAAACGTTTCGATTACCGTTTCTTATTCGCTTTAGATCCACAGAGTTCGGATGACCGAAAATCTTTATGTGAAGGCATGTTTGGTAGATCTGCTTCTTTGAATCTTGAATCGACGCAACTTTTGTCTTTCCATTCAGTTGGGCACGACCGTTGCGAATCTCAATCTCAACGATTCAATTTCGATGAATAGCATATAAATTTCTTGACCAGAGGTACGTAATCAAAGATTCGAAATCCTGTATTCTACAATTCTTTTCTTGACCCGGTTTCATTGATTACTTATGCTCAATTGTTTTGAATTCGATAAACCTTCAGTATTTTCAAGAAATGGTGACATGGCTGAGGATCTTTGATTATAACGCAAGGATTTTACTTTCGGGACCAATTCAATTCGATGAATAGCATATAAATTTCTTCACCAGAGGTTCGTAATAGAAAGAATCGAAATCCTGTATTCTATAATTTATATCTCGATCTGGTTTTCTTGGATTA
The DNA here is from genome assembly GCA_023736055.1 of Quercus glauca. Classification (NCBI taxonomy): domain Eukaryota; kingdom Viridiplantae; phylum Streptophyta; class Magnoliopsida; order Fagales; family Fagaceae; genus Quercus; species Quercus glauca. Next base: position 93,082,539 of record CM043316.1, on the reverse strand, counting down.
CTTAAGCTCAATGTTTTTGAATTTGATAAACTTTTCAGTATTTTCAAGAAATGGTGACGTGCCCGAGGATCAGATCGCTGGCGATGGATTTTGATTGCCGCACCAGAGATTTACTTGCGGGGACCGTTGATTGTGAAGATAAAATAGACAGGCTGGTTGGTTTGAATAAGCTTATGAGAGTAGTTTGGCTAGATTGTTATAATATCATATATGTTGTGTTATTATATCAATCAATCAATGATTCTGATGGAGAGAAGCGAGAGAGGTATAATATAATATGTGTTGTTATAAATCGACCTTTGCCATGACGGGTGCGCTTGCATGGCAGGTCAAAACCACACTTAATAAAATTTTCTATTTTTTGGGTTTTGGGAGGAGACGGCCCAGCCTTTTTTTCCATTTTGGGCTTTTGGGCCGGGCTCCTCCCTTGCGTGCGTGTTTCTTTTTTTTTTTTTTTTTAAACTCCCTCACAAGTCAAAAGACTCAAAACCTTTGTTTAGCCCAACCCGCAAAAAACTAGTATACATTACCCTATACAGACAAGCGTGGCCAGAATAGCTGCTCCTTATGCTGCCCATCCAAAAGGTTCATTAACACAAAAGGTAAATTGCAAATTTGCAATATTTAATTTCCAATCTATTACAATTTACAGCCCAATTATTTAAGCAAGCATTGCCCTTTTAAATTTTTTTTATATACAATTACAATTAATTCAACAGTCTTAATAATTTTGAGCATATTATCAGCATGAAAGAACACATAAATTTTCAACTACAATATGCCCCACAACGTGCTTCATTCTATTTTAAAAAATAAGGATATGCTGTTCCTTTTATTTATAATCGTGGATCCAACTGGAGGTGGCATGCATAGATAAATATAATAAATAATATCAGCAACTAAGCAAATGAGTTGCACAATGCTACAAGCAATTACATAATTTTCATTCTACCACACAATTACAATTGGTTACTTGCAATTGCATATGAACGGGAAGGAATCATATTTGGGACTAGAATTATTCAAAGCCTTTGTGCGCTGGTCATTTTTTATTGTATAAGTCTTGTTTGGACTTAATGCTTTATGTTCCTCATTTAGGATTCGAGTGTTCAGTACAGTTTGTGCTCAACTTCTGTATCTGTTTATCAATTGTGGGGTGTAAAGCTTTGTATTACATAATGTAACCGTATAAAGTGGCGTGCTCTCAAGTTGCTTAACCATAATCACTGCTGTTCAAGTTCTGGGCCTAGTTGTGGATTCTGTGGATTCTTCATATGTATGGTTGATCAATTCTATGACTTGCAGAAATCTGCTGTTTTGACTCCTAACTTGCCCGGACGTGTTATGCTAGCTATAACAGCGAAGGTAATTTCAAGACAAGCGATGCATGTTAATGCTTTTTTAGCAAAATCTTTATAATTTTATTCCTTCATTTGCCAATGGATTATTATGATGTGTCCTGTACTGCACTTATTCTACTTGTGTCTTAAAGAATTTTCAACTTTCATAGCTATTTTTTGTGGCTTTGATGTATTTTGATCAGTCATTGTCTGGCAAACTTTAACTGGATGATTGTCTTCTATGATTACCTTTTTTTTTTCTTGGCTTATTAGTCGTTTCAGTGATTATTAGCAGTAGCAGAATTGATGAATTCATTTGTGCCTATCTTTTTTGCACTTTTCTTTTTGCTTTATTGCATTAAATATGTTTCTTCTCTCAACTGGAGGGTGAGTTTGGGAGTTCCAACTGTTCCAGCCCTATTGGGTGCATATGTAGTTTACCAATAAAAAATTGTTTCGCTTATGTATAAACTTCTTGTCCTTTCAATGGTTTTGATTGTGTAGAGTGCCACCATTTGATTTTAGGGCACTCCTTTTGTTTTTCATAGTGTTATTTTTGTTCATCTGTTTCTGTTTTCCATTTTGTGATAACTCTGGTTGCTGCTCGGCAGTGAAGGCTTTTTTGTTTTGTGGTAGAGCTTGGTGGACATCTGTTTCTGTTTTCTAATTATCGTATCATTACACTGGATGCAGGGAGTATATCTCTTGAGACAGCTTGTATTGTGGTGTATTCTGGTCAGTTCTGCTGTGGAGTGCCTCTTTGTACTTGTGTTGGGGCTGAAGTCTTTGTTGATGTAGATTTTCTCTTTGAAATTCCTCAAGGCGTTTCTTTGTTGTGAAACAAATTGCTTCAGCTTCCAGAATTGTGATGCCTTTTCAAAGTTGCTCTAGTTCACGAACAGGATAAAGATAACCGTTTGTTATTCCAATGTCATGTCATTTAGTTCAACACTTTTACCGGTATTTTCTAGCTTCCTGTAATATGTTACTTTATTTGTCATTGCTTGAATGTTAAAAAGTAAATGTCTCTCTACTCATCATATTTTGGGTTGTTGTTATTGTTGATTTTGCGCTGCTGCCTCAAATTACATTAAACTCCTTTGGTGACAGATTTTTTTGTGCGGTTTTAATAAGATTATTAGTTTGATAAAGTTGATATCTTCTTGTTGTGCATTTTGGGGTGAATAGTGAGCTTTCATTTAATAAATTTATATGTTCTTACTTATATATGATTGTCATTGCTATGATTATTAAGGGTCCATACTTCGTTTTTGAGGATTATGATTTGGAGAATGTGTTTCTCCAGTCGGGCATAAATTTTGTAAATGTTGATCATCATCAGGTCAGTATTGTAATTCCATGTTCCACCTATGATTTGAAGATTATTGAGACTGATACTGAAGACTTTGTGCGAGACCTCAATGATTGCGTCTACTGGACTTAGTTGATTTAAAATCGTACATCGAATATCCAATACCTTATTTATACAAGGTTGGTTATTCGTCTTGGTGAAATGCAATGCCCAATTCAAGTCAGAAACTCAAGGAAAAATGCAATTCATGATTCAGTGATATCCCTTTGTGGTTTCTATTTCATTTCATAAGGTCAGTTATTCATGTGAATCTCCATCTTTAGTTTTGTTATATCTTAAATTAGCCCTAACTCTTAAAATCTCATTCAAATGGGAAAGTTATGGTTGGCCTGAGACATTTGCTTGATAATCTTGTTGTGTTGCAATTGGGGAAGTTATTTTTGATGACATTGCTCTACTAGGAAACTGTTGTGGGGGACTATGAACTGTAAAGGTCTGTGATGCTATTAACATATATATTGTATATGTGAATAATATCCTATATAAACCCTGACAATGCGTTGTAGATGGAAGCTTGTTTTTTTCAATTTTTTACCCTTCTGAGATAGGCTGCAATTACTATTGTTGATATGCTTTCTTAATATTTTGTGTATGGCGGTCCATTGATGGTAGTTTAGTTGTTATTGGGTTCTACCTGTACTTTTTTTTTGGTTGAGAAACTGGTTCTACCTGTACATGGATCTATAAGCTCAAACTGGTGAGAGCGCTCAAACTATGTGGTTTGGGAGGTTGGTGGTTCAAGTCCACCTGGATCCTCTATTTTCGAGTTGGATATTTGGACAAATTTAAATACACTTTCTAAGTGTATAAATTCTCCCATTAAATTTAAACATCCGAATTTTCTTTAGAAAATATTATACTGTTTATGTTGTATTAATCAATGGAGATGTGTGTAAATTTAACTAGGAACTTAATTTACTGCATTTGAGGATTTTTACTTAATTTTCACCCTTGATGTATTTGTGGTGGGGAGATTAGTAATAACACTTAAAATATCTTCAAGTGGGGAAAGCCATGAGGAATTACTGTTGATCAAGGGTTTTTTTCAGCTCTTGAGAAGAAAAAAAATAGGATTTAAATATTTAGGAGTTGTGCTCAATATTTAGGAGTTTGTTTTCCAATTAATTAGTTTAAACAGTGCATGATACAATTTAATTTGTAGTTCTTCATGCATGCTTGACATGAATATTTTCTAGGCACGTCTCATGGTGTTAGATTGGTGCATTGGTGCACAATCTTTTGCCCTTATTTAGCTCTCAACTGGAAAACATAAATATTTTGCTTGGTTAATAATTCAGATTTCAGTTGTATTTCAATCAAACTGTAATTGAGAGATTTATAAAGCATCCACACTTCTAGTGTTGTTACCGAAATTGGTAAAACAAGTGGACAAGGTTGCCTCGTTTGCATACAGATGACCAGGCAACAATTACGCTAGGGAATGTACACAACTAAGCTTAAACGTTTGAGATTTTTACAAATAAACTAATGCTAAAGTATTTGTGTTTAAAAAACTGTAGATATCAATGATATCAACTAGCAAATAAAATAATAAATAAGCAAATTAGTACTCCAAAGATCAGTTGAAATAAACACCAACACTCGAACTCAATTACACGACAAATAACCGAATGCTAAAGTATGTGTTAAAAATTGTAAATATCAAGGGAAATCAACTATCAAATGCAATAATAATGAATAAATAAAAATTACTCCAAAGATCAGTTGAAAACGAACATCATTACTCAAGTTACTCAAAAAATAAAAGAAAGACACTGATTGAAAAACACCACCTGAACTACTTTTAGGTGATGTACGGGTGTTCCAAAATTTAGGTGTTTGGCTTGTGATTATCTTCATCTAATATGTCACTGAAGTCACGATGAATCATGTCGAAATCGGAATCGGAAAAGAGCCAATCACTGGAGTCGAGATTAATCGTGTCAAAATTGGAATCGGAAAGGACCCAATCGTTGATTATGTCACCTGTCTCAGGCAAATAATCTTGTTGCTTTTGCTTACTACCAAAAGTGTCATCTTCATGCACTTCAGGCAGCGGCGGCTCATACTCCCTAGCATGGGTAGGCAGCTCATAAGAACTGGTGGCCATTGGAGTCATCTTAGACAAATCATCTTGTTGCTCTTGCTTACTTCCAAGAGTGTTAATTTCATGCTCTTCAAGCAGCGGGTCATCCTCCCTAACATAAGTAGGTTGCTTAGAAGAACTTGACATTGCAGTATGATTCAGAGTTGTCATTTTCATGTTGTAATTAACCGGAGATTGATTGGGAAAATTATTGGTGGATCCCCAAAAAGAGTTAAAATGCTGAGTTTGGGGAGGCTCATAATAAACATGTGCATGATTCAATGTTGTTGAGGTAGTAGCTTCAAGATGATTTTTGTGCACATCTAATGAATTTGGTACAACTCTGGGCGAAGAATCAATCATGTTGTAATTAGATTGATTGGAGAAATTGCATGTGGATCCCAAAAGAGGCTCATAATAAGCATGTGCATGATTCAATGTTGTTGAGGTAGTAGCTTCAAGATGATTTTTGTGCACACCTAATGAATTGGGTACAACTCTGGGCGAAGAATCAATCATGTTGTAATTAGATTGATTGGAGAAATTGCATGTGGATCCCAAAAGAGGCTCATAATAAGCATGTGTATGGTTCAATGTTGTTGAGGTAGTAGCTTGAAGATGATTTCCATGCACATCTAATAAGTTGGGTACAACTCTGGGCGAAGAATCAATCATGTTGTGATAAGATTGATTGTAGAAATTGTATGAGGATCCCAAGAAAGGGTTAGAACGTCGAATCTGGGGAGGCTTATGATAAACATATGTATGGTGCAATGTTGTTGAGGTTGTAGCTTCAAGCTGATTTCCATGCACATCTAATGAATTGGGTATAATTCTAGGTGAAGAATCATGATTGCTTACAGAAGGAGATGTCGATGAGTTTCTTTGATCAGATTGTGTGTTCTGTGTATTGCTGTCATCCTCATCCTTCTTGCTTGTAACCTTTTCATAAACCTTACATAGAACCCACTTGTCCAACTGCCAGAAGAACATATATATAAAAATAAATAAATAAACAGATAAATAAAAGGGAAAAAAAAAAAAATTTTGCCGCAATTAAGAAGACAATGTCATTAAATCAGTACCTGCATTCCATTTCCAACACTTGTATTGTTTGGCAGAGCATTTGCTTCAATTTTTACTGTATATTCAATCATTTTCCATTTGGTTCTCTTTGACTTTTCACCATTATGTGGACCTTCATAGTAATCTAGTGATCTTCTCCATCCTGTATATTCATCGAATTGTCCGATTCTTATAGGTATGCCAGTTGGTTTCCAAGATCCATCACCAGCGGATCGATTTGGTCGAGATCCATTCGGGTACTTCCGGTCCCTTGAGGTGAAAAAGAACCACGCCTCCTCATTAATTAGCTTATAGTTTCCTGATTATTGTTCAATGAAAAGAAATTAATATGACTACTTTACTCACCATTAAAATAAACAAAAGACTATTTAAAAAAAAAAAAAGATAAAGAGAAAACATTAAACTACTCTAAAGAGAGTGATCGTATAGTAATAATAATAATAATAATAATAATAATAATAATAAATCATATTATAACCTACCAAGTCCAAAATTCACCCACTTAAAGATCAAATTATACAAAGTCATGTAAAAATACATTATTATTACAATAACCGTGTAAATTTACACTTAATTTACAAAATTCACCCACTTTCTCCAAAAAAAAAAACACTATTAATTTTGTCTCTATTTAAAAAAAAAAACACTACTAATTGTGTATTTACTTATTTATTTTTATGTATCCTGAGAATGAAACCATAAAAGTAAGATACTCCCGTGTTAAATGGAATAGACCAATGGAAGGATGGTGTAAGTTAAATTCAAATGGAGTATCATTGGAAAATCTAGGGAGAGCAGGGGGTGGAGGATAAATTCAGGATTATAGAGGTGCCTGGATTAGAGGTTACACTCGTAATATAGGATTCACTACGAGTGTTATAGTTGAATTTTGGGCATTGTGAGGTGGGCTGCAGCTTGCAGAGACTATTCCTCTCTCTTGAATGATTGTAGGTACCTTATCAGCAAGTTCCAACAAACCAGGGTGAATCACACCTATACTAGATGAGTACTTGTATAATTTCCTTTTAAAATATGAACGAACGCTAAATAAAATTTACACATAATTTAAAATTTTTAATAGTAAAATAGAGGGGCTTAAAGGATTTTGAAGGAAAAAAAAAAAACAAAAAACAAAAATTTAAGTATCTAATAACATATTAATTTGTCGCTTAACTTTTCCTAAAATCTTATAGTTATTACAATCTGCAACTTGTGTATGATTAAAAAAAAAACAGAAGAGAAAGAAGCGGCACACACGGTTATATTGTCGTAAAATATATAGCAGTATATATACATCACTGAGAAATTTCTTCTATCTAGAAGAGAAAGAAAGAATTAAACCAAGAAGTTAATATATATATATATATATATATATGAGAAAAAAGAAAAAGGTGAATATATAATATACAACAACAAACCTATAGTATGAAACCAATCACGTTAAAAAGCAGGGGAAAGAATAAATAAAGAAAAGTAAAGGAACAAGGAAGATAAATTAATATACTATGGTTTCCATTATTAGGGTTTAAAGGAAGAAGGTAATAGATAGTAGTATATAGACTATAGTACTTACTAGTGAGATCCTCTGGATGGTACTGGTAAAGATCTACGTCAAAAATCCTGTGCGGCGGTAATGGCTCACCTTTGACCTTTTTCATTAGATAATGAAAAATTAAATCTTCATGGGTGGGGCGAAACCTGTAACCCGTTGGAAAAGAATAGAAGTATGAATCATCCATAGCAAAAGATCGGAGAGTTCAAAGACGAGAGTTTGATGAGATTATGTTAATAGGATATTATTAAATATATATATATATATATATATATAAATTGTGTTTCCGAGAACCTGTAGGGGTAGGAGTATATTTCATATCTAGTTTATAATAAAACATAAGATAAAATTCTAGTAACCGACATTAGAAAATAATTAAAAAAAAAAATAAGTGAAACTTTTAATGATAAAGAAGATGTATCATGTAGGATTGGCCATAGACCAAGTTTGAGTTGGGTATACTTGAACCTAACTTGAAATGTTTACCTATGAAAACTCGGATCTCGATATAAGTACTCGTACCTAATTTCTACCCAAATTTGTATCTATGGATTCCCAAACCTGACCCAAACTTGACTTTTTTAAGTGTTTTTAAAATAAAAAATAATAATTTTGTCATCATGTCCAGCAAAAAACTTTAACTTTACTATTTGTAATTATTCACACAAATTATGTGTGGGGGCGCATGCTCAAATATATATTGGGTCTTAGGCCTTTTCCGATGAGGCACAATGATCCGAGAATGGATCAATGGCAAGAGAGACGTGATACTTCAAACTTCACGAGCAAACTATGACTATAATGGTTGGGAGAGGTTGTCCGAGGAGGAATATCCCTTTGGCTAAATGCAACGAAGATCAAGATGTGCCTCCTGTCATCCTGGGTGATGTACCAAGAGGTTTTATTGATAAAGACATGCACTATGAACGTATTGGAAGAATGGGAGCTAGGAAATATCTAAGGAAAAGCTGTTGCCACCGCATTAAATGCTCTGTAGCTAACTTTTTGGCCGCATTTATGTGGAGAAGACCCCTGAACAGTGCTGTCTTGGCTACCCCAACTCACAGAAGGCCAGAGGAGGTGTCCGATAAGACAAGTACTCAAGTAGTGATCCTGATGATCAATGAGTGGAGGGTCAAGATCATTTAAAGGGAGATATATAATGAAAGAAACCCCTGAGAAATGAGGGATCGAGAAACTAAGAGAAAAACACTGTATTATCAAGAACTGACTTTGTAATCAAACTTGAAAAAATATATATAAGAACCGATCTCCTCGAACTTTGGCAATGACGATTTTCTTTAGTTTAAACTTGTCTATCTTCATTCTCTTGTCATCAAGATCTATCTTATTTGTTTTCTAATTCACTAAAGCCCAGTTTTTCCAACTCACTCTCTACAAATTCATTGTTTTTGGCTTTTTAGGCCTGAGTCCATTTATCTTTTGGGCTAAGAACTCAAATCTGGTCCTTACATTATGTATCTATAAAATAATATAAAACTGAAGTTTTTGATTTTTTACTAACCTTTTAAAATTTTGACACATCGGTTTAGTCATCATGTCTAGCAAAAAACTTTAACTTTACGGTTTGTAGTCACCCACACAAATTATGTATCTATAAGCTATAAATCTATAAATAATATAAAACCGAAGTTGTTGACCTTTTAAAATTTTGACATAGATCTTGCAAGCTTCACAACTTTACACCTCATCGTAATTTATTTTATTTTTTAATATCTTTAATTTGTTAGCAATATTAGAGAGACTCATGCTAGGTTATATTAAAAAGAGAGAGAGAGAGAGAGAGAGAGAGAGAGAGAGATAGACTCACTAATGTTAGGATTCAAAAAAAAAAAAAAAACTAATTATAAAGAGAGACTCACATTAGGACTCATTTATTCTGGCCACCTCAAAACCCTAGTAACTACCATAGCCACTTTATTCAATCTCACTTATGATCTACATATGATCCTTATTTCCATTAATTGTTTGTTTCTTTATATATATTGGTTATGGTGTGATTACCATAGTTTAATCTTTTATTTGTTCCTTGGAAGTTCAATTTTGAAAATTTTTATTCCTTCACCAGAGTTTTCATTGACTAATTTCTTTCTCTCTTGCTCCTTCTAATAGAAGAACTTGCAGTTATATGATAATTGGGAGAATTAGTGTATTTAATTTTATTTTCTTAATGGGCTTTCCTTTTCTTTGAAATTTTAACAGCTTTAGGATTTTTTTTTTTTTTTTTTTAATGGAATTTGGCTAGGAGAAAGCTTTTCTACTTTGAATGTCATGAAGCACTTGTCTCATTCTATTTGTCCTACCACAATGAAAATATTCAAGTAAAACATATCATCCGTAAAAAAAAAAAATATATATATATATATATATATAAAAGCAGAGACCCTGTCTGGGAAAAACCAACAAACATTGGCAACACCACAAAATCACTTCCAATCAAATCTCATAACCAAATCAAACTACTAAACCAAGACTACACATGGCCAAACGAGACACACATTAATTACCACCACTTGCCTTCATTCAGGTTGCTCTATCGATGCCCCTCTTTAAAGTGGAGCTCAGCCACGAATTAGTGTGGGATCTTTGGTGATAAAGTGAGTTGAAGTGTGAAGTGAGAGAGAGATTAGTTAAATAAAAGATTATCAAATAAGATAGGATGATTGTACTCTCACATTTGTTAACATACATCCCGTACACAAAACATCCATAAATTTATGTACATTTTCTCTCTCCCTCTCTCTCTCTCTCTCTCTCTCTCTCTCTCTCTCTCTCTCTATATATATATATATATATTATTGTTGTCCACATTTAAAACATGAAATAGGATGTACTTGTACCATGATGTAGAATAATAACTAATAAGTGTGTGATGATATTTGATATTAGAAAAGTAACAACAGAAAAGAAGTGGGCTTTGGCTTGGGCCTTTCCCAAGCCTAGAAAACCCATTCCAACCCAATTCAAATCCTACCAACCCGATCCCATGTTATAAACTAATAGCCAGTTCTATTCCTATTTGGCATTTATGATTTCAGGAGTTTTAGCCGTGATTTGCACCATTATTTTTGGTTTGGATCTTCCGAATCATTCCCGCGTGAGTTCTAAATAATATTAATGGCCGAAGTCAAAACCTCTTGACCCAAATATCCCACTAGTCCAACCAGAGACCACTGCAAGTTCAAATGGCACATATAAGCCCAAGTCCAACTAAATGGTTTAGAGAGAAGTCCTATAGACGATATTCTTGTCATGACTTGTTTTTTATTTTGGCTGCAATTGACATTATAAATACACACTAAGGAACAGAGTTTTCTTTTCAAAGCCTCCACTAATGAGTGCTGAGGGAGGAAAATAACAAGGGACCAAAAGACCTCAGAAACAAGCACTTAAACCCCATTTGCATAAGCTATGAGAAGCACTGTTTGAGTCTCGTCTCACCCACCCAAAGGAACAACTAACAAGTTCCCTAGCAAACTCCAAAGAATGTCTAAATTCTCTTGAAAGACATTAGATCAAGTTTGGGAATCACTTTAAAAAATGATGCTTTGGAGATATCTCATTTGCAAGTTGTGTTAGACCTGGGCTTCCATTTTATAAAATACAAATTAGATGTGACTCATTTAATATTCTTGAGGGTTTATTAATATCTTTTGGTCATTTTTAATATTGGACTTGGTACACCTTGTTTTCATTCGACTTGTAGGACATTCTGGCCTTTTGCCCCTTTGGGCAAAAATATTTGGCATTATGCCCCTGTTTCGAAACTATATAGGTGCGTGCCCCTATTTCGATACTCGATGACCCTAAAATCGAGTTACTTAAAGTACTCGATTAGTTTAAAATCGAGTTATGCCTGATCAAATTTAAAAAAAAAAAAATTGCATAGAACTCGATTTTATGGAAATCGAGTTCCAAAACACCGCTATAGGGCTTTAAAACGTCACTATAGGGCTTAAAAACGCCACTATAGGCTCCCTGAACTTGCCATGGGACAATCACACTTAGAAAAAAAATTTTGCAGGAAAACGCCGCTATAGGGCTATAAAACGTCATTATAGGGCTTAAAAACGCCACTATAGGGCTCCCTGAACCTTGTATGGGGCGATGACACTAAAATTTTTTTTGCATGGAACTCGATTTCTAGGAACTCAAGTTCCATGCAAATTTTTTTTTTTTTTAAATTTGATGGGGCATAACTCGATTTTAAACCAATCGAGTACTTTAAGTAACTCGATTTTAGAGTCATCTAGTATCGAAACAGGGGCACGCACCTATATAGTTTCAAAACAGGGGCATATTGCCAATTAAAAAAAAAAAGGGGTAAAATGTCAGAATGTCCTCGACTTGTGGCCCAATCTAATATTGAGGTAGAGCATAGAGTTTTAAGCCCAATTCATGATGAGTGAATGTTTAACTTAAATATAAGGTTAAATTCCCTTTTCATTCTTAATATTTGACGAAACCCTAGATTTCATTCTTTCTAAATATTAGCGTACCCCATTAAGAGAAGCTGATATTAGGTATCCTTGTGATAAATAATCTCTGTCTCATAGGAGGGTAGGCAGTAGAGATGGCAATTTTGCCCCGCCCCGCTTAACCCACCCCTCCCCACTTCGCCCCACGCGGGTTTTCCCCACCCCGCAAAGGTTATGGGACAAGGATGGGGCAAGATTTTAGCCCCGAACCATGGGGTGGGGCAAAAATGAGTTTAGACTTTTTAGACCCACCCCGCCCCGCCTCTCCCCGTCCTCATTCCACCTCGCCCCACGTTGTTAAGAGTTATAATTGTAAATTTTTCGTACCCTAAAACCGTACTATTTAAACAAACATATCAATATTAGCTTATTTTATTCTATCCAATGTGTTTCTCTGCCTTTATTTTGTTATGTGTTATACTATGAGATTTGTTTTTGTGATTATCTTGTTAAATGCTTGGATATATTATTCAATTTTTTTTTTTCTAAAAATTGATTTGATTTGATGGGATAAATTTAGTTGTAATTTCAAGTATATTTTTTTTAACGAAATAGGTTTCATTAAAAAAATTGTACTAGTTGTAAGGAAAATTAACAAAAAATAGAGTTTTACGGGGTGGGGCGGGGTTTCACGGGGCTCCAAGGGGCGGGGATGGGGTTAGAAAGTTTTCCTCGTCATGCGAGGCAAGGATGGGGTAAGACAAAACCATGCGGGCGGGGATGAAGACCCCATCCTTCAACCCCACCCTGCCCCATTGCCATCCCTAGTGAGTAGCCCCTGTGAGAGGGGGGATATATCACAGTGATACACCTATTTTTACTTTATTTTTTAATCTGAAGTCATCTTGAAAGGAAGAGCATGAAGAGGAAGGCTTGCTTGGTTATGTGCCAAGTGCGCACGCACATGTTTACTATTGGTCATGGTGTTTAGTGGTATGTGCCTAAACCCTCATAGATATATTGGTTATTTGTGTTGTAATACTAAGCATGTGTATACTTTTCAATCCTACATTGGTATTAGACCAGACATAATAACTCTATGTGGTTCGAGGGCATTGCAGCACAACATGAATCTTGACAAGAATTGTAGAAATCTAAGTGGGGGTAGTTGTGATACCCCAAACTATGAGGATTTGATTGAATTTGATTTTTTGAGTGTGTGTTGTTCAGGTATGTATACCGAGCTGCACATTGACTGTTTACTAGGTAGATTTTGGGTTTACAAGTGATTTCGAGGAACCTTAATAACAACTTGATTAGTCCTTTTTAGTCTCACTTTTTTTTTTCTCCACATTTTACCAAATAAACAAATAAATTAATTGTTTATATAAAAATAATAAATTTCTTTCTTTCTTTTTGACTCATCTTTTAACAAATAAAGTAAACTACAAATGCCAAACTCACTTCGGCTACTGGCCTTCTACTTCTTCTCGAGTTTGTGGAAGAAGTTATTTAAAATTTATATGCCGTTTGCAATTTGACAGGATATCAGAACCCAAAATAATAATAATAATAATTTGCATATTTTTTTCATTTTTTGGTCATATCATATGTGGGAAAAATGTCCCCGAGTAAGGCAAAATGAAATGTAATTGATTGGCATTAATGAAGGAATCAAATATATCGCCTTATAGATCCGCTACTCTTGAATAGGTAAATGTGATAACGTTTAGATAGAGAATTCATTCCGTTCCCCTCCATTTGCTTTTTCTTTTTTCCAATAAAAACAGAAAGAAAAAAATAATTCTTACAGACTATACGTCATGTACATTGTCATTCTCAACTCTCAACTCTCAACTCTCAACCCTCAACTGTACACACTATACGTCATGTACATTGTCATTCTCAACTCTCAACTCTCAACTCTCAACAACTGATAATGAAGAGTGTCAATTAGAAGTGATGTGATGAGCGAGCGGTCTGATATTGATCCTTGTCCGACATGTTTGAACTCTTGTATGGTGTTTCAAATTAATAAATTTTGTTGATTAGATTATTAGTGAATAAGTGCCATGAATGTTTATATAGTGGATGCTCTATCTTCTTGTCTTTATATAGATACTCCTTGTTTCTTATTCCATGAATTTAATGTGTTTTCCTAGGTTTTGGACTTCTGGCATTGAAATAATTTCTCATGACTCTGAAGTTTTTCTGAGCATCAATTGGGATCAAATTCTAATGGAATCAGATGCCTCCCCATGCGTTTGATTTTCAGTTTTCGATAAAAGCTATTTGGACTTGACTTTTTCTTTCTAATGGATAGGTATTTGATTTGTTGGATTTTCTGCTTGTTGTCTGTACCCTTTTTTCCCTTGCAGTTGTCATGTTGTTCTCTTTCGTCTTTTGTCGACTTCCCTCGTTGGTTATTTATTACTCCTTTACTTTTAATTTATTAGGTGGTCCAATCCAATGCCTTCTAGAATACCTTCGTAAAATTGATTAAATTTTATGCTAGGCTGGGTTTGGATCCGCGTTTGCGGATCCAAACGTTTGCGTTTGCCTTTTTGGTTTTCTTTTTTTTTTTTTTTTTTTTTTTTTTTTTTTCACCCGTTTTAAGGTTTGCGGCTACTGTTCACAGTACTGTTCATGAACAGTAGCCGCAAAGGCTGACTTTTCAGCCTTGAACAGTGCGTTATGCACTGTTCATGGGTCCCACAAATATCACTTTTTAACAACTTTTTCATTAAAAATGGGTCCCGCGGTACTATTCACACATTTAAAAATTATTTTGCTACAGTGTTTTCAGTTCAGTTCAGTTCAGTTAAGCAAAATAAGTTCTATCCAAACGGACTCTTAAGTAAGTATAGGAAAAGTTACGCATACACGTGGCATATGCATTATCTTTTTTATAATATGTAAATTATTTCACAATCGAGTGTGATCTATATATTGTGAGAGATAATAGTCGATTGATATGTTGGATATATGAGATAATTATTGATAAGTAAATGACACATAAACTTATTAAAAGATTTGCATGCTTTATTGTGACCAATGAAACAATAAAAATTATTTAAATGATAAGTCAATACAAAAGTGATATTACTTTAATTATAGTGTCACTTTAATAAGTTTGTAGAAAAAAATGGTGAAAAAAATAGGATAGATAGGTCTACTAAATTTTTATGAAATGGTATTCTCTTTCATACTCACGTGTAATCAAAGTTGTCAAAATCAGAATCCTACGTAGGATTGTGGGAGATAGGTGGGATTGTAGACCGTAGGATCGGATTGTGGATCGTAAAATCCTACATTATTTGAGAAAAAAAAAAAAAACATTGGTATGTCAAATAATCACATAAATTATACATTTATTCTTAAAAAACCAAAAATTTACATCTATTTGATATAATTACCATACATCATTACATCCATTTGTAAGTATCATTTAAAGATGCCAAAAACTCAAAATGTGGCACTATACTCTCCACCCATATTCCCATTCCCACCTACCACCACCATTTGTTCTCCTTTTCCTCCTATGTTACTTTACTTTCCTTTATCTCCCTCTTCTACCATTCACTTTCTCCTTCATTTCAACTCAGACTCTCTAATTATGAACTATGAATCATCAATGGATAGAAGAATAAAGATCTACTTCAATTTTTATTTTTTACTTCTTGATATGTATTTATCTTGCTTTTACAAACATGTACGTATCATTGTACATGTAAGTATCATTGTTTTGGGTTTGTTTCGGTTAAATTTTGTACTCTATTTTTTATGATAAACCTTAGAATATCAAAACTAAGTTGATTGGGATGTTATTTTTAATTTGGGTCCAACTAAACCTTCTGTCAAGTTAGAGAAGATTACAAGAAACCAGTATCGTTCATCGTTTGGGATCGTCAGGATTGTATAATCCTATCGATCCTGAACGATCGGAGCAATCCCACTAAAGATTCTTAAAAGATCCAGATAATTTTAGACAGGTGTAATCATAAAATCTTAGGATCATAGGATCCAAATCGGGATTTTGATAACCATACATGTAACACAATTATAGAAAGACAATTTTTTTTTCTTTTTTCTTTTTTTTGGTGTAAATATGAGTGAGCAATATAAAGAATGAGGAACAACATTTCTAAATAAGAGACATCAAACTAATGTTGTATCTCTCAATTAGTGAGTTGCAAAAACAATAAATAAGTCAAAACAAATATGAAATCATGGATATAAAAATGGCTGCTTGATATGGTTGTAATTCTTAAGTAAAACTCCATTAATGAGCAAAAATTCATGGTGAAGAATTGGATTTTCAATTAATGGGAAAATAAATTACAAATATTATTTTCTACTAAAATATCCCAATTGTAACAAATATACAGCTGAATTTTTCATATATAAATGTAAGATAAATTATATATAATTATCTTTATAATTTAGTTTGTGTTTTAAACTTTATTAAGGACAAAACTTACTTATAATTCTTTTTAAGTGTTGTGGTGGGCATAGATAGATAACTAATGAATCAGGTGGATGTTAACATGTTACTTTTTGCTTACACAATTCATTTTTAGAGGTGGGATGCAAGGTCAACCTTTAAATACCCAATTATATGATAGATAATGATAATTAGATCAGTTTCAAGTGTGAAGTAAGTGTATTCAATGAGAAAAAGCCCTGAAATGGCTAAGTGTTCATTCTCGGGTTTGGTATGAGGAAGAGGTTACAATTGGATAATCTCTCTCTTTCTCTTCTATTTTTCTCTCACCCAAAACCAGCCTCCATTGATGCAGGTGCTTCTTGGCTTTATATAGTTAACCAAAATGCATCTGGACTTTACATTCGGAGGGTTAGGATTAGACTTTCCTGATACCTGTCCCATCTAAGCCTTGCTAGAAGGCTTTACACTAAGGTGCGAGCTATGTGGGCACTGTTTATGGTCACTTCCCCATTAATGCGACTAGCTAAGTAGTTGCAATGCATTTAATGCGGAGGGGATGACTACTTTGTTATTCATTTTTCTTCTCTTTCTTGTTCAACACCAAGTTACCCTTTTCCACCCTTAGGTTGAGCCATGCTCCCTTTAACCCTGATTCTCAGCTTTCTGAGGTTAGGTAGGCATCCTCGGTGCCCTCGCCAATTATGGTTGCTCAACCTCTCCATGAGTTAGGTGTGTACTTTCCGAGAACATTCCATTAATATTTCCCGAGGTTTACTTCCTCAAAAATACCCTCACCTATCTCATTAGCTGTTTTTGGATCTTCGGCCCCCCACAAGTGTTGTATTTTAGATTCTTGATATAATTATTATAAAAAAAAATATATCCATCCAATTAAATTCAACTATATTTATATTAACCAATGCAATAAAAAGTTTTTTTTTTTTTTTTGTTTTTAAAGTCAAATTCAATCTTTTTTTTTCTTTTTTTTTTTTTTTGTTTATTACCCGCAGTATGTGCAAAATACAAGCTGCCCAAATACTCTAAAAATGTGACAGTCGAAATCACGTTTTGGGTGTATTTTTGCAGTGTCTGTAAAACACACTGTCTGCTAATTTTACCCAATTGTTTATTCTTTATATAGCCAATGGCATCACCAAGCCGTGAATACCAGGTCATCTTAGTTTGTGTTAATTATGAACTACCTAGCTAAAATGCACACGTGTTATTCCTCTTGTTATAACAGTTTCTTCGTCCCCACATGCCTGGCGTTTTCTTTATACTAATATTCTAGTGTCTCCTTCTTTCTCAAAGCATGTTACTGCGCCCTTTCATCGTAGCCACCAAAAGTTTTTGATTCCTTTCCATTTATAATATTATTTTTAGTGCTCAGTGCCTATTGAATAATACAAAGCCGTGTTGGAAAAAACTCTACACTACTGTCTTTTCTAGAATGGTATAATGAATTACTTGCAACGAGAAAGAACAAAACAAAAAATAGTTAGCAAAGCAGGTGTGATTTGACTTTCAGCAAGTTGGCAATGGCATGCCATGGTGATATTTTAGACTTTCTTCTAGAGCATTAATCCGAAGATGCCCAAAAAAAAAATAAATAAATAAATAAAATTTATTTTACAGCTTCAAATATTATTTTACCAATTTTACTATATTATTTTACAACTCATTTAATATTTCAGTTCTTATTTTTACATACAACTCATTAAAATAATATAAATTATCTCATCAAATAATAATATAAATATAAAGTGAGTGAGTGAGACAAAGTGAGAGGGAGAGAGAGAAAAATTGAATAAAATATATTATTTTAGTTTACAAACTCATGAATAGTAAGTTCTAAATACAAGAACTTACTATTCACATGTTGTAAAAAAATTTAAGTATACATCCCGGATGGAGCTCTTTTTTAGATGGTTAGTGGCTATTTTAGCAACTCGGGGAGTTTTACACCCCTCAATGCTAATGCTCTAATATTTTAGACTTTTTTTTGTTACCGGTGTCCTTAAAAATTTATTAATTGATTATTTTTTTAAAAAATTAATATTATTTTTATGGGAAATATAAATAGTTATTAAAAAAATAAGTTGTTGTTTTTCTTTTCCTATAAAAAAAATGGGCAAGGCTTGTGTCCACTGAAAATTTTCACTGGACACGACAGGATTTGGACACGTGTCAAGTGAAAACTTTCACTGGACACAAGCCAGACCCAAAAAAAATTTCTAAAAATAATTTTTAAACCAATGCTCTTAAGGCATTTGTTAACTTTTCCCATTAACTAATTATACATTTTCTTTGGTTAGTTTCAATAGAAGGGTTAACTATACTAAAAACCACAACTGGCTCTACCATATAAGCAAGAGAGACAGTCGTCTAAGGCCCCCAAGTAAAAAAGGCCTTTTCATTTTAAGCAATAGAGCTATTTTTTTCATTGTAATAGTATTAATTAAGCCCAAGCATTAGCCAATAAATAAAATATTTTTTTTTATCAAAAGAGAAATTTTATGTTCACAATATTTTTCACAATATTTTCATAATAAATTTTAAGTGACAGGTTATTACTAGCTATTATTGGTGGTTAAAAATATAATTTTAATGGTGAGTTCAAATTAAAACTAGTAACAACTTAACACTTAGGATTTGTTGTGAAAATATTGTGAATATACACTTCTAAAAAAAATAGTAATACACAAAAAAATCTTCACATTTTTCATACCAGTTGAGTTGACAAACTTTTACTAGTTCTTATCTACGTTCACCACTAATATCGTTTTTTTACTTACCACTATTGATTTGCCACATCAATAGGTGTGAAAAGTTTTGTCAAAATTTTGTTGTGTTTATAGATTTTCTCAAAAAACAATTTTACATGGTTCATGTTAATTAATAATTTTGCATCTAAACACAAGAGAATGAAGTTTAAGTAATTTTAAATTAAAAAAAAATCATATTTAATATATGAAATGCCTCAATTCATTTTTCACCTTAGGCTTCCAAATGCATCAAGCTGCCTTTGCTAAAAACATGTTTACTGGTGTTTTGATTTAACGATAAAAATAATTATTATAGAATGTACATCATAAATTTTAAATCTTGTTGTATTATTTATCAAAGAAGAAGAAGAAGGAGAGGATAGATTGTCTACTATTTTGTGGATGTGAAGTTAAAAACTTAAAATTATACTATTATTTTTCAACCTTATGAATGATATATTTAATGTAAGAGTCTTATGGTTCAATAGTATCGTTCAGTCTCTTTTATAAGAAGAATCTAGATTCAAATCTCTTTGCCTCCTCACTTGTTGTAAGCCAAGGTAAAACTTTCAACTTGAATTTTTATTAAAGACAAGTAGTATGAGAGATATTTTTGTATTTAATTTAGTAATATTCAATATTGGAATTCAAGTAAATTTTAGTTAGATTCAAGTAAAGCTTTCATCAAAATTGTTCTCTTCGATTTGCTTTAAACAGATTTAGTCAATTCCTTAGTTCTATCCGACTTATTTTATGTTAGTTTTTTCTTTCATATTTACTTTGATTTCTCTTTCTCTATCACTAAAAATTTAAAAGTATTATTGATTGAGGTATTACCGAACTTATTAAATTTCACTCGAAATTGAATTCATTTATTGTGTTAGAATTATAAATTATTTGTATTCAAACAATGTATTTTAATTGGATTATGAATTTGGATTTTTCTTTTATGGTGGGCATTTTTTGCAACTCTAGGCTAGATTATCTCCTGCCGCATTACGGCCCAACGGATATGGGATAGGAAAGTCGGGACTGGCTTGACTGCAACACACCACAAACCAACTTGTGCACAAGCTAGAACCCCTTTGCTGGACCTTGGACACGTGCCCACGGCAGAGGATGCCATTACAAAAAAGTTATGGCAAACAAGTGTAATATGACAAAAATAAGAAGAATATGCTTACTATCAGCCAAAAAAAAAAAAAACTAAATCATTTTCTTAGTAAAGGAGAAAATAATACAGTGATATAAATGCGGCAGAAATGAGTTAATAACAACAATAAAAAGAAAAGGAAATAATATTAATGCTTGATCAATAAAAGTAAGAAAGATTAGTCTATTGTGCTCGATTTCTTAACAGAGTCAAGTCCAAAAAGGGAACCACTCTTCAATGTGGACAATCTCACAGGGAAGTCCTGTCACAGAAATTGCCCACTTTGAGAGAATGAGCCTAGATGGCTTGTCCTCAAATTCTTTAATCCTCACTAGAGAGCAGGCTGTTAGAAGGAGAGAAGGGAATAACCTATTGGTCTATGCCCACCGTCACACTCTTGCTCACTCTCTGTTTTTCCTTTTTTTGATTCATTTTTTTTTTCTAAGTTTCCTATTTTCTCTCTTATCTTTCACTCCATTTCTTACTTGTTTTTCTCTTGTTTTATCTCTCATGTTTTCCTTCCCCCCTTCTTCTGTTCTCCTCCCCTCGTTTTCCCTACTGTGCACAGCTAAGACCCTTTTTATACCGCCTACCGTGACAAGTTTTTACTGTTTTACCCCTTATTTGCTTTTGTTCTGGAATAGGTGTCTTTCCTAGACCACCTACTGGTCTGTCAGCTGCCCAGCCATCACCACTTACCTGTGCTAGCCGTGCCACATTCCACACCCAGACAAAAAAGTTTTATTTTGTTTTCTTGCTCTCCATGACATTCCCATCCACATAAAAGTGGGCATTCTCTCTTACTAACCCCTATGTCATGCACCTAGTGATTCCAACTCATCTTTCCATTTTTTTAGATGGTATGTCATCCTAACAAGATATTTCCCCCAAAAGAACTTGAACGAGAACCCCAGAATAGGCTTCCTCCTTCTCCCCACCGTCAGACCGTGCCCTCTCTTACTTCTAACCCATGACCCACCACTCCTGTATTGGCTAGGTACAAGTGGGTGGTGCCTGAGCCTTGTGCGTGCTCCACTTCCATGTGAGTCCAGGGCTTGTCTGCCGTTCATACGTTTGCCATGGACTGGGGGCTTGTCTGGTCTTTGCTACCCGTTTTACCACTCATTCTTAACCTCTTGTGGCATGGATGAGTTATTGGGTCTTCGTTTTTTGTATCTTGCTTTCTCCCTAGGCTGGGTTTTGCTTAAGCATAGGCCTTTCCTTTTTCAATTAAGCCCTTGTCTTCTTTGTGGGTCGGTTGACACCTTTGCCATGCCGCCCCGTTGTTTCTGCCATGTTATCATTTGACTTACGCTTGTTAGGCCTCTTTTGGGCCTGCTGTACACTTTCCTTCTGCTTAGTTCTAGTAGCCCAGTATTATCGTTGGGCTTGTATTCACACTGTTTTGGGCTTCTTTGGCCCATTTCATCCTTTTGGGGCTTCCTTAGCCCATTTTATTCCTTTGGGCATCTTCGGCCCGTTTCATTTCCTCGGGCATCCCCAACCCATTCCAATCCTTCATTCCCATGGGTTTTTGCTAAGTCTTTTGGGCTTCTCCGGCCCAAATTACCATATCCTTTACTTTCGGGGTTTATAGGTTTTTCCACCAACCCCATTTACTTAGTTCCTTCCTTTGGGCTCCTTCGGCCATTTTTGCTTGCTTTCCATTTCTCATAATGCTCATGAGTTTACTACTTCTTTCTTCGAGCTCCTTTGGGCCAGCTTGTTTTCTTTGAGGCCCTTTTACTATTTTATAGGCCTATAGACCATTATTCCTACCATTCGGGCTTGATGATTTTCTTCTCAATTTGCTAATTCTTCTTCTTTATTCCCTCCCATATTATTGTTTTTATTCCTATTATTGGGCCTCCTTACCAAAGTGGGCATCAACATCTTTTTAA
The DNA here is from genome assembly GCA_023736055.1 of Quercus glauca. Lineage (NCBI taxonomy): Eukaryota > Viridiplantae > Streptophyta > Magnoliopsida > Fagales > Fagaceae > Quercus > Quercus glauca. Next base: position 93,060,398 of record CM043316.1, on the reverse strand, counting down.
TCCCAAACCAAATTTGTATCAATTTCAAGTCACACTCTTGAAAGGTCTAATGATTAAGGATTTGGATTAGACTAAACACAAGGTAATTTATGTTCCAATTGACCATGATTCCAGATTTGTTAATTACATGTTATTACCATTGTGGGAAGACTTTCGTCTTAGCCTCCAATCAGGTATTGTCCTTTTTGGAAATGGCGTTGAGTTTTAGTTCTCAAGGATTTGCTCAATTCCACATCGGGGAGAAACGCCTTTCACTCATGCCTTATAAGCTTTTGGCCTAAGGATGAGTGTACCACTACTACACATTGTGGGAGGACTTTCGTCTCGGCCCCTAATTAGGTATTGTCCTCTTTGGAAATGGTGTTGAGCCATAATCCTCAAGGATTTACTCAATCCCACATCGGAGAGAGACGCCTCCCACTCATGCCTTAAAAGCTTTTGGCCTAAGAATGAGTGTACCACTACTACACACGTACCACAACCATAAATAATTTTACAACTTTTTCACAATTATCTTACAAGATAAATTATAACTTATCTTGAGAAGATTTATGATAAAAGTTATGCATTTGTTTAAGGCAGTAGATTTTATTTATTTATTTTTGAATGAGATGACCTCATCATTTACTTTTGAACTCATTGTGAATATAAAAAATAATTAAAAGTACATGCATGCCATTTCCCTAAAAGGAAAAAATAGAATTGGTCGGGCCAGTCTCGTTTAAACTCCAATATTAACTCCAATATTACTGGAATTAGTCTGGCTGGCTTTCCTGTCATTTCAGACAGCAAAACCAAAAACCAATCCCATGTTGAGATTCTCTAAGCCACACGTGTGAATCAAAGTTGGTACAGCACGTGCAGTAAAAAGTGAATGGAAAAGTAAAATCTCTCTTTCTCTAGCAAAATAGATCTGATTCAGATCTATCTACTTTACTTTCTGAGTAATGCTAAAGAGGACATTAAACATGGTATAATTTTATGTTACCATTCATTATATGGTGACTTATGATTGGAAAAAATAAATTTTTATATAATTTATTATTATATTTTTACCAATTACAGCACATTATATATTAAAATATATACAAAATTATACCAAATTTAGTATAACTCGCGTTACTCTTGCTTTGTATTACAGTTCCCTCGTTCCACTGGAGGAGGGTCGGTTTTGTCGTGCCTGTCACTAGCCAAAAAAAGCAGAACAGTAGGTGGCTTTAGCATGTCACTTGTCAGCGCATCGTACGGATACTATACTATACTACATTGCTACTACTAGGACTGGTTTAGAACCCAATAAATAATATCAGGGTCTGCCACAAAAAGACAAAAGAAACTCCAACCCGCCCTCTTTTCAATTCACACACAGTTTTCCTTCTCTCTCTTCTACCTGGTCCACTCTAATCGTAGAATCCATGTTCTTTCCGTGAAGAAGACTCACAAGTCTAGATAACCCATCTCTCTCTTGTGGTGGAGTAGGAGGTGCGTCTAGTTTCTTCAGCTTTTGTGTGAGTTCATATGCATTTTTCTCTCTTTGAAATGTGCATGTTTTATGTCCAAATATATTATTTTTTGTGATCAAATTACTGTCTTTTGAATTAGCGGATGGGTCTTTTTTTTTTTTGGGTTATTAATAAATTAATTTGGTATGAAAAGCTCAAGTGATTGCTCTTGGAAATACTTTGAGATCTTGATGTTATTTTTTTTTTTCATTTTTTGTTGTTGTTGTTAGTTTGTTACTTGTTTGGAGATAAAAAAGAAAAAGAAAGCTCATGAAATTTTTATTAATCTTGAAATATGAAACACCTCCCACCTAAAATTAAGGAAATAAATGGTGTTTGTGTGGGTTAAGCAGAGGCTTTTGAGTTAGGGATCATGCGATACTATAGGTGAATCTCAAAGTTCTAATTGCATTTCCTCTGCTCTGAGAAAGGAGTAGAATGAAAACTTAGTTCTTCAGATTTGAGTTTAGAGCTGTATAATTGGAATTAAAACATCTTAAGTTGATTGATTTTATTTGTATGGTTTCAATTTGAGAATATTAACACAAGTCCAATTGCAATTTTAATTTTTCTGGGGGGAGGGGCTATATGCCTATATGACTTATGCTTCATCTGTTGATGTAAAATTAAATTGGACGGTATATTAATAATATTCATAACAATTTATTGTTATTGTTGTTGTTTTAGTAATTCTTATATATATAATCACTTGGGTCAACGGGGGTTGGTAAAAAGGTGAAAACAGAATTTGATCTAGACATCTAATAATATACAATGGATTTCTAATGTTGTATTTAAAAAAGAAAAAGAAGAGGTCGTTTTTATCTATCGTGTGATACATGCCTTTCTCATCCTGTTTGCCAGATTGTTGAGTGGCCATTTTCCTGTAAAAGCTGGTACAGAATACACACACACACACATATTTGAATGTTCTTATGTGATGTTTGATGTTGTAGGTTAAACTTGGTTGCCAAATTGTGGTATCAGACTACCGGAGAGGCAGTGACCATGTTTAGCCGTTGGACTAATTCTCATCATGATCAGGAGAATGATCCACATCAGGCTGAGTTAAAGGTAATGATAAATTGGAAGTTGCAGAGATTATGAAGATAATAATTCATTTGACTATGTTAAGCTCCTTTCAGTTTTTAAAATGCAATGGCTTTGCACCTGCTAGCCATCATGTCCATTGGTAGAAAATCTATCAAATAGCCTAACTCAATTGATCTAATCCCAAACACTTGGGTTAGGCACTAGACGGGTTCTTTATGATTGAACTTTATCTAATGCATAGCTCTTTTTGGTGTCCAGTTGATATATAGAAACAGTTTTTGTGATAAAGGATCTCCTTTGTCATAATTGATTTTTACTTTTACAGTTCCACAGAAATAATATTTTTCAGTTCAGCTTCGAAAATAGTAGATTTCATTATTAATTTGCATGCAGGTCAATGAACTTAAGGATGCAATTGGACCTCAATCTGGACGTAGTTTACAGTTTTGTACCAATGCATGCTTTAGGAGATATTTGGAAGCTAGGAACTGGAATGTAGAGAAATCAAAAAAAATGTTGGAAGAGACGCTCAAATGGAGATCAACCTTTAAACCTGAGGAAATTCGATGGGTATGTTGGGTTTGTTTTTCACATGTTCAGTAGTGCTTACAAAAGCCAGAAATTAATTCTGATAATAGTTCAATTGAAAATCACTATATATAATGATTTTGTTGCCAGAATGAAGTTGCAATTGAAGGTGAGACTGGAAAAATGTACAGAGCAAATTTTCATGACCGAGATGGGAGGAGTGTTCTTATACTAAGGCCAGGAATGCAGGTAGTATTTATTTAGCTAGCACAGATATTTCTTGTGTTTACTAGTTTTTGAAATTAATGTCTCTCCAAATGCTGCAGAACACTACATCTTTGGATAATCAGATGCGACATCTAGTGTATCTCTTAGAGAACGGTATCCTTAACCTTCCAGAGGGTCAAGAACAAATGTCATGGTTGATTGACTTCACTGGGTGGTCAATAACCAACAATGTGCCCATCAAAACTGCTCGAGAGACTATCAATATTTTGCAGAACCACTACCCTGAGAGGCTCGCCATAGCATTTCTCTACAATCCCCCACGGATTTTTGAAGCATTCTGGAAGGTTTGAGTTTAATCCTCCTGATTGCACTCTGCTTCATCAATAAATAGCATAATGACCACTAGAATTGAAGTTACTCAAATGAATGAGTAGTAGCTAAAGAATAAAACAAATATGGACCATTTTTCATGTGCTCTCTGTCCAGAAGAGGCTCATAGGTGATGTTAGCAGAAATAAGTTGAATATAGCAGAATAATTGACTAAAGTACTTGCACCACAACTAGAAACCCGTTTATACTCCCTCCTGCACAAGGTTATTTGAACCAAGATCCCTCTTTTTTAGAATGTTGATTTGTGGGTTTGGTGTCCTTGCCACTAATATACGCTTGAAGATAAGAGCAACATATGATTGTTGCTTGTTGGATAGATGGATGCCCTGTTTAGACCAAGTAGTTTAAAATATTGTAATCCTGTGAATAGATGCTTCTATGCACTAGCAGCTCCTACTATGTGTGACTAACATTGCATAGTGCTTTCCACAACCTTAGGTAAACTTGCTGAAATAATCTTGATGAATCACCCAGAAAAATGAGAGAATTTAACCAGGATTTCTATATTTTCCAATCACCTTCTCCCTTTTTCTTTTTGTTTGTTCCTTTATGTACGATTCTTCTTTTAGGATATATAATGTGTTCTACTTCCAATGCAGATTGTCAAGTATTTCTTGGATGCAAAGACATTCCAGAAGGTGAAGTTTGTGTACCCTAAAAATAAAGATAGCGTGGAGCTCATGAGGACATACTTTGACGAGCAAAATCTTCCCAAAGAGTTTGGAGGAAAAGCCTTATTGAATTATGACTTCGAGGAGTTCTCAAAAATGATGACTCAAGATGATGTCAAATCCGCTGCCTTGTGGGGATTGGACATCAAGCTTCAACAAGTTGGCAATGGATATTCAGGAGCTGAGGTGGCTCCGGAGCCAGTGTGTCTTGCACCAGCAGCTAGCTGAGCCAACTATGCTAATACCCATTGTATTATGGTAATAAAGTTATAGAATTCTCACCATGCCTGAAATGCTTGTTGGGCTGACTAAAAGAGATGGATCTGAATTTCTAAGAGTAGCCGTAAGTGTTGTTCCGACTTAGGATAAACAAATTCAATGTCAACTCCCTAGTATCTAACAGGGGAATTTATCTATTTTTAGTATACCTCACTTCGTTGCCAACATCATCGGCCCATCTCACCTTGAAATAAAGATGTGTGAAGTGAAATAGGCATAAGGATCCCCTACTAGCTTCCTTGAAGTAAGGATATGAAAGAATTCGGGCATATGATGGGTTTATCTCTCTCTTGCGTTTGCCATTGTGATAAATCATTTTTCATGAATGATTCTGCATAATATCTGAGAGCATTCACAGCAGTAGAGCTAAAAATTTAGCTTTTTAGCTTCATTAAAAGTTACTTTATCTATTTTACCTATACACGTGCTACAGCAGTGGATTTATATTAGCTTTCAACACAATAAAATAATATAAACATTACAATAAATTAATATATCTACTACAATAAAATAATCTATCTCACTACAATAAAATAATATATTAACTACACTCGTACATCACAGCCTCACACAATCACAACCACAACCACCACCACCACCACCACCACCACCACAGCCCACAACAAAAGAAAAAAAATCAACCAAGTCCACACATCACAGCCACACACAACCACAATCACAACCACCACCACCACCACCACCACCACAACAAAAGAAAAAAAAAAAAAACCAAGTCCACACATCACAGCCACATACACAACCACAACCACCACCACCACCATAGCCCACAGCAAAAGAAAAAAAAAATCAACCAACCACCTACCACATTACCACCACACCCACAACCACAACCACCACCACACCATAGCTCACAGCAGGAAAAAAAAAAAAAGTGCTGATCGGCGCCCACAGCCCAGCCACCCACCGATGAACCCAACCACCTATTGACGCCGATCTACCCACACAACCACAATCACCACCACACCATGAAATCCAGTCAAACCGTCATCACGAAACCTAGAGATGGGACGACGATGAAGATCGGCGATGAAGGACTGCGCGATGAAGGATCGGCGATGAAGGACTGGGTGATGAAGGATTAGCGATGAAGATCGGCGATAAAGATGAACCCAGAACAGTCGGGAGAGTAGATGAAGGAGAGGAAAAAAAAATGAGAAGGAAAAAGAAAGAAAGAAGAGAAGCTTGAGAGAGAAATAGTGAAAAAGAAAGAAAGAGAAAATATTTTTTAAATAAAAGAGGAGAGAAATTTATTAAAATATTATTATTATTTTTTAGCTTTCATGAATAGTGCACATCTATCTATAGATGTGCACTGTAGCAAATCAGCTAAAAAAAATAAGTATAACCCCACTGCTGGAGCTTACTTTTTGTGTTTGTAGAGCTAAATTTTAGCAATATAACAATATGCCTCCACTGCTGTGAATGCTCTCACCGCTGTTTATTATTATTATTATTATTACGAGAGAAACTGTTTTTTTTTTTTTTTTAATCAATGCATAACATATGACATTTCTTACCCTATAATTTCCACAAATTCTGCATTTAGGTGAGTTGAACGCCGAACTTCCTTGATAGCACATTTTATTATTTCAGCTTCGCACCTTGTTCTCGGGACTCGGTTCTTCCTATAATGCCATATCATATGATGCTCTCTCTCTCTCATCCTTGTGGATAAACATAGTTTACAATGACAAATTGGAATATACTAGACATATTGTTGAGTAGATGTAACTTGGATAAAGGCTGATTTTATGTGATGGACCAACATAAATCTGTCATTTAAGCACCACTAGATGGAAGAATAAATGGCGAGACTGCACCAAAGTAGGACGTTCTATCTCTTTCTCTTGCGTTTGCCATTGTGATAAATCATTTTTCATGAATGATCCCGCATAATATCTGACACCGCTGTTTATTATTATGATGATGATTATTATTATTATATTTTTATGAGAGAAACTGTTTTTTTTATTATTTTTAATCAATGCATAACATATGACATTTCTTATCCTATCACAAATTCTGCATTTAGGTGAGTTGAACCCCGAACTTCCTTGATAGCACATTTTATTATTTCACCACACCTTGTTCTCGGGACTCGGTTCTCCCTATAATGCTATATCATACGATGCTCTCTCTCTCTCATTACAATGACAAATCGGAATATACCAGGCATATTGTTGAGTAGATGTAACTTGGGTAAAGGGTGATTTTACGCGATGGACCAACATGAATCGGTCATATAAGCACCACTAGATCGAAGAACAAATGGCGAAACTGCACCAAGGTAGGGCATTCTACACTGACGGCTACTTTTCACCAGTCATGATAAATTAGAGGGTTGGTGATCCATTAAAACCAGGCTTTAGGCATAGATGATTTTTTTGCTTGGATTGAAGAGTCCTTGTTTTTCAGAACAAGCTCTTCTCCCGGATGTTGTTTTTATTTCTCCATCTGAATAAAATTCTTAGTCTTCCCATAAAAAAAAATGGCAACTTAGCTGAAGGGATGAAGATGGTGCATAAACACAGCAAGTATAGGAACTATTTCCCATACATCACTTGATACAAGTATACGCATTTAAACTGTTGACAATAGTTTTTATACAACCTTTTGTCTAGGTTGCTGGGCTAAAGTCCCATGATGAAAGAGAATCTAGTAAATCTAGAGGCAGAGCAATCATAGAACCATGAAAGAAAGTGGCAATTATCCACACTTTTAAACTTTTACGAGTTTTTTTTAAATCATTAGTGTTATCATCATGCCATATTACCAATATAGTACGCAATATTAATTACAAGCACTCCATAAAAGGATTCAACATTCATTACAAGCACTTGATAACAAAATTCAAAGTAGACACATAATCATCTGAATAGAACACTACACTTTCTTGCTGCTTTCAAAATTCAAAGAAAAGAATGTAAAAGAGTCAAGATTGATCCAAAGCTAAATGCATCCTAACTATGGAGAAGGAAAATGTATGATTACAAAAAAATGCCAAAATGCAGGAGAACTTAGGGGCTACATCTCAAAACTTAGATCAAGATGTTGGTACTAATGAAGAAAATACAAGAAATGAATGATTAAAAAGCTCTAAAATTCTGCAGCTAGTAAAAGGCAAAGAAGGCTATATGCCAAAAAAGGCAAGGAAAGGATCTCTTGAATAGTGGAACCGAATTTGAGTGTTTCAAAACTTACACAGAAAACAAAGATACTGCTCACATAGATTAAAAATTCTCTAAGAGAATGCAATTTTTATTTATGAAAGTACACATGATCGATACATAACAGCAATTCAACAAAACTTATAAGATTGATTTCTTTGATGTACATGAGATAGTTATCTTACCAACTCGTGACTCTATCACTGCACAGAACTAATTCTGTTATGCAAAAGAACTAACTTCCCGTCAACACCACTATCCAAGTCAACCCTTTACTGTCCAAAATTTCTGATTGACTCCCATCTAAAAGATCAACGGCTTAGATTCGAAAATCAAAATTTATACCATTACAACAAACTATCCCGCTAAAAAAAACCGGCATAATCCATGGTATATAAAAACTTACAAAGCAAGAGCAATTCTAACAGCTTTTCCCTCCTAAATTTTCAAGCTCTTCAAAATCTCTCTCACAGAATCCATGGCTCGTAGAGTAAGAACACCGTTGAGTTTCTTTGTTCTGAAACTGATTGCTCTGCCAACTTCGGTACTCGCAATTCGAACTCTGAGAAATGCGCCTTTAAGTGAGGAAGATCGTCAGTACAATGAAGGAGATTATATTCCTCTGTTCGCCAACAAAGTTTTTTCTAATCAAGAAGACTCATGGTAATTTCTCTTTGAATCTCATCTGTTCAACGTTTTCTAATGATCTTTTATGTGAATTTGAGCTCGGCTTTACTTTGGTCGCTGGGATTTTTTATTTTTGGTTTAAAGTAATGGAGATTTTAGGTCTCAATATTTTGATTATGTTTCAGAAAAACTGTTTGGCTGCTCAGAAAATGATCTCGAGTTAAATCATTTGTTCAGTGTTAGTGAACGAAAGCAATAAAGTTCAATTCGATTAAATTTTAGATTCATTGAAGTCTGTCAATTCGATTTGATTAATTTTGTTCACAAAGTTTGTGTATACTTTCGTGAATGCCTGAGATATCTGTAGTGATCTCTCATAAAATAAATAATAATAATAAATAAATAAATAAAATCAGCTCAATCTTTGATTTTGTTATAATTTTGCGCAGTGAGGCCTCAGTGTTCATATTTGAGCTTCATGATATATCGCTTTTAAATGCAGAGAAATTTTTTCTTTTGAATAATGTTTTTTCCCCCCTGAGTCTCCTTATGAAATTGATGCATTTCTGTTTGTATATTAATTTGAATGTTTTTTCCACATGCAGTGAGGCATATTCATATTTTGATTTTCCATTCTGCCCTCCTGGAGGTGAGAATAACTTTTAACTCTTTTGTTTTTGTGGAAAAATCATTAGCATTTCAAATTATAATCCACTACAATATGATTGGAAAATTATTAGTTGCAAACAAGTATGGAGATCTCTTCATTTAACTTACTATATGACGGTTTGTAAGACCATTCATATGCAGTTTTCATAATGTAACTTTCTTTAATAAGTCATGTAATTCGTCTATATATTTATATAATATCTAAAAGTTGACAGATAGCATTTATTGTTGTTACACTATTGTTGAGCTATATTAGCGTAGCATATCAGTCTAATTCGGTCTCATTTAGTTTATTTTAGTCCCGTTCGGTCTATTTCGGTCCAATTCAACCTACCCGGGTCCTATCGGTCCATTTAGGTCCAATTCTATCTATTTAGTCTACTTCGGTTCTATTCAGTCTACTTATGTCCTAACAATCCACTTGGTCCACTTCTGTCCTATCGATAGACTTGGGTCTCATTCAGTTCATTTAGTCCAATTTGGTCCAATGTAGTCCATTTGGTCTATTTTGGACTAATTGAACATTTAAATTAATTCTTTTTGTAGGTTTCCTTTTTAGTTTTGAACTTAATTTTTTTTTTTCTTAATTTTTAGGTTGAAAAGTATGAAATTTTATTCTATTTGAGCCAAATTCTTTAATTTTTTGGTTTAAAAATACAAACAAAATAGGTATTAAAAATTAGAGATATTGGCTAAAAAAAAACAATAAAAATGATAAATATTCAAAAGATTACCTTAAAACTCAAGTTTCAATAATATAGGCATTCTACTTATATTTGAAATGAAAAGAAAAAATAAATGCTACCATTCTAAACTTATATAGTACTTTTAACTTAATGCAACATGTTACATGTGTTCCATGAAATGTGGGGTGTACATTTTTTTTTTATAAATATCTTGAATAGGTTCAAATTAGTCTACTAATTATAATATATTTGAAAAAAAAATCATTTAATAACATAATTAATAGTCATGAATATTGGATTGTCTTATAAATCATCATGTAATAGTCAGGATTAGCATTCCTGTGCACTTACCATCGAGAAAGGTGGTCTAGTGGTCTTGGTGCGAACGCAAGAGTGTAGCGCTGCGTGAGGTCCCATGTTTGAACCCCAATGGGTGGAACGTGAAAATTCCCTTCTGCAGCTAGCTTAAGGGTATTAACCTTCTCGTGAGATTAGGGTAAGGTCTATTGTCACCCCAGATAACAGTAGCTATGGCTCAATCCAACATTTTCTAGCAGGTGAGTGCCCCAATGGTCATGCCCATGAGGGTCCGCCACAATGGTCGCCCCTGCTTATCCATTTCATTCAAAATAAAAAATAAAAAATAAAAATCATTCCTATGCATTTTCTAACAGACATCTCGATGTATAGATCCAACACCAACAGGAAGAGATCCTTTAAAGATCTTTTAGCAGGGGATTGCTATGTCAACACTCAGTATGAATTGAGGTTCAAGATGGGAACAACAGGGAAACTCCTTTGTGAGAAAAATCTGACAAGAGAAGAAGTTGCAAAATTTAGAAATGCCATTGGAAACAAATATATGTACGAGATGTACTTTGATAGCATTCACTTGTCAAAGAACATTGGAGACGATACTAAATATTCCTTTTGCGACTACATCTGTTCAAGTCGTAGGTTTTTTCTTATCAATCACCTGCGCTTTTATCCTTATTACTTAGGAAACAAAGTGAAAGAAATACATGTTGTTGGTGACCATGATTCTGCTTTGGATATAACTGAAGATGCTGAAATCAAAGTCAACTTCACTTATTCTGTCTTCTGGAAAGAATTTGAATCCAAGCAAGAGAATCAGGATTGGGTTCGTGACTTGTCGGAGCACATTGGAGAAGATAATCCTATGCATTATACTACTGCTATCATCATTTGTGGCTGGTTGTGTTTGCTTTGTGCAGTGATTGTGCTATACCTTAGATATTATTTTACTCGGTATCACTCCATCTCTCCATTCCTTATGTTGTGTAGTTCCAAGCAGGACATTGTAATGACATGCATTCAGCTAAATCTAATGAGGATTAAATCAACTTCCACCGCAGGAATTCTTTTGGAGATGTAATGGTAGAAGGTACAGGGGTTATTTGTCCATGTCATATTCATGGTAATGCATGTAGATGTCCTCAGTACTCGTCCCTACTTGGGGTCATTCTGGGTGTTGGAACTCAACAGTTCATTATGTAAGCCATATCTGCCACATGCTTGCTAATTCAATTTTGTTTCCCCAATTCTGAATTCTCGCGTCTCTTGATAACACTTTATTGCCTTAATCCATTCTTTTGTTGAGAGTTTATAGCAATTTCAGGTTTTTTGGTCCGATTTTATTATGAAAGATGTTTGCACTTGCCCGTAGTCTTTTGCGTAATAGCTATCTTAAACATTCAGCTAAAAAAAAAAAAAGCTATCTTAAACTTGCTAACACCTGGCTCCCTCAGTTAGACTTCTCACAGGCATACTAAAGTTACTTCAATATATTTATAATCTGACATGACAATAAATGTAATTAGTGCTATTCCAACACATAATAAAATTTTCTTTTTGGAGAATCAAATAAAGGTCTTTATTACTATTTTGTAATGTCCCAATCGCTTTTGTAGTATCCCAAGTATTACTTTAGAAAAAATGTCATGAATCTCTGAAGAAGTTGTAGTTTCATAATAAACAAGTGCAGATTGGGGTGTGATGTGCGTACTGTATACAGAATACATGACTAAGTAATGACAGTCAGATTTAGTGATAAGTTGGGAATGAACAGAAGTTTTTTCTGATTATTCGATAGTTGGGAATGTACAGAAGTTAAAAAGATGAATGATAAGTCATTATGGAAATATGCATGGAGTAATGACACAAGCACAATTTCAGAGCATCAATTTGGACTTGTTTATGTGACTACAACTTCACAGATTCATATGACATTTTTTTCTTGTGTGTTGTTCTGACAAAACTTACCAAATGCTCAATTACATTTTCATCCTCTTACGGGTATTTTACCTAAAATGACTTCTATTAGTTGTTACTTTAGCATGCAGATGCAAATTTGTAAGCCATTCAAGTCTTATGTTGCATATGTTTGCATAGTAGTGAACTGACTATAATAAAGAACCCTAAACAGGGCTTCATCCATTAAACCATGCTGCCAAAAGCAATTAAACAGGGCTTCTTCTTCTTTTGTGCTCAAAACAATAAATTAAGGAGGCCGAAACACAGTTTCTATTTTAAGAAGTTGATCCATATATCAAAGCTGTTTGTTCACTTTCCTAAGACATTTATTTACAGGGAAATTCGAGTCACACAAGCTTCGACGTGTATAACTTCATGAACCACATAGATGTCACCTTTCCCAATCTCAGGAACTAGCAATTGTCGGTCAAAATCACGCAATTTGAACAAAGGAGCATTACCTACAGAAAGAACTACTTACTCAAAGCCCACAAGGAAAAATGCATGTCAAACAAACATGCACATTGGAAAAAAGATGAGGTTAGCTGCCTTTGGATTTTTAGGGAACCTATTGTATCATAGTTCCGACAAAAGGATCAAATGAGCCGTCTTTTGAAGTTACGAGTAGTTGATTGGTAAGTACGGACTAGCAATCCAACTCCTATACCAAGTCCAAGGCAAATGCCAAGGCCAATCCCAACGCCAACCCTTACACCAGCATTGAACCAGGATAATTCGCCATCTTCACCATCTATGTATTCTGTCCTCCTCCAGTACATGTTGTTGTAGTCATCTTCATTTTCTGTTTTGTAGGCTCTATAATCTGCCACCTACAATTCAAAAAACCCAATAATTGGGATTAAAATAGTCAAGCATACATAAGATATAAAGTACATAGCTAACAAAACAACAAAAAGCATATCACTTCACAAGTAAGGAAAAGAAAGGTAGCAGTATTTGCTGTTAACAGTTCTAGATTAACTAAATCTCTCTTCTATGCATGCGGCAACCTAATCCAGCAAAACATAGTGACTTGTTTGATGAACCAACAATGTAAATGGCCCAACTGGTGGTTCACATCCATTTGAGTTAGCTTACCCAAAAAAAAAAAAAAAACTGCCACATAAGCAAATACTAGATGGAAGAATAAACAGCGAAACAGCACCAAAGTAGGACATTCAACTCTGATAGCTACTTTACCAGTCATGATAAATTAAAGAGTTCATGATTCATTATTATAGAAACTTAGCCGAAGGGATCAACATGGTGCACATACACAGCAAGTATAGGAACTATTTCTTTTACATCAAATTGACACAAGCATAAGCATTTGAGTGATGACAATAGTTTTTATACAACCTTTTGTCTAGGTGGCTCAACTAATGTCCCATGATGAAAGATAATCAAGCAAAATGTAGAGGTAGAGTAATCATAGAACCATGAAAGAAAGTAAGTGGCAATTATCCATACTTTTGAACCAAACAAGTTTTTTTTTTTTTCTAAGCATTATCCATATCATCATGTCAAGAGTACCATTACAGAATACTCAATATTAATTACAAGAACTCCATAAAAAGATTCAACTTTCATTACAAGCAACCCATAATAATATTCAATATTAATTACAAGCACTCCATAAAAATATTCAAAGCAGACACATAATCATCTGAATAGAACAACACTTTCTTGCAGCTCTCAAAGAAAAGTATCTAAAAGATTCAAGCTTGATCCAAAGGAAAAATTTGCAGAGGGTTTCATCAAAGCTAAAAGCATCCTATGGTGAAAAAAATTGTATGATTACAACAAAATACCAAAAAGCAGGAGACATAGGGGCTACATATGAAAACTTAGATCTAGATGTCAATAATAAATGAAGAAAACACAAGACATGAATAATCAAAAAGAGCCAAAACTCTGCAGCTTACAAGAGAACTCCAAGTGCACCAGTGTTCTCATCTAGAAGGCCATATGCCACAATCAACAACAGGCAAAGAAAGGATCTCGTGAATAGTGGAACCGAATTTCAGAACTCTCAGAAAACAAAGATACTGAAGCTCTTGACACAATACAAATGTAGCACCCTCATCCCCAAATGTGCAATTGTGCATACCCACTAATTCACAGAGATTAAAAATTCTGAGAGAACGTAATCAATCCATAACAGCAACTCAATAAAACTTATAAGATTGATTTCTTTGATGTTGGGAGAAAATTTGAAGAGTCATCTATTACAGGAGTCTAGTGACTACTAAAATAGTTTTCTCAAGGCGATATCAACAGAGGGATGTATGTTATAGTGACAGACAATGAAATTAAGGACAGGAATTAACTTAATAATGATATCCTGTGTGCAAGGACAGCAAGGGAGGAAAAGAACCATCTCAGTACTAAACACTGTGCTAATCCTTCATCCAGTGTATAAGTTTAAGAAACATTCAATATACACGACAGCCTAAAAAATATCCTGTGATTTTTTCTGGCTAATATATAGTCTCTTTGTAAAGTACGAGCACAAATCACCTCTCTCCACTAATTCAACGTGCATTAATGATAAAAACTCGTCAGACAAGATTTTTGAATCAGTCAAGGATATCTGAGCAGAAGTAAATTTACAGGCTCAGTCAAAGCTGCTTAAGGAACTAAATAGAAAAATCATAAACAGCCCATTTAAGCTCAAGCACTTATAATGTAGTTGCCAATATGGCCTCCGGAAAAAAATCACCCAAAAATATTGGAGTGGGCCCCACATATACAGACCATCCTCCACGTGGCATTTAGATGAGGCTCATGCACATCAGACTATGACAGAAGACGGGTATTGAAAACAATGCAACAGAAAACAAAAGGGGTGAATGCCCATCCTTTGTAACTTATGTGCCCTGCCCATCGTCCCATACCCCCTCAAATGACACTTCTAGGATAAGATTCACTTCACTGGCCCAGACATCCAAAAATTGGAACTTTTTGTAACGGAAAACATGTTTCAACACAGGAAGCATATAGCTAGCCATAACAGAAAGGTAAACAAACATGATTCTCTACTGCACTGTTGTTTTGGATCACAGAACTCTTACAATGGAGGGGTTGTTCAGTCCATCCATTGATTGGAAATTGCTAAAACTTTAGAGAACCTAAATAGATAGAGTTTACTACCCTTAAAAAATGTAAATTATTGTACTGTACTAAAGCACTAGATGAATGCCAATAAATTAAAACCAGAGAAACAAAGAGAACATCACAAAATTTGAATTCTAATGTAAAATATTATCCAGTAGAATACCCGTAGATCTTCAGCAGACACATCTTTCTGGGATTCAGCTGTATCATACTCTGGGATTGCATCCAACGTGCCCTTCCGATTGTACTTCTTTCGAAAACTAAGCTGTAAGGTCTTGGTCAAGATAACCGGGGTTCCAGAGAAGGAGCCTGCAACATAAACCTCGATTGTTGGTGTAGGAAATTCGGGGCCATCAAGATGTTTCCCCTTTAAGAATCCAGTGCCTGCATTGATCACTGATTCACAATTCATGCTCCATCGCTTGGTACTGTTTTTCAATTCCCCAGTGAAACCATTGCTATTAGACATCTCCAAAACCCCAGAGAGAATTAGATCATCTTTATCAAAAACCTCAAATTTCATACCCCTTGTCAATTTTACACTATCTGTGCTCACAAATGTGGCATCATCTGATTTCTTATCTACCCGATCCCTTCTAAGAAGGGAAGAGGCTCCATCAGAATAACTGCAACTTCTTGCACCATTGACTTCCAAAAGGGTGTCAGGGCTTGAAGGAATATGATTCAGAGTAAGAAACTCTGGAGTTGAATCATCGGCACGAAAATTACTGATCCTCACATAGAAGACTCTCAAATCAAACCATGGTGACAATAGTTTTGTGTAGGGTTGGTATCTAATAATCTGAAGGCTGTGATTGGCTGCTTCACCATTGCCCAATGTCTCACAAGGATCCTCCATAATTCAGAAGCTCAATCTTCACTAATTCGACATTGGAGGCAACATGTGAGTTGCAATCAGATTACCAGCAACAACCTGTTTTAACCCAAAGAAAAACATATTTAAATAATAACATACAAAAATTCAGCTTTTTTATCCTAGCTTTTAGGTAAGTTTAGAAACATAAAAATAGGGAGAAAAAATAAATAAATAAAAAATAAAAAGAAAAAACTCCAGAATCCAGATGTTAGTCAATATCTTATATCTATATATAAACAGAAAAAAAGCTAAATAAAGGTTCACATGCCAATTATTATAAGTACGACTAAAAAATAAAACCAAAATTTTAGGAACAGAAACCCTTGATCTATGGAAAAAAATGAAGACCAAATCACAACTGAAAGATGATGCTGGTTGACCAGGAAACCAAAAAAATAGTACATGTATGCTCTAATATGTGTGAAATACAAATTTCACTTTCAGAGAGTTAACCTTCATGCTTTTCCTCTAACTCCACCCTCAAAAAAAAGTTCAAGATGGATCATTTAATCTTAAGAAGAATGAAAAAAAAAAATGCAGAATTTATCACTGCAGGAATATATCACAGAACAAGAAATTTTAACGATTTCGACTTGTAAAAAAAAAAAAAAAAAGTGTACCCACCTGTAACCGAATGGATTTATAGCCAAGCCAACAGAAATTTCACTTCTATATCTTCATTATCATAAACTAAAGATTGAAGAACCAATCAACTCTCCGAAGGAAAAACAGATACAGAGAAACAAAAAATATATATTTCAAAAAAACAAAAACAGAAGCCAGATTCATATCCCAACAAAACTGCCGGCTGTTAGAAAAAAAAAACCACACGCGTCACACACCCCGCCAAATCTCTCTCTCTCTCTCTCTCTCTCTCTCTCTCTCTAGAATGATACAGAACCACAAACAAAGTAGTTTTTTTTTTTCTCAATCAGAATATACTTACCAATGAAAAAAAAAAAAAAAAAAAAAAACTTTGATCGACAATCTCAAATTGAGTTATACAATATGATTGATGACACCCATATAGATTCTTATGCCGACTTCTGAAAAGTAAAAATCTCTTTCAGTCTACCAAAGGTTGTTGCTGTATAGCTTTTGATTTTCCCAAATGCCCAAAACTTTTTTTTTGAGAAGGAAATGCGTAAAACTCGTGGCCACCGAGCTATGATACCAAAATACTAATACAAGGACGACTCTTGGTCTTCAATAATCAGCTTACCAACCACTTATATATTTTTATTTTTTCGTGGATCAGATATTTCGACGAAGTTACAGAATATAAGTTTTAGAACTGTACTAGATTAAGACTAGCTAGGCCTAGTTGTAGGCGTAATCCGATTATGAGCAAAATATATATATAAAAAGTGTGACACATAAAAAAATAAATAAATAAGTGTGAAATGGCGAATCTGACCCGATTATTCCGATCTTATCGGATCAGGACTTAGGAGGCAAGAATTTGCATTCGCGAGGGAGGCCGGTCCCTTTTTGATTTGAAAGGGATGTGAAAAGCTTAGAGACTACTTAACGGCTCTACCCTCAACCACGTGCCTCCTCACTCCTCAGCCGTTGTTTTTTTTTTTTGGCTACACAACAACGTTATCATTCAACTAGCGAAAACGATAGCTGTCAGCCTCACAAGCATCTGCAATTACTACAGAAAGACTACACTCCTCAGCCGTTGTTTGTTGTAGTTATACTAAGATACAAGTATCTTCAAAGATTACAAGGGGGAGGTGAGCCCATTGGACTAGGATTTAAATAATGAAATTTTATAGGCCCAGCTGAGGAGTAAATCTGTGAAATTTTAGGATCAAATTGTATATTTTTGTTCTCTCTTTCTTTTCTTTTCTTTTTTTAATTACACTTTACCCTTTTATTATATCTATTTTTACACCATAAACTATCAAAATGCATACGTATTCCTTAAACTATGAGAATGTATACTTACTTTCCTAAACTATCGTCTAAGGTGCAAACTAAACAATTAACTAAAGTGCAAAGCGTTATACAAGTAATAGTTTAGGGATAAATGTAAAAAGTAGTATAATTTAGAGAAATAAAGTATAATTTCCTTCTTCTTCTTTTCTCATTTTCAAAATGAATAGATAAATAAATTTTTATTACTATGAAGTTATCCAATATGAAAATTATCAACCAATATCTTTAGCTATAAATTGAAAATTGATCATAGGGATGACCTGAGTCCACCAAGGCACCAACACCTTAATGAAAGAAAGAATCAAGTGAGCCGCATGTGATTGCCAACGGGGATACTTTGGTATTGAAGTCAAAGAGTATATAGCTTACAATTCTTATGAAATTATGAATATATCAGAATATGTTGTTCATAAATTTTCTTCAAGAATGACCACATTTTATGTGTTCTTCATGGGAGAGATTTTCTCTTTAATTTATGTCATAGGTTTGAAATTCAAACTGTGGCGAGAATTGTAGCTCATTAGATGGTATCTCATGATCTTTAGTGATTTAATATCGAAATTCTTGAAGCCTAATTGAGGCTTAAATGTCTTCCTTATTTTGGATGTCACTCTTGAAAAACTATGTTACTTCTTAGTTGAACTATGCTTGAGATAGTAGGAATGAGCTGCTAGCTAAATTAGATCAAGCTATTTTAGGGTAATTACAATTATAGGTAACAACTAGCTTAGTTGCCATATTTGGAGAGTGTAAAAAAAAAAAAAAAAACCCATTTTTCTCTCTTCTTCTCCATTTTCCTATTTTTAACCAGTATACGAATTAAGTCTCTCTAGTAGGCCTCATTCCAAAAAGCCATTTTCATGCCTTTCATTTACTCTAAACAATTGATCCAAACAAACTGTATCTATCAAGGATGTTAGCGTATGGGACCATTGTTGTTAACACATATTGAATTACATAAAATAAAATAATTAAAAAGAAAAATTCAAAGAAAAAAGAGCTTTTACGGATCCAATAAAATCTCGCAATATTTTTATAATACACTGAGATGTCAGACTATCTGGTTATCATAAGTCAAAATAAAATAAGATAAACTATATTAGGACTCACCACAGTTTAAAACAAGAGTGTTACCAAGATCTTATGAGAATTTGTTATGCCCCTAAACTTTCTCCCAAAAAAAATGCTGATTTGTTTCAAAGCTGCCCAATAAATTGGAGGAAGACTAGGTAGTAGGTACTGTAAGAGTGGGAAGCTATGGCTTCTCTAGCTCACACACCAGATAACAGGGGGAAAAAATAGAGAAGAAAAATATGGATTTATAATGAGTTGGTCAACCTAAAAATTAAAGAGCTGGGTTCCAATCTTAATTTACGAAACACCAGTATTGATTTATTTGATTAATGGACTTCTGCAAAAAGTTTTCCTTTGAATATATATAAGTGACCTTAAATAATTAGTAATTGTATAAGGAATTAGAAAGACTTCTTTTATGCCCAGGACATTACAACTGAATTGTCATCTTTTCATGCATAAAGTACAGGGGATTTAGGAGAGAAAATGTTCAAATTGCGATATTAGCAATATATTGTAATTATCTCTTAAAAATAAATAAAATAGGCCCTGCATTCAATACACTAATTGTGATCCCTTTTCCAAAAAACCAAATCAAAATGTTTCATTTTGCTCCGGTCTCAAACACATTATCCTCCCCTTGCCCAACTGCCTTGTTTTCATTTTTACCTTTAAGCTTGATTCCTAGTTTTCAATTTCACCCTTACATCATCATGACAAATTGACAATGATTCTCAGTGATGTTTTCATGATATATGTTGATGTTTGAACACATAAGAGATACTGTAAAAGTCAGACAGCACATAAGATAAAAACTACTGTCTTCACATCACATGTGAAAATGCTAGAGTATTATTTTGAAATTGTTCACTGCATGATTGAGCCCCCGGCAAGAGTTACATTTCCAACGCGGAAAGGGATACGCTAGTCGCCTCACTAGCTTTATCAGTGTTCGTATGGCAACAAAACAAGAGGTTATGTTGCCTTCGTGAGCCCACCCGGTGAACAGTGATTAGTCTCTGGCTGAAAGATTTGAGGAAACACTGTGGGCAACCAAAAAAAAAAACGAGAGGTTATTTGTTTTTACCTAATTAAATACAAGAGAAAAAGATATACTTTTTGATAGTTTTTGTGCTTAAATGTGTGATAAACTATAGTAAAGCTAGGATCTAACTTTATATATATATATACACACACTAGTGAACATGCGTAGTTTTATACACATTATGAACCAGTACAACACACATGTTATGCATATAATACTTAAGATCAACATATAAAATCATTCAGCAAAATATATATATATATATATATATATACACACAAAATCAAATACCACTCACGTGAATATTAAGTGGTAATTTAATATTAGATTACCTATAAAAAATACTATATTAACAATATTATATCTACTTGTTAATTTATTTTATCTAAATAAGTTGTGTTATAATTTTTTTCATAATAAAATTTTCATTTTTAATTCTCATATAGTGATTTTAGAAATTTAATAAAACTTAAGCACAACTTATATAAGTTTTTGTTAAACTCA
The DNA here is from genome assembly GCA_023736055.1 of Quercus glauca. Lineage (NCBI taxonomy): Eukaryota > Viridiplantae > Streptophyta > Magnoliopsida > Fagales > Fagaceae > Quercus > Quercus glauca. Next base: position 93,039,741 of record CM043316.1, on the reverse strand, counting down.
TAAAATTACTAAACTATAACAATTTCACACTATATAGTAACCATTTTGTGTTTAGAATTTTAGAGCTTAACTTGGGAAAAAAAATTCATTTTATGAATTTTATTATATAGTTAGTTCCAACTTTTATTACTTACACACAATTTTTTTTGGAATGGAACTTATACACAATTTTATGAAAAATAATAAATTACTACATAAATAATTTAAAGTTCTAACACTTTCAAAAGGTAGAAATATTTTTTTGTACTTTCTTTTCCTCTTGAATTAACTTTTGCCCTTTCCTTTCCTGTTTTGATGACTTTGACATAAAGGGAATAATTTATTTATATTTTTTCATTGAAACTTAATCTATAAAACAGATATATTAAAAAAAAAAACATAAAAAAAAAACTAGAAGAGAAACGGAAAATATATATTTATAGGGTGAGTTGGCCCTTTTAATTTGGGTGTGGCTGGAGGCAATGCCTCCCTTGGCTCCATCCGTCGAGGAATTATATAGTCTTCTGGTGAACCACGTCATTTGCCCATCATTCCACTAAAAGACACTTACTTGTTTAAAATTGTTAAGTCAGTAATTGGTTTCTATTTAAAATTTTTTTTAAATCAATAATTTTAAACAGGTGGGAGTTTTTTAGTAGAACGATGAACCATGCCACTTGTCCGCCACGAAGACCTCATAATTTCTCCCGTCCTTGCCCTCTTTGGTGACAAAAAGATAATAGTTACCTTATTTATTTATTTATTTTTAAAAAATGTTATTTAAAAAAAAAAAAAAAGGGAAAAAAAACAAGTTAATGGTATCAGGTTCGTACCCAGGCACCAAAAAGGATCACCATCCCAAGCGTTGAGAAAACAGTAGCAGACTTAATCCTAGAAATATTAAAGCAAAAGTGGAGCAGAGCCTGGGAAACACAAACACGTACTACATGACCATCCTTAACCAAATATGCTCATATTTTAAATTTCGTGACCGTGCTCAGTGCTCACCTGAAAGTTGAAACCAAAAAACCGCCTGCTAAAGTAAGCATCAATAAATAATGTATTTTTGACAAAAGAAAACGACACAACACCGACAAACTTTATTTGGGCATTCATCGCCAAAAGCTCGTAGGGATCATTAACAGTAAACACTAATATTTCTGAAGCAAACTTCATTCTCCAGAGTCCAGAGGAGTCTCTCAAGTCTCAACTAGTCTTAATTCCACGAGAACTCCAAACAAAGCATAAAGCGCAAACATGCTAAATGATCTTTTATTAGCATACTACTCTAAAACAACACACTACTGCTTAGACCTTTTTACTTCTACCACTGTTTAATTACTACTAACCTTTAATTAGACTCAGATTTTATGCTCATCCTTTCATTCCTTGACTACATTGAAAAAAATATTTTGTATTAAATAATACTACATGGTATCAAAATCTAATAACACTTTATTAATGAGTAGTTATCTTTTACTAATATATCTCATACTTATTAAATTTTAATACATACCAAATAACGCCGCCAAATTTCAAAGCTTTCACTGCACTCTCTTTTAGTTCTCTTGCCTTACGGCTCATCACGTTTCCTTCTTCACTCTCTAACACCAACCTCACCACCCTCTCGATTTCCTCTCTATCCGCCACTCCTTTTCCTGGTATTCCCACTGGCTTAACAGCCACACCAACCTCTTCAACTAACATCGTTGCATTCATTTTCTGCTCTACATAAAGCGGCCTCGCAATCATAGGCACACCGTGAGTCATGCTCTCCACAATCGAGTTCCACAAACAGTGAGACAAAAACGCACCAGTTGATGGGTGTTGAAGCACCGAAACCATGTGGAGCCCAAGTCGGAACCACCAAACCCACCTCCTTGGTCCTCTCTAAAAACCCATCAGGCAAATAAGCCTTTGGATCATTAACATTTTCACCCACGTTGAAAAATGTAGCTGAGGAGGAGGCACAAACATCAGTTGGCACGAGCCACTAATATAAACCTTTTCTGACTCAGTTCCAAGCCCAAAGCCAACTCAGTGAGTCGTGCAGCTGAGAGAGTCCCTCCACTTCCAAGTGCTACAAAAAGAACAGAATTTAATGGTTGTTTGTCTAGCCAAGCTAAACATTCATCTTCTAATTCAGGCTTGTCGTCTTGTTTTATATGCGGACCAACTGGGTGAACAGGCGGTTTAGGAATTTGCTTATAAAATGGGTGCTCTCTTATAGCTCTAAGCGAAGTGGGTTCAAAATCTTCCCACGAGTTTATGAAGATACCAGCTGCCATAGGCAACCGGCTGATGTGGAACAAGCCCCACTTGTACTCGTCAATCTGCTGGTGCCGAACCTAGTCTAGCAAGTCCTCGTTTCGAACGGGCCCGGGACCTGAACCGGTCCAGAAAGGTCAACAAACTCGCCCCCATCCACCTCACTTTCCAGTGTAGGAAGATACAAAGAGTATGCAAGAGGGAGTGAAGAAAATGTACGTGGGAATAGAAAGCTCTTTGCAGATATCGAAAGCTTGGGAACAAAAAAGATCAATGAAAAGAGCTTGTGGCTGTCCTAGCTCGATGAGGATAGACTTTAGAGGCTTGACATTTTCTTCCACGTTGATACATATCCTAGTGAGGATGAGACTGTCTGCGTTGACCAAAGCTGAAATGTCAACAGGTGGGATCAATGTCTATAATGTCAAGGCCAATAGGGAGTGTTGGTGAGTGGAGACATTATAACCTATGGAGCACGGACGCGGCTGGAAGGGTGCCGCACCGGAGTTTGACACAGCTCGACGTGGGGTGTGGCATCTGACATGGTTGCCCTCACATCTTCACGCCGACTCGGCTTGGATTCACGCCAATTTGCGTCGAACTGGGCAGGTTTGGCCAGAATTAGGTCGTATCGGCCGAATTGGTCGTATCGGCCGGCGGCCGAAACGAACCAAAATTGATGAAACAGGCTGAAATCTGCATTGAATCATGCCGGAATAGCCGAAATCGGCTTTGAATGAGGCTCAAACATCCTAAATATGTCCTTCCTCAATTTTATTCTGAATATTTGTTACTTCTTTTGTATTTTCTTTTTTGTTTTGTGTTTCTTGTCTTCTTCTTTCTTTGTTTTGTGAATCAAGGCATAGTAATGTATTTTTTAAGAATATTTTAATAGTAAAAATATATAAAAAATAAAAATAAAAATATTTTTAATAATTTTTTAATCGCTGCACCCCGTCGCACCCGCACCCTACTTATTCAAAATTTGCCAAATCTCGCACCCGCAGCCAAATCTAAAAACGCACCCATGCTTCATGGATTATAACACCTATCAAAAAAAAAAAAAAAAAAAAAAAAAAGAGAGAGAGAGTGGAGACATTATAACCACAAGTGTCACACGCCCCGCCAAATCTCTCCCTTTCTCTCTCTAGAATGATACAGAACCACAAACAAATTAAATGTAGTTTTCTTTTCTTTTCTTTTTTTCTCAATCAGAATATACTTACCATGAAAAAAAAAAAAAACTTTGATCGACAATCTCAAATTGAGTATTTTTTTTTTTTTTAGAAACAGGTAAGCCATCTCAAATTGAGTTATACAATATGATTGATGACACCCATATATATTCTTATGCCGACTTCTGAAAAGTAAAAATCGCTTTCAGTCCACCAAAGGTTGTTGTTGTATAGCTTTCGATTTTCCCAAATGCGCAAAACTTTTTTTTGAGAAGGAAATGCGTAAAACTCGTGGCCACCGATCTATGATACCAAAATACTAATACAAGGACGACTCTTTGTCTTCAAAAATCAGGTTATCAACCACTTATATATTTTTATTTTTTCGTGGGTCAGATATTTCGACGAAGTTACAAAATATAAGGCCCCGGTATTTTCACACATTTTTTTACTCACACATATTTTTAAAAAATACAAACAGCATTACTTAAACTCTTCTACCATACAGGCCCTAAGTTATAAAACTGTATTAGATTAAGACTAGCTATGCCTAGTTGTAGGGGTGATTTGATTATGACCAAAAAATATATATATAAAAAGTGTGACACAAAAAAATAAATAAATAAGTATGAAATTGCGTGACGGGATGGGATAATTTTTTGTAATTCATATCTTCTTTTTTTTTTTTTTTTTTTTTTTTTTTTTTTTTTTGATATTGATCTTTGGGTATAGGGTTTAGAAGAGAAGGGTCATGGGTGGTTGATTTGAAGGGCTAAGTTGATGAAATCATTGGGTTCAAAGAGGGGCAACCACCCAACCATACACAATCTGAACCCTCTTTCTGAAACTGTTAAGAGTGTGAAGAAGAAGAAGGAGAAGCAAAGCCCTTAGATTCATATCATGTTAGGAACATATAAACTGACACGATTTTTGTTATAATTTGCTATATGATGAATTATGAATAAAAAAAGTGTGTTTTTACTTAGAATTCAGTTGAGTTCTGACCAAGGAAGTTAATACCGTATCGGAGACTGTACCGGTTTGGCCAGTGGTACGATATATTTCAAATGCCGGTGTACTGTTTCAAGTTTACCGCTATTTTTTACTATTTTATACAATATACAAACTTATATTTCTAATAACTCAATATATCACTGTTGGAGCATTTTAATTTTAAATAAATAAAAAAGAATAAATGTAATAACATAAATGAAAAGATGTGGGAGTAAATATGGGAGATGAGGAGTTAGTGAAAATGTTTAATCCCACATTGAAAAGGAGAGAGACTTTTTTATTCTTTTTAATTGTGGTGATTAATGGGCTAAAATGTATTGACTCAGATATTGGGCTAGATACGTGCGCAAGGGGGAGGTGAAGAGTGGAGGTATCAAAATTGGAAATGAATCAGCCTCTTGGGAGCTTTGGGCTTGAACACTTTTAAAAGAAGTTGTACTAGCCATACGACACTTGTTGGGCTGTTGTATCCTGGGGGAGACAAGTCAGAGAAGGTCTGCACCGGTTACAAAGTTTAGCCAACCAAGGGCTTGAATCTCCTTAAAGAGAGCGAGTGCCGCGCCTCAGTCCAAATAGTGTTGTGTAATTTCATCTCTTCAAATTATAATATTCAGTGTATTATTCAGTTTCTCTTTGTGTTATTTCCATTATCATTGTATTTGCACCAACAATTTTAAGGAGATTCAAATCACATGGAGCCTACACAAGAGAAACCAAATGAGCCTGTTGGAGATCTTAACAAGCCCTTTCGCTTTAAGGGAGCCCATTTCAAGAGGTGGAAAGGAAAGGTCCTCTTCTACTTGAGTCTTCTCAAAGTCTCCTACATCCTTACTGAAAAGAATCCATCAAAAGTTTCTACCGATGAAATGAGTGACGAAGAATATGTTCTCCATCAAGAAAAAATAGATAAGTATACAAAAGATGAGTATAATTGTCGTTCTTATCTATTGAATTGTCTTGCCGATCATTTCTATGATTATTATGATACCACTTACAATTCTGCTAAGAAAATTTGGAAAGCTTTACAAAGCAAGTATGATACCGAGGAGGCAGGTGCAAAGAAGTATGCTGCTAGCAAATTTTTTCGTTACCAAATGGTGGATGGAAAATCGGTGGTGGATCAAGCACAAGACTTCCAAATGATTGTGGTAGAATTGAGATCCGAAGGCATAAAGATTGGAGACAATTTGGTGGTAGCTGGCATAATTGACAAATTACCACAATCTTGGAGGGAGTTTCAAAAGACTTTGCGGCACAAACAAAAGGAGACATCCTTGGAGACTTTGATCACACGCATCCGTGTGGAGGAGGAGGCTAGAGGACAAGATGCACTCATGACACAAGTGAGCAATGGTAATTCCACCACAAAGGTAAACCTTATTTCAGCCAATAATAATATGCCCAAAAATCATTTTCCTAGAAATGGTCAATTGAAGCCTAAAAAGAGAGCCTTTAAAAATAATAATAGACCTCAAGGAAGGGGAAACCCAAATAAAAATTACAATAAGAACCAAGGACCCCCTTCACAAGATCAATTTAATAGATCCTGTTTTGTCTGTGGCAAGAGTGGGCATATTGCTCGATTTTGCAAATTTCGGAAACGTGAATCTGTCCCGCAGGCTAACGTAACCGAAGAGCCTTCAGTGGCTATGATTACAGACATCAATATGGTGCAATATGTTGAAGGGTGGTGGGCAGATTCTGGTGCTAATAGGCACGTCTGCTATGACAAAAATTGGTTCAAGTTGTACACTCCTTTTGAAGAAGAAAAAACTGTTATGCTTGGTGACTCTAGCAAAACCAAGGTTCTTGGGAGTGGTGAGGTTGAATTGAAATTCACTTCTGGACGTGTGCTAACATTGAAAGATGTTCTTTACACTCCGTCCATGAGGAAGAATTTGATGTCAAGTTTTTTGCTTAACAAGGCTGGCTTCAAGCAAACCATGGAATCTGATAATTATGTAATCACTAAAAAGGGATTATTTGTGGGCAAGGGTTATGCTTGTGATGGAATGTTTAAATTGAATGTTGAGAATAATAAAGCATCTACCAGTTCAGTTTATATGCTTTCTTCTATTAATTTTTGGCATGCTCGTTTGTGTCATATAAATAGTAGATATGTGGGAATCATGAGTAGTTTAGGATTAATTCCAAGACTGTCAAAAGATTTTGAAAAATGTGAAACTTGTAGTCAAGCTAAGATTACAAAAAGGCCTCATAAAAATGTTGTAAGAAATACCGAATTGCTTGAGTTAATTCACTCCGATTTATGTGAATTTGAGGGAATTTTAACTCGTGGAGGAAATAGATATATTATCACTTTTATTGATGATTTCTCTAAATATACAACTATTTATTTGTTGAAAAATAAAAGTGATGCTTTTGAAAAATTTCAAGATTTTTTAAAAGAAGTTGAAAATCAATTCGGTAGAAAAATAAAAAGAATAAGAAGTGATAGAGGCCGTGAGTATGAATCAAGTGCATTCAACTCATTTGTTCAGTCTTTGGGAATTATCCATGAAACTACTGCACCATATTCACCCGCTTCTAATGGTGTGGCTGAAAGAAAAAATAGAACTTTAATTGAGTTAACAAATGCCATGTTAATTAAATCTGGTGCACCTTTACATTTTTGGGGTGAAGCAATTTTAACTGCATGTCATGTTTTGATTAGGGTGCCACATAAAAAGTCACACACCACACCTTTTGAGATGTGGAAATGACATAAGCCAAATTTGGGATATTTGAAAGTATGGGGTTGTCTTGCTTATGTAAGGCTAACTGACCCTAAAATGCCTAAATTGGGTATTAGAGCTACTACCTGTGCTTTTCTTGGTTATGCAATTAATAGTGCAGCCTATAGATTTTTTGATCTTGAAAACAAAATAATTTTTGAATCTGGTGATGCAATTTTTCATGAAGAAAAATTTCCTTTTAAATTGAAAAATAGTGGGGGTGAAGAAATTATTTTGTCACAACCTAGTTCTTCTACTTCACATTTACAAAATCAAGAAAATTCTGAAATGGAACCTAGAAGGAGTAAAAGAGCTAGAGTTGAAAAGGATTTTGGTCCTGATTATTATGTTTTTAACATTGAGGAAAATCCCCAAAATTTAAAAGAGGCTTTAATATCACCTGATTCTATATTTTGGAAAGAGGCTGTAAATGATAAGATGGAATCTCTAATTTCTAATAGAACTTGGAAATTAGTAGATCTTCCACCGGGTTGTAAGACCATAGGTTGTAAATGGGTCCTTAGAAAAAAGTTGAAACCGGATGGATCAATAGATAAGTTTAAAGCTAGACTTGTTGCAAAAGGTTTTAAACAAAAAGCTGATCTTGATTTCTTTGATACTTTTTCTCCGGTAACAAGAATTACATCTATTAGATTGTTAATTGCTATTGCTGCAATTTTTGATTTGAAAATTCATCAAATGGATGTAAAAACTGCTTTTCTAAATGGGGACCTAGAGGAAGAGATTTACATGGATCAACCCGAAGGCTTTGTAGAGCCTGGACAAGAAAGCAAGGTATGTAAGCTAACTAAATACCTATATGGCTTAAAACAAGCACCAAAACAGTGGCATGAAAAGTTTGATTCCAGCATGATTGAGAATGGCTATAAACCAAATGAATGTGATAAATGTATTTATTCTAAATCATGGAATAATTTACATGTTATTATTAGCCTCTATGTGGATGATATGTTAATTTTTGGCTCAAATATGCATGTTATAAATGAGACAAAAAATATGCTTAAAAGCCATTTTGATATGAAAGATCTTGGTGAGGCTAATTTTGTTTTGGGCATGAAAATTACAAAAGTATGTGATGGAATATATCTTGATCAATCACATTATGTTGAGAAAATATTGAAAAAATATAATTTTCATGATCACAAAAGTGTAGCTACTCCTTTTGATTCTAGTGTTCATTTATTTCCTGTGAATAATGATGATGAGATTTTTAATCAAAAGGATTATGCTAGTATCATTGGTAGTTTGCGTTATGCTACTGATTGTACTAGACCTGACATTGCATATGCAGTAGGAGTGCTTAGCAGATTTACTAGCAAGCCTAGTAAAGATCATTGGCTAGCTATTGAGCGAGTCATGAGATATTTAATTGGTACCAAAAGATACGGCTTATTTTATAAAAGGTACCCTGCTGTGATTGAAGGTTTTAGTGATGCCGATTGGAATACTTTGTCAGGTGATTCTCTCTCTACCACTGGTTATATTTTTACCTTAGGTAGTTGTGCTATTTGTTGGAAATCTAAAAAGCAAACAATAATTGCTAATTCTACAATGGAAGCTGAATTAATAGCATTAGCTTCAGCTAGTGAAGAGGCAAATTGGCTTAGAGATTTATTATATGAAATTCCACTTTGGGAAAAGCCAATTCCGCCTATATTAATTCATTGTGATAGCACTGCTGCAATTGGTAGAGTTAAAAACCGTTACTACAACGATAAATCCAGACCTATAAGAAGAAAGCACAGTACCGTGCGATCTTATTTGAGTAATGGCATCATAACTGTGGATTATATTAAATCTAATGATAATCTTGCAGATCCATTTACCAAGGCCTTGGCAAAAGATAGAGTCTGGAATACATCGAGGGGGATGGGACTAAAGTCCATAGAATCATGAGCCATGTATGAGGATACCCAACCCAAAGACCAGAGATCCTGAGAATTGGGTTCAATGGGAAAAACGAATCATATGATGGTCGTAAGAAATGCACAATTTATTTATTTTAATTATTTATTTTGTAAATAATTTTTTGTTCATCCCTATGATGTAAGTGCATTTATCCTGTAATGTGGAGAGGTTGAGTAAAAAACTCTTAATGAAATTTGTAGCTCGTATGAGTGGGGTGTTAGAATTACAGGAGCACCCTTGACAAATTTCACTTATGTGAGTGTGGGGGTGGGGCCGCTCCCTATGAGATTTGGACTTAATCTCAAATACACTCATGAAACCGGGATCAGCACATGGCCGTAAAGTGCTAGCTATAAAAGCTCATGTCAACACCTGGGTTGTTATGTGTAAGCAGTGACACTTAATTTCCCTAAAGCAGTCCTAGTTCAAGTCGGAGACCACTACGACTCTGGAGTTGAGATCGCTGTTTTACTAAGTGAAGGTTCAATGCAGAGCACACCTTCATGATGCATAGTGACCCGTCTTTGCCTGGTAATCTCTCTTTAACTAAAAAATTTAATATTAAAATGAGTGGGGGATTGTTGGAGCATTTTAATTTTAAATATATAAAAAAGAATAAATGTAATAACATAAATGAAAAGATGTGGGAGTAAATATGGGAGATGAGGAGTTAGTGAAAATGTTTAATCCCACATTGAAAAGGAGAGAGACTTTTTTATTCTTTTTAATTGTGGTGATTAATGGGCTAAAATGTATTGACTCAGATATTGGGCTAGATACGTGCGCAAGGGGGAGGTGAAGAGTGGAGGTATCAAAATTGGAAATGAATCAGCCTCTTATAACACCCACTAAATCAGAATAATGGACCTAATTAATAAGAATGAATTGGGTAATAATTTCGTGAGGCCCATTGAGCCTATAAATAGACTCATTCAGACTCAATCCAAGCTACTACAATACTCACAAAAAAAAAATAGAGAGATTCTTGGCAAGGAAGGGTGTTCTTTCTGGTGGAGTTTTGGGCTTGAACACTTTTAAAAGAAGTTGTACTAGCCATACGACACTTGTTGGGCTGTTGTATCCTGGGGGAGACAAGTCAGAGAAGGTCTGCACCGGTTACAAAGTTTAGCCAACCAAGGGCTTGAATCTCCTTAAAGAGAGCGAGTGCCGCGCCTCAGTCCAAATAGTGTTGTGTAATTTCATCTCTTCAAATTAATAATATTCAGTGTATTATTCAGTTTCTCTTTGTGTTATTTCCATTATCATTGTATTTGCACCAACAATCACTTTGGCAACTTTTTATATTTTTTGGTGGAGTAAGAGCATTAGCAACAATAAAGCTAAATAGTTATATAGCTATTTTGGTTTCACTAAAACACAAAAATGCATGTTATAATAGTGGAGTCATAGCTAAAAATTTTATTTTAAAAATTATAATAAGTTACTAAAACAAATATTAATATTTTTTTTAATCCGGAACCAGCCACCTAGACCCAGTCCACTACTGGAGTCTGGAAGTCCTAACTCAGTAGGATTTCTTTTTTTCTTTTTCTTTTTCTTTTTCTTTTTCTTTTCTTTTTCATTCTTTTTTTCACATCCACACATCTTGCTTACAGTTGTAGCCCATTAGTCTTTCATTATAAGTTTATTTATTTATTTTTTTTTATTCTTTTTTCACCTCCACACGTTTTACTTTAAAGCCTTGTCACTTGCTTCTTCACTGACTTCTTTTCTACTTTCAAGTGAGTGTCCCAAAACTAAAAAGAGAGACAAACACACGTGAAGATGAAGGGGCTGTAGAGAAACAGAGGCCGGCGAAATAAAGGAAAAGAAGAAATAAATGAAGAAGATGAAGGGGCTGTAGAAACAGACGTCGGCGAAACAAAGGAAAAAAAGAAGAAATGCGTAGCAGAGAAAAATACGAAGAAGAGGAGGAAAAACCGAGGTAAGAGTGAGGAGGTGGATCTTGAAATTTGGGGGATTTTCTGAGTTTTTTTTGTTTCGTCCGGTATCTATTTTCGGCTGAAATCCGGTATTTATCCCGATATGTCCGAAATGGCTCCAATACAGCCAGTATTTAAAACGAAATGAAACAAGAGCATTTCTGTACCGGCCTGAGCACCGGTACAGCAAATTTCGGCGGTACCGGCCAGTACGGTACGAAATTAACTTCCTTGGTTTTGACAAAAATTGTGCAATTTTATGTGTCGTAACATTACTTTTAATTTCATAGGAAATAGGAAGGTTCTGATTTTTTTTTTTTTTTTTTTTTTTTTTTTTTTGGGTTGTAAATGGAATAGGGTATATTATCTTAGGAGGCAAGAATTTGCATTCACGAGGGAGGCCGGCCCCTTTTTGATTTGAAAGGAATGTGAAAAGCTTAGAGACGGATCCGGATCCTCTCCATTTCAAAGGAAATGGAGAGGCTTCAGTTCACGGTGGAGATTTCGTCCAAAATGATCCACGCTAAAAAATGATCCACGTCATTTAAAATGTAAACACCACACTTAACTCAAGTTAAACTCTTAACTCTCACTAGCCGTTCAAACTCTCTCTCTCAAATTTCAAAGTTCAAACTCTCTCAACCTCCACTTCTAGCATAGTCAACTCAAACCCATCAGCAAAAACAAAGAAAAAACCTTAGTTCACCAGAGATCCCGACACCCATACACGCATCCTTTTTAGACCCAGATCAGAGAGAGAGTAAGGGTTGGGTTTTGGAGAGAATCGGGTGTAGAGAGAGACATTGATGCTTTTCAGACCCAAATCAGAGAAGGTTAGGGTTTGGGTTTGGAGAAAATCGGGAAAGAGAGAAGTTGATGATCTTTCACGTTTGATCTATGGAGGGAAATGAGATTGAGAGACAGAGAAAGAGATTTTGGTCGAAGGAGAGAAGAAGCCACCATCAGAGGTGGTGGTTGCGGTAAGCCAGCCTTGCCGATTTGGTTTAGACCCAAATCAGCGAAGGTTAGGGTTTGGGGAAAATCGGGAAAGAGAGAAGTTGATGCTCAATCTCCATGGCTACTACTAGCAGCCACCGTGTTCCGCTCCACCAATTCCGGTCGTGGTTCTGGTAAAGTTCCTCTGTCTCCCTCTTTGATTTTTCCTTCTTTTAATTTTCTCAACAAAAAAAAAAAAAAAAAAAAGATTTTTTAATTTTTAGTATTGTATTAGGATTTCGTTTTCTTTTGATAAAGAAATTGAATTCCCTGTTGTACTTGGGAAAAAAATAATGTGGAATTTGTGTTATTGGATACAGATTGTGTTCAAGTGAAAAGACAACAAAAATAACAGAATTTGTATGTATAAATGGTGGTTTACCTACTTGTTTTCCTTTTAAATAAACAAGCATTTATCTTTTGTCATTTTTCACCATGAGAGGACTAAATCCCAAACTTTTGCGAAGTTTCGCTTTGCTGATTTAAAGTTGTTATATATTCATCATAATCTTTAAGTTGATGAATGCGTTTTACCATTGTCAAACTAATTCATGAATTTTTCTAATTGATATTCCATGTTTTTCTTGATTAGCTATAAATCGGAAATGAATTGCTTAATAGTGAGCGAGTATTTGCTCTAGCAGACCTTTGAAATGAATTCCTCAAAAGTTAGGAATTTTTTTTTTTGTCCAAATTGGAGTATTTCTTGATCTGTTTTTTTTTTTTTTCATGTGTATGACAATATGATGAGTTTAAGTGTTTATAGTCTAGCTGCTTGTGCAGACTGTGAGCAGAGTAACATTAAGACTAAACATGCCTTTACAGGTATGGTTTTCTTTTTTGGAACTGTCATAAATACTGAATTGTTCATGGTTGATGCATTGTTTCTTTTTTATTCTACTCGTGATGGGTGCATTGTTCTTTTAAATGTCAATGTCAAGTTTGCCTTGTAAAAGTGCAATGTTGGCATGCTTTGACTTGAAATGCTACTATTTGCTAATCTTGGTCTCATATTCTGTTTAGGGTAAAAATTATGGACAACATGGACAAAGTGATGGGTGCATTGTTCTTTTTTCTTGCATATGATTAATGATGCCATATACAAACAATATTGAAAAACAAGTAACAATAATTTTGTGTATCATGGCGCAGGGCTTCGAGTAACAATTGATTGCAAGCCAGAAAATGGACACTTCAAGACAAGAGGGGTAGGGAAACTCGATGAAGAAGGAAAGTTCAAAGTGTCTGTTTATCGTAAGACTGTAAAAGATGGAAAACTGAATGAAGAGTGCTATGCACAGCTTCACAGTGCATCAGTTGCACCATGCCCTGCACATAATGGCCTAGAGTCTTCAAAAGTAGTATTCAAGTCCAAAGCCAAAGGAAAATACACATTTAGGTTGGCTGGTAAACTCAAGTTCTCCCCCGTGACATGCACTTCAGCTTTCTTGTGACCTCACTAATCAAGAAGCAAGATGTGGAATGTATAGTCAAGCAATAAGCACACCAATTGTAGAAGTTTCATGTTATTTTAATCAAAGTGTTTATTTTAATGGAATTTTTGTTATGTGATCAAAGTGTACATTTTAATAAAATTTGTTCATTTTTTTTATTAAATTCTCTTATTGTCTACTCTATTGGATTGAATTTTGATTGTAAGGATTGTGACAATTGTTATTGTAAGGATTGACTTTTGATTGTAAGGATTGTGACAGGTGGAATGTGGATATTTACAGATATTTGTAAATAAGGATTGTGACAGTTGTGGGCTATTGATATTTGTAGATATTTTTAAGTAGGTGTAAGGGTGCGCTGCACAGGTGGTGTGGGTAAAGCTGCTGGGGTGTATGTGTAGGTGTGACAACTGTGTGTGTAAGGGTGTGCACAGGTGCGGGTAAAGCTGTTGTGTGTATAAGGGTGAGTAGGGGACTTTGCGTGTGGGTGTGCATAGGTTGTGCGGGTATAGCTACTGGGGTGTGCGTGTGTGCCTGCATGTGGGTGCGTGGGAGTGTACAGTTTAGATAAATTGTATTGCTATTGTAGGCTGTTAGTTGGTTAGGCCAAGGTGTGTAGTTAGTTGGTTACGTGAAGTGCTTATAAGGAGAGGAAAAGGATTGTAAAACTCATGCAGATAAGGATTGTAAAACTCATGAAAAAGAAAAATTGACACACCAATTAACATGCATACAGCTTAAAACTTGGCTTATTTATATAAATTCTTTCCCCAAACAGCAACACTTATATATAAAAACAACTCTTGCCTAGCATAACAATTATGCAAAAAAACATAATTATGCAGAATGTGCAATACTAGACCTATGCAGTAACAGTAATTATGCAGTAACAGTAACATTAATTATGTAGTAACAGTAATTATGCAGTAATTATGCAGAAATTATGCAGAAACAGTAACAATTTCTGCAGCAACAAATAATTATGCAGAAATTAACACCTTACAGAGATACATCAGACATGCAGATTAAGTATTCTTTCCAAATAATAAAAAATCTAAACATTTGAATGTGACTAAGTTTTGAACCATCAAAACTCTAGTCCTAAACTAGGAAAATTACAAAACAAGAGCACTTAATCTCAACATGTGTTATAGATTATAAAACATGATCCTAAACTAGAAAAATGGCTTGACTTTATGAACCATCGGATTCCATCCACTTGTAATACTTTCTTGAGTCAAGGGACCTCCACTTGTAACACTTTCTTGAGTCAAGAGACCTCCTGCACCATTAATTTTGTCGTTGGAGCCTACAACACTTGATGTACTCTCTAAATGTGATGCTAATGCAACACTTGCTGATAAGCCTCCCTGATGTACTTCAGAACTTGTAGAAGCCGACTACAAAAAATCCAATTACACATTACACATATCACAAGCTTAGCATTAAAATTATCAAATCATGCATCTAAACTATTATTAATATCAAAATAAAATATATAATTGTAAATATCTTTACCATTAAAAGTTGTGTAAAACTAGTAATATTTTCAGAAGATATATCCTCAGTTTTCTTTTGTGCCATGACGTCATGTGCATATATTTCCTGTAAAAATTGTACTAGTTTAGCAATAATAATAGTATACTATATTAATGTGTAAAAATAAAATAGAATTGTGAAAATAAGGATAATTGAAGATTACCTCCTGCACTTTTCTTTTCTTTGTTTGCTTCTTTGATGTGTCTTCCTTTGGTTTCCTCATCTTTTCTATCCATGATTTCGTCTTACGCTTTTTATTACAGTAAAGCTCTCTTTTCTTTATCCCTTTTGGTATAATCGTAATCGAAGCACATAATTGATCTTTTTTGTCTACAAAATCGGTGGAAAGCCTAATAATGTCTTCTTCTACATTAGCTTTGCAATTCCTAAAGTCACAAAAAAAAATTTTCAAATCTGCAATTGCTAAGCTTAGAATATTATGGTCTTCTTTAGTTTCACATGCCTCATTCACCAATTGAATATATTTTGGACATAAATCTCGATACCGATCTACATATTCCAGTCGAGTATCTAGCTTTATGTTATGTGTTGTGCAATTTTTTCTGCTTCCATCTTTTGCATCTCTTCTCCACCTCTTCATGATATATCTATTAGGAATCAACTTGATATCCAATACATGAAGAACTTTCAAACCATGCCTACTTAAAATACCAAATGACTCAAAATTTCTGCAACTACAAGATAAAGTCTCATCTAACGGATTCCACATGACCTCATATTTTCCATTTTGATTGAAAACTCCAACCACATAACTATGTGTTTGACTCACATTGCGTTCTAGGATGGAAAGTGCATTACCTCTTCAACTTCTGTCTGAAATAAATCAAACAACTTAGGCGTGTACACTGTTGCTACTTGGTTAAGCAAAGGAGAGCTTTTGAGATTCAATCTTGGAAATTTATGTCTAGAGTTGTATTCTGCTTCTAACTCCTTATCCTGCTTTTGATTAACAACTGTTTCAAAATGAGTGAAAAACTCTACTATATTGAGATCGCAAGCAATCCTTCAAGTTAGCATTGAAACTCTCACTAAGCTTGGTTGTCTTCATTCCTGCAGTGAAAGTTCTCTTAACATATGCTTGGGCCCATTTTTCCTTCAATTTAAATAGATCAATTAGCCATTTATTTTCACGAACATCATACTTATCTAGCATTTCATTTCAAGCTGTAAGAAACTCATTTTCACCGTTATACTCATAGATACATGCTAAGAAATCAGCATTAAATTAAGACTCATTTTTTAGTAAATGACCCAAGTGTTTCTCAGCATTCTGCCACATTTGCCAACTACCCAATGCATGATATGTCTTAGGCATGACTACTTTTATTGCAGCTGACATTGCTGCATCTTGATCTGTGGAAATAGTGATTGGTTTTTTTTTCAGATATTACTTCTAAGGAGGTCTCAAATAACCATACAAAAAATTCAATCGTTTCATCATATAAAAGTGCACCTCCAAATACAACAGTTTCTCTATGGTAATTGAGACCCAAAAATACTCCAAGTGGCCTTGCATCTCTATTTGTACTATACGTTGTATCAAACGTTATTACATCACCAAAATGGCTATAGTCAATGATCATTCTTGCATCGGCCCAAAAGATATTAGTAATCAACTCTTCACAGTCCAATTGAGTAGCGAAATAATATGACGGATTTTCCTTAAGTTGACGACTAAAATATCTTCCTAAGCTAGCAGCTGCCCCATGCTCCATGTCTCTCTGTCGCTTAATGCGTAAGTAATTTTTATGATCTTGCTTGGTAAAACCAAGATTATCATATCCGCCAACTTGCTTACTAAGAAGCTCATAAGATTGCTTTAATCTTAATCCCGATTCATGTGCCAAATCAATTTCAATAGCATGAGTTGCAGCCACTTTTCGTTGTGATGGCATCATGTGCACAGTTGATGGAAGATGGAGATAGTGGTTATGCTCAGCAATAAATTCACTCACCGTATATTTTTTACTATCTCGATTAAGTACAATAACCAAACGTGCTTCACAACCACATCTTGTTTCTGCTTGTGGATTCTTTACATTCTGATCTCTCTTGTCTTTGTCTCAAACTCCCTCCTTCATGCACACAAATCTCCTTGAAGTAACCGCTCCAATCTTTTTACATTTATTTACATACTCTTTTCTAATACTAAAACCAGCATTTCTGCCATATTCATTATAAAAATCATATGCAATCTCATCCGCTTCAAACTCCATCCCTTTAAATGGGGTAGATTCCATGGGCACATTAGAAGGAACATGTATTCCCATCATTATCCCTAGAAAAAATTGAACATAAATTTATTATAACTTTCACCTATCATTTGTTTTCAAAATAGAGATGATGTAAAAAAAAATGAGGATGTAATGAATGATCAACATAGTAATTAGGATGTACCTCATATGAGAGAGATGTTATATATCTTTGTTACTAAACATAAAAATTCTTATGTCATCTACTCGGTTTGCATACATTATATTAGAATCAACCTAATTTGAATTGGGTCAAGATGACCAAGCATGATTTCAATTCGGCTCACTCAAAGGCCAGTCAGTTTAAACATGACAGTAATAAACATGTTCTTTAAAATCTTGCATCCATAATATGTCATCAAGAATCATTATAAAGGAATCATGTTATTATGATTAAAGAACTTATTTATTATGAGATTTTTTTTTTTTCAAAAGAGAAAATTTATTAATTTAAATATCTAAACCTTGTGATCAACACCACAACAGTATCCTTTTGATCACCTCTCTATATATGTCCATAATCCACATTAAGCGTACAAGTAATCATTTTTTAATTTCACATAAACTCATCATTGATACTATTTTCTTATGAACTGATTATAATAGACTATATTAACAGTTGTGGAAATATATATATATATATATATATTTAAATTGTGCCACTAAACTTATTGATTACACTATGAATTAGGATCATGTGTGTAAGGATTTTAGTGTTGATCCATTCCATAACATTTGATGGTAATAAATTCAAATTTATTGATGTAATTTTATCCGTTTGAAAATCTAGTTAGTTTTTTAGTTTATATTTAGAGCTACTCAAAGAAATGCTTACTAAAGAGGTTCGCTTGAGTGAGGTCGTAAAAATATACTTTCCTAATCTACTTTCCGAAGTGGTTTCTCCATTAAAGATATTCTTCTTTGATTTTCCACTTCGTCACCAAATGTTATGTCATGCTTAATGTGCCTTTTATATTACTTATTGATTTGTTAATTGCTTAACTATAGTGAAAAATTAATTGTCTGAGTGGATCACTTCACCAATATAATTTGATAATTTTGCTCATTAATTCACATTGGGGTCTAAATAGAAATTTCAATGTTCAATCTTATTTAATTAAATGAAATTTTTAAGGAAGACTCTAACTTGCATCCAGCCATCAAAACAACAATATAAACTCACCGAGAAGTTTTATTGATAACTCCTTTGAGTATCCTACTTGAGTATGGTGAGATTTATCACAAAGTATTTGACAAGATACTTACCTTTTTGAGTGACAAATTTACTTTGATAAAGTTCCCTCATCAGCAAATCTCTACAATTAGTCATTTAAATATCAAAGTTGCATGTGTTAATGGCAGGTGTTTTTTTTTTTTTTCAAAAAAACTACTAAAAAAGGCATATTCATTGGTCATAAGGGCCATGACTAGAGTACACTTCCTGTACCATCCTTTTTTTTTTGGGAAAACGTTCAAAAATTAACTTGTTTTCTTTTTTTGTGAGTAAAACTCGTTTTCTTATGTCCGGTAATCAGGGGCGGCTGCACATATATTTTAGGGGTTCATATTAGGGGGTTCAAATGAACCCCCTGACTTGAAAAAATTTATTTGAACAACAGCTACAATGAAGAAGGTCTTTGATCAAACCGTTAGGGACCTATAAGTCTTAACTGTGATTCTTATTATGTAGTTTCTTATCATGGTAATCTCATTACTATTTGAGTGTTCTGTTTTCTTGATTCATCGTTGGCAATATTGGTGAGAAAAGATTATTTTTTGGATAGTTGCTCTTGAATTACATAGTCAGTTTTCGGAGTTTAGTCTTGTTTATTCATTCATTATATCTTGTTTCTCTATTATTATATGACAACAATTGTCTAAGACATTAATTTTTTACTGCTTTTCTTACAGTAAAAGAGAGGTGCATAAGAAAGTGCTTAAAGTCCCTGGAATTGAGCAGAAGGTAAAAAGATTTCCTTTAATTTTTTTTGCTTATTTGGGTTTTCAAAACTTTGATTGATTCGTCCCCGTCAATGTCTGGGGGCAATGGTGGTGAGATTGAACAATAATTGCCCATGTGTTGTCCCTATGTTTATTATTGAAAGATCTTTGTCTGGTGATTATCACTCTTCTGTATTAGGCTATTGCTCCTTGACAACAACATAAATGCAGAAAAATGAGATGGACTCCAAGAATCATCCAGCCATTATAAAGATTCAATCTTTATCTCAAAAAATTAAAAATAAAAATTCAGATAGACTCTAACTTGCATCCAGCCACCAAAACAACAATATAAACTCACCAAGACAACAATATAAATGCAGAAAGATGATCAAACATCAAATAAGATAAGCATAAACAAGTTTACAGATATACCTCTGTTTTGGCAAGATAGAAACAGAGATGCTCTGAAGTTGAACTTGTTCTGTGAAGCTTTTTTTTTTTTTTTTTTTTTTTATCGTTAAAATCTATGAAGCTTTGAATGTGAGATGGCAAGATAGAAACAGAGATGTCTTCTCTGAACCTTCTGTGAAGCTTTTCCCTCCTAAAAGGTTTTTTTTGTTTTCCAGTGCACCGGATATACCTCTAACTCGTTTCATTTTTCCCTCCAAAAAAAATTTTTTTGTCCGGTTGAGTTAAACAAATCCTCTAGTTTAAGTGTTTAACTGGGGTTAAGTGTGGTGTTAACATTTTAAATGATGTGGCACGTTTTTGAGCGTGGATTATTTTCAAACAAATCCCCACCGTGAACTAGAGCCTCTCCATTTCAAAGGGAAATGGAGAGGATCCGGATCCCTTAGAGACTACTTAATGACTCTACCCTTAACCACGTGCCTCCTCACTCCTCAGCCGTTGTTTTTTATTTTTTTATTTTTTTTGCTAAACAACAACGTTATCATTCAACTAGCAAAAACGATGGCTGTCAACCTCACAAGCATCTGCAATTACTACAGGAAGACTACACTCCTTAGCCGTTGTTTGTTATAGACTTATAGTTGTGCTAACATACAAGTATTTTCAAAGATTACAAGGGGGAGAAGATGAGCCCATTGGACTAGGATTTAAATAATGAAATTTTACAGGCCCAGCTGAGGAGTAAATCTGTGAAATTTTAGGATCAAATTGTATATTTTTGTTCTTTTTTTTTTTTGAAAAAATTATACTTTACCCTTAAATTATATCCTTTTTTATACCATAAACTATCAAAATGCATACGTATCCCTTAAACTATGAAAATGCATACTTACTTCCCTAAACTATTGTCTAAGCTGCAAACTAAACAATTAACTAGAGTGGCAAGTGTTATACGGGTAATAATTTAGGAAATAAGTGTTCGGTACATTCTCATAATTTACGTGATAAAGGTAAAAAGTAGTATAATTTAGGAAAATAGAGTATAATTTCCTTCTTCTTTTTTTCTCATTTTCAAAATAAATAGATAAGTAAATTTTTATTACTATGGAGTTATCCAATATGAAAATTGTCAACCAATATCTTTTGCTATAAATTGAAAATTGATCATAGGGATGACTTGAGTCCACTAAGGCACCAACACCTTAAAGAAAGAAAGCATCAAGTGAGCCGCATGTGATTGCCAACGGGGATACTTTGGTATTGAAGTCAAAGAGTTAAAATTCTTATGAAATTATGAATATATATCAGAATATGTTGTTCATGGGAGAGATTTTCTCTTTAATTTATGTCATAGGTTTGAAATTCAAACAGTGGCGAGAATCCTAGCTCATTAGATGGTATCTCATGATCTTAGTGATTTAATATCAAAATTCTTGATGCCTAATTGAGGCTTAAATGTCTTCCTTATTTTGGATGTCACTCTTGAAAAACTATGTTACTTCTTAGTTGAAGTATGCTTGAGATAGTCGAGCATGCATGTCATTATGAATGGCTGAACTATTTAATTAGTTCATGAGGATCGAGTGGCTAGCTAAATTAGATCAAGCTATTGTAGGGTAATTACAATTATAGGTAACAACTAGCTTAGTTGCCATATTTGGAGAGTTTACAAGAGAGAGGAATTGAAAAAAAAAAAAAACCATTTTTCTTTCTTTTTCTCCATTTTCCTATTTTTAAACAGTATACGAATTGAGTCTCTCTAGTAGGCCTCATTCCAAAAAGCCATTTTCATGCCTTTCATTTACTCTAAACAGTTGATCCAAACAAACTGTATCTATCAAGGATGTTAGCGTATGGGACCATTGTTGTTAACATACATTGAATTTTATAAAATAAAATAATTAAAAAGAAAAATTCAAAGAAAAAAGAGCTTTCACGGATCCAATAAAATCTCGCAATATTTTTATAATACACTGAGATGTCAAACTGTCAGGTTATCATAAGTCAAAATAAGAAAAACTATATTGAGACTCACCAAGTGACCTTAAATAATTAGTACTTGCATAAGGAATTAGAAAGACTTCTTTTAGGGTGCAGGGCATTATAGCTGAATTGTAATCTCCTTATGCATAAAGTACAGGGAGTCTAGGAGGGAAAATGTTCCAATTGCAAGATTAGCAACATATTGTAATTATCTTTATAAAAAAAAAGCCATGCATTCAATACACTAAGGGGGTGTTTGGTTTGCTGTAATGTGTCATTGATGTGATATACACTACGATGATGTGACATTAAAATTTTTTTATATTTTATTTTTTCTAACATTACCATTGTATGGCCCCATAGTGCGCGGACTGTATGGGCCTCGGATCATGGGTCAACAATGAGGCCCAAGGGCCTGATGTTGCTGCTATCCCGGGCCCCAACCCAAGCATACCGAGATACAAGCCTGGTCCAAGTATTGTTCAAAGACCTGAATCGCAGTTCGAACGGGTGGTGGCTACTAGGGCAAGTGCCCAGTCAGGCTTGCCGAACAAAATTGCGTTTGTTCGGCCACATCGCCATCCACGTGCTCAACAATGCCTTAGGGAATAACGCTGCTAGGCGCGTTTGCTGAAGTGAGAATCATTTCCAAAGTCACTCTCACCTAAACCCCCACTTACCACTAACAATATTGGACCCCTGACTCCACTAACGATGAGAGTAATCATGATTATCCCGATGGTAGCCTACTATAAATAGGAGAACCAAAGGAAAGGGAAGGGGTCTTTTTAGGGGGCGGGGGGCGAAGTTCTGGTGAGGAAACAAAGAGTAGAGGGGCGAAGGAGCGATTCTGAGAAAAAGGGAAATAGCGCACAGAGAGAGAGAGAGAAAAGTGATCTCATTGAGCCTCCTTGCCACGAACGACCCAACGTAGAAAATCCTAGCCCACCACACAAATAAGTTGTGAGTCCAAGTGAGGCCCAGCCCATTAGTCTCACTTCCGTGGCGCACAACCATAATTTAAAATTATAAAATTATAAAATATATCACATCATCTTAATCTCATCACATTCCTAAACAATATAATGTTGTATTATTGTATTGAGATTACAATAACATAATATTATGACGTAATGTAACATTACGGATAACCAAACGCCCCTTAATTGTAATCCATTTTCCAAAAAATCAAATCAAAATGCTTCATTTTTCTCCATTCTCAAACACGTTATCCTCCCCTTGCCCAACTGCCTTGTTTTCATTTTCACCTTTAATATTGATTCCTAGTTTTCAATTTCACCCTTACATCATCATGACAAATTGACAATGATTCTCAGTGATGTTTTCATGATATATGTTGATGTTTGAACACATAAGAGATACTGTAAAAGTAAGACAGCACATAAGATAAAAACTACTGTCTTCACATCACATGTGAAGATGCTAGAGTATTATTTTGAAATTGTTCACTGCATGATTGAAACCCCGGCAAGAGTCACATTTCCAACGCGGAAAGGGATACGCTAGTCGCCTCACTAGCTTTATCAGTGTTCGTAGGGCAACAAAACAAGAGGTTATTTGTTTTTACCTAATTAAATATAAGAGAAAAATATATAATTTTTGGTAGTTTTTATGCTTAAATGTGTGATAAACTATAGTAAAGCAAGAATCTAACATTATATATATATATACACACACACTAGTGAACATGCATAGTTTTGTACACATTATGAACCAGTACAACACATACATGTTATGCATATAATACTCAAGATCAATATATAAAATCACTCAGTATAAAAATATATATATATATATACACACACAAAATCAAATACCACTCACATGAATATTAAGTGGTAATTTAATATTAGATTACCATAAAAAAATACTATATTAACTATATTATATCTACTTTTTAATTTATTTTATCTAAATAAGTTGTGTTATAATTTTTTTCATTAAAAAATTTTCATTTTTAATTCTCATATAGCGATTTTAGAAATTTAATAAAACTTAGGCACAACTTATATAAGTTTTTGTTAAACTCATAAAATTACTAAACTATAACAATTTCACACTATATAGTAACTGATGGGATAGCAAAAATAACATCTCTGGTTCGGCCATAGTGGTCGTCCATGAGCATCGGTGAATTCAATTAGACCGTCTGAGAAAGGAAGTCGTCCATGCGCAAAGCACACGGACGATCAACAAAAGAGTTGTCCATGGGCAAAGCACATGGACGACCACATAACACTTAGGAAATTCTCAAGTGTACTTACTCGTGTGTGGAAGGCTCGAGCCTCAAGATTTTGGGAACGGTTACCCAACCCGTACTCATCGCCACAAATTCCTCCTAAGTACGTAACTTCCACCAGCAGTTGTAACTTCTATAGCCGTTGAGGTAGTTATGTCCGGATTCCACGAATCTTGGGGAAGTTATTAAGCCAATAACTGCCTCAAGGTTCCGTATATAAGGATCGGTCTGAATCAACCCAAGGGAAGGACATTCTGAGATTTTTCTTCTAAAAAAGTTGAAACTCTTTTCTTAGAAGAAACTAACTTAGCCATCGGAGGGTGTTTAGCCGATTCACCCTGGTCCCTTTTGACAGTGTTCATCTTTGCAGTTCTTCACACCAACCATTATCCGATTGAAGCCGGAGTATTTCAGCGTACTGATTCTGTGCAGCATCAGTAACCATTTTGTGTTTAGAATTTTAGAGCTTAACTTGGGAAAAAAAAAATTCATTTTATGAATTTTATTATATAGTTAGTTCCAACTTTTATTACTTACACACAATTTTTTTTGGAACGGAACTTATACACAATTTTATGAAAAATAATAAATTACTACATAAATAATTTAAAGTTCTAACACTTTCAAAAGGTAGCAATATTTTTTTGTACTTTCTTTTCCTCTTGAATTAACTTTTGCCCTTTTCTTTCCTGTTTTGATGACTTTGACATAAAGGGAATAATTTATTTATATTTTTTCATTGAAACTTAATCTATAAAACAGATACATTTAAAAAAAAAAAAAAACATAAAACTAGAAGAGAAAATGAAAAAATATATTTGTAGGGTGAGTTGGCCCTTTTGATTTGGGTGTGTGGCCGGGGGCAATTGCCCCCCTTGGCTCCGTGACTCCGTCCTTGCCTCCTTGGTGACAAAAAGATAATAGTTACCTTATTTATTTATTTTTTTTAAAACATGTTATTTAAAAATAAAAAATAAAAAATAAAAAAAATAAAAAATAAAAAGAAGAAGAAGAAGAAGGGAAAAAAACAAGTTAATGGAATCAGGTTCGAACCCAGGCACCAAAAGGATCACCATACCAAGCATTGAGAAAACAGTAGCAAATTTAAACCTAGAAATATTAAAGCAAAAGTGGAGCAGAGCCTGGGAAACACACAAACACTACGTGACCATCCTTAACCAAACCAACAATGCTCATATTTTAACTAAAGTAAGCATCAATAAATAATGTATTTTTGACAAAAGAAAACGACACAACATCGACAAACTTTATTTGGGCATTCATCGCCAAAAGCTCCTAGGGATCATTAACAATAAACACTAATCTTTCTGAAGCAAACTTCATTCTCCAAAGTCCAGAGGAGTCTCTCAAGTCTCAACCAGTCTTAATTCTGATTCCACGAGAACTCCAAACAAAGTTGATGATGCCGAAAAAATCACTAGTGAACCACATGGTTCCAACACGTTCGATACCAGACCTGCCCAACACAAAAAAAAGAAGAAGACCTTACAGAGAGTACCGTTGAGTCAGAAGAGAGCTCCAACAATGCTAGAGAGTATGAGCTTTAGAGAAATTGTGCGTACCTTTTTCTTGAGGGTCTTTGAGTTTTTATAGTAGCGTAGGGTCAGAATCCTTTGCTTGCAGAACAAGTCTTATTCTTATGGGGAAAATACTCATTAATGCGTATATATTCTAGAATTCTACTCATATTGGGACTCTACAAACCAGGGCTAATCGTGTGTCGCAAGTATTTTCCATTTAAGGTTCCTTGGAGACCACATAATAATGGGCTAGATGCCACGTGGCCATTTGGTCCGTACATGCCACGTCTGTCTATGCCACTTCCGTCCAAATAGCTCCGTCATGCATAATTTTTCCTCTTCAATAGCATAAAGCGCAAACATGCTAAATGATCTTTTATTAGTATACTCTAAAACAACACATTACTACTTTGACCTTTTTACATCTACTACTGTTTAATTACTATTAACCTTTAATTAGACTCAGATTTTATGCTCATCATTTCATTCTTTGACCACATTAGAAAAAATATTTTTTATCAAATAATACTATATAGTATCAAAATCTAATAAATAAAAAATATGTTTATAAAAATAATGACCTACTAAAACATATCTTTTATTATTAATGAATAGTTAATTAAATTTTAAATTTTGATACATAGCTGCAGATCATACAGCCACCAAATTTTATAGCTTTCACTGCACTTTCTTTTAGCTCTCTTGCCTTACAGCTCATCACGTTTCCTTCTTCACTCTCTAACACCAACCTCACCACCCTCTCGATTTCCTCTCTATCCACCGCTCCTTTTCCTGGTATTCCCACTGGCTTAACAGCCACACCAACCTCTTCAACTAACATCGTTGCATTCATTTTCTGCTCTGCATAAAGCGACCACGCAATCATAGGCACACCGTGAGTCATGCTCTCCACAATCGAGTTCCATAAACAGTGAGACAAAAACGCACCAGTTGATGGGTGTTGAAGCACCGAAACCATGTGGAGCCCAAGTCGGAACCACCAAACCCACCTCCTTGGTCCTCTCTAAAAACCCATCAGGCAAATAAGCCTTTGGATCATTAACATTTTCACCCACGTTGAAAAATGTAGCTGAGGCGGAGGCACACGCATCAGTTGGCACAAGCCACTAATATAAACCTTTTCTGACTCAGTTCCAAGCCCAAAGCCAACTCAGTGAATAGTGCAGCTGAGAGAGTACCTCCACTTCCAAGTGCTAAACATTCATCTTCAAATTCAGGCTTGTCGTCTTGTTTTATAAGCGGACCAACTGGGTGAACAGGCGGTTTAGGAATTTGCTTATAAAATGGGTGCTCTTTTATAGCTCTAAGCGAAGTGGGTTCAAAAACTTCCCTCGAGTTTAAGAAGATACCAGCTGCCATAGGCAACCGGCTGATGTGGAACAAGCCCCACTTGTACTCGTCAATCTGCTGGTGCCGAACCTGGTCTAGCAAGTCCTCGGGTCGAACCGGGGTGCAACCCGGGACCTGAACCGGTCCAGAAAGGTCAACAAACTGGCCCCCATCCACCTCACTTTCCAGTGTAGGAAGATACAAACAGTATGCAAGGAAAGAAGTGGAGGGAGTGAAGAAAATGTACGTGGGAATAGAAAGCTCTTTGCAGATATCGAAAGCTTGGGAACAAAAAAGATCAATGAAAAGAGCTTGTGGCTTTCCTAGCTCGATGAGGATAGACTTTAGAGGCTTGACATTTTCTTCCACGTTGATACATATCCTAGTGAGGATGAGAGTGTCCTCGTTGACCAAAGCTGAAATGTCAACAGGGAGTGTTGGTGAGTGGAGGAGTTGGGTTTGGGCTGTGGAAGCTTCGGTAGTGATGATGAGGAAGCTCAAATGGATGCCATGCTCGACTTGGCGAGCTCGAGGAGAGGGGTGACGTGGCCATGCCTGGACTTAGGAGGACTGCACGCAACGTGAGGTTTATTGGTTTCAGTTTCAGCTACTCCAATAGTTTTTATATATTGGGCCTACTATAATAATGGGCTAACATATTCCCAACACTACCATTTCGAATGCAATGTAAGTCAGTAAGGTTGTCACTTGTCACCTTTTACTTTCAAAAAAGTTGTCCACTTTTATACACATGCAAAAATGGGAAATTTACCATAATTAGTATGAGAATATATTCAATTTGGTCATAAATCACGATGTCAACAGCATTGTTATTCTTATTCATCCAAAAAAAAGCATCATTTTACTAAACGATGAAATACGTAAGTGTGCAACACACAACCACATCTTAAAAACCAAATTCATAAATAAATAACTCATGACCGGCCTTCAGCTCACACGCACCGCACATGATTGATGAACAAAAATTCCCAGCCTCCAACCACTAGAGATGGCTGCCATTGGAGAAGTTAATTCTATTTCTTCAATCATCTTCCCCTTCCCACCGTGCCACCATTTCAATTATTTTCTTCTAAAATTAATGGAAAACTCAGACATTTAACAAAAAGAGTCATTTTCCTTTTAACTATCGAGCTAACCAAACAAATCCTATAACTTTTCACCACAAATCCTATAAATCCTGAAAATCTAATAGCCTAGCAACTATAAATTCCTCAGGAAGAAAAACAAAAAGATATTCAATTCACCACCTTTGATTGATTTTCACTCTCTAATTCATCAATTTCACTGAAGATTTAGAATGAAACCATTTAATTTCATCAGCTGAACAAACTTTAAAGAAATGCATTAAATCTGAAAAATCCTGATAATTAAGAACTAAGCTTAGATCTCACATTAAACAAAGCCGCACAAAGATACATTTGAAACAACGGCGGCTCTAGCGAGTTGTACTAGTGGAAGTGGAAGATGATTAAGGAGGGTTGGGTTTGTAACCACCACGCAAACAGCGGATCCAGTGGCTTTTCTACACTATCCGGCAGCTTCTTCAATGTTGTCAGCTCTGGTGGTTGGAAGTTGGGGCTTTTTGTTTTTCAGCCATGTCCATGTGTTATGCGTGTGAGCTGAAGGTGGGTTTTTATATTATTTATTTTATTTTTTGTATGAATTTGTGACTTTTTTTTATACCGCATAGAAATTCTATTATAGCATAATTTAAGTATATATATGCGTGAAGCTCCCTCCTAAAAACTTGAACCTCAACCCTTATCATCTACACCTCGCAAACACTTATAATTGTAGAATAACCATCGCACCAAAGATATATGATAGTTATGAATTTTGCGTTTTAAGGAGTGATTGTTTGTGGCATATATATTTTATTGTTTAGTAAAATGCTGATATGACACATTATTATTGGTGGGTGTAAAGTGGGGGTGTTTACACCATGACCAAATTGAATGTATTCTCAGTTACTATAAATGTTAATATGAAAAATTGTTAAATCTATTACAAATTTTACCATAACATATTTATAAATTAATGTATATCTCTCAAATTGGTGAACTTAATTGACATGATAAATAATTGTTTGAATTAATTTATATAGTCGGTGACACATAAGTTTGCAAAAGTTATTTAGCAAAATTTGTAATACCTTTAATTATCTCTCTTTTAGACTTTTACAGTTTTACTATAAAAGATTTACAAAGTTTCGTGACAATCAATGTAATTTGTTCACTTCAACAACATTTTTATTGTGAATTGGTGTTATATTAAATTTGTTTGTAAAATTTGTAATATTGTTATCATCACTTCAAGACAATAAAATAATAATTATAAAATTTATTTATTATGTTACGCATTTGATCACAATTATTGTCATGTCTATTTTTTTTTTCTTAAAGTAAAATTGTTTAGAGCTTTATCATATTACCTTTATATCAGATCACCATACCACCATTTGTGGTTATTAGACATTTGCTCTATTACACAATATCACAATTTGTTATTAAAAAAAAAATTCACAATTGATGCGCTGATGTACATCATCTAAAAAGAAAAAAGAAAATGTTCACATTTATTACATGAAAGTGGACTTGAGGGTATCACTAGTTCACTACCCTTGTGTAATGGAATTTCAATACTTCACTAGTAAATCCATATTAAATATTGTGTAAGCAGCAATTTTCAAACGGGTAATGGTTATCAAACATGTATTATTATGCATCGTTCCCTATTTCACGTTTTTAATGTGGATATCCTAAAAACATATATATCAACATTGCGTATGAAATTGTAGATGTTGAGTGAATAGTGTACATTAAGTCATTAAACAAATGTGTAAGAACATTTATGTATTTGCTTAGGTCTAGTGGATATTTATGAGTACTCTCAATTTTATACGAAAAACATATTTCAGTTTCTAACCATATAGTATGTTTAGTCTTTTTTTTCAAAACTAATTTTCTAGGTGTTTTGAGAAATTATTCTAAGAAAATAGTTTTTAAAGGTTTTTTCACCCACAATGTGTTTGGCTCTTATTGTCTACTCCTTTTAAATGAAAATAATAATAATAATTTGTACTAAAGCATCAAAACCAGGTAAACCACAAACCCATTGGCAAAGGCACGTACCCATCACTCAAACAAACCACAACAAACACTTAACCCACCGCGACTTGCTGTTATGTAAAAAATTTTAAACTTTAAACAAATGGTGTGGTGAGTGACTCAAAACTAGGGATGCTTGGAAGATGAATGTAACGCGATGAAGATGAAGGAAACGTGAAGAAGAGGAGAGAGGATTTTCTTAATTAATTGTTAATTCAAAAGCTTAACCTACGCCAAATGTGAAATGTAAAATTGCAAATTTTCAGTACTTGGACGAACAATGAGCTTGAATGTGGTAAAACTGACCTATATAACAAGCTAACAAGGTTCATGTCAATCTCTTTTAACACCAGAAAATTTATACATATTTATTTCTTCATTGGAAAAGAATATGCTCATTTCGCAAAACAAAACCTTCGGAGTGTACACCTTAACCATTTATATATACTGATACTGGTACATTCCAAATTTTAAAATAACAAAATTCTCCCTTTAAGGCCTTTACTCCATACTGACGTGACAACTGATTAAAAGTCGCAGCGTAATATGTAGTAAAATCGTGACATTTAAGATACAAAGTGGAAGAAGGGTCACAATACACTAGCCAAATGATGCCCCACCATCTTCAACAGCTAAAGAAACTCATCAAGGGCATTAAGAACTATACATCATTTCCATCAGAATTTCCTTTTGTTTCCCAGAAGAGCAATCAGAGAATGCCATTAACTCCAATATTCACAAGTTCAACAAAAACTTGTTTCTCTAAATATACCCGTATATATAGCAGTATAGCACTTTAATTAATACTTTTCATAGATTCTATTTTTCGCTTCAATTGTCTCTAGAAGTCTATCAAAAGCTTTTTATTGATAAGTACAATTCCTTTGTCATCAATATCATCCAATGAAATATTTCCTTCTACAACTTCTGCACCGTTTGACATTGCAATTTGAGAAGTTGGCAAGAGAAACCACTTCAGGGAACATCAGCTGATCAGCAACATTTCTGAACGTCACTTTTTTCATCTTTAGGAGGGAGCATCAACATATACTTCTATGATATTAATGATGGTGCTAACTTGTTACATGTTGGGGTTTGACTTCTACGTACCTTTAGTTTTACCAAACTTTGATGGTACCTAGCTAGTGAGAAGAGTGTGTCAACTGTTAATATATGAATAGAAATGGATAATAGCAGTGTCTAATACACAAATTGTTTTACACAGTTTCACAGACTTTCAAAAACAGTTGAAACTAGGACTTGTTTAAAATAATTTGTGTGCAACAAGTTTAACCTAATGGAGAAAGGTTTCATTGTTAAATATCTAGAAGTATGCTAATTGTTAGTCTATCACATTATTCAAAATTTTAAATAACGTGTTCAGATGTGTAATATTTAATTTGAGCCATGAAATTGATCTATTTTAAATGGAAAGAATCATTTTCCATTAATTCAAAATATAGGTAGGCGACAAATTATGATTAGAGGAAAAAAATTGTGATCAAGGATGTAACATTTTTCTAATTAAATTTTTTATTTTCGAAATACAATCATAAACCAATTCGAAAAATCCAAATTATCTAATTGTAGTCTAGTTTTGCCTCAAGTGCCTAACTTAATTTTCTTAATTTTGGTGTCAAGTGACCGATTCATAATACTCAATGCGAAAGGCAAAATGACCACCTCACTTATCAAGGTTAAAACACTTTAGCATCACTATTGTTGAATGTTTCGATGCGTAAATACAAATTACAACCTAGTAGACCAATTATTAACTCAGCCTTATTACAATATTATTCAACAATTGTAGAAGTAATGTTTACAGATATTCTTAGGACAATTGTTAAGGAGGATAAAATAGATCACACCACATTTTGAAGCAAGATAAATTAATAGAAAAAGTTAATAAAAAGTTGAACTATTTTTTACTGAAAATAGTTGATCAATTGCTTAAAAAAGACGGAGCAACACATTGTAAATTTCATCTTAATTGTACTATGGAAAGAAAAATATATAAATTTTATTAGGTCTTATTAACAAGTACTCTTAGAGAATTTGTTAATAAAATATTTTAGAAAATTTCTTATATTATTTTTATGAGAAATATAAAAAATTAACAAAAAAATCCATCCTTTTTGTTTTTTTTCTCTATAAAACTTTTTTATTTTTTAACTTTTCCCAATTTTACTAGAGAACCTTAACAAACTCATATAATAATGAATTTGATTAATACATTTATTGACAAAAGTAAGTGTTAACTCCAATCACCAACGAAGACTAAAAAAGATTAATGTACGACTCTCCTCTAGGTAGGAGCTCTCTCTCTCGTTTCTTACGAGTTTACTCCCTCCCTTGGTCTTGTACTGAGGGTTTTTTCTTCTTCGGGGCGTGATGGCAGACGAAGTGGTCAATAGTCTAGAACACCTGACTCTTACAACGGAGGAGGAAGAAATTATAGTGGTTAAAGATGAAGAAAGGAAGGAGGAGATTGAAAGTTGTGCGCAGAGTCTACTAGGTAAATTTCTTACGTGCAAACCTTTCAACAAGAGGGCGGCTCAGAATACTATTAAGAAGGCGTGGGGTTTACATGATGGAGTCCAGATTGTGGAAGTTGGACAAAATCTTTTCCAGTTCAAATTTCAAACAGAATTTGATATGGAGAGAGTGCTCAATGGAGGTCCTTGGTCGTTTGATAACCAAGTCCTAATGCTACGCAGATGGCAAAAAGGTATGACGGCCAAGAATGTGAAATTCGAGTCTGTCTCCTTATGGGTCCAAATTTGGGGGGCCCCTTTTGATATGATATCTCCAAAGGTGGCGGCGGAAGTGGGAAGGAGATTAGGGATTGTGGAGGAAGTTGAGAAGAGGCAAAAACAGGAACATCAGAATCTTTTCATGAGGGTCAAGGTTGCGCTTCCAATTGCGAAACCGATCCGGAGAGGTGGATTCATAGCAGGCTCGGAGGGGGGTCGCACTTGGGTTACTTACAGATACGAACGGCTTCCGATGTTCTGTCACTATTGTGGCTTGTTAGGGCATGATGTCCGCCACTGTGTTGGCTTTTTTGCTGCGTCTAAGAGTGGGGGTGAGGTAGTTTGTCAATATGGAGAGTGGCTGAAATCTTTGGGGGCACGTTCATGGCAGCCAGACAAGGGTGGACAAGGACGATCAACTCATGGCGCTGAAACGGCAGAGGAGGTGGTTGACCGATCTGGAAAGCAAGGAAACTTGGCGGCGGCGAAGGAAGCGGTTTCAGCAGGAATTAATGCCCATGATTTAGGCATTAATGAGGGCACCGAAACTTTAGCAACTGGTCCGGATATTGAGGGAATTAATGCATGCGTGATGGAGAGGAATGTTGGAGTAACGGATATCTTGGCTTCAACGTGCATGGCTATTAATTCGGTGGGTCCAAGTAAGGCTGGTGTGAGTGAAGCAGCGCAGTCCAAGGTGGAACAAGTAGTCGGCTCAGTTCATGATGGGCTAATAAAGCCTCGGCCCAAATGGAATAGGCTTGTACGCATGGATTACGGGCCTGGGGTGGAAAATAAAGGTGTTTTAAACACTTCACTGGGGAAAAGAAGTGCTTCGACAATTTGGGAGGATGAAGGCACAGAAAGCTCAGAGGTTCAGGGGACAAAGCGCGGGAAAGTACAAGATGATTTAGATGATTCTATTGTGGCAGGGGTGTCGGAACACCCTTGCCGGCCACAATGAGACTCTTGTGTTGGAACTGCCAAGGGCTTGGGAACCCTTGGACAGTTCGTGGCCTTCAAAAACTCTTGAAGGATCAAGTGCCCACTGTGTGTTTCTTAATGGAAACGCGTCTAGATAAAAAAGGTTTTGAGAAGCATTGCAGGGAGATAAAGTTTGCAAACAAATTAATAGTGAAGAAGCATGATTCAGGGGGTGGGTTGGCT
Organism: Quercus glauca; assembly: GCA_023736055.1. Lineage (NCBI taxonomy): Eukaryota > Viridiplantae > Streptophyta > Magnoliopsida > Fagales > Fagaceae > Quercus > Quercus glauca. The sequence continues at coordinate 93,005,899 of CM043316.1, read as the reverse complement.
TTGCTGTGGCAGAAGGATACTGCATTGGAGGTAATCAATTTTACTGAGAATCATATATTAGCAAAGGTGGTTGAAGAGGATGGTTTTGCATGGTATCTTACTTGTTTTTATGGGTGGCCTGATTCTAGTCAGAAATTTAAATCTTGGGCTTTATTATCGCATTTGTCTTCATTTGTGGATGGTCCTTGGTTGTGCATTGGAGATTTCAATGAGATATTGCATTCGGACGAGAAGTTAAGTAATAGGCCGCCTCCTTACAAGAAGATGGATGAGTTCCGTGATGTGTTGGAAAAATGCTCCTTAGCAGACTTGGGTTTTCTTGGTTATCCATTCACATGGAATAACAAGCGACCTGGACTGGCCAACACAAAGGAGCGTCTTGACAGAGCTGTTGCTACTGAGGAATGGAAAGTTAAGTTCCCACATAGTACGGTTACACACCTGTCATCTCATGTATCTGACCATTTACCAATCATTCTCCAAACAAAGGCAGCCAAGCATCGTCTCTCTAGGAGCAATATGGGGTTTAGATTTGAAGAAACTTGGTTATTATGGGAGGAATGTGAAGCTGTGGTCGAAGAAGGTTGGAATAAAAGGGAAGGTATGGGCTCTGTTATGGCAAATGTAAAAGAGAAGATTGAGGAGTGTGGTAGGGAGTTGCATGCATGGGGGGCATCTAAAACACAACCTAACACCGAAAAAATAAAAGCACTTCAAAGGAGAATAGAGGAACTGAATAGGGGTGAGTGTACTGAAGAAAATAAAGCCGAGTTTTTAGTGGTGAGTAAGGAGTTGGATGACCTCTTGCTCAAACAGGAGATTTTTTGGGCGCAACGTTCTCGAATCTCTTGGCTTAAACATGGGGATAAGAATACAAAATTTTTCCATTCTAAGGCCTCCCAACGAAGACGGAGGAATTTTATTCAAGGGATAAGGAATCAAGATGATGGATGGGTTGAGGAAGTGGAAGAGATAGCAGGTGTGGCTACCAATTATTTTAAGAATATTTTCAAGGCCGGTGATGGTGATAGATTGGAGGAATGCCTAGCTGCAGTACATCCTAAGGTCTCTACTGATATGCGGGATATTTTGTCCAGTGAATACAGACCGGAAGAAATCAAAGCGGCGTTGTTCCAAATGGGACCAACAAAGGCTCCTGGACCTGATGGTATGAATGCTCTCTTTTACCAAAAATTTTGGCATATTGTTGGAGATGATGTGATTAGTGCAGTGTTGGATTTTCTGAATAATGGCATTATGGAACCTGATTTTAATTATACACATATTGTTCTCATCCCTAAAATAAAGTCTCCGGAAAAAATAACTGATTACAGACCCATTAGCCTTTGTAATGTCATTTATAAAATTATCTCAAAGGTTTAAGCAAACAGATTGAAGCAAATCCTCCCCAACATAATTTCTTCTTCCCAAAGTGCTTTTGTTCCTGGACGTCTCATCACTGACAATTTTCTTGTTGCATATGAGTCGTTACATGCCATGCATTGTAGGAAAAAAGGAAGAAGAGGTTCCCTTGCCTTGAAACTAGATGTTAGTAAAGCCTATGATCGGGTTGAGTGGGCTTTCTTGAAAGGTATCATGACAAAACTGGGATTTCCAGAGGTGTGGATTGAACGGGTTATGTGTTGTGTTTCTACACCCTCGTTCTCTGTCCGCATCAATGGAAAATCTTTTGGCAATATCACTCCTTCCAGAGGGCTTCGGCAGGGAGACCCGTTATCTCCTTATTTGTTTCTTTTATGTGCAGAGGGGTTCTCCTCACTACTTGCAAAAGCTGAAGCGGAGAATAGGTTGCATGGTGTATCTATATGTAGAAGGGCTCCTAGCATATCCCACTTACTATTTGCAGATGATTCCCTATTATTTTGCAGAGCTACTCAAGATGAAGTTCAAGCATTAGCAGATATTTTACAGCTCTATGCCTCGGCTTCAGGGCAGCTCATAAACCTTGAGAAATCTTCTATCTTCTTTAGCAGCAATACGGATGGTGGACAACGAAATTGGATTAAAACCCGGCTGAGTGTTAAGGAAGTGGACCGGTTTGAAACTTATTTGGGTTTACCAACACTGATTGGTCGTTCAAAATATCAAACCTTTGCTGTTCTAAAGGATAAAGTCTGGAAAAAGTTACAAGGATGGAAGGGGATTATGCTGTCTAGAGCCGGTAAGGAGGTGTTGATAAAGGCCGTTGCTCAATCTCTACCAACTTATACTATGGGAGTGTTCCAGCTTCCTATGAAGCTTTGTGATGAGCTTAATGCCATGTGTGCAAGGTTTTGGTGGGGGCAGGTAGGTAGTGAGAGGAAGATTCATTGGAAGAGTTGGGATTCACTATCCAAACCAAAGAAGGAAGGTGGCATGGGTTTTAGGGATATCCGGTGTTTTAATCTGGCGATGCTGGCCAAGCAAGGATGGAGGTTGTTGAAGGAAAAGGAGACTCTGTTTTACAGGTGCTTTAAAGCGAAGTATTTCCCGCGGTGTAATTTTTTGGAGGCAGGGGATGTTAATAATAGCTCTTATGTGTGGAAGAGTATTATTGCGGCTCAACCGATCCTGAAGAAAGGATGTTGCTGGAGGGTGGGTGATGGCTCCGGAATTCGAGTACTTGAAGATAAATGGATTCCGAACCATCCCACAAATAGGGTGTTGCATATACCGGAGGATGAAGAATGGGATTGGCATGTTTCGGAGTTAATTGATTGGTCAATAAAGATGTGGGATAGGAGCCTAATTGAGAGGAGATTTCACCGTGAAGATGCGGATGCTATTCTTCGGATTCCATTGAGCCGTCGAAAAATTAATGATACTCTGTTTTGGCTGCCCTCAACAGAGGGGGAATTTTCGGTCAAAACAGGGTACCATTTGGCGAGAGAGCTCAAGAGGGAGCATGATGTAAATGGAGAAAGTTCCTTCTCGGCGGGGTGCAGCAAGGTATGGGGCAAACTCTGGAAACTCCATATACCAAATAAGGTCCGGATCTTTGCGTGGCGGGCTTGCCATGATATCCTGCCAACTCGTGAGAAGCTAGCTCGAAGACATATTGTTGATGATGGCACTTGCATGCTATGCAAAAGGGAATTGGAATCTGCAATCCATGCCTTGTGGGAGTGTAGTGTGGCTCAAGACGTGTGGGCGGGGTGTGTGAGACGTTTGCAGAAGGGTATAGGAGGACAACTTGATGTGCTGCAACTTGTGGAGATGCTAATGGAAAAATTAACTACCGAGGAGCTCGAGCTTTTCTTTGTTCAGGCTTGGTTGATTTGGAATCAACGAAATACAATTCTTCATGGGGGGAGCATGCAGGACCCGTCTCGGCTGAACAAGAGAGCAACAGACTTCTTGGAAGAATTTCGAGAAGCCCAACAACACTTGGCTGTTCGTAGACAGGTTGACAGAGAGGTTCACTGGAAGCCACCATCAAGAAATGGATTTAAACTAAACTTCGATGCAGCTATTTTCGAGGAAATAAATGCGTCGGGTTTCGGTGCAGTGATTCGCAACGGGGATGGAGAAGTGATGGCAGCCTTGGCAACGAGAGGACCACCAGTTTCGGGTAGTGAGGAGGCTGAGGTGCTGGCCTGCCGCAAAGCTTTGGAGTTTGCCGTCGATGCGGGTTTCACCGAGCTACTGGTTGAGGGAGACAACGCCTTTGTTATGCAGAGAATTCAACGTTCACAGCCTAATGGGTCACGGCTGGGGCACTTGTATGAGGATATACAGTGTTTGTGTGCTGGTCTACGTGATGTGTCTGTTGGGTGGGTGAGTCGTACAGCCAATGGTGTGGCTCATTGTTTGGCAAAATTTGCTAGAGGGTTAGATGAGGAGAGTGTTTGGTTAGAGGAATCCCCTCCTCCTGCATTAGAGGCTTTGTATTTGGATATGCTTAAGATTTAATGAGATTGATTCCACTTTCAAAAAAAAAAAAAAACTCCAATCACCAATGCATTCGAGCCAACACTAGCCGACATGCCGTAAAAATGGGACAATTATCCATATGAAATAACCCGTGTCTTATTAACAAAACGTAATGAATGAATATCACGCTGGGGGTTCAGTAAATGAGGAAGAAAGATTTTGCATTGAATGGCAGAGAATGATGAAGGCTGGCCCACGGAGCCAATAAATCAACGACGAAGTTAAATTTGCTCGCAAGGGGGGCATGATTTATTTGTCACCGGCAATTCAATAGGAGAAGAGGGAATTGTGACGCCGACGCGTACTCATGACTTTTCACGGCACGCGTGCGTTCAATTCATATTACAACTTTCGAGCTCATGTCACAAAGCTGTCATACAAGACATACATTACGTCACTTTTAAAAATTATTATTTTTAATTTAAATTCAAATAATATATATATATATATATATATATATAGAGAGAGAGAGAGAGAGAGAGAGAGAGAGAGTGGCAAGAAGTATACAAAGTGTTATTTCTTAGATTTTTATCTTAAAATTTTATCATGTGAATTTTATTAATAAGATAGAAGTGTATTTTTTAACTAAATAATCACATTGTTGAATTTTAAGAAGAAAATTTAAAAAACAGTACTTAAGTTATTATACATGAATTTTTTCATATATATATATATAAACACTCTTCAATTTATGACTAAGAATGTGAGATAGAATAAATAATCTCTTCTAAAGTTGAAATCCATGATCAATTTAATTTAATGATTTGAAATATAATGCTCTTTGAATTATGATCCATTACTTGTTTCAATTAAATATAAAATTTTAAGAATACCTTCCTTAATATTATTGCCTTTACTTTTTTTTTTTTTTTGTGAATGAAATTAAATGTCATTAAAACTATATAAAAAAATAAAAATAAAATAAAAAACCTTAACCATATTCTTTTCCCGTTGGTCTTATTTTCTTATCAGGAAAAAGAATATAGCCACAGTGCCGCACACAATTTTTTTTTATTTATTTTAATAAATCCATAGTTATAACAGAGAAAGCGATTTGAATCTTGAACATTTTAGTTATAGTTATAAATTTTAAAATGGGAAAATTGAGCTATAAGGCTTACGCCATGTAACTATTTTCATTACAATGAAATGTTTACACCGGTGGTGAGTGAGCACCATATTCTTCCTCTGTTTACCCAAACAAAAATCAAACTTGATGACAGTCACATAATAATAAATTAAGCCACAAATATGGTCCATAATTTGTTTAATGTCTCAGCTGACACTTTTAGAGCAATGCACCATACTATTAAGAATATCCTTTGTCTTATTATCATTATGCGACCAACAATTTGGACAAATTAAGTTGCAGAGTGCTACTGCTACCATCAAAATTTATGAAAACAAACATAAAAAATAAAAAATAAAAATTATGAAAACTTGTCGTACTATGCAAGTTATGCACCATATTTTTTTTTTTTTTTGTTATATATATTGGCATTATATGAAATAACGAAAATGTATTTTGAAAAAATATTTGCTATTTTCGTTTACACAATGATTATTAGGATAATATCAAGGAGCTTAATTTTACATCCTAACTAAATTAATCAATAGTTGAACGACAAAATATAATAAGAAGTACAACTTTAGGGCCAAAGTCATATTAAATTCTATTCTTGCATATATATATATATATATATTTAACTAAATTGTTACACATGAGTGAGGACATAGGATTTGAACTCTAGCTCTTTTTATAAAAATGAGAACAATCAAACCCATTGCGTTACAAAGTTCTTGACACTAACTCATAAAATATTGTGTTTTATATTGAGATGGTTTGTTGCCAAATCATAGTTTCTCATTCTTACTAAATAGGTTTTAATTTTTGAATGAATATATTAATTTCTGAAACTTCTCTTTGAATTATTAAATACAAACGGATAATGAAAAAAACAAGAGGAACCAATCTATTAAAGCTACTGCCATTAATTTAGCCATTATTAGGATATTAGAAGTTGCATTTAATTATCTTCCATTAGTTTTTACTAAGGCTCTATTTGGGAGTTCATAAAAGAATAGAATGGAATGGAATGGAATAATCATAAGAGAATGGAAAGGAATGGAATTGAAAAGAATGAAATGGAATGGAATGTATTTAAGTAAATGAAAGGAATGGAAAAGAATAGAATGAAATGGAATTAAGTAACATTGATTTGATGTTTTAAAATGAAGGAATGAAAATGAATTAAAATGAATGGAATGTAAGTAATCTTATTTGGGAACAATATGGAGGGAATGGAATAGAATCATTTTATGACAATATTACTATTACACCCCTATTTTAAAATAAAAGGTTAAATATATAGGGGTATTTTGGGAGTTTTAGTAAAAAAAATTATTAAATTTAATTTTATTCCCTCCCATTCCTCCCAATTTCAGAGGGAATGAAAATTTGAGATTTTAAGGGAATATAGAGGAATGAGTGTTCCCTCCTATCCATTCTATTCCCTCCTACCCATTTCATTCCCTCTCACTTAAACTTTCAAATAAGGGAATAAGATTTCTATTTCCTCCATTAAAACTCCTAAACAAGGGAATGGAAGAATATTCTAAAATTATTATTTTCATTCATTTCCATTCCATTCTATTCCCTCCTCCCAAACGAGGCCAAGACATTTTTTTTTTTAATATAATTTGTTTAATAACAAAAAAACTCTCATAATCTTATGTCCTTTCTTAATAAGTTTAGGTTAATACCAATGGGTCTAACTTACTTTCAATAGTTTTTCAATTGGATATTCCGTTAGTTTCCCATTGAGATAAAATGATGTGATATTGGGGTTTTAATCTCCTTCAAATATTTAGTTAATGGATGATGTGTCAATTTCTCATTAAAACAAAAGAAAATGTCTAATTGAAAAACTATTAGAAATAAGTCAAACCCGTTTTATAAATTATTCCTCTCATATTTGGCAGGTACAGTTCCACTAGATAATTTCTTCAAATATAAGATGTTGATGTATAGCCGTATAGGTACTACACCACTCTAGGTTTTATTCAAGCCACCCTTGTTGGACTATTTATATATAACCTTGACGTTTTTTCTTTTTTCTTTTTTGTGTTTCTAAAGAATATATAAGTATAACCTTAAGTTTATCATAACTTCAAAATTGTTCTTGTCCTCTATTTTCCAGTTTCAACATAGAATGTAAAATGTATGGAAGTGACACTGACTCTTCATGACTTATGTGTGCACAGCAGTGACAGCACTATAATCAAGAGAAACAAGATTTAGTGACTTTACAAATTGGTTTGGACAGAACAAGACGAATTTCTCCTGAGTGCACTCTTATCTTTATGTCGTGACCATTAACCAAACATACTTCCTTGCTTCCTTGGCTACCAGACATTACTTGATTAGTGTTTTCTTATCGTTACTTGATTAATTTCGTTTATCTAAGATGTACTAAGATATTCCAGTAAACCCATTTTGGCCATCTAGATTAGCATGGAGTAAATAAAATGACGTTATTATATGGAGAAAAACTTCATTGCAATGGCAAATCTATAGTGTCCCTCAACTTTAAAGGAAAGCCTTATAATCACAATATATTTGACTTGCACTGTATTATATGCTTGTAAATCAACTTTAGACTGCTTTAAATCAATTTAAAATACTTCTGTGCGCACCAATAATATCTGATATTAATGATCTCTCTCTCTCTCTCTCTCTCTCTCTCATTAAGATAAGAGATACAAAATTCCAGACTACGAATGAATTAGGATAAACATTTTAGGGTCTTGGTGAACTAGTGTTAAGATAAGGGGCACATGTGTAAAGAATATTAAATATTTAATTATCAGTAGTAATGTATATTTGTTCGAAAGAAAAAAAAAATACACAACTCAAACGTTCATTGTTTTGCAAACACAAATTAAGATGATTTTACGTATTTTTCTTGATATTTGAGTTCAACTTGATGTTAAATTATTCAATCCTCCTAGACAGAGATGTCATCTTTGCCCAATGATCCTCCAAAGTCCAAATCAATAGTTAAGTACCATGTAACGTGTAACTAGAGTGATGTTAAGATATTACAAATTTATTATGTAAAGCATACAAACTAATGTGTCACTAATCATCAAAACTAAAACCAAAAACAAAACGAGCAAAAAACAAAAACAAAAAAAAACATTTATTTATTAAGTAGTAAAAGCATACCAATCACATTTATTATTATGTTGTAAACTTTTTTATGCAATAAGACTTGTATTATCTTTAATATTTTTCTAACTAAAATGAACTTAGTGACAAAGTAGTTGTGTCATGTAAATTAAATATCTTCAACCCTAATCACCTTTAGACAGTAAATAACCAAGTGTAATGCTCTTAGCTATTGTTTACGAGGACCATCAAACAAAGATACTATAATTTTTCAGTAGTGAATAGATTTTCACTTGGAAAAGGTATAAAAAATATCTACTAATTAAGTATTGAGTAATACTTGGGACGCATAAAATTGCACAACTTTGTGCCATAACTCGCTAAGTGATAAGTTGTTGTTGTGGCACAAAGTTGTGAGTGGTGAAGGTGTGATGGTGAGCCATGTGGAGACAAATCTCCACGACTCACAACTTACCACATGGCGAGTTGTGGCACAAAATTGTACACTTTTATGTGTCCCAAGTATTACTCTTAAGTATTATATAGATTTTAATTTGTATTATTAGGACTTAGGAGGCCTTAATGAAGGGCAATTTCTACATAATCCTGGAGCAGTGCTCCGAGCTCTCGTAAAGGAGTGGACTCCATAGTAAATTCCACGTGTGAGAGTCCAAAGCACTACTTTGAAACTATGTAAACAAAACCCAAATTTTTATGGCATTAAAGATTCTTGTATTTTCTACCCAAATTTTTTTTTTCTTGTATTATATTATTGAAAAGAAAAAAAATTTGTATGAGTCAAACAAATAAAAACCGTATTCTAGTTTATGATTCATCAAGTGCAGTATGTCTGATTTTTTTTTTTTTTTTTCTATCTTAAAATTTCATTACGTTATAAGAAAAGAAAAAATTATAGCAATCAGTGACATTCTGTCATCACTCATTAGTTTGGTTTTTTTTTTTTTTTTTTTTTTTTTGAGTAAACACTCATTAGTTTAGTTAAGTATAAAGAGCAACTCGGTTCTATTTTAATTCAACTCGTGAAAACAATGGACTAGAACTAGGAAGCCAAACCAGATCAGTCTACCTCGTGGGTTTGGTTTGTTTATGGTCTTGGTCTTGTTTTTTTTTATAACAATGTACTATGAACTAGGAAGCCAAACCGGATCAGTCTACCTCGTGGTCTTGGTCTTGTTCATATATATAGTTCTATTTTATTTTATGTTTTTGGTTCATATAGTTGTATTGTTTATTTATTTTAACTCCGTGAAACTTGAGCCACACAATACCAATCATGATGTTGAAGTAGCGAATATTCATAGTCATCAACGATCATTAACCACACACCAGATTGGCCGTACACCTCAAGACTAGTTCATCAAACCTCAGAGACTCGAAACCCCGGAAGATACACAACAAGTGGTCAGACTGCGACACTGAGTCCGAGTCGTACAGTGCACTAACCTTAGCTACGTAAGCTAAACACCGCATGCCCTTTTCAATCAAATGAACAACCTTTGCTTCCAAGTTCCAACCCTTATAACCCTAACCATGGTTAACTAACCCTTCCCCCCTTTTTTTTTTTCCTCTCTTCGCAGCCTTACAACCACACTTCCTTCCTAGTCTTTTTAGCTCTGCGAGGAAAGAATATATGATACATAGGGATGGGTTGGATAAACAGTCATCAAGAGAGAAAAGGGAAAGATGAATTTAGTGGCTTTTCAGCCTTTAAAGTTTAAGGAATTTCTTATTCTATTCATTGGGCTTTGGATGAGAGAGAGAAAGAGAGGGAGAAAGGGATGGTTTCTATGGGGTTTTCAAAATCTAGGTGTTGGTCAAAGATATTAGTACAGCTGCTTTAGGATCTTTTTAGAGAGAGAGAGAGAAAGTTGTGAACTTGGGATTAAAAAAATACTGGGTCTCTTTTTGGAATGATTTTTGGAAACCAATACTAGAGGCAAAAAATGATTTGAACATCAAAGTTGATGAAAGATTTTGATTTTAGGTGGTGTGGTTTCTTGTTTGTGTTATAGGGATATTTGGGTACACGTATTAATATAGCAATAAGATTATTTGTTTGTACTTTTGTTGATTGAGATATATATATATCTATAGGTTTAGATTGAGAAAGATCGATGGGCAAGAAGAAGCCTCAAAAAACGAAGGAACTTTCAGTAGCAATAGCAGAAGCTTCAATAACAGGAGATGAAGGCCAGCAACAGCCAGAGTCTCAGACCCCCAGAAAGAGAGGTAGGCCTCGCAAGATCATTGAGAAACCTGAAAGCCAAGATAAAAAAGAAGAAGAATCAGAATCAGTAGCTAAAGAAGCTGAAGACACTACTAATGAGAGTCAATCGAAGAGAGTTAAAACGGGTGAGGAAGAAGAACAGCCAAAAGGTGAGGGTTCTTCTGCCTCTATGGGATTGGGAGCTTCAAAGAAAGAAGAGGGTCAGACAGAGAAGAGGGAGGTATTACCAAAAGAGCCTCCAAGAAGCAGAGCTAGGCGAAAGAGTAAACCCAGAAAGAGCAGCTAGCTGAAGCTTAAATTAGTGGTAATATTAATTTAAGCCCCACTCTTTTATTTTTCTTTATTATTACGTCTAGCAAATCAAGGAATAGATTTTTCCTTCCTTTTTGTTCCCTTCATGCTGTGTAGCTTCCTGATTCACTATTTGCTTCTCTCGTTTAATTCACAAAGAGAGAAATCAAAGGGCATAGCTTTCGTATTGATTGCTTGAAGTAATTGTGCTTATCATTCTGTATTTGACTATTTTCATAGTTTTTCTTTTCTGGGTCCGAAAAAAAAAAATCATTTTTCTATATAAAAGAGAGTTAGACTTGTTATAATATCATCATCTTCTTTACAATTTCTATTGTAAAAAATGGTAAATACAGTTATTTTATTTAGCGTACATGGAAGCTTTGAGACCTGAAAGTAGGTCCATTTCTTTAGGTAGATTTTTTTCAGGGTTTTTAATGATATAGAATAAGCTTTTCTGTTCTCACTAAAAAAAGTCATTGTAGAAGAAGAAAAGTAGTTAAAAAAAAAAAAAAAACGAAAACAAAAACAAAAGAAGATACAATGAATGGGTGTGTTTGTGGGGGAAGCAAGAAAGAAATAGTTGGGAGAGATTTTGCAATATGAAAGGGAAGGTGGGGGGAAGCAGCTAGTGTAGTGTAGTGTAGTGTAGCTAAGATTGGAAAACAAGAAATCGAATTTTACGAATTCAGAGAGTTGGTGCCAGTGCCAGTGCCAGTGCCAGTGCCAGCTTTGTGCGATTACGAAGGGACACAAACTAATATCTGATGCCCAACTCAATGCCTATAGCACGTGACAGCCACGTTCCAAGAATGAAAAAAATATATATTTTGAATAAGTTTAGTATTACAAATTTTCTTAAATTTTGCTACACGATTTATGAGCCGTGAAAATAAAATTATGAGTTTATAATTTTATCATTCATATGTTATTACGTAGCAAAATTATAGTAAAGTTACGAAAAAAATATGTGATATTAGGATTTTTTTTTTTTTTTTTTTTTTATAAACTGTGGTATTAGTCTTCCTCATGTATTTATGTTTGAGTCCAACCCTCTTTGCGCGTAGCCCACCACCTCAGTGAACCAATGGATGACTGATAGTTGACAGGGCTTGACGCTTTTGAACGTGGCACCCACGGCATTGAAGGGCGCGTCAGTGACACACACAGGAGATGAGCCCAAGTTTCATAAACCAATGGGTCTTATATAATAAATGAATTGGCAGAGTCAAAAAAGAAGAAAAAAGTAGCAGAGCTGTGTGTGATGTTGCAGAAGGGCAGTGAGTGAGTAGAGAGACGTCCTGGATATGTCTTATGGATTACAGGATTATTATGAATGACTCAGGACAGGACGTTCGGGTACACTAACTTTATTTCACACTTCTCTATTTTTTTGGAAAAGTTCTGGTGTAAAAAATTAGTGCACAATTTTGTGCACAAACTCACCCATATCACAAGGTGAGTTTTGGTTGGTAAAGGAGTGACGGTGAACTCAGTACATGGGCAAGGAGTGACGGTGGAGCAGTGACTCGCGATCATTCCTCTATCAATTACAACATGTCATATGGGTGAGTTGTGCATTAATTTGTGGTACCAGAATTTTTTTTATTTTTTATGCGTACCGAAATTATTATTATTTTTTTATTCAATAACTTTTAGATCATGACAAAATAAATAGAGGATTTGATCAAAAAAGTTTAAAGAGGGGTATATGTGTTTAATTACATATTTTCAGTTTTTAAATAATATTATAGGTATTTTTATATATTTTTTTACTTATACATATTTTTAAAAGATATAAATTTTACTAGAATAACATTATCAAACGACTCCATTCATTCTTCCACATACTACTTTGTGACTACTAATATACATGCTAGAGCATCCCTATTGGACCTATAATTTTGGCACTTTACCAAAGGTTTTTTTATCTACTTTATCTTCTCATTTTACAAAACACCAAATATAAGTGGTTTTATTTTAGCTTTCAACACAATAAAATAGCATAAACAATACAATAAAAAACAAATATCATAGCCACCTTCACCAACAGCCACAACCACTACTCTACTTTGGCAACCACAACACGATGCAGAAAAAAAAAAAACAAAAAACAAAAACAAAACCAAAACCACAACCACAATCACAACCCCATCACCACCATCATAACAACCAACCATCACAACCACAACCCACTGCTATAACTACAACCACAACCATAAACCACAAAACCCATAACCAAAATCCACAAAACTCACTATTAAAGCCAAAATGATCCACCATCACAACAACCAAAATTCACAAACCCACTGCTAAAATCATCCACCACCACTACCATAGTCAAAATCAACCACCACCACCACAGCCACCAAACCCATATGAAAACACACAAAAAAAAACCCAATCATAGCGAAGAGAGATGGGCGAAAGCGGCGACTTAGGGCTTGGGTCGAAGCAGGCAAGGTGGGTCTATGGCGGCTGGGCAAGGTGAGATCGGCAAATAGAGGAAGATGAGCGATCAGCGATGTAGGTCTCTCGTGGCCAGGCTAGGTGAGATTAGCAATGGGCGATGGGCGAGCTGGGTCGGTGAGGGAAGAGTGGAGAAGAAAATGGAGAGAGAGAGAGAGAGAGAGAGAGAGAGAGAGCATAGGATGAATCGAAAAGGAAAAGAAAAAAATAAGGAAAAAAAGAGAAAGGAAATCAATAAAATATTTAAACTAGTGTGAACACTACAATAAAATACTTTTTTTTTTTTAACCTTTGAGCTACCGTGCACAGCCAAAAGTAACTGTGAAACCAAATTATCTAGCTTTGGCTCCACCAATACTAATGCTCTTAGACTGGTACATATGTCAAAGTGGCGATTGGATTGTGTTTTTTTTTTTTTTTTTTTGTATAAATGACATATTTCAATTATATTAACAGAACCCGGTTAATCATCTATTTCTAAAAAAAATTTATAGGGATTTGAAAAATCTGTAAAAAAAGTTGATCACTTTTTTCATTTTTCCATAAATTGTTTTCTTAAATGGTTTCTTAAGAGAGAAATATTAACTAATGCCCTTACAACATTAGAGATCTATTTTTAAAAATATTTTATTGGGAAAATGATAAAACAATAAATATTGTTGATAATTGTTTATATTTTCTATAAAAATAGTGTAAAAACTTTCTTATTATGGTTTATTAACAATTGTTCTAAAAATATCCGTTAACATTGTTCTTTTTAATATATGCCCGAGCATGCATCAGTAAAACTCTATTAACAAATATGCAATTATGTTGTGTGACAAAATGTTTGTGAACTTGTATTTGATTACTAAAAGGAAAAGAAACACTTCATCAAAACAAAAAAAAAAAAAAAGGAAAAGAAACACTAAGAGCTGTCAGGCCCAGGCTTTGACCTCGCTTGCTTCCGGTGGGACCCTGGCGTATCCCCCATCGCCTAGTGGGGGGTTTCGCTTTCAAACTGAAACTAGTGGGTACTGTTTGATTGAAGCATATTAAAACCGAAAACGAAACCAAACCACACCGAGTATGGATTGAAGATACACGTAGGTGTCCGTTTGTTTTAAGCGACTATTTCTATTGATTCTCAAAGCAATTAAAAAGAGACTTTTTCTATTTGGGCGACATGCAGAAAGACTCGTGCGGATTAGGTCAATATTACACACATCTATCCCCTATAGTTTAAATTTAGTGTTATTGATCTATTGGGTTTGACAAATGGTAAAATTGCTCGAATTAATTTTTAAACAGACTATTTGATTAGAAGTACGCATTGATGCTCATATAAATGTCCAACCAAAATACTTAATGCATTTTTTTTTTTTTTTTTTAAATATAGAAGCAAATTAACAGAAGTTGTAGAAAGGTAGAGGTAAATGATCATTTGGCCTATTAGCACTTTTGCTAGTTGTGGGGTGAGATCCGTGAGTTGAACGCCCTTAATAGCAAATAAATTATCCAACAAACACTATTGTTTCTCGATTCCGTTTAAATATATTCTTTCATTAATTACCTACCTCTCCTTCAATCTCTCCCCAAGCCGACCCAACTCTTCTCATTTTTTGCCTTCACGGCAGCAATTTTGTCGTAAATGCTGCAGGGGCAATGGATGGGACCATTGGGTTGTGTTGATTGGCTGCAAGATTTAGCATTGGGTTCCTTTCCATTCAACTCCCCCAACAAGATTACATTCCATTCTAGTCATTTTCTTTCAAATATAAGAGAAATATTTAATTCCTTGACATTCTTTTATATTCCATTCCATTTCCTTTATAAACTCTTAAACATAATGCTAGAATATATTCATTTCCTTTATAAACTCTCAAACATAATGCTAGGATATATTTGTTAGGAAGCGAGACTGGGAGAGGAGGAAAGGGGGGAGGGGAGGGGAGGAATGGAGAACACAATAAGATAGAGAGAAAGGTGCCCAAATATAGTATACTCCGACCAACTTTCCCACTACTCTCCCCATCTCCCTCCATCCAAAACTAGGCTTAGGCCCTCACATTCTCGGTTGCAAATTTCCCTTAATAAATCCCATGGACCAACCACGCTCTCTCTCATGCAAATCCAGAGAATTTCTTCTATTTTAGGGTAAAGCAAATAATAATAATAATAATAATAATAATTGAGAATACCCAGCTAGAAAAGAACAACAAAATGAGAAAATAGCTGTCCTATTCCTCAATAATGCTCCTGAGATCATTTCAGTCCAAAAGCGATTACCACTCGCTGCATCTTCTAGCTCAGTTAAAAGTGAATGAAATTTGGCTAGGTTCGTCTATTAATTTTCCAGTTTTCACCGTCCCCACCGCAGATGAAAGATCCCATGTCAGGGCAGAATGTTTTTCACTCCCTTGTTTACAATGTGACATGATTTTTCTTAACTAAATTAATAAAATATGAACCATATAAACATTTGACTCTAAACCATTTTGTGAGAATTAACCATCTGATTACAATTGAAGGCATGACAATTCGTCCACAATTGAATAAATGTTCTTTTTCAAAAGAATTAATACAATGATAGCTCACAAACAAGAAAAAATGTTGGGAACTGGATAATGCATATACCTCAAATCACATAATAATATCCCATTAATTCCAGAGAAAGAAAGTTGGAAAATGGATTGGATGGGATGAATATGGCGCGAATTGAATTTTCTTCGCCTAACTTCCATGGCAATGGGTTTAGTACAAGAAGCCACTTAAAATTCAGATATTAGGCTGTTTCTAAATATAAAAGGGCCTTTCGCAGGTCAAGAAGTAGACAGGGATATGCAGCAGCTTAAAGTATCATTATGCTGCATAGAACACTAGTATCGTCATGACACTGAGAAAATTAAGAGAAATGCTGACTAGTCAGACAACTGGAGTTCAAGAAAGGTAATGCATACTTGGTCCATGATGAGCCCGTATCCTAAAAGTTGGATAATGAAATGGATGAGCCTTAAGGTTTCAAATCTGTCTTGACTTAACAAAATCGGGAGTGAACTTATCCAAATGCTTATGTACACTGCAACTAACAGAGTTGCAGACTAATCTGGACAACTAGAGTTCAAGAAAGGCAAAGCATACTAGGTCTGTGATGAGCCCATTTCCTCGAAGTTGGATGGTGAGCCTTAAGGTTTCAAATCTGTCTTGATTTTTTCAAAATAGTGAACAAATTACCCAAATGCTTATGCACAAAAGTTAAGTGAGGTAAAAACACTAGACTCATTTCTGCTGCACTATAACAGAGTTGCAAGACTCAGATAATAGCAGTTAATATCTGGTTCTGCATTCTATTCTCAAAGAAGCGGACAGCTGGAATTTGTCATCGGATGATAAACAGTAAAGCTACCCCAAGATATAGAAAGCTGGTTAAAAGGGTCACGCGCAAGCAAAAGGGGCCTACGTTCTTGATTTTGGTCGTACTCAGCCTATACCGTAAAAATTATGCAATTTGTCAACTACTATCAACAATTTCTTCATGAAAATAATTGATGGAACAAATATACATCAGACGTAGTATCCGTGTGTCCGTTTGACAAAGATTATTTTTGCCAACTTATTTTACTATTCAGCTTATTTTTTGTACAATTCATAGGTCCCACTGCACTTTTTGGTACTATTCATAGGTCTCACTGTACTATTTCAGTTAACTTTTACTTTTATTTACAGTTCTTTCAGCAAAAAATTTTCAGTTTTAGTAAAATAAGTAGATCCCAAATGGACCCATAATTTACTCACCAATAAGCAATTTTCTTAGACCAAAACTAGCAAGCCAAAATCTTTGACACTCATATAATCACTTGAAACATAAGATAAAACCACTAATAATGTTTTCATTGAATTTCTATGAATTGAATTTTGATACAGATGGAGCAATGATTGACCTCTCTAACCAAACAATTACAAAGTATAACCTTGACAAAACACTAGGTACTACAAAGTAACATTTTAAAAACATATTAAAAAATAAACAAAAATGTAAAAGACAAGGGCAACATGCTATCACATCAACCTGGACTTTTGGGCTCTCATCAATTGCCAGTTAGCCAAAGTGCAGTAAAATATAACCTATAATTAATATAAAAATTTTCCTGTCAACTCAACTAATTCAAGTGTCTAACCTGGTCAGTCAGTGCTGGATTTGTGACGTCGCTCCTTCTTATACCGAGACTGACCCGGATCAAATCCACCTTCTTCTGCTCCATAGACAGCCCATGATGGTGTGGCAGCCATGTAATCCACACTGCTAAACGGATTTCTAGAAGCCACCTGCATTTCCAATGATAGAAAAATCAGTAACTAAAAAACCTATCAATCTAAATTAAACCAGAAACAAAAATGGTGCCGTTTCTAACCAAGTTGTGGAACTTTTCATAATCTATCCATGTGAACCACTTGCCGTTGACCTTAAACTTATCAGTTTTTGCCAGGAGTACACAACAGGAGTGCACATGTTCACATGCAACCTCGTACTCTTCTTGGCTTCTTAGAGCTAAGGCCTCAGAAAAAGCTTTCACATCAGAATGCCAGGGTACATTTTCCATTGTCAATTTTGATGTAGCAGACCTAAAAAGTTATCAAAATGATCATGCAGTTCAAGAAACCAACAGGGACAGGGGGAAGAGTAGTGGGGCAACTCACGTTCCACAATATGTAACACCTTTGATTTCAACAAAATCAGGTTTTCCAACGCTAAAGAGCTTAGAATAAGCATCAATGTCTTCTGTATTCCAGCCTTTCACCAGAGTCAAGCGGTAGACAGTTCGCTGTTGTTTCTCCCTGAGAGCTTTTAAGGAGTCCTGCCAAATATTGTGTTACTTCATAACATGCTTAGAAATTTGGGACCAAATATCAGATGGTTCACGGGTCCCAGAGATTGACATCTTTAAATAACAGCCATATGATAGTCATTTGAAAAAAAAAATTTTAATGATGATATGCAGTATTTTGAACCAACTACTGTGCTGCTATCTAATTTATAACTGACATCTACATCAGCACAGACAAAAGCAGTGAAGAAGTAAATACAGAAACTGTGCTGCCCACCCCCCTTTTTCAACCTTCCAATTAGCCACAATTTGATCGTTTCTGTTCATTTGATACAGAGAAGGCATCTAGACCTTTTTGGCTTTATACCAAGGATGGTGTACCATCATGTTTACATAGGATCTTTTGTCACTAATGGTTCATCAGTAGGATTTGTAAGTGGATTTCCATCAACTTTATTATTTTTCAACCAAACCACGAAAAAAAAAAAAGCAAAGGACCAATTGGAGCCAACCTCTCAAATAATTGAAGAATAGAAACAAAGTTGTATTTTTCTTGTGTGATAAGAAGTAAAGCAAATAATGAATTCAGTAGGAGATTTTTATTTATTTGGATTTACACTCTCTTAAGAGTTGATCTCTACAGTGCATAGAGGTTAATCAATAATCTAAACAGTTTGCAAACAGTCAGACTACGATCACAGTAGAGGTTTTAGTGCCAAATAGTTTTAGCTCCTAGATACTGAAAGAAGTTTACATACAATGAAGCGCTCCCAAAAATCCCCAAAGAGTGGCCTATCAATTGCCTTCAAGCTATCCTTTGTCGCAGCATCTACGCTTACATATAACTGCAAAAGTAAAAAAAAAATATCAATTGGGTTTGCGATTTATTAGACCTGCAAGGATCTTCTGATGCAAGATTCTTTTTGACAAAGAATTTACTGGGACATGCAAACCTGGGTGACAGGCCTCAGCATTTCAATTTTTTCAGGAAACTGTGCATTTGTTACTAGGAAAGTAGAAATTTGCCGCCGGTGCAGCTCATCCACAAGTGTATTGATCTCTGGGTACATAATTGGTTCACCAACAAGTGATAAGGCACAATGCCTAGGTGAGAGACCTTCCATTAACCGCTCCAATGTAACGCCTGCATGAAAAGATTCTTGGGTCAAGGGTAGACAAGAATTTTTTTTTTAATATCAATAAATATACCAACACAGAGATGGATATGCCTATATGTATATACCAA
Organism: Quercus glauca; assembly: GCA_023736055.1. Lineage (NCBI taxonomy): Eukaryota > Viridiplantae > Streptophyta > Magnoliopsida > Fagales > Fagaceae > Quercus > Quercus glauca. Next base: position 92,986,736 of record CM043316.1, on the reverse strand, counting down.
CACAGACATGCATAAAAGCTGAAAAGGGGTTTGCACAAAATGAAAAAGAAGCATAAGCCATGTGTGATGCAGGACAGTAGTAGGGAAAACGAGATAAAAGGGGCAAAGAAGATAAACAGAATGAATCCTAAGCTTCACCACCTAGAATTTGTCTGTAAACCTTACGCATCACAACCCAAGGGGGCATTTGGTTTGCCACGATGTTACATTACGCCGTAATATTACGTTATTGCAATCTTACATTAATGTAGTCTCAATAAAATAATACAACATTACATTGTTTAAGAAGTTGGTGGAATTAAGATGATGTGATATATTTTGTAATTTTAAATTATGGTAATTAGAAAAAAATAAAATAAACCAGAAATTTTAATGTCACATCATCGTAATATGCATCACATCAAAGGCACATCACAACGAACCAAACGACCCCTAAGGGTGTTTGACATCACCACCAAACAAAGAGAAGCACAGTCTCCAATAATAAAATTCTTATTCCAATTGTAATGTCCTTCATGATCACAAGAGCATTAGTTTAATAAGGTTTCAAGGATTACATCCATATGGAAATATCTAATTGAATCCCATAAAACCCTCAACATTATAAACCAAATTCAAAAACAAAAATAATTTCACATTCAAAAATAAAATCTGAAATAATGTGGGTGCTCCTTGCATCAATGTGTTAAATGAATTGAAGTCACCATTTTTCAGCCAAAGCAATCAACATTAATCTTTGACAATACCAGGGCCAGATCAGGCAATTTCATATTAAGGTCTACCATACTTTTCAATACCAGGGCTCAACCTGCAAAGAAAAAAGGACTGCTACCCAGTACTTCTTTCATTTGCTTAAACTATTGCATGCAGGTTTATTATTTTAAAGGATTATCCACCCAGTACAGAAATAAACAAGTTACCAGGAACTCCTTTCATTTGCTTAATCATGTTTGTATGCAGGTTTATGGCAGAATTCACAATCTCTAAGGGATCATCCATCTTCCACTGCCAACTCTTTCCAACAGGATTTGTATGATGTCTCCAACAGAAAACACATTTATTGGCACATGCCAAACTAGGGGTTGCCTCCATGCACCTGTGTCATACCATAGTTTGACAAATTTAAACAGCTAGCTGAGGCAACATGATATTTATAGTTTTATTAAACACAAATAAATTCAACAAAAAAGCATGTAGACTCAGCAACCACCCAAAAAAAAAAAAAAAGAGAGAAGAAAGAATGGGCTGTGTAGAAACAGAGAACTCTATCTTTACAAACATAGAAAACTACAGAATCTCAGTTATGTGATAGAAGTTCGCATTAGTTTTCATTCAAATTTAATTATCCGACGAATGTTTCCTTAAAATTGGCCATATTGTTGGACAATCAAATAAAAATGGAGTCATAATCATGAAAACTTAATATGATGGCAAAAATTTCATAACAAGTTAATAAAGAACCAATTACCTATGACTCTCAATTCCATAAAATGAGTGCTTGTAGCAACCTCCTCGGCCTCTAAGCTGAGACTTAGTCCATCTACAAATTTTCACTCCACTATGTGAACCAATGATTTTATATCCCTGCATATGTTATGTCATTTTAACAGAGCCAATAAAATAAAATAAAATAAAAATATGTAGAAAATAATTAAAAGAGTGCAGCTCATAAAGTGCTACACTGGAAGATGTGAGGGTAGTAAATTCATTCTTATGATCAAAGGAGGGAGACTGGCAATATATTATTTTCTAATTTATAAAGACCTACATTGCACCACTATCTTCAGAGCCATACAGAGTAAAAAGAAAAGAAATTCTGAACTATCAATGTATAAGAGAAAGACAAAATTTAACACATACTACCTGTGTAACTTATAATTGCAGCCTTTGCAGGTACTTCAATACAAGTAACAGATAATGTTTATTGATATAAGAAGAAACTCAAGTATACGGGGCGCACATGAGAGACCCCTCTAAAGAATTGCAACTTACGGTCAATGTAATCTATAAAATCAACAGTGGAAGGAAGAGAAACCCATTCAGTGGTGAGAGACCATTCATACATTGACCGAAATACAAATAAGTTATAACCTCCTTATGCTAACCCACTGAGCGAGTTTTGATATGTGTTTGATATGTTTAAGAATTCTATAATAAGTACTAACTTAAACATATCTTGTAGCTCTATTGAATGAACCCCATTCAATGAGGACCGCAATTCGAAACTCAACGGTAATTCAAATCGACACATTTCTAAAAATAGCTACAATAAGATAGGCATACCTGCTTCTCTAAGCTTGCTCTAATCGCCGGAGTCACCATATCCTTTTTCCCATTCAACTTTCCATTAGTTTCAGCCACTGTCACCTTCTTCTTCCTCAACGGCGCTTTCCCTGCAATATCCTCAACATCAACAATATCCGAACCCTCGTCACCGCCTTCTTCTTCACTATCCTCATCTTCACCAACACTCTCACCATCGCTCTCGGAAACCAAAACTTCTCCACCACCATTTTCGACCACGCCACCACGTTTCAAAAACCCAACCACCTTAACACTCCAAGCATCAAACACCTCATCTACATCACCGCTATCCACATCTCCTTCCCAAACAGGCAAAACCTCCCTAGCACCCATCGCTCTCATCTGCTTCGAAAAGTCCCTCGCAACCGAGTTGAATGTGGCTCCGTAAGCTCCACTCCCGACGCCGAAAACCGCGAAATTACAATTCGAGAGCAACAGAGACCCAACCCTAAAGTCATCGGCGCTCTCCGCAAGCCAGTTCGCGAAGAACTTCGCACTCGCTGGAGCTTTACCATCTTCCCAAGTCGAAGCTACGATCAAAACTAGGGCTTCTTTCGGAAGATCTTCGGGCTCGTAATCTTTGGGATCGACGAGGTCGAATGCGAGATCGTTTATCGCTAAGAGATCGAATAAGCGTTGAGCTAGGGCTTTGGAGGTGCCTGTTTGGGAAACGAAGAAGAGCTTCGGTTTCGAAAGGGAGCGATTAGGGTTAGGGTTTTGTAGAGAGAGTTTGAGTTTTCTTAAGCGGCGAGATTCGTAGAAGCAATAGAATGTTGAGGCGGAGAGGAGAGCTAAGAGAGTGAGTCGAGCTGAGACAGAGGAAAGGGACATAGTTGGTATGATATTATTGGTTTGGTTTTTTGTGTGTTTTTAGAGAGATTTGAAAAGTTTTAGGGACATGGCGGGGTTTATGCTCGTAAACGAATGAGAGTTTTGAGAGTGAAGAAGAAGAAGAAGAAGATGGCGCTTTGGTACGCGAAGATGGTGGGCCGTACCTCAATTCAACTGGGAGTATGGGCTTTATGGGCTTTAAGTTAAGGCCCTTGGTTTTAAGGTCAAGGGATATTTTACATTTTTAACAGCACACAATGTGAAAACATGAACTTTTTTTTATTAATTTTTTTTTTTAATTTATAGATATGTGATAAAATCTCAACCTATGTTGTTAGTTCTATAATAGCTATGACTAATTTTAAATATGTGTCGTGTCGATGATGTAGATATAACTCATATAATACTGATTTTAAATATGTATCATATTAGTGTCGCATTCAATGCATTGGAGCACTGGATACAAGTCAAATGCTAGAACATAGAAATAAGCGCTAGATTAATTTGTAGACATGTGAATGATGTGGACACATAACCAATTTTCAACATGTGTCTTGTCAACAGGGAAACCCAATAATGGAGAGAGATGACTATACTGAATGCAAACATAAGATTAATAACTTTGCCTAGCATATACAGCTTGGTGTTGGATTATTTTGTAGGGCCTGCCCATTTTCGGATTGCATTGGATCACCATGGTTTTTTAATGGAGTTTGTTATATAATTTTATGTTAAAACCTCTTTTCCTCTCCCTTGTGTCCGTGTATTTGTTTCTTAAAAAAAAAAAAAAACACCGGATCAATTTACATATCCTCTTAAAAGGAACAAAATTTGCATGTGAAGCTATAGAGGTAATATACTTCTATAATACTGGTAGAGAACTGTTAAGATCATTTAAAAACAAAAGGTTCATTGCCTATATAGTGACATCTAGTTTTTAGTTGCTTTGCCTAGGAATTTTTTCTCATTTGCGTTGCTTCTGTCTTGTTTTGAAGTATGAACAGATCTGCCAGAAATAATAGGAACCCATGGAATTTTATTAGACTTCAAACTTCCTAGCCTTCGGCCATTTGATCTATCAGTAGACTTAATTCAGAGTCGGCTCTATTTAGGCCTTGTAGGCAAAATATATTGTCTCAAAATTTTTCTTTCTGTGTTGTTTACAATAATGCTCAAGTAAGTTCTAAAGTTCATTTCAAAACACCACATCTCAGGAGGAATGTGATACAAAGATGAACTCGTTTGTGCTAGCTTGCTTTTCAGAGTATATCGGGAGTCAGGACAAGTGGACGAATTTCACATGAGAATAATCTTATAAATTGCCAAATTGGAATCTTGATTCTTCTCGAAGAAACAAAAATTATGTGTAGTTATATACAAGGTACTGAAATCATTGCTAAATATGAGTGTCAAATATATATGATGTCACTTTTCGAGATGGACTCATCTAGTTGCTGAATAATATATATATATATATATATATATATCTTGATAATTCGAATAATTCGATAATTACAACAATGCAGAAGGGGATATCTTGATTCACTTTTCGATATATGTTTTGACTACCATGAATTCTGTCCCCAAAAAAAAAATGCATCGACTCCTCTTCCACCCCCCCCCCCCCACCCCTGCCCCCCCTCTCTCCTCTCTCTCTCTCTCCCCCTTCTCACTTTCTTTCCTCTTTACATTGCAGAGTCCAAAATAGAAACAGCCAGGAAAACCTAATATGGTGATGTCCAATTAGTATCCATGTTAACACAATCAAGAATCAGTATACTTCGCACCAAAAATGAAGGATCAGTATATGTTTTTTTGGGGGGATTACTAAAGGGAGCCGAAAAGCTTTCAGCTTGTTTTCTTGTAAAAGAGGACCGAGCATTTTCTAGTAGAATTTGTGGCCATACTGTCACAAGTCGCATAGATAGAGATTTTAAGGTCGCCACAAGGTTTTTTGCGCGCATATGATGCCCTCCTTGTCCTGAGCATAAGTCATTCGGATCTCCCAGTGCAAACTTCTTAATATTCCCTCCAATGGGTCCAATATCTCGACCTTATCACGTATAATAGTCCAACCTCCAGGCCGCAGAATACGATCCATCTCAACAACAATGGATACAGGCTTATTACACCTGAAAAATAGCATGTAAGTGGGAAGACAAACATCACCAGCAAAGAAAGTACGTCTGAAAGTTCAAACACTAGCTTGGATAATTACAGAATGGACTACTAGGCGGTGGTTTAAAGAACACCTATAATAACAGCAAAAGCAGCCAAAAGTAAAGGGGCATAATGGCATCATGACATCCAAAGACCTACAAGACTATCAAGCAATAGGAAAACATACTTGAAGGTGAAATAAAAGCTATTATTTGCAAGATGATGACTATAACTCTATAAGAGATCTGAATCCATTAGACCAACAATGATATTACACACTAAAGTTTTTAACAATACAAAATATTTCTTGAAATTCAAATGTTAAATTTATATATTTTATTACACAGCATTGGAAATCATTAATGACAATTTTATCAGAAAACAGATTTTTTTATTTTTATAGGTAATAGATATTTTCATTAAAAAAAGCGAGAACAAACACAATACCACCACAGTAAATTGCTACTCAAATACTGTCCCCAACAAGCAGAGTAACGCCAAAGTATCTGCCTGTCTATATAATGTTGCTAGGGTGCATGTATTTATTAAACTCTTTATGAGTCCTTTTTAACGTGCATAAAATTGATGTGTTCCCAATGTATTCCCCCCAACCCATCATTATATGCACCAAATCCAAGAGTGGTTTTTGAGACCAAGGTATCTCCACATTGAAGTAACATAGACTCCCTACTATAACAATTTTCAGGGAAGAAAAGAATATCCCATATAAAAACATTGAAAGTTTGCCTATATATGTAAACATCTTAATCTGGAATCATAAAACTAGCCAACTAAGTAATGCTTGCTGACAAGATGAGTGATTCAGGCACTAATAATCTAGGACATTAAAATAAATAGATAATTGAACCTACAAAATGAATATTGCCTGTACATCCAAGCAATGACCTAAGGGATGGTTCATTTGTAGGGTGGTTTGGACAGATGGATTTAATAAGTCAACTAAGACTGCACTAAACTTAATGGGTAAAGCAAAATTAGATTGCAAACTTGTCTTCATGATACCCTACTAACATATATCCTTACCAAGAAAATTAATATAAATCAAAATAAGTTGCAATCTACAGATAAATTCACATAAAGCCTGTAAATAACCTGTTCTTGAGCCGCGAGAAGAGATGATCAGCATGCAAAAGATCATACGATCTTGGGTAAGTACCAAAAGACTCACACCAATCATGGTAGACGCCAACAAGCCCACGCTCATAAATGAAAGGAAGTGTATCAGGTGCATGGACTGGGACTACATTCATCACCCAAACCTTCTGTTGAGAGAGAGCTGCAGCAAATCTGTACATCACATGCACATTATTAATCTACTTTTTGATATATTTTATGGAGTTCAATATTAAAAAAAATAATAATAACAAAAAAAAAAGAATAAAAAAAGCCCATAAAACCAGAAGGAGACCGGACTGTGTCTAAGCAAAAAGAAAATGCATACATTTTGTACATCTTCTGACCCTTTAACACTAGAAACTTATACAAACAAGCAGTACAAAAAATCAAAGGGAAATTAATTATTCAATTCGTCTGGTTGCATACCCTCCATAGATGGCTTTCATGTCCATCACATTCCGTATATTTGACCAGTCAATACCAACTCCAGTGAGATAAGACTTGTCAACAATAGCTTTCCAGTGTTTCGTGTCTTCAATCACTCTTTCTTTGTCATTCAACCAGTCAGGATAAGTGTCAAGCCTCTTAGGCCATTCCTCAGGCCACTCTGTCCCATGTTGTTCAATTGCAGATGGAATGGTGTGCAAGCAAGTCTTTATAGGAACATGCCTGTTCAAAGAAAATATTGCAGTTACCAAGTAAACGGGTATAAAACTGATATAGAAAACATGTAAAGAAAAAAAAAATTAAAAATTAAAAAGAGGGAAAAAAAAAAAAAAGGACAGTTTCTCAAAGCTAGTAAACACATGATGACAAGGTGTATCCATCATTTTTCAGTCACAAATGTTGATTCTACTTTTTTTTCCTAAAATGGAATTGTAGGTATCCCACACTGATAATGGCTATCACTTGTTTCAAATCTATATTTCAAAATAACAGTACTAAACAGGACAATAAATTTAGTAAAGCAATCTTTGCATACCAGGCTGCATCTGGATTTTCATTTTCCTTGCATAGCGGTGGATTTTTCTTCCTTCTCAATTCATATATACCATTTGATTCAGGCTTCTGATATATTTTGACACCAACTTCACTAACTTCTTCAGTTTTATGAGCCAGAATATTCCAACAGATAGATGCTGTTAATCTGGACATGGCTGGAATGAGAAGACTGTTTAGTAAATATAATACTTTTTTTTATAGGTATAAATATAATACTTCAATAGATTATGCAAAAACCAAATAAATATAACCAGTTCTTGCACATGTGGCAAGAAGAAACAAAATAGCAGATTGGTAGGCATTGATTAACATAGGAATATAGGATCCATAAACTGACCCCAGAACAGCAGGATAAGACTTCCAAGTTCCAAGAAGTTCACCACCCTTTATCCCACTTAACAAGTTAAAACCTAGTAGTGATCTACCATTATGTAATAACAAGTATATGCATCTGGCCACTTCTTTTTAAGTACAAAGCCTGTGAAGCATACCCCCTTGACTAGCAAAATATGACTAGCATATAAAACCTATTGCAAAATAGTGGGTAAGGTGGTGGACCATATGCACCATTCTAGAAGGCATACTTAATTGCCACTGACAAGGGAGAAATGATAAAAAAATGGAAAAGTGGAGGTACATGCAACCTTAGTTGGCTGCATCATTTAGAATGAGAGTAGTCCTAGGTTCAACTCAATATACATGGGATACTACGAATGGCTTTGTACTCAAACCCATTGCACACATGCATCAGTATGTCAGTTGCTTATAAATTCTAGTCATCCATCTAATCCTCTCAAATGGATGATAGCCTAAAGAATAAAATCAATTATAAAGGAGATATAAATTACACTAACATTTTTAGGAGAGATACATGTGTTAAGAAGAAACAAACAACATCATAGTGTCCAAGGAAACCACTCTTATATGCCAACCTTCTTCTTCTTCAATGCTTTCATGTTTAGTTGACAAAATAAAGTATCCACCGGGCCTTAAAATCCGATTCATCTCTAGAAGGAGCTTACCCCCTGAAAGCAAAAAAATAATAAGAAAGCTCAGCTAGTAATTTGATAAAAGAAATGAAGCTTAATAAATAAAAAATGAAGAAAATTTAATAAATAAATAAAGGCAAAAAAAAAAAAAAAAAAGAGAGAAAAATTGGAAAGAAAGAGAAAAAGGTAATGAAAGACAAACCATTAGAATGCCAAGACAAGCCGCACCCGCCACAATGAATAGCATCGAATACAGTACTAGGAAAAGGAAGCCTTCTAGTTCCTAAAGGGCTAACTACAGCAGGAAAACCACGCTCAAGGGCAACCTGGGCTACGTCCACTAGGTCATCCTTCAAGCCTAGTGACAATGCTAGTACCTCCTTATCAAGAAGAGAAGCTGAAAAGCTTGAATCCGTACATCCGATGTCCAGTACCAGACGGATATTCTTTCCCCATTCAATGTCTGGCACCATCTATCATATGCCAATCAAATTTCAAAGGCCAAATACACTAAGGATGAAACTATGGTTCTAACATTTACTCATAAAGTGCAGAGAACAAGGGATATAAGAAATAATAATGACTTGCAGATTCCACGCAGCTGAGTAGACAGAAACTTAATGCCATCTATAAGTGGATAAGTGTTTCAAAGTATCTTAATTTGTCCATTGCAATTAGTGAGTACTGGAGTTTTTATCAAGGAAACATCATTAGCACAATGCTATATATTTGTGTGGCCTCGTCATAATCATATATTGTGTTAAACATGAATCTTAGTTGGGAAATTATAATATTCTTTACATTCTAAATAACTAAGTGCATACAATTTGGTTGTGCATTGCATTGTCGTTGTCATATAAAATAAGATGGTGGGCAGCAGTGGTTGGGGTTATATCTATTTCTAATCTTTTATATATCAGCAAATTCACTAATATTCTCAAGAATTAATTCAAAAAAATCAAGACCTTTGGAACGGGAAAAACTCACCTCTTCAATGGACTCAAGGTAGTGAAGAACTCCACCCTTGAACTCAGATTGGTTTTGAGGAAAAGTAAGATACTCTCCAGACTCCACCACCCAACTGTGTTTCTTAACAAATGCTGCAAGTTTTGGATGGGCCACATTCTTGTGCAGTATCTGCACTAAGAGAAGAACATTACCATGAGGAAGCATCAGGCAAACTTACCTCTCTATATAACTAAATACACAAACTATATCATACTAAACGCCTGCATATACCTTCAATTTGCTCTCAGGCCAACGCACTGGCGTCCCATAACCATCATGAGGAAGCGGAACAAGACACATCAGAGATGTTCTTGGGCAACTCCTCTCTGTATGCCGATAGCTCTGCAGCTTTGTCGTGCCACTTTCAATATCAATACAAGGCATATAATTATGCTTGGTCCTTGTACTACACAATTTCCAAATATAATGTGCTTTTGGATCAAACAATGGACCTTTTATCTTTCTCTTCCTTCCCCTATTCCTTGATTCACCACCCCAATCTTCCAACTTCTCCTCAGATTCCTGATCCACTGACTCGGCCAAATCACTGTCTCCTTCTTTGTCCCCATTATCTTCACCATCAATGTCTATCCCATCCTCACCATCCAAGACCTCCTCTTCTTCTTGTTCTTCTTTTTCTTTCAGTGAATCTTCAGCCTCAGATTGCTTTGGCTCATCATTCTTTTTAGCAACTCCCTGAGGTAACTTTTTACCTTTCTGTCTCTTCTCATTTGCTACTTCTTTCTCATCCTTCTTCCCAGACTTATGCTCCTCCTCAACAACCAAAGCCACAGACCCATTAAACCCTTTATCATCTTTCCGATCCAAATCAGATTCAACCTTCACCCTCTTATCTTCTTTACTAGATTCATGATTTTCCACTTGTTTCTTCTTAGATTGAGTCCCTGAATTACTTGGCTTAGTGTTGGCCGATACAGGTTCAGCTATGTCATCAAAACTTTCCCTTTGAGAGACCACAGATGAGGAAGTAGAAGAAAACATAGACCACACAAAGATGAAGCACAGACCCAATACAGCCACTGCTGTCATCTTCAAACAGAACCCATGTGGGCGTTTTGCTTGGCGACCAAACCGAGCTATTGCCATCTCTCTCTCTCTCTCTCTGTAACCCCTTAGTATGTAAATCAAACAAGGAAATCTATACCATACCCCAAAGTATTCAAATCCGACCCAAAATGAAAATAAGATTCAATGATCTCGATTCTTAAAGTAAGATAAAAGGCAAAGAATTTAAGAATCATAAATAGGAAGACAAAGTTCAACTTGGGTTTTCAACTAAGGCAAGAAAAACTGAGTGCTCAAATGGGAAAGTCATGAATCAAAGAAGAGACATTAAAATTTAAAAGATCTTAGAAAAAACATAGTAGAATAGAATTTAGAAGTACCCCAGAAAAGAAAAATTGCAATAGACAATGAGGTTTCAGCTAAAATTTTCATTTGAAGTAATGTCACCTACCGAGTACCACCTTTGAAAGTTTGGAGAAATTTCTATTTCAGAACAGGAAAAGTGACAAAAGGAATAGCAACATGTGAGCATAGAGAGAGTGAGTGAGTGAACGAGTGAGTTTGTATTCACAATACAATAATAAAAATCTAAATAAATAAAACAAAAATGGTTTTTTTTTTTTTTTTAGTATATTGCAAAAGCTGAGGAACTGTTGGGATTACGTTGTCCCTTGGAAGAACCTTTTTTGTCACCTCGGAGAATCGGGACATGTGGGTAGACAGCGCTATTAGCGGAAAGGGCCAACGGCAAATGACCCGCGTTTGAAGCTTAAGAGGTACTATGAGTCAATGATGTGTGACTCTGATGTGTTCTATGTTGAATTTGTTAGTAAAAATGAGTACTATAATATATATCGGGTGATATGCCTAATCACAATTAGACTATTAACTAATACAAAAAAAAAAAACAATTAGTCTATTAATTTTCCCTCCATAGGTGGACTAAAATTAAACAGTTAAAATTCTGTCAAAAATATACTCTAATGATTTCATTTTAGCGATCATTTGGATAGCGTTTATAGAGTGCGTCCAGTGTTTGTATGTCCATGGGACCCACGCTACAGTAGCCAAAAATCACATCCAAAGATTGAAAAATGTATCTGTCAGTGGGTCCCTGCACTGTTCACGGAACTCACAAACCTCTTTTTTTAGTAAAATTTTCATTAAAAATAGGTCCCACGGCACTATTCATATATTTAAAAATTATTTTGCTGCAGTGTTTTCAGTTTTTAGTAAATAAGCGGTATCCAAACACACCCTTAATCCAAACTTTAAGAAGGCAAAATTCAACCACTAAAGTTGTTCGTGTGACAAAGAGAGTAGGTCAAACCTTAATGAAGTAATTCGTTTGTCCAAAAAATTGAAACTCTATCAATTTCAACAGAAGTTTCAGCCTTTGCATCAAGGTGTGCAACATAATCTCCGAGATCAAGAGTGAAGCGTGTTGTTTGTGAAGGGGTTCATATAGAAGAAGTCCAAAGGTTCTGGATTTGCTATGGTGATATCAATGAGTTGTCTACTAAGTCAATAGAATCTAAACCCAAAGGTTTTATTATTAGTTTGTAAACTCTTTCGTTCATGTGAATTGTTTTGTTAGGGTACATTATGCTCAGAGTGGTGTTTTTTTTTTTTTTTTTTTTTTTTTTTTTTTTTTTTTTCATTGTAAAAGAAATTTCCATTCTTTTTTCACTTCATTACCAAATTGCTTTGTTACTTTACCAATATTGTGCTTGATTTGGTAATTGAGAGTAAACTGCTAAATGTGATTAAATTTACATAAGTTTCTAAAAAAAAAAGACTAAATTTACATAAAACTTGTTGAATTCTTATAAGTTAAGTAGCATTGGGCTCAAAATAGAAGTTCCGGCATATTTTTCCCAAATATAAATAAAAGGCAAAAACTATTAGGAAAGAGTAGAAAACTTTATTGAGGGTGTATATGAATTTGGGTTCATTAGAATAGAAAAGTGAATTTTTAAGTACTCCTTCCATCTCTGTTGATCCTCTACTCTTTATATAGTCATTCACACAAAGCTCCACTTGTCTTTGAACTTTTGTTTGTTATAACTGATACCTTATTCTTGACAGTTAAAATGATATTTTGTTTACTCTCTTTTCTCGTGTGAAAGGCTGCATTAAAAGGAACTGATTTACAGTTTGATAAATTTAGCTTATGTCTTCAGTAATTCAGTTTTGATTTTAAATACAAAAAGCCACCATCAACTTAAACAGAACATCTAACTGACAAGCATCTCTTTCTATATAATTACATTACATAATTCCAGGCAGTCTAACTAAAAAATTCAAGTTGGGTAAGCCACTGTTCCTGCCGAGTAACAAATTCCCAACTTCTGTTTTCTAAGTAAATCTATGTTCCTATTACGAACCAATCCTCAATGAGTCCACTTAAGAAACTTCGTTTGTTGTGGTTGGTGGGGAGTTAGGGATTGGAGTGCTGGTGGGGGAGGGCTGTGGCGAATTCAACTCAGGAGCTTTTTCCTGAGATGCATGCATGTTGACCTTTATCCTGCATTCACAAGCAATAATGCCATTTATGAGGTTCATAAACAATTTCTTATTTGGTTCAAGCACTAAATACATCATGGCAAATCAAGGAACAAATGTGTTCTCCAATTTGCTGAGAAGCAACGGACTAGGCAGTCCCCTGTCCTGCCAGCTTAGCAAAAGAACCTTTGTCAAGACGCTTGTGATTATTGAAAAGTGAAACAAACTGAATGATACCGATGTTCACCCTTTCATCATTTTTAGTGGAAAGATAAGTTGCAGGCTTCACATATATATGCAGGCAATAGAACCAAATAATGCAACAAAATGGTTATATTTTACCTGTTATGGATGTTGACATATTCATCGGTTTCATCCAATATTTCCTCCTGACACAGGCAAACATTTAAATTGAGATCACCATATAAAACAAAATTCAAATAGAAAACCCCACACTTTAAGAGGGGTTGTTCTACAGAAGCAGATCAGTTACTTATACCCAATATTTCTTTAATTAACTAAAAGCATCCTTGAGAATTGGGCTCAACCATGTATCCCTTTTAACCTTTTTAGAAAAGTAAATTGAAGAGAATTGGTCCATCAACAATCCCTATAAAATATGGGCATGCATTTCATTTACAATAACCATCATAGTCATCATCATCCTTGTCATGGGAAAGCTGTGTAAGACAACACGTAAGCAGGACCAGAGGATGGTTGGTCCCAAGCCCATTGATCTGTTCCTTAAGTTTATATGGTCGTGATTTTGTACTAAGAAAACTTTTTTTTTAATAAGAAAACATTACCTGAAGAAGTTCTTCAATGACATCCTCCATGGTAATTACACCAACAACCTCTTCATTGGACGGGAACTCTGGAATTGGAAGATTTTCAATGTCCAGAATGCAATATGAACAACCTCTATGTCGCTTTTTATAGGCAGTAGCTTTTGATTCAGCCCCCAAATCTTGGGTAGCAGAAGTAGGACTAACATCAAGATTTTCTGGTTTTACATAAAGCAGATTAATCATAAATTGTTCAAAGAAACATATGGAGAAAAATAAGGCACGAGGTGTGACAAATATAAGAGGCCATATCAACCACAATATGTTTTTCACAAATGATAAAAGCACCATGAGTTGTGGCATAATCAGTCATAATCAAATCATCAACTGGGGCATATTAATTAACCACATGGAGAAAATGACGCATACATGAGTTGTGGAATGGAAATATTAGTATTTAAAATAAATAAATAAATAAAGCAGAGACACCTGCTGCAATTACAGGATTCATATATTTCAGGAACCAATAAGGTATTGGAATTGTAAATAAGGTAGAGACATCACTGATCAGGAAAAAAAAAGGGGTACAAAATTATGACATGAGAAATCAGGAACAATTTAAGGGAAGAAAAGTTCATGAATCATGAAATCACATGGAAAGATGGGACACATACACCCATTAAGAAATACAGTTGTTACACCACTATCAGTAGGATAATATGGTAAATTAAATGATCAAACATTTGATTTATGGTTCAAAAAGACCTGAAACGCAAGAAAGTTGCTGTTACAAAAATAGGATAGAATGTGTACGGCATCCCTCTATTCCTGCTACCTAAATCCTCACCTTGATCTGGTGATGCCTTCGAACTGCCTCTGTGCTTTCTACAGCTATCCTTAAACTCAAGTTGTTCACTCTCTTTACCTTTCTTTGATGTATCTTTTTTCTCATTTAGATCCTTATATACAACAGCAATGTGGCTGTGACCCTTCTGAAATTCATTTAGAATATCATACAGAGGCATGTCTTCTGATACCCTGAAGGATGGGTCAGAAGGTAAGACAAGAATATCAGGAATGTATATATAAAGCCAATTCAACAATTGCAAGGAAGCTACTTATGCAAATTACACTTTAGGGGTATCATTATCACAGGCAAGCATGTCCTCTCCCATCTATACATAAATTTAAAATTGATGTATTATCCTACCGAGGAATTTTCCGGATTATCATTTTTCTCAAGGAAACTGTAACTTTTGGATCAACTGTCAAGAGATTTTTAACCTGCACATGTTAGAAATAGAATTGAGTTCAAGTGGATACAATCAAGAATTAAAGGCATCAGACAAGAATTACTACAATTCACTACCATCCTAGTGTACTGAGATCCAGGATTATCGTTCCAAGATGTGGAAAATTTTATTTGCTTATCAAAAAAAAAAAAAAAAAAAAATGTTGCAAAACAAAGATTGTTGATCCAAAAATTTTCATCTTGCTTGAAAGGCACTATGTTTGCATCAATGATATGTATGACGGAGCACTAGTGTGAGCACAAATGGAGGAATTACAAGTGAGTTTCCTATCACTATAGGTTTGCATCAAAGATCCACATTAAGCTCATATATCTTTGCACTAGTGATGGATGAGCTCACTAAATCAATTCAACTGGAAGTCCCTTGGTGAATACTTTTTTTTGCAGATAATACAGTTTTAGTGGATGAATCTAGAAGTGGAATTAATGCCAAGTTAGAAATTAGGCAAGACACTCCAGAATCTAAAGGCTCTCGATTAAGTAGGGCTAAAACAGAATACATGGAATGTAAGTTTAGCAAAAGTAGAATCAGAGAATAAGGGGCAGAAAGAGTAGATGGTCAGGAGACACTAAAGAGCAAGAGCAAGAGCTTTTGATATCTTGGATTAATAATTCATAAAAAGATGGAGAGAGTGAAGAGGATGTGAATCATAGGATAATAGCAAGGTGGACGAAGTGGAGAAGTGCATCAGAAATATTGTGTGATCATAAAATGCCTTTTTGATATCTTGGATTAATAATTCATAAAGATGGAGAGAGTGAAGAGGATGTGAATCACAGGATAATAACAAGGTGGATGAAGTGAAGAAGTGCATCAAGAGTATTGCGGGAGTATTGTGTGATCATAAAATACCTTTTAAGTTTAAGCAAAAATTTACAAAACTGCTTTACAACTAGCTATGCTCTATGGTAGCTAGTTCGTGGTACCGAATGTTGGGCTATTAAGAAGTAACATATCCATAGAATGAATATAGCAAAAATGAGAATTTTAAGATGGATAAATAGAATACACAAAAATATAGGATTCAAAATGAGGAAATCTACTTAAAGATAGGGGTTAAACCCTATTGATGAAAAGATGAGAAAAAATCGCTTGAGATGGTTTGGTCATGTTCAAAGAAGGGCGATTAATGCACCATTAAAAAAAGAATGAGTTTATCGAAGTTGAGAGAACATAAAATGGTAGAGGTATGCCAAAAAGAACATTAGCAAAAATAATAATAAAATGACACGTAAATTAGGGAAGTAGTAAAGAGTATGACTTCAAATAGAATAGAATATAGGAAAATAATACATGTGGCAGACCCTAACTAATTTGTTGAGGATCTATAGCTGACCCCAAAAATTTGGGACTAAGGCTATGTTGAGAATACTGTGAACATAGAGACCACATAACCTCGTATTATTCTAACTTCTAACTAAGCCATCTAGGTAGATGTAAATGAGTGCCCCCATCGCACCACATTTCAAGGTAAGTGGAATACCCCTGTGCCACAATGCCTGCATTCTAGGTAAAATGGCGCCAAAGACTAAAATTCATTTGAATAACATCTGAGCAACATAAAGTGAGGTATGCACCTTATTTGTCAAGTAACTAATTACTTTAGGAAACAATAATTTCAAAAAAGTAAAGTTGTGTTAATATTACAGATATTTCATATAACATACATATAGTTGAGAGATATAATAGTTAATATAAGATACCATCATACAACAACTCAATTGAACTTAACATTACTTAATCCCAGTCTGGATTCTGGTATGCAGATACCACCACATCCCCCCACCTACCATGCACATTTTACACAGATACAGAAAGAACCAGTAAGGCTGCTGAAATTGGTAGCAACTTTCTCTTTGCTTTTCAAAAATTTTCATTGCTCAACAGTTTTAACTATGTATGTCCAACAAAACATGACACAAAATCAATGGTGGATTATCAGGCAACCATCTCATTGAATTTACCCATTAACTAGCTCTCATTAAAATATAAACATACATCAAGCATATTAGAATTAAAAAATATAAATAGAAGAAAAAAGCTTCAATGAATAGTTTTCACCATCTGCTGGAAGATACGATCATCTGAGCATGGTACAAGCTGATAAAATATATATATATATATACACACACATGTAGAATCATTGATATCAATAATCCAGAAAAAGTATCACAATAACGGAAAGAAATGAATTACCAGGACAAGTCCAATTATGTTTGTTGGTTTTCCAGCATAAACTGGAACTCTACTATGACCCCTTGTCATTATGTCATTCAAAGTCTCCCTGCATAATGGAGATAGATGTTGGGGGTTAAAGCATACAGAGTGCACAAAACATGATGGTGAGAACAAAACAAGAATCCAGAAACCCACAAATTAAGATTTGCATCCAGATCAAGGGAAAATGCATTCGTTATGGGAGTCATGGCATCTCTTGCAGTCTTTTCAGTCAATTCAAGTGCCCCAGTGATGATTGTAGTCTCATCATGTGTTAAATCCCCGCCTTTCCCAGCCTAAACAACAAAACATATGTATACCATTTTACAAAAGAGAACCAGGGGGAATGGGAGCTAGTCCAGAGCATCAAAACATATGCCATTAGGATGACATTTCTCTGGCCATAAACATCTTTCATAAAATTCCAAAGAGACGGTTTCTGCATGCCTAATGCAGACTATCTTTAAAGCTTAAATTGAAGAAACTCTAAAGTTCAAAATAATACCTCATTGCCATGAAAATTCACAAAAGTTTTCAGCTCTGCTCTCCGTAGCAGGACAGCATGTCCCTTACCCAACATCCAATCCAACATCTGGACTTAATATAATAGTGTTAATTGAAAAGAAAAACAAATAATATAAACTCCTTGATTATAAGAAAATAACAGAAGTTATTATTTTCTTCACAACTAAATCAAATATCCAACCCATCCTGCACAAAACACAGTTTATAAACATACAACTTTCATATGATCATATATATTCATTCTACCTTACTAATTGGATAAGAAATAGGCAAGAACAGCCAAAGAAGAACACGGACGAGTGGGGCCATTGTTGCTCCGACTGTCAAGCCATAGCGAGTACAGACTGCTTGTGGAATTATCTGTAATGAAACATACACGCAAATAAATCCAGAATCATTTGTGCAAGTAGACTACATTACAGAACCAAAGTGATGCAATTCCTATTTCAAATTTTACAAATCAGTCTTAAAAACTGACATGTTAGCACTTAAAAAACACAACAAAAATGTAATTAAGAAATTTATTTATTTATTAGATTGTTGATAAGGCCCCAATTACATACATTGTCACATCAGTTTGTGAGCTTTTTGTAGTAAAATTGGTAATAGCTTTAGAATTTTCTTATAGAACAACTTACTCCCATACTGGTGATAAACTACCTCACCAAACGCAAGGATGAGAGTCACTGATATCAGAATCGCTGCCCATGGAGGCACAAGCTTGTCCAAGAATATGGGAAGAGCCTGCAGAGGAGAGAAAAGATAATATGAAAAGAACATTTTTTTTACCATATATCTATCAGCTACCTCCAGAACCACAAAGTTACCTCCATTGCTAATGCATTTCCAATCAATAGTGTACAGAGTAAAAGATGCTGATTCTTTACCACTGGAAATATCTTAGCTGAAAGCAAAAAATTAAAACACGTCACTTACAACTTAGCTTCCTTCAGCACAATCCGTGTGAAACTTGAACCCGATGAGTCAACTCAGCCACCAAATGAAAAATAAAGAAAAAGAAATGCAAGCTGAAATCTTATTCCGGGAAGGCAGTTCCTGATAAATTACCGATTGTTTTAAAAGTTTAAACTGTTAAAAAATAGTGAATTTAAGCAATTCACCAATATTCTAACACTCCCCTCATGTGGGGGTACAAACTCCCCTTAATAAGTAAGACCTAACACATTTGGGAATTTTAATTTTTACCACAAGTTACCGATTGTCTCAAAAACTTGAGCTTTTAGAAAATTGTGAACATAATCACTTAACTAAATATTCTAACATTTCCAACAGAAAATCTAGTTGTCCAAAACATGAATTAAATAATTTATAACATAAACGACAAGTTCTCCCATTGATCACATAACGATACTACTAAAACATCCACAAATAACCATCTCAATTCTTAAAAAGAGTTAAAATTTCCAAAGCCTTAGGAAGCAAATAGCGTAAAATTATCAGTACCAACAATCCATTATATCATCAATTAACACAGGAACCAACTGGGTCTTCAGATTAATACAAATTAAGGGCAAAAGTTCATTTCTTTATCACTAACTTCAACTATATGCCCCTATTGGGTTTTTCATTTTCAGCTCAAAAAAGTGACCCACCTAAAAAAAATTTAAAAAAAAAAAAAAAAAAAAAGAGTGAGAGACAGAAAAACAGTACCGGCGTGTAAACGATCCTGAGGACGACCAGACTTGATGAGAACCTCAAGGTCGACGAGGCCCAAAGACATGAGACCCAGGGTGAGACCAGCCATGAGCCCAGCAAAGGCCACCAGTCCTACTATCACCAACACATACAACCAGAACTCACTCCCACAACACGGCAAGTTTCCCATCTCTCTCTCTCTTTCTCACTGTTTGTTTTGTCTCTCAGTTTGAAGAAGATCTGCAACCGTGCAGGTTCGTAAGTCAATTTTTTTGTGTTTTGTGTTTCACTTTGTCACACTTCTCAATTTATTTGGTTTGATCATCCTAAAATTGGACAGATTGATCGTGTGTCCAATTGTTTGTCAGTATACTTTTCTTGCGTGTAATACGCTGACACTGAGTTTAACATCTGTACTCTGTATTTTTGTGTCTCCAATCATAAGCCTACAAGAAGAGTCTTCTGGACCCACTTTAAAGTCATCGAAATTGCTTTGGTTTGAACATCAATATCAGCCGTCGGATGGGAATATCTTTAGAATCTTGAATTTTATGCCTCGTGTACGGTGGGCCCCAAAATGAACTCTTGATATAACAGCTATTTAATAAACGGACTTGATTTTTAGGTCAGTGTATCAATGCATTAGACTACATCAGATAGTAACACGTGTCTAAAAATGAATATATGTTAGTATTATCTTAATAGGTTCAGTGCATTCAAAGCACCGGACCTAAGCTAGCTGGATACCTATGTTTAAACGCTAATACCAGCATATTCATCAGTTTCGGCGGCCGTGGATTAATCAAGTGTTTAAGGCTGTGTTTGTTTCGCGTAAAACGTTTTCCGGAAAATACATATTTTCCGGAAATGCTATTTTCCGAAAAAGGAAAATATTTTTAAGTGTTTGGTTGAATAATGAAAATTGTGGTGGAAAATATTTTCATGTGTTTGGTTCTATTAGGAAAATGTTATTTTCCAGCGGCAAATTCCGGCAACAACACAACAACAGCAAATTCCGCCAACATCAACAACAACAATCAGTTCATCAAAAAAAAAAAAAACAACAACAACAATCAAATTACAAAAAAAACAACAACAACAACCAAATTAAAAAAAAAAAAAAAAAAAAAAAAAACTGAGAGATCGAGGAAGAGAGAGCTCGAGGTGCGATGGTGCGATCGAGGGTCTGGGTCTGGGTCGAGCGGCGTTGGAGCAATGGCGCGATCGAGGAGGCGATGGGTCTGGGTCGACGACAAGGTGCGATGGCGCGATCGGCGCGGTGCGATGGCGAGGTGCTGCGATCGGCGCGAGACCGGTGCGATGGCGCGGTTCGTGGGTTCGTCGGTTCATGGCGCCGGCGAAGTCGAAGGCTCGTGAACGCCGGTGAAGTCGAAGTCGAAGGCTCGTTCTCTCTCTCACTCTCGCTCGGTTTGGTTCGTTAAGGTTCTGGCTCTCTCTTTTCCGGAAATCATTTGAAGGTAAAATAAGAGTGTAAAATGATTTCTGGGTCAAAGGAGTAAATCCGGTCAAACTGAAGCTGATTTTCCGGAAAATAAAATTTTCCTTTCCTGCCAAACACTGGGGTCAGGTGGTAAATGATTTCCGGAAATCATTTACCACCAAAACAAACGGAGCCTAAGAAACAAAAAGGGATATATGAGAGATATAAATGCAATCAAATCTAAATAGTAGTAATATATGCTGAATTAAGATCTTAAATTCTTTATTTAGAAAACAAATTCTTAGATTCTTAGCATAATGTTAGTTAACATGGTTCTTAGATATAAAACTTAATATAATTTTAGTTAATATTGGTTTAAATACTTTTTTTTTTATTTGAGAAACATATTGGTTTAAATACTGGTCACATTTGCAAAAGTTAAACTATTTATTTAACTATAAATTATTAAGATTTTAAGAATTATCCTTAAAACCCTGGAAAATCTCAATCAATGCCAAAGAGGTTTGCCATTGTCCAATTAGTGGAGTAATTATTTAGCTAAGTTTGAGTAGTTATTTACTTTTACTTGATTAAAAAAAATAAGTTGGACTAAAAGTATAAATTTTAGAGTTAAACATAAGCTAACTAATAATCTTTCCTTGTGAAAACAAAAACCAGCATCAATTAAACCGGTATCCTATAAATAAATAATATAAAAAATCAAACCAGTGTCAATTATCTATGAAACCAATTACTGCCATGAATAAGTTTTTGTAAATCTTGATTATTGTTTTGATTTAGTAATCAATTGCAATTCAAATTGGGGGGGGGAGGGGCATAGAAGTTTCAAAGCTTTGAGTAATTGAAGGTTTTTTTTTTTTTTTTTTTTGAGGAATGAGTAATTGAAGGATTAAGAAAAGAAAACGGTCCCAAGCAGTACATGACCAAAGTTTAGAAAAATCCATAAAACAACACAAGGCCGAAATTATTTGAGTGCTATTTGAAGTGGAGACCATTGCCTCAACGCGTCATTGGACAAAAAAAGAAAACATCCATATAGCATGTAACTATGTAAGGAATAAGGATTTACCATTTCCACAAAGCGGGACCAACAATTGATGTGCGTATAACACACAAGTAGAACAGCTAAATTCCATGTAACTTGTAACATTCCAAATAGAGAAAAATATCACTTCCATTCCATTTCCACGCACAAGTTGAGAGCAAAATTCCATGCAACTTGTAACATTCCAAATATCCCCTCCATTCCATTTTCAATTTACTTTACATTTTGGTTTTAAGATAGCATTAAAGTAAAGAAATAATTATTTTTATTTCATATTAGAATACTATTTTTAATAACTCTTGTTCAAAGATAATATACAATTTTCAAGGAATAAAAAATTCCACTTTTAAAAAATAGGAATATACTTTATCTATCTCTAAAAAAAAGATATTTAAATTAGAACTAGAAATAATAAACTAAAAAATTATTATTTCACACTCCTAATGTTCACACTTAATACACACTACCCACTTAAGACACACTACCCACATTGTGCGGACATCAATTGTTCACAGCTTCCACCTAATGCCCACACATTTGCAGTGGTGTGTACCGAATGAGGAAATTGGGATGTGAGGTATTCGTGAGGACTAGGGGCTGGGGACGGGTGGAGGGGAAGAAAATTGTGAGCAATCAAAAACCCCTACTACTCGACAAAAAAACCTATCCCCACTTGTGGCCGTGAATAATAAGTGTTTCTCCATTAGTGAGATATATAGATAAGCGGATTAAGACTCTAGAGTTTTTTTTTTTTTTTTTTTTTTAAGATAATTGTATTATGAAAAATCTTAAAAGCCTAATCCTTCAAAATTAAATGAATGGTTCTCATTTTAGTATATCATTAATATTTAAGCAAGTATTGACAATCATTATTTTGATTTCCATTTATTTGTTGACAAAGTAACCCTTCCTTTAACCATGAATGGTTACAATTTAAATAAATAATTAAAAAAAGGATAAATTTCATTAACATACCTTGAGATTTGAGCTATTGCCAATTAGGTCCAAAACTTTTCAAAACTAACCAATTTGGTTCCTAAAGCCAACTTAGTCCTTAAGATAATTGAGAAAAATGACTAAGTAGCCTAACAATGTTTATGGACTAAGTTAATTTTAGCATTTTAGGGACCAAATTGATCAGTTTTGAAAAGTCTTGGATATGATTGACATTAGTCTAAATCTCAAGTATGCTGATAGAATTTACCCAAAAAAAAAACGGACGAAATTACCTAAAAATCTCAATTCACAAACGCACATGGCATATTTCTCAAAAAAAAAAAAAAAAAAGGCTACGGAGTGCGTACCTGTCACATGCAACCAAAAAGCTACGAAGCGCTAGGTACTAGACAATGTGAGTTGTGCTAGGACCACCAAATATTGTACAATTTTGTGCCACAACTCGCCACGTGGTAAGTGATGACTGGTGAAGAGTGTCTATGGGCCATGTGGGGACATACCTTCACCAACCACAACTCACCACGTGGCGAGTTGTGGCACAAGATTGTGCCATTTTTTGTGGTACTAGCATTTTTCAGACAATATACATACGAGAGTGGAGGGGTAGTTATTTAAGTTGAGAGCCACTCACATTTGATAACATGTCATGTTTGGTGGAGCCATTATAGGTACTTTTCGATGCTAGAGACCGGAAAGGGAGGCATAATTAATTGTGGTAGTCGTGGACTACATTGTTACCTTCCTTTTCAATAAGGGCAAAGAAGCAGGATACGATAGACCCGTTTTTCTCAAGCGTTAATTTTGTGTGTGGCCCTGTTTTCTTATCTCTACTACCATTGTTCTCATTTAAATCTATGACTTATAAAGCATGCATTATCTCCTTCACTACCTTTCTATCAATCCTATCAATCTTCAGGTAGTGGTGTAATTTGAAGGCATGTCAGATCAAGAAAATGCCTTAACTGAAGACCCAATGTGGTCCGAGCTAAAGCTTCCAGACTTGTTATCGACTGAAACTGTTCGTGAAGTCCATGCCACAATTGAACACAAATGGGATCCCCTCCAACGGTCAGCATGCCAAACAGCAGCAGGAAGAGCCCTGTGGAAGCATTTGATCCATGATCCACTAGCAGGCTTGCTTGCAGGCGAGTCATATCTTAAAAGCCTATATGAGAAGATAAAGAAAGACCGCATCAATAATGCACGAGAAGTTTCTGGGGTGATTCTTGCAGTTCGAACTCTTTGGTTTGATTCAAAACTTGAAGCTGCACTTAAATCCTTCAATAACAAAGAAGCCCAAGTTGTTATCCTTGGTGCAGGTTAGTAATTGATCTACCACAGTTCTTGCATTTGATTGACCGGCATGTAATTGTTACATGGTAATATACATAGACTAATACAGTTGAAACTAAAGAGAGCCTAAAATTGTCATATTTCTAAGTAAAATGTGAGTTTTTTTTTTTCCCCCTTTTTTAACGAATAATGGTTCAAATCATTTTAACAATTCATTATCCATACCACCAGAAGAGTGATTATTTACACTGCCTTGTCCTATGTGTTGTACGCTCACCCTGCTAAGGCTAAAGCAAACCAGGTGATTAAAACCGCACTCTTCCAGAAGATTTGTATTTCAAAATAAAAAAATAAAAAATAAAAGAAAATAAGAAAAAGAGGGGCTGGAGGAGCCGCTCTAGCAAACAGTTTGCATACCAAATCCAACTGCAGAACCACGATTTACAAATCTTTAATGATAACAAACACATGCATATGCACACCACAGTAAGCCTAAATATTCCAATTGATGCAACGTATGGACCATGGCCAATCTAGAAAGAAGATACTGTAAAGATTTACACTACCAAACAGCTAGCAAATGTCTTAGGTTATCACCTTGATAACTTGTATCCTAGGCAGTGTGGTATTTTAACAAAATAAAGGCTGGCATTCCGAATCCAAAAATTATAAGGGATCGACTTTAACGCTTAACTTCAATGTTGGGCTGCATTCATTATTATGAAACAATGAAAATGATCCTTTTTTTGGGGGTCCTTTTTCTTCAGGAATGGATGCAAGGGCGTACCGTTTAAGCTGCTTGAAGGATAGTGATGTTTTTGAAGTTGATTTTGCCGAAGTCTTGCAAGTGAAAACAACTCTTCTACAGGCAGCAATGGATTCCACATATGAACGCCAGCATCTAACGATGAAAGCAAAATCCCTGCGCAGAGTGGCAGCTGACATCAGGGATGATGACTGGCTTGAAAAGCTTCAAATATCAGGGTTTGTACCAGAGAAGAACACAATATGGATTCTTGAAGGTATCCTATACTACCTGTCCCACCCCCATGCCATGCAGGTACTAAAGATCATAGCTGAGAAGTGTGTCCTTACCCCCACAGTTCTATTGGCAGATTTCATGAACCAACCATCAACCACGCTTTCAAGTTCAATCTTCCACTTCTACAGTGATTGGCCAGATCATCTCCTGCCATCTATTGGGTTTTCTCATGTTGAGCTTTCACAAATTGGTGATCCAGATGCTCATTTTGGGCTAATGCACGATCCACTAAATCTGTTCAACAAGCTTCGCAGCTTGCCTAGATCCGTACAACTCAACCCAGATGATGGAACACCATGCCGTCGCTTATATTTAGTGCAGGCTTCTGGTTCACCCAATCAAACCATTCTCTAGAGAGCCAAAAGATCAGTAATAATACAGACAGCTAGCAGCTATAGCATAGACTGTAGTATTGCTTAAACAGTACATATTGCATTTGAAAAATAATCGGATGAAAAAACATGATTGCCGTTTGATGTTGTTCTAGAAAATCACTAACTACAATTTCAAACATCAAAAGAAAAATGTTCAAGCATAAAGATTCGTTTTTCCTAGAGAAAATCTCTAATAGTTCTGTTCATTTGCATATCAAATTCAAATTAATATGAAATTCAACTAGAACTACTTTTATTTAATGTTTTCATCTGGTTTAGCTGGAAAACTAAAGGAATGGACTGTGGGGGGGGGGGGGGGGGGGGCCCAAGGAAATGCCCACATTGAAGCAGCTGATGAAGGTTTCTTCTTCACTAATTGCATTAAGAGGGTAACCAAAGCAGAATTTTTAGACAAGGTCCACCCAGAAAACGGTTTTCACTGCCCCATCGCCATTACAACCATTTGTAACCTTTCATATGCATCCAAAGCAGAGGTTATGGGGAACTCAAACTGTGTCCAAACACTATGGCTTATATGATTGACATAAGTACGCCAACATGCTTAGCACCATCCATCAATCACTCCAAAAAATAAGTCATTAGCAGAGATATTATTGTCAACGATCTATCAATGCACCCATAGGAATTGGATTCTTGTCTTCCTGTCAAGGACTCAAAGGAATGACTGACCTGAAATGGAACTCCTCTAAAAGCTTATAGTTGCGTGTCCTTGATCAAAATAGACAGGAAACCTAGCGTGAGCTTCTTTTGTTGACAAGAGGAGATGCAGTGCACGACTCTCAACCAGGCAGAAAAATACCTTAAATTTATAGTTTGCAAATCATGAGACAAGCTATACTTGAGCATTAAAAGTGCATATTTTACTCATCAACCATGACAACCATGTTTCACAAAAATGTCTGCCAGTATAATGTATAATCCATCCGGAAAAAATAACATTTTTTTCTCAACGAAGTTAGTACCAAAAGGCAAAAGCAATATCATCCAAAAGATTAAGTGTACATCAGGTATAAACAGTTGTAGCTTTGCTCGGCCATGCTTGGCATGTAGTCAAATCTCAGATGAAGTATAAACATAAAGGCAAAATAACACATCGCGAGCACATTATTCCATATTGAAGATTGGAAATTTGCAGTAGCATATGATGGCTGGCATTTAATGGTGAGAATTCAAAGCATCCCTTTGGAAAGAGTTACAGGCAATAATGCTAAATCACGTCATTGATATTATGTGCCACAATTTATAGACAACAAGCATACTTTTATTGATGATTGTTTCCTTGTTTCCTTACCATATTATAGGCCCTGCCTCATTAACTTACCAAGAAAGTGGTTATATTTTCACCAAAGCTTTGCATATAGAAAAGCCTTTGTTTCACACAACACTCCCAAAACAAAAAATTGTTGACTTCATTATAAATGTAAAGAATTCTAGTAGCAAGTGAAATTGTATCCATGGTCAACCACATGCAAATAAAAAAACAAAAAATCATGACAAATCCTGATACTGTGTAAAGGTTTAATTTGTAGAAACAGGGTAGGATTTGACACTCATCTAGAGATATGATATAAAATTAAATTCTTCACACTGGTTTTGATTTGAGGAAAGTGAGCTATGTGTGCTTTTGTCATGAATTCCACAGACAAACCAAGGAAGAGTCACTAAAAATGATCAACACTGAATTCCTTCAAATAATGGTACTTGATTGCAAATATATTGCCACTACCAAAGACTGGGAAAAAAATAATTTAAAAAATAATAATAATAACAAAAGGTGACATGACAGAAAGATAAACAATTAATATACAGCTAAGAACATGTCAAAATGGACAAACTTCCACAATTCCAATACCTTCCAATTTCCATTTACTTGTAACAAAAAGCTTCAAGTACAATAAACAGAAGATATTTTTTTTCTTTTGCAAGGCAAGGGGTGGGGATAAGAGAATGCATCCACAATAACCATTCCAGAGAACTTTAGTTCAACAGGTGAACCAAGCTAAGGAAACAAACATCAACCTCCTTCCAATAATAAAACTTCATTACTAAAATCTTGCCTGCATAGAGAAATAGTCATGAACAATGAATATTGAGATCAAGGGAAAGGACACATTGGAAAGGAAAAAAACTGCAGGAAAACAAAGATTGAGTCAAACTATGGACATACTTTCATCATCTTCCAAGTTCCAAGTCCAACAGATAAAAGCTGCAAAGCCTTTAGGCAAAATATAAACTAGAATAATTTAATCAGAGAATGATTGTCAAACTTCAAGGCATTCTTTGACTCCCTGCTCAAACTTGTCAAGGACGGATATGGTATCCATGAGAGCAACTACTACCTTTTCTCTGCAGTTGAAAAAGAAAATAGATAAATTAGGAGATAGCCAGATGTCTTATGGCAACTTTCAGACTTAAAAATGTATTTCTAGGAGACTTAAATTTCTAAAGAAAGTAAAAAAGTGATTAGAATCCTTTCATCGTATGTGTCTCTGAGATTAATGCTTCATAAGACACTTGAATTGAGACACTTTGACAGCTTAGAAACTTAGCATCTTCTGGTGATAACAATCATTTGGCTTGGAAACTAGAGAAACAGTTCAATGAGATACCAAATAATTTATGCAAACAATTCTCTAAACTCCATGTTTCTCGTACACTTGATATGCAGGGCATACCTATTGGAAGAAAGTTGAATGTCAGTTTCACTTGCTAGGCCATTAAGAGAAGTGAAAGATCTGCAATAAAAAATAATAATAATTAAGAAACAAAGGAAATAGACCATATATTCTTTTAGCAAAAAAAAAATGTCAAGCCACTAATTTGTTTGGTAATAATTTAAACATCGAGGAAAAGGAGAGACATATTCTACAATGCATAAATCTGGCTTCTTTTTCCTTATGCAATATGGTCATTATCGATCCCTTTTAACCTCCTTTCCAATACACAGATGGAGGCTACTAAGCCCTCGTTTAGGAGGAGGGAATGGAATGGAATTGAAAATAATGAAAAAAATATTTTTAGAATATTTTTCCCTTTCTTTGTTTGGGAGTTTTAATGGAGAAATGGAAAGTTCATTCCCTTATTTAGGAGTTTAAGCCCTCGTTTAAGAGGATGGAATGAAAAGGAATGAAAAGAATAATTTTAAAATATTCTTCCCTTCCCTTATTTAGGAGTTTTAATGAAGGGAATGAAGAATCTATTCTCTTGTTTGGGAATTTAAGTAGTAGGGAATAAAATGGATAGGAGAGAACACTCATTCCTCTCTATTTCCTTAAAATCTCAAATTTTCATTCCTCTCAAAATTTGGAGGAATGGGAAGGAATGGTATTAAATTTAATGAATTTTTTACTAAAACTCCCAAAATACCCCTATATATTTAGCTCTTTATTTTAAAATAGGAGGAGGGAATGGAATGGAATTGAAAATAATGAAAAAAATATTTTTAGAATATTTTTCCCTTTCTTTGTTTGGGAGTTTTAATGGAGAAATGGAAAGTTCATTCCCTTATTTAGGAGTTTAAGCCCTCGTTTAAGAGGATGGAATGAAAAGGAATGAAAAGAATAATTTTAAAATATTCTTCCCTTCCCTTATTTAGGAGTTTTAATGAAGGGAATGAAGAATCTATTCTCTTGTTTGGGAATTTAAGTAGTAGGGAATAAAATGGATAGGAGAGAACACTCATTCCTCTCTATTTCCTTAAAATCTCAAATTTTCATTCCTCTCAAAATTTGGAGGAATGGGAAGGAATGGTATTAAATTTAATGAATTTTTTACTAAAACTCCCAAAATACCCCTATATATTTAGCTCTTTATTTTAAAATAGGAGTCTAATAGTAATATTGTTATAAAATGATTTCATTCCATTTCCTCTATGTTACTCCCAAACAAGATTACTTACATTCCATTCCTTTATGATCATTCCATTCTATTCCCTTATAAACTCTCAAACGAAGCCTAAAGTGAACAATTACCAAACATAGTTGTAGCAGCTGACTTGAGAACTTAAAAAATACATAGAGATGTTTTACACAATAGTAGGTTTACAAGCCAGGAGAATATGCAAAAAACAATAGAGCAATAGCTACCTTATAAGATCATTTAGCATAGCTTCGGCTTCCAACTTCACAGGATCCTTCTTATCAAGCAAGGAAGCCGCATTTTTCACAATCAGTCGAAATGTGCAAACCTGCTCATGATACAAATCTTAACTATAACTATAACTAGTTTAAGGTCACAAATTCTTATCCCTAATTCAATCTTCATAGTTACCTTCATTAAGATTACTTGAACAAATATGAATAACAGGTATTCGTATAATCAGTTTAAAGTCTCACATTCTTATCACTTCTCTAATCATTTTTCAAATTTTTTTTCACATTAGACATCAAAATTCATCAACATCTATAAAATTTCACAATTTCAAAGCATTACTTGAATTCGTACCAATAAAAAAAAAAACCGTATCGTCGAAACCACAGCAATCTAACCCTATATTTAGGAACCAAAAAAGAAATCGAACCTCGACTCCGGTGCTGGCTTGAAAGCTAACAAGCGAATTCCTCTCTTGTGGAACACAATCCCTAGCGGCCGATCTCAACAGCTCTTGAATTTCCTCTAAATCCTTGTTAGTATATTCAGAATCCCTAGCCGCTATTCAAAAACCAAACAAATCAAACCAAAATAATAATAATAATAACACCAAAGAATCAGAGAGAAATAGAGAATCATACTGAGTGAGAGATAGACAGAGCGAAGAATTTCTCGCGAAGCGTCAATCGGTGCCAAGATGAACCTCGAGGACTTCCTCTTTTGCTCTTTTAACCAGTCTTTCGGTCCTGCTGTGTACCAAACAAGAAATTAGGGTTTCGATAACAATAACCAGAAAAAAGAAATAGGAATCGATGAATGCAAAAGAGTTGTGCGTACAAATGCCAATGGAGAATGCAGACGCAGGAGCGATTGGAGAGAGGAAAGGAGAGAGAGCGATGAATGAGAATGAGAATGGGAGAGAAGCAATGTCTCTGCGTGAGATCTTGTTCGTAAGAAAGATGTTTTGTTTTGAATTTTGGGGTTTTGGAGGGAACGGTATGAGGCCGTTGAGAGTGGAGGATGAGTTGGTTTGTGAAACGGCGGAGAGCACAGCTGGCGTCATGGTTGATGCTTTCGTGTTTTACGCATTGAATGCAAGGCCCCTGTTTATATATACACTGCACAGTGTACTCTGTATATTACCAAATTAGCCACTATCACACTTCCAATCCGAGCAGACGTACAAAAGTAAAAGTTTACTCTACATTGATTTGGATTTATGCAGCGATAGTAAAAATCATATATACGTACTTTTTAATAAGCGATGTGATTTGTATAAATAATACATGTTGATGATTTAATATGTCGCAGGTGTTTTTGTGGCTGGTACACATGTTATGCTTTAATATATTATACTCGAAGGACCCCAAGTTGTTGACGAGTCAACTTTGAAACTCTTGCCAATGGATAACCCATTGACCACTACCGTTATGTATGGTTAAAAACTTTTAGAGCATTAGCATTGATCTAGGGACAATTTGACATTTTTACCCTTAAAATCTTTTGCATCAGACAATTGTAAATGCAACTATTGTAAATTTTTTTGCAATAGTGCTACAGTAGAATTCTATACATTGAATTGTACTGTTCACAGAATTGTAAAAAAAAATATATATTTTATTCCTCCTTTTTAATCCGAAATTTCTCTCTCATCCTTCTCATTTTTTCTATTCTATTCTCTCTCTTCCTTCTCTGTTGCTCCATTTGCTCTCTCATCTCTGAAACTTCATCTCCGAAATTTCTCACCTATTTCCGAAATTTCTGACCCATCTCACACGGCCTCTCTCTCATTGCACCGGTGCTGGGTTTTGGATTTTTGAGGTTGGAGGTTGGATCAGCGTGGATCGGCGAGCTGGGTTTGGATCGTTGGGCGTTGATGGTGGGTTTGGATCGGTTGTTCGATGGGTTTGAAACGGTGGATATGTTGATCGGTGGGTGGATCGTTTGGGTTGATCATCGGTAGCTCTGATGGTGGCTCCGGTGATGATTTTTAGGTTGGCTGGTTCTTCTGGGTTTTGACTTTCTGATGGGTTTTTTTTTGGGTTTTTTTTTTCCTTCTGTTGTGACGCTGGGGTTTTTTTGACGTTTTTTTGGGTTGATCATCGGCGTTTTCTGGGCATTTTTTACGGCCTGGGTTTCAAATGGCAGCGTGGGTTTTCGATATGATCGGTGGCTCGGTGGGTTTCTGATCTGATCGGTGGCTCAGTGACTCGGTGGCTCGGTGTATCATAGGTCTCTGTATGTGTGGGGCTTTGTGTGTTGAACCGGTGCTAGAGGTTGAGGGAGAAAGAGAGGAAAAAAAAATGGCTGTTGGAAAGCCCAGGAAAACCAAGTTTGACAATTAGAAAGAAATAATAAAAAAAAAGATTAAAAAATAATATTTTAATAAAAATAGAGTTTTGGGATGTGGAGGAATTGTAAAATTGGATGGTATAGTAGAATTGTAGGTTTTTAGAATTCTAAAATAGAATAGCATTAGCATTTTCCAATGCTAATGCTCTTATAAGTTGGAAGATGTTTTTTCGTTGTATAACAAGTAAGCAATAATTAATGATGTTCATGGTATATAAAAAAATAGCAATATAGAGTTCAGTAGAGGTGGGAAGCATTTGGTAGCAACAATGGAGCATACCAAGGTATTATGTTGCGATGGATGTCATTTAACAGTGACAGACATAATGAAGAAGTCAGGCAGTGGCGGTGCCACGTCCAACGCTGACCTGAAAATATATATATAATAATAATTAAAAAAAATCATTTGTTTACCCTTTAAAAAAAATTAGGAACACCCTCAAATTTAACCCAAAAAAAAATGTATTTGTTATACTTTCAAGCACCAAAAAAAAAAAAAACCCAAAAAAAAAATTTTGAACTAAAATCTGAAATAAATAAATAAATAAATAAATGTAACAGAGCAAGCGACAAGCCCACGGATTCTAAAAAAAAAAAAACGGACAGCAAGCCCAACAGATTAAAGAGGTAGCAAACCCATGGATTCTCAAAAAAAAAAAAAAAAAAAAAAACCAAAACCAAAACCCAATATACTGAAATCAAAAACCAACGAACAACCATACACTAATAGATGTTGAAAGAAAGAAAGAAACCTAACCTAAAGAAAAAAACCTAACCCAACGGACAAAGAAGGAGATCGCCGCCACTGAACAGACGACAACAACCAACGGACGAAGAAGGAGATAGCCAAATCGGGCCTCAAACTCGAGCTCCAGAACGACAAAACACATCGGATCGAAGATCAGTCTTCCTCGCCTTAACGTGTTACCCGACGGCGCCGCCCCTCAGCCTCAGGCCTCCCTGCTCCCTCAACCTCAAGATATTTCATCTCTGTCTTAATCTCTATGCTCTTTATATAAGGATTGAAGAATGAAAGTGAAGAATAAGAGTGAAAAATGAAATGAGACTCAGACTCTCTCTGTCCCTCTCTTTAAGACTTTGAACTGTGATTGTCTGTTGCTTTTGCCTTTTGCTTTGCTTAGCTTTATAAATTTTTATTAATATTTGCCCAGTTTTTGGAGTTATCCATTGGTGTTGGTGAGATAAATTAATTGTCTTTTAGTGTTGGTGTTGGTGTCTTTTGGTGAGATACAATTAATTGGCTTTCTCTGATTAGCTCTAATCTTGTGATTGGGGGCCATGGGGCATTGGAGCTTGTCTGTTGAATTGGAGGGAGGATGGGGCCAAAGGGCCAAGGTAAATGCACATGGGTGTGTGGCTGTGTGCTAGTGCAGCAGTGCAACTAATAAACAAACATTTTATTAACAAATAATTAATTGAGGGAAGCAACTAATAAACAATAATTAATAATTTAATTAACCAATACAATATAAAAGACAAACAAATTAAATTATGTTACTATATTAGATTAAACAACAATTAATAATTTTATAATTAATGAAACAACAATATAACAAATTATAGTTTATAAAAGACAAACAAATTAATGAAACAACTAAACAACAATAATTAATAATTTTATTAATATTTCAAATGAACTTATAGTTTATTGTTTATTCTTTTGATATAATTATGGATAAATATTTGATAAGAAAACCACGTACCCAAGATTCATCTCCTGTGCAAAATTCATATTCATCTTCTAAGCGATTTCGTGTTGACTTTAACTTATAAAATCTTCATTTAGATCCTGGGCTACGAGAAAATATATCATCTTATTATCCTAATAATCATGATGAAATAAGAATAAATTATTTACAAAAAGGCCCTTCTTAAGGAACACCCTAGGAAAAATTTATAGAGCCGCCACTGAAGTCAGGGGTGTTGTATGATTCATTAAGCAACTCATTATAAGATATTTTGCATCGTATGAGTTCTTGATCTCTTATTATGCAAGTTGGTGCTTAAATTGTTAAAATCAGAGCAGTGTTTATTCCACAGGAGCACGTTCAAGGTAGCGAAACCAAAATCTTAGTATGTAAAAGCTTCTATCAGAAACATGTTGAAACCAGTAAGTGTACTTGCTTCACAAGTCCACTTTTAACTTCATAAGATGAAATATGCAATAAAACATTCAACTTGTCATACCATAAACTTAGTCCGCTAGGGGGAAACCAATATCATACATAATAAGGTAATAAAGCAAGAGAAAAGTTTGTTTGGAAAAAAGAAAGTGAAATCCTAATGGTGCATGCTTGATGGGATGTTTTTTGGAAGCTATGTGAGTTAGATAAAGAAGGGGAAAATGTGAAGGAAGCAAAATACATTGGTGTTTTTTTATTCTCTTATGTTCTATTGTCCCCTTTGGTCCCCATTATTCCATTCTTATAATGGGTATGATTTGGTTTTTGCAATAGAGACACTTTTGGTTTGTTGGACAAATCATGGCTTTCTACCATGGGATTTGAATGGGTTCATAATGTTTCTTACATTGGCCCAGAGGGTTCCTCTGAGTTATAGTATACTTAGCTCTATTACTTAGTTAGGATATTATTTTGGAGAAAGCAACGCTTGGTTTTAGCTTCAAAGGGAAGTATACTTTATTAAAAAGTCAGAGAATAGGTGAACACATTTAAATTTAACTAGTCGATGTCCCATGCGATGCATGGATACTTTATACTTTTATTTTGAAATAATTTCTAACTATTCTTTTTGGCCATATAACAATCATCTTATGTTCAATTATATTATACATATCATTAAGAGGAAGAAAATAAAAAGAACCAAAATTATTATGAATATACATTGTAGGGATAAGGGCCCAAAATTGTATATTGGGCCTTGGGCCTTGGCCGAGGATGTTAGGTGCTCCGATGAGGATTATCTCCTCGGATCAGCAAAGCACGGATCAAATACATATCTTATCACTCAAGGTAACCTTTCAGGACGATCTACTAACAGAGACGTGTGTTATGAACGTATAAAAGGGATGAAAGCTCATAAATATCTAAGAAAAAGTTAATGTCACCGCATTGAATGCTCTGCAGCTAACTTTCTGGCCGCATTTATGTAGAGAAGACCCCTAAACAGTGCTGCCTTGGCTATTCCAATTCACAGAAAGTTAGAAAGGGTGTCCGATGAGACAAACACTTGAGCAGTGACTTAAATGATCAACAAATGGAGGGCTAAGATCGTTAAGAGAGAGATATATAATGTAAGAGACCCCCAGAGAAAAGGGGATCGAGAAATTAAGAAGAGAAACACTGTAGCAATCAGAAATCAAACTTGTAATCGAGCTTCAAAAGCAATTTATAGGAACCAGTCTCCTCGGACATTGCCAAGGATATTTTTCCTTAGTGAAAATTTGTTATCTTTCTTTCTTTGTCATCAAGATCTGTTTACTTGTTACTTAATTCATTAAAACCCAATTTTCCAACCCATTCTTTACAAATTTATTGTTTTAAGCTTTTTGGTTCTAAGTCCATATACCTTTTGGGCTAGGAGTTTAAATCTGGTCCTTACATACATAAATAAGAATATGAGTATATGTACGTAGCCTAAATGAATTCACAATTATTTAATTATTTTTGCTAATTAAAATGTACAATGTCATGATAGAAAGAGGAAAGAGTGAATTGATGTGGCACTTAATAATAAAAGTCTTATCAGGAAGATTGTAGAAAGAGTCTTTCAAAACGTGTGCCCTATTTTATGACGCTAGGCAATATTTTTGGAGAATGTGGGAAAAAATTAACATGGATGGGTCACGCTTGGGTCATAATATGTAAAATAATAAGTGGGCTCGGGCTTTTCATAAGGTTTGGACTGTTTTTAATTTAATTTTAAACTATAGCCAATCTTTTAAATAATAGTAAAAAAAAGTTAATGAAAAGAGGTTAAAAATGCTAAATAAAATATTAGAGTGCCACATCGTAGGAGCTCATGCACTTCCACATAAAGTTTCTACTTATATATATATATATATATTGATGATAGCTTGTATTAATGGACAATTGAGAGGAAATAAAAGGGAAAAGTCATGCACGCCTGATAGACTTTAGTTAATCTCTTGGTTGATGTTTTCCAAGCCAACATGAGATTGCTATTAAGGGTCCGTTTGTTTCGGTGGTAAATGATTTCAGGAAATCATTTACCACCTGACCCATGTGTTTGGAAGGCAAGGGAAATTCTATTTTCCAGAAAATATGCTTCAACTTTGACCATATTTTCCCCTTTGACCCGGAAATGGTTTTACGCTTTTATTTTACCTTCAAACCATTTCCGAGTCTCGCACAGAAATGCACAAAAGAGAAGACGCACAAAATAGAGCCAGAGAGAAATTGATTGAGAACGAAAAAGAACAAGAAAACACACAATAGAGAGCCAGAGAAATTGATTGAGAATGCACAAAAGAGAGAAAACGCCGGTGAGAGAGTGAGAGAGAGCCCAAGCACACTCCACCTGAAGCACGTCCTCGCCGGTCAGATCACCATCCTCGTCGCCGTCGCCTCCTTCGTCCTTGATCTCGTCGCCTCCTTCGTCTCCGATCTCGTCGCCTCCTTCGTCACCGATTACGCCAAGATCGCGCCGCCCTCTCGATCGCGCCAAGATCGCGATCACGGCGCCAAGTTCGTGCCTGCGAGATCGCGCCGTCCTCCTCTGGGTCAGATCATCATCTTCGATCTCATCGTCATCTCGTTCGCGCCGCCCTCTCGATCTCATCGTCCTCTTCTGATTTTTTTTTTTCGTTGCGGTGGTGTGGATGGTGGATTTTCTATGGGTTTTGTGTTGTTGTTGTTTTTTTTTTTAAGAACTGTTTGTTGTTGTTGTTGTGTTGTTGTTGCTGGAATTTGCTGTTGTTGTTGTTGTTGCCGGAAATTGTGAAAAAATGGTAGGAAAATAGCATTTTCCTAATAGAACCAAACACATGAAAATATTTTCCACAACAATTTTTATAATACAACCAAACACTTGAAAATATTTCCCTTTTCCAGAAAATAGCATTTCCGGAAAATAAGTATTTTCCGGAAAATATTTTACGGGAACCAAACGGACCCTAAGTTTGCCACCCATGAAAAATCACTCCCTTGCTTGTCATATTGTCTCTCCATCTGTTGCAAACTAAATTTTGTCCATGGCCTTGGGTCATGGGTTAGAAAGACTAAATGCTAACTTAGTGGGCTAGAGACCATTTTTCATTGATGGACTTGTGATATGGGATGTGTTGTTTGTGGCTAGCTATAAGTATTGGGCTTAAAGCCTTAATGTATAATTTGCCGAAAAAAATAGGTCACAATGTCTTCATTGCATTTTATTCCATTCATTCCCTTTATCAACTCCCAAGCATAATGTAATTTATACCAAAACAATAAATTTGTTTATTGGTTAAAGCCTATAAAAAGCAAATTTATATCTAAAACAAATAAACAAATTATTTAACTTAAAAGAAAGGGCTAAAATACAAAAATTACACATTAAATTTGGGCTAATACCAAATACTAGTAAGAGTTTTCAAAAATATCCAATTTGTCTCTTAAGCACAAACAATAGGAAAAATGGGCATTTGCAAGGAATTTACAAATTATGTAGCAAAATACTTATATTTTGAAATTATTTAGCAAAATACTCTTGTTTTTAAAACCTGACTTTAGCAATGTTGAGTTCTATGCATATTTCATTATTTTGCCACTTAATTTTTTTTGAAAATTTAAGTGAAACTCGACATTTTGCTAAATAATTTCAAAACAAAGATATTTTACTGCATGAATTAGATATTTTTAAAAATTTTTATAGGAAAATTCAAAAAATTGTAGTAGTAGCCGGCATTGGTCTAAACAATTTTGTATTTTAAAGTTAAATCCAACCAAAAAAAACTCCATCACGCACGGGAGTCGTAGTGGCCATTTTATTGACCGTTGCAACAAATTATGTTTTGGGCGCGTATTTGTCGCGCTATAATATCCCCACCCCCCCAAAATAAAAAGGCCCTAGCAGCTCAACGTTGACACGTTGTCACTTGTCTTCAGTCTTCCAACCAAAAAAAAAAAAACCCTCTCCTCCTTCGTCCAAGGCAAACCCTTCTTCCCTCTCCCTCTCCCACCACCACGGCACCACCGCAGCTCATCCACCGGAAACGACAAGTCGTTCGAATCGCCGATGCGGACTTCAAAGGACGAGCTTCTCTGCACTGTAATCGCTTCCATTGCTACTACTTGAGAGTGAGTAGCCGTGGCTCACTCTGTTCGAATTTCATTTCTAAAATTGGATGCTACTTTTAGATTCTACTAAGTTTTAAAGTTTTTTTTTCGACTGTGTAGGTTTTATTTATTTTTGGTTATCTTTTAGTTTTCTGAACCACTTCGGATACAGTAGCTTGATCTATGTGACAATGGATTGGTTTGCTAATAAATATTTTACAATATTAAACTGAGGCCTTTCAAATTGTAAACCTGACTGATAAATCGATTATTTAACCAATACCTCGAAACCCTATTCACAATTATGCTTGGGAGACTAGAATAAGAAGAACCGAATGAATGTGCTGAAGAGTGAAGTAGAAAGATTCAACATGAGATCAAGAGTGAGGTCACTATAACATATTCCTATTTGGTGAGAGGGTATTAAATCTAGGCAGCATGGACACGAGAATGGGTAGTGGTATGACATGTAGATACGAGCAATTTCTGAAAGATTATACCATGACACGGCGGGTATGACACCGAATACGACATGGGTATGGCACCCCAAATGAAGTTTCTGTGCTGAGAGTTACAAAATCTTGTGTTAATCTATTGAGGGAGAGGATATTAAGTTAGAAGAGGCAGACAGGGAAGATTGTGAGGATTACAAAACTTACGATGACAATGATGATCCTTACATACCCTAGGATTGCATTTCTTTGTTTATGTTAAGCATGGACTTTATTATTTGTCATTCTAGTGCTTTTTGGTATTTGCCGCCTTTGGATTTATCTTGACTCAACCATGTATTGCATTTTGATCATGGCCATCAAATATCACATTTGTAATATTTTACAAAGAAAGAGGATTATATAATATGTTGTGTTTAATGCTTATCAGATTAATTGATTGCTTGATGATCATATTTTTTGCCAATAATTATTTTCATATCTACTAAATTATTTTTGAAAAACATGCCATTTACTTCAATTAGACTCATTCTTGCACTCTATGCCTAGGCTCTAGGAGGCTTTTGTCCATATGTGCGCCTGGTGCTCTCTCCAACATATAGTTTAATATAATTCATGTATTTCTTTCTAATTGAGCATGCCAATGTTGGGGTGTGAGGTTACGGGTCAGAGCACCTGGAATTTTAGAGCCTCTACGGCACATGATGTGAGGCTGACTTTCTTAAATCATAAGACCAATTTGACCCATGCACTGCACTGACTTTTGGGAATGTAAGGCTAACCAAACCCCACAGCCTCCTTATCAACTCATATCTCACAAATATCCAAAACTATGAGAGGATCTCACTCTTAACACCTCCACTCCCCCCCCCCCCCCCCCCCCTTTTTTTGTTTTCTTCTTACCATGATGAAGGTGAGATGAATTTTATCACATTGTGTGCTTCAGGTCGTGGAAAGCTTTTCTTTTGGCGCAATCCAAAAACGCACTAAAGAAACTCTATACATGAGATTTAATTTGTTGCATATTGCCTCAGGGTGCTCTAATTAGTTATTAGGTCATCAGACGGATTGATAGATACAGGTCAATTGAATTTAAGTTGCACTTAGTCTTGTATAAATTTTGGAAATAGGTAATTACCATTTAGAATTACACCTCATCTATAGATAATTGATTTTAACTTTAATCTGTTTGGCCAACTGCCAATTGATTTTTTAAACTTTAATATGTTGGGCTAATTGATGGATCCATTTCAATCTCCTGTATCCTTGGTGTGTTTTAGTAATTTCAATCTGGAGTTATTTGATTCATATATTTTCTGATTGCAGTTTGTAGGCTTGGGAGGGACATGATCCATGCCTACTATCTCACAGTCTCCAGGTTTGTAAGTAAGGATCCCTTACTCCTTTACTCTTTCTATTTTTGGTTTTAATTAAATGCTTTAGTGAAGTTGGTTGGCTATAGTTGAAAATAAGGACTATTAATTTGGTTGCTGGAAAGTAGAGGAAAATAGAGAAATGCAGCATTGCAACTTTGATTCATGGTTTTATGGTTGTTTTAACTGCTTTGCATGATGAAAAACCCCACTTAGCCTCTTGGTGTATTAGGCTCAGTTGAGAATAGGTTTTTATTTTCTTTAATACCCCATAATGAAAAACTTATAATTTGATTTTCTTAAGTTATTGTACTAATATTTTTATATTATTTAGGGCCTCTATGATAGAGAGAATAATTCCATTTGTTTCTCTAGGAATTTTGGAGTGCAAGCCTTAGCAAAGCCATTGAAATCTCAATTAAAATTTCCGCCCAAGTATCCTATTGGGCAGATTCAAATGGCAAATACCCATGATTCTATCCTTAGTGGTGGCAACAGTGAGTCAAGAGGTGCCTTGGTTGTTCTAGAAGGCTTGGATCGTAGCGGGAAGACTTCACAGTCTAGTAGATTACTCTCATACTTGGAGGGACTGGGGCATTCAGCTGAATTATGGAGGTTTCCTGACAGAAGTACAGATGTTGGGCAAATGATATCTTCTTACCTTTCCAACAAATCACAATTGGATGATCACACGATCCATCTTCTCTTTAGTGCAAATCGTTGGGAGAAGAGGTTTGTTATGTTACTTTTATGCTGTTTGATGTGTTCTGGTATGTGGAATTTTGGCTATAGGCTGAAATGCCTTGTTTGTTCTGATATTAGTTTCTTGCTTGTTCTGTTTCTTATGCCTACCTAAAAGGGAAAAGAGAAACAAATCTTGGAATTTGATAATAAAACATACAATGCAAACCTTCAATGCTTAACAATGTTATGAACCTTAAGGTTCTTGAATATGGAGAATGGAACAATTATAAAGGCATTACCTATGACAAAGCTAAAAGTCTAATTTGAAAGCACTTTGAGAGTGGACTTCGGCTTCTATCTCATTCTCGACATCAAATTTCATCACTTTTATTGATTCTATGAATTTTAGATAGCTTTTTATTTTTCTTTTAGACTAAAGTAAACTTTTGGCTCTTAAAAGTTTGGGGCTTTTTTCATTTTGTCCCTTCATGTTTCAAAATTTTCATTTTGGTCCTTCATATTTGATTCAGTTTTCTGTTTGACCCTTTACGTGTCAAAATTTTTATTTTCACAAAGGGCTAAAATAAAGGGTCATTATGTTTCATATTATTTATTTGTAGGAAGTCACATAAAAGTGATGGATAATATACTTGAAATTGCATTTATAAACCCAAGTATATTTTGGAAAAATAAATAATTCTTATGGCATTCCTTGGAATAAACCAAACATGGGTATCTCCCATTACCCGGAATCTTATTAATGTTTCAATCAAATCAAGTGTGGATATAGTTATATTTCCGAGCATCCAGGTTTCCAGTCATCACTTTCCCAAGAATTTGAATGTCGTGGTCATATTAGGTTTCTTGAACCAAACATTACGTTATAGCTTTATTCCATACATCCATAATCTGGACTTGCCAACTTGGAATGGGTAGGTTCTTGAGTTATGGTCAGACTGGATGTGGTTTCATAAGAGTGTTAGAATGTGATATCACAAATATTTGTGAATTGGTATCTTGGCTGCACTTGATGCAGAATGTGTATAGTAGATATGTGCCATATGGGAAACACCGACACGACAAAATGTCCCACATGTCTATGCTGGACGTGTGTTGGACACAGACATGCCAGGGACACAGTTGCTCGCGTGCCTGTGGCGTGTCCCAAAATAAAATAATAATAATTTTATTCCAATAAGGTCAAGACAACATGGAGACAACTGTAAAAAAAAATCCAGAAAAAAAGAATAGGAAAAAAATATCAATGCTTCAGATCTTCATATGCAATCTGCTCTCTCTGATTCAATCTGCACTCCAGCCACTGAACAGCCAGATTGACACCATTTGAAGCTCATTGGCACTTCTACAAGTCAATGATCTCTTTCGTCCTCGTCTGGTACATGGTTGTCCAAAGCCTGGAATGGACGGATCTGTTGCTTCCTCTATTGCTAATTGGCACTTCTACAAGCTCATTGATGATCTCTTTCTGTTGTGGCTTGAAATGAAATCGAGCTCTTCTGGGTGTTTATGGTGGCATCATCTTGCTCTCTCTTGTTGCCTAGTTTTATTTTTCTCTCTTGAGACTTTTGGTGATAGTAAGCAAAAAATAACAAAGGGTAGTAACAAAATAAAGAATAAGAAATGAAAACTATAATTAGTACATAATAGGTGGTCCCTATTCCTTTGACCAATACAATCCATTATATTTCTTTTCCTTTTATTTTTTTGTTTCAACTTTGCACATTGACCCCAAAGAAAGAAAATCTAAACAAGAAATAAAAATATTATTTATTTCTAAAGCCTGAATGGCGGAGGGCTTGGTTTTTATGTTTCTGCTGAGCATTTTATTTCTTGGGACAGAAGCTTGAGTGACTAAGTGCACAAGAACACTTTTGACTGTGGTTGGACTTTTACTCAGTTAGCCATGGTGCACGTGCAGATCATTGATGGAAACTAAATTGAAGACTGGAACCACCCTTATTGTTGACCGCTATTCCTATTCTGGGGTAGCTTTCTCATCTGCCAAAGGACTTGGTGTTGAATGGTGTAAGGTGAAGATATTGTTCAGACTGTTCATAAATGAACTTTTATGTTTTTTATCATGTTTTGAGAAGAAGTCTTTTGCAGGCACCAGAGGTTGGGTTGCTGGCTCCAGATCTGGTATTGTACCTTGACATACAGCCAGAGGTAAGTTGTAGCTACTACTCTGTTGACTTTTCTAATTATCAAAGACTTCAGCCGTATTATCAACATGTGTTTCTTTGAGTTCTGTAGGATTTTTGTTTTCTTTGATAAGTTCTTTGAGTTCTATAGGTTTAAGGCATGAACTGTCCTGCCTGAGAGCTGGTGTGCCATGTGTTGAAAGATTTCAGCATGTTCATTTTTATCTAAACTGTATTAGAGACACACATACCGCTTTATGTGGTGTTGGCTCCACATTTGGTATTGTTTCTTACGTGCATAAAGATTCTGGGCTGTCAAGACCACCTCACCCAGCTGAATCTGAAAATAAATAACAGAAGAAAAGGGGAGGGGGAAAAAAGTGAGATGGTAAGTATAGCCTTTTATGCAGGGAATTCATGAACCAAAATCAACCAACTCTAATGGTTCTGTGAAATCGGATGACTATCCATTGAGCCATTGTGATAATTTGCTTTGAGACTTCTTTTGCATTTGGAAGATGTTATCAGTGAGAGGGAGTGAATTTAATAAATGATGCCTCAATCAAGGGCAAGAAAGTAATTGCCTGCTCTAGGGCATGCACTGATATGAATGTAAGCGCTGATATAAAAGATAGGAAGACCTCAGTGAGCTATTCCAAGAGTGAGGAGTCTTTAACCACAATGAACCTAGCTGATATCCCAAACGGAAAGTTCTAGTTCCAAGAGTCAACCCAGGGGCCAAGTGGGCA
This sequence comes from Quercus glauca, assembly GCA_023736055.1. Taxonomy (NCBI): domain Eukaryota; kingdom Viridiplantae; phylum Streptophyta; class Magnoliopsida; order Fagales; family Fagaceae; genus Quercus; species Quercus glauca. Next base: position 92,942,966 of record CM043316.1, on the reverse strand, counting down.
ATTCTATTAGAAGGAAAAATGGTGGAAATTCCGTCGATTGTGATAGAGGAAATTTGAGCAAATTCGACACGAGTCCTGGGGTGGTTCAATCACAGGCTATGGAAAGCTTGGAAATGGATATTCCCCTTAACCCCATTGAGCATGAAGACGGGCTGCTTGCCACTCACAGACCCGACTTGGGGTTTGATGAAAAACCCATGGTGGAGCCATCTGTCTGACACCTCGAAACTAGAGGAAGTGAGAAGGATTGTCTGGGAAACCATTCCACAGATCCACCTAGCCCTAATGTTGTGCGAAGTGGAGCCAGAGCTAAGTCTCACTGACGCAGGACAACCAGAACAAAATTGAAATAACAATAAAATAAGGGGATATGACCTAGGAGTCAGCACCAAGCGGGGAAACCACTAGGAGTCAGCACCTAGGGTGGACCTGGAGTCAGCACCAGACCAAAGAAAGACCAAACAACCATTGTTTTCATTCATCAAAATATCAACTATCCCTGACCCTCAAGGAGTACAATAGGTTGCTTATAAAGGATTGCTAAACCCTAGTTTTAAATGGCTAGGAAACCCTAATTACCTTATTACAAAAATAATCTTACTTCTAAATTAAAAAGCCCAATAAACTAATAGGACATAAAACATTAAAATACAATGGGCTTGCAAACATAAATAATACTAGATAATAATCTTTTGTGTCTCCCGCATCATTCTCCTCTGGTTGGAGAAAACTCGACCTCGAGTTCTAAAGTGTTGAAGGATTAGGATGCTGACAAGTAGCACTTGCTTCAAATCTGGAATCACCTTAGGGAGCACAGGGAAAAGAAAAACCTTGAATTCCACCACATCAAACTCATTTGGAATAACAAAATCAATGTGTGGAATCAGTATAATCTCATCTTGAACCTTATGAACCATAGGAAACAGTGTGGTTTTAACTTTTTTGACTTCACCAAGATGTAGATCTTCAAGCACCATGGAGGGTTGATCAGAAGCACATTCAACAACTTCAACTTTCACATCATGTGCACCCTCAAGATTGCTGCATTGTTTTTGAGTGTGTGCCATTATCTTTTCTAGTTGGGCATTAATCCTAATGATTATTTGCTCTCCTAATTTCAACGACATAGGTGAAACATTCTGATTTTTCTTTCTTACACTAGCAAAAAGTGAACTGAGAAGATCCAAGGAAATGTCTTCACTTTCATCTATGACCAGATTCATAATTGCTTCTATGGCTGAAAGTACAGCAGGTTGATAGTTGGACCTAATTATCTTTAGGAAACTTTGAAACATCTCAACAACCAATGCATCACACTCAAGATCTAGCATCACCAAGCATAACTTGACTTTTGCAATGGTATCAAGAATTGAAACCACCTTCTTATATGAGCGAGTAGACATATGAAACATATTTTCAAATGCTGCCAAAATCAATTGAAATATTTCTTTCATTTGCTCATCCTTATATGGGGCATCTAGTGCTGTTATCCTTGTAATCTCAATAAGGCAAGATAAAACTGAAACCTTCACATCCATTTCAGCATGTTGCAAAAGTTTATTAGTGATTAGTGCCTTCACTGAGGGTAAAAGTGCATCTCGCATTGATTTGGATGGTTCTTGCTCCACATATGCTAACAAATTTTCAACTTTATCAAGAAGAGTGAGGAGATCATCAATGGAGGAGGGAGGGTTAAGGAGTGTATTCCCAGCCTTCTTAATCTCCTTCTCAAATTCTCTATCAAAGGCAGTCATTTTCAGCTCAGACTTGGAGTCACAAAACGCCGATATGGAAAATTTCCGAGAAGTTGAAGAACACTTGATGTGCACGGGTTGCTGTGATTATCTTGGAATAGGCTTCTAGGACTACTCTCAAATATTGCTGGGACTGGGCTGGTTGACAGGTTTGGATTTTTTGTGAGCTGGGTCGTGTACCATTTTTTTTTTATTTAAGAAAACTGGTGTTATAAAATGTGGACTTTTAACAAATGGGTCGGGCAAGGGCTTGAGTGACTGTGTACAAGGAGTTTGTTGTTTTGACTGGGCAGTTTAATGGGTTTCAATTTGGGAAATGGTCTGAGTTATAAAGGTGGGTCGGACCAGCTTTTTTTTTTTCTTTTTTTTTTTTTTTTTTTTTCTAAGAATGGGTTTGGACAAAGCCAGTGGGTTACCTCATGAGATCGGATCGATGGAGACTGATGAGATTGCGTGCGGTGTGACAATGGGCGAAATTGAAATCATGGCAGCGTGGAACAGAGGTGATGGTGAGGATCGAAGCTGCTGGCGGTGAGTCGCTGCAACTGGGGCTTGTGGATGTGTATAGCGGTAGTCACGGCGGCAAGCAAGAAGCGATGGAGGTGGATCTCCGGCGTGAGGAAGACCAAAAATTGATGAACCAGGGTCAGCGGTGATAGAACTTCTCTGTCTTCGTGGTTGCAACTGGTTTGGTGATTTGAGTATGGGCTTAGGATCTATGGCCGTGGGGTTGGGGTCTTGGAGTGATTGGGATGTTTGTGTCAAATTGTCAATGGTGGCGATACGGTGGTGGGGCTGGCAGAATTTTTTTTTTTTTTGGGTGGGAATAAGCAACGGTGATTGAGATTTCTAATGGGTTGTGACGGTGGTTCAACAGATATCTTTTTTTTTTTTTTTTTTTTTTTTTTTGGGTTCTAGATTCACTGCGACGATGCTTCAAACGGATTGATGTTTGCTCTGATACCAAAATTGACGCAGGACAACCAGAACAAAATTGAAATAACAATAAAATAAAGGGATATGACCTAGGAGTCAGCACCTAAGCCTTGCCTGGAGTCAGCACCAGACCAAAAAAAGACCAAACGGCCATTGTTTTCATTCATCAAAATATCAACTATCCCTCAAGGAGTATAATAGGTTGCTTATAAAGGATTGCTAAACCCTAGTTCTAAATGGCTAGGAAACTCTAATTGCCTTATTACAAAAATAACCTTACTTCTAAATTAAAAAGCCCAATAAACTAATAGGACCTAAAACATTAAAATACAATGGGCTTGCAAACATAAATAATAATCTTTTTGTGTCTCCCGCATCACTCACGGATAGAAGAATGTTGGAGAATCAGCCCATCACAACCGCCTTGATGGGAAACAGACATGCGTTAAAGATCCTTCAAGTGATTCAACCAATTTTGGTGTTCAATCTCCACGTCATCGCCAAAGAGAAGTAGATAGGGGTGTTGGAGCACTGCCTAATGATGATGCCGGGGTCAGAGTAGACAATAGAGTTGATGAGGAAGACCGGATGGAATTTGATGGAGGAAGTGAGACTGCTTCCACCCTTCAATGAGTGCCCCACCCCTGATCATTGTTTAGTCATGAATATCATAGCGTGGAATTGCAGGGGCACACTAAAGTAACTTCCAGAATCATGTTAGAGAATTGGTCCAGAATCACAACCTAGCCATTCTTATTATCATGGAGACCTGAGTAGGTGGAGAGAGAGCTAAAGAAATCTCATATAGGCTGCCTTTTGATGGGGCTATCCATACTGACACCATTGGCTACGCTGGTGGCTTATGGATTCGGTGGAACTCCAATAGAGTCGTGGTTTCCCCTCTGGATACAACGGAGCAAGAAATCCACATCACAGTCAAGGTGAGACCCTCAGACTTTGATTTTCTAGTTTCTACTCTGTATGCCAGCCTTAGATTCAATGAAAGATGTGTTTTATGGAATAACCTTAAAAATGTAGCTAAACTTCATAATAAACCTTGGATTATTGCTGGTGATTTTATCGAAGTTCTTGCAAATGGGGAAAATTTTGGGGTAGGTCTATTAATATAAACCGCTCACTTCTGTTTAAGGAGTGCCTTGATGCTTGTAATATGGTGGACCTGGGCTTCTTGGGGCCTAGATACACATGGTTAAATTTAAGGGAAGATAGTAGACTGATATTGGAAAGATTGGTTGGGTTCTTTGTCAATTCGGGCTAGTGCACCATGTATCTGAATGCTAGAGTTGTCCACCTGACCAGAGTTCACTCGGATCATTGCCTTGTACTGCTTGATTTTGACCACCGAGATTTCACGAGACACAAGAGGCCTTTAAAATTCTAAAGTTTTTGGCTCTCTAATCTGTCTTTCCCAAAAGTAGTCTCTGATGCCTAGGCTCAATCTACTTACCTTGCTGAGGCAATGGAGAAGTTTACCAGGAATGCTGCCGGCTGGAACCTTAACCTTTCGGGAATATCTTTATTAAGAAAAGGAGGCTAATGGCCAGATTAAATGGCTGTCAAAAAGATTTCAGCGAGACCCTCCCCTATCCTTGTTGATCTGGAAAAGAGCCTCCAATGCGATCTTGAACTAGGAGCAAGAGCTTTGGGATCTCAAGTCCAGAGTTAACTGGATGCTGTTAGGAGATCGCAATACTTCTTTTTTCCATGTCTCGACACTCGTTAGGAGAAGAAGGATTGGAATTACTTGCATGAAGAATAATGTAGGCGATTGGATCCAAGAAGAGACTTAGATCATGGATTTTGTTCGAAAAGGGTTTGAAGACTTGTATACAACTGGTCACCTTATGGCAAATTGGCATCTCTCGCCCTAATCCCCCTGGCAAGCATCCTTATATGATACCGAGAGGGATTGCTTGTATGATCCGGTGTCCACAGAGGAGGTTAAAAAAGCCCTATGGTCCATCAAAGCTTTCAAAGGTCTAGGACCGGATGGCCTCCACGTTGGGTTTTTTCAACGTTTCTAGCTGATTGTTGGTGATTCAGTGACGAAGGAAATAAAAACTATTTTCCAAGAGAAGAGAAATCTCGAGTACCTAAATGAAACAAATATTACTCTCATACCTAAAGTCTAGGGGCCTGAAACTCTCAGGAATTATCGCCCGATTGGGCTTTGCAATACGGTATATAAAATGGTCACAAAGATCATTGTAGCAAGGCTCAGACTGCTCCTCGACAAGCTTGTCTCTCCAGTGCAAACAACATTCGTCTTGGGTAGAAAGGGGGTTGACAACACGATTATTGTTCAAGAAATCATCCACACAATTGGTAGGAAAAAAGGAAATGTGGGCTACATGGCGATCAAGGTGGATTTGGAAAAAGCCTGTGACAAGCTCGAATGGAGCTTTATTGGTGAAACGCTTTTAAAGGCTAATATTCATCGAGATCTTGTGCGTCTCATTTAATGGAGGGAAATTGGAGGCCTTTACCACTCCCGCGGGATCCACCAAGGGGACCCGCTGTCTCCTTACATCTTCATCTTGTGCATGGAAGTCCTGGGTTAACTTATTGAAGAAAAATGTAATGATAAACTCTGGATTCCGGTCAAGGCTTCGAGGAGCGGTTTAGCTTTCTCTTATCTCTTTTTCACGGACGACCTAGTCCTTGCGAAAGTTAACGGCACAAACTGTGCTGCTATAAGAGATGTGCTAGATGATTTCTATGCTAAGTCAGGACAAACCGCATGTGAAAGCAAATCCAGAGTTTTCTTCTCTCCTAATGTAGACAGGGATACTCGAGAATCCCTTTGTGATATCTTGGGATTTCAATCCACTCCTAACTTGGGGAAATACCTCGGGTTCCCTATTAATCATGGAGGAGCTAATAAGCAGGACTTCAACTTTGTTCTGGATAGAGTCAAGCAAAAGTTGGCGGGGTGGAAAGCCAGTCTATTGTCCTTTGCAGGTAGAGCTGTCCTTGTCCAATCCTCTTCTTCAAAGAGTCCGGCATATGTTATGCAATGCAATGCTTTGCTGCACAAAATTTTGGATAACATTGACATGGTCAACCGTAATTTTCTTTGGGGCTCTTTGGAAGTGGATAAAAAAATGCACTAGGCTGGATGGAATAAAATCACAAAGCCTAAGAGAGAGGGAGGGCTCGGTTTACACACAGCTAGAGGAAGAAACCTATCCTTGCTTGCCAAGTTGAACTAGAGGTTTCATTCAAAGGGGCACACTCTATGGGCTAAGGTATTGAAAAGTAAATATTGTACAAGGCAGAGAATTGATTCAAGGAATCAAAACAAGCTTCCCTACTCAAATGTGTGGGCAGCCATGAAAAGAGGTGTGGGCATTTTTGAGAAAGGCATTAAGTGGATTCTAGGAAGGGATAGTAATCTAAAATTTTGGTTGGATTGTTGGTCCAATGAATGCTCCCTAAGAAGCCTGATCCAAGGCCCTCTTCAGCAGGGAGAAGAAGATCTAAAATTCAAAGACGTGGTCTCCATGAATGGGTGGGACTGGTCCAGATTGTCCATTCATTTACCAGATGATCTAATGCTAAAGATTAGGGCCACCCCCACTCTGATTGCTGCTAGAGGCGAAGACAGGCTAGCTTGGAGAGGCTCTAATCACAGTGACTTTGAGCTAAAAAGTGCGTATTGCATAGCAATTGATGATAAAGGCGATAACTCTCAATTTCTTGGACAATGGGTGTGGAAAGTTGAAGCTTTTCCTCGGATCCAATCCTTCGTGTGGTTGCGTAGCCATAACAGCATTGGGGTGAAGGAGTGCCTTGTCAGAAGAGGTGTCTCAACCGATCCTACTTGCCCTTTCTGTCACAGAGTTCCTGAATCCATTCTTCATGCTTTAAGAGACTGCGAGGTAGTTAAAAGCTTTTAGCTACAGCTAAGAGCCAATGAAATAAACAGTGGATTCTTTTTCAAGGATTTACAGACTTGGCTAAAAAAGATTGGTACTTCTAAAATCAGGAAGAGTGCGAACCAGCCCCAGTGGAGCACAACTTTTTTGTTCGCTATTTGGCTTTTCTGGAAACACAGGAACAATATAGTTTCTCAAAACAAACCCATTCAACGTAGACTCGGGTTTGAAGTGTATTGGATAGCCATTGAGTTTGATTATTGCGCCAAAGCCCCTAGAGGGGTATACCAGCACGTTATAAGGAGAGTGAGATGGGAGAAACGTGACATTGGTTGGGTCAAATTAAACTATGATGGGTCTTCTAGAGGAATTCCAAGTGTTGCGGGCAGTGGAGGACTCATTAGAAATGAGAAGGGGGAATGGATTTGTGGTTTTGCAAGGAGGATCAGAATCACCACTAGCTTTGCTGCGGAGCTATGGGATTTGAGGGATGGGCTACTTCAATGTCTCAACCTTAATCTCTATTCTGTGCTAATAGAACTAGATGCAAAATCTATAGTTGATTTGCTGGTTAACTTGGACTACTCTAATAATGCTATATCCCCCTTGGTGGATGACTGCAGGTCCCTTATGGCACAACTTCCCTGAGTCCAGATTAGGCACTGCTTTCAGGAAGCCAATAGATGTGCAAATGCTCTTGCATGGCTTGGAGCAGAGCAAAGTAGTGATTTCCTTTTGTTCAATTGTCCGCCTGTGGACATTATTGATCTTTTTAACTTTGATGCTAACGGTTTGTACTTAAACAGGCTTTGTCCTGAACCTGTGTTTTCTCTTTAGTTTTTAATGCGTTTTGATGTTTACCAATATATATATATATATTATTTTTTCCCCTAAAATGTATCCCAGGTTACTTTTTGTTCTTAAAATTCTAAAAGTTCTAGGCTCATTACCGAAAGTTTAAAGTGACCTACATTTTGTCCTCCATTCACTACTGTTATGTTTTTTTGCACACGTGTTTGATTGAAGGGACAAAATAGAACTTGGGTCATATTTTAGGGACAAAAATAGAACCTAAACTATATTTTTTTCACGGCTTAAATATAGTCTAGGCTCTATTTTTGTCCCTAAAATATGCATTTTGCTAGACATGTTGACAAAAAAACTTAATGAAAATGAATGGACAGAAGGACGACATGAAGGAAATTTTAAAATTTTGTTTTTAAACTTCAAGGACAATAATAGAACATCAAGCATATTTGAGAGACTAAAAGAATATTTTTGTCTACATGATATGTGCCTTACCAATTATACAGATAGTATATTACTTTTGTGCATACCGGTGGAAGATAAACCTGATATACACACAGACACACACTCACGTACCCTTGCATATACTTTTTTTTTTTTTTTTTGAGAAACATACACACAAAGGAGAGGGAATGAGGTTTTAACACAAAGGCACACCACAAAATCTACTCAAAAGCCATTGTAATTTTTAAGGGAGGTTAGGGAAAGTTATACTATACACAACAACACTCTCTTAAGCAATTTGCAATGGCAAGTTGTATTACCCTTGCATATACTTAAGTTCTTAAATTTCTACCCTTCTATAGTGCGCGTGCACATACACATAATATACAAAGGCATTCATATGTATAGATTTACATACTTCTAGGACTAAGAAGTCTTTTGAAAATCTTCAGAAAGCTACAGAGAGAGGAGGATATGGAGATGAGAGATATGAGCAGCTTGAGTTTCAGAAGAAAGTTTCTCAATGCTATCAGGTCCTCCATGATGCCTCCTGGAAGGTAATTTTATGTTTCATGTGGTGATACATTCAGACTCTATTCTATCTGGTGGGACACCTAGGAGCCTGCTACTACTTGGAATAAAACCTTTCAAACAACTGTTTATATTTTGCAGTATGGCTTCATGTGATATTTCAGCTTTTGTTTAACATGTAGTAAAAAAATAATCCAGCCTTGCTCAATAATGGTGATACAGCTAAGTTGGAGTAGAGTCTGTTATTGAATGTTGATTGATTTTCAGTATGTATTATCTTTATCCTTCATTCTATATTTTAAAGAATGTGAAAAATATAATGTTTTAGATAGTAATTGCATTTAATTCTATCTAAAGTTATACCGTTCTTTGGTTCCCATTTATTTCACTCTGGAAGTTTGCTCATTTATCTATCTTTTATTGACAGAGAAAACAACAAGAAAAGGAGGCTATTAGATAATTATAGTGAATATTCCATTTTGAAATTATGTTGTTTGTTGGTTTATTCCTCCTTTACCAGTGGAGTTTTGTTTTTTTTTTTTTTTTTTTTTTTGGTTTTTAATTAATTTTTTGTTTTTTGTTTTGTTTTGTTCTTGGCTTCTGTTGTTGTTGTTGTTGTTGTTTTTATTATTATTATTATTTTTAAGACTGGCATTGTTAGACATACAATGTTTGCTGCCCATAGTGTCTGCCCCTGGTCAATTCTGCTTTCTGTTAATAAAGTTTCATTTTGAATTTCACTTGTCTAGTTTTCTCTCTAATATCATTTATGGATTGCTATGAGTTTTGACCTTGTATCATTGATTCATTGAAGATAGTTGATGCCTGCCAACCCATAGAAGATATTGAGAAACAGCTGCAAGAGCTTGTGTTGGAATGTGTCATGACATGCCAGAAGGGCAAACCCCTAGCCAATCTCTGGTCAGGTTAATCCTTCCTGCCTTTTGTTTATTTTTATACTTTTTATCTTTTCCCTCTGAGATTCTGCAAATGCTTCTCCGCATAATCTGGTACTGTTTTGGAATCACTTTCAGCCCCTGTTATAATGACAAAGGAGGTATGTGAATTTTATAGTTCATATAAAACTGTGAAATTGTATATTTTGCAAACAGTAAACTGTATATGAGAATCACTACTGGCTTGAAGGTAATTATATCTTTCTAATATTTTTCATAGTTGAAAATCACTACTGGCTTGAAGGTAATTATGTCTTGCTAATATTATTCTTAGTTGAAAAAACTGAAGAAGAAGAATTTATTGTTCTATCTGAAATCTGTCAATCATAATATCTTTTGAGGTCTGCTAAATTGACACTGAGTACTTACAGAGTTGGAACATCTCCAAGATTCTCCTCCAACTTAAGCTAGCTATTTTATAAAAAGCTACAGTAGTTGGCCAAATGCACCTAGCTCTGTAGCATCAGAAAAATAATTTCCCTCGTTATTTTGTATGATCTCCCACTTGTTATGTTTATATTTACCTTTTCCCCTTTCTTCTTTCCTCCATTTTCACCTGCCACTCCATATCTCTCTTCTTCTTCCATTCTGATCTCCCTCTCTTGCCTCCTTCTTCAAAGAGTTCCACCATGAAACTGGAACGACTTGGCACCAGTGAAAGGGCCAATAGAGGTTATGGTGTGGCAGTTTGGATGGTAGTTTGGCTTTATGCAATTCAAAAGGGATGGAAACTTTGGGTGGTGATTTGGTTGGTTTTGAAGGCTTAGGTGGTGGATTCCAGGGGTTTGACCAATTGATGTGATGGGTTGGCTGTTTTTGTGGGTTTTTAGTTGTTTTGTATGCATTATTGTTGTGGTTTCTTTGGAGTGAGTTTTGAGTGGTTGGTGGTGATTGGGTTTTGGTGAGAAGCTTGGGTCGGGGGCTTGGCGGCCCAACTTCTTGTGGGTTTGGTGGCTGATTGGATTTTGGTATGAAACTTAGGCATCGGCTCAGGTTGTGGATTTGGTGGCTGATTGGTGGTAATGGTGATGAGTTTTGGTGATTTTGTGGCTCTGCATGTGTTTTTGACGGTTTATGGGTGTGGTTGGGCATGGTTTTGGTTGAATGTGTGTGCGTGCGCGCGTGTTTTGCTATGGGTAATTTGTGTTGTTGATGCTACTTCAGTTTTCTGGTTTTTGATCTGGTTGGTGGTGTCTTTATCTCTCGTTGTGGTTGATGATGTTTCTGTTGTTTTTTGGTTGATATCCTTCTCTCTATTTGTGTTTTAACCTGTAGTTGTCTTTGGGGATTGAAGAGTAAAGTAGCATCTCCACCCTTATTCAGCTATTCCTTAAAATAGTCTCTTATGGATGAATTCATGACTATATTTTTAAATACTAGTTTCTGAGAAGCCAGATTTCGAATGTAAACGTGTTAGTTTATACATTATATTAAGAAGGGGTAGATAAAGGAACAAGTACTCTGCACATTGACTAACTCTTTCACTAGTGTTGGTACTAACTGTTATTTACTTTGTATTAAACTTCATGTTCTATCCAACTGCGCTCATTAGATGAATATTTTTCTGTAGGGATAGATTCGCAAATGCAAGGAGACACATGCTTCACCAATCCCTTACAGAGGGGGTCTAACCCTGAAAACAAATGTATGATGGAATCTCCAAATCTAATGGGTCAGCATTTGAATCCACATGCTCAAGTATCCTACCAAGAGTCTCCATCCCAAGTTGAAATGGAACCCACTGTTAAAAAATCACAACGGGGCAGTAACTTCACCATAGAAGAAGACCTTCTCCTTGTATCTGCATGGCTAACTATTATGTTGGATGCAGTGCAAGGGAATGAGCAAAAACACAAGGCATACTGGAGGAGGATCTGGGACTACTTCCAAAACAAGAAGACCTTTATTTCTGAACGTAGTCCGACATCTCTAATGAATCGGTGGTCAACAATTCAACTTGGCACTGACAAGTTTTGTGGGTGCTTGGCCCAGGTTGAATCAATGCATCAAAGTGGTCTAAATGAACATGACAAGGTATGCATTATATTGAAAGTGGTGTCAATGCATCAATGCATAAACAGTTTCACAATTCTAATTATTTTCTATTGTTGATTTTTCAGATTTGTAAGGCGAAACGTATGTATCAAGAATCACATAAAACCTCGTTCCAATTTGACCATTGTTGGAATATGTTGAGGTGTCAACCAAAATGGTTGGAGCATAATGAGAGGCAAAGAATTAAAAGAATTAGAGATGCAATGCCATCTTCTCCTTCTACCCCAGAGCTGATAAATATTGGAGAAGACGATGTCTCACATGATACCTTTGTAGATTTGGAGAGACCACTAGACAAGAAGGTCGAAAAGGAACGGGTGAGTAAACGAAAGAATGAAGATAATACAAGTTTGAAATTTACAGGGATATTGAATGAGATAGAAGAAGTGAAAAACATAAACGATAAGGAAATTGAAATTCTTGAGATAACACGTTTTAAAGAACAAGAGCAAGATTGCATCAAACAAGAACAAGAACAAAAGAGAATTTGTATAAAGAAAGAGCAAGCGCTAGAACAAGAGCGACTTCATATCATGCAAGAAAAGCTTCGAATGGAACAATTGAAAGAAGAGGAAAGAATTATAATGATGGATACAAGTAGCTTGTCTCAAATACAACAAGAATATTATCACCGACGCCAAATGGAAATTCTTGAAAGTCGAAGGAGTAAATAGTCATTATTGTTGGTTTAGGCAAACTAACATGTCATGGTAAAATGCAGGGTATATGTAGTTTCTTTTGCTAAGTGAGTGAGTATATGTAGTTTGTTGTAAAGCATTGGGGCCTTCCTAATGAGTATAATGACTTGTTAAGTACTTCATATGTTTTAATAGGTCTTGTTGAGCAAAATTAAATTCCTTGGCAAATCATAAATTAAAATCAAGACTAACATGATTGAGTCATAAGACCATGAAGTTTAACATGGAATGAATAAAATAAATTCCGTTTTACTCTCATGTGGCATTGATTGGACTATTATTGATCTTGGTCTTCTATTTTGTTGACAATAATATTTACGATTTTATCTAATTTTTAAAAATTTTAAAAAACCACTGGTCAAGACCCAGTTGAACTGGCTGAAAAACATTTTGCCTTATTTATTATCATGAATAAAATGTATTGTAATAAAATAAATGAACCAATTCAATGTTAAATTGCATGTTATTTATGGTTTTAATATGTATGTCAAATTTCGTGTCAAGTGGATATTATTTACTATTCAATTCATAAACTTATTTTTTATGCATAATTTTAGGTTACAAATACTTGAAATTTAAACATTTGATTTATGACATAACTATTGATGTTTGATCTTCTAAAATTTGTGTGAGTATTAAGGATATAAGAAGAAAATGTAATTCAATGGTGAATTTATCCAAATTTATATACAATTAATAAATATTACGTGGAGTTGTAACTATTGACTACAATCAAGTTTGTAACCAAACTTTGTTGCCCTTTTATTGGTTAAGGTGGACAATACTAAAAGGTGAAAAACAAGGTTATTGTGGCTTGGCATTGCTTAACAATGAAGTCAATATTTTGATTTAAGACCTTGCCACCCAATGTATACTCTCTTATGTCATAACAATTGCATATGACCATTTATGGTTATAACCTTACTAACAAAATTAAGTGGGAAAAAACAAATGGCTAGGGTGTGCATCAAATTCACCAACTCAATAAATTGATTCAATCCAATGTCTTGGGTTGGGTTGGGATAAAATTTTATTTTGAACACTAAGTTGGATAGGGATGAATTTTTTTTTTAAACACATCTGACCCAACTCAATCCATCACGTATATCAACTTATTTTATTACCCTTTATTTTAATTTGATTGATTTTGATATTTTGATAATTTATTTATTAATTTGAAATTTTGGAATATAATTTAAGCAAATTATATGAATTATAGTAATAATTTTATTGGAAAAATGTTTAAATAATTGATGAAATTTTAAATTTTAATGCTATCTAATATCCCCAACGTGTTCCAAATATATTATTTTGATAATTAAACATTGAGCTATTAAGGGCCCAAAATGACAAAATTTTGTATCAAACAAAGTTAATTACGACATCGACTAACACGAAAACTGAATTGAACAAAATTAAAAGTTAGAAAAATAAAATAAATGAAAGTGTGTAGTTATATAACTGAATTAAATTTTAGACAAAGTTCAAGGTGCAATTTGTAATTAAGAAGAATTACTAGTAAATTGTTATTGGTTATAATTTGAACCCATCATGTAAATTATTTTTTCACTTATCAGTAACAATTTATCACTTAAAATTTGTTGTGAAAGTATTGTGTACGTAGTATTTATTTTTGTAATTTGGCCTCCTATCTTTCTTCTTCTTTCTTTTATTTAATTTAATTTAATTTATTATTATTATTTTTGGAAAGTTTGCAAGCCGTGGGCCTTGGAGATATTATTGACCGTTACAACAAATTATGTTTTGGGCGCGTATTTGTCGCGCTATAATTTTTTAAGATCTCCAGCCCAAAATAAAAAAATAGAATAAAACCCTAGTAGCTCAACGGTGTCACTCTACTCTTAAAATCCAAAATTAAAAAAAAAAAAACACCCTTCTCCTCCTTCGAAGGCAAACCCTTCTGCCTCCTCCTCCTCTCACCACAGCACACCGCATCCCCATCCACCAAAAACTACAAGTCGTGTACGGACGAGTTTCTTTGCATTATATTCGATCCCATTGCGACTACTTGAGAGTGAGTGTGTTTTATTTTTATTTTTATTTTTGTTTCTGTTTTTGTTTTCACCTTTACTTTTCTGAGCGACTTTGGATACATTGGGTTGAACTTGCTATGTAACAATGGATTGGTCTATCGAAAATTGCATGTGTGTGTTTTATTTTATTTTATTTTTAAAATTCTATAATAATCAACCAAGGCCTTTCAAATTGTAAACCTCGCTGATAAATCGGTTATTTAACTTATTCCTTGAAACTCTATTTACAAGTATGATATATCTTTGGTAAAGGATGAAGAAATCTAGAAACCTCTAAAATTTTTATTTGCGGGGTTTAAAAGAGGTCATGGTAGGCAACCTTAAACCTAATTTATTGGAGAGACTGATTTTCAGACTCAAATCCGCAACCAATTGCCTTTGGTGGATGGTACTTGTAATTGCACCAAGGCTTGACCTGTAAAAAAAAAAAAGATGATATAATAAATTTGAATCTTAATACCTTACATAGCCGTATACTGCTACTGTGTTGCGACTGTTGTTGATGCTAAATACTATTGTGTTTGGATGACATTATTTATTTATTGGGTAATTGTAGTTTGCCTACATGTGGTTAGACTCGTTTTAATAATGCATACCCATGGTTTTGTTACCCATCTCTCCCCTTGCCGTTAGAAAAACACATTTTAACACAAAAACATAAAAGAAAACGGATCAAACACCTCTCAAGAAAATCTTTTGTGTTCCTTGTTTGTATGGCATTATTTATTTATTTACTTTTTCTTACTCAAAAGTCCACTAGCGATGGAACATACAAATATGCTGATGTTTTTCAGTTATAGGCTTGATATTACTTTTGATAGAGTGAGTGAAATATCTTGAATTGCTGCTGGTGCTAATTTCTTACTACATGTATGATAGAAAGTTCTGGTGTGTCTTTAGTAAATAGTAAGCTATATTAATGTTGATTTTTTTTGAGTAAAGTGCATTGCTATCATATGGCAATGCATTTGCTTTGATTTCTCTTTTAGAAGAGTTCATGTGCACAATATGATTGCTATGGCTATGCTTTGCTGTAGTCACATGTGGGTAAATGTGGTTATGTTGGGTGATAATTAGGATGGGTAGGTTATATTTTATATCGAATGTTGGATGGAAGAATTAAAATTTAAGGGCAGATATATATTGAGTTAATTTTCTTAAGTGGGACATTTGATGCCTACAAAAGCTAACAAAATGTTGGTAAAAGTACCCTTAAAGGGATTATTTACACCTAAAGGAAGCTTATTTCAGAAAGCGCACTTTTTTATTTTAAAAGGTAGGTAACTCATTAAATTAAACAATTGATTCTGAATGTTATTAATATGGGATGTTGATTTGTTTTATAAATACCAATCTCGTGGTGTGATACAACACATAAGCGTATACCATATTATAAATTCTAAAATAAGAGAGGGAAAAAAAAATCATCTAAGGGACCACATTTTTTAACATGATTGATCCAATTTCGTTGAAATATATTGATGATGGCAACAAGTGATTGCTTGGAGAATAGAATAAGAACCCAATGAATGTGCTGAAGACTATCTGTGTTTGATGACGATTACTGGACATGGGGTAATGTTACTTACTATAACTACTAGAGTTGAAGAACAAAGATTCAACATGAGATCAAGAGTGAGGTCACTAGGGAGAACAACGGTGTTCAAGTTCTAGTTTACAACATATTCCTATTGGGTGAGAGGGTATTAATTAGATGAAGCAGACGAGGAAGATGATGAGAGTTACAAAATCTTGTGTTAACCTATTGAGAGAGAGGATATTAATTTAGAAGAAGCAGACAGGGAAGATGATGAGGCTAACAAAATCTTTTGATGACAATTATGATGATCTTATGCTTAATGAGGACGAGGATTGCATTTCTCTGCTTATGTTAAGCATAGGCGTCATTATTTGTCAGTCTAGTGATTTTTGGTATTTGCCTTTGTATTTATTTGGGTTCAACCATGTATTTCATTTTAATCATGGCTATCAAATATCGTAGTTGTAATGTTTTACAAAGAAAGAGAATTATATAATATGCTATGTTTAAATTTTATTAGATTAGTTGATTATCATATTGTTTGTCAATAACTGCTATCAAATTTACTACATTATTTTTGAAAAATGTGCCATTTACTTCAATTAGACTCAAGCTTGTGCTCTGTGCCTAGGCTCTAGGAAGCCTTTGTGCGTAAGTGTGCTTGGTGCTTTCACCAACATATAGTTTAATTATTATTCACGTGTTTCTTTCTAATTGAGCATGCCACTGTTGGGGTGTGGGGTTACAGGTCAGAGCACTTGAAATTGTAGAGCCTCTATAGCACATGATGTGAGGCTGGCTTTCGTAAATCATAAGACCAATTTGGCCTACGTGCTAACTTTTGAGAATGTAAGGCTAACCAAACCCACAGCCTCCTTATCACTCACATCTTACAAATATCCAAATCTACAAGAGGATCTCACTCTTTAAACCTTCACTTTTTTTTCCCATTTTTTTTTTCTTTTCTCTTGCCATGATGAAGGTGAGATAAAGTTGATCACATTGTGTTCTTCTGGTTGTGGAAAGCCTTCCTTTTGGCATAATCCAAAAACACACTGAAAAAACTCTATGCATAAATTTAATGTGTTGCATGTTGCTTCAGGGTGCTCTGATTAGTTTTTATGTCATCAGACAGATTGATAGATACAGGCCAATTGATTTTAAGTTCCACTTAGTCTTGTATAAATTTCGGAAAGAGGTAATTGCTAAATTACACTTCATCTATAGATAATTGATTTTAACATTAATCTGTTTGGCCAATTGCCAATTGATTTTAACTTTAACGTTGGGCTAACTGATTGAACTATATCAATGTCTCTTTTGTATCCTTGGTGTGTTTTTGTATGTTGGATATGGAGTGGTTTGATTCATGTATTTTTCTGATTGCAGTTTGTAGGTTTGGGAGGGCCATGATCCATTCCTACCATTCACACTCTCCAGGTTTGTAAGTAAGGATCCTTTACTTGTGCCCTTTAGCCTTTTTATTTTTGGTTTTATTTAAATCTTTTAGTGAAATTGGTTAGCTATAGTAGAAAATGTGGAATATTAATTTGGTTGCTGGAAAGTAGAGGAAAATAGAGAAATGCAACTTTGATTCACGGGTTTTATGGTTGTTTTAACTGCTTTGCACAATGAAAAACCCCACTTGGCCTCTAGGTGTATTAGGCTCAATTGTGTATAGGTTTTTGTTTTCTTTAATACCCCATAATTAAAAACTTTTAATTTGATTTTTTTTAATTATTGTACTAATATTTTTCTAATAGTTAGGGCCTTTATAATAGAGAGATTTATTCCCTTTGTTTCTCTAGGAATTTTGGAGTGCAAGCCTTTGGAAAGTCATTGAAGTCTCAATTAAATTTCCCCCACAAGTGTCCTATTGGGCAGATTCAAATGGCAAATACCCACAATTCTATTGTTAGTGGTTGCAACAGTGAGTCAAGAGGTGCCTTGGTTGTTCTGGAAGGCTTGGATCGTAGTGGGAAGACTTCACAATCTAGTAGACTACTCACATACTTGGAGGGACTGGGGCATTCGGTTGAATTATGGAGGTTTCCTGACAGAAGTACAAATGTTGGGCAAATGATATCTTCTTACCTTTCCAACAAATCACAATTGGATGATCACACAATCCATCTTCTCTTTAGTGCAAATCGTTGGGAGAAGAGGTTTGTTATGTTACTTTTATGCTGTTTGATGTGTTCTGGTTTGTGGAATTTTGGCTATAAGCTGAAATGCCTTGTTTGTTCTGACGGTTGTTTCTTGCTTGTTCTATTTCTTATGCCTATCTTTTTTTTTGATAAGTAACGTAAGAATATTATTAATAATAGAAAAAGTGCCAAACCGAGTACATTGGGGATGTATTATGGTGGCACAAATCATGAAACAAAAGTACAACGGTCAAGAAAAATAGAAAAAGAAGAGCAAGAAAAATGAGAAAAGACCACACTCCAATCAAAGAGAGCGTGCAAGAAAAAAGACTTAATCTCTAGCAAAGAACGTTCACAACCCTCAAAGCTTCTAGCATTCCTTTCACGCCAAATGCACCAAATCAAGCAATGAGGCACTTATCTCCAAACATCAATGTGACGATGTCGCGCAAATTTTCCTTGCCAAGCCTCAAACAACTCAAGAACATGATGATGCATAACCCATTGGATACCAAACAAGCAGAAAACCAAAGACCACAACTCCCAAGCTACGGGGCAATGAAGTAGAAGATGATCTACCGACTCCCCACATCTTTTACACATATAGCACCAGTCAAGTACTATCACACGTCTTTTACGAAGGTTGTTTGTTGTTTAGATCTTACCTAAGGCAGCAGACCAAGAAAAAAAAGCCACCCTTGGAGGAACAAATCTTGTAATTTGATAATAAAACGTACAATGCAAACCTTCAATGCTTAACAATGTTATGAACCTTAAGGTTCTTGTGGACTACAGTGATGGTAACCTGCTTGGGAACAATGTTCTACTTTGTTTCTTTAACTTTTCCTGATTGCAATTTCTTTATTGCCAATCTGCATATCTAAACCAATTATTTGAAGTATCATATGATATGGCTAAATTTCATTAATATTTTGACATGATTTCCTAAAACACTTCCCATTTACTTGTGTTACGATGTGTTTGCTAAATTACCAATTGTCTCAAAAGTTTAAGGAATTAGAAAATGGTGAATTTAATCGTGTAATCATAATTCTAACACTCTCTCTCACATGTGGGCCTAAACTCTTACTTTATAAATGGGGACTAACATGCTGGGATTTTTAACATTTTAAGTAGGAGATGGAATGGAGATAGTGATTGGACTCAACATCTCATGTTGTCCCAAAAGCTTTAGCTATTAGGAAATAGTAGATTTAATCATAATTCTAACAGTGTTCTTTTTTGTGCTGCTGCTATATGAATAAAATTTCTCACTTATATAAAAGAGAGTTCATTAAAATTTTGGTAAACTTTTTTAGCTTGAAAGTTTTAGAATTTTCATTTAACAATCTGCATATTTAAATAAAAAGACAGACATTTATATGCTGGAGGAATATATCTGCTCCACCATTTTGTTTCCGAGGAAAAGAGTTGCCTATTTTAGAACATCAAGACGACTGTCACCAGTCACAAACAAGAAGTTAATTGGCTTGAAACTGAATAGCCAATAAGTTTGCAAGGACGAACTTAAAAGTTTAGGAACTGTTATGGAGCTCATGGTTTTCGGTAATTCGATATTCTGATGGCTTATATGATATATCAACTATTGCAAGTATAACTTTTAGTTAATTGAATTCTCTCATTCAACAAGATACTGAGCTAAGCAGTAGAGTGCATATAGTCATATCTTCTTTTTTTATTTTTATTTTTATTTTTATTAAGTATGAACTTTTATTGAAAAAGAGATACATTACGTTCACAATGATGCATGTTGTCATATCGATGGTAGCATTGAATCGTTAAATCCGAGTTGACTTGGGAAGCTATTGTAATGCAGTGTATACTATAGAAAGTTTTTAACAATTATACTTGAACTGTATGGCTTGTGAGAAGCGTTAATATGTAATTGAAAAATTTTGGATCCTTGAATTATTAGAAGTTTCTGACTCCCGGGCATGTCTACATATTTCTTATGTTTCCAAATACTGATGTTGAGATACTTTAGATTTGTTGCAATTTTGTTTTTTCCATTAAATTTCAGATTGTTGACCTGTATCAATGATAACCTTGGTTGAAATCCGTGCTTATGCATGGAAGCATTCAACAATAGTGATGATGAGGTGGGCTTACCTATGTGAGTGAGGTGATCATCTTGATTTTTGTGCTAAGTATTATGAATGATTCACTTGGCACCAAAATTAAGAAAATTAAAATGAACACTTGGCGCAAAATTTGACTACAATTAGAAGCTAATTTGGGTTTGATTTGGATTTTAATTGTTCTTTGACTTTAATATATAATGTTATTTTATTTTATTCATGGTGTGCTACATGAGCAAAATTTTTTTACAACAGATAAGTCTTTGAGAAAGGGAATAATATCTTGGATTGGTTTTATGTTTGTATAAGCCACATGGGGCTAGTGTCACATCTTTTTCTTTATTGTGATATTGCCCAGGAAATGTGGTCTTTAGTCCATTGCTAGTTTGGTCTTGGTTGAGTAGGACCTAACTTGGTGATGGATTTATTATCCTTTGGAAAGCTATTATGTAATGCTTAATGTAGTGCATATGGAGAAAGGAACAATGGTAAAGGTTTTACCTGTGATAAAGCTGAAGTCTAATTTTGAAGGCACTTTATGAGTGGACTTTGGCTTCTATCTCATTCTCTACATCAAATTTTATAGCTTTTATTCATTCTATGAATTTAGATAGCTTTTATGGTGGCTTAGGTGGTAAAACCATGATCTTCTAGCTCAAGTGGTTGTCTTCAATATGGGCATGGTGGCTAAATTTGGACATAATGGTTTTTGAGACATCATCCAGATCCCATTTTATTCATATCCTTTATGGTCTTAAGCATTTGGACTGGATGTCACAAATTTATGTGCATTCGAATGTGGCATGGCACTTGGTGTTAACCTGTCTGCAATGCAGCATGTATGTAATAAAAATGTGCCATTTTAAGCTGGGAGCATGCGTAAGATAGTTTTTCTGCAGTTATGCATGGCAATGGTCATGATTGTGGCTTGAGTTGTTGTCTGCAGTGTTGTCATGCTGGGGTTAGTTGGGCACTAGAGGCACTTGAAACTTTAAAATTAACCTGTGTAGCCATGATTTTGTACAAAATGATATTATGTTATCAAGTAGCAATAGGTTGAATTCTATAATTCCACTATTAGTATTCTTGCAAGAATGATTGATACCTTTAATCTGAAAAAAAATTCAATTGTAGACAGGATGGATTTCATTGTACCTTCTAAAAGGAAAGAGTACTTGGGTTTTTATGTTTCCTCTGAGCATTATTTATTGGGACAAAAACTTGAGTGACTATGTGTACAAGAACACTTTTGACTGTGGTCGGACTTTACTCAGATCATTGATGGAAACTAAATTGAAGACTGGAACCACCCTTATTGTCGACCGCTATTCTTATTCTGGGGTGGCTTTCTCATCTGCCAAAGGACTTGGAGATGAATGGTGTAAGGTGAAGATATTGTGCAGACTGTTTTAAGATGAAGTTTTATGTTTCCTATCATGTTTTGAGAACAAAGTCTTTTGCAGGCACCAGAGATTGGGTTGCTGGCTCCAGATCTGGTATTGTACCTTGACATACAGCCAGAGGTAAGTTGTAGCTATTAATATGTAACTAAATAAAGTATACACCAAAGACTTCAGCAATATTATCAACATGTGTTTCTTTGAGTTCTGTAGGATTTTTGTTTTCTTTGATAAGTTCTTTGAGTTCTATAGGTTTGAGGCATGAAACTGTCCTGCCTGAGAGGTAGCTTGCCTTGTGTTGAAAGATTTCAGCATGTTCATTTTTATCTAACCTGTATTTGAGACATGCATACCCCTTTATGTGGTGCTGGCTCCAGATCTGGTATTGTTTTTTACGTGCATAAAGATTCTGGGTTGTCAACACCACCTCACCCCTCTGAATCTGAAAAAAGATAAAAGAAGAAAAGGGGAGGGGGGAAGAAGCTAGATGGATATGTATAGCCTATTATGCTGGGAATTCATGAACCAAAATCAACCGATTCTAATGGTTATGTGAAATTGGATGACCGTCCATTGAGCCATTGTGATAATTTTTATTGCTTTTGCATTTGGAAGATGTTGTAGGTGAGGGGGAGTGAGTTTAATTAATGATGGGTTAATTTTTTTTTTCCTTAAAGAACAATGCTATAGAGACAACATTTTTCACAATAGTTGAGTTGAGAAGCTTTTGTTGGTTATTATCTGAACCCACCACAAACATCACCTTCTAACCTATCACTAACAATCTGCTACATCAGCCGGTTGTGAAATTTTTGTCAAATTTGTTGTGTTTATAGACTTTCTCTTTCCTAAAATATAGCCGGGTTCCATTTTTTTCCTTCAAATTCTAAAAGTAGTACTATGCCCATTGCTGAAAATTTAAAATGATCTACATTTTTTCCTCCATTCACTACTGTAAGTTCATTTGCCGATGCGTCTGATTGAAGGGACCAAATAGAACTTGGGTGATATTTCAGAGACAAAAGTAGATCGTAAACTATATTTATTTTGCCCCTGAAATATAGTCTAGGTTCTATTTCAGTCCCTAAAATATGCATTTTGCTAGACATGCTGACAAAAAACTTATTGAAAATGGACAGAAGGACGAAATGAAGGACATTTTAAATTTGTGTTTTTAAACTTTAAGTACGATAATAGAACACAACCGAATTTTAGGGACAAAAAGAATATTTTTGTCTACATTATACATGCTGTACCGATTATAGAGTGTATATTATTTCTGTTCATACTGGTGGAAGATAAACCTGATAAACACACACAGATGCTCACTCATTTACCCTTGCATATGCTTTCATTCATAAATTTCTACCCTTCTATAATGTGCGCGCATACACACATAATATGCGAAGACGTTCATACATACAGATTTACATAATTTTAGGATTGAGAAGTCTTTTGAAATTCTTCAGAAAGCTGCAGAGAGAGGAGGATATGGAGATGAGAAATATGAGCAACTCGAGTTTCAGAGGAAAGTTGCCCAATGCTATCAGGTCCTCCATGATGCTTCCTGGAAGGTAATTTTATGTTTCATGTGGTGATACTTTCTGACTCTATTCTATCTGGTTGGAAACCTAGAAGCCTGCTACTACTTAGAATAAAAACCGTTCAAACAACTGTTTATATTTTGCAGTATTTTCATATTCTATTTCAGCTTTTGTTAAACATGTAGTAAAAAAATATTCCAGCCTTGCTCATTGGTAACACAGGTAAGAAAGAGTTTGTTATTGAATGTTGACTGATTTTCAGTACGTATTATCTTAATCCTTCCTCAAGTCTATATTTTAAAGAATGTGGAAATATTATATTTTAGATAATAATAGCACTTAATTCTATCTAAAGTTATGCTGTTTGTTGATTCCCATCAAATTCGTTCTTGGAGTTTGCTCATTTATTTATCTTTTATTGACGGAGAAAGCATCAACAAAAAGAGGCTATTAGATAAGAATAAAGAATATTCCATTTTGAAGTTATGTTACTTGTTTGTTGGTTTCTTACTTTTACGGGTGGAGTTTTATTTTGTTTTTTGTTTTTCCGGTTTCTTTTAAGAGTGGCATTGCTAGACGTGCAATGGTTGCTGCCCATAGTGTCTGCCCCTGGTCAATTTGGCTTTCTGTTAATTGAAGTTTTGTTTTGAATTTCACTTGTCTAGTTTCCTCTCTAATATCATTTATGGATTGCTTTGACTTTTGACCTTGTATCATTGATTCATTGAAGATAGTTGATGCCTGCCAACCCATAGAAGACATTGAGAAACAGCTGCAAGAGCTTGTGTTGGAATGTGTCATGGCATGCCAGAAGGGAAAACCCCTAGCCAACCTCTGGTCAGGTTAATCCTTCCTACCTTCTACCTTCTGTTTATTTTTATACCTTTTATCTTTTCCCTCTCAGATTCTGCAAATGTTTCACCGCATACTGGTCAAAGTATTTTTTATTATCTTGGCATGTTCTTAATAATTCTGGCACTGTTTTGGAATCACTTTCAGCCCTTGTTTTAATGACAAAGGGGTATGTGAATTATATAGTTCATATTAAATTGGTAAGGATGGT
Organism: Quercus glauca; assembly: GCA_023736055.1. Classification (NCBI taxonomy): domain Eukaryota; kingdom Viridiplantae; phylum Streptophyta; class Magnoliopsida; order Fagales; family Fagaceae; genus Quercus; species Quercus glauca. The sequence goes on along the minus strand of CM043316.1, from coordinate 92,919,039 downwards.
TAAACTGAAGATGGGTTTGGTTGAAAGTGTGTGTGTGTGTGTGTGTGTGTGTGTATGTGTTTTGCTATGGGTAATTTGTGTAGTTGATGCTGTTTCAGTTTTCTGGTTTTTGATCTGGTTGTTTCTGTCTTTGTCTCTGGTTGTGGTTGATATCCTTCTCTCTGTGTTTTAGCCTGTAGTTTTGTCTTTGTGGATTGAAGAGTAAAGTAGCATCTCCACCCTTATTCAGTTATTCCTTAATATCATCTCTTACAAATAACTTCATGTCTATATTTTTAATACTAGTTTCTGAGAAGCCAGATTTTGAATGTAAGCATATTACCATAAACATGATATTAAGAAGGGGTAGATAAGGGCACAAGTTATCTGCACGTCAATTAACTCTTTCACTAGTGTTATTTACTTTACAATAAACTTCACATCTTATCCAACAGAATTCAATAGGTGAATAATTTTCTGTAGGGATAGACTCAAAAACGCATGGAGACACATGCTTCACCAATCCCTTACAGGGGGGGTCTAACCTTGAAAATAAATTCATGATGGAATCTCCCAAAAAAAAGGGTCAGAATTTGAATCTACATGCTCAAATATCCACCCAAGAGTCTCCACCCCAAGTTGAAATGGAACCCACTGCTAAGAAACGGGGTAGTAACTTCACCATAGAAGAAGACCTTCTCCTTATATCAGCATGGCTAAATATTAGCTTGGATGTAGTGGAAGGGAATGAGCAAAAACACAAGTCATACTGGAGGAGGATTTGGGAGTACTTCCACAAGAACAAGACCTTTATTTCTGAACGTACTCCAACATCTATAACGAGTCGGTGGTCAACAATTCAGAATAGCACTGAGAAGTTTTGTGGGTACTTGGCCCAGGTTGAATCAATGCATCAAAGTGGTTTGAATGAACATGACAAGGTATAGATTATATTGAAAGTGGTGTCAATGCATCAATGCACAAACAGTTTTACGATTCTAATTATTTTCTATTGTTAATTTTTCAGATTGGTAAAGCGAAACGTATGTATCAAGAATCACATAAAACCCCGTTTCAATTTGATCATTGTTGGAATATGTTGAGGTGTCAACCAAAATGGTTGGAGCATTGTGAGAAGCAAAGAATTAAAAGAATTAGGAATGCAATAACATCTTCTCCTTCTACGCCAGAGTTGACAAATATTGGACAAGACAATGTCTCACGTGATACTTTTGCAAATTTGGAGAGGCCACTAGACAAGAGGGTCGAAAAGGAACGGGTGAGTAAACGAAAGAATGAAGATAATATGAGTTTGAAATTTACTGGGATATTGAATGGGATAGAAGAAGAGAAAAAAACAAATGATAAGGAAATTGAAATTCTTGAGAAAACATGTCTTCAAGAGCAAGATCAAGATTTCATGAAGAAAGAGCAAGAACAAAAGAGAATTCGTATGAAGAAAGAGCAAGAACAAGAGCGACTTTGTATTATGCAAGAAAAGCTTCAAATGGAACAATTGAAAGAGGAGGAAAGAATTATAATGATGGATACAAGTAGCTTGTCTCAAATACAGCAAGAATATTTTCATCAACGCCAAATGGATATTCTTCGAAATCGAAGGAGTAAATAGTCATTATTGTTGGTTTAGGCAAACTAATCATGGCATTGTAGAATGCTGAGTATATGTAGTTTTTTGTTAACTATTTAGGCCTCTCTATTGAGTATGGGAACTTTGTTGTTAAGTACTTTTAACAGGTCTTGTTGAGCCAAATGAAATTTATTGTCAAATTACAAATTAAAATCAAGACTAACACCGATGATTAATACGACCATGAAATTTAGAATTACTAGTTTTTACAATTGACTACATAATTGCATAAATGCTCAACAAGAGTCGATTGAGAACAAGTTTGTTTGTCTCTACTAGGAAATGGGATGAATTACATGTCTTCTGCTGGTTAAAAAAAGTTTTTATTTTTATTTTTATTTTTAATAGTGATTGTTTAGCGTAGCTTATTATGGTCTCTTAATTTTGCATCAACAAACTCTCATCCGTTGTGAAGTTGGATATAAAATGATTTTATATCTGGCCAAATACTAAGGAATGGAAAATCCAACAAATCCTCCTTTTACACGCTTTGCTGCCATCTTATGTGAATATATGAAGATCCAGGAATTCATTGCTGCACAATGGTGTTGAAATTTATCCAATGGAATTAGCACACTAAACAATCAGCATGGCTCTTTGCAGTGGAAGGATTTGAACAGCACACCATATTGCACTCCTCCCATAGAAATTCAATTTTGATGCTACCATCCGAGATAATTGCTCCTCTTGGCAGTAGTTTGCAGAAATTGAGAAGGTAGAGTTTTATATGTTTGGACAGGTCTTGAAAAATCAAGAAGTATTCTAGGGGCAGAATGTAAAGTAGCCATGCTAGTTGTATATAAAACATCCAAGAGTCCAGACTAACCTCAGGTCCTAGACTACGTTTTGTTTGAAGGAGATTCCAGCTCACAGTGGAAGTAGTCAACCAAGTTCATCCAGATTAGGAGATTGTTAATATAGTACATGATATTAGAAATATCTTAACTCTTTTGTTGCTTGGTCTTTTTCCTTCTCCCCAAGACTGTCTAATTCTTTTGGCCATAATTTAGCATATTGGGCAGCATCTTGTAATGCCTGGGGGTTTATCCCCATCTCCTCTATACCCTCTTGGTTTTTTTTTTTTTTTTTTAAAAAAGAAAAAAAAAAGGAGTGAGATGTGCTGCCCCTATTACTATCATAGTTTTCAGAACCGAATCAGACCGAGAGATTGGGCCGTGAAAACCGGTTTTTTAAGCCTAAAGAACCGTATTTTTAGTTAACTCCGTGAACTCCTAAAACCGGGGTTGGACCGCACGAACCGGTGGCAAGAACCGTGAGGTCCAACCCCTTAGCAATTTTTTTTTTTAAAATTAAAAACAATTTAACACAATTTTATTCCACTTAATTAAATTATCCATCTCTTACAAGGAATAAAAAAAAAAATTATAATTAAAATCCTTCAAAGATATTCAACTTTACTTCAAAAATTAATCATAAATTTTAATGTTTTCATGGTTATAATTTTATTTTATTAACTTTATTATTTAATTTTTAAATATATGCTTGAAAATTATTAAATTTCCCTCACATATATAGATATATTAGTCAATTTTGCTAGTTTTATAAATTTAATATCTATATTTAGGCTTTAATTAATTATTAAATTAATTATGATGTCATCACGGTTCAATCTCGGTTCGACCTCGGTTCGATTTCAAAAACCTTGAACCTCTTATTTTTACGGTTCAATAAACGGTCCGGGTCTGAAAACCTTGATTACTATTAGAGCATTCACATTAAAGCTCTCAAAAGCTAAAAATGCTATTTTTTACATCTCATTCTACAAAAGCACACTACAACAAAGGTGTTAGTGTTAAAATTTTTAGCATTTGAGCTACAGTGGATTGCTATCTATGTCATTCCACTGTAGCTCAAATCTTATAAATATAATAATATTTTAATACTACTTTAATTAAAATATCTTCTCTCTCTCACTATTCCTCTTTTCTTCTCACTGACTCTCTCTCACTATCTTCAATTAATAAAGTGGTAAAAAAATATAAAACTTTTGATGTTGGGTGTATTGTAAAGTGAGTTGTTAAAATAAATAAAGTAGGTTTCTGAGATGCTAAATACTAAATTTTTTGAGATCCTTAATAAGAATACTCTAACTCGTCCTTCTAATTGGTTTGTGGTTGGTTTCTTTTCCTATAGTGAAATCTTTCTCGTCTAATTTTCAAAAAGAAATTTCAAACTTGGATTGGACCCGTTTGGCTAGGTTGAACTAGCCGGTTTGGTCCAGTTTTTAGAACCATCAATTCCATATTGCTTTTGGAGAGAAAGAGGGAAAAAAAAAGTAATTTAGGTTGATATGCTTTGTCACTTTGGCGTTAAATCCTATCTCTGCTCCTTACCTAGAATTTTATCCTTACAAAGGTTTAAGAAAGAACACTCATCAAATTTGTTGAAACCTCCGATTTAGAGAAGAGAAAAAAGTGAACACTTTCTTTCTTTAGGTCTCATTTGAATTAATACAATTTTATCCAATAGATTCACATTTTAGTTGAAAACGTAATAGACAAAAAAAAAAAAAAAAAAAAAAAAAAAAAAAAAAAAAAACCCTTTTCAACTTGGAGAATAAGAATGTTCAGATTTTAACAATTCAATTCAGCGCTTCAAAACCAATAAAAAAGAAAAGAAAAAGTAGCACATTATAAAAATAAAATATTACTGGAAAAGTTCAATCCTCAAGCTACAAGTTCAGAAGTATTCCGTATGAACGCCAATTGCATCTAAATAAATACCACTTCTTCCATGGAAACCAACTACCTTTCCTCTAGAGGCACTTGAGGTGAAAGAAGTACCAATCTCCTCTCCAAAGGGTCCATATCTCCCATTATTAGTATATAAGGTAATAGAACGCAATGCTTCGTAGTCGTCATTTCCTTTAACAGGCCCATAAAATCCCATAATTCCAACCAAGAATTCAGTTGATGCATCAAGCTTTATCTGCCAACCCAAAATTCAAAATAGGATTAGCTAATACTTCATTTTTTTTTTCCTATATCAAAATAGAAAAGTAACACTACACAAGTAATGCACTATTTGTTTCAGAGATAATGTTTTCTAGACAATGAGTCATTTTTTGAAAAATATTTTATATGAAAGTACATTATTTTTCTATGTTTATTAGCAAACTTAAATGAGTTGAAAAATAATCTTCTAACTTCAACTATTTTACACAAGGTTTTTTATCGAAACAAACAGAGTGATATGCTTTGTTTGTTTACTGTATAGTGTTTAAATCTCATAATTGGATTACGCGATTTCATTATTTTTGACATATTCGTATAATGTTTACATCCTAATTTCAAAATCATATAAAACTTCTAATTCATTAATTTTTTTTTGGGGATAATCTGAAGATGATTAATCTTTCTTTACCTTATATATTTTGTCCCCGCCAGTTCCGCCATGCTTCTGTGAGCTGACAATCTTCCCTTCACTGCTTTCATAAAACAATTGTATTGCATGAACCACCGAATCTCCTACATGCAAATGCAATTCATTGATTGAAGAAAAGACTCCATCATCCCATTGCTTCCCACCATGACCGCCCCAAGGCCCTACTCCTCGTGGTACAACCACATTCATTGTATTATTATCCAACTATATTAAACAAGTAAAACAAAGGCCAAGAGTCAAACATCATTTAATCTAATTTATGCCTCGAGTAATTAAGATAGAATAGAAACATGAACTTAGGGAAACTATAACGTCCAAACCTCTTGTTGCATTGTGTAATCTGGGTTTGAAGCACAAAATGGAATCAGAGATTTGACATAAACACCTATGGCGTTAACCAAAGAATCGGAACGACCATGGAAACCAACAATTTCACCACCCTCAGCTGGGAAAGAGAATGGCGTACCATTTTCATAACCATAAGGTCCATACTTTGTCACATTTGTAATAATGTGTAGTGATTTGATTACAACAGGTCCAAATGGCCAGGCAGATTGATATGTCCCGCTAATGGATGTCAAGTACTCTCTAGGCCAGTCTAGCATAATCTACACATAATGCACGAAAAGAAATTCAGCTTCACTTGAAGGCACCTATCATTAACGTTTTAAAAAATATATATATATACCACACACACACACACAAAGTTACAAACTGTAATAATTTTCATGAATAACATGTATTCATGATTATCAAAAATATTATTTCAAATAAAAAATCTTGTGATTGTTAGAAAATTTGAGTTTTAAAGGTGAGAAACTACACTCGAGAACAAGAACCAAACACAAGTCTAATGGAGTTAAGAGAAAGATAGAAATAGAGAAATATAGGTTAGAGGTTTGAGTGATGAGAAATGAGTTTTGAGTTTTTGCCTAAACCAATTCTTTCAAGGCATGATATTTTTCACCAAAATATACGTGTACACATAAATCTTTTAATTATAGCATGATAGTTTTTACCTTTTCAGTTTTGCCGCCACTACCACCAAACTTATCTGAATACTGGAACGTACCAGATCTATCATCACTTTTGAATGAGATGGCATCGATGGCCCATCCATGCATAATCACTATCTCACTGATCCCACCTTTATTTGGCTTGAAGCTCCAACTGTTCTGTCCACCTTCACCTCCCCATGGCCCAACCTTCAAGTTCTCTTCCATGCTCTGCAACAATTACACATATATAAATAGTAACCACAATTACAATAACATGTAAAAAAAGTAGTAAGTGTAATGCTGTTGTCAGCTATGTACCATATCGTTTGCAGAACTCGAAGTTCCTGATAAGGTACAAAATATAGTAGTAGTATTTTGCTAGCACATGAATAGGGTTAACATATTTCCCTTGCGATGGAAATATATATTGAGGATTGGAGGGGTGAACTTTAAAAGATTGGAATTAATTTGGGCCATAAAGGCTTTGGAAACTTAGAGAAGAAGCCGCAAAATTGATAGTAACAGCTTTAGAATGATAAAGTTATGAAAAAAGCTATGTCTATAATATTTTCATAACAAATTTTTTGTGGTAGGTTATTATTTGCTGTTACTAGTAGGTAAGAAGGTAATTTCCGTGGTGGATTCAAATTAAAAGCCTGTAATAACTTGCTAACTAGGATTTGTTATGAAAGTATTATGAAAATATTGTGGAGATAGTACTTCTCTAAGATTATATTACTAGTGAAAATAAGTAAATGTAGAACATGTGTAATCAGATTTCCTTGTGTCTTTGTCCTTTAACTTTAAGTAATTTTCTTATGTATTTGCCATGTTAAGTAGGAGTTCATGTTAACGCGTGTCTTTAAGGCAATTGCTAATAAACCATTTTAAAAAAGTTTTAATATAATTTTTATGGAAAATGGAAAAAAATTTTCAAAACATTAATTGTTTTTTCTCCCATAAAAACATTCCTAAAAGGGTTCACTAACAAATGCTTTTAGGGCATTCGTTAACTTTTTCCTCAAGTAAGTTCAAAGAATTGAGTGAAAGAAGCTTTTGAAGCTTTAAACTTTCTAGATTTAACTATATTTTAACCAATTTTCAACAAATAAGCAAATAAACTTTCAACTAAAAATTACATCCAAAAACAAAGAAAGTAAAGATCAAGTAGAACTTTAAAAAGAATATACAGGTGATATAAGCTTAAAAGAGAACAAAGTAATTACCTACTTTTACTAAAGATCATGCCATATAAACTTAAAAGAGAACAAAGTAACGACTTTTACTAAAGATCATTTTGCTATTGGAAAAGCTTTTGTGCTCAGCCATATAACTTAAGGCTTAAGGAGGTAGCAACTTGAGAGAGTAGGCAATTACGGATCTAGAAATTTTTCTATGGTGGTTCCACTTAAATGATACAAAATCTAATAAATATAAATTTTTGTTGAGAAAATAATAAAAAGAGAACTTGAATATATTGACATCACACACACACACACAAAAAAAAAAAAAAAAAAAAAAAAAAAAACAAAAGACACACACACAAAAATATATGTAGTTTTACCATTTCTTTCTATTGAAATTCAATTAAACTCAACTTTAATTTTTGTAGTTGTAATATTTTTGTTGTGTTCATAGCATTATAATTCTATTAAAAAGAATTTTTTTAATACTTTAATTTTCATAGTGTTCATAGCATTACTCTATTAACAATTTAACTAAACTCAAAATTTTTGTTGTTGCATTTTTGTTGTGTCAACGACATTATTTTTGATGTTACCCAACTTATTGGTCTTTGTAACCGTGTTTAAATTTATTAGTCTCTGCAATTGTCCAATTGCATTTGCTCTTTTATCTATTAAATTGCCATAAGATTTTAAGATTCTTGGAGTGGCAGCCTTAGAGCATCCGCATCAGATGTGGCAAAAATTATGCCATTTTGCCACATTAAAACCTTATTTTATTATTTTACCATGTCATTTTACAACATCCCATTTATCAGATGTTTTATACTACAATTCTATACATTAAAATAATATTTCCTACACATTAAAAGAATATATTAAATTCCTCCCCCCATCATCATCGTCATCATCAACCACCACCGCAGCAGCAACAACAACAACAACAACAACCAGAAATTGAACAGAACAGATCACCAGGAAAAAAAAAAAAAAAAAACCACCACCGAGATCAGAATAGATATCAGCACCACCACCGCAACAACAACAACAACAACAACAACTACAACCACAACCAGAAATCGAACAGATCAGAACAGAACAGATCACTAGGAAAAAAAAAAAAAAAACCACCACCGAGATCAGAACAGAGATTCGCCATCACCGACGATTTGCCCACCACCAGCCGATTCGTCCACCGCCATAACCCACCACCGATTCGCCCACCACTAGCCGATTCGCCCACTGCCATAACCCATAACTCGAACCCACCCACCATTGATCTGCCCATCCGAACCCACCCATCAAACCACAGCCAAAAAAAGTGAACAGAAAAAAGAAAAAAGGAAAAAAAAAAAAGAACCTGAAGCGGAATAGGGAAGACAGATGGTCGGCGGCGTCGAGTGGTGTGATCGGCAGCGTTGAGTGGTGGCCATTGGTCTTCGGCGTGCTGTGGAAGACGCAGAGAGAAGATAGAGATGAGAGAGAAGACAGAGATGAGACGAAGAGAGTGATATGATATTGTGACGAGAGAGAAAACAGAATAAAATAATAATATATATTATGCCACATTTGTCTGTATAGTGCCAAAATTGTGATGGCACTGTAGCATATGGCAAAAATTTAGAACATTTAACACATCTGATAAATGAGTGTTTTTAGTGTTTGGTGTGCCAAATGTGCCAAATATTTGGCATTTGACACATTTGGCACATCTAATACGGATGCTCTTATGACTTTCTCTTTTAAATCTCTCTCTCTAAATTTTTCTTTAACTTTTAAGCGGTAAGTTTGTTTTTGGGCTTTTTTCCCCCACATTTTAGATAAATAAAATTTGTTTTTTCGGCCTTTTCTTTTTGCTTAAAAAGGAAAATGATATTGTTAAGGAATGCCAAGTTTTAATTTTTTTGGGCTTAATTCCTTAAATCAATCACCTAAAAAAATTCGAGAAGTGCTACGTTCATAATATTTTCATAACAAATCTTATATGGTAAATTGTTTATTGGTTTTAATTTGAATCCATCACTAAAATTACTTTTTTGCTCACACACTAACAAAAAAAGCCCTATAGCCGCTTTTTTAAAACGTGGCTATAGTTCTTGAAAACGTGGCTATATGTCAGTTCGGCCTATGGCCGCGTTTTCAGCTATAGCCTAAAACCTGTAACTATAGGTTTGATTGGTCTATAGCCACATTTGTAAAAGGCAGCTATGGGGACAACTATAGCTGCGTTTTTAAAACACGGCAATAGCTTTTTTTTTTTTGGGACAAATGGCAAATGCCTATCTACAAAATCATAAGAGGTAAATTTCTAAAGACATCAAAATCCAGAGATCAATTGTTGGAAATATTTACAATTGATCATATTCAGTTACTCGCTACCTACATGTTTTAAGACATGGCAATGTTATGAAAATGTTGTGGATAAAGTATTTTAAAAAAAATTTAGAGTGTTCATTTTTTATTTATGATGGACAAAAGAAAAATATTTCAAAAATAATATATATAAATTTTTTTTCAAGGTCATGGTGTTCATAACACCCTCACCATAATGTGGAGCCGCCCCTGAGAGTCAGGCAGTAGTGCCTTCTTGTCATGTTAGGGCAAGTTTTGTTCTCTAGCTTTTGAAGAGAAAAATTCTGAAGGGCACAAGGAAAAAAAAAATCCCCACCCATATTTTTTCTTTTTCTTCATTTAGCTGAGTTTTTTATTTTTTATTTTATTTATTTATTAATAATCTGAATTTTTATTGTTATTGAGTTTTCTTCTCTAACAAATCGAAAATTATTTTATGTGGCTGTTCTATTAAGCAGAATTAGGAACTATATATGTATTTTGTCCTTCCAAACAGAGAGGAAAATAATAATCACCCCACCATTTTATTTACAGCTTCCATGATCCTATCTTTTTTCACTCAAATCATACAAACCCTATATGAAATTTTATTAACAAAGTTTTAAGAGATTTAAAATACAACTCGAATTAAATTATAATACAAGTTGTATCTTACGCATGTAATAATTACATTATGTGGTTAAATGTAAGCGTTACATGTTGTATGTACCGAACATATTCTTAGACCAACGGGAATGACCCTCCTCCACCAATTTAATTTTTTAAAAATAATTTATAAATACTTCTAAAAGTTTAATTTAGGTGCAAAACTATATCTATCACCCTCAAAATCAAAATTGACCCAAAGAGACCTAAAAAAATAAATGGAGGTTTGAATCATATTCACAGCCGCCCCCCTCTCAAATATTGATCCCAGCCTCGAGGCCTTCAAGTAGAGTTAATTAGGAAGAAAGCAACCACGTCAAATGAGAGTTTTGAGTGTTTATTTTATTTTATTTTATTTTATATTATATCTTTTGAATTTTTACTTGGCAGTACAAAACATTTTTTATAATTAGAAGAATTTTATACATATAATGAGATAATAGGTACGGAGTATAACTTTTTAATTGATTTATAAATTAGGGGAAAACAACTATAAAAACTTTTTGAAACAGTGAAAAAATAATTCACTAGCTTTTATTTGTTATATTAGTGTTTCAGATGTGTGTGCATAAACATGTGTGTGTGTGTCTATGTATGTATGTATATTTTGGTTGAGAAAATGATAAGTGTAGTTGACTTAAATTGTCTCGTGATAAGATAAATGGGTATTTCAAATATACATATAGTAAATTATGGCTCCCCTTGTTACATGGTATTATCAACTTTGATCCAAAAATCAACTCTATCTTGAGGAAAAACCGAAAACCTATTAATCAATTGTAGGATTGAATAGATGAGCATTTTTTTCCCCGATGAATGAGCAATTTCATTTCAAATAAATGTAAAAATAGATAAGAAACTCAACTCAACCAAACAGGACAACAACACCACAACTACAGCCAACACCAAAACAACTACAATACAAAGATCATAACTCAAAAACATTACAATTTAAGACTTTTAGTTACTGCTATTATCCCCCAATTTAAAGAAAAAGAGGACAAGAGTCTCACTTTCTTTCAATCGATGATTTTTCTCAATTCATCTCGTCACTTCAAAACCAATTAAAAATAACATGTTCAGAAGTATTCCATATGAACTCCTATTGCATCTAAATAGACACCACTTCTTCCATGGAAACCAACAACTTTTCCTGTGGTGACACTAGATGTGAAAGCATTACCAATCTCATCACCGAAGGGTCCATATTTGCCATTGTTTGTGTAGAATGTGATGGATCGCAAAGCTTCGAAGCTATCGTTCCCTTTAACAGGCCCATAAAATCCCACAATGCCAACCAAGAAATCCCTTGATTCATCAAGCTTTATCTGCCAACCCAAAGTACAAATAGGATTAGTAATAAATAAAGTAAGTAAACTTTTGATCCCTACAATGTAGTGTTTAATTTTTTTCCATCAAAATTTTTTTAAGAAGGTAAGAATTTTCTCTTTCCATCTAAGCTAACCATATAATTAAGGTACCACTCAAACTCATCTCATATTTTAAAGAAACCAAATCAAATCAACCTCATAAATGGACCCTGGAAGGATAAGATTAATCCAATTATAAAAGCGAAAAGACTAAAAATTCAAACTATTTAAAATTTAAAGACCAAAACCGAACTTACCCAAAATTTCAGGGACAAAAAAAAAAAAAAAAAATTTAGCTTACCTAATTTTCATTTGGAAAATTAAAATTTTATTGAATGTTCTAAAGCTCAATTGACAATTCAAAGTAACATGGTATTGTAACATTTTGTATAATGTTTACACACTACTCTCAAAAAGTCAAAATCATACACCATACTTTTGATTAATTACATAAACAAATTAATTTGATAAATTTTAGAACCAAAAGATTAAAAAATTTAATTTTTTACTAATAATAATAATAATAATATAGTAATTATTTATTTACCCTATGAATTTTATCACCGCCAGATCCACCATGCTTTTGCGACCAAACAAGCTTCCTGTCTCTGCTTTCATATAACACATGTATTGCATGAATCACTGAATCTCCAACATGCAAGTGCAATTCACGGATTGCAGAAAAAACTCCATCATCCCATTGCTTCCCACCTTGACCACCCCAAGGCCCTGGTCCTCGTGATACAACCACGTTCATCTTATTGTCCAACTATTAAACAAGATCAACAAATGTTATGAATAAATATTGTTTAGTGAGTCCTCAAGTAAATTAGAATAATGTTATGTTAATGTATGTCTTTAAGGTATTTGTTAACGAACTATTTTAGAAAAGTTTTAATATAAAAAGCTTCTACAAATAACAATTCCTTTTTTCTTTTCCAACAAAAAGATTCTAAAAATACTTTCTAAACCAATGCCAAGTATCCAATATCCATTAACTTTTCCTATTAGGATAAAACATAGAGTTTGAGAAACTAAAACGACCAAACCTTTTGGTGCATTGTGAAGCCTGGGCTCAAAGCACAAGATGGTATAAAAGCTTTTACATAGACACCAATGGCGTCAAGCAAAGCACCCGAGCGACCATGGAATCCAACAATTACGCCACCCTCCATCGGGAAGGAGAATGATTCACCTCTCTCATCTCCATAAGGTCCATACTTGGTCCTATTTGAATAAAAACTTAGTGATTTGATTACAGTATAATTCCAAACATTCCCAATTGTACCGGTAATTGATGTCAAATACTCTCTAGGCCAGTCGAGCAATATCTGCGTATAAATTCACACACGCAAAAAAGAGAGCTTCATTTGACGTATCATTCATTTAAAATGCATGATTGTAACTGAGTTAATAATTTTATAAGGGCAGTATCCGTATGTACCTTGTCAGTTCGATCGCCACCATCGCCACCATACTTATCAGAATACTCGAATGCACCATCTCCATCGTCACTTTTGAATGAAATTGAATCGATGGCCTCTCCATGAATAATTATTATCTCACTGATCCCACCTTTATTAGCCTTGAAGCTCTAGTAGCTTCCTGCTTTTCCTCCCCATTGCCCAACCTTCATGCACTCCTCCATGCTGCAACACATACAGATATATAACAACAATGACAAATATATATATATATAACGATAGCCAATAACAATAGTTGAGTATAATAATAAGAGCAACGATACTCTCAGCTATGTACCATACATTTGTGGTACTCGAAGAGATGCAGTTCCTGAATCTAGAAATGGCTTTTTGCTAGAACATGAATTGAGTTAACATGAATCCTTGCGAGTATGATATATGGTAGATAGAGGTGACTCCTCCAATTCTCTATGTAGAGCAAAATTGGAATTTAACCATGATTTTTCAGGAAAATTATTGAATATTTCGGGATTACCATAAATGCGTACTATTCCCTCTAACATGAATTGTGAGTCTTATTATAAATTTAATTAATGGAACTTACAGTTATGTGAGAGGAGAGAGAAATCTGGGAGTACCCAATAATTATCCGTATATATATATTAGTTACATTAAGGATTGGAGGAGTCAATAAGTTTAAATGACTGGAATTAATTTGAGCCATAGAATCTATTGGAAGTTGAAACTTTATGGTAAGTATTCAATAATTATCTTGCAATATATATAGCTGCAAATCTTAAAATTTTAAGAGTCATTTGATTTTGATGACAGTGCATAGAGTTATTGCAAATAAATAAAAAACATTAATAGTTTTTTTTCCCCCATAAAAACATTCCTAAAAGGGCTCATTAACAAATGTTCTTAGGGCATTCGTTAACTTTTTCCTCAAGTAAGTTCAAAGAATTGAGTGAAAGAAGCTTTTGAAGCTTTAAACTTTCTAGGTTTAACTATATTTTAAACAATTTTCAACAAATAAGCAAATAAACTTTCAGCTAAAAATTACATCCAAAAACAAAGAAAGTAAAGATCAAGTAGAACTTTAAAAAGAATATACAGGCGATATAAGCTTAAAAGAGAACAAAGTGATTACCTACTTTTACTAAAGATCATGCCATATAATCTTAAAAGAGAACAAAGTAACGACTTTTACTAAAGATCATTTTGCTATTGGAAAAGCTTTTGTGCTCAGCCATATAACTTAAGGCTCAAGGAGGTAGCAACTTGAGAGTAGGCAACTGCAGATCTAGAAATTTTTTCTATGGTAGTCCTTAAGAAACTTAAATTATACAAAATTTAATAAAAAGATTTTTTTTTTGAAAATAATAAAAAGAGAACTTGAATATATTGACATCACAAAAAAGAAAAGAAAAAAGACACACACAAAAATACATGTAGTTTTACCATTTCTTTCTATTGAAATTCAATTAAACTCAACTTTAATTTTTGTAGTTGTAATATTTTTGTTGCATTCATAGCATTATAATTCTATTAAAAAGAATTTTTTTTTAATACTTTAATTTTCATAGTGTCCATAGCATTACTCTATTAACCAATTTAACTAAACTCAAAATTTTTGTTGTTACCCAACTTATTGGTCTTTGTATCCGTGTTTAAATTTATTAGTCTTTGTAATTGTCCAATTGCATTTGCTCTTTTATCTATTAAATTGCCATAAGATTTTAAGATTCTTGGAGTGGCAGCCATATGACTTTGTCTTTGAAATCTCTTTCTCTCTCTCTCTCTAAATTTTTCTTTAACTTTTAAGTGGTAAATAAAATAAAATTTGTTCCCCCACATTTTAACTTTTAACTTTTAAGCCATATGACTTTTAAGCGGACAAAGAGGACAAGAGTCTCACTTTCTTTCAATCGATGATTTTTCTCAATTCATCTCGTCACTTCAAAACCAATTAAAAATAACACGTTCAGAAGTATTCCATATGGACTCCTATTGCATCTAAATAGACACCACTTCTTCCATGGAAACCAACAACTTTTCCTGTGGTGACACTAGATGTGAAAGCATTACCAATCTCATCACCAAAGGGTCCATATTTGCCATTGTTTGTGTAGAATGTGATGGATCGCAAAGCTTCGAAGCTATCGTTCCCTTTAACAGGCCCATAAAATCCCACAATGCCAACCAAGAAATCCCTTGATTCATCAAGCTTTATCTGCCAACCCAAAGTACAAATAGGATTAGTAATAACTAAAGTATAGTAAACTTTTGATCCCTACAATGTAGTAGTATATGTTTAATTTTTGTCCATCAAAATTTTTTGAGTTTTGATTTGGTTCTTGAAATTTCAAAGAAGGTAAGAATTTTCTCTTTCCATCTAAGCTAACCATATAATTAAGGTACCATTCAAACTCATCTCATATTTTAAAGAAATCCAAATCAAATCAACCTCGCAAATGGACCCTGGAAGGATAAGATTATTCCAATTATAAAAGCAAAAAGTCTACAAATTTAAACTATTTAAAATATGAAGACCAAAACCGAACTTACCCAAAATTTCAGGGACAAAAAAAATATAATTTAGCTT
This sequence comes from Quercus glauca, assembly GCA_023736055.1. NCBI lineage: Eukaryota > Viridiplantae > Streptophyta > Magnoliopsida > Fagales > Fagaceae > Quercus > Quercus glauca. The sequence goes on along the minus strand of CM043316.1, from coordinate 92,903,429 downwards.
ACCTAATTTTCATTTGGAAAATTAAAATTTTATTGAATGTTATAAAGCTCAATGACAAATCAAAGCAACATGGTATTGTAACATTTTGTATAATGTTTACACACTACTCTCAAAATATAAAGACCAAAACCGAACTTACCCAAAATTTCAGGGACAAAAAAATATAATTTAGCCTACCTAATTTTCATTTGGAAAATTAAAATTTTATTGAATGTTCTAAAGCTCAATGACAAATCAAAGCAACATGGTATTGTAACATTTTGTATAATGTTTACACACTACCCTCAAAAAGTCAAAATCATACACCATACTTTCAGTTAATTACATAAACAAATTAATTTGATAAATTTCAAAACCAAAAATTAAAAAATTCAATTTTTACCAAATTGAATAATAATAATAATAATAATAATACATATTTACCCTATGAATTTTATCTCCTCCAGATCCACCATGCTTTTGTGACCAAACAAGCTTCCCGTCTCTGCTTTCATACAACACATGTATTGCATGAATCACTGAATCTCCAACATGCAAGTGCAATTCACGGATTGCAGAAAAAACTCCATCATCCCATTGCTTCCCACCATGACCACCCCAAGGCCCTGGTCCTCGTGGTACAACCACGTTCATCTTATTGTCCAACTATTAAACAAGAACAACAAATGTCACGAATAAACATTGTTAAGTGAGTCCTCAAGTAAATTAGAATAAGGTTATGTTAATGTATGTCCCTCAGGCATTTGTTAACTAACCATTTTAGAAAAGTTTTAATATAAAAAGCTTCTACAAATATCAATTCCTTTTTTCTTTTCCAACAAAAAGATTCTAAAAATACTTCTTAAATCAATGCCAAGTATCCATTAACTTTTCCTATTAGGATAAAACATAGAGTTTGAGAAGCTAAAACGACCAAACCTTTTGGTGCATTTGGAAGCCTGGGCTCAAAGCACAAGATGGTACAAAAGCTTTTACATAGACACCAATGGCGTCAAGCAAAGCACCCGAGCGACCATGGAATCCAACAATTACGCCACCCTCCATCGGGAAGGAGAACGATTTACCTCTCTCATCTCCATAAGGTCCATACTTGGTCCTATTTGAATAAAAACGTAGTGATACGATTGAAATATAATTCCCAACTTTCTCCATTGTACCGGTAATCGACGTCAAATACTCTCTAGGCCAGTCGAGCAATATCTGCGTATAAATTCACACACGCAAAAAAGAGAGGTTCATTTGACGTATCATTCATTTAAAATGCATGATTGTAACTGAGTTAATAATTTTATAAGGGCAATATCCGTATGTACCTTGTCAGTTCGATGGCCATCATCGCCACCATACGTATCAGAATACTCGAATGCACCATCTCCATCGTCACTTTTGAATGAAATTGAATCGATGGCCCCTCCATGAGTAATTATTATCTCACTGATCCCACCTTTATTCGCCTTGAAGCTCCAGTAGCTTCCTGATTTTCCTCCCCATTGCCCAACCTTCATGCACTCCTCCATGCTGCAACACATACAGATATATAACAACAATGACAAATATACATATAAATATAACGATAGCCAATAACAATAGTTGAGTATAAGAGCAACGATACTCTCAGCTATGTACCATACATTTGTGGTACTCGAAGAGATGTAGTTAGTTCCTGAATCTAGAAATGGATTTTTGCTTGGACTCGAACATGAATTGGGTTAACATGAATCCTTGCGAGTATGATATATAGTAGATAGAGGTGACTCCTCCAATTCTCTGGAATTAATTTGGGCCGTAGAGTCTATTGGAAGTTGGAACTCTATATCTCGAGGAGAGCAATAGCCGCAAATCTCAAAATGTTAACAGTCATTTGATTTGATGACAGTATAGAGATTAGAGAGTGAGAGTTATTGCAAATAGAAAACAAGATGGGCCGGGCTTGAGTCTGTAAAATCATTGCCCATTCCGAAACCAAGTATTCTAATTGAGCTTGCTGACCAGAAATTAAAAAACAAACAAACAAACTGGGCCTTATTTATTATAACTTATAACCTATTTTTCTTTTTTCCTTTTCTTTTCCTTTTAATTTTGTCTCTGTGTGTGTTATTTTCTTATTTTAAATTTTGTGGTCTATACTGAGGAAAGGGACTTCCGTTTGGATAAGAAAAAAACAATAAAAAAAAAGCGTCATCAAATCCCAGTTACATCAAAAATCACCCAGTGAGCTTCATTTAGACAAAGAAATTTGTAATCAATATTGAAGCACAATCAATATCAAAGCACAGTATGTGCAAGTTCACAGACTCCACACATAGTAGAAAATGAGCAAAAAAAAAAATCACCCTTTAATTATATCTCATTTTTATGACATCCTTATTTTTTTTATTACTGTAAATTTCACAACTGTTGAAGTGATAGATTATGATTAGTGCAGTATAGTTCTCATATGAGACTACTACAAACATTACTTTATTATAAACCAACAATAACATAATATCATCTCAGTAAATTGTAAAATTTGTTACGATTTTAAACTTACCAAATTTAAAGTGAGAAAGTAAGTTGATGATTTGATCATGTTTATAGGATAGCAATTAAATGCACTAGTGGAAAAGAACATCCTCTGTTTTATGAATTTCATTTGATAGGTCATTTTTTTCTTTTTTACATTTGATAATGATAAGGAGTAAGTGCGTCTTTTTAAACATTTTAAAGTATAATAGCGATTTCACACATGTGCAATGCGTTGAACAAATTTCACACATGTCACAATTTGTGCAATTGGCCAATTGCTTTTATCATATCACGTGGGTTGTGCACATTCATCTTTAAGAACTAAATTTATTATATTCGATGGTGATCCATGTGAATAGGTAAAATAAGCTATAAAACAATAAAAATAAGTTAATCGTTAATAGACACTTGATCAATCTCCGCAAAAGAATCATTTCCATTAATTTGGCTTGGGTCATTCATAGGCTATATTAGTGGCCTACATAGAGAAAGAATAACAATATAAAATTCCACAACTTTATAGGAAGTTAGGATTTAAGAACCTGTATCAAAAAAGGATTTAGGAACCTAAAGAATCATGAAACGCATGCCCATCAAATTGGTCCCTTGAAGTGACAGATTGAAACGTAGAAGCCTCACCAATAGCAACGTTTTATTCTATCATCATCATTTTATTTCTCTCTTATCTTGTAATACAAGTTATGCATATTGCATACTATAATCGTTGATTTTTCATCAAGGAACATTGCAACTCAACCACACTACCTCACTTTAAAATTTAAAGGTGCCAATATCACATGGATCACCATCTAATAAAATAGAAAGTAGGTTCATAAAGATGAATTTGCACAACCCACATGATATATACTTTACATTTGATAAAAGCAATTGCACAAATAGTAAATTGTCAATGCATTGCACGTGTATTTATAATTTTATATATATACTAATTTCTGAGCACACGCTCACATGCGTGCTAAGAGAACTTTCTATTTTTTCGAATAAAGGTTAACAATTTGCATCTATTATAAGTTATAACTTATAAATATATATTTTTTATTTTTCAAACAAATAAAAATGATAAACTTTAGAGATAAACAATAATTGTAATTTCTTTTTTGAATGTGAAGAGAAAAAAAATCCTAAATTTTAGGAATTTTCTTTATGAATTCAAAATGAAATTTGTTATTTGACATTTATGATTATATTTCTAAATGAAGTTACCCTTCATTAATAAAGATATTTTTGAACCTATAAAAGTCCGATTGAAAGAGGGAATCCTCTTTATATATATATATATATATAACTACATATTTTTGTCGTAAACCTTTTTTTTTGAGAAGGATTTTTGTCGTAAACCTAAGACCTTTACAAAGTTAGTATTTTCTATCAATCAAATGACATTAAGAACATTTTTGAAACAATATAGACTAAAGTGAAATATTTTAAAGTATAATGATAATTTTAAAACAAAAACTAAATTCTTAATGTGGCATTTGGTATAGGGTAATGTTTTAGGATTCTCAAAAATATTTAAAGATTCTCATGTTTGGTTGCAAATTACACTAGGGAATCAGATGCCAAGGGAATCTAGATTCCCCCTTTAAGTCCCTCAGTAGGAATGTGGATTTTCTGCCAAGACAACATAAACAGGATAGACAACTCTGTTGATATATTTTTTAACAAAGTTCTATTTAGGTTTCATGTGGAAAAAAAAAAGTTTAAAAGGGACCCTCTATTATTGCCAGTATGAATTTAGCTCTTTTAAAAATTATTATTAAGAATAAAGCATTTGAGAATCTAAATAGTTATTTTTGTATTGTACTTATCATTTTGAAATGTTAGACTACAGTTTTAATGAATTTGTCATAATTAATAGTTTATATATATTTTTTTCATTATTTATTTAGAGGAAGATTTTTTTTAAAGGACTTGGTAGTTCACATTCAAATCTAAAGATAGAATGAGAAAAATAAATAATTCATTTAAGATTTCTAGGAACAAACCAAACATTATCATCTCACATTCTTAGGAATCTTAAGAGATTCACAATGAAACCAAATATAGGAATAACTACATTTCTAGGCATCTAGATTGTAAAGAATCATATTCTCAGGAATTTGGATGCTAGGAGTAATGTGGATTCCTTCATACCAAACGTTGTATAAAAGTTTGAAGACTAAATATGCTAAGTTAAACTTTTTTGAAAAAAATTACATTTTAAACAGTATATAATTTAGGAAGGTAACAATACTTATCTTCTTCTTAAAAAATTTAAAAAGGTAACAATACTTATCTTCTTCTTAAAAAAAATGTAGGAAGGTAACCATACTTATCTTCTTTCTTTAAAAAAACAAATTAAGAGCCTAACTATAACTATTTAAAAACATTATAGTTTCAAAGTAACAATTTAAATTACAGTTTGAGAAGGTTGCAAATTAACCCTCAATCCTCTTCTTTCTTTTTATTTATTTTATTTTATTTTTTTTTCTAACTTGATTAGAAATATTACCACATAAACACTCCACCCCTCTCCTTTGAGGCTCAAATCGAGACCCAACATTCCCCCTCTACCTGGCTCGAACCCTCAACCAATATTAAATTATAAAAATAGCATCATTCTATTTAAATGAACTAAAATTTAATTGGTTACTTTTAAAATGTAAGTTTAATTTATTACTCTCCTAAATTTAAAGAAAAATATTATATTCATAACAAATTTTAAGTAGTATATTGTTACAGATTGTTATTATTGGAGCAAAAAAAAAAAAAAAAATTTAGTGATAAGTTTAAATTAGAATCAATAATAACTAACCACCTATGATTTGTTGTGAAAATGTTGTGAAAATATTGTGGGTATAACAGTTCTCAAGATTTATAAATTAAAATTTTATTTTCTATTTTTTAATCTTTTTACTCCCAATTTTTTTTAAAGAAAACGAAAACGGTTAGTTTACCCGCCAGTTTACTTTACGCACTAACCAGTCTTTTAATTTGTTTGGTAGTTTGCATGAAACCGGAAAAGATAACAAGTTAACAACAGAAAAGAAAGAAGAACCATTCATAAAAATTTCCAAACCATCCCACGTGGCAGAGCAATCCATTACCCCCAAGAAAACCAAATTCCCAGTTGCCCTTCAACGTTTTCCCGCTGAGAGAAAAAATTTCTTTTAATTAATTAAAAAGAAAAGAAAAGAAAACCCAAGTCCGGAAAACGAATCGCACATTCCCACACTCGTACTGGAATTTGATTCCCCTTCCGTCTAAATGGATTTTCCAATTTCAGAGTCTGGACACGAATCCTAAAATCCCCCAAGTATTCCTCTTTTCCCATTTTCCCACCAAATGTTCGACTATCCAACTCCTTGTAATTATTATTATTATTATTATTATTATTCTTCTTCATGTAATTATTATTGTAGTAATAGAAATAGTATCGCATTCTTATTCTCAATCCCAATCCCAATCCCAATCCCAATCCCAATCGAATCTTTTCCATCAGTATCATATTCCTCTCTTCTTTTATTTCTAGTCTTTCCCACTCCCTCCTCAACATTCCCAACAACACAATGCCTATATAAATTCCCACCATGCGAATTTCCAGGAACCCCGTTTCCGTTTCCGTTTCCGTTTCATTTTGTCTTTCTTTCCTCTCTCCCTTCCTCTCTTCCTCTCCCTCGCCCTCCCTCACTTTCTCCTCCCAATTCCTCTCCAAATCCGCTCTCTCCCCTGGAAAAAGAAAACGTTTTCACACCTCAGGTTCGTAATACGTACTCGTATTTTTTGTACTATTCGTATTCGTATGTTTTGTGCGTGTTTGGCTGTTTATGCACAATTAATGCGTTAATTTTTGTTTGGTGAGTTAGTTATTAGTTTGTAGTAGATAGATAGATAGCCAGCTAGGGTTTAAGCTTTTTTATTTATTGAGGTTTTTGATGATCAATGTTTTCAAAGTCATTTGGAATTGGATTCTTAGTTCCTGGGATTCTTTTTTCATAATATGGGTGAAAAATAAAAAATTATTGGAGTTATGTTGGTGGGATTGGTTTAGAATATTAGGTTTATAGGATTGATTTAGATTGTTTAATTGAGAAAAAAAAAATTGATTTTTTAGGTGTTTCTTGGAGCCTAGCTTGGAGGATTATTCCTAGAGTTGGAACTTAGCTTGGTGCACTTTGTGCTTTTTTGATTGGACAACACAGGTAAGATCAGTCAAGTTTGTTTGTATGTCTTTTTTTCTTGGTTTTTGTTTTGTGAGATAAAAAAAATTTTCAAGAATTTTGGTTTCTCGTGTTTTCTTTTTATTATCATCTTTGTATAAGAAAAGAATGTGTTGGACGAGGAGGAGGAAGGAGTGAGTGACTAGGAAATGAGGATGTAGATGGATTAAATTAATTTAAAAAGAGAGTGAGAATTAAATTAATCTGGTAGGTTGTGTTATGGAACATGTATTCAAAGAATGTGATTGGTTTTCTTTGTATGTGGCGGTTGGTATCCATATGAACATGCCTATGCATTATGTGGGCATTTTGATTTAGATGAGATTCACCTAATTTTGTTATTTTTAATAGCCCTTGGAGTGAGAAAATTGTCAAGCTTTTTGTTTTTTGCAAAAAGAATTTAAAGAATTGGTTTTTTGTTTTTGTTTTTATGTTCTAATCATCTTTGTATAAGAATAGAATGTGTTCAGATGAGAAGTGAGTTACAGGAAATGAGGATATAGAACTGTTCATTTCCACCTTTAGATTGAAGTAGGCAGACCTACCCAGCTGCTTAAAGAGAGTGTGGATTATTAAATTAATTAGTTCTGTTGTATGACTCTTTATCATGTATTCACACAATGTGATTGGTTTTCTTCGTATGAGGTGGTTGGTATCCATCCATATGAACATGCCAATACAGAATTCATCAGAAGGATTTTTTTTTTTATTTATTTTTTTTAATTTCTTGGCCTTTTGCAAGTGTGGGAAATTTGATTTAGATGAGATTAACCTAATTTTGTCTTTTATAGCTCTTGAAGTGAGAAATTGTCATGTAGAATGGATTTAATAACAAAAATGGATCTATTTTGATACTGTAAACTAGATGTGTACAAACGTTATTTGTTAATATGGCTTTAGTTAGATGCCTATTTTTGGAATTTTGGTGCATAGCATCTTTAAATATATGGACATAATGTCATAAGCAATGTAAATATGAAAGACATATGTATTATGCAGTCTTGATTTATGTTGATCAATCTATCACAAGCAACTTGGTCATTCTGTTTTTTAGTTGTCTGATCACACTCAAAATTATGTATCTACTTACCCTATTCTCACCCATGATGTTTGAATATTTGATCCTTACTTGGCCTAGGAGTTGTTCCAACTTTCATACTAATATTATTTTCAATCACCATCAGAAGCTAATTTTTTTTTATTCTCCCTCCCTTTCCCCTGCTAAAAACTGTCAGGATCAAGCCAATTGCATGCCAGTTATCCAATGAACGATAGACATGGGACTGTTGTTGGTGATCAATCATCAAATTTTCTTCATTTGGGAAATATTGATCGAGGTCAGAAACCATGTGTATGGTCATCTCCCGAAGGTGGACGTAAGATTGAAATAGGAAAGCGTATATTTTGCAACAGATCGTTAAACATGAAGAGCATCGTTGCTGTTGGGTTTGATATGGATTACACTTTGGCACAATACAAGCCTGAGACTTTTGAATCCCTTGCTTATGAAGGCACGATAAAAAAATTGGTGAATGATTTGGGATACCCTCGTGAGGTTCGTCTATTTTCTCATCTATGCTTACAGTTCAATGACAAAATTTGATAGTGTTTTGCATAATAAATAGCTTAAATGATGCCTAGTTAATATGTGTTTCAATTGATCTAGCAAATCTTTCTTATGTTGATATGTTATGTGTCCATTACTTCTTTACTTTCGTACCCTTTACTAAATTAAATTTACTTATTTACTCTTACAATTACTCTATGTGGTTGGCTTATTGAGAACAATGATCCTCTGCAGTTGCTGGATTGGTCATTTGATTGGAAATACATGGTCAGAGGCTTGGTACTTGATAAAAAGAGAGGCAACATCTTGAAGGTCAATCCTGTTTTGTTGCCTAATTTAGCTTAGGTATCGTTTGTAATTTTTTTGTTTGATTTCATGGATATAGTACTTGAAATAATTGGTGTGTGCCTTATGCAGATGGATCGGCATAAGTACGTGAAAGTAGCCTACCATGGATTCAAGGAGCTGTCAAAGGAAGAAAAAGTTGGGACTTATGGAAATACTTTGATACGGGATTCATTTGACGAGCCTGACTATGCTCTTATTGATACCCTTTTTTCCCTAGCTGAAGCCTACTTGTTTGCTCAACTGGTTGACTACCAGGACAATAATCCTGGAAAAGTTCCAGCGGGTGCTGAGTAAGAGCATTGCTTCTTCTTCTTGTTCATTTTGGTTTGTTTTGGCTTCCTTAATGCCTTTTGTCATAACTAACTATATGGTGGCAAATATCTTCATATACTTACATATTCACATGAGTCATTATAAGATTTGAATTAAAGCGCAATTGAAAATATTTTGAACTTCATCCAACTAGGATTACATGCGACAATTTTAAAACGTAATGTTGCCAGGTGGTGTTCACTGATATGAGCTGGCATAGACCACTAATTTTATTATTTAGTTATATTCATTATTATGTACTTATTTACTTTGTGCTATACCAATGTCCTATTAATTGTTCTTCCAGTTATTCTCGGATGTACAAAGATGTACGAGCTGCAGTTGATTTGTGCCATCGTGATGGAACTTTAAAGCAAATGGTTGCAAAAGATCCTAAAAGGTAAGGACGGAACTATACTAATTTGTAGTGAAGGTTGTTCATGAGTTTTCAGTCTGACGTCAATTGATTAGTCAAATTATTAGATGCTTATGTCTATTTTTAATTAAATATAGTCTCACTATTTTTTGGTAAATTCCCAACTAGATATATCAATGAAGATACCGCAATAGTGCCAATGCTGAAAATGCTCAGAGATTCTGGTCGGGCTACATTCTTGGTGACAAATAGGTATTTTGTTTCTCTTAACCCTTTTCAAATATTATAGTTATATCTAGAGCACACATCAATCAAGAATTAGTTCACTTTTCAGATGTCTTTTAATGGAATTATGCTGAGGTTAATGAAGTTTAGTAAAGAAGACATAAAATTAAAATACTTGTATTAGTATGAGAATTTTCATTTATTGTTTGAAGTGACATGATGAGGAACCTTGATTATCTCTTGCAGTTTGTGGGACTATACGAACATTGTGATGAATTTTCTATGTGAATCCCGTACTATCAATGGTAGTATCCCGATCAATTTTGACTGGCTTCAGTACTTCGATGTTGTAATCACTGGCAGGTATATTATAAACTGTAACATACTACACACTTTTCTAGTTTGTTTTAATCTCAGTTATTTTTTTCTTAATTGTTCTTTAAGCATTTCTTTAGCAATCAATTTTTACTTTTCTTTGTTAAATTTTTTGATAGCCCACAAGATCTCTTCCTTGAAATGTACATCTTTGCGTCCCTTAAACGTGTCACTGAGTTTGGAGTCAAGTTTAGGGTTTAAGTAACAATTTTGAAGAAGTCCGGTACTGGCTTGAATGAATACAAAGTTTTTATTATTATAAGAGAATGAATATTAAGTTTTTACAACCATATAATGAGCATGCAACAGTCATCAATACCTGGATAAATATTGTTTGTCAAGCCAATATTTAGTAATGAAGTTACAGCATGTTTTTAACTTGCATCAAAAGCAAGCAACTACAACTAAAACAAGAAGTCCGTGTATCCTGTAATATTCAACTAGATCTAAACAAATTCCATCATTATCGAAATTGCTCATATGAAGCAAGTCAATGGACTTTGGTTTTGATTTATTGAAATATTATTTTACATGTACAGCTTTTTGTCTATTTGCTTAGTATTTCCACTTCTAACCTTATAAAGGCAATTATCCTTACAGTGCAAAGCCAGGATTTTTCCATGAGGACAATCGCGCGAATTTATTTGAAGTTGAACCTGAGTCTGGGATGCTGGTTAATACTGATAATGGCTCTCCTATGGCTCAGGTCAGTATAACAGTGTTTTCAGTTCTTGTCTAGCATTTGATTTTTTAATTTTGGTCTTTTTGTTAATTCATTTTATATTTTTATTAATAAGGTGGGAAGTTCTTCACCAACATTATCATTGAAGGGGCCAAATAAGATGTGCAGAGTTTTCCAGGTTCTCTTGTGCATTGCTATCTACTTTGGCTACTGTTTTGATATAATAATGTGACTTCACTGCCAGATTTTTTATTTTTTTTTAATAAATTGTTGGTATACTTTATGATTTGAATGAAGATTGAATCATAGCTTATAATTTTCAGGGAGGCAGTGTTGGTCATCTGCACAAACTACTCTCAATTGGGTCAAGTTCACAGGTGAACTGTAGTTCTGTAGAACATAGATGGCAAGAAGGAATAATTTTAAACTTACCTATTAAACTGGTTCCTGTTTTGATATTTTAAAATTTGATCATTGCAATCCTTAGCTTTGGACATCTGATAGATTTCATTCCAAGTAGTTATTGATCCTTAAGGACAGTTATTAAGCTGTTGTTTGCTAACTCTTGATTCCTGTACATCTAGGTACTTAGTTCAAATGTGTTTTACTTTTTTGCAGGTTCTCTATGTTGGGGATCATATCTATGGAGATATTTTACGCAGCAAAAAGGTTCTTGGTATAATATGTTCTTATTTTCCCTTTCAAATCTCTCTCTCTCTCTTTCTCTCTCTCTCAATAATTGATAAAAAAAGGTAGGATTGTGGATTTTTTTTCTACACGGCTAGAGAAACCTTACATGGCGTGGATATTATTTTTATTAAATCTCATTTGCTTATTATTTGTACCATTACTTTTATTAACGTTGTACAAAGTTCTTGAATATCTTATATTAAATGATGCTTCCATCATACTATATCAAGGTCCTTTTAGGCTATTTGTAAAATGATTAGTATAATATTGATTATATCTTGTACATTGGTTTGGTTATTGATTTGTGTTCTTGTGAACAGGGTGGAGAACAATGCTTGTTGTACCAGAGCTTGAGAGGGAGGTTGAACTTCTTTGGGAATTAAGGGATACACGCAAGGTTTATGTTGCAAATTTTATCTTTTGCTTACTTTTAACAGAATTTCAGTTCATTATAATTGTCAAGTGAATTGGTTTATTAAGTATGCTTATGAAATGATTGGTAAGCAGGTGGGGACTTCTGTCACAGAAACTACTTAGCGTGCTAGTATTTATCGGAATCATATTGTAATTTACATTGGTTTTGTGCAGCAACTACGATTGTTAAGGAACCAGCGCGACCAAATTGAGGACAAAATACATCGTTTGAAGTGGTCTCTCAAGTAATTATCTATGTGGACAGTCATATCTCATGCTTACTAGCTTTGTAGCTATTTTACATGGTATTGGCATTCCTTTTTCAGGTTTGAAGATGTCAATGTTGATGAGAAAAAGATTTTTTCAGAGCTAGATGAATTGGAGGTTAGGCCATTTAAGTGCTGAGTGTAGCCTTGGTGAATATCACTGTGTAAAATTTATTAATAGTTTTATTTTTTATTTTTTAATTTGATAGTCTCAAAGGGAGCAAGTCCGACTAACTCATCAACAGAGCCAACGGGAATGTCACCAAAAGGTAGAAAACTTTTCTCAGGAGATTATTTTTGCTCACTTTACGTTTTATTATTCTGGTACGGAGTATATTAATTAGACTTTGCATCAGTTCTGGTGACATCTTTTGTTTGTGAATAATTACAGTTTCATAAAGTCTGGGGACAACTCATGAAGACTGGTTATCAGAACTCACGCTTCGCGCATCAGGTAAAATTGTACCATATTCTGGCAGTTGTCTAGACCATTGTTTTGTAAAACCTTTTTCATAATTGCTGGACGGTAACATAAGGCATGTGGGATATAATTTAAGTTTTATTTTTCTTTCTTGTGTTTTGCATGATGCAGGTTGAGAGATTTGCATGCCTTTACAGTAGCCAAGTATCCAACTTAGGCCTGTGTTCCCCAGATAAATACTACAGGCCAAGTGAAGATTTCATGCCCCACGAATTTGATATAATTCCCTGGTGAATGCATGTTCGCACCCTGAAAAGTCATCGTGTAGCTTTTGTTACAAAGCATGATTAATCATTTGGCCTTGGTAAGCCTAAAAATGTGCTTTACCAAAGACCGTTTTAATGTCCTCCCTCCCTCACTTGTACATGTATTGGTTGCTAAACTACATATGATGTGAAGCATCATCTTCCAATAACAAATTACTGTAGTAAGATCTTTTGTGCATATTTTAGAGGTGGAGAAAAGAAAAGAAAAAGAAAACACTCTTGCACTAATTGAAGTTGATAAAAGAAGATTTGTTAGTTGTTTCATTTGGTTCCACGCATAGTAAGTATGAGCTTTTAGCTTAACAATGCTCCTTTTAGCCTGGAATTACTCCTTTTCAAGATGTGTTTTTTACCCATTGCAAGGGTGGGAGGATTTTCACCTGAACCCTCCCGTTCCAAGCTGTTCTGGCAAGCTTGGCCATTCCAGACCTCATTGTCCCATGCCAGTAAATTCACTCTTCGGCCATAATGTTGGGCATAATGCTCTTTTTTTGGATTGAATTGTTGAGAGAGGTAGCTATTGAAGCCCACCTCAAGCTCAAATTCTAGTAAAAATTACGGTGTCATTGCGGTGGCACCATAATTAATAGTGCGTCACAGTCACAGCAGTAGCTATTTTTTTCCATACACATTAGTCTCGACAAAGAGTCAAACCCATAAACAATTAACAAGAGCATTCCATTAAGGGATCTCCAAGTACGATATAACCCTCCTCATCAATTACCTGATCACACAATACCTATCGTCAGTCAACTTGTGATATTTGATTGTATGAGTATGTTTTACGGGCGTATCGCTAATCTCACATTACACAGAAATAAATCAAATAATGGAGGAAATTATTGTGTATTTCCATGGAGGTATAATGTGATTAAGGGTCCGTTTGGATGGAGAGAGAAAGGAGGGGGAGTGGAGGGGAGTAGAGTTGGATGTAAATGGGCTAATTTTGAGTCAAATTTACTCTACTCTACTCTCCCTTTCTTTCCCTCAATCCAAACAGACTATAAATCTCATTTTCTTAATAAGAATGGTGGCGTGATTGTCACTCTACTGCTAAGTTTGTAGGGGGAGGAGAGTAGATGGCTATTCTCCACCTTATTTGGGAGAATAGGTAGTTTAACATGGTATCAAAGCAGGAGATCCTGAATTCGATCCTTGACTTTAGTCTACCTCCCATTTAAAATTTTAAATTCTCACTTGTTGGGCTCCCACTTATTAAGGGGAAGTTTAGGCCCACAAGTGAGGGAGAGCGTTAGACTTATGGTAAGTGATTAAATTCCCCGTTTCCTAATAGTTTAAACTTTTGGGAGAATCGGTAGTTGGATGCTTTTAAAATTAAGGGGGAGAGGAAATAATTATCCCTTCCTCTTATTTGGATGTTTTAAAAATTAAGATGTGAAGAGAGGAAATGATTAAATATATTTAAATAGACCATTTTATCCCTATTTGAAAATTGTCTTGCAATATTGGTCTATTTGCAAATTGCAACATCCACACACTGTAAAATTTAAAACAAGGATGAAGAAATTTTCAATCATCCTACCCAAAGGCTGGTACCAAGTCAACCAAACAAACTAGAACAACTCGATCTGCAGCATAATATGAAGAGGGTTGTACACATTTATGCCAGGCTATACAAAAAAAAAAAACCTGACCACAAGATCAAACTTACACAGTGTACACAATCACAAAGCCTTAGGATTAACCAACAATAGCCCATCCTGTTATAAATTAAAAAAAAAAAAAAAAAAAAAAAAACCCAACAATAGCTCATCCATATATCAATAACTAACAAGATTACAAGTGTTTAGAGAAAAATAAACAAGAAACACAAATCCATACTACACTACAATCACCATTGAGATAAAAAGTTATGCAAGTTCACAATTTAGACTCACTCTAGCATTTTATCAAACATGCTATGAGCAACACTTTAAAACTTTAAAATTTAAGTAAAAAGAGCCCTTAGATCCGAAACCCACTCACAAATAGCATGTTATTACCTCCATAAAATCACATGTTGGGTAATTCATTCATTTTGTCAAGAATTTCTGTTCTCTACTCTCCCTCCAAATCTCTCCAATTTAGGAGAATTAAAAATGAGGGTTAGAAATAGTTAGAACCCCTCAAAACCCCTCTAAATCCCTCTCCCTCTTCTCTTAAAAAAATCCAAACATGGTAAATTAAATTATTCTCCCTCCTTCCCCTTTACTCCCCTCTACTTCCTCTCAATCCAAACAGAGCATAAAAGTATAAGTTTTTGTGGGGTGAGAGGCCAAGGGCTAGGGTTAAAGTCTCTAAGCAGGAGCTTTACACACATATACACTTAGATTAGGCTAGAGAAAGATTTCTATATCGTATAAAAAAATGGTAAAAAATTTCAATCAATTAGACTTGAGAGTGACTAATGGAGGAGATCATGTGATTGCTTTCTTAAAGGGCTCCTATAAAATTGGTGGTTGACAAACAACAATTTGGTATCATGGGAGTGATTGTATGGAGGATATTGTGTGATTCTTTATAGATAGTAGTAAGTCAGACATGTGCTAGATAGGTGCAATAATGCAATATTAAGCGATCCTAACTTGTCCAATGCATCACAAGCTTAATCCATTTCCTACTAGTTTAAAGTTAAATACAATATTTTTTTCCATTTATGAAGCATCATAAGAAAAAAGAAGAATTTCATTGACCTTTTAAAGAACAATGAAGGGCAATTGATATCAGATAGGAAATCCATTACGGAATGTTTCATTAATCATTTCACTGTTTTGTTCTCTCCTTCAAATACTGTCACCACTAGCATACAAGAACTTAAAACACCTCATCCCTGAATGCATAATAGATAAGGAAAATTAAATGCAATTGTTTGTCTAACGACAAGGCGGAAAATGTTAGTGTATGTTTAGTAACTATTTTTTCCCCTTATTTTCTGTTTCCAAAAATAATTTTCTATTTTTGAGACTAAGAAACTTGTTTGGCAACCAAAAATGGACAGAAAACAAAAACTGTTTTCAAAACTCAATTTGTGAAGGAAATTGAAAACATGTAAAATGCTATTTTCAGTTTCTAATTTTCAAAAGTCAATGAAAATACGCATGTAATTTAATGAATTTATCTCATTTAATAAGTTAGCATTAGAGTTTAAATCCTAATAACAATATATTTTAGTATTTTCTATTTTTTTTTTCAAAAAATTATCTTTTTAATTTCAACTAACCAAACATGTTTTTGATTTCAAATATACAAGAAAATTGTTTTTTTCTTTATATTCCCAAAAACAAGTTTTTGAAAATAAAAAACAAAAATTGTTACCAAACAGAACCTTTTTTTTTTTTGAGAAACAGCCCCTTAGGGATGGGCGTTTTTATTAAGAAATTCGGCTAAGATCATAGTTGTAAACATCAATAATGTCCGGAGGAACATCCACCATCCAGACGAGAAAGGGGTTACCAATTGATCTTCTAGCTAGCCTATGTGCCACGCAATTGCCTAAACATCTTACATGCTGAAAGAAAACAGACTAAAAGGAAAATGCAAGTGAATGAATGTCCTGCAAAATGTGACCAAACTCGGATGTAAACATAGCTTCACCACCTTTGATGGCATTGATGATGAGTTTCGAGTCCCCTTCTATGATCAAACGTTCAAAGCCCAGCTCCCGCACAAACAAAAGAGCTTGACATGCTGCTTGCATTTCCACCATCTCTACCGCGGTAGGTAGTGGAATTTGCTGTGCCAAAGCAGCCATAACCTGTCTGAGATCATTACAAACTATAATACTAAGCCCAGCGATGTTCCTGGTTGGGAAGAGAGTACCATCAAAATTGACTTTAACTGAACCAGAGGGCGGGGGACGCCATCTGACTGATCTAGAAGTCCTTGGAATCGTAGCATGGGTGGGTCTAAGTTGCTGGAATTCCTGAAGGGAGTCTCGAGCTAAAGAAGGAATTTTCTCTAGTTCGAAGATTGTTTCCTCTGTTCTGGATTTGTTTCTCCTTATCCAAATAAAGGAGATCATCATCACAAACAAGTCAACGTGACCTTTATCGTTCTAGGTAAGCTGAATGACATCCAGGAAGCTTGACATGGAGCCGGTTGCTCTCATAAGTTCAGCGAACTGTACCTGCCATATCGGAGCCAGTGAAGGGCATGACCAGAGAGCATGGAGGGTGTCTTCTGGGCCTGCCTTGCAGCTCGGGCAGCAAGAGTCTGAGATCAACTTCCGACGGAGCAGATTGACTTTGGTTGGCAACGAGTTAGACCCCGTGCACCATAGCAGTGACCGTACTCTGTTTTGGACTTGAAGTTGCCATATTTTCTTCCAAATAGACTTCATCACTCCGGCATCTGACGGACCCTCACCTTCGATCTCATCACCTTCCATGAGAAGTTTATACCCCGTCTTGACGGAATACACTCCATTTTGAGTTTGCCAAAAAATAACATCTGCAGATCTAGTCAGACTCAGAGGGATGGCCTTTACTATATTAGCTTCAAAGGGCAGGAACATATGGTCAATTACATCAGCTTTCCAGCAACGAAGATCCTCATTAATTAATGAAGAAACCCGTAATTCTGGACAGTGGACCCCAATCGGAGACAGAACTCTCTTATGATTCTGGTGAGGAAGCCAATGGTCTTTGAAGATTCTAGCAAAACAGCCATCTCCAATCCTCCATTTCATGCCTTTCTTGATAGTATCACGCCTTTTAAGGATGCTCTTCCATGCGAAAGAGCCTCTATTTTCTTTGGCATCAAAAATTGTTCCATGTGGGAAGAACTTTGATTTGAAGAACCTGCCAAAGAGCGAGTCTTGGTTGATCATCAATCTCCAAACTTGTTTGGCGAGCAAAGCATCGTTAAATTTCTGTAATTCTCTAAAACCCAAGCCTCCTTCATTCTTTGGTTTACAAAGCTTGCTCCATTTAATCCAATGAACCTTCCTCCTCTCCCCTCGTTGACCCCACCAAAATTTCCTCACCATCACCTCAATCTCATGGCAGAGGGAATGTGGGAGTTTAAAGCAACTCATAGAATAGGTAGGAATAGCTTGAACCACTACTTTTAGTAGTACTTCTCTACCTGCTTGGGATAATAGCTTCTCTTTCCACCCCCTAATTTTTGACCACACCCTTTCCTTTATGTATTGAAGACTTGCTTTTTTACCTCGCCCCACAAAGGAAGGGAGACCTAAGTATTTCTCATATTGCTTGATTTCCAGAACCCCCAAAAAATGAGATAATGCTATCTTGAGTCTCTTGAGGAGTGGACTTGCTAAAAAACAGAGTAGTTTTCTCTCGGTTTAGTTGCTGACCAGAGGTGGCCTCATAGAGAGAAAGGAGTTCTTGAATGTGAAGACATTCTTGGATGGAAGCCCTGCAAAATAGAAGGCTATCATCTGCAAAAAACAAGTGTGTTAATCTTGGTCCATTTCTGCAGATTGATACTTCTCTAATATTACCCAACTCAGCAGCTTTTGAGAGCAAACCATGGAGCCCTTCAGTGCAAAGGAGGAAAAGGTAGGGTGAGATGGGGTCGCCCTGTCTGATGCCTCTGGTAGGCCTGATGATCTCCGAGGGCTCACCATTGAGAAGAAGAGAGTATGACACAGTAGTAATACATTCCATCAGTAAGGCCACCCACTTTTCATGAAAACCAATTCTTCTCATAATTGCTCTTAGGAAAGACCATTCTACTCTGTCGTAAGCCTTGCTCATGTTAAGTTTGAGAGCCATAAAACCTGACTTTCCAAAATGTTGATGTTTCATATAATGAAGGGTCTCAAAAGCTATTAAGACATTATCTGTAATAACTCGACTAGCTTGGAAAGCACTTTGATTTTCTGAAATAAGGAAAGGCAGAAACTTTTGCAGTCTGTTAGCAAGGACTTTAGATACCAATTTGTAAATAACATTACAAAGACTAATTGGTCTAAATTCAGATATTTTTTCAGGACTCTTAACTTTGGGAATAAGAGTAATATACGCGAGATTAACTTCCTCGAGCAAATGACAACTATTAAGGAAATCCAGCACAGCAGTTGTTATATCATCACCAATTACAGATCAATAAGACTGAAAAAAAATGGGGGGCATACCATCTGGTCTCGGTGCCGTGAAGAGCTCCATGTATTTCAACGCTTCCTTTACTTCCTCTTTGACAAAAACCTTGGTTAATTCTTGGTTCATGTCTGTCGTGACAATAGGTTCAATGGCATCTAACACTGCTTGGACCTCCACGGGTTGGAAGGCTCTGGTGAATAAATCTTTGTAAAAATTCGTTGCTATCTCAACTATTTTTTCATCCGAGGTGCACCAGACGTTTTGGTTGTCCTTGAGACCAAGAATACGATTCCGTCTGTATCTATGGGAGGCTCTGCTATGAAAGAATCGTGTATTGCTATCCCCATCTTTCAGAAACAATGCCCGGGACCTCTGTTGCCACATAAGACACTCTTTGTCTAATAAGTCATTTATTTCAATTCTGAGAGCTTGTACAGGTTCATACGGTGCCCCCATAGCCGCTGCCACTTCAGCTTGCTCAAGTAGCTTGTTTTTCTCCACAAGTT
Organism: Quercus glauca; assembly: GCA_023736055.1. Classification (NCBI taxonomy): domain Eukaryota; kingdom Viridiplantae; phylum Streptophyta; class Magnoliopsida; order Fagales; family Fagaceae; genus Quercus; species Quercus glauca. The sequence goes on along the minus strand of CM043316.1, from coordinate 92,884,131 downwards.
GCCTCTGAATATAGCCAAAGGATTCCTGACTCCATTCCGTAAGTTTTTCACCACACCTTCTGAGTTGCAATGTGACCCACGACATTGAACTGAAGGTGGACGAATCTCCCCAAGAAGCTTTAATGGTGTCCAAACATCCAGGTTCTTTCATCCACATTTGTTTAAACCGAAAAGGTTTGTTCTTGCATGGGGTGATGCCCTTAGGTTTAATAATGATTGGGTTGTGGTCCGAAGCATTGGTGCGAAGGTGCTAGACTTTTGTAGCAGGAAAGGCCTCCAACCAGCAAGGTGTCGCCAAGGCTCGGTCAAGTCTTTCCAACACAAGCCCACCTACCCTTTTTCCTCGCCAAGTGAACTTGTGTCCTATGTAACCCAAATCAACGAAGGCCACACTCATCCACAATATCTCTGAAAGCCTTCATCTCGCTTTCACCTCTCGGTATACCTCCCATCTTCTCATGGCCCTTTAAAATTTCATTAAAGTCCCCGACGCATATCCATGGGACATCAAACTTGCTGTGGAGTTGTCGTAGAAGTTCCCACGTTTCATGTTTCTTGCCTGCTTCCGGGAATCCATAAATACCTGTGAACCTCCAAGTATCAACCTGTCCATCATTGAAAATTGCATCAATATAGTTTAGAGATGAGTTAACTATTTTAACGTTCAAAGAGTTCTTCCAAAGTAAAGCAAGGCCTCCTGCTCTAGTCACTCGGCCTACCGCCCATTTTTCATCAAAATTTAAATCATCACAAAGTTTTGAAAGCCTAGCTTCATCTGCCCATGTCTCGGCCAAAAACAGGACGGAGGGATCTTATGCCCGCACGATTTTTGCAAGCTCCTGAACTGTGCGTTGGTTCCCAAGCCCACGCACGTTCCAACAGAGGCAACTCATTGCGATCGGCGGGGCTGGGAACCAGCCTCCACCGTTGAATGTATGAAGTCAAGCTGAGAACAACCATCCATGCTTCTGCGCTTTGATGGCTGGTTTTCATTAAGAGAGAGTGGGAAGGAACGTTTTCCCAAGGGTTCCAGGACCACACCATCATTTGTATTACCTGTGTTTCTGTTGATCTTGCACCACTTAGGAGTATTAGATGGCTTAAGGTTATGATTGGATGGGCTTTGGTTGGTAATGTCTGAGAGTGGACTAGTTTTTGTGGGCTTTAAAGAAACTGAGTAAGGCCCATGTTTAGTATGGTTAGCTTTGGAGGGGCAGGGAGTAGTGACGTGGGGTGGGTTGGATTTTCCCGCCTCTGCAGATAAGTCAAACTTCCGTATCTCCTCATCAATTTCATTTATCCTAGCTGAGAAATCCTCAGATTTTCCAAAATCGTGGGTAGGAGCTGGCGGGTCAACAGCTGTCATATGAGAATCAGGAATTTCGTGGATTGAGGAGGATTTCTTCGAGATTTTCGCCTCCAAACACTCATTTTCCTTATCAGTTCGTGATCTCATCGGAACCGGAGTGGCAGTTTGAGGCGGCGCCTTCGGTGGTTTACCCCACGTGGAGCTACCTGGCTTTTTGACGTTTTTCTTCAGATCCTTAAAATATCCAGACACATGAATCACGTTCCTACTAGAAAGGAAGACTGGTAATGCCCTAATACTGGAGTCATACTTCTTCTTCATAGGGTCCAATAAGCCATCACTTAGAATTCAGTCCTCACAATCCTTGTCATCATGGGTTAAACAACCACACCAATAACACAGGTTAGGGAGCCGCTCGTATTTGAATGAGACCCAAGAGCGGCTTCCATTCTCCATGGTAACAACCCTCCCACGACAGAGAGGCAGTGATACATCAATCTGAACTCGTACTCTAATAAAACCACCTCCACCCGAGTCCGTTTCACCTTGGCTGTGAATAACCTTGCCTGCTGCTTCACATATATCCTCCGCCATTTCCCTATTCATGTATCTGATCGGTATGTTGTGCACCTGGACCCACATCATAGTTTCTAAAGGAACGGCCTCCTGACTGGGGTTCTTCTTGTCATACCATCGAAGCACGATTAGATGCTTGTCAAAAGACCAAGGTTCGTTTTGTAGGATCTTATCTACTTCCGTTTCGTTATCAAATATGAACAGGAGTTGATGATCACCCAGGTTTTGAATCTTGAAGCCATTACGGGATTGCCATAGTGGTTTTAAGGTCTTGGCCACAGCGTCCACATTCAGGGCCCTCTTCGTTAAGAACTTGGCCAACAAAGAGAATTCTTGCGATGGATTTTTCTTCCGTAATAACATGTCATCTCCTTCCCTGTCAGAGAGGGAGAGACTGTTCCATCCATTTGTGATATCTTCCATGGGAGAGGAGAAGGGAAATAGAAAGAGAAGGGAAAAAGGAGAAAGGAGAGAAGGAGAGAGGGGGATGAGGACACACACAAACTGTTTCCCATAACCTCGAAGAACAAACCCAACACCAAGCCCTAGAGATAACACTGTTATCACAGGGAACAAAACAGCCTTCCCAAGAAGGAACTTCAATTCTACTGTCGAAGGAGACGAGCTAGAGAGAAACCCTAGCTATCACAAGCGACAGAGAAACATTTCTACCAAACATAACCTTAGTTTTCAGCTTTGGTTCAAGTTTTCATCAAAGCACTAAAAATTCTTAAGAGGCTTTCAAGGCCAAAATGGGCATTTGCCCCTTTTGCCCCAAATAAGTAGCAAAATGCTTATGTTCTGAAACTATTTAGCCATATGCCCATGTTTTAAACTCGATTTTATAAAAATTGAGTTTCAATAAAAAAAACTCGATTTTTAGAAAATCGTATTATAGGCAAAAAACTTTAAAAAAAAAAAAAATTACATGGAACTTGAGTTCCATGTAACATTTTGCAAGTAACTCAATTTTCATTAAATCAAATTTTTCATTGAAACTCGATTTTTTAAAAATCGAGTTTCAAAATAGGGATATTTTGCTACTTGTTTTGAGCGAAATGTGCAAATGCCCATTTTGGCCAGCTTTCAAAGATATCAATCATTCCATCATCTCTCTCTCTCTCTCTCTCTCAAGGTTGGAGGTAAAAAAGGAAGGATAGAAAAGAAATGAGAGAAATTAGGTTTTGGAGTTGTTTAGTAAAAAGAGAAAAGTGGAAGGATTTTTAGTAAGGCCCATGGATTTTCTCCCTTGACCCACCAAAAATAAGCCTCTTTTTTTAATTTTTTTTATAACTCAATTTTCATTGAATCGAGTAAAAAAATTGAGTTTCAAAACAGGGACATTTTGCTAGATAGTTTTAGAACAGGAGCATTTTGCTACTTGTTTTGAGCGAAATGGGCAAATACCCATTTTGGTCGACTTTCAAAGATATCAATCATTCCATCATTGCTCTCTCTCTCTCTCTCTCTCAAGGTAAATAAGGAAGGATAGAAAAGAAATGAGAGAAATTAGGGTTTTGGAGTTGTTTAGTAAAAAGAGAAAAGTGGAAGGATTTTTAGTAGGGCCCATGGATTTTCTCCCTTAACCCACCAAAAATAAGCCTTTTTTTTTTAGAGAAAATTTCAATCTATGACGTTTGCTCTTGTTGATAGCTATTTATCATCAGACCAAGACACCAATTAGTTTCTGGTATAGGTGGGGATTGAACCCTAAATCTTTAATTCAACCATTAGAAACTTTACTAGTTGAGCTAACTGGGACCCACAAGATAAGCCTCTTTGAAATAGAGAGAAAACATGGTGGAAAACTTGGCTGTTGGTTCATCCAATTACTTTTACAAAATTAACCCCCCTTCTTCTTAGAGCATTATCATTAGGTGTGCTAAATGTGCCAAATGCCAAATATTTGGCACATTTAGCACACCAAACACAAAAACAACCTCTCATGAGGTGTGCTAAATGTCTCAAAAAAATGAGACATGCTACAGTACGCTCTCAAATATGAGAGCGTACGGACAGCCATGCCATTTCACTGTTCACATATTTAATTCTTTTTTCTCTCCCCTCCTCTCAGTTCTCTCTCTCTCTCGGTCATTCTGAAACCAATCTCTCTGTCTCTCGCTCTCGCTCTCTCTCTCTGGGGCACTTTCATCGCACTCTCATCGCCATGTCCACGCCCACGCCGTCTCATCGCCGTCTCGCCACGCCCAAGCTCGCCACTGATCACTGACCCACTTTGCAACGAAGAGGAACTCCGGTGTGAAGGAAACGGTGGCCGGGAGTGAAAACTTCCATCGCCGTCTCGCCATCGCCGATCTCGCCGCGGTGTATGTCCGATTCAGTTTATGATGTTAGTGTAATTTGTAATTAATTTTGTAATTGATTTGGTGGATTTGGGATGTGGGTTTGTTTAATTTGGTGGATGTGGGTTTGTGCGCCAGTGGTGGGTTTGGTGGATGTGGGTTTGTGCGCCGGTGGTGGGTTTGGTGGCTGTGGGTTCGATCTCTCTGGTTGTGTCTTTTTTTTTTTTTTTTTGAGGTGAAGCCGATCTCTCTGGTTGTGTTTTTGTTGTTGTTGTTGTTGTTGTTGAGGACGAGGATGAGGATGAGAATGAGAATGATAGGGAGAAACCGTTTGAAGTTTTTTTTTTTAATGGTATTTTAATGTGATGGATATATTATTTTAATGTACGGGATTGAAAAATAGAACATCTGATAAATGAGATGTTGTAAAATGATGTTGTAAAATAGTAAAGTAGGCTTTTGATGTGTGAAAATGGCATTTTTTATGCAACGGCTGATGAGAATGCTCTAACATTAGTTATATTACATGCCTTTGTCAATCTTTGTCTTTTTCTTTATTTGTCTTCTATCTCTGTGTAACGTGTTACCTCTTTTTCTTTTTTTTAAGTGGGCACGGTTTTTTTTTGGTTCTTTGCTTTTATTTTATTTTTAATTGGTCATGATTTTTGTTTTAAAAAACTTAGTGGGATTTATTTTTGATTGATTGTTTGTTTATTTTTTTAATTGAGCACAATTTTTTAATAAGGGCATATGAAACAATTTACACCAATTTCATTTTCCATCCTCTAATTTTTTTTCTCAGCCAAACAAATGAGGTTCCTATCTCTCCATTTTTCCATCCACCAAACCAAACACATATGAGAGAAAACTAAATTTTTTCATCCTCGTACTTTTTTTTTATTTATCTTTTCTCCATTTTTTATCCTCCCATTTTTCCACAATTCCAACTAAACAAACCCTTAAAATCTACTTGTGTTACCACTATTACAGATATATCAGCCCAAATAATCAAGGCCCAAGCCTAGTTATGCTTGGTGTGCAAGCAGACAAATACTTGTAGTGCAAGTTTATTAACTATAGTTAATGTAGAGTTAAGCCCCTTATAATTTATTATTTTGGACAAAACTTTGGTATAATACCTTAGGTGTTGTTTCTTAGGATCCTCTCTTAAAATTCAACCATGTGGTTACTTAACTAAAAAATACACTTCTATCTCATGAAAAAAAATCCACATGGCATAATCTTAAAAGGGAAACCTAAAGAACAACACCTAAGTATTGTACCTAAGTCTTGCTCTATTGTTTTTATTGTAACATAGGAATTTTACTTAAAATAAGGACATAAGAAATTATCCGATTCGGTCTTAAGTATATGTCTTGGCTTGCACACCAAGCATGATTGGACTTGGACCTTGATTACTTGGGCTGATACATCTCTGACAACCACAATACATAACTTCAAATCATTCATTCTCTACAACATGGCTTAGAGCATTCACAATTGGCCCTGCAAATGGCATATGTAAGCAAATTTTAGTATTAAAGTATTAAAAGGCCCCAACATTTGGCCTTGTATTAGTCTGGAAACCTAAAAAAATTTAGAATTGTGCTACAGTACCATCACAAATTTGTGATGGTATTGTAGCACAATTGTAAAAAGAAATAATATTTTTTTATTCATTCCTCTCTCCTCCCACTCTTTGTCTCACGTCTCAATCTCTATCTTTCTCTTCGTGTCTCATTTTTGGCTTTTATTTATATTTTGAAATATATTATTTTATTGTGTAGATATATTATTTTAATGTGTTGTATTGTAAAATAAAAATTGGGATGTTGGGTGTATTGTAAAATGGTATGATATAATTGATAAAGTAACTTTTTGAGATGGTAAAATAGAATAGGATATAATTTCCGGATGGGAATGCTCTTACAAGGTAATTTTTAACTTCTCTCCAATCAATTGAAATATTTACTCCCTAATATTACAATTCCAGTGCAAGCCGCGTTATGACGAATCGAAGCATCAAATTTATTTTTGACATTGATTTGTCATAATGGATTTTTCATGGCAGCGGTTTGAAAATTTTCTAATATTATTCATGTTATTACTGCAGATGATTCGCAGAGTATCATTCTTTGGGCTGAAACCGAATCTACTCTCCTTGTTATTAAACCTACTATTGACATAGGTCTGAATTATGTACTTTTTGAAGTATACAGAAGACACTAATTATTTGCCTCTAGCCATTGCAAGATTCATAATCTTGTAAAAGATAATAGCAATATTCTATCTTCGCTTGAACACTCCCAAACGGTCTTTTTTTTTTTTTTTTTTTTTGAGAAAAAGATCACCCAAAATATTATTAAGATGCTGGTAAATCAGGCAAAGACATTATTTGGGCCTGGTAGAATAGACTCCATCCAAACAAGCAATAAAAAATAAATTTTTACTTTCTAGACTAAGGCATGAGCAACTGCATAAACTTACCTAACAAAATGAGAGAAGGAAAAACTCATGTAGCTGGCAAAAGACAACTTGGCCCACAACTTGGCAACTTGCCGATTCATAATAATCGTGGCAATTTATTATTAGAATAGCATTTGTACTTAAGATTAAAAGTTTATAACATATTACACCATAGAAATAGTAGTAGGTGCTTGGAGTGCAAATACAAAGAATAAGAAGGCTTATAATATATTGCACCATAGAAAAATAGTAGAGTAGGCATCGGGCATTGCAGAGTTGAAGCAAGAGGTGACATTTAAGTAATAGTTATGGTATGGTATGGGCTAATAAAAGGCTTAGTTCTCAAGGATTAGTATTATGAGCGGGACTGGGAGGGGGAGGAGCGGGAGCCCTATCAGGCTTAGCAAAGGGTGTGCGTGGGCTAGGTCCAGATGGAGGAACAGGGCCTCTTTGCAACGTCCCAAAACTCAGCCTCTCAAAAAGAATCCTTTCTCCATTCTCAGCATGCACCAAGTTGGCTTCTTGATCCGTTAAAAGCATTCTACCCTCAGTAGGAAAAGCGAGGACAATCACAAAGGTCACCCATAACAATTTTTGAGTGGTTACCACCATCTTGTTCAATGCGCACGGTTCTATCTCTTAGGCTAGTACTTTTGAAAACACTTGAATATGAGAGTATTTTGGGAAATTCAAAACTTAGTATTCACAACTTTGAAGGCTCTTAAACAATAAGTACATATATATATATATAGATGATAAATGAGAAGTTATTTTTTATTTTATAAATTATCTTTTAAAAGTTTATAATTAGTAAATTTTGAAAAGTTCAATGCTCTAAAAATTTGGAAATTTAGTTGTTTTAAGTTTTGCTTAAAAAAAAGAAAACCTTAAAATTAGAGAATCTAGAAAAATGAGAAGTTTGTAACTGTTTGATTTTAGGGTAGTTTCCCGAAATTTTGGTGGTGTAAAAAAAGAAAAAGAAGACTTATGGACTAAGGCTGCTACGTTTGAGGGTGAATAGAACGTGAAAGAATTTGGTTTTTTGACCTTTTCAAATTGAAAAAGGAGAAGAGATACAAATGTAGTGGGAACTGGGAAGTGAGAAGAGATGAGGTTTAAATTTGGGGGTTGGCTCTTACGGATCCAAAATATTAAAAAAAATATATTAAAAAAAAATATGCACCATTCAATTCTGTCAAACTTATGTAATCATAGGGAACTAACTAAAAAAATATGTATCATCCAATTCCTTCAAACTTAAGTAATAAAAAAGTTTCCTATGACAATCACACTACTTACACAGAAAAATTAAAAAAAAAAAAAAAGATCTAAAACTTATATCCAAGAAATGCATAGAAATATTGTCATACCATGAAAATATAATTCACTGCAAAAAGAAAAATCTATTCTATCAAGATTGAAATATACTTTTTTTTTAATTGGAAACAATACTGTACAAAATAAATGATCTAAAACTTATATCCAAGAGATGAATAGATATATTGCCATACCATGAAAATATAAGTAGTTGCAAAATGAAAAATCTATTCTATCAAGATTTAAAAAGACTATTTTTTTTTAATTGGAAACTATTCATACAAATAATGTTGTTCCTGCATGGTTCAAATATACTTAGAAGCTTTTTTTATTTTTATTTTTATTTTTATTGTCGAAATTGTTCATATATCTCCATTTAGGTTTGTATGTTTGTTGTGTAATTTATGAGTTTGTCGACCACCAAATTCTCTAGGAGTGTGATGAAATTTAGCTCAAAGTAAAATAAAAATGAACATCAATAACCTCTTTCATATCTATAGAAAAATTAAAAAGGACAAAGTTTGGCTATAAGTTGTAACCAATGATTACAATTTCCACTAAAAAAATTAATATAGCTATATATTTTGAAAATCTGATTAATCATTGGATTGTGTGTTCTTTATGTTCTTAACATGCATACTAAATTTCATGTCAATCGAATATTATTTACTATTTGATCTATACACTCATTTTTTATGCATGATTTTATACTACAAAAACTTGAACTTTTAACATTTAAATGATGACATAACTATTGATCTCTGATTATTTACAAATTTTTCATTCATGGAGAATATAAGAAGAAAATTTAATCCAATGATGTATTTGTTAAGATTTAAATCCAATAAAATGATATTGAGTGAAGTTGTAGCCATTTGCCACAACTAAGTTTGTAGACAAACTTTGTCGAATAAAAAAAAAAAAAAATACAAATATCGGCTTCTAGAGACATAAATAAGTTGTAATTTATTAAAATATTACCCATACCTATATGACACGGATAAAGTTCACGTAAATAATAGAGCTTCAAACGCACAAAGGAGTATTAATTGATAGTGTCTGTGTCTCCCTCCTCCATGTGAATGTATTATAATGAAAAACTGATCGATTTCAATTTTTTATGGAAAATTCTAGAGTTACAAACTATTTTACAATAAGTTTTACAAACTGCTGATATATATGGTGAGTGGTTATTGGTAAGTAAAAAAATGATGTTAGTAGTGAGCTCAAATAAGAACCAGTAAAAATTGCCTTCATCAACTATTTGTTAAAATGTTGTAAAATAGTTTGTGTCTATAGTATTATTCATCTTTTATATACCACCAATACACCCAGCTTCAACATCACAGAGTCCTCAGCCGTGTGCATTTTACATCAAGTTCTTGCAAAGAATCCAACCTTTTGAATAGCACAAATAAACTTTTAAAAAAAATGGTACACAAATAAAGAAATTAAAATAATATAAAAATGAATTAGAGTAGTCAAAGTTAAATGAAAATCATAAACAAACTCTAATTCAACTGCGGCATTTAGCTAGGCATTTGGCATTATTCTTCAATTGGATTTAAAAAAAAAAATGATACGGTTTAAGTTTTTTAGTTTAAATTTGAAAATATGCACGTTTACATCGGCTACGTGCAATGTGGATTTTAAAAACATTTTTTTTTTTTACTAATCATATTAATTGGTTTACCCCATAACCCATTAGCAAGAAATCTAATTACATTAGCAAAAACTTGAAATTGAAAGAGAAACTGAAAGGTACAGTTCGAAACTGAAAAAACACAGGAAGAGAAATCTAATTGCATTAACAATTTCACAGACACGACAGATTCTCAATTATGATTCTTTTGGGCAATTATATCACATTTTGTCATTTTCTATTAACAACACCAAAATAGGAGTAGTTCAATTTAAGTCAAACCCATCATAGTCCAATTACCGAATCAATAGGCAAGGGAAAAACTCAAATATTGCATTTATGGTAATCAATTTAACCATGATATTCCAGTCCAATAAAATAATAAAACACTAGCCTGAGACATTTTCCTTTTCTATTCTATTCAATTAAACCACGCACATATTAATTTTTATTTTGGACAGAGAAAAGACATTCTTTAAAATGAAAAAAAAAAAAAAAGTAGTACAAACAGTTGTGAAGAGAAAACCGTTCAAACATGATAATAAATAAATAAAAATCACATTTTTTTCCCTTAGTGCTGCACAAAATTTTCTGGCTCTTCTATTCAATTAAAAAACAAACATTGCATCATACAAAGAGTAGCTGCCTGACACAATTCATATTTCAATTAGGAATAGTAGGATCTGGCCTCTGTCCAGTGTCTAGTGCTATTGGACACGTTGGATTGCGGACACATGTCCAAGATTGGACACGTGTCCGCATCTGACGGGTCTAGTGGCCACTGGTCATTGGACAGAAGCTGAACCCAGAATAGTAATCCTTGGGAAGAGTTTGTAGTTTGTAATAGGAAGTGTGGGAAAATTATTTGTTTGTAATGGGAAGTTTCCTTGTACACCATATTCATCTTTTGGGAAGAATTGGGAAGAGTTTTTGTTTGTAATTTGTCAGACGTGGGATGCGAAGTTGTGACTAAGGGGATTGAAGGCTTTTTGCTTTTTAGACAGGCGAGGAATTTGTATCTGTCTAAGACTCTAGTGAGAAGTTATAGGAAATCAATTTGATAGTTTTTCTTCTTTTTGAATTTTATTGAACAACGATTTTAACCTCATTTTTTTAGTAAAAAAGACTATCTAATTAGATTAGGGGTATTTTTGACAATTAGATTAGGGGTATTTTTGCTATCAGTGACGGCTAGAGTTTGCGGATTAGTGGTGTTGACAGCAAAAGGCTGTTGATGTCCGTCGGGAAAAGCCTTGTCGGTAATACTATATTACCGACAAGGCCGTCGCTAGCACTCATATTTGACCGTAAAAAGCCGTCATAATCACTTGATATTTTCCGTTGAAAATACTTCTTCATATGAGGAAGTTAGTTGACAAAATACATTTTGTGATGAACTAAGGTCGTCATTAATGTATTTTTTCGACAACTAAAATTCGTTGTAAATACTTGATTTGTCGTCGAAAATACAACTTCATACGAGGAAGTTGGACGACCAAATATATTTTGTGATGAACTAAGGCCATTGTTAATGGATTTTTTCGATGACTAAAAGTCGTCATAAATACTTGATTTGCCATCAAAAATACAATTTCAAATTATGAAGTTGAATGACCAAATACATTTTGCGACGAACTATAGCCATTGTTAATGTATTTTTTTCGACGACTAAAAGCCATCGTAAATACTTAGCTTTTCGTCAAAAGTACATTATCTTAGTGACCATTTACTTTTTTTTCGGCGAACTTTGACCATTATTAAAAATTAGTTACCACGTCAATAATACATTATTTGCAACAAAATAGCTCTTTCAAAAAAAAAAGGTTGTTTATAGTACTTTAATTGTGACAAAACAATTTTGTCGAAAAAGAAACACATGAATTACATGAAAGTAAATAAAATAATATATAAATTACAAATCCATAATTGTTCAAAACTAATTAGTGAATAATGCAATAAAAATGAAATTATTAAAAGGTCTACAAAATAGCATGATGTTCAATAATACATGAAAGCTATATTAATTATATCCTTTACTAAACTTGAAAGCATAAGTATTAGAAGATCATTCATCATTTGAGCCAGTTTCCTCTATTTGAGAGTCACCTTCCTCCTCAAAGTCATCTCGTGTCATTTTTCACACAATGATCTCCTCCCTAACATTGTTCTGTAATATTTTAGATTAAACTGAATAAATATACAAAAATTATAACTATACAAATTTTTATATTTACAGTAAATAATAAAGAATTATCTAAAATATATTCATTTAAAAACATTAACACAATCACCACGATAAATGACAAAACATCAAAAATAAATCCTTACTACCGACACAAACATTGCATCTATCATAAATCCTTACTACTAACTAGAACCTTGTAGTTCTCCTATGAATAAGAACTTCCAAGAATACATCTGCACCAATAACCACATTAATAGTATATCCCCATTACTCTTAACAGTATATGCATCACCATAGCAAGTCACATAAAATTATATATGCACTAAGAATAGCAATTAATTGAAAACTATAATGAGCTAATTTATCACTTATTTCAACAACCTCCAAAAAAAAAAAAAAAAAAAAAAACTAATGTTGATTATACTGGAAAAAATTATATGTGTAATAGGTGCTTGCATAAAATTAAGACTAATCAACAGATTGGTTAGGGCCACCAATACACACAAACATTACACTATGGTCTAGTACTAAACTGTCAAGAATTTTGCCTACAATACAAGATTGTATATTATGAAAGAGATATATCTAAACTAAACCCAAAATATAGATAAAGGAAATAAACCAACAAATCCTATTACTAATCCACTACATTAACAAAATAAATCAAAATATAAGGATTTAATAAAACTAACCATTTGGGTTTGATTGTGATTGGGAGAAAGAGAAAGAGAGAGTGTACGGTGAAGGGATATTGAAAAATATGTGGGCTATAGAGTATAGAGGGGAGAGCTTTTTTTCTTCTTTATTTGCTTTAGTGAAATAGAGTGTTAGTATTTTGGTGAGAGGGAAAGGGAGGCGTGGGATTAAAAAAAGAAAAAGGGGGGGGGGGGGGGTGGGGGCGCTTGTTTTTAGTGAGAGGGAGAGGGAGGGAGGGAACTTGGAGGTAGGGTTTTGTCTTTTTTATTTTATTTTATTTTATTTTAATGTTAAAATGATATTGTTTATGTGTTTTTTTTTTTAACAAAAATAATGTGGGGTTAGGTTTATTTTACAGCAATGTGACTTTTTTTTGTTTTATTTATAAAATTATGTATTTTGTATTTTGTTCATAATTAAAATTCATTGATTTCAAATTTTAATTAAAGAGTATTTTAAAATATTTAGTAGGACATAATTTTTTAAGTTTTTAATGGGTTGTGGAGAGAATTGTCGTTGCAAGTATTTTGGTGCTTGATAAACTTTGCATTATTATTCTAAAATTTTTAGCATTGTATGTACAATTCATTGTTAATCTTTAGTAAAGAAAAATTTTATAGAAAAGAATAAAAGTCTAGAAAACCCTAAAGTACAAACCAATACCCAAAACCCACTCAAAACCTCCCTATTCAACCTAATTTGATCCTATCAAGTGGTCATAGACCCAACTTCAATGGTTGACCATGTTTGACCTAATATTGACCAAGTTTTGCAAACTTTGACTACTCATTTCTCACAATCTGACCATCTAATTGTTGTCATACTTCACCAACACCAATACCTCATCACATTCTTCTAATCCAACGGTCGGATTTTGGATTTGAGTCCAGAGCATTATTTTATCCCACAATTGGATTTGGTCACGTTCTCCTAATCCAACCGTTTGATTAAGCTCAAAATTCATCAAAACCAATATTTTATCCCACAATTTCAATGTAATGGTTATATTTAAAATCTGACTTTGGCTCAAGATGGACACGTGTCGTTGTATCTACCTATCATGAAACTTTAATCACTAAAAATATATCATACTCTTCCAAGAGAGTTAAACGCGAATGACCTACAAAATACAACCAAAAACCTAGAAAATGACCCCAATGGATTTGCACATGACCTTTGACTTTGCCATTTTAAAAAATTGAAACTGATAAAAGCATGAAAACCAAAAAAACCTTAAACACTGACCAATACCCAAAACCCACTTAAAACCTCCCTGATAAACCTAATTTGACCAAATCCAGTGGTCCTAGAACGAACTTTGAAGTTTGACCAAAGATTGATCAAGTTTAATAGACTTTGACGAAGTTTTGCAAGATTTGACAGCTTTGTTCTTACAATCTGACCGTCTGATTGTCACTGTAATTTACAAACATAAATATTTCACCACATTCTATCAATCCAACGGTAAGATTTTGGATCTCTATCTGGTTGCATGATGGACATATGTTATTGTACCCACCTACTAAGAAACTTTGTTTAATCCCGTTGACAAAATCCGGCCATCCAAAATGGCTGAAATACACCATCAAAGCTAGGAAATGACCAAAATACCCATAAACTTTTAAAGTGACGAAAGTGCCCCTAAAAGTTTCAAAATGATCAAAATACCTTTTACTTTTGAAATGACCAAAATAGCCCTCAAGTACTTGGAGGATCTTGAAAGATTATTATTATTATTATTATTATTTTTGCAATTTTTAAAATTCAGAAAAAATTCTAGAGTTTTAAGACAAAATTGAGGAAAATTTACCATTCAAAGAAAATAATATATATATATTTTTTACGGCCATATGTATGTTGGAAATCACCTTTTTTTTGTGACAAATTTTCTTTACCGTTGCTAATACCTTCTTTTCTTAAGAAAATTTTAATTATTAACAATGACCAAAATGTCTGTCGCAAATAACAATGCAATATATAGTGATGAAAAACAACCGTCAAACACATGAAAAATAAGGGCATGCATTCTCCCCCTTTAAAACATTACAATTGACGATAGCTTAGGTTCACCGCAAATATTATTTATTGGGAGGGATTCAATTCCATCACTAATATATTCTTTCTTTTAAAGAAAATTAACTATTTACGACGGTCAGCATGTTTGTTGCAAATACAAACTCAATTAGAAAAAAAAATTTGCGATAGATAAATGTTGTCACAAATGTGAAAAGTAAGGGGAGAATTTTCCCTCCAAAATATTTTACCATTTTCGATGGCTTCATGGCTGTTGTTGACTCGTTAATACCCTCTTTTATATTTACAATGGAAGAATGTTTGTCACAAATAATAACACCATAAAAAATATATATATTTTTTTTTTTGTATTTTCGATGCATAAAAGCCATCACAAGTGTTAATAGTTCCGACGGTTTTTCTTCGGTCGTCGTAAATAATACTCTTTTTTTATATTTACGATGGAAGAATGTTTGTCGCAAATAATAACACCATAAAAATATATATTTTTTATATTTTTGACGCACAAAAGCCGTCACAAGTTTTAATAGTTCCGACGGTTTTTCTTCGGTCGTCGTAAATAATACCCTTTTTTATATTTACAACGGAAGAATGTTTGTCACAAATAATAACACCATAAAAAATACATTTTGTATTTTTGACGCACAAAAGGCATCACAAGTGTTAGTAATTCTGACAGTTTTTATTCAGTCGTCGTAAATAATACTTTATTAGCGATGAATATTTCTATGCCATTGTCAAAAGTAAGGGGGGAACACTTCCCTCCAAAATAAATCATATTTTCAACAAAAATAATAGGCATTTTCGACAAACTCATTTTGCCATGACAAATGTTTTAATATTTGACGAGTATTTGTCAACGAAAGAGACTTGCCGTCGAAAAAGCTAGTTTTACCGATAGCTTTTTGTAGACGTCGAAAAAGTTTCGTCGCAAATAGCAATGTTTTTTGTAGTTAATATATAGAGATACACTGATACACATTGATTTGAGCATACCGATTTAATAAGGGATATTTTGAAATTGAGTAAAGGTGATAACTAACTTTCTCTATCCTCCTAATGTATCAACAAAAAGAAAGTTAGAAAAGAATAACAAAATTAGTGCACCAAATTAAAAGGACCACTAACATGTGAATTGTTCACCAAATTTAAAGGAACACTATGCATGTGTAGCTTCAAATCTTTTGATAGATCCTAAGTGACACTAGCCTTTTTACATGCGCTACGTGCATGCTCAAAGACTTTTTTATTATAAAAAAAAAAAAAAACTTTTGATTCATCTTAATTTAAGGTTTATGCATTTGTAAGTGAAATTATTGCATTTTCCCATCACCAAACTTATAGGAGTGTGATGAGATGTAGTTTACGGGTGTGTTAATTTTTATTTATTTATTTATTTTTACATCTCGTCACACTCCCAAGAGTTTTGGTCATCCAAAAACGCATAAATTTCACTAACAAATGCCTAAACCCTTAGTTAAGATGAATCAATATATGAGGTTTAAGCTAACCCCAAAATGATACACCATTATTAATCAAAACCAAAATATGAGAAATTACACTTTACCACCCTAAACTATACCCTGATTACACTTTGCACCATAAACTTTTTGAATGCAAGTTTTGCACCCTGAAAGATGATCCTTGTTACACTTTACACCCTGACATCAAGTTTGCCATAAACTTTACACTCTAAACTTTGAATTTCCATCCAAGTTGACAACAAACTTAATGTTGTGGTGCAAAGTGTAACAAGGGTCAAAGCTTAGGGTGCAAAACGTGCATTTGAAATGTGTTGAGGACAAATTTTTTACACCACGTAGCTTCATTTTATTGGCGACCCGCGGCACGTCAACACTATCATGGATTTTGGAAAAATCTTTTCTAAAGCCCAAAAGAGCCCATATTTACACAAAAAAGGCGTCAAAGCCCATAGTTCAAGCTCATAGCACATCATCTTATTTTGGCTCATGATCCAAGCTCATGAGTCTCATCGGTGGAATTTTGGGAGTCGTGGTTTGGAGGGCCAAGAAGTATGTTCAGTAAAACTCCAGTGGTTCAAAGTTGATAAAGGAAAGCATGTTGCTTGGCATGTCTTCCCCAATTCCCTGAACTCTGATGGGCCAGTGTGCAATAGGTAACATTTGGTAAGCCTCTCATATCACATAACACTTAAAATGATAAAACTCCCCATGCTCTTTACAAAATTAATGTCCATCATATAATATAAGTTTTAAAATATAATTATATCATTCCATATTAATTATATTCTTATTAAGCACGTGGCAAAATATATATTAGTATCTCATATCTAGCATTAAATGCTCTCTTTACTCTCCAAGATTTGGTTAAAATTCAAAAAGACCATAATTACATCTCTAAAACTTCATCAAAAAATCAATCAACTAGTCTATTACTTACCAAAATTATATATGGCTTAAGCATATAATTTTCCAAAAGAAGAAACTTAGCCAAAAATACCAACAATAGCTCAAGCAGAAGCTGTTTTGCAAAAACAGCTAAAACAGAAGCTGCAACAGCTCCAGCAAAAGCTTCTACAGAAACAATTTTTGCAGAAACAGCTTCTACAAAAGCTGTAACAGCTCTAGCACTTTCTACAGTGGCTCCAGCTGTGGTACTAGAAATAGGATAAAGCTTATCTTACCTTTTTTGGCCAAACCATGAATTTAATGCCAAGTATTTTCCTCCAAGCAAAAGATGTCATTCATATGACATCATCCAGCTGTGTCAGCAACATTTAACTCCCAAACTTTCTTCTTTTGGTTAAAAAACAAAAGACCACTTACTTTGTCAAAGATTTTCCCCTATTTGCTAATTTTCCCTTCAACTAAGTTCTGATCTAGTTACACACTTGGCTCTATATAAAGAGAACCAAGCCACACACTAAAAGGGGGATCCCCTCTCTCATCCTCAATAATTCTGAAACTTCTTTTCAACTTGCTGCAGATATCTCTAAAACTTCTCCATACTTCTCTACCTCTCTTACAAAATCACTCTTCATAGATAACAACACAACCATTACACACTATCCATCTCTCCCACACTTCAATATTCTAAAACTTCATCACTTTTGCTGCCCAAAAACACATCCCCATCTCATCCTTTATTCCTCATACAAAAATCTCCCTTCTTAGAAAGCAATACAACCTATGACATGACACAAATAATCTCATGTATTTACTATATTATCTATCTCACACTTCTATACATTTTACAAACACATTCCTCACAAAATACCCATACATACTTCTCATAAATCTTTAAACTCCATGTCTCACAAAGTATACGTATACAAGATCCATGTCCAACAAAGTATCTACATATAATTTCTATACATATTACAAACACCATATCTCACAATATACATACTTATATATATATATATACATACACATATATATATTTCTTACTATCTCCACACATTTTAAAAACATATCAAATATTCTTTCAAGAACACATTACAAAAGCCCTTTCTCATGGAAGGCATATGAACATCAATATTAAGGCCTTTCTCCTAAAAGGCACAAAAACTTCATATTAAAATCATTCTCATTAAAGACATACATTTCTAATACTTAAAGCTATTCTTATGAAAGATAATATCACTCATGCTTGACTAAAAACTAAAACAACATTACATGGGGAAAGTCATTTAAGTGCATGATGAAAGGGGACAAATTTAACCAACCTATGCACACGGTTAGACGTGCTCTCTCTCCCTTCATTCCATCCTATTTTTCCTCTTTTATTTGTAACATGAAGCCTTAATCCTTGTTTAGTATTATTATGATGAAGGCCATAATGTTTTGGAAACTATGGAAATTTTCCCTTATATTGACTTAATAATAATAAGGAAAAAATATGATTTTTACCATGTAAACACACTTACTAACCTGAAGTTACCCTATTGCTGGAGATAATACCGAAACACTAGAAGATTGATTTGAACTATCAGACCAGGACCATTAATGTACTAATTAAGTATTGTAACGTGTTTTTCATTGGGCTTTTGTTACTGTTTTGTCATGTGCAGCCTTTGTTTCTTGCTTGGATAAGCTTTGTCATCACACCAAAAGCTTTTGGGTACTATCTCAAGAGCCCGTAGTCGAGTTTCGGGTTGGCTTCCTAACATCTTAGATAAAGGCAAAATTTTCCTCTCGACAAAATGTTTATGGTGTAAAGTATAATATAGAGTATAGTTTAAGGTGATAAAGTACAATTTCTGCACCAAAATATTTCATTTCTTTAACTACCATGGCCTCTAGTATGACATTGATTACTTTGATGCAATATACTGTGAATTTATGAGAGAGAGAGAGAGAGAGAGAGAGAGAGAGAGAGAATACTAAGAATAAGGTTTATAATTCATTACACGATAGAAATAATGGTATGTGCTAAGAATGCAGAGTTTGAGCAAGAGGTGACATTTGGGTAATAGTTATTGTGTGGACTGATAAAAAGTTTAGCTCTTAGAGATCCAACATTCTTAGTCCTTAACTAGAATAAAACCATGAGGAGGGAGAAAAGGGATGGACGTTCCCTTACTAGGCCCAGATAGAGGATGGTGGCCATTATTGGGCAAACCATGAGGAGGAGGAGGAGGAGGGTCAGATGTTCCTTTGCTAGGCCCAGATGAAGGATAGTGGCCATTATTGGGCAAACCATGGGAAGGAGGAGGGTCAGACGTACCCTTACTAGGCCTAGATGGAGGATAGTGGCCATTTTTTGGCAAATCATGAGGAGGTAAAGGAGGGTCAGAGGTTCCCTTTCTAGGCTAGATGGAGGATAGTGGCCATTTTTAGGTAAACCATGAGGAGGAGGAGGAGGAGGGTCAGACGTTCCCTTGGTAGGTCCAAATAGAGGATAGTGGTCATTATTGGGCAAACCATGGGGAGGAGGAGGAGGAGGAGGGTCAGACGTTCCCTTGTTAGGTCCAAATAGAGGATAGTGGCCATTATTGGGCAAACCATGGGGAGGAGGAGGAGGGTCAGACGTTCCCTTGCTAGGCCCAGATGGAGGATAATGACCATTATTGGGCAAACCATGAGAAGGGGGAGGAGGGCTAGACGTTCCCTTGCTAGGCCCAAATGGAAGATAGTGGCCATTTTTTGGCAAACCATAAGGAGGTAAAGGAGGGTCAGAGGTTCCCTTGCTAGGCCTAGATGGAGGATAGTGGCCATTTTTAGGTAAACCATGAGGAGGAGGAGGTCAGACATTCCCTTGCTAGGCCCAGATGGAGGATAGTGGCCAATATTGGGCAAACGATGAGGAGGAGGAGGAGGGTTAGACGTTCCCTTGCTAGGCCTAGATGGAGGGTAGTGGCCATTTTTATGCAAACCATGAGGAGGTAGAGGAGGGTCAAAGGTTCCTTTGCTAGGCCCAGATGAAGGATAGTGGCTATTATTGGGCAAACCATGAGGAGGAGGAGGAGGATTAGACGTTCCCTTACTAGGCCTAGATGGAGGATAGTGGCCATTTTTGGGTAAACCATGAGGAGGAGGAGGAGGAGGGTCGGACGTTTTCTTGCTAGGCCCAGATGAAGGATAGTGGTCATTATTGGACAAACCATGAAGAGGAGGAGGAGGAGGGTCAGACATTCCCTTGCTAGGCCTAGATGGAGGGTAGTGGCCATTTTTTGGCAAACCATGAGGATGTGGAGGAGGGTCAGAGGTTCCCTTGCTAGGCCCAAATTGAGGAACATGACCATTTTTTGGCGGCATCTCAAAATTGATCCTCCCAAAATCTTTATTCTCAAACTTTGATGGAACAAATAGAGAAGGGGGCTCGTTAGGCGTAGATGGAGGAACGTGACATTTTGCCAACATTCCAAATTTCACCCTCTCAAAAAGAGCTCTCTTTCCATTTTCAACTTGCACTAAGTTGGAAGAAACCTTTTCTCCATATCTAGCTTCAATTGGGAAAGCGAGGACAGTCACAAAGGTTAGCCATACCAATTTTTGAGTGGTTAGCACCATCTTGTTCAATGCTCACATTTCTATCTAATTTGAGACTCTTTATGACCTATTAAATAATGATTGATCCTCTCTTAATTAAATGATGATAATAAATTTTCTTTATATTACAGGAGAGTGCAATTAATATTATTGTGTGGTTTGCAATTAATATTTTTGTGTGGAGTTTTTTTTTTTTTTAGATAGTTTCAATCTATGGCATCCGCTCCTTATTATACAATTCTTATGCTTAGAGATGTATATGAATTTAAATTTTTAAAACTCTTCATTAGATCTTGTTAAATCATATTTTTCATTAAATTGTAGAATAGATTGTTTCACATACTGTCTCAATCGTAATAAAATTTTATTAATAATTATTGTAATTATCAAATTTCATCTTTACACGAAAATTATAAAAGATAGAAAAAATCATCTTTTGTTAAAATTTCTCGTGCATTACACAAGCAACCGTCTATATGATTATTGGTTGACCTTATGATATTGTTCTGCATAAGTTTTTGGAACCTTACAATTTTACATGTCATTATTTTTTTTTAAATGAATTAAAATTCTATTCTATATTCAAACCCACCTTAGAATCTTGGCACATCATATTTTCTTTAAATGATAATATATATAGTTTCCTATACAAACACAATTATAAACTAAAATATATAATTCCATATACAAACACAATTATAATCAATTCCTATTAATAAATATCATAATTATCAAATTGCATATTTTGACAAAAAATAAAAGAGAGAAAAGATCATATTATATTAAACTTTCTATACATTATACAAGTTACCAACTAGTGTATGTATGTATGTATATGAGTTCAAGTTATACCTATTTGTGTGTGTGTGTGTATATATGGGTTCGAGCTTAAACTTAGATTTGAAGTTGACTCATTTGCTAAATAAACAAATATAAATTACAAGTTTTTTTTGCAAGTTAAGCCCAAGTTGTTCATAAATAATTTGATTTATTGACAGCTCTTTTTTGCAACCATCTCGTGTAATAATAATTTAGTAGATCTCAAATATATATATATATATATATATATTGTAGGGATAAGGGCCCAAAATTATATATTGGGCCTTGACCGAGGACGTTGTTGCTCCGATGATGAATAAACAGTAGTGAGGGTGTTAAGCTTAGAGTTCCATAAGCATGTTGCGAATGGAAAGGTTGGGGGAGGTGGTCCGAGGAGTAGTATCTCCTCGGATAAATGAAGCACAGATCAAATGTATATCCTATCGTTCAAAGTGACCTTCCAGGAAATTCCACTGATAGGGATGTGAATTATGAACGTACAGGAGGGATGGAAGCTCAGAAATATCTAAGAGAAAGCTGCTACCACCGCATTGAATGCTCTGTAACAAATTATCTAGCCACATTAATGAGGAAGTGATCTCTGAACAGTATTTTTCAACCTTACAACTACTCCCAAAGACTTCAGGAAGGTGCTGATGGGATAGGTATCAACACCAACCATCTGGCTTGCACGTGGAGGGTAGAGATGAAAGGGAAAGATAGTATAAAAGAAGAAGGAGGCAATGAGAGAAATGAATTGAGAAACTAAAAGAAAAACACTGTAGCATCAAGAACTGACTTTGTAATCAAACCTAAAAGAAATATATAAGAACTGATCTCTTTGGACTGTGCTGAAGACGATTTTCTTTAACATAAACTCGTCTATTTTCATTCTCTTGTGATCTGAACTCACTTTAGTGATTTTCTGATTCATTAAGGCCCAATTTTTCCAACTCACTCTCTACAAATTCATTGCTTTGAGCTTTTTGGGCCTGGGTCCAACCACCTTTAGGCTAGGGACTCAAATCCGGTCCTTACAATTGGCGCCGTCTGTGAAAATTACTGGTGTTATATTGAGTCTAATGTTTAACAATGGTAGGTTCAGGTCCAAACTAGGCAGAATCTATGGGGTCTTAGCGTTGAGATCACTTCTGTGATCTTGAACAAAGAAGAGATCGGGAGGTGAGTATGCATACTACCCATACTAGCAGGGGTCATTCTTGGGGTAGTAGCCACCTCTCTCATGAGAAAAATACCAAAGCCATGCAGCCGGAGATTGATCACTTGAAGAGAAGTTTACGCCATGAACGGCAAAAGCGAGCTTCTTCTAATTCTGACTTCTTTTCCGGCGATGAAAAGGATAGTAGCTATAGGCACAGATCAAAGACTCCTCCTAATGAGTCTTTCTCGTATGATGAAGACTACCATCATGAGCGCAGAAACAGAAATTCATCTTTGAGAGGCCTGGAAAATGATGCTATGAGTAGAGCACTCAACCAAATTTCCAAATCACCTTTCACGCGCAAGATTAAGAAAGGGAGACTTCCTCGGCGGTTCACTCAGCCCACATTCACCATGTACAATGGTCGAACAGATCCTATGAAGCATGTTAGCCATTTCAATCAAAGAATGGCTGTGCACTCCAAGAATGAAGCCTTGATGTGCAAAGTATTCCTATCCAGCTTGAGGCCTGTGGTGATAAGGTGGTTCGATGGTCTGGGTGCAGGTTCCATTGATTCCTTTACGGAACTCACTTAGGTGTTTGGATCCCGCTTTATCACGTGTAGCAGGGTTCCTCGACCCTTAGATTCCTTGTTGTCCCTGTCCATGAGAGAGGGAAGATCCTGAAAACGTACTCGGATAGATATTGGGAGATGTTTAATGAGATAGATGGTGACTTTGATGACGTAGCCATCAGGACTTTCAAGGTCGGCCTACCTACCGAGCATGGCTTGATAAGTATAAAAGGGTTGAGGAGGACCAACAACAAGGCAAGGGAAAGGGTAAGGTTATCCCTCAAGAGATGAGGGATTTCAGGTCAGACCGCTACAACAATAACTGACCCCGTAGGGATTTTGCCCGACAATTTGGGCCTACAGCTCCTTAAGTGGTGAACACTGTGTTCTGAGAATCGGTGCATCAAGTTTTGGAGAAGATCAAGAACGAGCCATACTTCAAGTGGTTGAACAAGATAAGTGGAGACCCCTTGAGGCGTAATCAGAGCCTTCATTGCCAATACCACCAGGAACGGGGGCATACCATTGAGGATTGCAGAACTCTGTGGAATCATCTGAATCAACTAGTCAAAGAGGTAAGGTTACAGCAGTTTTTATATCATCCCAACGAGCAAGGAGACCAATCAAGGTTAGGAGCTCAAGGGAATGCTTCTTTAAGGCCCCCGATAGGCATAATCAATATCATCTTTGCTACACCTGTGAGAACTGGTTCTCATCCTTCCAGGGTAATGATTGTAGCTCGGCTAACAGCCGAGGACTCTAATTCTAAGCCAAAGAGGGCTAGAGTGGAGATTCGACCGGTGCTGAGTTTTTCAGATGAGGACAAGATGGGAACCATCCAGCCACACTATGATGCTCTAGTGGTCACCTCAGAATAGAAGGGTATGATGTGAAGAGAGTGATGGTAGACCAGAGCAGTGGTGCAGAAATTATGTACCCTAACTTGTACAGTGGGCTGAATCTAAAGCCCAAGGACCTGACAGCCTATGATTCACCTTTAGTGAGTTTTGATGGGAAGGTTGTCATCCCGAAGAGCCAGATTAGGTTGCCCGTGCAGGCAGGTTCAAAGGTGGTTGAAGTGGACTTCATTGAGATAAATGCATACTCTCCCTACACGGCCATTGTGGCAAGACCCTGGTTTCATGCCCTAGGTGCTGTTTCTTCGACTCTGCATTTAAAAGTAAAGTATCTATCGAGGGACCGGGTTGAGGAGCTGGTAGGAAGTCAGTCCATGGCTAGGTAGTGCCTCATGGCTGCAATTATGCATCAGCCTGCAGCTGAGTTCTCGGCCTCTGCTGAGGGGGGCTTATAGCATTCAAAGTCTTTGGTGTTACTTATAGATGTGCCAGCCAAGAAGGCGAAATGTGAGGATTTAGAGAAGTTTGTTGTAGGTGATGAGTCGGAGAAGTTTTTTTAGGTTGGGGCTCAGTTACTGCCTTAGGAGAAGGAAGAATTGTTAGGGTTTCTCAAGATGAACATTGATGTGTTCGCTTGGAATGCCTACGAAGCTCCGGGGGTGGATCCGAGCTTCATCTGCCATAATTTGAATGTCAATCCATTTGTCACTCCCAGGAAACAACCACATCGGCCTCATCTAAGGATCATTCTGACGCTGTCAAGGACGAGGTGGTGAAGCTTAAGCAAGCTGGGGCTATTAAAGAGGTGTTTTACCCTGAATGGATGGCTGATACAGTGGTGGTAAAGAAGAAGAGTGGGAAGTGGCGTGTATATGTAGATTTCACGGATTTGAACAAAGCCTTCCTAAAGGATCCCTTCCCCATGCTTCGGATTGATCAGTTAATGGATGTAACTGTGAGCCATTCTTAGATAAGTTTTTTGGATGCCTTTCAAGGGTACTATCAGATACCTTTAGCATTTGACGAACAAGAGAGGACAGCTTTTGTCACTCATATCGGGAATTACCATTATAAAGTAATACCCTTTGGTTTGAAGAATGAAGGGGTTACCTACCAGAGGATGATAACCAGGATTTGAGCCACAGTTAGGAAAAAACATTGAGATTTACATAGATGATATGGTGGTAAAAACTAAGGCAAAATCCGAGCATGTTAATGACCTCGGGAATATCTTTGAGATCTTGAGGAGACACAAACTGCGACTTAATGCTTCTAAATGTTCTTTTGGTGTTGGATCAGGGAAATTCCTAGAGTACATGGTTACACATCAAGGAATTGAAGTCAACCTTGACCAGATTAAGGCAATTAACAATTTACAACCACCTCGGAATCCTAAGAGGTCCAGAAGCTAACAGGGATGACCACCGCTCTAAACCGATTCATCTCTTGGTTAGCAGACAGGTGTAGACCCTTCTTTCAGTTGTTGAACAAGTGGAAGGGATTTGAATGGACCAAGGAGTGTGGACTGGCTTTCCAACAGTTGAAGGAGTATCTTCTTGGCCACTCATTATGTCCAGGCTTGAGGTGGACGAGGTCTTGTTTGCCTATATTGCAGTGGCCTCCCATGCGATGAGTTTGGTGTTAATACGGGTTGATAGTGGTGTACAGAGATTAGTTTATTATGTGAGCAAGTCACTACATGAGGCTAAGGTCCGTTACCTACCACTAGAGAAGGCCATTTTGGCAGTGGTGCATGCTACACGTAAGCTCCCCTACTATTTCTAATCACACACAGTTGTTGTCTTAACCCAGCTTCCACTCAGATCTCTAATTTGGAACACTGATTACACATGGAGGATTGCAAAATGAGGTACGATCCTAGAGGTTTTTGATATCAAGTGCATGCCTCGCACTTCTATCAAAGGTCAGGTCCTTGCCGATCTGGTAGCTGAATTTGTTGAAACCCCATTAGAAGAGAGAGTAGAGGAGCATAACATGGATGAAAAATCGGTTGGTGCAATCTCCTTACAAGAACCTTTGTCCTTGAAGGTCTACGTTGATGGAGCAGAGAACCACAGAGGATCTGGAGTGGGGCTAGTTCTGGTATCTCCATTGAGGATTACAATTGAGAAATACTTGAGATTGGGTTTCTTGGCCACAGATCATGTTTCAAAAAATGGGTGGAAAAACAGTGAAAATATTCTTTGATTCAAGGCTAGTTGTGGGCCAAGTTCAAGGAGAATTGGAAGTTAAAGATCTCAGAATGCAGGAATATTTGAATCAGGTTAGACATTTACAGTTTGGATTTGAGTCTTTTCATTTGTCACAAATCCCTAGAAGTAGAAATACACATGTAGACTCTCTTATCACGCTGGCAACCTCCTTGACACAAAGTTTATCTCGGGTGATCCTTGTGGAGGACTTGTGTAAACCCACTGAGGTGGAAAGGAATGTGGTTCATGTTCATCAAATAAAAGTGGGGCCTAACTAGATGGACTCTATTGTGCTATTCCTTAAGGAAGATGTCTTGCTTGAAAGTAAGTCCAAGGCCGACAAGGTACGGAGAAAAGCTCCTCGGTTTTGGCAATCCGAGGACCAAAAGTTGTATAAGATATCCTTTTCTGGCCTATATTTGCTATGCATACACCCTGAAACAGTTGAGCTACTCCTGGAAGAATTACATGAAGGGATTTGTGGAAACCACACGGGGTCCGATCATTGTCTCACAGGGCCCTCACACAAGGCTATTGGTGGCCGAATATGCAAAAAGAAGCACAAGAATATGTGAAGAAGTGTGACCAATGCCAAAGATTTGCACCAAACATTTATCAACCCGGAGGAGTTCTTAATCCACTGTCCAGCCTTTAGCCTTTTGCTCAATGGGGATTGGACATTGTAGGACCTTTCCCTAAAGCAGCAGGGAATAAAAGATATCTGTTGGTCGGCACGGATTACTTCATCAAGTGGGTTGAAGCTGAATCATTGGCAAATATTAGGGATGCGGATGCCAAGAAATTTGTGTAGAAGAATATTGTCACTCGGTTTGGAATCCCACGTACCCTTATCTTGGACAACGAATTGCATTTTGATAGGAAGGCCTTCAGGAGGTATTGCTGTGATCTGGGCATAGCAAATAAATATTCCACCCCGACATATTCGCAGGGGAACAAATAGGCTGAAGCTGTCAATAAGATCATAGTGAGTGGGCTTAAAAAAAGGTTGGATGACGCAAAGGGAAAATGGGTAGAAGAATTGCCACACGTCCTTTGGACATACTGCACTACACCCTGTAGGTCCACTAGGAAGACGCCATTTTCAATGACATATGGGGTTGATGTTGTTATTCCCCTAAAGACTAGATTCCCCACGCTAAGAACAAGTTCTTTCACTTCGAGTAGCAATGATGGGCTATTTGAGAACAGCTTAGACTTAATTGAAGAATGAAGAGAAAATGCTGTAGTCCAATTGGCCTACTATCAACACAAACTTAAGCGAAGATATGATGCCAACGTAAAGCTAAGGCCACTGGCACCTGGAGACTTGGTCTTAAGAAAGGTTTTGGAAACTTCAAAGAACCCAGCATGGGGAAAATTGGGACCCAATTGGGAAGGGTCATATTGTATTACATCAATGGCTGGAATAGGTGCATATTATCTTGAAGATCTAGAGGAAAAGGCTATACTACGTCCTTGGAATGTAAATAACTTGAGAAGGTATTATTATTAATGAAAACTTTCCTCACCATATTTGGGTTTATTATGTTGCGTGTCATGCGTTCTACCATCTTGTGAGAGACTGCGCCCCCGACCCGCTTTTTTAGGATGTTGGACCAAACCTACGTGAATGGGTAGAGTCGTGTTATTGCCTCTCAAAATGGAGGTTCGACTAGTTATATTTTCCTCTTTAGATTAATGGTTTTACAATGGAGTCACCATTTATTTAATTATTGGAATAAATAAAAAAACCAAAATTGAAAAATTCTTCATTTTATTAATTTGAAATTGAATTTACATTGATCATAAGAAATTACATGGCTTTGGTCCTAGATACAATATAAGATAAAGTACATGGCTTTGTTTCCTAGTTACAATCTAGAAATTAAAAATTACAAGGATAAGTATTGATCTATCAACCTTTGATCTAAGCTCGGAGGCTATGTTACAATGTGGGAAGGTGTTAGGCACCCACCTTGCTCGATGAAACCGGTCTTCTAGACTATGGTGACCAACATTCATATCATATCATCCAATATGCCAATTAATTTGCATGTTGAATTTAAAGTGTGTGCATTTGAGAAACCCTAATTCAATTTATTAAGCATTGCATTTGGATTGAAAAATAAATTCTAGTGAATGTGTGTGGATGGTGATAACCTAGATTTAAGGATTTGAAAGAATTATGAAACAAACATGTTTTTCATGTGAATTTAAGATTAAAACTAGTGTTACACATGAACATGTGATGAACAACTAAGAATATGTGAAAAACACATAAGAACATTCAAACATATTTAAGAGAATTCAAATAATTATTATCATGCTTTAATCTTAAATTCTTATCGTGACGACAAAAAAAAAAAAACAAGTTAGGGAAATGGATTATACCTTCATGCAAGATCCATACGGTGGAGGAGGAGACTTTTGGTGAAGGTCCTAAGTGTGGAGGAAAAAAGAAGAACTAGGAGAGGGAAATTGAGTTTCACGAAGACCAAGATATGACAAGACTACTCAACTTCCTAAAACTCAAGAGAGGAGAAGAGATGGGGTTTTTGTGTGCTTTAGAATGAAGGAGAGGAAGGGTTTATATAGTAGTGATGGAGGAAATATGAATGGAAGGCCATTTAATGAAGGTTGACAAAGAATCATGAACTTAGACCTCATTTTAGTCTTGGAAAAAATTTGGTGCATCAAATGGAGAGATTGGTAATAGTGAAAAGCAAGCCAAAATTCGGTTTTCCCGTAGTTTCTGTAACAGCCTATAGAGCCAACTTCGAAAAATCATATTTGACTCAATTCTGATCAGAATTGTCTCGTTCTTGTGCTCAAATTGAAGCTTGGATGTCTAGTTTCTGGAAAAATTAACCTCATTCACAGATTCAAAATATTCTGAGAGATATCGATGAAATGGTGAGCAGAGGTCATTTGTTAGAAAATAGTTTCAGGACAATTAACATTAATAGGTCCCAAATTAGCTCCCAATAAACATTAAATGGCTCTAATCACTCCCATTTCAGACTTAATTGGTTCCCAATTTACTCTAATTAAAAGATAATTGCACAAATTACTCATTGAATAATTAATGTTTAACTATCTAATTAATTAGGTGTATGCAATTTCACCATAAAATGTAGTTCTAACCAATCAAATTATGACATATTATTAATCTCAAATTGATTATAATTATAACCAATTGGAATCAATTGTTCATAATCACTTATAGTCGAACTCAATTTGTGATAGTGCATCTCGGCCATTAAAATTTGATTTGATGACAACTTTCAATCTAATGGTCCGATTAGGGCTTATGACCAGTCGATTTGATCGTTACAACATTAAGATCATTTTGGTGAAATGAGATTAAGGATCTAGTGACCAGAATCAAGATGAATATTCCCAAGGTGAAATTACCCTTTTACCCTTCATGTGAGGTTAAATGCGGGTTGTAAAATGGAGTGTCAACACATCTATCTAAGTATTAAACAGAACCTTAGCTATGCTTGACTCCTCGAACCACATGTTTTGGATAAATTAATACTCCCTGACATCTATCTAAGTATTAAACAGAACCTTGATCATGCCTGGCTCCTTAGACCACATATCTTGGATAAATTGATATCTTTTAATCATTGTTCCCAGTATTAAACAGAACCTTAGTTATGCTTGGCTCCTCGAACCACATGCTTTGGGTAAATTAATACTCCCTGACATCTATCTAAGTATCAAATAGAACCTTGGTCATGCCTGGCTCCTTGGACCACATACCTTGAGTAAATTGATATCTTTTAATCATTGTTCCCAGTATTAAATAGAACCTTAGCTATGCCTGGCTCCTCAGACCACATGTTTTGGGTAAATTAATACTCCCTGATATCTATCTAAGTATTAAACAGAACTTTAGTCATGCCTGACTCCTCGAATCACATACCTTGGGTAAATTAATATCTTTTAATCATTGTTCCCAGTATTAAACAGAATCTTAGTTATGCCTGGCTTCTCGGACCATATGCTTTAGGTAAATTAATACTCCCTGATATCTACCCTGACATCTATCTAAGTATTAAACAAAACCTTAGTTATGTCTGGCTCCTCGGACCACATGTTTTGGGTAAATTAATACTCCCTGACATCTATCTAAGTATCAAACAGAACCTTGGTCATGTCTAGCTCTTTAGACCACATACCTTGGGTAAATTGATATCTTTCAATCGTTGCTCTAAGTACTAAACATAATCTCAGTCATGCCTAGTCTTTCAAATCACATGCTTTGAGTAAATTAACACTTTCTATTTATTTTTCTTAGTGTCAAAATAGTTCCCAGGTTATACCCAACTTCTCGGATCAGTGGCTTTAAGTAAGTTAATGTTCTTGGATATTTATATAAGTGTTGAGCAGAATAAGGGTTGTCTGCCCTGTTTATTTTTTACAAGATATATTTTTCATCTCCATAAGATTCAGCCTTTATTGCAGAAGGCCCAACTCCCAATACAAGTGTATGATAACTATCTTTATCGCTGGCAATTGTTCAACATATTTGAATTAGCAGTAATACACTACTATTAGCTTTTGTTAAAATATGAGTAATAACAATCTACTATTGTTAGCAATCTTATCCATCCCAAGTCTCACTAAGGGGCAGAACAATAGCAACACCAATAAGAGAATAAAGGTTACAAGGAAGAAGTAAGATTCATGAAACAAAAGGTAAAGTCTTTTCATTGATCAAGAGGAGGGTATATTACAAACAATGGTAAAATACCACAAAAAAAAAAAAGGGAAATACAGAAAAACCCTATAACTATGCCTTTGCTTTGTTGGGGTCCTCCTTGGAATCAGCTGCCTTAAGTTGGTATCCCCAGCCTTGGACTTAGACTCTACATCCTTAGCCTTGGAAACCACATCCCTGATCGTGAGAGCGTCCTCAGAGCGATTGGTCTTGATTGGTGGTTGGACTTCCTTACCCTTGCCAGCCTCTGCTAAGACTTCAGTATCAGGAGAAGGGGCTTGGATGGTAGAGAGCTGCTCAGGAGGAGGGAGAGGATCAGCAACAGGAGGAGGGAGCATTGCTGGAACTTCTCGGATGTCCTCCGGGAAGAAAGTGTTCTCAGGTTTCCTTAGCTCGGAGTTAGTTGGGACTCCTGTCCGGTTGAGGGCTTCTGCCCATACCTCAATGCAGTAGTCCCTGCACACCCCTGCCACCTCTTCTGCCAACCGCATCTCCGTTTCCTACATCCCACGTTCGTAGGATGTAGTCTTCGCAGCTTCGGAAGCTTCCCTAGCCACCCGAGCTGCATCCTTAACTTTCTACAGCTCAGCCTTAAGATCCAGAACCAGCTGTCTCTAGGTGGCCAGCTCTATCTCGATCATGTGAAGCTGTTTGTGCTGGTCCTCGACCTGGGTCTTCGCGCTTTTCAAACCAGCCTCGGCACTCAGACGTGCCCTTTCTGCAGTGGTCAGCTTGTTGGCCAACTCCGTTTACTCTAGCTTGAAGGCTCTTAGGGACTTCTCAGTCTTGGCGTGGGAGTGGGCCTCAGCCCTAGCCTCATTACGGGCGTCCCGGACCCACTCCTCAGCCACAAAAACTAGTTGGGTAAGCTGCATAAAAATAATGAAGGAATTCCATATGTAAAAAAAAAAAAAAAAAAAAAAAAAAAAAAAAGGGAGAAAGAATGAAAGCGCAGCTTAGCATTTAATTCAAAAATGTGTTAGATAACTTACCATGGCAAGGTCTCTCTTCAGGGATAGGAAGAGGTCAGGCTGCTTCATGCGCCTAAGAGCCTCCATGTCTCTAGGGAGGAGAAGAGGCTGCTTTAGGGCTTCTACAACGTAGGCTGAATGCCCTCTCTAGAACTCCCGAACTGAAGCGTCCTATGGGATGGCAGCGCCATCCAACTCCAGCCGAAAAGCCCAAGTGCGCTACTGTCAGCGCACCTTGGACCCAAATAGGGTCTTACCTGCTTTCCACAGAGGAGGCCTGTTTATCTTTAGTAGTTTTCTGCTACATCGGGCCCTTCGGGGGGACAATCTCCCCCTCCTTAATGTCCTTCTCCCTCCTGTTCTTCTTTTGCAAGTTGGGATTAGGGAGCAAGCCGAGAGGGGAGGGAAGAAGGGGAAGGGGAGGATTGGGAGGAAGCTAAGTCTGGGGAACATCCTTGGATGATGACCCCTTATTTCTCCCAACTACTAGATCTTTAAGGCCTCTCCTCGGGTTTAAGGCCATTTCTTCCTCTTCCTCGGAGCTGGTATCAACCCAGGCAACTACAAGTCCAGGAGAATGGGCCGCAGAAAATCTGTCAAATTCAACTTCAGAATCCGAGAGCTCTACAGGCCTTTTTGGCGCCTTTTCTTTTTCTTCGAAGCGAAATTGGTCAATCTCGGCCTCAAGGGAGAGATGCAAAGAGGCTATTTCCTCCCTCGAAACAGCTACTTCTCAGGGAGAACATTGAAGAGGCAATTCAACTGGTAGAAGGTCTCTTTGGGCTAAAAAGCCAGGCACAGAAACGTCTATACGAGCTAGTCTGGGATTGCCAACTCTTATTGCTTGACCCGCGTCCTAGAATATGTTTGACAGAGGCTCGAAATCGAGTATTAAGTGCACAGCTCGCAGCTTCCTGTCTTTACTTATAAATATCTCTGACAACAACTTGTTGAGACCCAGAACATTGACCAAGCTGAGTCTCGAAGTAATGTCTTTCTTATCTGCAAAAAAACATTCGAGGAGGAAATCAGGGTTAGACCTACAAAAATTACCATCAAAGGAAGACAAAATGTTAAAGGGAAAGGTAATAAAACTAAAAGGGCTAAATCCCATGCCGAGGGACCTAATCCTAGGGTACCCCACTTGGTGCTCCTTCTTGAGTTGGGTAGTGAAGACCGTCGTGCTACTCCCCGAACGCGATTAGGTAATCATCCTTCACGCCTTTATTGTTCTTAGGAAGACATGATACCATTTTAACAATATTGGACTGAGACTTGAGGTAAAATCCTGCATCGGCAAGGGAATGACACTCATACATGTGAACGACGTTGTGCCATGTGAGCCCTAAGTTCATTTGCTCATTGAGAGCATCTACACTCCCTAAGACTCTAAACAGGTTGGGAGCGCACTCGTGGGGGCACAGTCTGTGGTTAATTAGGTAGTCTCAGGTCACCCTACCCATGGGAAGCGTCATTCCTCCCTTTATAAAGGTGATCATAGGAATGCCAACTTCACCTTCTTTTCTATCTGTAAGTATTTGGTCTGGGGCACAACACTGCAGGGCTACTCCCTATGGAATGTGGTACCTAGCCTTGAAGCCCTCAATACCGGTCGGAGAATCTACAAGGTGCTTGAACCTACCCATCTAGGCAAGTTAAAGGGATGCGAAAGAAATTCTCAAAGAAAGAAAACAAAAAATAGAAGGCCGAGGAGATTGGCGGAGGAGAAAAAAGCTTAAAGAGGTAGAAACTTACGAGAATAAGCATGTGTATTGATCCTTGAACCTTTAAAAGATTCAAAGATTTTTTAAGAAAAGGACTTGGGAAATTTGGGAGCTTAGAAAGCCTTGAGGGTTTGAGTGTTTAGGATCTCTGGAGAGCTTGAAGACTTGTGAAATGAGGAAAAATTATTTCCCCGGGTGCCTTATATAGGAGGTGGAACTGAGTGGGAGTTATCCCGCTCAAAATTTAAGGAAAAATGTCAATTGTAGGATCTGCGTCTCACCATTGGATGCGAGGAACAAAGTGTCGCTTGGAGCAATTAATGACGCATTGCGGACTTCGAAGCGTCAGTAACAGTTATGGGAAGCGCAAAACGGTGCTCCCACGTGTGTAAACCAAAGAAATGAATGGTCTTAACTCTTAAAAATCAAAACCCTATTTTTTCTCCTCGAATAAGAGGGAAAAACCGAAGTTTTGAGGGGCATTTGTAGGGATAAGTGCCCAAAATTATATATTGGGCCTTGGGCCTTGGTCTAGGACGTTGTTGGTTCGAGGTTGAATAAACAGTAGTGCGGGTGTTAAGCTTAGAGTGCCATGAGCATGTTGCGAATGGAAAGGTTAGGGGAGGTGGTCCGAGGAGTAGTATCTCCTCAGATAAATGAAGCACAGGTCAAATGTATATCCTATCGTTCAAAGTGACCTTCCAGGAAATTCCATTGATAGGGACATGAATTATGAACATACAGGAGGGATGGAAGCTCAGAAATATCTAAGAGAAAGTTGCTACCACCGCATTGAATACTCTGTAACTAACTCTCTGGCCGCATTAATGAGGAAGTGATCTTTGAATAGTGTTTTTCAGCCTTACAACTATCCCCAAAGACTTCAAGAAGGTGTTGATGGAACAAGTATCAACACCAACCATCTAGCCTGCACGTGGAGGGTAGAGGTGAAAAGGAAAGATAGTATAAAAGGAGGAGGCAATGAGAGAAAGGGATCAAGAAACGAAGAGAAAAAAACTATAGCATCAAGAAATGACTTTGTAATCAAACCTGAAAGAAATATATAAGAACTGATCTCCTTAGACTGTGCCGAGGACGATTTTCTTTAGCATAAACTCTTCATTCTCTTGTGATTTGAACTCACTTTAGTGATTGTCAGATTCATTGAGGCCCAGTTTTTCCAACCCACTCTCTACAAAGTCATTGTTTTGGGTTTTTTAGGCCTGGGGCCAACCACTTTTGGGTTAGGGACTCAAATCCGGTGCTTACATATATATATATATATATATATAAAAGAATAGTTTACCAAATTTGAAGGAAAGGACCAATTCAATCAACACTAGTTTCTATGAACATCTCCAAAGCCTTGGAATTCATCAACTTTGATGTCGTTAATCGTTATCCAACCAAACAATGCTATTTTGCTAGCACATTCAACTATTCAAGTGTTCTACCCCATTTTGTTCAATTCTGTCCAATTAGGTCTATTTTAGTCCAATTTGTTCCACTTGGTTTAATTTGGTCCATTTGGTCAATTTTCATCCCCTTTAGTCCATTTTAGACTAATTGGGCCTTAAATTGATTCTTTTTGGGACAAAGTTCAAAATTTAGTTACAAAATTGGAGACTACAACCTTACTCAATATCTTTTAAATGGAGGTGAATTTTGACAAATCCACCATTGGATTACATATTCTTCTTATATCCTCCATGCTTGAAAATTTATAGAAAATTAAATATCAATAGCTATGTCATCAATAAATTATTTAAATTGCTAGTTTTTGTAGTTTAAAATCATGCATTAAATATAAGCATATGTATCATATAGTAAATAACATTTGATTGATACAAAATTTGACATGTGTATTAAGAGCGTAAAAAACATACAATTCAATGGCTAGATTTTCAAAATATGTAATAATATTTATTTTATTTGGTCCATCTCAAAGCAATTAAATATTGTTTACTTGAATGTTTTTTTCAAGGATCATTTTGGTCCTTCTCTAACTCCAGAGTATATAAAGCAATAGCAAAATAATTTTATTATACTATGTAAAAAGATTCTTATTGTAAATGGAAAAGTGTGAGGCGACAAACTGAAACACAAATTATATAATGTTCTTGATATAGAGCTGATATATGAAGTAACTTCAAAATCTGTTTTGACTGCATTCTTGTCACCAGGGTTCAAGCTTATTAGACGTTTCTCTAGCTAGGGCAGTTTCTGATATACAGTAAACATAATAAGAGTAGAGCATCATAATCTCAAGTAAACTGATAATGGACCATTTTTCAACATCTTGAATTAACTCCAGCTTCAATTTGTTATCATAGGCATACGTGTACCATTAATACATGTGGCATTTGGAATTAGCAGTTCATGGAATGAGACACTTATTAAAGCTTAATTCAATAGAGAAGCCATCATGATTGTTAAAAGTTCATCACCATCATAGACAATATGGAAACGAATAAAAATCTCTCTAATAGTCATGTATACAGAGTTATAGTCACTTTGAAAGTCATATATACATATTGTAACATCAGCTTTTAGAAGGTTTTGATGAAGCCACTACATATCTGATGCACACCAAATAGGGTTCACATTTCATGTTAGTTACATATCCACTGATAAAATTAGATAAGCATTACTGAGTAGTAAATATCTAGCCAAAGGTTACAAGACAAGGAAATCATGGTGGACAAGAGACTAGTCAATTGCATAAAAGTTTCTAATAAGCATCATATTAATCCACTGTTCCACATGTTTAAATTCCCTAGAACTGTTTCAAAATATCTAAGCATTCAATCCACTTCAAATACACAATTATCTCTGCAAGCGCCTTCACTTTTGCACATTTATCCATTAGAAATTTCGTTCACTTATGCACTTGTGCATTCTTATAGAACTTTGTAATTCTTTTGGATGTCTCACTTGTAGCAGCCATATCTCAACAAGTGAAATTTCATTGGAATTATTATCTTCATATATCTTTACCTCCCTTCCTTCATATCTGTATGGATTATTCCTAATCTTCCCCCCAATAGTAAAGGGCGATTGTAAAGTCAAAGTTGTCCATCCCTACAACAACAACTAGGAAGTTATTCTAAAATTTCAATACATATTTAGAAGTGATGGAAGTAGTATAATAAGATAATCAGTGTCTAAGTGTGAAGATTAGCGACAATGCCTTTTGATCCATAAATTTCTTGTGATCCATGAGTCTTTCACCCAACTACCAATTAGGTGAGTATACGAATAATAAGCATAAAAAAAATATCAGTAAGTGCTTAAAAATTTGGAATGAAACTTTTAATTTTCATTCAGGCATAGTATTAAGTATCAAATTACCCTTCATGTCAATACAAAAAAATGGTTTCCTTGTTCCTATAAACACCTAAATGTATGCCAAAAGGAGAAAACTCATTTCATTAAATCACTTGATATATTCATGTTAAAATCATTTCATGCCCTGCAATTTGGTTAATCAAAAGGTTCATATGGAGGTCTCCTTTTTTTATTATTCCACTACGAATAGGAGACCAGAGAAATTTACGTTGAAATTGAAATTGGGCATTTTATTTTATTTTTTTTGAAAATTAGATTTATCCATCATAACCAAATCCGTTTCACCTACCATTGAATTTCACATTCTCAATCTAACAACATATAGACACACACACACACACACACACACACACACACACACAAATCTTACATGAACCTAATCAAAGGTGAGGTAAGGAACCAAATCTAAAATGGAATTGGGTTGCACAACCATAGGAAGTGTAGTACCTGAGATGGGAGGAGGAAGGAATGGTAAGGCTATGTGAGAGGAGGAGGGAGGTCACCATGGCAATGGCTATTGTTTGGAGAAGAAAGCATGGTGTGATGGAAGAGGCCACTGTCTCCAGCAGAGGGCGGCGGCTGGGCTTAGGTCTATTCAATCCCTCTCTCTCGTGGGTTTGTGAATCTCACATCAGATTGTAAATTGCAAATTGAGTTTTGATTTGGAACCGAGTTAGGATTAGGATTGAATTTGAAACGGGTCTTCTTTGTTTCTTACGTGTAAATTTAATTTTGTAATTTTTTAATAAAATGAAATGACACATCATTAAAAAATGCCAAGTCATTATTCCGTTGGCCATGTAAGCAACATCACTAACAGAAGTTAACAAAGTGACTTATATTGCTCATTTTGAAAACTTGAGGGACCAATATTGTAGTTTCGCCTTTTTTTTTTAGTAATAAAGACTATCTAATTAGATTTGGGGTATTTCTAACAATTTAGATAATGATAACTAACTTTCTGAATCCTCTTAATATATAGAGATACAATGATACACATTGATTTGAGCATACCAGTTTAATAAGGGTAATTTTGCAATTGCGTAAAGGCAATAACTAACTTTTTCTATTCTCTTAATGTATCAACAAAATGAAAGTTGAAAAAGAATAACAAAATTAGTGCACCAAATTAAAAGGACCACTAACGTGTGAATTGTTCACCAAATTTAAAGGAACACTATGCATGCTTAGCTTCAAATGTTTAGATAGGTCATAAGCGATACTAGCCTATTTGCACGCGTTATGTGCATGCTCAGAGGATTTTTTGTTATATAAAAAAAAAAAAAAAATTGTTTCATCTTAATTCAAGGATTATGCATTTATAAGTGAAATTATTGCATTTTCCAATCACCAAACTTTTAGGAGTGTGATGAGATGTAGTTATGGGTGTGTTAATTTTTATTTAATTATTTATTTTTACATCTCATCACACTCCCAAGAGTTTTGGTCATCCAAAAACGCATAAATTTCACAAACAAATGCCTAAACCCTTAATTAAGATGAATCAGTATATGAGGTTTAAGCTAACCCCAAAATGATACACCATTATTAATCAGTACCAAAAAAGGAGAAATTACACTTTATCACCGTAAACTATACCCTAATTACACTCTGCACCCTAAAATTTTTGAATGCAGGTTTTGCACCCTAAAAGATGATCCTTGTTACACTTTGCACCCCGAAATCAAGTTTGCCATTTACGTGGATGGAAAAATATGGTTCCACGTGAAAAGTCCTAATTGCCCCTCTTCTCATTCCTTTAAAAACAAATGATAAATTACACTTTACCACCCTAAACTATACTTCTAATTACACTTTGCACCCTAAACATTGAATTTCCATCCAAGTTGGCAACAAACTTAATGTTGTGATGCAAAGTGTAACAATGATCATAACTTAGGGTGCAAAACGTGTATTCCAAATGTTTAAAGTGCAAAGTATAATATCAAGTATAGTTTAGGGTGATAAAGCATACTTTTTTCACCAAAATATATTATTTCTCTAACCATCATGGCCTCCAATTTGGTATTGACTACTTTGATGCATATACTGTGAATTTATGTGTGTGTGAGAGAGAGAGAGAGAGAGAGAGAGAGAGAGAGAGAGAGAGAGAGAGAGAGAGAGAGAGAGAGAGAGAGTAAATACTATGAATAAGGTTTATAATTCATTACACCATAGAAATAATGGTATGTGCTAAGCAATGCAGAGTTTGAGCAAAAGGTCACATATAGGTAATACTTATTGTGTGGACTAATAAAAGGCTTAGTTCTCAGAGATCCAATAGTCTTAGTTCCTAATTGGAATAAAACTATGAGGAGGGAGAGGAGGGTCGGATGTTCCCTTGCTAGGCCCGGATGGAGGATAGTGGCCATTATTGGGCAAAACATGAGGAGGGGGAGGAGGGTTGGATGTTCCCTTGCTAGGCCCGGATAGAAGATAGTGGCCATTATTGAGCAAACCATAAGGAAGGGAAGGAAGGTCGGACGTTCCCTTCCTAGGCCTAGATGGAGGATAGTGGCCATTATTGGGCAAACCATGAGGAGGGGAAGAAGGGTCGGACGTTCCCTTGTTAGGCCCAGATGAAGGATAGTGGCCATTATTAGGCAAACCATGAGGAGGGGGAAGAGGTTCGGACGTTCCCTTGTTAGGCCTAGATGGAGGATAGTGGCCATTATTGGGCAAACCACGAGGAAAAGGAGGAGGAGGGTTAGACATTCCCTTGCTAGGCTCAGATGGAGGATAATGGCCTTTTTAGGCAAACCCTGAGGAGGTGGAGGAAAGTCATACATTCCCTTGCTAGGCCCAAATGGAGGAACATGACCATTTTTAGGTGAAATCTCAAAATTGATCCTCCCAAAATCTATATTCTCAAACTTTGATGGAACAAATATAGAAGGAGGCTTGTTAGGCGCAGACGGAGGAACATGACCTTTTGCCAACATTTCTAATCTCACTCTCTCAAAAAGGGTGAAAATGGGCAAATGCCCCTTTCAAAAAAAAAATCCAACATTTTGCCCTTTTTCTCAAACTAATTAGGGAAATGCCTCTCTTTTGAAAATCGAGTTTCTTAAAATCGATTTAGGCCCTATAGCAGCGTTTTTAAGGACCCTATAGTGACGTTTTAAGGACCTATAGTGACGTTTTGTAACTCGATTTTCATGACCATTTTTAGGTGAAATCTCAAAATTGATCCTCCCAAAATCTATATTCTCAAACTTTGATGGAACAAATATAGAAGGAGGCTTGTTAGGCGCAGACGGAGGAACATGACCTTTTGCCAACATTTCTAATCTCACTCTCTCAAAAAGGGTGAAAATTGGCAAATGCCCCTTTCAAAAAAAAAAATCCAACATTTTGCCCTTTTTCTCAAACTAATTAGGGAAATGCCTCTCTTTTGAAAATCGAGTTTCTTAAAATCGATTTAGGCCCTATAGCGGCGTTTTTAAGGACCCTATAGTGACGTTTTAAGGACCTATAGTGACGTTTTGTAACTCGATTTTCATAAAGTCGAGTTACATGCAATTTTTTTCCTTTTTTTTACATATAACTCGATTTTATGTATAAAGAGTTACAAAACGCCACTATAGGTTCTTAAAACGTCACTATAGGGTCCTTAAAAACGCCGCTATAGGGCCTAAATCAATTTTGAGAAACTCGATTTTCAAAAGAGGGGCATTTCCCTAATTAGTTTGAGAAATAGGGCAAAATGCTGGAATTTTTTTTTTTGAAAGGGGCAAAAAGCAATTTTGTCCCTCAAAAAGAGATATTTTTTCCATTTTCAACATGCACCAAGTTGGAAGAAATCTTTTCTCCATATGTTGGAAGCCTTCTACATTCGGTGGGAAAAGCAAGGACAATCAATAAGGTCAGCCATAACAATTTTTGAGTGGTTACCACCATAGTTCTCAAACCGGACCGGACCGGGAGGTCGGACCGTGAAAACCGTGAACCGAGATGAAAACCGGTTTTTTAAGCTTCAAGAACCGGGCATATGTGGCAATTCCGTGAACTCCTAAAACCGGGGTTGGACCGGGTTGGACCGCAAGAACCATGCGGTCCAACCCCTTAGCAATTTTTTTTTTTTTTTTTTTTATAAAAACAAATTAACACAATTATATTCTACTTAATTAAATTATCCATCTCTTACAAGGAATAAAAAAAATTATAATTAAAATCCTTCAAAGATATTCAACTTTACTTCAAAAATTAATCATAAATTTTAATGTTTTCATAGTTATTATATTATTTTATTGACTTTCTTATTTAATTATTAAATATATTCTTGAAAATCATTAAATTTCCCTCACATATATAGATATATTAGTCAATTTTGCTATTTTTATAAATTTAATATCTATATTTAGGCTTTAATTAATTATTAAATTAATTATGATGTCATCACGGTTCGACCCCGGTTCGACCTCGGTTCGACCTCAAAAACCTTGAACCTCTCCCTTTTACGGTTCAATGAACGGTCTAGGTTTGAAAACCTTGGTTACCACCATCTTATTCAATGCTCACTTTTCTATATGATTCTTAGTATTTTCTCTCTCTCTCTCTCTCTCTCTCTCCGACTTTTTAAATAATGATTGACTCTCTCTCCATTAAGGGGTGATAATAATTTTTTTTTTGGAGAAAATGTAAATAAATTTTCTTTATATTACATGAGTTTGCAATAAATTTTTGTTTGGAGTTGATTACGCAATTATTATAAAGATAAATAATTATGCAAATGTGATAATAAATTATGCAATACAGCAATAGTGATAATAAATTTTCATGTACAAGCACAATAATTATTCAATCATGATATTAAATTTTCTGTATATTCCATTTTTTTTAGGAAAATTCTATATATTGCGTGATTAAGCAATCTTTAGAAAGAAAAAAAAGATCGAACAAATAATCTTTTGTAAAGTTTTTCATACATTGCACAAGCTACCTTTTAGTTAGATGATTTTTTTGTTGACCTCGTAATACTGTGCTATATAAGTTTTTGAAACCTTACAATTTTACATATTAGCATTTTTTTTTTTAGATAAATTTAAATTTTATTATATATTTAAACCCTCCTTTAGTGAAACATGATATTTTTTAAAATTTAAGTTATAGAATATATATATATATATATTTTATGAACTAAGTTATAGAATATATAGTTTCATATACAAACACAATTATAACCTAGATCATATAATTCCAAGTTCAAATAAAAATATAATAAATTCCTATTAATAACTACCATAATTATTAAATAAAAGAGCAATACTACAAACACAAACTATTTTACAATATTTTTACCAACTGCTGATGTGGCTTTAGCATTTTTCAAATAGTTATTGTAGGGTAGGAATTTGTTCCCCCCACATTTGATTGTTATCCGACCGCGGTGCCTGGCGCGATGCGGTTTTTGTCCTTCGTCCCCGAGTGCAAGCACGAGCAAGCAAGCGCCTAGCTTGGACTTGTACTCGTCGAGTCCCACATCGGTTAGAAAGAGCGCCCCACTACCCTTTATAATGCTTCAGGAGCTTGGGTAGTGTACCATCACTCACGCGTGAGTGATGGTACACTACCCAAGCTCCTGAAGCATTATAAAGGGTAGTGGGGCGCTCTTTCTAACCGATGTGGGACTCGACGAGTACAAGTCCAAGCTAGGCGCTTGCTTGCTCGTGCCTGCACTCGGGGACGAAGGACAAAAACCGCATCGCGCCAGGCACTGTGGTCGGATAACAATCAAATGTGGGGGGAACAAATTCCTACCCTACAAAAAGCGCTTTTTGGAGGTAAGGAGTGTAAGGACTCCGCCCCCATCTAATTGTTGTACGACGCGGTGCCAGGCGCGATGCGTCTTTTGCCTTCGCACCGAGTGTAGGACCAAGAGGCCATGGGCTTGCTACTTGCGCAAGACACCAAGGTATCCTCTTCCTCCACGGAGTCTTCTGGCAAAGCTAAGTTCAGAACTGGGGCAGCTGACTGCCTGCCAGGGGCCTCTTCGGAAGATAAGATCTGAACTTCCTCCGAGGTATCCTCTTCGAACTTGAACTGATCGATCTGGGCGTCAAGCGAAGGGGTAGAGGAGGCGATCCTTTCCTCGGCTGCTGGTTCAAATGGCGCTCTTTGGACTGGCTGAACTAATACTGGGATGCCCTGCGGATTGGGATGGGGCACTGGGGCGAGGTCAAAAGGGGCCAGAAAGGTCTTCCGTGCCACGTCGATGCGGTTTATGCGGCGATCTCCCGCTGTGATTGCGTTCCCTCTCGGCTGAAGTTCAGTCTTTGGAGTGTAACCGAGGATGAGAGGAACAGATCGAAGCTGTCCGTCTTCACTCACGAAGATCTCCGACCGAAGAAGATAGTTTAAGGCCGCAGTATTGGTGAGGCTCAGCCGAGGAGTCACGTTCCTTCTATCTGTAAACATGGCAAAAGAACTGTCAGGGGGATTGCAACATGATGAAAGGAAGTCCGAATAGGTGAAGGTACAAAAGTTGGAAGGGCTCAAGGGGAAAAGTCCCACCTGGCGTTCCTGGCTTGGTTGGGCAGTGAATCCCATCATGCCAGGCACCCGAGACGATGAGGTAATCGTCCATCATCCCTTTGTTGGACTTGGGGAGACCGGAGAGGAGTCTGACG
This sequence comes from Quercus glauca, assembly GCA_023736055.1. Classification (NCBI taxonomy): domain Eukaryota; kingdom Viridiplantae; phylum Streptophyta; class Magnoliopsida; order Fagales; family Fagaceae; genus Quercus; species Quercus glauca. The sequence continues at coordinate 92,840,602 of CM043316.1, read as the reverse complement.
ACATCGGACCGGGACCTTAGATAGTATCCCGCCCCTTCCTTTGTACGGCATTCGTACATATGCGCCACATCATGCCAGGTTAACCCTAAGCCTAAGTGGCGGTTTAGGTCATCAACTGCCCCCAAAATCCTAAATGTGTTGGGTGCGCACTGTTCGGGACTAAGCCTATGGGCGGTAAGGTAACTTCTGGTGACCTCACCCATAGGGATGGTCATTCCTCCCTCCAGGAAGGCGATAATGGGGATTATCACCTCGCCTACCTCTCGGGCTAGTAATAACCCCCCCGTGGAGCAATACCTCAGGCCGACTTCCTGTGGAATGCGATAGGCCGCCCTAAACTTCTCTATCTGGGATGGACTATCCACTAGGTATTCGAATCTACCCATTTCTAACAAGGTTAAAGGAGGGGGGGCGTGAAACGGCGACTGGGAAGATCTATCACGCGCCGAAGAGGCAATTCGTACAGATTACTAAAACCTCGGGAAAAGAACTTACGCGGAATCAGTTCGGAGGACGAACTTCAATCTGGCAAAGAGAACGGCAGTGGATTGGGGAGCGAGCCCAGGCAGATGACAGGGAAGGCTCTGGGAGTCTGAGCGCTTGAGTTCGTCGGAGGATTTGAAGTTTGCAAAATAAGAGAACAACCCATCCTGGGGCTTTATATAGGGGGAGGCGAAGTGGGGAAAATATCCCGCTCGAATTTTCAGGAAAGAATCTCGTCCGTTGGATTTGAAACGGACCAATAGATTCCATTGACAAGACGCCGCCCGGAGTAGTTAATGACGCCTCGGAAATGGCGCAACAGCAGCGGCAATAAAGAAGGCGCCCAAATCCACGCGCGCATACGTGTGAAGTCAAAATCCAGGGCCCTCACTCGTCAAAAGGTCAAAACCTCACTTTTTCCCTTCGGGCGCGAGGCAAAAAGTAAAATTTTGAGGGGCTATTGTGGGTGAGAAAGCCCAAAGCCATATGTTGGGCCTGGGGTCCAATCCAAATACGGCTATCCATCCGAAGAGGCTAATAGTATCAGCACTTCACCATCCTGATGAGAAAGCAACCTATGAGGGACAAAGGCTCCGTCTGAAGACAACTGGTTGAGCCGAAGGGGCCATATCCATCGGATCAGCCCAGAATTTGATCAAACGGATATGCTGAGGGTTTCCCTGCGAGGATTAAGCTCTGCGCGTGTCTAACTGAGTGGCTATCATGAAATCCCCTGCTAATAAAGCTGCCACCACCGCATTTAATGCGCTGCAACAACTTCTCTGGCCGCATTTATGTGGAGAAGACACCTGAACAGTGCGTCCACACCCATCACCACTCACTGCAGGATAAAGCAAACGGCTGATGTGACTGGCACTCAAGTGGGCGTGTAGATGAAGGACAAGTGTGCGGTGGAGATGAGAAGGGAGCGCATATATAAGAGAAGCAAGCCTCACGGAGGAGGGGGGAGAAAAATTGTATTCATTAAGTTCTTAAATACTAAAGCTCTTCGGACCGAAGAAATTCTTGTTAAAGGCTAGTCTAAATTCTTTTTATTGGTTTGCTTGCATGAACCGTTGCTAAATCCAAACCCAGCTCAGTTGTTTAACCCGCTCTCTACAAATTTATTGTTGGAAATTTGTTGGGCTCACAATACAGGGAGTTGGTTCCTGGCCCAACAAATTTGGACCCCACAGTTATTGTAAATAAAAATAAGATGTTAGTGAGGACTTATATTAGAACTAGTAAGAATTTGCCACATCAACAGTTTGTAAAAATGTTGTAAAATAATTTGTGTCTGTAGTATTACTCTAAATAATATATATAATTTTTAATTTGATATAAAAGGTCATCATAATTCATTTCCTTTTTCGTTTTAATTCCTTAAATATTTGTATTAAGTATAAATAACATTACATATGATGCTAACTACCGTAACATTTGCTGGTAACCTATTTCACATTCTTTTTTGTTTTATTTATTTTTTTGGTTGGTTTCCTTTTTCATTTAAATTCTTTTTGTATTCACATTGGATAGTAATATAATTGTGGATAATTCCAACATTAAACTTGATGGTATTGTCCTTGTCTGCTCACTGGACCAATGGATGGCATTAGAGTAAAAAATAGCATCAGATAATATTTTGGAATTGCCTTAAAAAGCTACTTACTTTTTTTTTCCTTCTTTAATGGGAAAAAAACTGCTAACTTGAACTTGTGACATTTTACTGATTTACCAAATTTACTGCTAATGAAGCAGCCAGAGAGTCACCTGTCAAGGCACTCAAAGGGAGTAGAATACTTTTCTTTTTTTGATAAACAAACACACACATATAAGAGAGAGGGAAAGAGGTTCTAATACAAAGGCACACCACAACTCTATTTAAAAATCATGCTAATTTTAAAAAAAGGGTGGGGCAAGTTAATGAATACTTGACTGTGCAAAAAATATAGTATTGTTTGGTTGGATAGCGACATTAAAGTTGATGAATTCCAAGCTTTGGAGGGGTTCACTGAAACTATTAATTGTTGATTGAATTGGTCCTTTCCTTCAAATTTGGTAAAATATTTGCATGCATATATATATATACATATATATTTGCAAAGTAGGTTGTCATTAAACTAAACTATTTATGAACAATTCAAGCTTAATTTGAGAAAAAACTTGTTTATATTTATTTATTTATTTAGCGAATCAGTCAACCTTAAGTCTAAGCTTAAGCTCAATTATTAAATAAGTCGAGCTCAAACATTATAACATGCTCATGAACAAACTCATGAGCATGAGATTCAATTGAACTTTAAAGTATATGTAATATTATATATTAATTTATATGAATACATGTTTGAAATATACTCATATAGGGTTGAGATTTGATTGGGGAAGTCTATAAGCTCATAAGATATCAAATTTATATTTATTTATAATTTGTTGAGATTTCAACAAATTATAAATATAAATACTATATATATATATATATTGAAAAAATTTAGAAAAGATTATTTATAATTTTTAATAATACGAGGTTAATAAACCTAATTTTTATAAGATTTTAAACAAAAAAAGTTTTATCTAAAATATTCAAACCATATAATTTCAACTATGATTTAGTTATTAAGTATTGGCATTATTTGTAAAGGAAAAAATAATTATTTGTAGTATTTACTATATATGGGAAAAGAAAAAAAAAATTAAATAGCTTGTAAATAAGTTCAAACTTGTTTAACAAAAAAATGAACCAAATTTAACCAATCTTGAACTTTTAATACTCAATTTATCTCGTTTATAGGTGAGTCCAGGAGGGCGCAGGCCGCGGGGGCGGGGGGGGGGGGGGTTTGGTGGGGGAGTTATTTTATAATGAAATATATATTTAGATTTTAGACTTTAGAAATGCCTGAAATCAACCATAATTAAAATATTGGATAAACGACAAGTCGTTGAGCATAGCAAAGAATCCAATGTGTTGTAACTTGTATATTATTGAGTGCTTAACTACTTGCTTAACCAAAGCGAATTTGATCATAGCGTGAAGTCAATACTGTGAGAATTGTAGGTAGAGAAATAACTCGCAATCAATCAATCAGTCACCACTAGCATATCCGATCGGACGGTCCAAGTAATTTCAATTTGAATCCATAACTTAGGTAGGTGTTTTACCATTTTTCTTTATTCAGATTTTTTAAAACCCTTATTCTTCAACGATATCCATTTCCATCGCTATTTGATTCAAAGCGGGATTTCGAATTTTCAACAATGTTTTGATTGAAGTCTCTTTGCTTTAGCTGCTCTCACATTCAAAACAATTGTTCATTGGTATATATGTGTAAATTTTTGTGTAGGTAAAACTTAGTATAGTTTTTTGGTGTTGCATCTTAGATTCTCAAATTAAAGTTAATCATGTATTTACATTGACTAATAAAGTATATGGTTGAAACTTAATTGACTTTGAGAAAAATAGCATTAATTTTGCTGCATTAATCAATACAACAATGTGGTTGAATTTAATTGGGGAATCGAAGTTACAGCGCCAAAGGAATCATCTACTTTTTGAAGGGGAAGCACATTATTTTTCTCTAGCCCTTGGAAGATTCATAATCTCATTAGATAATAGCAATATTCTTTCTTCGATTGGACACTCCCAAACAATCAAATTGTTTAGCCCACAACTTGGCAATTCATAATAATCTTGGCAATTTATTATAAGAATTACATTTGTGCCATATGTTGACATATTAGGAGAGAGCGAGCGAGAAAGAGCAAATACTAAGAGTAAGAAAGTTTATAACTTATTACACCATAAAAATAGTAGAGTAGGTGCCGGGCATTGCTGAGTTGAAGCATATAAAATGCTTAGTTCTTAGAGATCCAACATTCTTAGTGCCAAATGGGTGGGGGAGGAGATCGATACGTACTGGGCCCAGATGGAGGAACATGGATATTTCTGGGTAGCATCCCAAAATTGATCCTTCCAGGTACATAATGGGGATGGCCAGGGGCGAAGCCACATAGTGGCTTGGGGGGGCCCCGGCCCCTGCAAAAAAAAAAAAAAAAAAAAAAATTCAATTAGAGTAGGTAGAAAAAAAAATTGGGCCCCCCCAATATTGGACAACTGGCCCCCCTCCCCATACCCAATTCTCAACTATTCTTCCAAGTCCAGCTCAAATATTCTTCCAAGCCCAGCTTTAATTTTAGGCCTTATCACCTTATGTACTCCAAATAAAACAAGCTGGCCGCTCAAGTCCAAACACTAAAAACAAAACTTCACTTTCTCTTCATCTCAAAAAATCCACCCACTAACCCACATAATCCTTTTCTTTACTTCTTATTTTTTTTGTTTTGTCTTCCTTGATACACTTTCATTTGCACTGGTAATGTTGCCTACCTACCAGCCCCCAAAACTCCAGTCCTCTATACTCAAAGTCCGAAGAAAAAAAAAAAATCCTAACCAATTTTTTCTTTCTTCATTAGCTTTAGTTTTGGAACTTGGCGACTACTTGGTGACTGGTGAGTTTTCTTCTCTTTTTTAAGCATTAGACATTCATCTCTTTTTAATGTCTTTTTTTTTTTTTTTTTTTTTTTTTTCAACTATCTACACCTAAATATTCACATGCTCTTTATATTTTCATAGATATTTAGAGAAATACATGATTGAAGGCATGGGGAGATTGTTTGTGAAGAGTCTTAAAGGGAAGATCTAAAGTTGGAGGCAGTCAAACAGAGACAGTAGGCATTGTCACACGGGTGACCTATCTTTGCACTTTGTGAAGACAAAGTTTCTAAGGTAAAATTGTTTTGATTTATTACTTATTTTTGATTAGTTAAATATCATGTGGTTGTGGATGTGGCTGTGGGTATTGTTAAATTGTTTGGTTTATTTTGTGTACCAATACTTGTGTGTTTAATTTTTGTTTTTGTTTGAGGGGTTATTATTAATTAAAGTCATATTAAAAATAGGTTGTATGTTTAAATTATAGTGAAAATTTTGTTTTTTCTTGAGTATGAATAACATCCATATAACTAAGTAAAAATTTCTAATTAAAATTTTATTTTTTAAACTTATTTTTAGATTAATTTTTGAGTCATATTCTTAAAGCTAAAACAATTATGAGCAAACGAAAAACAATTAATGCATTCTTTAAGAAAAAAGATGTTAGCAATTCAGAAATTAGGACAACTGTGGCTGTAGAAACAAATGTTGATACTTCAATGCCTAATGAAAACCCTGACCCCTCCAAATGTTCAAGAATTGAATCTGAAGAGATAGATCGTGATCCAGGATCACGTAAACAAATATGTGAATTCCTATCAACAAACAAGATGAAATTCGACGAGCTTATCTCAAAGAAGGTCCATATCAACCTAAAAATATAGACTATCCATACAATGATGATACTCATCATCGTCAATTTCAACTTTCATGGTTCGAATCGGCCCCCCATGTAAAAATTCTTGGCTACGCCCCTGGGGATGGCTAGGCCCAGATGGAGGAACAGAACCTCTAGGCAACATCCCAAATCTCAGCCTTTGAAAATGAACCCTTTTTCCATTCTCAACATTAACCAGATTGGCCGAAACCTTTTCTTGATGTGTTGAAAGCATTCTAGCCTCAATAGGAAAAGCCAGGACAATCACAAAGGTCAGCCATAATAATTTTTGAGTGGTCACCACCATCTTGTTCAATGCAGACGATTCTATCTCTGACGCTAGTACTTTTTAAACACTTAAATGTGAGGGCGTTTCACTATTTTGGCGCATTAGCATTCACAACTTGGAAGACTCTTAATATATAAGCATATAACTGTGTGTGTGTGTATATATATATATAGAGAGAGATAATAAATGAGAAGTTATTTTTGAATTATTTTTGGTTTTGTTTAAAAAAAAAAAATATAATGCATCTTTTAAACGTGTGTAATTATTAAATTTTGAAAAGTTCAATGCACTAAAAAAAGAAAACCTTAAAATTAGAGAATCTAGAAAAATGAGAGGTTTTCTATTTAATTTTAGGATAGTTTTCATAAAATTTTGGTGGTGGAAGATTTATGGGCTAATCTTGAGGGTAAAGAGAACGTTAGTGATTCTTCTTTTTTTGACTTTTTCAATTTTATAAAAGAACTAGTATTATGCCAGTGCGGTTTGGGCGAAAATCACTTTGCCTACCCGTGGGAACATGTGTAGTAGTGGTACACTCATCCTTAGGCCTAAGGCTTGTAAAGTATGAGTGAGAGGCGTCTCTCCCCAATATGGGATTGAGCAAACTCTTGAGAACTAAGTCTTAACGCCATTTTCAAAGAGAACAATACCTAATTGGGGGCCGAGACAAAAGTCCTCCCACATAAATAATTTATGAAATTCCCTATATGCCGTTAATTATCTTTAAGATTAGTGTGAAATATATATTTTAACACATTTAATTTTGAAATTACATAAAGGCGATAACTAACTTCCAAAACCTCTTAATGCAGGACAAAATTGGCATTTGCCCCTTTCTATCAAAATATCCAGCATTTTGCCCCTCTTATGAAACTAATTAGGGAAATGCCCCTCTGTTGAAACTTCATTTTCTCAAAATCGAGTTAAAAAAAAAAAAAAAAAATTCTAGAGCCCTATAGTGGTGTTTTAAGGAGCCTATAGTGACGTTTTAAAGACCTATAGTGGCGTTTTGGAACTCGAGCTCCATGAACTCGAGTTATTGGCAATTTTTTTTTTTTTTACCTATAATTCGAGTTCATGGAGCTCGAGTTCCAAAACGCCACTATAAGTTCTTAAAACGTCAATATAGGCTCTTTAAAAATGCCACTATAGGACTTAACTCGATTTTGAGAAAATCGAGTTTCAAAAGAGGGGTAAAATGTTGGATATTTTGATAGAAAGGGACAAAGGCCAATTTTGTCCTCTTAATGCATGATAATATGATATGCATCAACGTAAAGAAGGTTGGAAAATAATGACAAAAACACTCCACCAAATTGAAAGGATCACTAACATGTGAATTGTTCACCAAATTTAAAGGATCACTACGCATGTTGAGCTTCAAATCTTTAGATAGGTCATAAGTGATACTAGCCTCTTTGCACGTATTACATGCTTGCTTTGGGGCTTTTCTATTATTATTTTTTAAACGATTTCTTTTGATTTATCTTAATTTAGGGTTTATACATTTTTTGATGAAATTTATGGGTTTTTCAGTAGCCAAAATTCCTTGGAGTGTGATGATAAGTAGTTTGTGGATGGGTTGATTTTTTTTTTTTTTTTTGAGGACATTTTGTTGGATCATTTTAATATTATATAATTAAAATTGATTTATATTCAACATAAATGTAAAGATGTGGGAGTTACAAAGCTTAGCCAACCAAGGACTTGAATCTTCTTATAAAGAGCGAGTATTGCACCTCTGTCCAAATAGTGTTGTGTATTTTCTAATCTCAAATTAATAATATTCAGAAGTATTGTTCAGTTTCTCTTTGTATTATTTTCATTATTATTGTGTTTGCACCAACACATTTCATCACACTCCCAAAAGTTTTGGTGATCTAAAAACACATAAATCTCACTAAGAAATGAATAAATCATTAATTAAGATGAATCAATATATGGGGTTTAAGTCAAATACACACACAAGTAATGGTAACCCCAAAATGATACACCAATATTAATCAGTATCAAAATATTTCATTTCTTTAACCACCATCGCCTTCAGTATTGTGTTGACTACTTTGATGCAAATACTGAGAAATTATGAGAGAGAGAGAGAGAGAGAGAGTATTGAGAATAAGAAGGTTTATATTTTATTACACCATAAAAATAGTAGTAGATGCTGGGCATTGCAGAGTTGAAGCAAGAGGTGACATTTAGGTCATAGTTATGGTGTGGGCTGATAAAGGGCTTAGTTCTCAGAGATCCAACATTCTTAATCCCTAATGGGAATAAGATCAAAAGGAGGGTTAGACATTCTAGGGCTAAGATGGTAGAACAGGCAAATTTTGGGGTGGCATCACTAGATCTAGAGGCTTCTCAAAATCTATATCCTCAAACTTTGATGGAACAAATACATAAGGGGCCTTGTTAGGTGGAGACGAAGGGACAGGACCTTTTGCCAACATTCCAAATCCCGCCTTCTCAAAAAGAGCCCTCTTTCCATTTTCAACTTGCACTAAGTTGGAAGAAACCTTTTCTCCATATGTTGAAAGCCTTCTAGCCTTAATAGGGAAAGCGAGGACAATCACAAAGGTCAGCCATAACAATTTTTGAGTTGTTAGCACCATCTTGTTCAATGCTCACTTTTCTATCTAATTTTGAGACTCTCTTTGTGACCTTTTCAATAATGATTGATCCTCTCTTCATTAAATGATGATAATAAATTTTCTTTATATTACAGGAGTTTGCAATTAATATTTTTGTGTAGAGTTGATTATGCAATTATTATTCTTAGAGATAATAATTGCATAATATTAAAGGAGTTTACAATTAATATTTTTGTGTGGAGTTTTTTTTTTTTCTTTTTTTGAAATAGTTTTAACCTATGACGTCTGCTCATGATAACTCTTTATTATCCGACCAAGATATTTTTGTGTGGAGTTGATTATGCAATTCTTATGCTTAGAGATGTATATGAATTTAAATTTTAAAACTCTTCATTAGAATACCACCGCGCACCCTTAGTGTGGTGGTCACTCCACAAGTATAAGTGCTTTGTGGGGGGTGGGGGGCAAAGGTCAGAGTTCAAGTCTCTAGGAGAGAGCTTCACACACATATACACTTAGATTAGGCTAGAGTAGACTTTCTATCTTGTTTCAAAAAAAAAAAAAAAAACTCTTCATTAGAATCTTGTCAAATTATAGTTTGATTAAATTGTAGAATAGATTGTTCCACATACTGTCTCAATCGTAATAAAAGTTCATTGATAATTACAGTAATTATCAAATTTTATTTTTACACGAAAAATATAAAAGATAGAAAAAATCATCTTTTATTAAACTTTCTCATTCATTGCACAAGCAACCGTGTATATGATTGTTGGTTGGCCTTATGATATTGTGCTATATAAGTTTTTGGAATCTTACAATTTTACATGTCATTATTATTATTTTTAAATGAATTAAAATTCTATTCTATATTCAAACCCACCTTTAGAATCTTGATACATCATATTTTCTTTAAATGATAAAATATATAGTTTCATATGCAAACACAATTATAAACTAAAATATATAATTCCACGTACAAACACAATTATAATCAATTCCTATTAATAACTACCATAATTGTCAAATTGCATAATTTGACAAAAAATAAAAGAGAGAAAAGATCGTACTATATTAAACTTTAAGTGCATTATACAAGTTACCAACTAGTGCATGTATGTATATGGGTTCAAGTTATACTTAGTTTGTGTGTGTGTGCATATGGGTTTGAGCTTAAATTTAGACTTGAGATTGACTCATTTGCTAAATAAACAAATATAAACAAGTGTTTTTGCAAGTTAAGCCTGAGTTGTTCATAAATAGTTTGATTCATTGACAACTCTTTTTTGCGACATTCTCATGTAATAATAATTTAGAAGATCTCAAATATATATAAGAATAATTTACCAAATTTGAAGGAAAGGGCCAACTCAATCAACAGTAGTTTTTGTGAACATCTCCAAAGCCTTGGAATTCATCAACTTTGATGTCGTTAATCGTTATCCAACCAAACAATACTATTTTGCTGGACAAAATGGGCTTTTGCCCTTAATTTTTTTTTTTATTTAGCAATTTGCCCCTATTACGAAACTATATAGGGAAATGCCCCTATTTCAAGCCACTATAAGGCTTAAAAACGTCACTATAGGGCTTAAAAATGCCACTATATGTCTCCCTAAACCTGGTATGGGGCAATAGGACTTAAGGAAAAAAAATTCCCAGAAAAACGCTGCTATAAGGCTTAAAAACGTCACTATAGGGCTTAAAAACGCTGCTATAGGTCTCCGTGAATATGGGGCGATCACACTTGTAAAAAAATTTTGCATGGAACTCGATTTCCTGAAGCTCGAGTTCTATGCAAATTTTTTTTTTTTTTTTTAAGTTTGATCGGGCATAACTCGATTTTCTACGAATCGAGTATTTCATTAAAACTCGATTTTAGGGTAATCGAGTATTGAAACAAGGGCATATTCCTATATAGTTTCGAAATAGGGGCAAATTGCTAAATAAATAAAAAAAATAGGGGCAAAAGGCTAGAATGTCCCTATTTTGCTAGCACATTCAGCTATTCAAGTATTCTACCCCATTCTATTCAATTTGGTCCAATTATGTCTATTTCAGTCCAATTTGTTCCCCTCAGTCAATTTCAGTCCCCCTTTGGTTTATTTTAGACTAATTGGGCCTTAAATTGATTCTTTTTGGGCCAAAGTTCGATGTTTAGCTACAAAATTGGTTGTAGCTTTAAGATACAACCTTACTCAATATCTTTTTATTGGAGGTAAATTTTGACAAATCCACCATTGGATTACATCTTCTTTTTATATCCTCCATGCTTGCAAAATTTATAGAAAATTAAAGATTAATAACTATGTCATCAATAAATTATTTAAATTGCTAGTTTTGTAGATTAAAATTATGCATTAAATATAAGCATATCTATCATATAGTAAATAATATTTGATTGATACAAAATTTGACGTGTATTAAGAGTGTAAAAAACTTACAATTCAATGGCTAAATTTTCAAAATATGTAGTAATACTAATATTTATTTTATTGAGTAAGGTTTTAGCCTTAGGCTACAATCAATTTTATAACTAAACTTTATCCTTCTTTTTTGTAGGTTTTCTTTTCAAGTTTAGCTCGAAAATTCTTTTTTTCCCCTTCATTTTTGGGTTGAAAAGTATAAACTTTTATTATATTTGGTCTAAAATATTTAGTTTTGATTTAAAAATACAAAGATAATACTAAAATAGACATTTGAAAATAGAAATATGAGCCCTAAAAATGCAATTACAACGATAAATATTCAAAAGTCTTATTCGGTCCACATTGGTTCAATTCGGTCCATTTTGTCTTCTTCTGTCCAATTTGGTCATATTTAGTCCATTCTGTACACTAAAGTTCTATTGCCCATTTGGTCTTATTCAGTCCACTTCGTTCCATTCAATCCAGACTAGCCCTATTCAGTCTACATTGATCCCATTCTGTCTACTTCAGTCCTATTCGGTCCATTCTGTCCACTTTGGTCCTATTCGATCCATTATGTCTACTTTGGTTCTATTTGGTCCTATTCGGTCCACATTGTTCCTATTCGGTCCATTCTATCTACTTTGATCCATTTCAGTCCTATTCGGGCCATTCGGTCCTCTTTGGTCCTATTCAGTCCATTTTGTTCACTTTGGTCCTAATCGGTCCATTCAATCCTCTTCAGTCCTATTCAGTCCACATTGATCCTATTCGGTCTACTTCAGTCCACTTTGTCCTATTCGGTCCATTCTGTTCACTTCGAACCTATTTGGTCCTATTCGGTCCATCCTGTCTACTTTAGTCCTAGTCAGTCCATTTTTTCTCATTCGGTCCATTCAGTCTTTTTCAATCACCTTGTTCCTATTCTGTCTATTTGGTCCACTTTGTTCTATTTGATCCAATTTGGTCAATTTAGATCACTTCAATTCATTTTGGTCCACTTCAATCTATAAAGTAGAGTTACAAGAAAGAAAAAAGAAAAAAAATAGAAGAAGAAAGAGAATAACCACTTTTTCAAGAGAGAATAATAATAAATTTATAGAAAATAATATGAGAAGAAAAAAAAGTAAAAATAAAAAATATAGTAATAAATAGCAAATTATCCAAGTCATGTTATGTAATAAAATAACATTATATTCTTATATACTATTTTCATAATGCAATATGATAACATCTATTAAATCAAAGAGAATAAAAAAATAACAACTTAAAAACACAAAATTTAATCACATCTACCCAAAGTAGAGTTCCAAATAATACAAATATTCATCAACTTAAAGTAGAGATGCAAGAAAAATAAATAACTGAGGTATAAATAGAGAGAAAGAATGGAAAAGAAAATTTGGGGCAACCGAGAGCTGAAAATAAACATTAAAAATAATAAATAAATAAATAACTGAGGTATAAATTTGTGAGGCTTGCAAAACTAATTTGGCAAGATCTCATGAAGTCAACATAAAGTCTACGGCTTTAGTTATATAGTATTTATAGATAAGTTTAGAATTGTAATAGATTCTTGTTTTCTTTACGAATATATATATTTTTTTAGAGAGTTTCAACCTATGGCGTCCACTTTTGATGATAGCTCTTTATCATCAAACCAAGACACCAATCAGTTTTTGGTGTAGGCAGCGATCGAAACCCAGATCTCTTATACAACCATATAAATGTAATACCTATAATATTAAAACTTAAATTTAAAGAGAATCTTTTTAAAATAAATGATATTAGACTTTTAATTTTTGTGCTATTAATTACAATGTATGTGCCAAATGTTAATGAGCTTATATATGGAATGAAATAAATGCATTTATTAGTATTGTATTTATCCTTGTATTATCCTTATCAATTCCTTTTGAATGGTTCAACAATCTTCTCTTGCTCAAGGCCACATTTTGTCTTTCCTTGGCTGGCTGTTCATTCAACTCCTTAAAAGGAAGTACCAATTTCATAGAACATTGGAAATTTCAAGTAGAAAAATAGCAAGAATTTCTTTGGAAGTCTATATTCAATATCTAAAAAGGCTAGTGCTCATTGATCTTTAAAATAGAACTACAAAACCTTATACGAAAAATGTATTAGTCCAACAACGAATGGCAATGCACACTTTAATGCAATGTGCATTCCTCGTATGGCCAAAATAAAATAAACAAACAGCTACTCAAAAACAAAGCAAGATTGCAAGAGCATATTTGCTACACTTTTTGAATACATTACACTTTTTGTGCACAAAGCTATAAATGAGACATGTTTTTTTGTTTGTATAAAATTGTCCACCTATAATTTAAATACATACAATATCATAAGCCCTCTGTTTGTTCTTTGTATGGTACTTTAATTATTAAAAGAAACACATTCTTTTTCTTTGGGACAAGTTAAAAATTAAATCTGCAAAATTTGGGACCTTATATCTCACAATTGGTGAATATATGCAATACCTACAATGTAACAATTGTTCCAATACCAAAGAGTGAAATAATTAAAAAAAAAAAAAAAAACACCTTGTCTTTTCCTATGATCAGATCAAGCTCCTTCTGCCATTAGCTGTTGCACTTGTCTTTTCCTACGATCAGATCAAGCTCTCCCCACAGACGGCGCCAATTGTAGGGACTCAAAATGTCTTGGACCCTGGACAATAAAATTTATACAGTGTGGATGCAAGAACTAGCTCCGGTAAATAGAAAAAGACATCGTTCTAACGCAGCAGAAAGAATCTCAAAGTAAATGAAGGGAAATACTCTCCTTCTCTTTTCCTCGGCTAGGTTTCAAGTATATACTTCTCTCTATTCTTTTCCCCTCCTTTTCTCTTTTCTTTTCCTTTTTTCCAAAAGTCCTTCTAATGTATTCCGATTTCACTTTATATACCATCTTCTCCGTCCTGCTTTCACCGTACACGTGTAGGTTCCATTCTGAGGATTTCCTTCTGTCCCATCCAGAACTTCCCGGATCCTCCGCTTAGTGGTTATAAGGCTGCTTGGTTACTGTTCAGGTATCACCTCCACATTAATGCGGCCAGAGAGTTAGGTGGGAAGCATTTAATGTGGAGGCAGCAGCTTTTAGGAGATATTTGTTACCTTTTCCGGTTCCTCCTTTGATCAATATTCATTAGTTTAGTTTACATGTAACTCCGCGAAGCTCTTTGACAACTAAAATAGTTACATCCACTTCGCATGTTGGTTTGAGGAATGGATCTCATCCTCGGACAGAGGAGTATCCTCGGACGGATGAATGTCCTCGGACTGGGCCATTGGGCCACAAGCCCACCTTCTATGGACTCTGGTAATTTTTCGGGCAACTGGCCCCACACTATATATATATATATATATTGAAAAAATTTAGAAAATATTATTTATAATTTTTAATAATACGAGCTTAATAAACCTAATTTTTATAAGATTTTAAACAAAAAAAGTTTTATCTAATATATTCAAACCATATAATTTCAACTATAATTTAGTTATTAAGTGTTGGCATTATTTGTAAAGGAAAAAAATAATTAATTGTAGTATTTACTATATCTGGGAAAAGAAAAAAAAATCAAATAGCTTGTAAATAAGTTCAAACTTGTTTAACAAAAAAATGAACCAAATTTAACCAATCTTGAACTTTTAATACTCAATTTATCTCGTTTATAGGTGAGTCCGGGAGGGCGCAGGCCGCCCAGGGGGGGGGGGGGGGAGTTATTTTATAATGAAATATATATTTAGATTTTAGACTTTAGACATGCCTGAAATCAACCATAATTAAATATTGGATAAACGACAAGTCGTTGAGCATAGCAAAGAATCCAATGTGTTGTAACTTGTATATTATTGAGTGCTTAACTACTTGCTTAACCAAAGCGAATTTGATCATAGCGTGAAGTCAATACTGTGAGAATTGTAGGTAGAGAAATAACTCGCAATCAATCAATCAGTCACCACTAGCATATCCGATCGGACGGTCCAAGTAATTTCAATTTGAATCCATAACTTAGGTAGGTGTTTTACCATTTTTCTTTATTCAGATTTTTTAAAACCCTTATTCTTCAACGATATCCATTTCCATCGCTATTTGATTCAGAGTGGGATTTCGAATTTTCAACAATGTTTTGATTGAAGTCTCTTTGCTTTAGCTGCTCTCACATTCAAAACAATTGTTCATTGGTATATATGTGTAAATTTTTGTGTAGGTAAAACTTAGTATAGTTTTTTTGGTGTTGCATCTTAGATTCTCAAATTAAAGATAATCATGTATTTACATTGACTAATAAAGTATATGGTTGAAACTTAATTGACTTTGAGAAAAATAGCATTAATTTTGCTGCATTAATCAATACAACAATGTGGTTGAATTTAATTGGGGAATCGAAGTTACAGCGCCAAAGGAATCATCTACTTTTTGAAGGGGAAGCACATTATTTTTCTCTAGCCCTTGGAAGATTCATAATCTCATTAGATAATAGCAATATTCTTTCTTCGATTGGACACTCCCAAACAATCAAATTGTTTAGCCCACAACTTGGCAATTCATAATAATCTTGGCAATTTATTATAAGAATTACATTTGTGCCATATGTTGACATATTAGGAGAGAGAGCGAGCGAGAAAGAGCAAATACTAAGAGTAAGAAAGTTTATAACTTATTACACCATAAAAATAGTAGAGTAGGTGCCGGGCATTGCTGAGTTGAAGCATATAAAATGCTTAGTTCTTAGAGATCCAACATTCTTAGTGCCAAATGGGTGGGGGAGGAGATCGATACGTACTGGGCCCAGATGGAGGAACATGGATATTTCTGGGTAGCATCCCAAAATTGATCCTTCCAGGTACATAATGGGGATGGCTAGGCCCAGATGGAGGAACAGAACCTCTTGGCAACATCCCAAATCTCAGCCTTTGAAAATGAACCCTTTTTCCATTCTCAACATTAACCAGATTGGCCGAAACCTTTTCTTGATGTGTTGAAAGCATTCTAGCCTCAATAGGAAAAGCAAGGACAATCACAAAGGTCAGCCATAATAATTTTTGAGTGGTTACCACCATCTTGTTCAATGCAGACGATTCTATCTCTGACGCTAGTACTTTTTAAACACTTAAATGTGAGGGCGTTTCACTATTTTGGCGCATTAGCATTCACAACTTGGAAGACTCTTAATATATAAGCATAAAACTGTGTGTGTGTGTGTATATATATATATAGAGAGATAATAAATGAGAAGTTATTTTTGAATTATTTTTGGTTTTGTTTAAAAAAAAAAAATATAATGCATCTTTTAAACGTGTGTAATTATTAAAATTTGAAAAGTTCAATGCACTAAAAAAAGAAAACCTTAAAATTAGAGAATCTAGAAAAATGAGAGGTTTTCTGTTTAATTTTAGGATAGTTTTCATAAAATTTTGGTGGTGGAAGATTTATGGGCTAATCTTGAGGGTAAAGAGAACGTTAGTGATTCTTCTTTTTTTGACTTTTTCAATTTTATAAAAGAACTAGTATTATGCCAGTGCGGTTTGGGCGAAAATCACTTTGCGTACCCGTGGGAACATGTGTAGTAGTGGTACACTCATCCTTAGGCCTAAGGCTTATAAAGTATGAGTGAAAGGCGTCTCTCCCCAATATGGGATTGAACAAACTCTTGAGAACTAAGTCTTAACGCCATTTTCAAAGAGAACAATACCTAATTGGGGGCCGAGACAAAAGTCCTCCCACATAAATAATTTATGAAATTCCCTATATGCCGTTAATTATCTTTAAGATTAGTGTGAAATATATATTTTAACACATTTAATTTTGAAATTACATAAAGGCGATAACTAACTTCCATATCCTCTTAATGCAGGACAAAATTGGCATTTTCCCCTTTCTATCAAAATATCCAGCATTTTGCCCCTCTTATGAAACTAATTAGGGAAATGCCCCTCTGTTGAAACTTCATTTTCTCAAAATCGAGTTAAAAAAAAAAAAAAATTCTAGAGCCCTATAGTGGTGTTTTAAGGAGCCTATAGTGACGTTTTAAAGACCTATAGTGGCGTTTTGGAACTTGAGCTCCATGAACTCGAGTTATAGGCAATTTTTTTTTTTTTTTTTTACCTATAATTCGAGTTCATGGAGCTCGAGTTCCAAAACGCCACTATAAGTTCTTAAAACGTCAATATAGGCTCCTTAAAAATGCCACTATAGGACTTAACTCGATTTTGAGAAAATCGAGTTTCAAAAGAGGGCTAAAATGCTGGATATTTTGATAGAAAGGGACAAAGGCCAATTTTGTCCTCTTAATGCATGATAATATGATATGCATCAACGTAAAGAAGGTTGGAAAATAATGACAAAAACACTCCACCAAATTGAAAGGATCACTAACATGTGAATTGTTCACCAAATTTAAAGGATCACTACGCATGTTGAGCTTCAAATCTTTAGATAGGTCATAAGTGATACTAGCCTCTTTGCACGTATTACATGCTTGCTTTGGGGCTTTTCTATTATTATTTTTTAAACGATTTCTTTTGATTTATCTTAATTTAGGGTTTATACATTTTTTGATGAAATTTATGGTTTTTTCAGTAGCCAAAATTCCTTGGAGTGTGATGATAAGTAGTTTGTGGATGGGTTGATTTTTTTTTTTTTGAGGACATTTTGTTAGATCATTTTAATATTATATAATTAAAATTGATTTATATTCAACATAAATGTAAAGATGTGGGAGTTACAAAGCTTAGCCAACCAAGGACTTGAATCTTCTTATAAAGAGCGAGTATTGCACCTCTGTCCAAATAGTGTTGTGTATTTTCTAATCTCAAATTAATAATATTCAGAAGTATTGTTCAGTTTCTCTTTGTATTATTTTCATTATTATTGTGTTTGCACCAACACATTTCATCACACTCCCAAAAGTTTTGGTGATCTAAAAACACATAAATCTCACTAAGAAATGATTAAATCATTAATTAAGATGAATCAATATATGGGGTTTAAGTCAAATACACACACAAGTAATGGTAACCCCAAAATGATACACCAATATTAATCAGTATCAAAATATTTCATTTCTTTAACCACCATCGCCTTCAGTATTGTGTTGACTACTTTGATGCAAATACTGAGAAATTATGAGAGAGAGAGAGAGAGAGAGTATTGAGAATAAGAAGGTTTATATTTTATTACACCATAAAAATAGTAGTAGATGCTGGGCATTGCAGAGTTGAAGCAAGAGGTGGCATTTAGGTCATAGTTATGGTGTGGGCTGATAAAGGGCTTAGTTCTCAGAGATCCAACATTCTTAATCCCTAATGGGAATAAGATCAAAAGGAGGGTTAGACATTCTAGGGCTAAGATGGTAGAACAGGCAAATTTTGGGGTGGCATCACTAGATCTAGAGGCTTCTCAAAATCTATATCCTCAAACTTTGATGGAACAAATACATAAGGGGCCTTGTTAGGTGGAGACGAAGGGACAGGACCTTTTGCCAACATTCCAAATCCTGCCTTCTCAAAAAGAGCCCTCTTTCCATTTTCAACTTGCACTAAGTTGGAAGAAACCTTTTCTCCATATGTTGAAAGCCTTCTAGCCTTAATAGGGAAAGCGAGGACAATCACAAAGGTCAGCCATAACAATTTTTGAGTTGTTAGCACCATCTTGTTCAATGCTCACTTTTCTATCTAATTTTGAGACTCTCTTTGTGACCTTTTCAATAATGATTGATCCTCTCTTCATTAAATGATGATAATAAATTTTCTTTATATTACAGGAGTTTGCAATTAATATTTTTGTGTAGAGTTGATTATGCAATTATTATTCTTAGAGATAATAATTGCATAATATTAAAGGAGTTTACAATTAATATTTTTGTGTGGAGTTTTTTTTTTTTTTTTTGAAATTGTTTTAACCTATGACGTCTGCTCATGATAACTCTTTATTATCCGACCAAGATATTTTTGTGTGGAGTTGATTATGCAATTCTTATGCTTAGAGATGTATATGAATTTAAATTTTAAAACTCTTCATTAGAATACCACCGCGCACCCTTAGTATGGTGGTCACTCCACAAGTATAAGTGCTTTGTGGGGTGTGGGGGGCAAAGGTCGGAGTTCAAGTCTCTAGGAGAGAGCTTCACACACATATACACTTAGATTAGGCTAGAGTAGACTTTCTATCTTGTTTCAAAAAAAAAAAAAAAAAAAACTCTTCATTAGAATCTTGTCAAATTATAGTTTGATTAAATTGTAGAATAGATTGTTCCACATACTGTCTCAATCGTAATAAAAGTTCATTGATAATTACAGTAATTATCAAATTTTATTTTTACACAAAAAATATAAAAGATAGAAAAAATCATCTTTTGCTAAACTTTCTCATTCATTGCACAAGCAACCGTGTATATGATTGTTGGTTGGCCTTATGATATTGTGCTATATAAGTTTTTGGAATCTTACAATTTTACATGTCATTATTATTATTTTTAAATGAATTAAAATTCTATTCTATATTCAAACCCACCTTTAGAATCTTGATACATCATATTTTCTTTAAATGATAAAATATATAGTTTCATATGCAAACACAATTATAAACTAAAATATATAATTCCACGTACAAACACAATTATAATCAATTCCTATTAATAACTACCATAATTGTCAAATTGCATAATTTGACAAAAAATAAAAGAGAGAAAAGATCGTACTATATTAAACTTTAAGTGCATTATACAAGTTACCAACTAGTGCATGTATGTATATGGGTTCAAGTTATACTTAGTTTGTGTGTGTGTGCATATGGGTTTGAGCTTAAATTTAGACTTGAGATTGACTCATTTGCTAAATAAACAAATATAAACAAGTGTTTTTGCAAGTTAAGCCTAAGTTGTTCATAAATAGTTTGATTCATTGACAACTCTTTTTTGCGACATTCTCATGTAATAATAATTTAGAAGATCTCAAATATATATAAGAATAATTTACCAAATTTGAAGGAAAGGGCCAATTCAATCAACAGTAGTTTTTGTGAACATCTCCAAAGCCTTGGAATTCATCAACTTTGATGTCGTTAATCGTTATCCAACCAAACAATACTATTTTGCTGGACAAAATGGGCTTTTGCCCTTAATTTTTTTTTTTATTTAGCAATTTGCCCCTATTTCGAAACTATATAGGGAAATGCCCCTATTTCGATACTCGATTACCCTAAAATCGAGTTTCAATTAAATACTCGATTTGTAGAAAATTGAGTATGCCCGATCAAACTTTAAAAAAAAAAAAAAAAAAAAAAATTGCATGGAACTCGATTTTATGGAAATCAAGTATCAAAACGCCACTATAAGGCTTAAAAACGTCACTATAGGGCTTAAAAATGCCACTATATGTCTCCCTAAACCTGGTATGGGGCAATAGGACTTAAGGAAAAAAAATTTCCAGAAAAACGCTGCTATAAGGCTTAAAAACGTCACTATAGGGCTTAAAAACACTGCTATAGGTCTCCGTGAATATGGGGCGATCACACTTGTAAAAAAATTTTGCATGGAACTCGATTTCCTGAAGCTCGAGTTCTATGCAAATTTTTTTTTTTTTTAAGTTTGATCGGGCATAACTCGATTTTCTACGAATCGAGTATTTCATTAAAACTCGATTTTAGGGTAATCGAGTATTGAAACAAGGGCATATTCCTATATAGTTTCGAAATAGGGGCAAATTGCTAAATAAATAAAAAAAATAGGGGCAAAAGGCTAGAATGTCCCTATTTTGCTAGCACATTCAGCTATTCAAGTATTCTACCCCATTCTATTCAATTTGGTCCAATTATGTCTATTTCAGTCCAATTTGTTCCCCTCAGTCAATTTCAGTCCCCCTTTGGTTTATTTTAGACTAATTGGGCCTTAAATTGATTCTTTTTAGGCCAAAGTTCGATGTTTAGCTACAAAATTGGTTGTAGCTTTAAGATACAACCTTACTCAATATCTTTTTATTGGAGGTAAATTTTGACAAATCCACCATTGGATTACATCTTCTTTTTATATCCTCCATGCTTGCAAAATTTATAGAAAATTAAAGATTAATAACTATGTCATCAATAAATTATTTAAATTGCTAGTTTTGTAGATTAAAATTATGCATTAAATATAAGCATATGTATCATATAGTAAATAATATTTGATTGATACAAAATTTGACGTGTATTAAGAGTGTAAAAAACTTACAATTCAATGGCTAAATTTTCAAAATATGTAGTAATACTAATATTTATTTTATTGAGTAAGGTTTTAGCCTTAGGCTACAATCAATTTTATAACTAAACTTTATCCTTCTTTTTTGTAGGTTTTCTTTTCAAGTTTAGCTCGAAAATTCTTTTTTTCCCCTTCATTTTTGGGTTGAAAAGTATAAACTTTTATTATATTTGGTCTAAAATATTTAGTTTTGATTTAAAAATACAAAGATAATACTAAAATAGACATTAGAAAATAGAAATATGAGCCCTAAAAATGCAATTACAATGATAAATATTCAAAAGTCTTATTCGGTCCACATTGGTTCAATTCGGTCCATTTTGTCTTCTTCTGTCCAATTTGGTCATATTTAGTCCATTCTGTACACTAAAGTTCTATTGCCCATTTGGTTTTATTCAGTCCACTTCATTCCATTCAATCCACACTAGCCCTATTCAGTCTACATTGGTCCCATTCTGTCTACTTCAGTCCTATTCGGTCCATTCTGTCCACTTTGGTCCTATTCGATCCATTATGTCTACTTTGGTTCTATTTGGTCCTATTCGGTCCACATTGTTCCTATTCGGTCCATTCTATCTACTTTGATCCATTTCAGTCCTATTCGGGCCATTCGGTCCTCTTTGGTCCTATTCAGTCCATTTTGTTCACTTTGGTCCTAATCGGTCCATTCAATCCTCTTCAGTCCTATTCAGTCCACATTGATCCTATTCGGTCTACTTCAGTCCACTTTGTCCTATTCGGTCCATTCTGTTCACTTCGAACCTATTTGGTCCTATTCGGTCCATCCTGTCTACTTTAGTCCTAGTCACTCCATTTTTTCTCATTCGATCCATTCAGTCTTTTTCAGTCACCTTGTTCCTATTCTGTCTATTTGGTCCACTTTGTTCTATTTGATCCAATTTGGTCAATTTAGATCACTTCAATTCATTTTGGTCCACTTCAATCTATAAAGTAGAGTTACAAGAAAGAAAAAAGAAAAAAAAAAGAAGAAGAAAGAGAATAACCACTTTTTCAAGAGAGAATAATAATAAATTTATAGAAAATAATATGAGAAGAAAAAAAAGTAAAAATAAAAAATATAGTAATAAATAGCAAATTATCCAAGTCATGTTATGTAATAAAATAACATTATATTCTTATATACTATTTTCATAATGCAATATGATAACATCTATTAAATCAAAGAGAATAAAAAAATAACAACTTAAAAACACAAAATTTAATCACATCTACCCAAAGTAGAGTTCCAAATAATACAAAAATTCATCAACTTAAAGTAGAGATGCAAGAAAAATATTTTAAAAATCCACCAAAAATGAAAAAAAAAAAATGAAAGAGAGAAAGAGAGAGAAACAACCTTTTGTGTGTGGAAAATGAGAGAGAAAGAGAGGGAAATAACATTTGTTGTGTGAAAAATCTATGAATAGAATGAAAAAGAGAATTGTAATTTCATAGTAAGAGGAGGGGAATAAGAAAAGTAAAAAATAAAAGAATATAAAGGAATGGAGGAAAAGTGATATTAAGGTAGATAGTAGTGGGTAGATGAAAAGGTAAAAGGAAAGTAAAAAAGTTAGAAAAATTACAATAATAAGTTGAGAAATTAATAAATAAATAAAAGAATTAATAAGAGAGAATGTTAAAAATGGGTGGATGATGTGGCCGCTGATGTGGCACAATAGGAGCGTAACAACAATAAATGTTACACTTCATCTTTTATATATACTAGTCACTGAATAGTTTATGATACATCCTAAATAGTTTTTTTTAATAAAAAAAAAAATTCAAAAGCGATAGAACTCCAACGCTTACTTATTACACAATCTAGAAACTTTCCTATGGGATATATGTCCTAAAAGCATGAATTTGTTCTTATACATTCGAAATCTCCTTCAAGAATGGTTCCTGCAACCCAATTGATGCCAGCAATTGTGAGTTGGCAAACTCCACAATCAAATCATTGATCCACAGTTCATGACAAGAGTGTAACAATCGATAGAGCATGGCAACCATCCACAATGAGTTGTCCTGGCAAGGAATTAATTTAGTATATATGGACAATAATAGGAGAACCATGACTATTGCTAAAAATAATGTCCAAACCTACATAATAGGTGGCTTTGAAAAAAGGCTAGTGCCATGTCCAGATTTGAGATGAGGAGAAGCAGGAGCTATAGTTGTTGGACTCACTTAATATTTAAGCTTATGTTTTTTAGCATGATAAAGTTTAAAGATATTTTAGGCTGGTAAAAAATTAAAGTTATTTTGGTAATAAGTAGGGTAAGAATAAGTTGTTACCAAGACGAAATAGAAGAAGAGAGAAATGTTGTCCACAATATTTTCACAATACTTTTTCAATAAATCCTAAATGGTAGGTTTTTATGATTGGGCACATACGTAATTTAAGTTGTGGATTCAAATTAGAACCAATAATAACTTACCACATGTGATTTGTTACGAAAATATTATGAACATAGCACTTCTAAAAAAAAAAAAAAAGAGTGTTTTGTAAGCAAACAAATCTGAACCACATCAAGTAAAATGCCATTGTCCACCAGAACTAATGAAATGCTTAAATGAACATATAAAATAGTAATTGTATTTTAGTGGGTTATTGATTTGTGGGAATGAGTAGCCTAGTAGTGACATGAGCCAACGTGATTTTTTTTTTAATTAAAAAAAAAAAGAAAAGAAAAAAAAAGAAAGCAGCGAGTGATGGGCTGATTGCTATTAAACCAACGGAAAAATGAGGTCAATATTTGCAACTAATCTTTTAAAAAAAAATGTGATATGTAAAGAGAAGAAGAAAAGTCATAGCTGAGTTTATTTTTATTTATTTTTTTCACTTTTGGACACTTGAATTGTGAACATACACGCGATAGGACAGGACTTGAAGCAAAACAATAAACTGTAACTTGTAAAGGAAGCATTATCTTGAACTTAGAGATTCAGAAATGAAGGAGACAGAGATGTAAAGAAGAAGAGGTAAAAAGAAGGAAAGGAGACCAAACTAAATAGGGAGTCTAGATGCCGAATATTAACAAATGAGAGAGAGAGAGAGAGAGAGAACATGAGTCTACTTCCAAGATCAACTCCAAGCCTACAACATTAAGTTTTTTTTTTTTTTTTTTTTTTTTTAAATGAGGAAGAGACAAAACTAAAATAGTTGTTTAGGTGGTTGTTCAAATAACTTTGTATTTGTTCTCTTTTTTTTCTTTTTTCTTTTTTTAACTATGTATTCATCCTAGATTTTTGAGCGTTCAATTAATTTAACTTTTTGTGTGGTTCATATATAATCTTGTGAAAAGGTTTGCAAGCTGGAGCTTCGTCAACCATAGTCCATATCTACAAATTTCTTCTACTCTTTTTTTCTTTCTAAAAAGATGGCTTCATTTAATTTTGGCCAAAATTCACCAAAATAGGCTGGAATGGCCACAATTACTAACATATCAAACATTATAAGCGCAAAAAACAAAAAACAAAAACAAAAACAGAATTTTTCTTCTAATTTTCCAAATAGTTTTGGGCATAAAGCTAAATCAAGGTTTGAGCAACATAGCAGATCTATGTCAATGATCAATATCAGAGGAATTGCTGATAAGCTCACAAAGAAAGATGATCAGACTCAACAATTGATTGATCTTAGCCTTTAAAAAAAAAATCCTATTTTTATTTTTGAAGAAGAAGAAGAAGAGTCTCTGAGATTTAGAAGAAGCAGAAGAGGAAGTATAGAGTGCGTTTTCAACAAAGGAGTTAGACCCATATTGGATTTTCCCATATCTTTCTTTGCATCTTTTGGTTGGGGCTTGAGAGAATGATGAAACCAGTGGGGTTTTGGCTTAGTTGAGGGAGGGGAAGTGATCAACTTTGTAAGTTGGAAATAGAGAGAAAGAATGGAAAAGAAAATTTGGGGCAACCGAGAGCTGAAAATAAACATTAAAAATAATAAATAAATAAATAACTGAGGTATAAATTTGTGAGGCTTGCAAAACTAATTTGGCAAGATCTCATGAAGTCAACATAAAGTCTACGGCTTTAGTTATACAGTATTTATAGATAAGTTTAGAATTGTAATAGATTCTTGTTTTCTTTACGAATATATATTTTTTTTAGAGAGTTTCAACCTATGGCGTCCACTTTTGATGATAGCTCTTTATCATTAAACCAAGACACCAATCAGTTTTTGGTGTAGGCAGCGATCGAAACCCAGATCTCTTATACAACCATATAAATGTAATACCTATAATATTAAAACTTAAATTTAAAGAGAATCTTTTTAAAATAAATGATATTAGACTTTTAATTTTTGTGCTATTAATTACAATGTATGTGCCAAATGTTAATGAGCTCATATATGGAATGAAATAAATGCATTTATTAGTATTGTATTTATCCTTGTATTATCCTTATCAATTCCTTTTGAATGGTTCAACAATCTTCTCTTGCTCAAGGCCACATTTTGTCTTTCCTTGGCTGGCTGTTCATTCAACTCCTTAAAAGGAAGTACCAATTTCATAGAACATTGGAAATTTCAAGTAGAAAAATAGCAAGAATTTCTTTGGAAGTCTATATTCAATATCTAAAAAGGCTAGTGCTCATTGATCTTTAAAATAGAACTACAAAACCTTATACGAAAAATGTATTAGTCCAACAACAAATGGCAATGCACACTTTAATGCAATGTGCATTCCTCGTATGGCCAAAATAAAATAAACAAACAGCTACTCAAAAACAAAGCAAGATTGCAAGAGCATATTTGCTACACTTTTTGAATACATTACACTTTTTGTGCACAAAGCTATAAATGAGACATGTTTTTTTGTTTGTATAAAATTGTCCACCTATAATTTAAATACATACAATATCATAAGCCCTCTGTTTGTTCTTTGTATGGTACTTTAATTATTAAAAGAAACACATTCTTTTTCTTTGGGACAAGTTAAAAATTAAATCTGCAAAATTTGGGACCTTATATCTCACAATTGGTGAATATATGCAATACCTACAATGTAACAATTGTTCCAATACCAAAGAGTGAAATAATTAAAAAAAAAAAAAAAAACAGCTTGTCTTTTCCTACGATCAGATCAAGCTCCTTCTGCCATCAGCTGTTGCACTTGTCTTTTCTTACGATCAGATCAAGCTCTCCCCACAGACGGCGCCAATTGTAGGGACTCAAAATGTCTTGGACCCTGGACAATAAAATTTATAGAGTGTGGATGCAAGAACTAGCTCCGGTAAATAGAAAAAGACATCGTTCTAACGCAGCAGAAAGAATCTCAAAGTAAATGAAGGGAAATACTCTCCTTCTCTTTTCCTCGGCTAGGTTTCAAGTATATACTTCTCTCTATTCTTTTCCCCTCCTTTTCTCTTTTCTTTTCCTTTTTTCCAAAAGTCCTTCTAATGTATTCCGATTTCACTTTATATACCATCTTCTCCGTCTTGCTTTCACCGTACACGTGTAGGTTCCATTCTGAGGATTTCCTTCTGTCCCATCCAGAACTTCCCGGATCCTCCGCTTAGTGGTTATAAGGCTGCTTGGTTACTGTTCAGGTATCACCTCCACATTAATGCGGCCAGAGAGTTAGGTGAGAAGCATTTAATGTGGAGGCAGCAGCTTTTAGGAGATATTTGTTACCTTTTCCGGTTCCTCCTTTGATCAATATTCATTAGTTTAGTTTACATGTAACTCCGCGAAGCTCTTTGACAACTAAAATAGTTACATCCACTTCGCATGCTGGTTTGAGGAATGGATCTCATCCTCGGACAGAGGAGTATCCTCGGACGGATGAATGTCCTCGGACTGGGCCATTGGGCCACAAGCCCACCTTCCATGGACTCTGGGAATTTTTCGGGCAACCGGCCCCACACTATATATATATATATATATATATTGAAAAAATTTAGAAAATATTATTTATAATTTTTAATAATACGAGGTTAATAAACCTAATTTTTATAAGATTTTAAACAAAAAAAGTTTTATCTAATATATTCAAACCATATAATTTCAACTATAATTTAGTTATTAAGTATTGGCATTATTTGTAAAGGAAAAAATAATTAATTGTAGTATTTACTATATCTGGGAAAAGAAAAAAAAAATCAAATAGCTTGTAAATAAGTTCAAACTTGTTTAACAAAAAAATGAACCAAATTTAACCAATCTTGAACTTTTAATACTCAATTTATCTCGTTTATAGGTGAGTCCGGGAGTGTGCAGGCCGCCCGCGGGGGGGGGGGGGGGGGGGGAGTTATTTTATAATGAAATATATATTTAGATTTTAGACTTTAGACATGCCTGAAATCAACCATAATTAAAATATTGGATAAACGACAAGTCGTTGAGCATAGCAAAGAATCCAATGTGTTGTAACTTGTATATTATTGAGTGCTTAACTACTTGCTTAACCAAAGCGAATTTGATCATAGCGTGAAGTCAATACTGTGAGAATTGTAGGTAGAGAAATAACTCGCAATCAATCAATCAGTCACCACTAGCATATCCAATCGGACGGTCCAAGTAATTTCAATTTGAATCCATAACTTAGGTAGGTGTTTTACCATTTTTCTTTATTCAGATTTTTTAAAACCCTTATTCTTCAATGATAGCCATTTCCATCGCTATTTGATTCAAAGTGGGGTTTCGAATTTTCAACAATGTTTTGATTGAAGTCTCTTTGCTTTAGCTGCTCTCACATTCAAAACAATTGTTCATTGGTATATATGTGTAAATTTTTGTGTAGGTAAAACTTAGTATAGTTTTTTTGGTGTTGCATCTTAGATTCTCAAATTAAAGTTAATCATGTATTTATATTGACTAATAAAGTATATGGTTGAAACTTAATTGACTTTGGGAAAAATAGCATTAATTTTGCTGCATTAATCAATACAACAATGTCTTTGAATTTAATTGGGGAATCGAAGTTACAGCACCAAAGGAATTATCTACTTTTTGAAGGGGAATCACATTATTTTTCTCTAGCCCTTGGAAGATTCATAATCTCATTAGATAATAGCAATATTCTTTCTTCGATTGGACACTCCCAAACAATCAAATTGTTTAGCCCACAACTTGGCAATTCATAATAATCTTGGCAATTTATTATAAGAATTACATTTGTGCTATATGTTGACATATTAGGAGAGAGAGAGAGCGAGAGAGAGCAAATACTAAGAGTAAGAAAGTTTATAACTTATTACACTATAAAAATAGTAGAGTAGGTGCCGGGCATTGCCGAGTTGAAGCAAATAAAATGCTTAGTTCTTAGAGATCCAACATTCTTAGTGCCAAATGGGTGGGGGAGGAGATCGATACGTACTGGGCCCAGATGGAGGAACATGGATATTTCTGGGTAGCATCCCAAAATTGATCCTTCCAGGTACATAATGGGGATGGCTAGGCCCAGATGGAGGAACAGAACCTCTTGGCAACATCCCAAATCTCAGCCTTTGAAAATGAACCCTTTTTCCATTCTCAACATTAACCAAATTGGCCGAAACCTTTTCTTGATGTGTTGAAAGCATTCTAGCCTCAATAGGAAAAGCCAGGACAATCACAAAGGTCAGCCATAATAATTTTTGAGTGGTTACCACCATCTTGTTCAATGCAGACGATTCTATCTCTGACGCTCGTACTTTTTAAACACTTAAATGTGAGGGCGTTTCACTATTTTGGCGCATTAGCATTCAAAACTTGGAAGACTCTTAATATATAAGTATATAACTGTGTGTGCGTGTGTGTATATATATATATATATATATAGATAATAAATGAGAAGTTATTTTTGAAATTTTTTTGGTTTTGTTTTAAAAAAAAATATTTTAATGCATCTTTTAAACGTGTGTAATTATTAAATTTTGAAAAGTTCAATGCGCTAAAAATAGAAAACCTTAAAATTAGAGAATCTAGAAAAATGAGAGGTTTTCTGTTTAATTTTAGGATAATTTTCAGAAAATTTTGGTGGTGGAAGATTTATGGGCTAATCTTGAGGGTAAAGAGAACGTGAGAATTCTTCTTTTTTTTCCTTTTTCAATTTTATAAAAGAACTAGTATTATGCCCGTGCGATGCACGGTTTAATTGAAAAGATATATGTAAAAAATTGAAACTATATTAATAATTAGTAAGCCACATGATAAAACCCATTAATATTACGACATATAATACATATAAACATATATTAAGTCACTTTGTATAAACATGGACTATAATATATAAATTCTACATATTAAAACATAAAATAATGATATATAATCAAAATAAATATTATTTGAAACTCTTGCTAATCTAATTTTAAGTGAAGTAAATTTTTAAATTTTTTATAATTTAGGAAATATATATTTATTTATAGTAAATTCTTTGTAAAAAAGTTTGATTTACTATAATTATTTTAATAATTAATGAGAGTGTAAACTATTTTTATGCATATAGTAGTATGACATAGTATTATAATTGTATGTCAAGAGTATTGAATAATTACTTAAAATGAACTATATATCAGCCAACGGGGGCTTGGCTCAGCTGGGTATGGTTCGTCCGCTCTGCCTAACACGCTCAGGTTCAATTCCCACTACCAGCAGGAGTCTGTTGGTAGGCATCACATCCTTAAGCGTGTGTGCTCTGTTCGGGGGTGTAATATAACCATAAATCCCCCCATTTTTTTTTTCTCAAAAAAAAAAAATGAACTATATCAATGACACCTGCAACCAAAATACTTTATTTTGAAGCGAAAAAATTGAAAAAAGGTATTTCGAGGAGATAGAATACATCATTAGAGGCTTATGAGCACTATTTTCTTGACCCATCATGTAAGTAAAGAAGGAATAAACGATAACCTTATGTGTGAAGTGAAGTTGCTTGAGATGACTAAATACGAGATCTTCACATGCTTTAGTAAAAAAAAAAAATCATCTGCATTCCACAACAATTACTATAAAATATCAAACATTATTAATACCAATATATCATTTAGATTCCTAATAATTAAAGTGTTTTTTTGCCAATTTAGCAAAATTTTAATGTTCATATAGAAGTTATCTACATAAATTATAATGTTCATATAGAAGTTTTTTTCACCTTAAATTCTATCTTCCATTCTCTACAATCCTACTAACATATATAATTCTAAGAAATCATTGCCACGCCAAATGGGTGTCGCCGTATTGGCAACATTTTTGACTCCATAAAAATGGGGAAAAGCCTTTATGCATGTTTAGTTTCATATAATCCTTTTATAAACAATTTACAAAGTTAAATATTTACGAATATCAATAAAACAAATGATCAACTAAATAAATGAATAAAAAAAAGAATAATCAAAATTTGTGGCATAAATATGAGATCCACATATATATATATAAAAAAAAAAAAAAAAAAGTAGCATCCAAACCTGGAGTCACTTGAAGTTTCAATAGAATAGATATAATCTTCAATGAAATAGATATAATCATATAATAGGATTCGTGTGGACTTTGCACTTAGGATAACATGTTGAAGGGTAAAGCTTTAAGATCTTGAAATTTCATAACGTGGGCTTCAAAGCTTTAGAATAATCTGTAACATAAAAATAATTTTAATTAAAGTGAATATCATAACTTGATAAAAGGTAGAACATATAATTTGTTTATCAAAAGAAGAGGTAGAATGTATAACCGATAGAAATTTAATGTGATAAATATTCTCAATAATAAAAAATAAAATAAAATAAAAAAGTGAAAGAAGCCACTGGTCCCA
Source organism: Quercus glauca (assembly GCA_023736055.1). Lineage (NCBI taxonomy): Eukaryota > Viridiplantae > Streptophyta > Magnoliopsida > Fagales > Fagaceae > Quercus > Quercus glauca. The sequence continues at coordinate 92,809,479 of CM043316.1, read as the reverse complement.
CGGCTTCCACTATAGCTTCCATTGGATTAGGATGCTCATGCTGCAAATACACCTTGAAACTTACAAATCAATAAAACCCATTATAGAACAAAACCATCCAACTAAACATATACACAAAGAAATATAACCTATGACAAAGAAAGCATAGTCCGAATGAGGAGTTTGAGGGAGGTGAAGCAAAAATATTTATAATTAAAATTTTTTTTCCGATTGATTTTATTCCCTATGATCTAATATCAAGTTGTAGATATACTTGAAGATAAATATGAAAATAAAAAATTTGTTGATAATTTATACACGAAAAAAAATGTGAAATTGATAACTGAAGATAGGAACCTAAATAACTGCAAATTTAATTTCTAGATAATTCATAAGGTGAAAAGGAAAGAAAAAAAAGAAAGAGAAGTTGATATTAACAATTAAGGGAAAAAAATAATATGTTAAACTTAATAAATTATAGGAGAAGAAGATAGAAAAAAAAAACTATTATATCTATTTTTTATTTTAAAAAATATGAACAAATAAGTGAAATAACGTTGTTGTTTTTCTTGACCGTGTAGTAATATAATTTAAGTAAACAAATAGTAAAAAATAAATTAATAATAAAAGGATAAGATGAAAAATTAGGATTGTAATCAAATTAAGATTTTTATCAACTTATAAATTATAGGAGAAGAAGATAAGAACAACAAAAAATTATATCTATTTTCTTAAAAATCTTAAAAAAAAAAAAAACTGCGTTTTGGTGAAGCCACTTAGCACAACCACGGCTTCTAAGCCCAACTTCTATTATATAGTATATGATTCCGTCAATTTTTAAAAAAAAGAATACCTAAATGAAATTTTCTTATATGGACTAAAATTTCTTTTAGAAGTAGTTTTAAATATTATGTAGAGTATTTATATGAGGGGTACTTTTGACAATAGAGTGTTAGTTCCAAAGTTTGGGATTGGCTCTTATGGATCCAAAACCCAAAAATATGCATCATCCAATTCCTTTAAATGTGTGCAATAATAAAGGTTCCTCATTGATAATAACCAAGTTTGTAGTCAAATTTTATCCAATAAAAAGGATATAAATGGCTTCTAGAGGCATAAATAAGTTGTAATTTATTAAAACTTAATAAAGTTCACACAATTAATAGTGCTTTAAATATTATTCCATTTGACACGACAGAATTTTCCACCTATAAGATAACAATCAAGACCAAATTGACACGACACTAAAATAGTTAGGAACCGTGGGTTCCAGTTAGCTCAACAGGTAAAGTCTCTAATGGTTATACAAAAGATCTGAGATTCAATCCCCGCCTACACCAAAAACTGATTGGTGTCTTGGTCTGATGATAAAGAATTATTATCAGGAGCGGACCGCCATAAGTTGAAACTCTCTAAAAAAAAAAGTTAGAAACCAAATTGACACAATTAAAAGGCTATGAACTGAATTATAAAATGGTGTAAAGGATAAGAGCCAACTTTATAATTTACCCCAAAAAAAAAAAAAATTCAGATATCAATCTTCTATATACCATCAATACACACGGACTCAACATCACAAACTCTTCAGCCGTGTACATACATCAACTTCTTCCTTGCAATGAATCCAACCTTTATGCATTGTTTGTAGCCGAATAAGTTTATGGTCAGCTAGAAAAAAATCGTAGAAGGACTTGATCAATTCAAATTTGAATAGCACAATTAAACTTTAAAAAAAAAAAAAAAATGGGGCGCGAATAAACAATTAAAATAATACAAAAATGAATTAGAACCGTCAAACTTAAATGAAAATCATAAACAAACCCTAATTCAACTGAGACGTTAAGATATTAAAATGCATTTAGTGTGCATTTAGATGCGGATGAAAAAACTAAATTATTTTATTGTTTAGCTTATTTTTGCTACTATTCATGAGCCCTACTGCACTTTTTGGTAGGAATGGCAAAATTGGACACGACCCACAAACCCGACACGATACGACACGAAATTAGCAGGTTATGGGTTGAGTCTTAATGGGTTTGTGTCATATTCGGGTTGACACGGCCAATCCGTTTAATAAACGGGTTGGGTTAGTGTTGAATACATAAAACTCGTTTGACTCGTTTAATTAAATGACATTTTACCAACATACCCTTCAAACTCTAGATATATAAACTTATTAGTTGTTGTGGTTTATTTTCTTTAACATATTGTGATTGATTATTTGTGATAATGGGATACACTTTAGTTTTGAATGATTATTTGTGATGTAGTTACTCGTTAGTTTTGAATTTATATTAAAAATATTTATTTGTTTTTTTTTTCATATTTTTTTTTTCATTTTGATAAAATCTGATAATCAGGTCGACATGATTGATCCGTTTAATAAATGGGTCATGTTAGGGTTGAGGAATCTTAACCCGTTTAATAAACATGTCAGGTTAGTATTGAACTATATAGTCAAATACTCATGAGTTGACATGACACGAATCTGACACGTTAGCACAAATTGCCACCCCTACTTTTTGGTACTATTCATGAGTTCAACTGTACTATTTCAACTAACTTTTACTTTTATCTATAGTATTTTCAGCAAAAAGTTTTCAGTTTCAGCAAAATAAGCAGTTCTCAAACAGACCTTTAGCATTATATTTCAATTAGATTTTTTTTTTAATATTTAAAAACATGATAAGGCATCTCAGTTTAGCTCTTTTAGCTTGAATTTAAAAATATGCACCACTACGCACCATTGTGTGATAATAACTCCATAAGTATAAGTGCTTGTAGGATTTGAGGGGCAAAGGTTGGGGTTCAAGTCTCTGGGAGAGAGTTTCACACACATATACACTAGAAATTATTTTTTAAAGAAAAAACACTCAAAAAGAAATCTAAATACATTAACAGACATGACAAATTCACAATTATGATTCTTTTGGGCAATTATATCACATTTTAAGGAAAAAAAAATGAAAAAGAAATCTAATTACATTAACAGACAGGACAAATTCACAATTATGATTCTTTTGGGAAATTATATCACATTTTCTGTTAACCACGACAAAATAGTTCAATTAAGTCAAACCCATCACGTGTGGTAATTCGGGACCATGAAGGTAGGGCGGTAGCAGCTTTAAGCAAACAAGTTCAATAGCCTCTAGGACCTTTGGAAATTGAGGCCAAAGCTATGGAGGTTGGGATTTCATTTGCTTGGGATGTTGGTATAAGGGAAGTAATCCTTGAATGTGACTCCAAGATCGTGTCTAATGCTCTCTTAGGTTTATGCACATCACCTATGATTATCTCAAATATCTTAACTGGGGTATATCATCAGCTCCAGGATTTTAGAGCAGCTCAAGTATCTCATGTGAGGCGTCAAGGTAATAAGACAGTACATATTTTGGCTAAACATGCCAAAGATATAGTCAATAGTGATAATTTTGTAACCTGGATAAAAGAAAATTCCTCGCTGATTGAGTCAACTATTACTCATGATGTACTGAATTTATCTTCGTCGTAATAAAGTTACAAGTTTCCTATAAAAAAATTAAAAAAAAAAAAAAAAAAAGTCAAACCCATCATAGTCCAAGTACCGAATAAATAGGCAAGAAAAAACTCAAATATTATGGCAAATAAAGTTTAGCAACAAATTTGGTTGTATCCTAAAATTATAACTCTACTTAAAATTTTTTTTTTTTGTTAGATATAAGTTTTTATGAATTAATTATTGGATTAAATTTTCTTCTTATATCCTCCATATTTGAAAGTTTTTTAGAAGATCATATATCAATAGCTATGTCACTAATCAAAATTTGAAATTTCAAGTTTTTGTAGTCTAAAATTATGCATAAAACATAAGTTTATGAATTAAATAGTAAATAACATCCGATTAAAACAAAATTTGACTTGTGTGTTTAAAACATAAAGGGCATGCAATCCAACGATTATAATTTCAAAATATGTAGTCAAGTTAATATTTTTTAGTGAAATTGTAGTCTAAACCTATAATCAAGTTTGTAGCCTAATTAAAACTATAATCAAGTTTGTAGCCAAACTTATTCTATGGTAATCAATTTAACCATGATATTCCAGTTCAATAAAATTATAAAACATACAGATTGAGCATACTAGGTCAATATATAAGGCTTGGGTGGATGAGATGAATTATCTTCTGATATTTGCTTTAAACACAATAGCTAAAAATAAGTATTGTTGCACTTTCATAGTCAGAAATTAAGGGAAAAAATGATTATAAAATCTAAAAGACTCCAAGATTTATAGATGTAGATTGAATTTTTTTTTTTATGTTTAGCCTTGGGAGTTGAGTGGAGATGCAATTTTCTGATGGAAAGAAAATGGTGAAGTACAAATGATAAGAGAAAATAAAACAGAGAGCATGTAACCGAATCTTGATGGGAGTGAAAGTTAATTAAGAACTTTTGTGTGCATGATTAAATGTGGAATTTGAATTATTTATTTATTTATCAGAAAATATATAAATAATTTATGAAATTCCCTATATGCCCTTTATTATCTTTAAGATTAGTGTGAAATATATATTTTAACACATTTAATTTTGAAATTACATAAAGGCGATAACTAACTTCCATATCCTCTTAATGCATGATAACCATCAACGTAAAGAAGGTTGGAAAATAATGACAAACACTGCACCAAATTGAAAGGATCACTAACATGTGAATTGTTCACCAAATTTAAAGGATCACTACGCATGCTGAGCTTCAAATCTTTAGATAGGTCATAAGTGATACTAGCCTCTTTGCACGCATTACATGCTTGCTTTGGGGCTTTTCTATTATTATTTTTTAAACGATTTCTTTTGATTTATCTTAATTTAGGGGTTATACACTTTTTGATGAAATGTATGGGTTGATTTTTTTTTTTTTTGGCATTTTGTTGGAGCATTTTAATATTATATAATTAAAATTGATTTATATTTAACATAAATGTAAAGACGTGGGAGTTACAAAGCTTAGCCGACCAAGAGCTTGAATCTCCTTATAGAGAACGAGTGTCGCACCTCTGTCCAAATAGTGTTGTGTATTTTTTAATCTCAAATTAATAATATTTAGAAGTATTGTTCGATTTCTCTTTGTATTATTTCCATTATTATTGTGTTTGCACCAACACATTTCATCACACTCCCAAGAGTTTTGGTGATCTAAAAACACATAAAGCTCACTAAGAAATGAATAAATCATTAATTAAGATGAATCAATATATGGGGTTTAAGTCAAATACACACACAACTAATGGTAACCCTAAAATGATACACTAATATTAATTAGTATCAAAATATTTCATTTCTTTAAGCATCATCGCCTTCAGTATTGTATTGACTACTTTGATGCAAATACTGAGAAATTATGAGAGAGAGAGAGAGAGAGAGAGAGAGAGAGAGAGAGAGAGTATTAAGAATAAGAAGGTTTATATTTTATTACGCCATAAAAATAGTAGTAGATGTTGGGCATTGCAATGTTGAAGCAAGAGGTGACATTTAGGTCATAGTTATGGTGTGGGCTGATAAAAGGCTTAGTTCTCAGAGATCCAACATTCTTAATCCTTAATGGGAATAAGATCAAAATGAGGGTCAGACAATCTAGGGCTAAGCCCAGATGGTAGAACAGGCAAATTTTGGGGTGGCATCACTGGATCTATAGGCTTCTCAAAATCTATATTTTCAAACTTTGATTGAACAAATACACAAGGGGCCTTGTTAGGTGGAGACGAAGGGACAGGACTTTTTGCCAACATTCCAAATCCCGCCCTCTCAAAAAGAGCCCTTTTTCCATTTTTAACTTGCACTAAGTTGGAATAAACCTTTTCTTCATATGTTGAAAGCCTTCTAGCCTCAATAGAGAAAGCAAGGACAATCACAAAGGTCAGCCCTAACAATTTTTGAGTTGTTAGAGCACTCACAGCAGTGGTGCTATATTGCTATAATGCTATAATTTAGCTCCTCCAATACCTAAAATGATGCTCCAGCAGTGGAGCTATATCCATTTTTTTTAGCTCTCCATGAACAGTGCACATCTATAGATAGATGTGCACTATTCATGAGAGCTAAAAAAAATAATAATATTTAATTCTGGTGGAAGATTAAAATAATACGCTCCTTTTTTTTTTCATTCTTTTATCTCTTTCTCACTCCGTGCCTCTCTCTCACTCCGCCCCTCCATCTGAAGTCTCATCCTCTCTCAGTCACTGTGCAATCTCACCGTCCCAACCAGCCATCCTCAAGCTCTCATCCTCTTTCTCACTCCGGCCCGACCAACCGTCCCAAGCCTCTCTCAAAACTCACCGTCACTCTCCTCTCTCACCATCACTCTCTCAAGCTCCCTCATTCCCCGCCGCCGGCCAGACCCAGCCATCCCAAGCCACCTATCGCCTCACCCACGCCGCCGATCACTCAGACCCACGCCGCCCAAGTCCCAAGTCGACCTAAGCCTAAGCCCCAAGTCCAAAACTGACCCACACCAACCCGTTTCGCCTTCTCTTCGGTCTGACCCATCTCGGCCTCTCTGATCTAGCTCGGCCTCTCTTCTCTTCTGTCTGACCCACCAAGTCCGAAGCTTGCTTGCTGATCCAGTGAGTTGTCTCTGTCTTCTTGGGATTTTTTATTTGGGTAATTGGAATGATAAATTTTTCATGTTAGTTGGGAATTTTCTGTTTGCATGGAATTTATGTTCTTGTTTTTAATGTATTGGTGTAAATTTTAGTTTGGAAATTTTTTGTGTGCAGGAAGGCTACATTTTTTTGGTTTCTGTTTGGGCAGTGGCGGCAGCGACGGTAGCAGTGGCGGTGGTGGCGGTTGTAGGTGGTTGGGATTGTTGTTTATTGTAGTGGATGTATTATTTTATTGTAGATGTTATATTATTTTATTATAGATGATATATTATTTTATTGTGTTGAAAGCTAAAATAGATACACTGCTGCAGCATGTGCGTAGGTAAAATAGATAAAGTAAGTTTTGGTGGTGCTAAATAGCTAAAATTATAGATGCACTGCTGTGAATGCTCTTAGCACCATCTTGTTCAATGCTCACTTTTCTATCTAATTTTGAGACTCTCTTTGTGACCTTTTAAATAATGATTGACCCTCTCTTCATTAAATGATGATAATAAATTTTCTTTATAAGGAGATATTAACGAGTGGCCTTAGGACATTGGTTAATAATCCATTTAAAGAAAGTTTTTATGGGAAATGAAAAAAAAAGTGGTGAATATTTTGACAGTTTTTTTCATTTTCCATAAAAGTAGTATAAAAACTTTCTTAAAATGGATTATTAACAAGTGCCCTAAGGGCACTCGTTAGCATAACCCTTCTTTATATTACAGGAGTTTGCAATTAATATTTTTGTGTAGAGTTGATTATGCAATTATTATTCTTAGAGATAATAATTGCATAATATTAAAGGAGTTTACAATTAATATTTATGTGTGGAGTTGATTACGCAATTCTTATGCTTAGAGATGTATATGAATTTAAATTTTAAAACTCTTCATTAGAATCTTGTCAAATTATAGCTTGATTAAATTGTAGAATAAATTGTTCCACATACTGTCTCAATCGCAATAAAAGTTCATTAATAATTACTGTAATTATCAAATTTTATTTTTACACGAAAAATATAAAAGATAGAAAAAATCATCTTTTGTTAAACTTTTTCATGCATTGCACAAGCAACCGTCTATGATTGTTGGTTGACCTTATGATATAATGCTATATAAGTTTTTGGAACCTTACAATTTTACATATCATTATTATTATTTTTAAATGAATTAAAACTCTATTCTATACTCAAACCCACCTTTAGAATCTTGGTACATCATATTTTCTTTAAATGATAAAATATATAGTTTCATATACAAACACAATTATAAACTAAAATATATAATTCCATGTACAAACACAATTATAATCAATTCCTATTAATAACTACTGTAGGGACTCGATTCGGGCACTTTCCTCCTAGGAATGAGTGGACCCAAGCCCAAGTAACCCTATATAATAAATTTATAGAGAGTGGATAGAAGGACTAAGCATTAGCGAAAGATACAACAGTCGATGAGGGTTTATAGGATCAATAAGTGAGATTTGGCTAAATGTTCTAAGGGAAAGTTCGTCCTCGGCCTAGTCCGAGGAGCTTTTCCTTGGTTACTAATGAATATAGGGGTTGTACTTGAACACCCCGAAATCTCCTAACCTTGAACCAACCCCAAAAAAGCCCCTAACCCTTGGGGGTTCATTCTATTATATAATCTTGTTCAGTTGATCTCTGTTGTCCACTTGTTGGTCATCTAAAATTGTGTCTGAGGGCTTGTCCCATCAGCCGACTTCACAGGCTTTCTGTTAGTTGAAGTAACCAAGGCATCACTGTTCAATGGTCAATTCTCCATTAATGCGGCCAAAGTGTTAGCAGCGCATATTTAATGCGTGGGTGACAGCTTCCTCTCTTCAATGTTGGCCGGCTGAGGACATGGTCGTCCTCGGCAATTCTCTTTGGCAACTTAGGCCTTCCTCGCTCATCCTTGGATACTGCCTTGTCCTCGACATGGGCCTTGGGCCTGATATGGAGCGGGCCGAGGTTGCCAAATCATTGGGCCCTACAACTACCATAATTATCAAATTGCATAATTTGACAAAAAATAAAAGAGAGAAAAGATCATACTATATTAAACTTTAAGTGCATTATACAAGTTACCAACTAGTGTATGTATGTATATGGGTTCAAGTTATACTTAGTTTGTGTGTGTGAATGTATATGGGTTTGAGCTTAAATTTAGACTTAAGATTGACTCATTTGCTAAATAAACAAATATAAACAAGTATTTTTGTAAGTTAAACCCGAGTTGTTCATAAATAGTTTGATTTATTGACAACTCTTTTTTGCAACCTTCTCATGTAATAATAATTTAGAAGATCTCAAATATATATAAGAATAATTTACCAAATTTGAAGGAAAGGACCAATTCAATCAACAGTAGTTTCTATGAACATCTCCAAAGCCTTGGAACTCATCAACTTTGATGTCGTTAATCATTATCCAACCAAACAATACTATTTTGCTAGCACATTCAACTATTCAAGTATTCTACCCCATTCTATTCAATTCAGTCCAATTAGGTCTATTTCAGTCCAATTTGTTCCCCTCGGTCAATTTCAATCCCCTTTTGGTTTATTTTAGACTAATTGGGCCTTAAATTGATTCTTTTTGGGACAAAGTTTGAAATTTAGCTACAAAATTGGTTATAGCCTTAAGATACAACCTTACTCAATATCTTTTTATTGGAGGTAAATTTTGACAAATCCACCATTCGATTATTTCTTCTTATATCCTCCATACTTGCAAAATTTATAGAAAATTAAAGATTAATAGCTATGTCATCAATAAATTATTTAAATTGTTAGTTTTTGTAGATTACAATTATGCATTAAATATAAGCATATGTATCTGTACAGCACTCCAATACCCAACCCAATGACACTTTAAACCTTAACTCAATAGTACGGCCTATGGGCCCAATCTTTCTCTGTCCGCAATACCGGCCCAAACCCACATATGCAACAAATCCATGCTTCGTAGGACCTCAGAAGCCTAAGCAGGCAACCCGCAATGGCACAGTACTTGCTTCACTACTTGGTCCATGTTCGGCGAACCACCTCGAGCACGGAGAAGGATGTTCGGATATGCTACCCCTCATATGCATGGCAGTGCCCTGGGGAGTATCGTTGTCGGGCGTATTCTTTGGAGTGAGAACCAGTTCCAATGCCACTCCTACTATACTCCACTAAACGCCCACTTAGTAGCAATAGTATTGGACCTCCTTCCCCATTAACCCTGCGAGTAATCATGATTCTTCCACTAATTTGAGGCTATAAACATGAAAAACCAAAGGAGAAAGAGGGTTGTTGAAAGGCATTGGAGGCAACTTATAGTAAAGAGCAACGAAGTAGTAAAGGGGATAAGGAGAGAATACAGAGATTTGAGAGGTGAAGTTGGATCTCTAAGTTAGAATTGCCCAGAGTAGGAAATCCAAAGCCCACGTTACAAATAGATTATGAGCCTAAGCGAGGGTCAGCCCATTAACCTTGCTTCAGGCATCTACAATTGGTACCGTCTGTGGGAATTTCCTACAAAGCTGTGGTTCAACCGAGACTCACGCACGGGAAAATGTCTGGAAGACGTTCTAGGAGTGACGCTGAAAGTGCTTCTCAGAGAACTTCTCGGGGATCCTCCTAGCGAGAATAGAGGCAAAAGAAGCGTGAGGACAGGGATCATAAACGAGAAGAAGAACAGCCCGGTCTTGGAGAGAGGTCGTACCAAACACAACGAATAGTATCCAGTGCTTCAGGGCACAGGCAATTTGACGAAAGGGATGAAGAGCTTGAACGGTTGTGCAGGCTGGTGAGAAATCTGGAGCTAGAAGCAGAGAACAGGCACCGTAGAAGGGACCGAGACAACTAAGAAAGAGAATCTAATACGGAGGAAGGTCCTCACTAGACGAGGTCCAATTAATCTAACTTACACCATCGCCGAGAGCGTACACATTCACGGGAGTCCCGTCAACGCCGAGACTGTTCGCGTTCGAGGGAATCCCGTCAACACCGAGACCGATCACGTTCACGGGGATATGCAGATCGGGGTTCAGACTCCCCAAAAGAACAACAGCCCCATAATGCAGCCATGGATGCGATGAGCCGTGCACTACGTAGAGCTGCTCGATCGCCATTTTGAACCGAAATTGAGCGTGCCTCAATGCTGGATAGATTTACACGCCCTCCGTTCAATTCCTACGATGGTAAAATGGACCGGGTAGAGCACGTCAGCCACTATATCCAAATGATATCTCTGCATACCCGTAACAACGCGCTAATGTGCAAGGTATTTCCCTCAAGCCTCGGCCCCACCGCTTTGAGATGGTTTAATGGGTTACGGAAGGGCTCCATCCATAATTTCGTCAAGCTGATATAGGAGTTCGAGATCCGGTTTGTAACTTGTAGCCGGGTACCGCAACCGGTAGACGCATTGCTATCTATGAAAATGAGGGTAGGGGAAACCTTTTGCAGTTACGCCAGCTAGTACTAGGAACTTTACAACGAAATTGGCAAGGGAAACGAGAAGATTGCTGCTAGCACCTTTAGGATGGGATTGCCCGAGGATTCCGGACTACGGGAATCATTGGCTAAGAAGCCCCCTGAAGACATGAGGCAGTTGATAAGGCACTTTGAGGAGTACAAACGGCTGGAGGATGACCAACTGCAAAACAAGGGTAAGGCGCCAATGATAAATCGTCATCGGCAGGGCAGTTTTCCACCCAGGACTCGGGGGAATTTGAGGATTTAGGAACCAAAGCCACAACCGGGGGAAGTTAATGTAATGTTTAAGGAGCCAGTGCATAGGATTGTAGACAAGATTAAAAATGAACCATACTTCAAGTGGCCGAACAAGATGAAGGGTGACCCATCTAGGAGGAATCAAAGCTTGTACTGCACTTACCACAAGGACAAGGGCCATACTACCGAACAGTGTCGGGTATTGAGGGACCATCTCGGGTAGCTGGCTAAGGCTGGGTACTTAAAAGAGTTTGTGATGAATGTAGGGGACTAAGGAACAGGGCAAGGCGCCCCACAAAGAGGGAACCCCCTTCCACCCCCTCTAGGGATAATCGAGGTTATCCATGTTGCTCCGGAAGGCCTCACGGCAGCAAGAAAGAAAGAAGTATTGACCGTTGTGCCAGCAGAAGGTAGCTCGGACATTCAGCCATCCAGGAAGAAGATAAAGCTCGCCCGAGAGCCCATTGCTTCGATGATAATGATTTGGAAGGAACGATTCAACCGCATGAAGATGCGTTAGTAGTCGAGGCCCGGATAAGTGGCTTTTTAGTGAAGAGGGTGATGATAGACCAGGGAAGCGGGGCTGACGTGATGTATCCAGATCTATTCAGGGGACTCGGATTAAAGAATAGAGACCTTTCGAAGTATAGTACCCCCTTGGTCGGGTTTGATGGCAAAGTAGTAGTTCCCGAGGGGCAAATTTCTCTACCCATAAGTATGGAAGGCAAGAAGGTGGTGGTAACGTTTATAGTGGTCGCTTCATTCTCTCCATACACGGCGATACTAGGAAGGCCGTAAATCCATGTAATAGGGGCTGTTCCATCCACCCTGCATGTAAAAGTCAAGTTTCCTATTGAGAAGGGTGTTGCTGTAGTGAGGGGAAGTCAGTGGGCAGCTAGACAATGCTTGGTTGCGATGGCCAACAGGGGGAAGGAGCTAGCCGACCCGAAGAAGCAGGTCGAATAAACAGATCCATTAAAAGGGGCCCCTTTATAGCAATTACAGGATCTATAAGAGAAAGGGGCTGCCTATGCCAAGGGAATGACGAGAGTGAGGATATTACCAGACGTTGACAAGTACTTCCAAGTTGGAGAAGGCATGGAGGACCAGGATAAGGTAAAGATGTTGTTGTTCCTTATACAGAACGTGGACGTGTTTGCATGGAGTCTGTACGAGGTGGCCAGGGTGGAAGTTCAAAGGTTGAAGAAAGCAGGGGCAATAGGGGAAATCTACTTCCCTGAATGGTTAGCAAATACCGTGGTAGTGAAGAAGAAGAGCAGCAAATGGAGGGTTTGTGTAGACTTCACAGATTTGAACCGAGCATGCCTAAAAGACCCGTTTCCCATGCCAAAGATTGACCAGCTTGTAGATGCCACCTACGGGCAACTGAGGATGAGCTTTTTGGACGCTTTTCAGGGGTATCATCAGATTACCCTGGCACCCGAGGACTGGGAGAGGACAGCGTTCATCTCCCCGATGCTAATTATCATTATACTGTGATGCCTTTCGAGTTAAAGAATGCCGGGGCCACGTATCAGCGGGTGATGACGAGGATGTTTTAGGATAAAATAGGGCTTGCGGTCGAAGTGTACATTGATGACATGATGGTGAAAAGAAAATAGGAGACGCGACATACAGAGGATCTCCAGGGAGTGTTTGAGGTACTTCGGCAGCACAAGCTACGACTTAATGCCGAGAAGTGCGCCTTTGGTGTGGGGGCTGGTAAATTCCTGGGATATCGAATCACTAACCGGGGAATAGAGGTAAACCCGGACCAAATCGAAGCCGTGAAGAATCTCAAGCCGCCGAGCAATTTGAAAGAGGTGCAAGTGTTGACAGGGATGCTAGCGGCCCTTAACCGGTTCATCTTCAAATTTGTTGATCGCTGCCGACTATTCTACCAGCTTCTGAGGAAGTGGAAGGGATTTCAGTGGAATGAGAAGTGCGACAGGGCTTTTCGAGATTTGAAGGATTATTTAATGCAAGCACCCATGTTAACAGCCCCGAAACCCGGGGAGGATCTATTTATGTACCTGTCAGTGTCCGACCATGCAATAAGTGTCGTACTTCTCAGGGACCAAGGAGTGCAGCAACCCATGTATTACGTCAGTAAGACTTTGGTTAATGCCGAGACGAGGTACTTGCCTTTGGAAAAATTGGTACTAGCCCTAATACATGCGACAAGGAAGCTGCCACATTATTTTCAGGCTCACACTGTATACGTGCTGACTGAGTATCCCCTACAATCATTGTTGAAAAGATATGACTTCACGGGTCGAATAGCCAAGTGGGGGACTCGGCTATGCTCTTTTGACATACGGTACAGACCACGGAGTTCGGTGAAGGGCCAAGTCCTCGCCGATTTTGTTACAGAGTTTTCTCCCAAGAACAACAGAGAAATAGTTTGTCATGTGGAGAGGCGCCCGTGGAAGGTATTTATGGACAAAATGTCGAGCGCCTCGAGGTCCGGAGCCAGGATCGTTATTATCACTCCTGAAGGAATACGGTTAGAGCATTCTTTTAGGTTGGGGTTTAGGGCCTCCAATAACGAGGCCGAGTACGAGGCCTTACTCGCCGGATTGAGAGTTGTTTTGGAAATGGGAACCTAGGATGTAGAGATATACTCGGATTCTCAGTTAGTTGTCAACCAAGTCCAGGGAACCTTTGAAGCCTGAGACCCCCGGATGAAGGCATACTTGCAATCGGCGAGGCAGATTATGAACAAGTTTGGCACGGTGAAGGTGACCTAGGTGGGCAGGGCGCAAAATAGACATGCTAATTCCTTAGCCACACTAGCATCATCGATGACGGAGGAGGTTATTCGGCTGATCAAAGTAGAACTAATACTAGAATCGAGCATTGGTATGACAAATGGCGTTGGCATTGCAGAGGTTGATGTTGCCATGATTGCGGCAACCAAGCCATGTTGGATGGACCTAATCATTGAATTCTTGGCCGAGGATCGAGTCCCAAATGATGAGAAGGAAGCCAATAGAGTTCGCCGAGTAGCGCCTCGGTACTGGTTATCGGCAGATCGCAAGTTATACCGAAGATCTTTTAGAGGACTATACCTTTTGTGTTTACACCCAAAGAAGGTGGGAGAACTCCTGGCCAAACTGCATGGTGGAGTATGTAGCAGTCATGTAGAGGGGCGTTCACCGGCGTATCAAGCGCTAACTCAAGGATTTTGGTGGCCACAGATGCAGAAGGACGCCGTCGAATATGTATGAAAGTGCGAACAGTGTCAAAAGCATGCCCCTTTGATCCATCAGCTAGTAAGACATCTCAATCCGGTCAGCAGTCCTTGGCCCTTTGCACGATGGGGCCTAGATATTCTCAGCCCATTTCCCCGGGCAACGGGTAATCGAAGGTTTGTGTTGGTGGCCGTCAATTACTTCACCAAATGGGTGGAGGCGGAAGCTTTAGCTAACATTCGGGATGTGGATGTCAAAAAATTTGTGTGGAGAAACATAGTCATGAGGTTTGGGGTGCCAGACTCGCTTGTATCATATAATGGATTGCAATTTGATAGTAAGTCCTTCCGCTCATTTTGTAGTGATCTTGGTATCAGAAAAAGGTATTCCACTTAAGCTTATCCACAGAGTAATGGTCAAGCTGAAGCCACCAACAAGGCAATCCTAAACGGACTGAAGAAAAGGCTAGACAGTGCGAAAGGGAGATGGGTTGAGGAGCTGCCTAACATTTTATGGGCATACTGAACAACCCCAGGAGATCCACCGTGGAAACTACGTTTTCCTTAACGTATGGGACAGAAGCCGTGATTCCAGCCGAGGTGAGCCTTAGCAGCGCGCAAGTTATAGGATTCAATCCTACCCAAAATGACGAGTTGATGGTCAGACACTTGAATTGGTTGGAAGAGTACCGAGAAACGACGACTATACGACTGGCAGAATATCAACAATAACTTGACTGGCGCTATAACCAAGATGTAAAGGTGAAAGAATTTGGCACTGGGGATTCGGTACTGAGGAAAGTCATCGGGAATATGCTGGATACAAATGCCGGGAAGTTAGCCCAAACTTGGGAGGGGCCCTATAGGGTTACTGCCATCACTGGTGCGAGAGCGTACTATTTGGAGGACCTAGACGAGAGACCACTACCTCGGCCGTGGAATGCCCGCAATTTGAAAAAGTTCTACCACTGATCAGTTGTACACCAAGGTGCAAGTTTGATGTAATCATGTATACGTGTTTTTCTTTTCTAATAAATATGGTGATGTTTGCCCGCATAGTCCGATAAGAACGACCAATTAATATTGTAAAAGCAAAAACAACCAAGACAATCCATTACGTTCACAAAGGACAGAGACCTGTCCCTGGTTCGATTCCCATCACCGGACAGGTGGAAATCTTAAACTACACTCACAAAGGACAGAAACCTGTCCCTGGTTCGATTCCCATCACCAGACAGGTGGAAACCTTAAACTACCTTCACAAAGGACAGAAACCTGTCCCCGGTTCGATTCCCATCACCGGACAGGTGGAAACCTTAAACTATGTTCACATAGGACAGAAACCTATCCCCGGTTCAATTCCCATCACCGAACAAATGGAAACTTTAAACTACGTTCACATAGGACAGAAACCTGTCCCCAGTTCGATTCCCATCACCTGACAAGTGGAAACCTTAAACCACATTCACATAGGACAGAAACCTGTCCCCGGTTCGATTCCCATCACCGGACAGGTGGAAACCTTAAGCTACGTTCACATAGGACAGAAACCTGTCCCTAGTTCGATTCCCACCACCAAACAGGCGGAAACCTTGATCTGGGTCGCTTGAAGGGAACCCAGTATCAAAATCTAAACTCTATCTAAACTTTTCAAAAAAATTCTTCTCCAGGCAAATGGAAAGCCTGATTTGAATCATCCAAAGACATATCCTCGGCTCAGTTCCCACCACCAGATGGGCAAGGGCCAAAAAATTATTTATCTTGGTCGGAAAGCTGAATGACTATCCTGATACACCAGAATTTAGCCTAGCAACATTAAAACAACAATCCACAGTACTCGGTATCCCAAGAAAAGAAAGGAGACAGTTAATACAAATGGAAGCAAATTTAAAACAATTGTTCGGTCACGATAACCCGGTGACCATAGGACAATAAAACCAAGATTAAATAAAGGAAAGATCTAGTCTTCGGTCACCACAGCCCAGTGACCATGGGCAATCCATAGCAAGCATAGGGGTAAAGTGAAAGCAAACATACTAAAAACAACTAATAAAATGTAAGGGTCAAGCAGCAGGGTCAGCGGAAGGGAGTTGGGTTGCTTCCTCGGCTGTCTGGCTGGGGACGTCCTTGGTCCACGATCGCTGGACTTGTTCATTTCCCACAACATGGAAGTCACTAGAAACCTCGTGATCACTGTGGGCATCAATCGCTCAGACCAGCTCCCTCATGCTAGTGGTTTCCTTCTCGTACGCGGCATCGGCCTGACTCTAGGAAGGGGGTGGAGGAGCCGAGTAAGGGATTTGGCTTGGGTCCCTCAAAGGGGAGTCCTCGGCAACACCCATCACCTAGAGGGCCGCCAGCCATCCTTTTCCAAACCCGTGAAGTCATGCCTGGTGGACAATAGGCTCTGCGGATTTCTCGTCGTCCGCAAAGCCCTCGTCATACCATTTGTTCTTGCAAGCTTCGAGGGCAACTTTGAGGTCTGCTATTTGATCGGCCTGGGCCAAGTTGAGACTGGTTGCCTTTGCCAGTTTTAGCTCGGCGCCCTCCAATCGACCTTCCACCTCGGCTACCTTTTCCTCAGCCAGCTGCCGAGCTTTCTCTGAGGATTAAGCTTTCTTTTTCGCAGCCTCGGCGGCCTTACCCTTCTCCTTAGCCGAGGCGTTGGTGACATCCTTCAGCGCCTTCTCCCAGTCAACATCCTCAGCGAGCTCTTTCAACCTCTCACCAAGCACATGCGTCATTTGTGCGGACTGTTAACATGATAACAGCAAAAGTTAAAGGATCACTCAAGCATTAAGGCAAGCATACAAAGAAGGGAATGGAAGCTTATTGCCACGGTATGCCACTATAGCCACCTCACCAACAACTCCTCATCGCCCTCCGTGAAGAACTGCATGTCTTCAGGCAGAAGGAGACCGTGCACTAAGCTTTGGGCCACCTTACCGACGTGGCCCTTATCCCATGCTATTATGCTCTCGGTAGACAGTAAAGGACCATCGCCTAGCTTGAAGTCTAGTTGCAAGATGGTCTCGGTCCGGGACGAGGATGCCCCATCCTTACGGCCTTTTGCAAGTGGACGGGGATCACCTACCGATTCTTGTATCGTGATCCCCCCCCAGGGAAGGTTCTTCACAGGAACCTCACCGAGGGTTTTCGAGGGAAGGTCCCCGAGCTTTTTTTTTTCTTTGGATGGCTGGAAACGGGAGGAGGGGGAGCTTGGGCCTTGGCCTGGGGTTGGGTCGATGGATCAATGCTAGGTATGAAGCGGCCAACGATTATCTTCAGTCTGGTTACCATGCCTTCCTCCTGAGCGAGCTTGGCTTGGGCTCGGGCCTCTTGGGCTTGACCCTCATTCCCTTTGACAGGGATGTGTCCCCGCTCCCTCAGGGCTCGAGAAACCCGCTCAGCTGACTTATCCCTGATTAGGGCAAGGTCATCCACGGTCGTGTAGCAAAAACCGTCGTCTCGGGCTTCTCCGGTGGTTAACGAAGGGGGAAGGAAGTTGGCATGTCGAACATCGATATAGGACAACAGTGGGCTGTCTAGTACAAGTGCTAGGCTGATCAGTTGCCAAGTCTTGTACGCGGGGGTACACCCGAGTATAAAGTGCAAAGCTCGGAGCTGCCCGTCCGTATGAACAAATATTTCAGACCTGAGTATGAAATTCAGGTCCCTTACGTGCACCACCCTGATGTCTGGGGTAAATAATTTACCGTCTGCAGAGAAAAACGCAACAAGTTAGTGTTCTAGTAAACGGAACAGTTAAAAAAAAAAAAAATGAGAAAGAGGGAAGATAGCGAGTTAGTGAATGGTACGAACCCACTTCTCGCCATGAAATAAGGGGTGGGACTTCCCTAGCAAACCAATTGCCGCGCACTCGAACAAACTCCTCGGCGGAATTTTTATTGGAATCAGGCAGGCAAGAGATCAACTGTACCCTCTTATCTCTAACTTTCAAATAATAATTGTTTTTTTTACTACCACACAGACCATACTGGTGGTTTATATCATGATGATCCAATTGCAACCCAATCTTTTGGTTCAACCTACTGACACAACTCACTATCCAGTAAAAATTAAGGGGGAATTGGTTGAGACTTAGCCCATAATACCTAAGTGTGCTAAGTAAGAGAGGGTCTATGGGGAATCTAACCCCACCCTCCAGAATTGCCATTAATGGGAAAAAAAGCGGTGCTATCCCCTCTGTGGAGAGCGATTTCTCTTTCGTGGCAATACACCACCTCCACATCATTAGGGATGTTAAAGTTTTGCCTAAAAGTGACTAAGGCTACCTCGGTGTTTAGAAGGAAGGAATACCCCATCTTAGACCGCTAAAAACTAAAGGAAGTGATCGAAATGAAGGGAAGAGGAAGAAAACTTACTTTGGGCTCTAAGAGAGAGAGAATTTCTGGGCTGGAGAACAAACGCACAGGTGAATGCACGGCAGGGAAGGAACTCAGAGAATGGAGAGTGAAAAATGGAGGAATGATTTGGGATGAGCTATTTATAGGAGCCAAAGGACGATGGGCAATGATTAATTGGCAACAATGATGATTAATTAGCAATAAATCCTGCGAATACCAACGTCAACTGATATGCATGTGCCGCCTCGGTTCACGAACCATCAGGTAATGATGACGATTGAACTGAACGGCCAAAGGTAACGCGCCTTTTGAGAGCGCATTTATGAGTTTCTGGAACCGCTTAACTGTACCCACCGAGCTTCTTGAATAGCTAGTGTCTCTTGGGCTCCTTGATTCTTCCCAAGAACTGAGCACGAATCAAGGGGGGGCTAATGTACGACACTCCAATACCCAACCCAACGAAACTTTAAACCTTAACTCAATAGTACAGCCTATGGGCCCAATCTTTCTCTGTCTGCAGTACCGGCCCAAACCCACATATGCAGCGAATCCGTGCTTTATAGGACCTTAGAAGCCCGAGCAGGCAACCCACAATGGCACAGTCCTTGCTTCATTACTTGGTCCATGTTCGGCGAACCACCCCGAGCACGAAGAAGGATGTTCGGATACGCTAACCCTCATATGCACGGCAGTGCCCTGGGAGTATCGCTGTTGGGCATATTCTTTGGAGTGGGAACCAGTTCCAATGCCACTCCTACTATACTCCACCAAACGCCCACTTAGCAACAATAGTATTGGACCTACTTCCCCACTAACCTTGCGAGTAATCATGATTCTTCCACTAATTTGAGGCTATAAATATGAAAAACCAAAGGAGGAAGAGGGTTGTTGAAAGGCATTGGAGGCAACTTATAGTGAAGAGCAACGGAGTAGTAAAGGGGATAAAGAGAGAATTTAGAGATTTGAGAGGTGAAGTTGGGTCTCTAAGTTAGAATCGCCCAGAGTGGAAAATCCAAAGCCCATGTTACAAATAGATTGTGAGCCCAAGCGAGGGTCAGCCCATTAACCTTGCTTCAGGCATCTATAGTATCATATAGTAAATAATATCTAATTTATACAAAATTTGACGTGTATTAAGAGCGCAAAAAACTTACAATTCAATGGCTAAATTTTCAAAATATGTAGTTGTGGGAGGACTTTCGTCTCGGCCCCCAATCAAGTATTGTTCGTTTTGGGAGAGGCATGCTTTTTTATGCAACTTCCTTCCCGCACGAATTTGCTCAATCCCACATCGGAGAGAGACGCCTTCCACCCTTGCCTTATAAGCCTTGAGCTTAAGAAAGGGTGTACCCATCAGGTGATCACCTGGGTAGACCCTTCCTTAGGCTCAAGGCTTATAAGGCAAGGGTGGGAGGCATCTCTCCCCGATGTGGGATTGAACAAATTCTTGCGGGAAGGAAGTTGCATCAAAAAGCATTCCTCTCCTAAAGCGAATAATACCTGATTGGGGGCCGAGATGAAAGTCCTCCCATAGTAGTAATACTAATATTTATTTTATTGAGTAAGGTTTTAGCCTAAAACTACAATCAATTTTGTAACTAAACTTTGTCCTTCTTTTTTGTAGGTTTTCTTTTCAAGTTTAGCTCAAAAAAAAAAAATTTTTCCCTTCATTTTTGGGTTGAAAAGTATAAACTTTTATTATATTTGGGCTAAAATATTTAGTTTTGATTTAAAAATACAAAGAAAATACTAAAAGAGACATTAGAAAATAGAAATATGAACCCTAAAAATGCAATTACAATGACAAATATTCAAAAGTCTTATTTGGTCCACATTGGTTCGATTCGGTCCATTTTGTCTTCTTCTGTCCAATTTGGTCATATTCAGTCCATTCAGTCCTATTTAGTCCATTTTGTATACTAAAATTCTATTTCCCATTCGGTTTTATTCAGTCCCCTTCATTCCATTCAATCCACACTAGCCCTA
The DNA here is from genome assembly GCA_023736055.1 of Quercus glauca. Classification (NCBI taxonomy): domain Eukaryota; kingdom Viridiplantae; phylum Streptophyta; class Magnoliopsida; order Fagales; family Fagaceae; genus Quercus; species Quercus glauca. Next base: position 92,788,602 of record CM043316.1, on the reverse strand, counting down.
TTCAATCTACATTGGTCCCATTCTGTCCACTTCAGTCCATTATGTCCACTTTGGTCCTATTCGATCCATTATGTCTACTTTGGTTTTATTTGGTCCAATTCGGTCCACATTGTTCCTATTTGGTCCATTCTATCTATTTTGATCCACTTCAATCCTATTCAGGCCATTCGGTCCCCTTTTGTCCTATTAAGTCCATTTTGTCCACTTTGGTTCTAATCAGTCCATTCAGTCTCCTTCAATCCTATTTAGTCCACATTGATCCTATTTGGTCCACTTCAGTCCAGTCTGTCTACTTCAGTCCACTTTGGTCCTATTCGGTCCATTTTGTTCACTTTGGACTAATTTGGTCTAGTTCGGTCCATCCTGTCTACTTTAGTCCTATTTAGTCCATTTTTTCTTATTCGTTCCATTCAATCCACCTTGTTCCTATTCAGTCATATTCTGTCCATTTGGTCTACTTTGTTCTATTTGATCCAATTTGGTCAATTTAGATCTCTTCAATTCATTTTGGTCTACTTCGATCTAAAAAGTAGAGTTACAAGAAAGAAAAAAAAGAAAGAAAGAGAGAATAACAACTTTTTCAATAGCGAATAATAAGAAATTTATAGAAAATAATATGACAAGAAAATAAAAGTAAAAATAAAAAAATATAGTAATAAATAGCAAATTATCCAGGTCATGTTATGTAATAAAATAACATTATATTCTTATATACTATCTTCATAATGAAATATGATAACATCTATTAAATCAAAGAGAATAAAAAAAATAACAACTTAAAAACACAAAATTTAATCACATCAACCCAAAATAGAGTTCCAGATAATACAAAAATTCATCAACCTAAAGTAGAGATGAAAAAAATATTAAAAAAATCCACCAAAAATGAAAAAAAAAAATGAAAGAGAGAAAGAGAGAGAAACAACGTTTTGTGTGTGGAAAATGAGAGAAAGAAAGAGAGAGAGAAATAACATTTTGTGTGTGAAAAATCTATGAATAGAATGAAAAAGAGAATTGTAATTTCATAGTAAAAGGAAGGGAATAAGAAAAGCAAAAAATAAAAGAAGATAAAGGAATGGAGGAAAAGTGATATTAAGGTAGATAGTAGTGAGTAGATAAAAAGGTAAAAGGAAAGGAAAAAAGTTAGAAAAATTACAATAATAAGTTGAGAAATTAATAAATAAATAAAAGAATTAAAAGTAAGAGAGAATGTTAAAAATGGGTGGATGATGTGGTCGCTAAGGAAAAAATGTTAAAAATGTTAAAAAACCCAAGCCTCCAACGTTAAGGGTTTTTTTTTTTTTTTTAATAAGGAAGAGACTAAACTAAAATAGTTTTTTAGGTGGTTGTTCAAATAACTTTGTATTCATCCTCTTTTTTTCTTTCTTTTTTTTTTTTTTTCTTATTTTAACTATGTATTCATCCTAGATTTTTGAGCGTACAATTAATTTAACTTTTTGTGTGGTTCATATATAATCTTTGAAAAGGTTTGCAAACTGGAGCTTCATCGACCATAGTCCATATCTACAAATTTCTTCTACTCTTTTTTCTTTCTAAAAAGATGGCTTCATTTAATTTCGGCCAAAATTTACCAAAATAGGTTGGAATGGCCACAATTACTAACATATCAAACATTATATGCGCAATAAAAAAAAATTTTCTTTTTCTAAGTTTCCAAATAGTTTTGGGCATAAAGCTAAATCAATGTTTGAGCAACATAGCAAATCTATGTCAATGATCAATATTAGAGGCATTGCTGATAAGCTCACAAAGAAAGATGAACAGACTCAACAACTGATTGATCTCAGCCTTTAAAAAAAAAAATCCTAATTTTGTTTTTTAAGAAGAAGAAAAGTCTCTAAGATTTAGAAGAAGCAGAAGAGGAAGTATAGAGTGCGTTTTCCACAAATGAGTTAGACCCATATTGGATTTTTCCATATCTTTCTTTGCATCTTTTGGTTGGGGCTTGAGAGAATGATGAAACCAGTGGGGTTTTGGCTTAGTTAAGGGAGGGGAAGTGATCGACTTTGTAAGTTGGAAATAGAGAGAAAGAATGGAAAAGAAAATTCGGGGCAACTGAGAGCTGAAAATAAACATTAAAAATAATAAATAAATAAATAACTGAGGTATAAATTTGTGAGGCTTGCAAAACTAATTTGGCAAGATCTCATGAAGTCAACATAAAGTCTACGGCTTCGGTTATATAGTATTTATAGATAAGTTTAGAATTGTAATAGATTCTTATTTTCTTTACGAATATAAATGTAATACCTATAATACTCAAACTTAAATTTAAAGATAATCTTTTTAAAATAAACAATATTAGACTTTTAATTTTTGTGCTATTAATTACAATGTATGTGCCAAATGTTAAGGAGCTCATATATGGAATGAAATAAATGCATTTATTAGTATTGTATTTATCCTTATTTGTGAGTATTAAATATTTATCTTTATCAATTCCTTTTGAATGGTTCAACAATCTTCTCTTGCTCAAGGCCACATTTTGTCTTTCCTTGGCTGGCTGTTCATTCACCTCCTTAAAGAGAAGTACCAATTTCATAGAACATTGAAATTTCAAGTAGAAAAATAGCAAGAATTTCTTTGGAAGTCCATATTCAATATCTAAAAAGGCTAGTGCTCATTGATCTTTAAAATAGAACTACAAAACCTTATACGAAAAATGTATTAGTTCGACAACGAATGGCAATGCACACTTCAATGCAATGTGCATTCCTCGTATGGCCAAAATAAAATAAACAAACAGCTACTCAAAAACAAAGCAGGATTGCAAGAGCATATTTGCTACGCTTTTTGAATACGTTACACTTTTTGTGCACAAATCTATAAATGAAACACGTTTTTTTGTTTGTATAAAATTGTCCACCTATAATTTAAATACATACAATATCATAAGCCCTCTGTTTGTTCTTTGTATAGTATTTTAATTATTAAAAGAAATACATAATTTTTCTTTGGAACAAGTTAAAAATTAAATCTGCAAAATTTGGGACCTTATATCTCACAATTGGTGAATATATGCAATATCTATAATGTAGCAACTGTTCCAATACCAAAGAGTGAAATAATTTTTTTTTTTTTTTTTAAAAACACACACACACACACAAGCTCCAACTACAACTATCTTCTCATACCCTAAAAATATTCATGACCTGTTGTTAGGGTACTTTTTATTTTACACCAAATTTTATTTGAGTACCACCTATTTATTTTCAAATACCACTAATAAGTTATTGGGTTTTTCCAAATATTTTTTTATGTTAATCACAAATGTTTCATATCTCATTATCTAAATTGGGCCATGATATAAACTATCACAAAAGCCCAAAAACTCATATTTTATCCAATTTTATTATCATTATTTAACTAATCCCAAAACTGGCCCAATGAACACAATACACACATCCTATTCTATTTAAAGCCCATGTGGAATAAAAATCCATGGTAACATATGGTAACTTTGTCCATTTTGTAGGGCTCACAATGAGAAAGTAAAAGGATAGGCCCAAATGGAGAGAACCACCAAGTCAGAGGCCCACCAAAATACTCAGCTCTCATGGCCAAGCTCAACATGAAATCTCAACCAAAACAGTCCATGTGTACAAACTAACCCCACTGGAGAACTCCATTCAGTTCTGCCTTCCACCGGAGGTCACCTTAAGAAGCAACCAAGCTCCCAAACCAAATTAGGAGCTAGCCACCTGTCCCGCTGCCAACTCTGAAGTGAACAGTACCAGAGGCTAACACCTAAAGGCTAATGGGCAATAAATATCCTTCTTCCCCAAGTTTTGGTCACAACTCAAGGAAGCCATAACCAAGACCTCCAAGCTCATGAAATCCTCAACCAAATAGTTTATTTTATTACTAAAAATGTATGTAATTGGTTTATGAACCAAGCCCATGAATCCTAAAGGGGAAAATTTGGGAACATATGGTTTAGAGGGCATAAAGGGATCTTTAGCAGAACCCTCTGAAGTGGACTTAAACATTGACACCTGGCTTGGGGTGTTGAATCCTACTTCCTATGGTCCAAATCTCAGTTGCAGCACTAGGATTCCTCCTTAATGCCTGCCTTAATCCCATTGGCTAAACAGAATCTAAGAATTCTTAGCATTTAATGCAAGATTATGCTGATTTTTACCCATGTGTGCCATTGCCCAAAGAAGAAAAATAGCCCCAAAAGCAAATCTCCCATTTTAGGCTAAATCCTAGGATAATTAAGTCTATTGTCTTGCCCCTGATCAGTCCTACGTTTTTGGACTTTTACAAATCAATCCCTTAAGCTTCACTATAAAAGGGAACTACCATCAACTTATGGAGAACAACAAATCTTATCATAAAATTCCTCACCCATCATGCTATTTTCAGCCCATAAGTTAGTCCCTTAGTTCAGAAACTAGCCTTTAGTCCATAAATGCTCATATACACTTACCCATAAACATCACATTTCATCTTCTCATAAAATCTCAGCACCTTAAAATAGAAACGCCTACCAACCAATTTGAAATTTCTGATTTTCTTGTCACTTTGCTTGTGGTTCAACTCTCCCCTAGCTCATAAATTATTCCCCTTAGCCCACACCCACTTAGCTTCAAACATTCCATTTCTTTTTCTGCATATTCACAGCCCATAAATGTTTCCTAATCAGTCACAAACAACTCTTTACCCATTAAAGCCTTAGCCTCAACATTAACTCCATCACACCACTACAAGCTTACATACCCACTCACTCAAAACAGCCTATACTACTCCATTCGTGCCACATATATATATTCCCCAAAAATCTTAGTTCAATATATGCTGCACTGAGCTGGAATCTCTCTCTCCGTTCATTCCATCTTATTTTTCCTTTTTTATTTGTAATTATGAAGCATTTAATCCTTATCAATTGTTATTATGATGAAAGCCATAATGTTTTGGATAACTATGGAAGTTTTCCCTTACGTTGAATTAATAATAATAAGGAAAACATATGATTTTTATCATGTAAACACACTTATTAATCTGTCAACATCTACCGCTGGAGGTCTGTCATGTTCACTGTTGGACCATTTTTCCTCTTGTGTACTTGTTATAATGGGCCCACTTTTATATTAATCAACTAAGGAGGAAATGCATAATTTTTACTATGCAAATACATTTATTGATTTTCCAAACATCTATCGTTAGACGTTTCTCTTGCTTACCGCTAGACTATTATTTAAGCACTTGTTGTGGTGGGTCATCCTTTGTGCTAGCTTATCTTTGTAGGAGGTATTTTTGGAGCCTTATTATAATTTTTGTTGGATGAAACCTAGACCTTAAGCAAAATGGGTCTTTCACACTTCGCTGATAACCTTTGCGCCATGTTCCAAGCCTAGAGTCGAGTCTCGGTCTTCACTCCACTAACATCATGTGGGCAACGAACGAAAAACGCCCTTAACACCTGTTTATCATCAACAACCAAACAACTCCAACTCTCAATAATCATGACCAACCACAGCGTACCAAATTTTGGGGAAAAAAAAAAACCATTTTCCCATATACATTTTTCATGAGAAACAAAGAAAAGAAAAGTTGTGATCTCTCTCCATAATTTGCTCTTTGATTTGTTATACCAATGGTGGTTTTGAAACCCAGATTGTTCAAAGAATTGTAAAAGGGAGAAGTTTAAGGTTTTTTAGAGTGGGCCAAAGTTGAATTGAAGTCAAACCGTAATGGCATCATAATTAATTTAATAATTATTTTAAAAATAAATAAATATATTAAATTGTTAAAAATATAAAAATTGACTAAAATAATTCAAATAAATATAAATGTCTATATTTCAAACAATGAATATATATATATGAAATTAATATACTTACACTTTTTGTTAGAGTTTAATATTCAACTATTTTTATTCAAGTCTTTATCTAAATTATCTTTTAAAAAAAATCATGTCTAGCCTATTTGATAACCCAATATTCCTTTTATTATGCCCAACCCCATTTATCATTTATAAAATTTAAAAAAAAAATTTACAAAAACTAGAAGAGGGGCGGACATTGGTTTGCCCACCCATTAAAAAATTGATTAAGTACAAACACAAGCCCAAGGCAATTTAAAAAAGAAATAAGTGGTTGACTGCTTGCAAACATTTGGTACACCTTCACTGTGACAGTCAAGTAAAGAAGACCTGCAAAATTGGCGAAAATGCAGCAAGAGCGAAAGCGAGAGAGAAGAAGAATAAGAAGAAATGGTAATGCAATCTCATGGTTAAACAGCATCTCATGGTGGTTGAAGCTTCAACAATGGCTGCAAGTACCCCAAAAAAATCTGTGATCTGAACCTGTGAGAATCGTCCACAGTTTTCAAACCTGGGATGTTTTTGGTTTGGAGGTTAAAAGTCTTTGATTCTAAAAGCTTTTTTTTTTTTTTTTTTTTGGTCTGTTTGTTTGTTGAGAACCCCACAACAAATATCCATGGCTTCAAATCTGATAATTTTGTGGGGGCTTCTTGGTGGGAAGGATTGTATTCTACATTGGCATAGGTTAGGATTGTTGGGGAGATAAACACCTTGGGGAGCTTCCTTGAATAATTAATATAACATATAGAAACACACTTTTACCCAAAAGGCCTAAGCCCCATGGGTATGTGCTCAATTATGTTATATTAACCACTCATTCTTTTCATCTTTATTCAATGTGGAACTTCACTCACACGTGTAACCCAATAATCTCCCCCTCACGTGTAAGTCTCTACCACTCTATGGGCTTCAAGACTTCTCTGTGGGCCATGAATAAGTCCTACTCGCTCCCCCTTGCCTAATGGACTTTTCTCTTCATCAGCGCGTCATCCATGGGTCTCTCGTACGTCATCCATGGGAACCACGTGTCAACCCTGCACGCACATCCATGGGAACCCCGCACGTTCATGTCCATGGGAACCTCGCACCATACCATTATTTAGCACCACGTGAGTCTCTGCCTCTCTGTGAGTTTTTGAACAAGTCCTACTCACTCCCCCTTGACTAATGGGCTTTTCACTTCATCAATGCGTCATCCATGAGTCTCTCGTACGCCATCCATGGGAACCACGTGTCAACCCTGCACGCACATCCATGGGAACTCCGTACGTCCATATCCATGGGAACCTCACATTACACTATTATTTATCACCATTAGCAATAGTCCAGGATCTTTATGTGTGGGCCGTTTAGGCTTTCTCTATCCCCGCTGGGTAGGGACCATGGACACCTCACCACCTTCGCCGCACACCACCATGGGATCTGATACCACTTGTTGGGGAGATAAACACCTTGGGGAGCTTCCTTGAGTAATTAATATAACATATAGAAACACACTTTTACCCAAAAGGCCTAAGCCCCATGGGTATGTGCTCAATTATGTTATATTAACCACTCATTCTTTTCATCTTTATTCAATGTGGGACTTCACTCACATGTGTAACCCAACAAGGATGGTAGGCTCTTTATCTATGGAGGAAAAGAAATTGTAGATATATATATATATATATATAGAAAAAATAAAGCAGTTGGTGTTCTATTTCCAATAGGCAACAATGGAACGTTATGATAAACCTCTTGATTGGAAATAGGAAGAATCACCACTAATCAAGAGACACAAATTTGAAGAAGGGCTGAATTAATGCTCAATTAGTTGAAAGAATAGCAAAATGTTAATTACAACAGAAGAGATAAAGCGTACCTAGTATGGATTCAGATTTTTTTAGCATAGTGGCAATTGAACAGGTATGAAGAAGTGACTCAGTTAAATGAGGAGAGGAAGAGACCAAGAAGGGAAGAGAGAGTTAAATAAGGAGAGGAAGAGACCAAGAAGGGAAGAGAGAGAGTTTAGTGTTAGAAAGGTGAAATTCTGAAGTTTTGAAAGCGTGAAAGTCAGAAAAAGCAAAAAGAGAAGGAGGGGAGACATAGAGGGGTTAGCATTAAAGACTATTTGGCTTAGGTTTGGCCTTTATGATGGACAACATTAACAGCATTGACGTAAGATTGGATTTTATGGTGCAGATAGGGTTGGAGATCATTCTCTTTAATAGTATTTTAAAATTATGGGAAAAGTTTAAAAGAAGTATTTAAAATTATGGAAAAAATTTAGGAAAAAAAAGGGTAATGACATGGCTGCTAATGTGGCTCAACAGGAGTGTAGCAACATTAAATGCTACACTTCAGCTTTTAGTAATATATATATATATATATATATATGAGATAATAATAAACTAATCAAGTAGCTGGTGAATAAACTCAAACTTGTTTAACAAAAAAATGAACAAAATTTAAACAATCTTAAACTTTTTAATACTCGGTTTAGCTCCTTTACAAGTTTATTACAAAGAGAGTGAAGCTAAAAGAAAAAGGGGGTGGAGGGAAGTAATTTTATAAGGAAATATTGGATAGACGACAAGTCGTTGAGCACAATAAAGAATGTGATGTGATGTGTTGTTGCTTAACTTACCAAAGCGAATTGAGAGATTGTACGTCCACAACATTTTTACAACAAATCACAAGTAGTTAGTTGTTATTGGTTTAAATTTAAAACTAACACTAAGATTACTTTTTTGCTCTAACAATAATAACCAGTAACAACCTGTCACTTAAGATTTGTTGTAAAAATGTTGTGAAAATGTTGTGGACATATCATTTCTCAATCGAATTTGATCATAGCGTGAAGTCAATAATGTGAGAATTGGAGGAAGAGAAATAGCACGCAATCAATCAATCAATCACCACTTGCTTATCCCATCGGACGGTCCAAGTAATTTCAATTTAAATCCATAACTAATTAGGCGTTTTACCATATTTCTTTATTCAGATTTTTTAAAACCCTAAAACCCTTATAAATTCTTCAATGATATCCATTTCCACCACTATTTGATTCAAAGTGGGGTTTCCAATTTTTCATCAGTGTTTTGATTGAAGCCTCTTTGCTTTAGCTGCTTTCACATTCAAAACCTTAAGTACAATTCTTTTGGTGTTATATCTTAATAATGTAATTGCATTGAGTAATGAACTATATTGTTGAAACTTAAATATCTTTGAAAAAATTAACATTGGTTTTCCTGCATTGGTCAATACAACTATGTGGTTAAATTCAATTGGAGAATCGAAGTTACAGCATCTGAGGACCTTTACCTAAATTTTACTAGGATGATATGAGTTTTTCATATTGTATGTTAAGATCTTGTACTAGGGAATGGGCTTTATTAAAATTTGTTCATGATTGAAATCTACCCATATGGGTATTTTTTTTTTTTTTTTTTCAGGTTAGTTTTAATTAATCTAAGAATGTGAACGTGTTTAATTTTAGAACAACATTTTGCAAATGTATGAATGTGAAGGAGCTAGTTACGAATGTTCCAGTGTATGACATAGTCAGTGGTAATGTGTGATTCCCTCTTTGTCAAAAACAGTGATTTGGTGTTATTGTAGTTGGATATTGCTATAGGTGAATCTTATATGGAGTTTATATTATTGTGGTTTAGATGGATCTACTGGAGGACTAAGTTTGATGCTTAAGCGTTGGGCTACCAAAAAGAAAGCCGGGTCTGCAAAGAATGGACGAGACTCGAAACCAAAGAATCTTGGGGTGAAGAAATTTGGTGGGGAGGTAAGTGTTCTTGACGTTGTATTGAATTTGCATTGCTTAAACATGCTCGATTTAGAGAACTTATTTTCATTCACCTATTGGTCTTAAAAAATAAATTGCGTAAAAGTACAATTGTTTCTAGAAAAAGTATAATTTTAAAAAGTTGTAAACTATGAAAACCAAATACTAGTATCTGTATCACCAATTGAAAATGAAGTGATTTGTTCATGTTTTGGTATAGAGGGTGATTCCTGGGAACATTATAGTTCGTCAGCGAGGCACCCGTTTTCATACTGGAGACTATGTTGGAATTGTGAAGGATCATACCCTATATGCCCTGAAAGAAGGGTGTGTTAAGTTTGAAAGACACAAGCTGAGCGGTCGCAAGTGGGTGCATGTTGTACCAGAGGATGGACATGTTCTTCACCTTGTCTATGCAACTACTGCTTCCCCAGATCTAAAGGCAGCCTCATAAAGGTCCTATGTCTTTACTGATATGATTTAGGCTGAGTTTTTCTTGTTTGCCACTAATGACTGATATCCATGAATGCTACATGCTTTGATTCATAGAAATGTGAGGGTTATAAATAATAGTACTTGTGGGTTTTTAACCGCATAAGTATCGCAGAAAGGTTTAGGTCTGAATTTTTGCATTACTCTTTCCCTCCATTGTTTGAAGAAACCTTTAGTGGTTCAATTTCTATTTTCCTTGTGCCTGTCCCTGTGAGAGTAACATGAGGCAGACTTTGTGCTTTGTGCTATTTAAGCACATGCTTTCTGGGATCTCTGATAAGATGATAAGGCAGGAGTGCAATTTTTGCCTGCACTAGAGCAGCGTATGGTCCAACAAAAGATGGGAATTGCAATGTTAATTAGCATCATCCATTTACCATAATAAAAATTGGTAAGCGAAAAGCTTTAATCTTTATGACTCAGCAGCACTATCCTGTTCTTCCCATAAAACTTGGGTAGCAAGTAGCATCCCACTCTCCCTCACTTGTAAAGGTGGGAAAATGGTACAGAAAATGCAAAAAGATATGAAAGAGAAGAAAGAATTATATCCATAGTAAAGGGAGAATCCTTTTTTCTTTTTCTTTTTTCCTATGAGGAGGAACCCCGTCAAGATATGGGCCAATGGGACCACCCTTGAGCAGCAAACCTCGGATGCCTACACACTCCCACTAAGCAGGTATCGAGTTAATTGCGAAATACCTCAGTTAGGAGTTGAATAGAGGACTTCTGGCTTCTGGGTTTATAGTTAGTCCAAGCACTCTCCCCTATTGTTGAGGCACCCTGGGTGGGAGCAGTAAAAAGGAGAATCCTATCCTATGAATGCTTCTTCCAAATTTGCTCTTTATACCCTTTATCTTGCTTTACCCCCTCTTCCATGCAAGGGAGAATCAAACTCTAATCAGAAAATTATAACCATCCAACTGGAGGACATTAGTCACATTTTCTACTTTGTTAGAATTAACTGAAGCCTAAAAGTTTTATGTTAGTAAAGCACAACTATCTTCCCAAGTGTATAAACAAAGTAGTAGTACAGACAAAACCAAAGAAAATTTTCATGCTATAGACCACCAATCCTATGATCATTTCTTTTATCAATACCATCAAAATTTCCTTAGTACAGGCTCATCAGAGTTACAACATATTTTAATTCCCCAATTTAACATATAAATTTACATTGCAGACCCATGCCACACTAGACTAACCGCGAGGACCTCAGCGATTCTGCCTTCCATTCTTTGTTAACCTTTTCTATAAATTCTTCTACTCTTCTCCTCAGCTCATCATCATCATCCTCTTCTTCATCCTTGTTATGATGGATGTTGCCACTTTCCTCCTTGTCAACAACAGGTGCTTCATGGGAATATGACACTTCATCAACATTTCTCAACATTTTGTTGTCATCAAAGACCTGCTTACCGTACGTTCCTTGTTTATGATTTGTGCATGTGTTTATGACCACCGAGAGAGGAATTTCTCCTTGTTGACCAAGCTCGGAGCTGGATTTAGAGACCACGAGAAGAATGGCAATGATCAAATTGCAGAAACAGAAGATGAAGAGAGAGTTGGAAGTAGCCTGAGTGATCAACTCCAACATGGAATCAAACATGGTTGTACAAATTGAGATTAGAGAGATGGTCACTAATATTAGCAGACTGGAAGATGTTAAAGCCTATTTAAAGTGCGTTATTGAAGAAGTGTGGGGAAGAAGCTTTTTGTATCAGAGGTCTGAGTACATGACTTAGATGACTCAAAAATCAATTAACTGAGTAGATGGAGAGGTGTAGTCTGAAAGCTAATGTATTATAATGAGAGATGAAATATTATATGCTTCTATTTAATCATTAATATATGGGAAATGTTAACGAATGTCCGCACTTGTTAATAATCCATTTAAAGAAAGCTTTTATGGGAAATGAAAAAAAAAAAAAGTAATTAATATTTTGACTGCTTTTTTCATTTCCTATAAAAGTCGTATCAAAACTTTTCTAAAATGAATTATTAACAAGTGTCCTGTTAGCATGACCCTTAACATATTAATGTATTTGGAACCTTTTTATCCAATGTACTGTGGGGCTTTTAATTCATTAACTAATTAGGAGGCATTGTACTGCCAAAGAACCTCACATGGGACTTTCTTGGTCACTCACACCCACTAAATAATCAGTTTGACATCACCATCCCAATCGCATATTTTGGTCTTCCTTTTTTGTTAAAAAAAGAAAAGGAAAAGCAATAACGATGATCCTGAATTATTTTATGTTTCACCCTATAGGCCTATAGAAAGGTCTCCTTCAATTATGTTTGGTAAGTTGTTTTCATTCTTGTCATAATAATCATATAATAAGTGAAAGTCTAGCAATATAAAAAAATGTCGACATTTTTATAATACCTTTGTTTTCAATTGTAATGAGTCCCGGTAAAACATTTCTTTATTTTTGTGGGTAAGAAAGCCCAGCGTCATATGTTGGGCCAGAGGCCCCATCCAGACAAGGTTCCTTGTCCGAAAAGAATAAAGACATCAATGTTTTGCCATCCTGGTAAGAATACAGCCCATGAGGGATAAATGATTCGTCCGAAGGCAACCTTTTCGGGCCGAAGAGACCAACTCCAACGGGCCTGCCCAGAACTTGACCAAGGAGCTATGCTGAAGATCTTCGTGCGAGAGCCGAGTCCCCGAGTTTGCCCAACTGCGGAGCAATCATGAAATATCCTGCAAATAAAGCTGCCACCGCCACATTTAATGCACTGCAGCAACTTTTCTGGCCGCATTTATGTGGAGAAGACACCTGAACAGTGAATCTTCACCTACCACCACTCACTGCAGGCTGAAGCAAACGGCTGATGTGACCAGTACTCAAGTAGACGCCTAGATGAGGGACAAGTGTGCGGTGAGGATGAGAAAAGGGGATCTATATAAAGATAGCAAGCCTCACAGAGAGGGAGGAGGAAAAAATTGTATTCTTTAAGTCCTTGAATACTAAAGCTCTTCGGACCGAAGAAATTCTTGTTAGAGGCTAGTCTAAATTCTTTTTATTAGTTTGTTTGCATGAACCGTTGCTAAATCCAAACCCAGCCCAGTTGTTTAACCCACTCTCTACAAATTTATTGTTGGGAAATCTGTTGGGCTCACGAGACAGAGAGTTGGTATCTGGCCCAACCAAATTGACCCTACAATTGGCGCCGTCTGTGGGAACAGCTCGAGCAGAGGTGGGAGCAACACCTCAAAAGATGGCTGAATCAAGACAACGACCAGCAGAATCCAGGTCATCTCAACACACCGACCCTTTTGTCCATCTGGAACGGAGACACGATCGCGAAGGTAGTCTACACACCACGCGCGTGGGCCAAAACCAGTCACAGGGAGAGAGCCACATGTCCCATGCAGAGGAAAACCAAGCCATGCAGTTGGAGATTCAAAGGCTGAAAAAAGAGTTGCGCCATGCAAAGAGGAAGCGCACTTCCTCATACTCAGATGATGATTCTGAAGACGAGCGGGACGAGGATTACAGGCGGAGATCTCGAACACCGGTCAGTGAGCCTTTCCCCTATAAGGAAGCACGCAATCACGAGAAGAACCCTCAGGGCTCCCCTCCGAGGGGCGCAGGGAACGATGCCATGAGCAAAGCTCTGGCTCAGGTCTCCAGGTCTCCCTTTGCACGTAATATCGAGGGCGCCAGACTTCCCAGGCGTTTCCATCAACCCACATTCACTATCTACAATGGCCGGACCGACCCAGTGGAACATGTAAGTCATTTCAACCAGCGGATGGCAGTCCACTCCAGGGACGAAGCCCTGATGTGCAAAGTTTTCCCCTCCAGCTTGGGGCCAATAGCCATGAGGTGGTTTGACAACTTGAAAGCAAACACTATTAGTTCTTTCCAAGAGCTGACCCAGGCTTTTGGATCCCGTTTCGTTACGTGCCGAAGGGTTCCTCAGTCCGTGGCCTCTCTGTTGTCCGTCTACATGAAAGGGGGTGAGACCCTGAAGTCGTATTCGGATAGATTTTGGGAAACATACAACGAGGTAGGAGAAGACTGTGAATTGATGGCCATCGAATCTTTCAAACTAGGCCTCCCCACTGAACATCTCTTAAGAACGTCGTTGACGCGCAAGCCTGCTATCAGTATACGCCAATTGATGGATAGAATCGATAAGTACAAAAGGGTTGAGGAGGATCAGCAGCAAAGCAAGGGAAAGGAGAAGGTTATCCCTCAGGAAGGGAGGGATTTCAGGTCGGACAGGCAGAACCACAACAGGCCAAGGAAGGACTGGGCTGGACAAAGCATTACGAACCACCAGAGGGTCAATGCGGTTTTTCGTGAACCAGTGCACCAGGTCCTGGACAAAATAAAGAACGAGCCGTTCTTCAAGAGGCCGAACAAGATGGTGGGGAACCCAGAGAGGCGCAATCATAATCTGTACTGCCAGTATCACCTTGACCACGGGCACACTACTGAGGAGTGCAGGAGCCTGTGGGACCACCTGGATCAGCTGGTCAGCGAGGGCAGACTGAAACACCTCCTACACCACTCGTATGGTAAAGGAGATCAAGCAGGCGCAGGTCCCAGGGGGAGCAACTTTGCGAAGCCTCCCTTAGGGACGATCAATGTCGTATTTGCCGCGCCAGGGAGGACGGGGTCCCGCCCGTCCAGAGTACTGTCAGTTGCTCGGACACCTTCGGAATGTGTAGGCAGAGAGCCGAAGAAACAAAGAGCGGAAGTTCCAGTTCTGGGATTTTCGGAGGACGACAAAAAAGGGACTATCCAGCCGCATGATGATGCCCTGGTAGTAACTCTCAGAATCGGGGGGTACGACGTGAAGAGGGTAATGGTAGATCAGGGCAGCGCCGCGGAGATCATGTACCCAGACCTATACAAGGGGCTGAACTTGTCCCCCGAAGACTTGACTCCATACAGTTCCCCTTTGGTCAGTTTTGACGGCAAAGTGATCATTCCGAAGGGCCAGATCAGACTGCCTGTGCAAACCGGTCCAGAAACAGTTGAAGTCGACTTTATAGTGGTGGATGCCTATTCACCCTACACCGCTATAGTAGGCAGACCTTGGCTTCATACTCTCGGGGCAGTGTCCTCCACACTGCACCAAAAGATTAAATATCCGTCCGAAGGAGAAGTCGAGGAGGTCCTAGGGGATCAGGCCATGTCAAGGCGATGTCTAGTGGCAGCCATACAGCACGAACGACATGCTGAACCCTTGAGCTGTAATAAGGGGAGTGTATAGCAATTAAAACCTTCGGCGCCGGACGCCGAGGCCCCGACCGAAGAGGCAGTGTGCGAAAACTTAACGAGGGTGGTTGTTGGTGACGATCCAGAGAAGTTTTTTCAAGTTGGATCCATGCTTCCCCCTCAGGAAAGGGAGGAGTTGGTAGAGTTCCTCAGGGCCAACGTCGACGTATTTGCCTGGGACCCCGCGGATGCCCCAGGAGTAAGTCCAGAATTCATCTGCCACCACCTAAACGTTAATCCCACCATCATCCCTAAAAAACAGCCACTCCGACGACCGTCGAGAGAACACGCTGACGTGGTCAGGGATGAAGTGATGAAACTTAAGCAGGCAGGAGCCATTAAAGAGATCTTCTACCCCGAATGGCTGGCTAACACGGTGGTAGTGAAAAAGAAAAGTGGGAAATGGCGGGTGTGTGTGGACTTCACCGACCTTAATAGAGCTTGTCCGAAGGATCCGTTTCCAATGCCGAAGATAGACCAATTAGTTGACGCCACTGTCGGGCACCCTCGGATGAGTTTCTTAGATGCCTTTCAAGGTTACCATCAGATACCCCTGGCTCTCGCCGACCAAGAGAAAACTTCCTTTGTAACTCCTGTAGGAAATTACCACTACAAGGTAATGCCGTTCGGCTTGAAAAACGCAGGGGCTACCTATCAGAGGATGATGACAAGGATGTTTGAGCCGCAGCTGGGCAAAAGCATGGAGGTTTATATTGACGACATGGTGGTCAAAAGCAAGATTGTTGCCGAACACGTTGGGGATCTCAGTAACATATTCGAAATCCTGAGGGGACACAGATTGCGTTTGAATGCCTCTAAATGCTCCTTTGGTGTTGGATCAGGCAAATTCCTGGGGTATATGGTCACACACAGGGGAATCGAAGTCAACCCCGATCAGATAAGGGCCATCAACAACCTGCGAGCTCCTCGGAATCCCAAGGAGATTCAGAAGCTGACTGGGATGACCGCTGCCCTTAATCGGTTCATTTCCAGATCAGCAGACAGGTGTAGGCCTTTCTTCTCATTAATCAATAAGTGGAAGGATTTTGAATGGACGCAGGAATGTGCTACTGCCTTCCAGCAACTTAAAGACTACCTGGCTAAGCCCCCCATCATGTCCAGTCCCCAGCCAGACGAAGTCTTGTTCGCTTACATTGCCGTGGCCCCTAACGCTGTAAGCTTGGTGCTGATCCGAACGGACTGTGGAGTGCAAAAGCCAGTTTACTACGTGAGCAAGTCGCTACAAGAGGCTGAAATCCGCTATTTGCCATTGGAGAAAGCCATCCTGGCCGTTGTGCTGGGTACTAAGAAGCTGCCCCATTATTTTCAAGCTCACACTGTTATAGTCCTTACTCAGCTCCCACTCAGAGCCGTGCTCCGAAGCGCCGACTGCACTGGTAGAATTGCTAAATGGGGGACGATGCTAGGGGCTTTTGACATCAAGTACATGCCGCGCACATCAGTGAAGGGACAGGTCCTTGCGGACCTGGTCGCCGAGTTCACAGAACCACATTTAGAGGAAGCAGCACCACCTCTAGGCGCTGTAGGAAGGCAAGTCAGTACGATCGCGTCACAAAGCACATTGCCCTGGCAAGTGTATGTAGACGGCGCCTCGAATCAGAGGGGCTCAGGCGTAGGGCTAGTGTTGATATCCCCCGAGGGAATCATCATCGAAAAAGCCTTAAGACTAGACTTTTCAGCAACAAATAACGAGGCAGAGTATGAGGCTCTACTGATGGGGATGAAGATGGTACGAAGGATGGGAGGAATATCCGTCGAGATATCCTCAGACTCAAGGTTGGTCGTCGGCCAGGTGTTGGGAGAGTTTGAAGCAAAAGATGAGAGGATGCAGGGATATCTAAACCTGGTCAAGTCCCTACAGTCGGAGTTTGAATGTTTTACCCTACGGCACATCCCTAGGAGTGGCAACACGCACGCTGATTCCTTAGCTACGCTCGCCACCTCTTCGGCGCAAGGATTACCAAGGGTTATTCTGATTGAGGATGTGCAGAGACCCACGGAGTTAAGAAAAAAGCCACCCCAAGTCCACTGTATCGGAGCCAACCCATGCTGGATGGACCCCATCATCAAGTTTTTGAGGGATGATGTGTCGCCCGAAGAGACAGGGGAAGCGGACAAAATACGGAGAAAAGCTGCAAGGTTCTGGCTGTCCGAAGATCACAAACTGTACAGACGATCTTATTCTGGCCCGTATTTGATGTGCATGCGCCCCGAGGCAGCTGAATCACTGTTGGAAGAGCTGCATGAAGGAATCTGTGGAAGCCATACTGGTGGAAGATCCTTAGCTCACCGAGCCATCACTCAAGGCTATTGGTGGCCAAATATGCAGAGAGAGGCACATGAGTACGTTAAAAAGTGTGACCAGTGCCAACGTTTTGCGCCGAGCATACATCAACCTGGTGGTGCACTTAATCCGCTATCCAGCCCATGGCCTTTTGCTCAGTGGGGGTTGGATATCGTAGGTCCTTTCCCTAAGGCAGCAGGAAACAGGAAATTCTTACTGGTCGGAACGGACTATTTCACCAAGTGGGTGGAAGTTGAGCCTCTGGCAAATATCAGGGACGTAGACGTGAAGAAGTTCGTTTGGAAAAACATCGTCACCAGATTCGGGGTTCCCCATACCCTCATCTCGGATAACGGGCTTCAATTCGATAGCAAAGCTTTCAGAAGCTATTGCAATGAGCTTGGAATCACAAATAGATACTCCACCCCCGCCTATCCCCAGGGGAATGGGCAGGCCGAAGCCACCAATAAAGTCATAGTTAGTGGGCTAAAGAAGAGGCTAGACGATGCGAAGGGTAGGTGGGTAGAAGAGCTGCCCCACGTGTTGTAGGCATATAGAACCACGCCACGCAGGTCCACCGGTGAAACCCCTTTTTCAATGACCTATGGAGCCGAAGCCGTTATACCTCTTGAGACTAAATTCCCAACCTACAGAACTAGCTCTTTTGACCCAATCAACAACGACAGGCAGCTAGAAAAGGGTTTGGATCTGATTGAAGAACGAAGGGAAAACGCCATGGTCCGATTGGCGCACTACCAGCAGAAGTTGAAACAGGGCTATGACATCAACGTGAGGTTGAGACCCCTTGAGCCTGGTGACCTGGTCCTAAGGAAGGTGGTAGGTAATGCAAAGAACCCGGCATGGGGAAAGCTGGGGCCGAACTGGGAGGGTCCATATCGCATCACTTCGAGGGCCGGCGTGGGAGCATACTTCCTGGAAGACCTGGATAATCATGTAGTGCCCCGGCCATGGAATGTAAATAACCTCAAAAGGTACTACTATTAAAAGAATTCTTCTTTCAGTTATGAGTACTTTGTTGCTATACTAATCTCTTTCAAGTGTTTAAACTTAAATTCAATCATGCCTGTAGTCCTCGGACCAGATGATTTGGGTTAGTTAACCCTCCGTTACGATCTCTTTCAAGTGTTTAAACTTAAATTCAATCATGCCTGTAGTCCTCGGACCAGATGATTTGGGTTAGTTAACACTCCGTTACGATCTTTTTCAAGTGTTTAAACTTAAATTCAATCATGCCTGTAGTCCTCGGACCAGATGATTTGGGTTAGTTAACACTCCGTTACGATCTTTTTCAAGTGTTTAAACTTAAATTCAATCATGCCTGTAGTCCTCGGACCAGATGATTTGGGTTAGTTAACACTCCGTTACGATCTTTTTCAAGTGTTTAAACTTAAATTCAATCATGCCTGTAGTCCTCGGACCAGATGATTTGGGTTAGTTAACACTCCGTTACGATCTTTTTCAAGTGTTTAAACTTAAATTCAATCATGCCTGTAGTCCTCGGACCAGATGATTTGGGTTAGTTAACACTCCGTTACGATCTTTTTCAAGTGTTTAAACTTAAATTCAATCACGCCTGTAGTCCTCGGACCAGATGATTTGGGTTAGTTAACACTCCGTTACGATCTTTTTCAAGTGTTTAAACTTAAATTCAATCATGCCTGTAGTCCTCGGACCAGATGATTTGGGTTAGTTAACACTCCTTTACGTTCTTTACGGAAGTTGTGGGCGCACTCAGGTTATCAGTCTAATTTAGTGTTTGAGGAAATGTGTGGACTTAAGCCACATTACGTCAGTAGTTATTACCATAATTATTTGTCTTAACAATGCATGGAGGGTTACCATACTTATGTTTCATTCTTAATCACTGAACTGCCTTTATTAGCCGCAATAGTGCAATATGATAAATACTCCACAGGCAACAAGTAACGAAAATAAACCGCTTGTTTCATTAAAAGCTAATTTCCATACACAGAGGGCAAAAAACACATATATAAGCAACTACGCTATATGGAGATCCTAGGCTTTATCTTGGGGCTCTGGGTTGGTCTTTGGCAAATCGCCCGCATCTCCGGTCTGAAGAGGGGCTTGACTCGTCTCGGCTGGCGCCGGGGGATTCTGATTTGCCAAGGGTGCTTCCGAGGCTTCAGGAGCATCGCATATATCCGGATCGTAATAGATGCTCCCTGGCTGCCTTAAAGCTGACTCTGCAGGGACTCCGGCCGCATCAAGGCACTTGCTCCAGGTGATGTCGCAGTAGTCCCTGCAGACCTTCGCAAACTCTTCGGTCAGCCTTGCCTGGGTCTCCTGCACCCCCAGCATGTAGGCGGCTTTCTTCTCAGCCTCAACTGCTTCCCTGGCCAATTGCGCGTCCTCCTTGGCCAGTTTGGCAGCGTCCCTGGCTTGTTCTAGCTCAAGCCGAAGCTCTTTTACCATCACCCTCTCCGTCTCCAGGTTGGTTTCGGCCGCGAGCAGCTTCTTGCGCTGATCTTCGGCTTGCTTCTCTGCATTTTTAAGGCCCGCCTCTACATTTTTTCTCGCCTTCACCTCCTCCTTCAGCTGATCGGAGATGCGGGCGCTCTCATCCTTTGCCTTGCCCAGTGCCTTCTCAATTTCCTCCTTCGACCGGATCTCAGCTTGCACGTCAACCTCCTTCCTCTGAACCCACTCTTCAGCCACGTAGATTTGTTGAGCAAGCTGCATGACGACCAAAAGACGGTTACATAAAAATATACGTGCACGAGGGCTCCAAGATAGTTGCGAAAGAGCATCAGTTGTCTTACCATGCCTAAATCCCGTTTGAGGGACAAGAAGAGCTCTTTTTCGCTGAAACGCCGATAAGACTCCATATCCCTCGGAAGGAGGAGGGGCCTCTCGAGCGCTTCAGCAACGTACCCGGCCTTCCCCCCAGAATAATTTCTGATGGAGGCGTCAAGAGGGATGGCCGCACCATCCAAAGTAAGCTTTGGGGACCACACCTGGACCCCCCGCCGCACGTCAGCAGCCACATTCTCCTCTTTGCTCTCGGTAGAAGAAGCCCGTTTATTTCTTGTATCGTGGGTCTTCTTCTGCTGCTTGCGGCCCTTAGGAGGGACCACTTCCCCCTCCTCCACATCAGTCACATCCATCGCCACCCTTTTCTTCTTCAGATCGGGCAGTACTTTGAGTCCCAGATCTTTCGGGGCTTGAGGAGGAGGTGGTGGTGGTGGAAGGTTCGCCTGGGGCTGGGATGTGCCAGTACCCTCGGCTGGAGTGTTTGATTTTCTGTTCTTCATTAACTGGCCCAAGCTCAGCATGTCTTCGTCTGAAGAGTCGTCCGGCGCGGCTAGGTTCAGGAATGGAGCGGCCGAATGCCTGTCGAATGCCTCTTCGACCGACAGAATTTTTACTTCCCCAGAAGACTCTTCCTCGAACTTAAACTGATCGATTTGCTGGTCGAGCGAGGGAGTAGAAGAAACTCTTTCCTCCTCTGCGGCCGGTTGAAGT
The DNA here is from genome assembly GCA_023736055.1 of Quercus glauca. NCBI lineage: Eukaryota > Viridiplantae > Streptophyta > Magnoliopsida > Fagales > Fagaceae > Quercus > Quercus glauca. The sequence continues at coordinate 92,767,432 of CM043316.1, read as the reverse complement.
GGAACTTGTTGAAAGGGCTGAGCAAGCACCGGTATGGCTTGCGGGTTAGGATGCGGCACTGGGGCGAGGTCGAAGGGCGCCAAAAAAGGCTTCCTTGCCACGTCAATGCGATTTATCCGATGATCCCCGAGTGTGATTGCGTTCCCTCTCGGCTGAAGTTCAGTCTTCGGGGTGTAACCGAGGATAAGAGGAACAGACCTAAGCTGTCCGTCTTCGCTCACAAAAATCTCCGACCGAAGAAGGTAATTCAATGCCGCAGTATTCGTCAGACTCAGCCGAGGAGCCACGTGCCTTTTGTCTGAAAACATAACGAAAGAGTTGTCAGTGGGTTGCAATATGACGAAGAGGGAGGCCGAACAACTAAAAGAAAATAAAGAAGTAAAGCTCGAGGGGGAATGTCCCACCTGGCGTTCCTGGCGTGGTCGGGCAATGAACCCCATCATGCCAGGCACCCGAGACGATCAGATAATCGTCCTTCATCCCTTTGTTAGACTTGGGGAGGCCGGACAGGAGTCTGACGACGTCGGATCGGGACTTTAAATAGTACCCCGCCCCTTTTTTGGTATGGCACTCGTACATATGTACCACGTCGTGCCAGGTTAACCCCAAGCCTAAGTGACGGTTTAGGTCATCAACTGCACCTAAGATTCTAAAGGTATTGGGTGCACATTGGTCAGGACTAAGCCTATGGGCGGTAAGGTAACTTCTGGTGACTGGACCCATGGGAATGGTCATTCCCCCCTCCAAGAAGGCGATAATGGGGATAATGACCTCGCCCTCTTCCCTGTCCAGTAGCAACCCCTCTGTGGAGCAATACCTCAAACCCACTTCCTGGGGGATGCGATATGTCGCCCTAAACTCTTCTATCTGGGAGGGGCTGTTCACTAAATACTCAAATCTACCCATGGTTAGCAAAGTCAGAGGAAAGGGAACACGAAACGGCGACTGGGACAAGCTACCACGGGCCGAAGAGGCAATCTCAATGTTATACGAAAATCTCGGGGAGAGAACTTACGAAGAATGGAATCGGCGGATGAGCTTCAGTCTCGCAGGGAGATCGTGGTGGATTCTGGAACTGGTTGAGGCGGATTGCAGGAAGGGCTTTGAGAGTCTGAGCGCTTGAGTTCACCGGGAGTTCTGAAGTTTGCAAAGTTAGAAGACAATCCCATCTGGAACTTTATATAGTGGCAGGTGAAGTGGTGAAACTTCGCCCGCCCAAAAATTTCGAGGAGAATCTCGCCCGTTGATTCGAAATGGACCGCTAGATTTCAGGGACAAGACGCCGCCTGGGATAATTAATGACGCCTCGGAAACGGCGCGACAGCAGCGGTTATAAAGAAGGCGCCCAAACTCACGCGCGCACACGCGCGGAGTCAAAGTTCTGTTCCCACATTTGTCAAAGTCAAAACCCCACTTTTTTCTCTTCGGATGCGAGGTAAAAAGTGAAATTTTGAGGGGCTATTGTGGGTAAGAAAGCCCAGCGTCATATGTTGGGCCAGAGGCCCCATCCAGACAAGGTTCCTTGTCCGAAAAGAATAAAGACATCAATGTTTTGCCATCCTGGTAAGAATACAGCCCATGAGGGATAAATGATTCGTCCGAAGGCAACCTTTTCGGGCCGAAGAGACCAACTCCAACGGGCCTGCCCAGAACTTGACCAAGGAGCTATGCTGAAGATCTTCGTGCGAGAGCCGAGTCCCCGAGTTTGCCCAACTGCGGAGCAATCATGAAATATCCTGCAAATAAAGCTGCCACCGCCACATTTAATGCACTGCAGCAACTTTTCTGGCCGCATTTATGTGGAGAAGACACCTGAACAGTGAATCTTCACCTACCACCACTCACTGCAGGCTGAAACAAACGGCTGATGTGACCAGTACTCAAGTAGACGCCTAGATGAGGGACAAGTGTGCGGTGAGGATGAGAAAAGGGGATCTATATAAAGATAGCAAGCCTCACAGAGAGGGAGGAGGAAAAAATTGTATTCTTTAAGTCCTTGAATACTAAAGCTCTTCGGACCGAAGAAATTCTTGTTAGAGGCTAGTCTAAATTCTTTTTATTAGTTTGTTTGCATGAACCGTTGCTAAATCCAAACCCAGCCCAGTTGAGAGTCCCCGAGTTTGCCCAACTGCGGAGCAATCATGAAATATCCTGCAAATAAAGCTGCCACCGCCACATTTAATGCACTGCAGCAACTTTTCTGGCCGCATTTATGTGGAGAAGACACCTGAACAGTGAATCTTCACCTACCACCACTCACTGCAGGCTGAAACAAACGGCTGATGTGACCAGTACTCAAGTAGACGCCTAGATGAGGGACAAGTGTGCGGTGAGGATGAGAAAAGGGGATCTATATAAAGATAGCAAGCCTCACAGAGAGGGAGGAGGAAAAAATTGTATTCTTTAAGTCCTTGAATACTAAAGCTCTTCGGACCGAAGAAATTCTTGTTAGAGGCTAGTCTAAATTCTTTTTATTAGTTTGTTTGCATGAACCGTTGCTAAATCCAAACCTAGCCCAGTTGTTTAACCCACTCTCTACAAATTTATTGTTGGGAAATCTGTTGGGCTTACGAGACAGAGAGTTGGTATCTGGCCCAACCAAATTGACCCTACAATTTTATATTAACTTATAATGAGTTGATACATCAAACATTATAAAAATGTTTGTGACATTTTGTTATGGTGATAGAAAAACTCATATAATAATAGTTTTCTTTTTTTTTTTTTGGTGAGAATCATATAATAATAGTCCTTAGTCAATAATTGAAGGGTGAATGATGTGGTTGTTTGAATCCAATTAAATATATGTACAACTTACAAATTAAAAGAATTTTTTTGATAGATACGATAGAATTTAAACTTATAACATTTGCTCCATCATGATTGTTCTTTATCATTAGGCCAAAACACCAATTAAATTTTGGCGTAGGTGGGGTTCTAATCTTAGAAATCTTATTCGACAGCAAGATACTTTACAAATTGAAAAAATTGATTAAGATAATTAAGATGACCTAAATCATTAAACGTAAAGCTAATGTTCTTTGGGTTTACTACTCAAGTAATCAAGCTTGAATATTATGAATTAACATGAAAATTAAGTAGTTATAGTTAATTAGTTACTTTAGATAATAATACTATAATGTTCTTTAATTTAGTTTAAAAGTATTCTATCTTTTCATAAAAAAATATTGAGTAAACTACATATTTAATTCCTATCATTTACACCATATTTCAATTTGGTCCTTAACCATTCAATTGTGTCGATTTGATCCCTAACCTTTCAGTGTCATGTCAATTTATTCACTGTCATTATACCTTGGATAAAAACTGATGATATGACAAATGGTCAAAATAAAATTTTAGTGAACTGTCACATTAACAAAAGCTTTTTTTTTTTTTTTGCCCATTAGACTCGTCATTAATTTTCATCCATAAAATAATAGCAGGAACTAAATTAATACAGTACTGAAAGGTTGGGGACCAAATTGACACAATTGAAAGGTTACAATCAAATTGAAATATGATGTATAAGATAGTGACCACATACATAGTTTACCCAAAAATATTTAATTTGGAAGTGCATACAAATGTTTTTATTTAATTCAATAGTATAAATGTTTAGTTTTAAGTTAAATCAATGTTTATAAATGTTTATCTTATCATGACCTTAGTCATAATAAGATGAAATGGGATGGATTTGGAATAGGTGTGTATTTTTTAAATATAAACAATATATGTTTAGGATGGAATTCATAAAAGTGAATAAGCTTTATTAAACGTTTAATATGTAAAAATACTTAGAAAGTTTAGAAAGACTTTTTTTCATTCATTCCAAACAAGGTCGTTGGTATTTACTAATATAAAATTCTAGATTCCAGAAATCAATCAACATGTAAATCATAGAGCTGCGGAAAATGAAGTTTTGTCGTTTTAAAATCTAATCAATCTGGAGAAATAGGGTAGGAAATTCGGTGAACTAGGTATTGGACTTTCTTACTATAATATAAAAGAATATAAAAGCCTCAATTTGTATCAATAAATATATAAATAAATGCCTCAAATTCGGGCTGGTTTCATCCACTATAGTAGCAAAGATAATTGAAGCCAGGTTATATATTCCTAACGCAACTCTGGTTGATTTTCAGTACTGATAATCTTGCTAATATGGAGAAATTTTTTTTTTCGCCTGATAAATTATATAACTGCACCCTATTGAAAACTCAACCAACACAAGTCTTGTTCCCCATGTTATAATGTTATTAACATGGTAAGAATGCTGACATTGACAATGGTTTAGCATAAAATTGCACACAAATTAGTTGCTGGTCGAGCAATGCTTGGAGTAATATCTTTAACCTTGCTCTGCACAACAACCAAATAACGATTGATGCACATTCAGCAATGATTGCCCAACCAATAAGTTGACTCTTAATTCAAAAAAAAATGAAGTCTCTTGTTGATAAGTGATGAAGCTTAGTATTTTCAAATACAACAGAATTGATGAAGCCAAAAAGCACATCCAGCTAAACAAATTAGAAAATAATAGATTAAAGAAAAAAGGAGGTGTCAAGCCTGATTCATAAGGTTAGTTTAACATCCATGTTCCTGCATACAAAGCCAACATCTAATTGGTCTATTGACTAGAAATGTGACAATCGCCATGCATCCACAATCTTGGTTTCTCCATAAAGAAAGCTAAACAAATAATACGATTATCAGGCTTCACAAAAAAAAAAAAAGGAACTAGATATGTGTTATATCACTAGATATGTATACATATGCCCACAATGTTAACACTGAGCTTGAACACCAGAAAGCAAACTGCTACTTCAAGAGAAATACCATTAAAACAAAGGCCAAAGGGTCCCAAAATTGAAGTTTACATATATATTAGAATTAGCAATAGAGCTCTGTAGGCTACAACAAGCCCCTCCCGGAAAAACTGAAATCTAAGAGCAAACCTACAACAAAAATCAAAGTTGTATATTACCTCTTCCTTTTCTTATTTCCAGTAACCTTGCCTCCATTGAAGCTTCTTATATCATCTGTGGTCTCTGCTGTATTCTGCTTCTTCAGACCTTTCCTCCCACCAGACCCAAACTTCGAATTTCTGAATTCCCTTTTCTTCTGTTTATTTGGGTTTCCAACTCCTCGTTTTGCCTTCCCTCCAGAACGATCTCCTGGAGCAACACCTGGTCTTTTCTTATTTGACCTCTCAAAAGTTTTCCCATCTTCAAAGGGCAAATTCATATCAGCATCTTTTTCACCCACAGCAAACCCACTCTGTTGCCTCTGCTTCCTCCACTTCTTGACAGACTCTATCTCTTCCTTTTTCTGCTTAGCTCTCTCTTTCTGCTTCTGGGCCTGAATCTCTTTAGATAGTTTCTTGGACTCCCTAGCCTTCCTTCTCTCCTCAGCCTCCTCAATCTTCCTCTTCTCTGACAAAAGCTTACCTTTCACCTTCTCCATGTGGGAATCTGTCTTCACCATCTCAGCATAATAGTCAGGGGGCCTGAAACAATTGATCTTCATTGACTTAAGCTTCTCAAAGGCTTCCTTAGTTCCCTCCAATGCTTGCATAACGAATGCAGCCTCTCGGGTCAGGTCATCATTCACATCCACCTCTTGCTCTTGATTAACATCGATGGAGAGCCTGTGTATCCACCCAGCATTTTCAGGCCAGCAAATATCTCCAAGTTTATCAAGGAGACCATCCCTGTTGTATATCGAGTTCTTTGAAGGTTCAGTCAATTTCACATCTTCATCTTCTTCCGACCCTGATTCAGATTCTGATGCTTCCTCATCGCGATCTTCCTCTCCATCTTCCTCAAACATAACCGGTTCTTTATCGAATATCCCCATTCAATAAACCTAACATATATTACAAAGGCACACACTAGTTAACAGGAGAAAATAAGTTGCATCATTACTCATTTGGGGGAGAAAAAAGAAGGGGGAAAAATATCAGAACCATCACATGAGCTAAATAAATTCATAAGAGTAGCGTTGAATTTTTTATATAAATGTGTACTCCCTTTTTATAGTAATTGTAGGGAAAGCCAAAAATTTTGAGGCTACAATTATAGTAATCATAGGGTTTTCATTTTCTCTTGTTTTTGTTTTTGTTAACTATTACTTTTTTTTTTTTTTTTGGATGAGTGCAAAAATTTTATTCAACAAAGACCACAGCAGATACAACACAACCAAAACAAAACAAGCAGCCATGCTACATACACCTAACAAAACAGAACGAAAACAACACAGCACCATACAAACCCCATAACTTTCAACTCTCAACCCAGCAAACAGAACCCAAAAAACAATAAACCGATCAGATCGTTAATAGATAACTAATTTTACTAACGATCCCAGGCACGCGTGTTTAGAATGCAGCATCCATTCAACCATTAAAACAGCAAGCCATTTTCTAATAAACACTTTCTTTTCATGTTCTAATAGTTTACCAACTAATCAAACTCAATAACAAAGAACTAAGCAAATCCTGAATAGTTTCCAACAACATAAGGCGACATTGAGAACCTAATAACCCGAAAAAACAACAGCATAATCATTGACCCAAACACTCATATCAAAAATTAAATTAAATACAAGCCATAATAATCAAAATATTTTCATCAAGTACACACGCGCAAAAAAAAAACTACCAAATTTCACAAAATGAGACAATATTACGCACAATCTTCATATAACACCAGTACCAAGCTAAAGCTTCAGACAAGAGCTAAAGCAAGAAACCAAAATATATATATATATATATATATATATATATAAATGACAATCTCAATGGAACAGGTATAGTTAAGGTGAGAAGAGAGAATGGGCTATAGAAATTACTCGGAGATCGAACCTGAAGAGAGAGTTGAGAGAGAGAGCTGCTTTAGGGTTTTGCGTTTTGTGGAAACAGAGAGTATAGACTATTGAGGACGAGAGAGACAAAGGGTTTTAGGTTAAGCCGTTTAGGGCGATGGAAATGGGTCGGGTTCAGTGAGTTTTCTGGCCCACCCGAATTAAATAATATAATAAAGGTTTGAGACATTTTTTTTACCCTCTTTTTTTCTCTTACTTTTTCCCCTTTATTGATTTAAATAACTAAAATATCTTTATTTTGTTAATTTATTTACACATTAAAAAATATATTTTCTCTAATATAAGTAAGTGTGCAATTTTTTTCTCTTTTTAAATATGATTTAATTTGATTCTAAAAAAAAAATAGTGTAAAATGCTTAAAATTTTTCAAAATTATTGATTTTAGGTTAACTCAATTTGATATGATCCTCCATCCAATTCATAATAAGATAATGGTTGTATTTGGTATAAGTTTGGGTTTAAAAGAAAAAGGGGATGAATTTAGAATAAAATTTCTTAAATTTTACTAGTACATAAAATAGTAAAAAGTTTTGGATTTGAATTTGAATTTTTTTAAAATTTAAAAAAAAAAAAAAAAAAATCATCTCAAACCCCACCTGTTGCGTGTGTGTATGTCTTGGTTTGGGGCTCATGGGCCTAAAAAAAGAAAACCAAAAATAGATTATTGGTCTTTTAAGTTTAATGAATGAGCACATTTCATTTTTAGTCTTTATGTTAATTTCTATTGTTGATATTATTACTAATGAACTTAAATAATGATTTTTCACTTGTAGGGACTCAAAATGTAATGGACCCTTAACAATAAAATTTGTAGAGAAGTGGGTTTAAGGCTTTGGCATCACCGAAGTGTACCATGGCTGGTGTAAAGTTTATAACCATAACAAAGGATGATATGAGTTTCCTCGGAATCTTCGGAATTTGGCTAAGTGTTTGCGGTGTATCTTTGTCCTCGGCTCAGGCCGAGGATACATATTTCTCTTCAACTCCCCCCTATTTGCTGGGAGCCCTCTTAAATATATAGTCCCTTTCCTTTTAATCTTCACCCTCCATTTGTCAATTATCTGGTCTCTCTGTATCAGGGTCTGTCCCATCGTCTGTAATTAGCAGGCTTTATGTTAGTTCTTAGCCGTCTTTGCAGACTTCCTATTAGTTGTAGTAATCGAGGCAACTGGGCTTGCTGGTCATATCACCATTAAAACGGTCAGGATGTTGGTGGGATAGTTTCAATGGGTGAGGGGTGTTTATCCCTTTATCAAAAGTCGGTGCGCCGAGGATGAATCATCCTCGGCGAGGCCTTGGGTGACCTGGGCTCTATCACATTGTACTCGACTTAGTACTATCCTCGGCGCGGGCCTTGGGCCGCACATACTGGGCCAGCGTGGTTAGTGTAGGAGGGCCCCACAATAGCCCCTCAAAATTCTGCTGCACGTCCCCCTGGGCGGGGAGGAGGATTTTGACTTCCTCGGCGTTTTTCCTCAGCCTGTTGGCTATTCCTTGTCGTCAGTGCTATCGCTTTTGTAGCCGTTTTTTACAGTTTTCTTTTCGCGCAGAGTGTCATCCGAGGATGGTTGGGCGTGGGTCGTTTGCACTATAGTACCCAGTTCCTCACGATTTTTTTGTCTCTGACAGGATTTGTTTATTCGGCACCTAAAAAGGGGATTGGCTTTGCCTCAGTTTTTAGCTCATGACCCGTACGAGAGCCCTGGCTTTGATCAACGTTTGCGCGGCCTCATAACGACCGGTTTCCATAGAGGTTTAGGTCTGAAATTTGTACAAGACCTCGCTTTTCCTTAGCGTTTATTTATTTTTTTAAGGGGAGATTTCCTTCTCGCTGACCTGAGGTCTTTGACCATGCAATGCGTTTAAGCTTTACTTTGTGCTCGGTTTTCTTATTTTATGCTTGGTTCTCTCTGGGGCTTGGGTCCGAGGACCATGCGATGCCTTGGTTTTGCTTATCGTTTAGCTTTCATGATGACGTGTTTTTCTTGCTGGAAGTATCGAGTTTCTCGATCTCATTTAGCTATCTGAAGTATCTGTTTTCCCATGAGGCCTGGGTCCGAGGACCATGCAGTGCCTTGGTTCTGCTTATCGTTTAGCTTTCATGATGACGCGTTTTCCTTGCTGGAAGTATCGAGTTTCTCGATCTCATTTAGCTATCTGAAATATCTGTTTTCCCATGAGGCCTGGGTCCGAGGACCATGCAGTGCCTTGGTTCTGCTTATCGTTTAGCTTTCATGATGACGCGTTTTCCTTGCTGGAAGTATCGAGTTTCTCGATCTCATTTAGCTATCTGAAGTATCTGTTTTCCCATGAGGCCTGGGTCCGAGGACCATGCAGTGCCTTGGTTCTGCTTATCGTTTAGCTTTCATGATGACGCGTTTTCCTTGCTGGAAGTATCGAGTTTCTCGATCTCATTTAGCTATCTGAAGTATCTGTTTTCCCATGAGGCCTGGGTCCGAGGACCATGCAGTGCCTTGGTTCTGCTCAGTACCTAGTTTTCCATTTCTGATCGTCTGAAGTATCTGGTTTCCCCATGAGGCCTGGGTCCGAGGACCATGCAGTGCCTTGGTTCTGTCTAGTACCTAGTTTTCCATTTCTGATCGTCTGAAGTATCTGGTTTCCCCATGAGGCCTGGGTCCGAGGACCATGCAGTGCCTTGGTTCTGTCCAGTACCTAGTTTTCCATTTTAATCATCTGAAGTATCTGGTTTCCCCATGAGGCCCGGGTCCGAGGACCATGCAGCGCCTTGGTTCTGTCCAGTACCTAGTTTTCCATTTCTGATCGTCTGAAGTATCTGGTTTCCCCATGAGGCCTGGGTCCGAGGACCATGCAGTGCCTTGGTTCTGTCCAGTACCTAGTTTTCCATTTCTGATCGTCTGAAGTATCTGGTTTCCCCATGAGGCCTGGGTCCGAGGACCATGCAGTGCCTTGGTTCTGTCCAGTACCTAGTTTTCCATTTTAATCATCTGAAGTATCTGGTTTCCCCATGAGGCCCGGGTCCGAGGACCATGCAGTGCCTTGGTTCTGTCCAGTACCTAGTTTTCCATTTTAATCATCTGAAGTATCTGGTTTCCCCATGAGGCCCGGGTCCGAGGACCATGCAGTGCCTTGGTTCTGTCCAGTACCTAGTTTTCCATTTCTGATCGTCTGAAGTATCTGGTTTCCCCATGAGGCCCGGGTCCGAGGACCATGCAGTGCCTTGGTTCTGTCCAGTACCTAGTTTTCCATTTTAATCATCTGAAGTATCTGGTTTCCCCATGAGGCCCGGGTCCGAGGACCATGCAGTGCCTTGGTTCTGTCTAGTACCTAGTTTTCCATTTCTGATCGTCTGAAGTATCTGGTTTCCCCATGAGGCCTGGGTCCGAGGACCATGCAGTGCCTTGGTTCTGTCCAGTACCTAGTTTTCCATTTTAATCATCTGAAGTATCTGGTTTCCTTATGAGGCCCGGGTCCGAGGACCATGCAGCGCCTTGGTTCTGTCCAGTACCTAGTTTTCCATTTCTGATCGTCTGAAGTATCTGGTTTCCCCATGAGGCCTGGGTCCGAGGACCATGCAGTGCCTTGGTTCTGTCCAGTACCTAGTTTTCCATTTCTGATCGTCTGAAGTATCTGGTTTCCCCATGAGGCCTGGGTCCGAGGACCATGCAGTGCCTTGGTTCTGTCCAGTACCTAGTTTTCCATTTTAATCATCTGAAGTATCTGGTTTCCCCATGAGGCCCGGGTCCGAGGACCATGCAGTGCCTTGGTTCTGTCCAGTACCTAGTTTTCCATTTTAATCATCTGAAGTATCTGGTTTCCCCATGAGGCCCGGGTCCGAGGACCATGCAGTGCCTTGGTTCTGTCCAGTACCTAGTTTTCCATTTCTGATCGTCTGAAGTATCTGGTTTCCCCATGAGGCCCGGGTCCGAGGACCATGCAGTGCCTTGGTTCTGTCCAGTACCTAGTTTTCCATTTTAATCATCTGAAGTATCTGGTTTCCCCATGAGGCCCGGGTCCGAGGACCATGCAGTGCCTTGGTTCTGTCCAGTACTTAGTTTTCCATTTTTGATCGTCTGAAGTATCTGGTTTCCCCATGAGGCCCGGGTCCGAGGACCATGCAGTGCCTTGGTTCTGTCCAGTACCTAGTTTTCCATTTTAATCATCTGAAGTATCTGGTTTCCCCATGAGGCCTGGGTCCGAGGACCATGCAGTGCCTTGGTTCTGTCCAGTACCTAGTTTTCCATTTTAATCATCTGAAGTATCTGGTTTCCCCATGAGGCCCGGGTCCGAGGACCATGCAGTGCCTTGGTTCTGTCCAGTACCTAGTTTTCCATTTTAATCATCTGAAGTATCTGGTTTCCCCATGAGGCCCGGGTCCGAGGACCATGCAGTGCCTTGGTTCTGTCCAGTACCTAGTTTTCTATTTTAATCATCTGAAGTATCTGGTTTCCCCATGAGGCCCGGGTCCGAGGACCATGCAGTGCCTTGGTTCTGTCCAGTACCTAGTTTTCCATTTTAATCATCTGAAGTATCTGGTTTCCCCATGAGGCCCGGGTCCGAGGACCATGCAGTGCCTTGGTTCTGTCCAGTACCTAGTTTTCCATTTTAATCATCTGAAGTATCTGGTTTCCCCATGAGGCCTGGGTCCGAGGACCATGCAGTGCCTTGGTTCTGTCCAGTACCTAGTTTTCCATTTTAATCATCTGAAGTATCTGGTTTCCCCATGAGGCCCGGGTCCGAGGACCATGCAGTGCCTTGGTTCTGTCCAGTACCTAGTTTTCCATTTTAATCATCTGAAGTATCTGGTTTCCCCATGAGGCCCGGGTCCGAGGACCATGCAGTGCCTTGGTTCTGTCCAGTACCTAGTTTTCCATTTATTTTGTCTATATGTCTGTAGCCGTTTAACTCTCGCCGCGTTTTACAATAAGCATTAAATAATTACAATTTTCAAGCAGAATAATAATAATAATAAATGCTGAAGTTGGTAGAGGATAAGACCTTGCCGTGTTTTGCCTCTTCGTTTGGTGGGATTCTTCAGATAACGAGGCGTCTTTTGGGTTGTCCGGGTGAGGCGTTCTGACGCTTCGGTGTCTTCCCGTTTAATGAGGCGTCCCCTCATTAATACTGACCATGGATTGATGAGGATCTAACGGTTGGCAAGCCCCTCGGAAATTGGGGCGGCATTATTGCCTCCGGAAATCTCTCCCTGGGATTCATTGTGGATTCGGCCCTCATCAATGTTTCTCCCACTATAAAAGGCGTTCCTAGGGCGAACCTCCCCTTCACGTTTGACAAACACTCATTCTGAAACTCCCCAAAAACACATCGCCAAAAATTCTTCAGGGCGCAACCATTCGAGCCCCTTCGCATGAACCGGCCCTGGAAAAGGGCGCTTCAGAGAATGCACAGCCCCCATCAGGAGCCGAGGATGGCATTCCGACTCTGGCCGCCACGCTGGTGTGGAGGTAGGGGAGATCCGAAGATTCTTCTTCTTTTCAACCTAACCGGAGACACAGCCCCCCTTACCACCTGGAGGAGGATCCGGACAGAACGTAACCTCCCTCTCTTGGGTATGGGTCTTTGACCCCCCAAGCATGCTACAGTGGGGGTGGGAGGGAAATCAGGCGGAACCCAGAGGTGGGGCCGCCCTGTGCCGCGACCCCTTCCACCTCCTCTGTAGCTCTTCTTCCCTCAAATCCGTCTTCTCTCTTCTCTTTTTGCTCTTCAACGAGCCTTCTTTTCTATCTTCTATTCTTCTTTTGTTCCTCTGCCAACTTTCTTTCTTTCTTTTCCTTCTCTCTTCCTTCACTTCTTTTTTAATATTTGGTCTTCATCTCTTCTTTTCTTCATCTCTCCCTCTACTCTCCTTTTCTATCTTCTGTTCTTCTGCCATTGTTGCTCTCCACCCTTTGTTCCTCAGTCAGCTTCGTCATGTGTATGCTTTTGTAGTTAGCTTTAGAACAAGCCCCCTGGGCACTACTTGTAAGAGATGTAGTTTCACTTCATATATGAATAAAAGAAGTAGATTTATTTCACTTGTTGTCTTTCTTTTTCTTTCTTTTTCGCATACTCTTGTTCTTGTGATTGTTGACTTCTGAATCATTGTTGTTGCAGTAGATTGTATTGTTTTTTGTATATTATTTCGGAAAGTGCTGCTCTTAATTTCTTTACACCGACCACCGCACTTGCCGGTGCACAAATTCTTCCCACAGACGGCGCCAATTGTAGGGACTCAAAATGTAATGGACCCTTAACAATAAAATTTGTAGAGAAGTGGGTTTAAGGCTTTGGCATCACCGAAGTGTACCATGGCTGGTGTAAAGTTTATAACCATAACAAAGGATGATATGAGTTTCCTCGGAATCTTCGGAATTTGGCTAAGTGTTTGCGGTGTATCTTTGTCCTCGGCTCAGGCCGAGGATACATATTTCTCTTCAACTCCCCCCTATTTGCTGGGAGCCCTCTTAAATATATAGTCCCTTTCCTTTTAATCTTCACCCTCCATTTGTCAATTATCTGGTCTCTCTGTATCAGGGTCTGTCCCATCGTCTGTAATTAGCAGGCTTTATGTTAGTTCTTAGCCGTCTTTGCAAACTTCCTATTAGTTGTAGTAATCGAGGCAACTGGGCTTGCTGGTCATATCATCATTAAAACGGTCAGGATGTTGGTGGGATAGTTTCAATGGGTGAGGGGTGTTTATCCCTTTATCAAAAGTCGGTGCGCCGAGGATGAATCATCCTCGGCGAGGCCTTGGGTGACCTGGGCTCTATCACATTGTACTCGACTTAGTACTATCCTCGGCGCGGGCCTTGGGCCGCACATACTGGGCCAGCGTGGTTAGTGTAGGAGGGCCCCACATCACTCAACTAGTTTGATCGAAGAAAATTTCTTTTCTGATAATCTTATAGTTACAATAATGGGAAATAAAGGATTTGAACCATAGTTCTTATAAATAAAAGCATAAAGATAAAATGTCACTGAATTACAAGACTCTTAGTAGTTAAATAAAATCTCTAAGGATGCATTGTCCCTTCTTCATCACTTAGTTTTTTTTCTTTTTCTTTTTCTTTTTTTTCATTATCTCTATCTCATATACAGTAGCATATTAATTTTAATTTATCTGGATCAAAACAATAACAAATGATTCAAGCCCAAGCCCTTTTTCAATTCCAAAAGTTTTCCCACCGGAAGCTTTCAAGCCACAGCCCCAGTCCACAGACCACCAACACCATCTCACATTGTCAATCCACCATGCTCAGATTCGCCTGAACTCGAAATTATCTTCTTATTCTTTATGCTGGAATGTGTTGTACACTTGTCCCAACATTCAAATAGCTATCCATGCTGGAAGTTGTGGCCACCATATTCCAATTTTTAACAACAGAAGAATGTTCATGAGTTACAATGGTACTTATCAAATTGCTCCTGATACCTGAGCAGCTCGGAAATACAACAATGCGTTTTTTTACGGTTAGGTAATTTCCTTTTAGGTATGTAAAATACAACAATACCGCAAGAAATTCTAACCCATTACAATCTAATATTCTATGTATGGCATCAATGAGAAAGCACCATTACACAGAAAAAATTGCAGCTTGTGTAGACAATAAACAAGCTTTCAAAACCTACAAGAGTCTGGTTCAATATACAGGACACACTTCATTAGCCATTTTCATTGGCCTCAACAATATTTGCCCCATCAGATAATCTTCATCAGATAGGTCAAGGTAAACATACCACATTATCTTCTTCAAATGGCTTTTGGACCCAGATGAAAGGCTATTGGAAAAGGTTGTAGTCCAAGAATGCCTGTTGAGCAGGCAGGAAATTGGGCAGCCTGCAATATCATCAATAAAGAGCAACAAACACCTTTTCGGCTTAATGCTCATCTTGCCTCTCCAAGTCTTGCATTTCAGTTGGTTCAGGGAAAATTTCACTGGATAACCTTTTATTTGAAGATGAGTATTCCTGTCCGCCACTGCCATGGGAGTTTTCCCTCCCTGGCTGTTTTAGACCACCGGTGCCAGTCTGGCCTGGAATGGTGGCACTCTCTGATGAGCTGTGCCGCCAGCTACCAAAGATTGCAGCACTCCACGATCTATTAGATGACGTTGTTCGCAACCTTGCAGAACTGGAACTCTCCTCCCTAACCACTTTTAAAGGGTTTTCCAATGCTTTAAGGATATGTTTCATTGCAGGGCGTTTGGAAGGCTTGCTGTTAAGGCATGACCTGGCCACAATTGCTACAGCCCATACTTCTTCCAATAGATCTTCATCTATTATCAGAGATGGGTCAACAATTTTAGTTACCAGTTCCTTGTCGTATATGCTGATGTACGGCAGCGTCAGTTCCAACCACTCTCTTGTAGTAGCATCATCAAATTTGCTGATGCCAACCTTACCCGTTACAAGCTCAAGCAAGACTTTCCCAAAACAGTATGCATCATAAGCACAAGATGCTGATGATGAGCCTGTCCATCACCAAAGAAATTAAACAAAAAACTGTTTAGTTTTCTTCTCCAATCATTATGCAGTTGAAAGAGAAAGAAACACTGAAATGCCAGATACATTAAAAGTCTACATGGCCCGCTCTCCTCACCACTCTTCTAAGCTGAAATACTTTCTTTGAATAACAGACTTGCTTCAGTAAAGTGTGAACCACCCTAAACTTTCAAGACGAAGGGGAAGTAATATATATTCTCTGTGAGGGTAGTAGCAAGCTCATTGCTTAAGCTTCAGATTATTCTCCCGGAGGTCTAGACTATTGGGCCATGAATTTATAGACACAAGTTTACAGTCCATTCCTAGAGGAATGGCTAGGTAGGGTTTATAAAGGATGATCGACCAAAGAGGAAGCATATTTAAATTATGTTTTATTATGTTTTAGTATGTCACTTATCAAAAAAAATTATGTTTTAGTATGTTGACAAATAGATAAAATAAATAAAGAATATCCAAAAAATGTAGGAGAATATACACACCAGAAGGGCCTTGTTCAGAGATTCTGCACATGAGACAAGAGAAAAAAGTGTTACACCTTTGGACAGAACACAATAAATATCTCTAACCATGGAAACAAATTAAAGTAATAAAAATGGAAATGTGCACAAAAGACAGATTTAATTTTAGTCCAAACTAAATCATAATTATATTGGACTAAACATTCCTTTTTAAGTAATTGATTTCATGGGGGCAAATAATCAAAACCATACATATGTGTGTGTGTGTGTGTATAGGATTTACATCCATTTAAAGTTGCTATTCATGCATCTAATAAACTACCTGCAACAAAGTAAGAGATGAACAGATTCAGTCCCACATCTCATGAGTTATCTATTGTACTACTAGTAGTAATCTGCTAAGTTGACCCATTTCATGGCCCCAATATGTTATAAATATTTCTAATACATTCTGATTTATTTTCTTCTTGAGTTTTTTAAGACAATAATTTCTGGAGATCAATCGAGATTATAACATGCCAGGTTGTTGCTGCTAATGATGCTCTTCCAGAGCATCCATTCTAGGTTAAGCTCAGCAAATGTTGAAGCAAAAGAAGAATCCCTTTTTTGGGGGGTTCTGCACCATGTGGCATGCACAACTTGAAAATGCAAAGAAAATATATAATTGATAAAGTACTTACTGTGGCTTCCGCAAGAACCTTGTGAGCACATTCTGGTGTGAATCCCCTTGAGCATGAACTTCACTCAAACTTCCAAGCCGCACTTCAAATTTATCATCAAGGAGGATACTGCTTGCTTGAATATCTCTTCAACCACCAAAAATATTATTTCATTTAATATTTGCACCACTGGGCATAATAGTTCTAAATAAAGCTAGAAAAGATTAAGAGATAATGTTTGCAAAGCAATTATTTTCTGACTAAAAATCAAATTGTGGTTGGAATTGACTCAAATGAAAACATGTGAAAAGTACAGTATATAATTTTGCCAATTGAGATTGACTGATTTGAGCAAATAATAATAATAATAATTGAAAATGACCAAAATGAAAGCATTTAAGAAGCATTTCTATATAATCTTCCTAGCATGCTACTGGAGCACATCTCTTTTCACCAGTGTATGCTGCTAATTCTTTCCATTAAAAGGAACTAAAGGTCCAATTTGAAGCCATCCTTTGTGACTATATAAGCAGCTTTACATAAAGAACAGAAAACATCAACTGATGATACAAATTATCAAATTTTGTCCATCATTCAGATGATAATGTCCTACTAAACTTGCAGAAAAGAGCTCAAAAGATTCAAACTTTCTCTGTATGATAATTTGATATGGTAATCGCCCCAAAAAGGAAGATGATATTCACTGTCAGGTTTTTGGCTATCAGCATGCACACTCAGGTTTTGCGCTAAAAATTAAAAAGACGAGACAAAAGAAAAAAAGGAAACAGTTATCTTTGAGTTTATTTACTCCCAGGATCTTATACCAAAGGTGAGTTTGCAGTAGCACCTCCTAACAGGGTATGTATGTCCTAGATGCATAGGGTGAGAATCCCACATAAAATGAATCTCGAACAATCAAGAAATCCACATCCAATACCTAGAGTATGATCCTCATTATAGAAAATCACAAAGCTTTTATGTCCCCAAAAGTATATGGTCAGAGTTTAAGGAGAAAAAATTTAAAATAAAGAATTATGCATTCTTATTTTTCTTTCTTCATTTGAATAAATTGGGTTCATATTTGCAGCTAAAGCTGAGTTAAATTTAATGCAAAAGCTCCAGAAAGGTTGGGACCAGTACACAGATGTCAAGAATCCTAAGTACATACTTCAACCTAGAATTGTGGTTTAATGTTTATTATTTTTTGGAGAAAATGATATCACAGTAAATCAACCAATCCTAAATGGCCCAAAAGCACCACCCATAAGGGCCTTTCCCTAGGACATGATTGAATAGCCAGTTAAGCACCTACTTCGCTTGCAGACAAGCAGGTTAATTGAGAAATTAAATCAGAGAAAAGCTAATATGGGACAAGCTAATTTTCTTGACAGAACAAATAATTGCAATCTATGTTGCCAACAGGCAGATTCATAATATGAGATTTTTCTAAATCACCATATATGATGGATGATATCAAAAGTAAGAAAGTCAAGAAATTCGAAAGGTTTCACTTATATTAATGAAGAGAGATCAACGATAGCCATAAGAAAGTTCAATGATACCTGTGAACAAGGGGAGGGTTGCACTCATGATGTAGGTAGGATAGGCCCTCAGCAGCTCCTATCGCAATTTTCAATCTTGTGATCCAGTCCAGAGACTGTGAACTGCCATCCTCAGAGATAGAGCTGTGTAAGGAATTAGCCAGGTCTCCATTTGGCACACTTTTGTACACCAAAAGCTTCTCACTCTCATGCTCCAAGCAGTGCCCCAGTAGTGGAACCAACCGGGTATGTGAAACCTTGCTGAAAAACTCCAACTCCATCATGTATGATTCTTTCTTGAAGGAACGCATGTCTACCCTTTTGATGGCTACAGGGATCCCACCTTCCATAAGCCCCCAGAAAAGGTCTCCAGAGTGGCCATGTTTGATAAGATTTGCTTCACTAAAATCACCAGTGAAGTGGAGCATCTGCTCATAGGTAAATATTTCTCCAACACCTGTCAAATTGGCAAGATCCTTGGGTAGAGGAGCGTTGTCTCCTTCTGGAACAGACCCTACATTTGCAGTCCCTTGAGTTGCAGTGCCCTTATCACACATTCTCAGGAGTAGTACCATGACCAACACTAAAAGTGCAATGAAGCCAATCCCACCAACTAGGCCCCCTACTATATATATCCATCGTTTCTTGGTCTTTGAATTATGTTCTGCTACCTGATTCTGTTCTGGGTCTCCAAAATTATCAAAAAGTAAGCCTCTGTCGGTATAGAACTGTCTGCAATCATCCGCACTCCTCTGATTTTGCACCAACTGTAAACAATTTCTATCAAGAGTAGCACTGCTTTGACCAGCATCAACTACCTTGCCTTGAAAATAGTTACCGGAAAAATCAACTGAACTAAACTTCCCAACATATGATAAATTCAAAGCACCATAAAACCGATTGTTTGAGAGATTGAACACAGCAAAAGTAGCGCTTTTATTTGAACCAAGACTCATAAATATACTATCCGGAAATGGACCCTCCAAAACATTGACCCCAATATCCATCCTCCTCAAACGCCTCAACCTTTTCAACTCCACAGGCAATGACCCGGACAAAGCATTCTTGCTAAGATCAAGCTCTACTAATCTAGACAAACTACCCAATTCACCCGGTATCGAAGTGAAACTATTATCAGAAAGACTCAAGTATTCAAGACTTGCAAGATTACCAAGCCCATCTGGAATTGACCCAGATAAGTAATTTGAAGAAAGGTCAAGCCTTGTGAGTTTAGCAAGAGACTCAAAACCAGAAGGCAATGACCCAGTAAGTGAATTCCGTGAAAGATCAAGAATTAACAGCTCAGATAAATTTCCCAACGAAGAAGATATACTACCAGTAAGGTTATTACCTGACAGATACAAATACCTCAGTGTACTCAATCCACCGAGCGACGGAGGGATCGACCCAGTAACTGAGCTAGACCTTAGATCGAGCTCTTGGAGTGCTTTAAGTCTTTGGCCGAACCAGTCAGGAATAGGCCCCGGAAGCGAAAACCCAGAAGCGTTGAAAGACACCAAGCTTGTCAAATTGGCCAAAGAGTCCACAGCGAACTGTTGATTTAGATTCCCAAAACGGCTTCGTCTCAACCTGGACACGTTGATTTTAGTGACCCGACTGTTATTGCACCGAACCCCGGTCCAGTTTCTACACGGGTCGAGCTTGATGGGCCAGTCCTTGGCTCTGAGCCCCAAAGATGACCGAAGCGCAAGCAAAGCCGAGCGTTCAAAGCTTGAGTTGAGGTGCTCTTGTTGTTGAGCTACAACGCATTGGAACAACACGAACGTGAATATTGCTAGCTTAATAACCAGAGCTCGTTGAGATTCTTCTTCCATGGCTTTGTTTGATAATGCGGAGAAGAAGAAAGTACAAGAAGAAGAACTGAACTAGTTCATGTTCATCGAGGTGGTGGAGCCTGAAGATGAAGGTTCGTTTCTGTGTGTAATAATTTCACATGTACACAAAAATAGTTCCAGATAATGCGCGTATTTAATGTACTCTGCGAAATTCCAACCTCCAAATCACGAGCTTTGATTCTGCATTCTATGTTGTTCTAAACAACCCAACTGAATTCTTAACTAAAATATCTATATATAAAGTTACAAACTATTCAAAACTTTTCGCTATAAAATCTTTGTTTGCAATACATTTAAAGACTAAAACGTGTATAAGGATTAGGCTTTGGAGTTAAAGAGAGAGAGTGTGTACAAGACATTAATGGCAAAAGGTGGTACCCCAGCTGCCAGGGCTCTCTGCCACTGCCAAATTCAATAACTGTGTCACTTTCAGACTCACCGGAGCTAATTAATGAAACGTGACTTTGAGTTGTGTTAAGCTCTTCTGGTTTAACCAATGGCTATATATAGGATTATGGAGTTTTGGGTTTTTAGTTGACTTTTTAGGCTAGAAGAATAGTAATAGTAAAAATGCTGGTTGTGGAAAAATGGCTAGTTAGCCCAGGCATGGTTTCAGAGATTGAAGGTGGTCATTGGTGTGTGGGTGTGAGTTGTTTGTTTGATTGGAAACTTTGAAATTGATTTTGTCGCCGACTTGCCTTAATAGTGGCAACCTTAGTGAATGATTTATGAGATTAATACTTAGCCAAAAAAAAAAAAGAGAGAGACAGAGAGTGATATGAGATGAGATGAATTATTGGGTTTCCTTTATTTGGGTGAAATTCCTAGTTTAGACTTACTTTTCATCATGCACATGCTGTATGGTTGGTCCAATCTTTTTTCTTTTTTCTTTTTCTTTTTTTATAGTATGATTGGTCCAATCTATAGCTTTCACTTGTGGAGTGGAATCAGATTTAATACTTTTCTAGAGAAAAAAAAAAGATTTAATACTTTTCTAATGGTATCTTTTTATCTCAAATAATCAAATGGCAGTTTAGTCCTTCCAAACTCCATCCCTATCAGCTCCTATTTATCTTTTATAAAAGTTGATTCTAAAATTTAAAAAAAAAAAAAAATCTTATAAAAATATCGTAGAATTGATTACCACAAAAGATGTGATAATGCTCAAGCTTAAAGTTTGAGTAAACATCACCTTCTATGATCTTTTGTGTCCTAAAAATAAATAAGGGGAAATCTATAAAAAAAAAAAATATATATATATATATATATATATAGTTTTTTATGTGACAATTAAATTATGTTTTTTTTTACTATATTAAATCCTAAAATGTATAAATTATGACAAATTTGACTTATCTTAAGTACTTTTGTATTTAAAATAAAATGAGACATTTAGTTAAAAAAATTCTAGAAATAAGCCAAATCCAATCATGACAATCTAAATACTTCATCCATATTTACTAAAAATCATTACCAAAATAACCTATTTGGTGAGAGGAAAATTGTCACTAACACCTATTTTACCCCTACAACACTATCTTGCTATGAGTGATTATCTTCTTCTCCACACTAGATAGAAATTATAAAGAAAGGGAGAGGACAACATCAAAAAAAAAAAAAAAACTTTAAACCTAATAGTGAAGTAGTGACTACGAAGAACATATTTTATAATGTAGTTTTTAACATGTAGGATTATGAACATGTTAGTTAAGATTGTCAAGGTTTATAAAATGTGAGGTTTTAAATAGCAAAATTAAAAAGTAAATGTTTAATTTGTCATAAGTAGAAAACTGTTGGGGGTTTTATTACTGGGATTTATCCAAAAAAACAAAGGGTGTGTTTAAATACCATTTATTGTTAAAAACTGAATACATTATAGCAAAATAATTTCTAAATGTGTGAATAATATCGTAAGACCTAATTTTAAAGAAAAATTTACTGAAATTTGTACTTACGGGTCTCATAAATAGTACACAAAACTCACACAAAAAACGCAACCTCCAGCATATATGCAAACGCGTTTTTATATCCAAACTCACACAAAATATGGATTTTGTCAAGATTCTTAAGAATTGGAATGCACGATTTAGGAAAAAAAAAAACTTGCGTCAGTTTATTAATTGCGCATGCTCAGTCCGTGCAAAGTACGAACTCCATATGGTTTAGTTTATTATTTAAGATTTGTTTTTATTTTAAAAGATTTTTAAAATAAAAATCTAACTGTAATAATTCATATATATATATATATATATAATTTAAAGAAAAATTTGTAGTTTGAATTTGACGTACCACCAAACGAACAAAAAAAAAATAAGAAATTTGAAATTCCTAATAATCCTAATAAGTGGCTAATATTCCTCTTAAAAAATGCTAATTTTTGTTCCTCAAAAAAAAAAAAAAAAAAAGCTAAATTTTTATTGGGATTTGGGACCATATCCACTATTAACATCTATATTTCCACTTTCCATGTTCGTATAAAAATACAAACATTCCTTTACTTGCTTTTAGCTTGCTTGGCCTTACCATTTTACACATAATTATTTTAATCTATATATTTTTTAATTGAATTAAAAATATATTTTATATTTAAATCATCCATTAAAATTATTGTATATTATATTTTATTTAAATAGTAGAATATATAATTCCATATACAAACACAATAAAAACCTATATATATAAACATATAAACACAATAAAATAATAAAGTGCTACGTCTACAATATTTTCACAACAAATCATAAGTGTTATGTTATTATTGGTTCTAATTTAAATTTATAACTTAAATTACTTTTTTGTCCACCCATAATAACCAATAATAACCTATCATTTAAAATTTGTTGTGAAAATATTGTGTACATATCATGTCTCTAATAATAATGTCTAATACTATAATATATGATTTCATATACAAAATAAATCATAATAAATGTCTATTAATTGCAATTATAATTATCAAATTTTATATTTGAAAAAAAAGTGAAATAAATATCACATTTTATTAAATTTTTCAGTGCATTGCATATATTATTGACTAGTTATATAATAGAATATTAAACATACCATTGTGATTTGTTTTTTCAAACACAGTTAAATAGTATATAAATATTTAAAAAAAATTAAATTCAACATACTTGAATGATTAGTGAAACTTTCTATTAAAAAAAAGAATGATTAGTGAAAAATTAACGTGTGTATTTTTCCCTAATAAAAATAACTATTATATATAGTAATTGAACATTTAAACTTCTTTTTTTTTAGAAGATAACATTTAACATTCTTTAACATCCGTGTGTATCCATTAACAGATACTCAAAAACTATTATTAGAATCGTTAGTTTCAATTATTTGATATGAGTTTTTCTATTTATATTAATGAAGAAAATTTTGAAGATTAAATCCACTTGAAAATATATGATTATGATTACAATACCAACTATGTATTCGGTTTAGATTTTTTTAAGATTATTTAGTTAATTTTATATTTAGAACTTTATAAAACCTTAACTTTTAATAAAATAAACAAATAAGTAATAATCAAAAGTGAATCAAAAGACACTCTAAAATCCAAATACACCTTATGGTAAAGGCGGTTATTAAGATACTCGTCATTAGAAAATAAAATTCACGGGATATTATAATGCGAATGACTCCCACCGAAAAAGTAAAAACATCGTTTTCAAATTTCATTGGGCAGAAAAGGGACATGGAAAAGTTATACCCAGCAAAGACTGTGGGGGCGTCCAAAGATGCGTATATGATCCCAGAGAAAAATACTTTCTAGGTTCCTCAACTTCAAACCTTCTAGCATAAGTTCAGTTCAGTCCTACAAAAATAGAGAAAGAAACTCTGCCCACACCACTTTTGGCACAATTTTGTGGGTTCAGTTAGCTTAATTAGTAAAGATTTTGATGGTTGAATAAGAGATTTGAAGTTCAATTCCTACCTACACTAAAAACTGATTGGTATCTTGATCTGATGATAAAAAATTATCATTAAGAGTGAACTCCATAAGTTGAAACTTTCTATATATATATATATATATATAGGCACAATCTTAACATGTGGAACTATAAATAGTAAATAAAAAATTACGGGTAAATGTGAAAGAAATAATTTACTAATTACACATATTATCAAGTTGTGGCAAATTGTGTGATTCTAAAAAAACAGAAAAAGTAACCTGAATACATGTCTCTTGGCATTTATTATAGCATCCAATGAAAACTTTTTGTCCAAATTTTATATAATAAAAAACCATATATTTAAACATGTATTTATTATATTAAAGTTTAAACACAATCAGAATTCAAGTTGAATCTAAATTAATTTTTAATTGTTGTATAATTTTATGCCATGTGTTTGATATATATTTTTTGGGTCATGCTAACGAGTGTCCTTAAGGCACTTATTAATAATCTATTTTAGGAAAGTTTTGATATCACTTTAATAGGAAATGAAAAAAAAAGTAATTAATATTTTGACAGTTTTTTTCATTTTTTATAAAAACTTTTTTTAAATGGATTATTAACTAGTGCCCTAAAGACATTCGTTAGCATTTCTCATATTTTTTTTAATTTTGATACAAAGTGACCCATTCATAATGTTTAATGTGAAAGTCGAGAAAATCATGCACCTTATTTACCTAGATAATTTTTTTTTTTTTTTGATGAACTTATTTACCTAGATAATACCACCTTATCATGAATACTTTTGAATGTTTCATTACTCGTGCACAAGTGAAAACATGACTTTAAGAAAAGATATGAACAAATTAAAATAATATTTTAGATTTACTTTTGACTTTATCTACGCTCTTTACAGAGGTTAAAAACTCTTTTTTCCCATTAGAGGTAATTTATGTGTAACTTTTACATCTAATCACAAGGAGTGGATGTCCACGCTCATTTGAGACAATGTTGCATGAACATGTTACGTAAAAGAGTACATCCTCAAACCGTTGTAAATATCAAGTTTTTTTTTTTTTTTTTTTTGGGGGGGGGGGGGGGGTGTAAGACCTTTAACTTCGAATACCTTCAAAATTTAAGATAGAATTTTACCCTATTATAATTTAAATATATGTATATGAAGTTTTATTTTGAAAACTTGAATTTTTGTCTTCTCATATTTCATAACTACTTATACTTGTAAAATACTCATCACGTGCGTGCATGACAGTAATAAAGTAATAAACTGATTGTGATGAATGGTACAAATTAATTGGAACTCTAATATTTTAAGTTTAACATTAACGTGAAAAGAATGTGATTGCGTATGTGTTTTCTTTTTCAATTTTCTTTATGGGCCTTTTGTCGGATTCATGGAGCCTAATCTTCTAGTGTGAGACCATGAGGCGTGCATCATGTGAAAGCAAAAAAACATGAACGTGATTGAACGGGAAAGCAAGGGCGTCGTATTGTGACGGACATGTCCTGTTCGACAGTTACTATCCAAATAATTTTTTCTGGGCAAATTACCCTTAAGTATCCAAGAAAGTAGGGACGAAGGTGCGGGCAGACCAAACAGTGTTAGTTGTGATTTGTGACAGACATGGCATCTTCCAATGCGTGGATCCACGTGGACCTCGAAACTTTTGCCTCCAAGAGTTGGCAACTCTCCTATCAACAAAGCTTGGTGGATGGGACACGATACATTTGATTAATTTTTTTTTTGATAGGAACATATGATTAATGTTGAGTAACCACCAACATTGCATTAGATTAGAGGATCCGATGGGCATAGGGTACTAGAACTAAGTCAAACCTCCTTCTATTACCTCCAATATAAACTTTTTTTTTTTAATTTTAATTTTTATTATTATCATAGGTTAATTGGTTTAATACGAGGAGTGTTATGGCAAAATAATATTGCTCAATTCAAGGGCAGCTTGATTCAACTGGGGCCTAAGGGAAAAATTAAATTGAAGTCTTTTATATATTTAAATATAACTTTTAAAAAAATTAAATATTACTTAAACTCTATAATTATTTTCTAAGAAAGTTTATATTCACAAAAAATTTGACAAAACTGTTCACACTTGTTAATGCGATAGAATTGATAGTGGTAAGTAAAAAAAAAAATGATATTAATGGTAAAATTAGATGAGAATTAGTAAAAATTTTCCAACTAATCTATTGTGAAGAATGTTGTGAAATTTTTTTGTGTTTTCCTTATTTTTTTTCTTTCTTTTTTGAAAAGTGTTACATTCACACAAAATTTTCATAAAAAAGCCTGTGTTAAGTTGTTAATAATTCTGATTTGAACCCACAATTGAAATTACTTTTTTGTTCACCAATAACAGTCAGTAAGAACTTGCCACTTAGAATTTGCCGTGAAAATATTGTGCAAAAATCTTATGGACCTAACATTTATCTCTCTCTTTTTTTAATTGTTTTTCATTTGATAAAATTTTTTTATTTTATTTATTGGCTAATGTTTAGGTTTAATTAATACTATACAATGAAAGAAATAACCCTATTGGTTAAAATTTGCGAGCGTTTTTTTATTTGAGGCCTTTGGCAGCCGCCTCATTTACCTACCGACCCTGGCTCAATTCTTCCATGAAATAGAATTTAGATTTGGATCTTTCGATCATTTTCTTATTTATTACAAGTATTAAAAAAAAGTGTATTTGTATCAAGCAGGGTCAATTCTTCCATGAAATAGAATTTGGACTTAGATCTTCCTTTTCTTATTTATTGCAAGTATAAAAAAAATTAGTAATTGTATCAAGTGATTTTGACGCTTGTGAAATTTTGGTAACAAAGTCCAAAAACGAGAATAGTCATTTAATGAGCTACCAATTGGAAGAGCAAGTGGACTTAATTAAATGTCTAGTGCAAGACTGCATGTGGCAAAGTCCAATAGTGATCCAAAAATAAATTTCCTCAGAGAGAATTATTGAGATTGACATATCTGTTTTGGTCCTTGACTCATTCAACGGAATTGCCGTTCATGGCATTGCGCTACAACGAGGCAGGCTAAAGCTAAAGCTTTGTACTCCGTACAACTTCTATAGCTACTATCATGCATTACAAAAGCAAACCACAAATACAAACTCTTTTTGTATGGCTTGGGACCCAACCCATCTCAAAATATATTATGTTCGGATAAATAAGGAGCCGTTTGGTAGTAACTAGAACAATAATTTTTAGTATTTAAAAAATATTATATGTATTTTTATACTTTTTTTCATTCACATGTATTTTTTTAAAATACAAACATAATTAATAGAATAACATTACCAAACACCCCCTAAATCATCTCTCTCATATGCCTATTTGAAGATACTAATAGGCGGGTTGCCTTTAGGCCTCCACCTCAGTTAGCGCTCTGCTAATAAAATCTCACTCATACTTACCAAAAAATAATAATAAAATAATTTGCTGCTAGAGTAACTGACTTTTTTTTGATATTTCTGACAAACACATTTAGATTTTAAACCCCCACTCCATTATAACTATAGAATTATCAAAACAATGAAAAAAAAAAAAAAATCAAACACCATTATTACTATTGAATTATCTAGAAGAAGAAAATTTCCGAACAGTCATTTTATGAGGTAACATTTGGAACAACAAGTGGACTTAAATTTCTCGTGCAAGACTGTATGTTGCAAATTCCAATAATCATCCAAAAAAAAAATTCCACAATATATTGAGATTGACATGGTTTAATTTGGTCCTTGACTCATTCAACGGATTTGTTTTTTCATGGCGTTTGCACTACAACGAGGCAGGCAAAGCTTTGTACTATACTACTATGCACAACTTTTGCAACGAATTCCATCATGGATTACAAAGGAGACAAACTAATAGCAAAACCACAGTTTGATATTTTTTATTGGACCATGTCCATGATTCATGATAATGATAGGACTTGAAGGAAAGAACGTGGAACAAAGCTAAGAGCCTTAACAATGATTAACCTTATTATTTTTTTATAAAAAAAAAAAATTAAAAGTCGAAAAAATTACGTGTCCAACTTGATTTCTGTACTGTCGGCTCCTTTTGGCAGCAAACAGTGATGAGACAATCTTGACTACAAAATGAGAACAGTAGCTATATGGCGCAGCCACGCAAAAAATACATTTGACTGAGTCTTATATATGCAATATATAGGTTTCGTGCACATACAATTATTAGTTTATTACGTCTAAAAGCCTCTATCTTCCATTCAATGAACAAAATTATTGCATCTAAAAGCATCTTGAATCTTAAAATGTAAAGAAAAACATGTTCGTGACATGATAATTTTGTTTCAATTCAATTTTACTCCTTCAAATATTTATAAAATGTAGCCATTCATTTTATTATATTAAAATCTGATTGGAGTGACCCACGTTATGATAAAGCCTGATTTAGTTAAATGTTAACATGAATGGTGGATGATAAAAATATGATTTTTTATATTCAAATGTTGACATGCTTGATCAAATACTCACAAACTAGAATTTGAAACTTGAATGAGTAATGCACATGAAATAATGCGATCATTTGCATGAATAATGACAAAAAATGATGAATATGGTCTTTCAATGCTTCTATTGATAACATATTTTTATTTATGAGTCTTATCATGTTCGTGAGTATAATATGATTTTTCCTTGATCATAAGAATAATTTTTTGTTTGGCATATTTGAGATACTGTTAAATGGAATTTTTTTTTTGCATTTAACATTTTTTTGAAATATTTTAGTTAGTTGTCATGTTTACAAAACTATGTATCAAACTAGCATCTCAAGACTCTAAAACTCAAATTCAAATGTGGAATTCGAGTTTCTAAAACTCGAGTTATATGTGATGGCAATCTAACGTGGAAAAAAATCCACGTGGAAATCGAGTATTTAAAACTCGATTTCCTGTTTTCACCTGGTACTTTCTTCTTCGTTGTTTTTCTTCCGTGGAATCCTTTCTTCTTTGTGCTTGGGTTCTTCATCGTGTTCTTCCATGGGTTCCTTTCTTCATTGTGTTCTTTCTTCAATTTCTTCAAATTTTCATTGTGTTCTTTCTTCAGATCTTCTGTGGGTTCTTCTCTTCATCTTCAATTTCTTCAAAATCTTAGATTTTCATCATGTTCTTCAGATTCATCTCCTTTTTCCATGGAACTCGAGTCTTTAAGACTCGAGTTCCATGGTGGCAAAAATATTTCCATGTCAGCAATCGATCTCAAGGCTTTGAGGCTCGATTTCTTCACTGAACTTGAGCCTCAAAGACTCGAGATGTTATTCTCCAAACTTCTTCCCGATTCCTGCTAACTAACGATATAGTGTGGCAAAATCATGCTACTCTATAGTGTGGCAAAATCATGCTACTCTACAAATTACCTCCTGTTAAATGTTTGATTGCTTGTACATTGCATGACTTGAATGATGACCATTAATTCTTATAAGATTGACTTTGGTCAGGTAGAATGGTTACCTAATCTCTTTCTATTTCCATAACATAATAACCAAACCTATATTAAATTATTAGTTCTAGACTAGACATTTTCTAATGTTATTTTACATCATTTTTAGATAGTAAGTAGGGATGATAACTTCTTATATCTTTCTATCTCTTTTTTTTTTTTTTTTTTTTTTTTTTTTTTTTTTTTTTTAGAAAATTTAGAAAACTAGGAATCAAAATATTGTTTTTTTTTTTCTTCTTAGATCCTAATAACACGGAAGCAAAATATGTAATTTATATTCTATTATTATGTAAATTCAAACACTTCAATGGAAAAAAAATGTATTCCATTAATTTTGGTTTTCTTGTTTTTTCCTTAATAAAACAAGGGTCAACTCCAAACATAAACATTTGATTTAGGGGAACAATATTGTCATAAATCATC
Source organism: Quercus glauca (assembly GCA_023736055.1). Taxonomy (NCBI): domain Eukaryota; kingdom Viridiplantae; phylum Streptophyta; class Magnoliopsida; order Fagales; family Fagaceae; genus Quercus; species Quercus glauca. The sequence goes on along the minus strand of CM043316.1, from coordinate 92,737,717 downwards.
ATTTGGAAAGATAAGTTATTCCTCCCAATATTCAACTGAGTCATCCTTAGTCTTTGCTTTTTCACAATCACCCCAAGCCGCCCAAAAAATGAGTATATAAATGAAATAAAGAAATAAAAGATAATTTATTGGAGAGTGTTTTTGAAAACTAAACTAGCTAAAATAGAGGAGTGACTAGCTAAAATTTGCAGGGAATCCCCCCACCCCCCCACCCCACCTTTTTAAAATCAAAAGCCTTAGGTTATGTTTGGTAACAATTTTGGTTTTCTATTTTCAAAAACTTGTTTTTGAGAATATAAAGAGAAAACAATTTTCTTGTATTTTTGAAATCAAAAACAAGTTTGGTTAGTTGAAATTAAAAAGATAGTTAAAAAAATAGAAAATACTAAAATATATTGTTACTAGGATTTGAACTCTAATGTTAACTCATTAAATGATAGATATTCATTAAATTAAATGCGTGCTTTCATTGACTTTTGAAAATTAAAAACTGAAAACAGCATTTTTCATGTTTTTAGTTTTCTTCACAAATTGAGTTTTGAGAACAGTTTTTGTTTTTTGTCAATTTTGGGTTGCCAAATAAGTTTTTTAGTTTCAAAAATAGAAAATAGTTTTTGGAAACAGAAAATAAGAGGGGAAAAACAGTTACCAAACATACCCTTAGTGTTGTATATATAATAAATCATAGTTTGCAATGTCACATTTTGGTATTTCTAACGGAGATATACAATGATCAAGTCCCTCCACCTCAATTATCAAATTATAGAAGGAAAAAAAAAAAAAAAAAAAAGAAGAATAGAAGAGTTTTACTAAGAGAAAGAGAAAATAATGAAAACATTATAAAGAATACTATAATTAACAATATTCAAGTACCTCTACAAATTAATAACAAACATAATATTCATTATAAAATTTTACATTTGTACTCTTAACGGTCAAGAGTTTTCTCATTTCAACAGTGTAAACTGAATCCTAGTCATTAGTCCACATACGGAATCTCAAATGGAAAAGTAAGACAAGACCAATTCTAGCTACTGTTCCATATGGGACCAAGAATTGTATAATCACGTGACAAATAATAATTAATATTAATTATTTACTCTTAAGTCTTAACAATAAAACTTTTATGACAACCCATATTTGATGTCACGGCACACTCTTGAATTCAATAATTGTGAGAAAGAAGATTTGAGCTATAGATGACAACAACGTTAGAAAATGTAACCAATTAAATTAGAAGACTTAGGTAACACTCTTATTCTTGAATTTGCCCTTACTTATCTATTCGATTAGAGTTCAGTCAAAGATATTGGGTCACGAATCATCTCTCGCCCATAAGTTACAATTCCGGGCCATTGAGCAGTAATATATGGGAACCTTTTGTTTATTTATCTTTTACAACGATATAGCCCATTGTGTGAAACGAGTATGTACATGCACCACCATTCAAGGATTGCATTGACAGGGATATCTTAAGCAGTCTCTAGATTTCATCTCAAAAAGCAAAGGAACAGGGACAAGAAGAAACTAAGGCCCAGTAGCAAATGTGAATAGAAACTAGGCCCAAGGGCTCAGGAAATGGGCCGGGCTCAAAAGGAAACCGATCTTTGGATATCAATGTCATCATTGAGACTTTGAAATTCTGGGTGTTACGATGTAATATTTCTTTGGCTTCTCGAGTTTCAGTTCAGTTACTCAGGGTTTCTTTTTTTTTTCTTCCAGAATTACTCTCCATTTTACTCGTTCTTGATAAAGATTCATTTCATTAGGCTAGATGTTGAATTTAATAAATCAATAATAATCTTCTCATTCTATACCCAAGATACACCGAGATACATTGAATAAATTAAACTTCCCATTGTTCACTCGGTTATTATAATACTAGTGTATAATATGTGCATATACACCATACAATTAAAAAAAATTACAATTACACATATGTATAGATTCAAATAATACTTTTTTTTTTAATTTCTTTTGGATATACAAATGAGTTTACTTTTTCTTTTTTTTGTTTATTGAGTTTTTGATTATTTATTTATATTAGACCCTTCATCTTTTTTCACCTCATTAATTCACCTAAAACAAAAATTAAAAAAATCTTAAATAGGACATGTGGCACAAAATTAGACAACAATTAGAATTCAATTTAAAACTTAATTGGATTTTCTCTCAGTTTTACCTATTAATATATATATATATATATATAGATTATTGGAATTAATGAACTATATTGTTGAGGTGTCAAAACTCAAAACCAGTATAATATATCCAGTGTCTATTTGCGAACAGCTTATTTAGCTGAAGTTAAAAACTTTTTGTTGAAAGTGTAGAAAAAAAGTTAAAAATAAGTTGAATAGTACAGTGAAACTTATGAATAGTATCAAAAAGTGTAGTGAGACTCATGAATAATAGCAAAAATAAGCTAAAATCAACAATAAGCTACAACTTTAAGCACTTCCCAAATGCACACCCAATCTTGGACTGAGTTAATCATAGCCTGTATATATGCACATATAAATATTCAAATACATATACATTTGTATGTGTGTAAAGATAAAAATAGGACACCTCAAGGAAACTATGTATATACTAGTATTATGCCCGTGCGATGCACGGTTTAATTAAAATTCATATGTAAATAGATTTTTTTATTAATTTACTTAAAATTAGATAATAGAATACATAATAAAAATAAATAAATATTTTACTTTTAAGTTATATAATAAATTCATATGGTGTGAAACTAAGGTATTATTAAATGCACACACACACACACACACACACATATATATATATATATATAAGTAATAATTTATTAAAAAAGTGCAATAAATATGTTTGTTTTCAAAATGCATAAGATGAATTTTTTTTTTTTGGTCAATATCATGAAACAAAATTTGTAAGCTTTTCTTCAAACTTACATGGATTTGAATTTATCATTTTTTTTTTTTGTAAAATTTGTCATTATTTAAAATATATATATTAGTTTTTTTGGGTTACTTTATCCTAAATTAGATTTTTTAAAATTAAGTTTATGTTAATGTTAATACATATTAGCTATCATTTGATAGCTTATACCAAAAAAAAAAAAAAAAAACAACAACAACAACTAACATTTAAATTAGGCTAAAAGTAAAATTTTGATACTTTATACACAAAAAAAAAAAAAAAAAAAAAAAAAAAAAAAAAACAACAACAACAACAACAATTAAAGTTTAAATTAGGCTAAAAGTAAAATTGTTACTTTATAAAAAAAAATGATATAATACTTATTGTTACTTTATCCAAATAAGTCGATAAGAACAAATAGAATTAGAGTCTTACTTAAACTTAAACTTAAAAATTCTGTAATTTGGTGAAGTCACTTGTCGCAACCACGGCGTCTATTTGTCATTATATATATATATATATATATTTATTTATTTATTTATTTTTGGGTTACTTTATCCTTCTTCTTCTTTTTTGACGTTATCTACATTAGATTTTTTTTTAATTAAGTTTTCGTTAATGTTAATACATATTATCTATCATTTGATACTTTATACAAAAAAAAAAAAAAACAATAATTAACGTTAAGATTAGGCTAAAAGTAAATTGTTACTTTATAAAAAAAAATGATACAATACTTATTGTTACTTTATCCAAATAAGTAGATAAGAACAAATAAAATTAGAATCTTACTTAAACTTAAACTTGTTTGTTAAATGGATTAGATGAAGAATTTGGATTGTAATCAAATTAAAATTAAATAAGAATTATATGGATTAGATGAAAAATTTGGATTGTAATCAAATTAAAAAATTTATCAACTTAGAAATTATAGGAGAAAAAAATGATATATATATTTTTTAAAAAAATCTAAAAATCTAAAAAAAAAAAATCTGCAATTAAAGATGCATTAAAACGTGTAGTGTAGCAATTAAAAAAAAATTTTATTTTTTATTTTTATAATACACTACACGTAAAATAAAAAAGGATTAGATGATGAATTTGGATTTTAATCAAATTAATATTAAATAACAAAACAAAATAGCACACTTACATCTAAATTAAAACACAAACAAAGAGAGCGAGAGTTAAGAGAGTGATAACACTGCAAATCTGTAGGGAGTCAACACTGGTAAAGTTGTGAAGCAAACTGTAGAGCACTCGTTGCTCGTGGCTTTGCAAACTGTAGAGCACTCTTTAGTCAGATTTTGTATATATATAGATTAGGAAGAGTCCTGATTTACAATGGTTTTTTTTTTTTTATCCCCTTAACCAACTACAGCCGAATTTTAAGGGAGGTTTAACGAAATCAGTAACCTTTTTATTCATCTCAAAATTCTAGGGGGGACAGTAGGCATATATTTACTATGATTCGTTTTATGTTTATCCATATAAAAACCGTATGCCAATGCATACACCTCTATTACGTTACGTAGTGAAATTCTTTATTATCAATTTAGAAATTATAGGGGAAGAAGATAAGAACAAAAAAATTATATCTATTTTTTTAATAAAAAATCTAAAAAAATTTCTGCAATTTTGTGAAGCCACTTGGCGCAAGTATGGCTTTTAAACCCAATTTTTATTATATATATTGTACGGCACCCAACCCCATGCCTGCTTTTGGGGCCCATGTCTGTGAACAACGTTTGGGCCCTGGCCCAATTAGGCCGAAAGGCTCGGCCCTGGGCCATACGTTCCGTTAGTCCAGGTATTCCAACGAGGGCCGTGCCGAGCTCTTGTCCCGTACATTATGAATCTTGGAATGAACGGAGGTTACGGATTTCACTTTCTCGGCAATTCCCCGAGGACCGAGGCTGCCGTGTCATTCATTCAGGGAGGAACCAAGTTCCAAGGCCACCATCACCAAATCACCCACTTACCTTTGATCACATTGGACCTCTCACCGCACTTACCATAACGTGATGATGACCACCCCACTATGGAGAAGCTATAAATACAAGAACAACAGAAGGAAAGGGGGTTGGAGAATTGAGAGAAAAAACAGAGGAAAGAGGGAAAAAAGAGTGAAAGAGTGCATGAACAGTCTCAGGATGTTGAACTACCCATAGTAGGAGGATTTCAAACCCATAATAGAAATAGATTGTAAGCCCAACGGTAGTCCAGCCCACTGGCCATTCTTGGGTGCGTACAATTGGCGCCGTCTGTGGGAATTCCCTGCATAGCCGTAGTTCAACTGGGACTCAAGTGCAGCGTTATGTCGAGGAGGGGTCACGAGAGTGAGGCCGAGAGCCGCTCGGCAGGGCAATCTCGGGGGTCATCCTGGAGAGAGAGGAGGCAGAAAAGGCATGAAGACAGGAACGACGAGCGGGACGAGAGATCAGGCCTCGGGGAGGGGTCATACCAGACGCAGCAACAAGTATCAAGTGAATCAGGGCGGAGACGGCGCGATGGCCGAGACGAGGAGTTGGAGCGGTTACGCAGGCAAGTAAGGGAATTGGAGTTAGAGGCGGAGGACAGGCGCCGAAACAGGAGGGCGGAATTGGGAGCCGATCGCAACGATACAGGGTCCAACCAACTCGGGCCCTGCCATCGCAGGGGGCGTTCCCATTCCCAGGAGCACCACGACAGCCGAGACCGTTCGCATTCGCGGGAAGCGTTTCATCGAAGAGACCGTTCGCGGTCAGGGGGATACGCGGACCGAGGATCTGATTCGCCTGACAGGCAGAAACCTTATAATGCTGCAATGGATGTGATGAGCCGCGCATTGCGACGGGTAGCACGGTCACCGTTCTCGGATAACATTGAAAGAGCGGCGATGCCGAGCAGGTTCACCCGCCCGCCGTTTAATACCTATGATGGAAGATCGGATCCGGTAGAGCACGTCAGTCATTACATCCACATGATGTCCCTTCATTCACACAACGACGCGCTCATGTGCAGGGTATTCCCCTCCAGCCTGGGGCCAACCGCACTTCGGTGGTTTAACGGATTGCGGAAGGGATCCATTCACAGTTTCGCTGAGTTAATCCAAGAATTTGGTGTGCGGTTTGTGACGTGCAGCCGAGTACCACAACCCGTGGACGCCTTACTATCTATGAAGATGAAGGGGGGGGAAACCCTCCGTAATTATGCCAGCCGGTACTGGGAACTTTATAACGAAATAGGTGGGGGGAATGAGAAAATTGCGGCAAGCACCTTCAGAATGGGACTCCCCGAGGACTCCGAGCTGCGTGAGTCGCTGACGAAGAAACCTCCCGAGGACATGAGACAGCTCATGAGACGCATTGAAGAGTATAAGCGCCTGGAGGATGATCGGTTGCAGAGCAAAGGAAAGGCCCCGGCAGTGAGCCGGCCTCGGCAGGGGGGATTCCAACCGAGACCTCGGAAGGACTTCAAGATTCATGAGCCGTTTTGGCAGGCTGGGGAAGTTAGTTTGACATTCAAAGAGCCAGTACATCGAATTCTGGAACGGATCAAAAATGAGCCCTACTTCAGATGGCCGAACAAGATGGGAGGTGATCCCGCTCGGAGAAACCAGAATCTGTATTGCACCTATCACAAAGACAAGGGCCACACAACCGAGCAGTGTCGGGTATTAAAAGACCATTTGGCACAATTGGCAAGGGCAGGGCACTTGAAGGAGTTCGTGGTCGACGATGACCGAGGAACCAACGCGACCACTCAACAGAGAGGGAACCCCCTGCCGCCACCAATTGGAGTGATCGAGATGATACTTGTCCCTACGCGGGGCCCCTTGGTGACAAAAACGGGGGTGTTGACCGTGGTGCCAATTGCGAGCCAACCAGAGACTAGGCCCCTGAGCAAGAAGGCCAAGCATGTCCGAGATGTGCTTACCTTTGACGAACAAGACTTAGAAGGGACAATACAACCACATGACGATGCATTGGTGGTCGCGGCGAGGATAGGTGGTTTTCTGGTTAAACGAATTATGATAGACCAAGGTAGTGGGGCCGACGTAATGTATCCAGACTTGTTTAAGGGGCAAAGTCAGGATTTAATGGAGTATGCTACGCCGCTTGTATCGTTCGATGGAAGAATTGTGGTCCCCGAAGGGCAGATATCCCTACCTGTGTGTATGGAAGGTAAAGAGGTCCTGGTTTCGTTTATAGTGGTCAAGTCCTTCTCCCCGTACACGGCGATACTAGGAAGGCCATGGATTCATGCCATGGGCGCCGTCCCCTCCACTTTACACGTAAAGATCAAGTTCCACACGGAGCAGGGCGTCGCCGTGGTTCGGGGATGTCAGAGGACGGCAAGGCAATGCCTTATCGCGGCAACGGATCTTCAAGCCTGGCGGGCCGAACACAAGGAAGCAGCCGAGGAACCCCTTTTATAGCAATTACAGAAGCCCCGAGAGGGATTGGGGGCTGAAGGGGCCGAGGAATTGGTAACGGTCAAGATCTTGCCGGATGACGATAAACGTTTTCAAGTAGGGGCTAGTATGTCACTCAAAGAGAGGGTGGAAGTGCTGTTGTGTCTGATTCAGAACATGGATGTTTTTGCGTGGAGTCCTTATGACGTGCCCGGGGTTGACCCCGAGTTCATTACCCACAAACTTAACGTGGACCCCTCGGTCACTCCCAAGAAACAAAGACCGAGAAGGATTGCCAAAGAGCATGCAGAAGCCGTAGAAGTAGAAGTCCAGAGGCTCAAGGAGGCGGGGGCGGTGAAAGAGATCTTTTTTCCGGAGTGGCTGGCGAATACGGTGGTGGTAAAGAAGAAGAATGGCAAGTGGAGAGTATGCGTGGATTTCACGGATTTAAACCGGGCATGTCCTAAAGACTCGTTCCCCATGCCGAAGATTGATCAACTAGTAGATGCCACTTGTGGGCACCCAAGGATGAGCTTTCTGGACGCTTTTCAAGGGTACCACCAGATAGCCCTGTCCGCTGAGGATCAAGAGAAGACAGCGTTTATAGCTCCCGACGCCAATTACCACTACACTGTGATGCCATTCGGGCTGAAAAACGCTGGAGCAACGTACCAGCGGATGATGATAAGAATGTTCCGAGACAAGATTGGCCGAACGGTTGAGGTCTATATCGACGACATGGTAGTTAAGAGCAAGGAGAAACTGCAACATGTTGAGGACCTCGGCGAAGTATTTGAGCGGCTACGGCAGTACAAGTTGCGCCTGAACGCAGAGAAGTGTGCTTTTGGTGTGGGGGCGGGGAAGTTTCTAGGGTATCTGATCTCCTGCCGAGGAATTGAGGTTAACCCGGACCAGATAGAGGCTATAAAACGGCTCCAATCTCCGAGCAATCCAAAAGAGGTGCAAGTCTTAACTGGAATGCTGGCCGCCCTCAATCGTTTCATCTCCAAGTTCTCGGACAAGTGCCGGCCATTTTACCAGCTTTTAAAGAAGTGGAAAGGGTTCCAATGGACAAGCGAGTGCGAGGAAGCTTTCCAGGGGCTGAAAGAGTATTTATCGCAGGCGCCGGGGTTGGCAGCACCAGAACCCGGGGAAGAGCTTTATATGTACCTCTCGGTTTCCGAGCATGCAGTAAGTGCCGTGTTACTAACCGACAGGGGTACGCAGAGGCCTGTGTATTACATCAGCAAAACTCTAGCAGAACCAGAGACCAGATACTTACCCTTGGAGAAATTGGTGTTGTCACTCGTGCATGCTACAAGGAAATTGCCCCAGTATTTCCAAGCACATACCATATATGTGCTAACACAATACCCACTGCAGTCATTACTGAAGAGATCCGACTTCACGGGACGCATAGCTAAGTGGGGGACCCGGCTGGGGGCTTTTGACATACGGTACAGACCGAGGAAGGCGATCAAGGGCCAGGTCCTGGCCGACTTTGTAGCCGAATTTTCACCCCGAGCCCCGCAAGAAATGATCTGCCAGCTGAATTGCTGTCCGTGGAAGGTATATGTGGATGGCGCAGCCAACTCCTCGGGGTCAGGCGTAGGAGTGGTCATGATCAGCCCCGAGGGTATAAAATTGGAGCATTCATTCAGACTCGGATTTAGGGCCTCGAACAATGAAGCTGAATATGAGGCCCTATTAGCCGGGCTGAGGGTAGCCTCGGCGGTCGGTGCCCGGAATGTTGAAGTGTACACAGACTCACGACTGATAGTTAATCAGGTCCAAGGCAAGTTCGAGGCGCGTGATCCACGTATGAAGGCATATTTGGAACGGGGAAAGCAGGCTATGTCAGAGATTGGCACCGTAAAGTTAATACAGGTGGCTCGGTCCCAGAATAAGCATGCTGATTCCCTCGCCACCTTAGCTTCGTCCATAGCGGAAGGTATACCTCGGCTTGTGAGAGTGGAATTGGTTCCAGAGCCGAGCATCTCGGCCAACATAGACTCATGCAGCTCGGGGGCAGTAGTTGCATCGGTTACGACGCTCGGGCGAAGTTGGATGGACCCTATCGTAACATATCTAGCCGATGATAAGCTCCCGACCGACGAAAAAGAGGCGGCTAAGATCCGTAGAATGGCCTCGAGATACTGGCTGTCGCCAGAGAAAAAGCTGTACAGAAGATCATATGGGGGGCCGTATCTTTTATGTCTACACCCGGCGAAGGTTGAGGAACTGTTAGAAGAACTTCACGATGGGGTGTGCGGCAGCCACGTCGGCGGGAGATCTTTAGCACACCGGGCAATGACTCAGGGGTTTTGGTGGCCCAAGATGCAGAGAGACGCTGCCGAATATGCCCGTAGATGCGAGCAATGTCAGAAGCATGCGCCCCTAATCCACCAACCAGCTGGCTACCTCAACCCGGTTAGTAGCCCATGGCCGTTCGCACAGTGGGGGCTGGACATACTCGGGCCTTTCCCCCGAGCAACCGGAAATCGGCGTTTCGTCGTGGTAGCCGTGGACTACTTCACCAAATGGGCGGAGGCTGAACCTCTGGCTAATATCCGAGACGTGGACATAAAGAAGTTTGTGTGGAAGAATATAATTACAAGATTCGGTGTACCAAACACGCTCATTTCTGATAATGGCCTGCAGTTTTGCAGCAGGGTTTTCCAGGACTTTTGTAGAGACCTCGGCATCAGAAATCGGTACTCCACTCCTGCGTACCCGCAAAGCAATGGCCAGGCCGAAGCGGTGAATAAAGTAATCGTTAATGGACTGAAGAAAAGATTAGAAGGCGCAAAGGGGAATTGGGCCGAGGAGTTGCCGAGCGTTCTATGGGCTTACCGAACGACACCCAGGAGGTCAACAAGGGAAACACCATTTTCCCTCACTTACGGAACCGAAGCAGTAATACCAACTGAGGTAAGTCTGTGCAGCGGACGAGTGCTCGGATTCGATCCTGACGTGAACAACGGCTTATTGATCAAGCATTTGGACAAGTTAGAAGAATACCGAGAAGCTTCAGCCATACGGCTCGCCGAATATCAGCAGAAACTTGCCCAAAGGTATAATTGTGGCGTAAGGGCAAGAGAATTTGATGCCGGGGATTTGGTATTAAGGAAGGCAGTGGGGAGCATGTGAGATACAAATTCCGGGAAGTTAGCTCAAAACTGGGAAGGACCGTACAGGGTAACAGCTGTCGCCGGCTCGGGAGCCTATTTCTTGGAAGAGCTGGACGAGAGGCCGCTGCCCCGACCATGGAATGCCAACAACTTGAAGAAATTTTACTACTAACTGATCGTCTTCAAGGCTTTGAAGTAATGCGAACTGTTGTAATTATTCGAATGTGGCAAATAACAGTACGTATATATAGATATGGTTGAATTCTCAGATTAGAATTATTCCTGTCAGCCGAGAAGCCCTTACCGAGCAGGTGAAAACCTTAAAATTTTCCTAAGGACAGAAACCTGCTGCTAGGCTAACACGATATTGCCGAGCAGGTGAAAACCTTAAAATTTTCCTAAGGACAGAAACCTGCTGCCAGGCTAACACGATATTGCGGAGCAGGTGAAAACCTTAAAATCTTTCTGAGGACAGAAACCTGCTGCCAGGCTAATACGATATTGCCGAGCAGGTGAAAACCTTAAATTTTTTCCTAAGGACGGAAACCTGCTGCCAGGCTAACACGATATTGCCGAGCAGGTGAAAACCTTAAATTTTTCCTAAGGACGGAAACCTGCTGCCAGGCTAATACGATATTGCCGAGCAGGTGAAAACCTTAAAAATTTTCCTAAGGACAGAAACCTGCTGCCAGGCTAACACGATATTGCCGAGCAGGTGAAAACCTTAAAATCTTTCTGAGGACAGAAACCTGCTGCCAGGCTAATACGATATTGCCGAGCAGGTGAAAACCTTAAATTTTTTCCTAAGGACGGAAACCTGCTGCCAGGCTAACACGATATTGCCGAGCAGGTGAAAACCTTAAATTTTTCCTAAGGACGGAAACCTGCTGCCAGGCTAACACGATATTGCCGAGCAGGTGAAAACCTTAAATTTTTTCCTAAGGCCAGAAGCCTGCTGCCGGGCTAAGACATTATTGCCGAACATATAAAAAGATCAAATTCTTTCTAAGCACAGAGGCCTGTCGCCGGGCAAAAATGTTTTTACCGAGCAAGTCGATGCCCACAAATCTATCTAAGGGCGGGCCCCTTTTTGGCCGAGCTCCATTTATATTGCTAATCTGTAGGAAACCTCAGAATTTTTCCTAAGTGAAAAAGTCTGCTTGGGCACGTGCAAGTGGAAATACTAAAACTACCTAGGAAGGAAACCCAAGTTAAAATTCAACCGGCCAATGCGCTTTAGCCGTACAGCAGGCATTGTACATAAACAAAAATTCCTCATCTATAGAACGCTTTACCAATTCTTAACTTCAAGAGGATAATAACAAAATAAAGTAAACCGACGTAAAGCATTGTTCAATAATAGGTAAAATAAAACGAAGTTAAGGATTGTTCAGTCACCACAGCCCGGTGACAATAGGCAAATCATTGGAATAACAGTAATAACAAGTGCTAAGATAACTAAGAAATAAACTAAGGAAACTTAAAGCTTTTTCTTAGGCGGATGAATCAGCAGGTTGAGCGGGGGCTTCGGTTTGCACGGGGTCCTGGTCGAGCTGATCACCAGTACGGAGTTGGCTGGCCACCTCGGTTTCTTCCAGCTCTGCGTGAGCATCAATCTGTTCCACTAGTTCCCTCAGACTAGTTGTCTCCTCCTCGTCAAGGGGCCCAAGGGTAGCTTCTCGTATTGGGGAAGAAACCGGGAACGGGATTTGCGCAACGTTCCTCAGGGGGGAGTCCTCGGGGACCCCCATGGCCTGTAAGGCAGCCATCCAACCCTCCTGGAAGCCGAGCTTCTGAGCCGCCCTTATAACCGGTTCCGCCGAGTTTTCAGCATCGGCAAAACCCTCGTTATACCATTTGCTCTCGCTCGCCTCAAGGGCCGCTCGGACTTCAGCCAGTTCTTTCTCGCGAGCAGTCCCTAGGCTCTCGGCTTCCGCTAGCCTCAGCTCTATGTCCCCCATGCTCCTGTGCAGCTCCGCATATTTATTCTCGGCCTCCACCTTCGCCTTCTCGGCAGCTGCCGCCTTCTTCTCCGCCGCCGCAGCAGCAATGGCCTTCTCCTTGGCATTAACATCAGCCACATCCTTCAGAGCCCTTTCTCGGCCGGCATCCTCGGCAAGGTCACTGACGCGTCTGTCCAAAATACACGCCAGTTGCGCGGCCTGTAATGAAACATGAACGAGAAGCCCTATCCCAGTTAATTAAAAACGAATAATGTAAGGAAGAGAAAAACAAAGAACAGTTTGAAGTTCACTAACCGCGATAGTATGCCACTGCAGTCTCCGAGCCATGGACTCGTCCGTGCCCTCCTTGAAAGCCCGCACATCCTCTGGAAGCAGCAAGCCCCGTGCCAAAGACTGGGCGACGTGACCGCCCGCCCCCTTGGCCCAAACATGAACGCTGGCGTCTGAAGGAAGGAGCTTGCCGTCCAGCATATACGAGGGCTGCCAGGCGGGTGCAGCACGGGAGGAGGATGCTACATTTGTCCCCGTCCGGGTTACGGGCTCTCGGATTACTATGCCGCTGGATGGCCGAGGTGGAGTCTTCGCTGTCAAGGTGGGAGGGGTGATTGCAGTTTGCTCGGTTGTCTTTTGTATTTTTCTTTGCCGTGCTACCGGCGGAGGAGGAGGGGTCCGTCCGCCCCCTTGGGGCTGTTGCTGCTCGGTTGCTTGTCCGGCCCCGGGGATGAACCGGTTGATGGTCATTGTCCTTCTGGTCACCATCTCTTCAATGTTAACAGGCTCGGGCTCGGCAACTACTTCTTCTACTTCTTGTTGAGGAGCCTCTTGGTCAATTTGGCCTTCTGGTTGAGCGGCCGCCTCCTGTTCGATCTGCTCGTGTGCGCGTTCTCGACGTGCCCGGGACACACGCTCGGCAGACTCGTCACGTAGTGGTTGACGTTCGTCCGAGCAGATATAACGTGGTCCGAGCTCACGGGCTTCTCCTACTGAAAACTTTGCAGGAAGGAAGCTCGGATGCCGAACGTCGATATAGGACAAGAGAGGGCTATCTACCAATAAAGCCTGGCCGAAGGCTTGCCAGGTGGTATACACTGGTTGAACGCCGAGGATCAAATGTGACGCTCGGAGTTGCCCGTCGTTATGCACAAATATCTCGGACCGTAACACGAAGTTTAAGTCGCGCACGTGCACAACCCTGAGGTCCTGGACGAATACTCTGCCGTCTGTGCATATCAACACGGGTAATTGTTAGCATCAATAAGAAGGCTTCACAAACTAAAACAATTGTACGGGCAGCATAGTAAAAAGTATAATGAAAACAAGTCTAATGAGTGGAACGAACCAACTTCACGCCTGGTGAGGGGGCACGGGAAACCACCGGCAAACCAGTTGCCGCGCACCCGGACAAATTCCCCGGCAGAATTTCTGTTCGAGTCAGGTAGGCAGGAGATTAGCCGTACCCTCATGTCTCTCACTCTTAAGTAATAGTTGGTTTTCTTGGCCCCACATAAATTATACATGTGGTTTATATCATGGTGATCTAACTGTAAGTCAAAAAGTTGGTTTAAACGCCTCACACAACTCACCACCCGAAAAAAGTTGGGAGGAAGCTGGTCGGGGCATAGGCCGTAGTACCTAAGGGTGTTGACTAAGAGAGGATCAATGGGAAACCTCACCCCACCCTCTAAAATGGACATCAAAGGGAAAAAGACGGTGTTTCCCCCTCTGTGGAGAGCCATTTCGCTCTCATGGCAATAGGCAATCTCCACATCATCAGGGATATTAAAGGCCTGCCTGAAAGTGGCCAGGGCCGCTCTAGTGTCTAGGAGATACGAGTACCCCATCCTAAGAACTCTATTGGATAACGAACAAAGACTGGAAGGGAAAAAGGGAGAGAGGTGCGAAGAACTTACTTGGGTTCTAAAGGAGAAAGAGGATTCTGGGCTGGAGTATGAATGCTCGGAAGAATGCTCGGCAGAGAAGGAATCACAAGAAAACAAGAGCAGAAAGTGGCAAAATGGTTCAGAACCAACCTTATATAGGCTATCGCTGGGAAGAATGCAGCAATTAATTAGCCGTTGTGAGAATTAATTAGCAACCGTTCCGATTCCCGCGCCTCCTAAAGCCTGCGCTGCCTCGGTTCACGAAGCATCAGGTAATGATGATGGTTTATCCAGACAGCCAGCGGTGACGCACCTTTTTAGGCAGCAGAATTAATGACGCTTCGAGAGATCCCAGGCATCAAATCCCCGAACACCTACGGTCCACCACCTCGGTAAGTTCCTTGATTCACGCCGAGCGCCGAACATGAATCAAGGGGGGGCTATTGTACGGCACCCAACCCCATGCCTGCTTTTGGGGCCCATGTCTGTGAACAACGTTTGGGCCCTGGCCCAATTAGGCCGAAAAGCTCGGCCCTGGGCCATACGTTCCGTTAGTCCAGGTATTCCAACGAGGGCCGTGCCGAGCTCTTGTCCCGTACATTATGAATCTTGGAATGAACGGAGGTTACGGATTTCACTTTCTCGGCAATTCCCCGAGGACCGAGGCTGCCGTGTCATTCATTCAGGGAGGAACCAAGTTCCAAGGCCACCATCACCAAATCACCCACTTACCTTTGATCACATTGGACCTCTCACCGCACTTACCATAACGTGATGATGACCACCCCACTATGGAGAAGCTATAAATACAAGAACAACAGAAGGAAAGGGGGTTGGAGAATTGAGAGAAAAAACAGAGGAAAGAGGGAAAAAAGAGTGAAAGAGTGCATGAACAGTCTCAGGATGTTGAACTACCCATAGTAGGAGGATTTCAAACCCACAATAGAAATAGATTGTAAGCCCAACGGTAGTCCAGCCCACTGGCCATTCTTGGGTGCGTACATATATAATATGATATGATATGATATGATAACTAAATAGAATAAAAAAGAAAAAGAAAACGCAAATGAAACATGTATTTCATTGATCCTTTGAGAGATTTGATTCCATGATGAAAAAAAACATTATTTCCAAATTACTAAGAATTGGCTTTCAGTTTCTCATCAAAAAAGAAAAAAAAAAAAGAATCACCAACCTTTATTGTTTATTGTTGGAATGAGTTGTGATATGGTGATAAATCGAACGTATTCATCTTAATACACAAAATGTTCCTTACCTTTCCATCTTAATATCAAAAATTGCTTTTAAACAACTGAAATTAAAATAAATAATAGATCTAAAACTATATAAAAGAAAGCAACTGAAACATGTATTTCATAGATCCTTTGAGAGATCTGATTCCACAATGAAAAACAACATTATTTCCAAATTACTAAGAATTAGCTTTCAATTTCTCTTTGAAAAAAAAAATTTGAGAATCACTAACCTTTGTTGTTTAAATCCTATGATATAATTATAGAGTTTAAATCTTATTGAAATTATAATTTCTAATCAACGTTAACATTAAAAAAACAAAAACAAAAAAACGTGATTGATGGCTATAATCTGCCAAGGAAATATGATAGAATATATATATATATATATATATATTTTTAAATGGAGTTATTAAACGGTTTGTTAGCATTCTCTAACTAAAGTAAAAACCCTAGCTTTCATATACCTAAAGCCTAGTACGAAACCAAACCTCTTGCTCTTCTTGCTTTGCTCTTTGCTTTGCTTACCATGTTGAAAGTAAAAACTCTGAGAAGCCAAGGGTTATGAGATTTTTATATATTCACGTGAGTTTTTCTTCTCCAAAAAAATAGATAATATATCAACTTAAAAGATGTTTAACTAATGTAGAACTTTGAATTATAATGAGATTAAGATTTTTAATTAATTTAAAAATAATAAGATAAAGAGAATTTGGAAGTGAAGAGAAACCTAAGGCTAGAAAAAGAAGTGTGTTAATTGATAAGAAGAATTTTTATCAAAAAAAGATAAGAAGAAGAAGAATTACGTGTAGCACTTTTTTATCAATTAAGATTTTTATCAATTTCTAAATTATAATAATAAAGATGAAGAATTTGGATTGTAATCAAATTATGATTGTTATCAATTTAGAAATTATAGGAGAAGAAGATAAGAACAAAAAAATTATATTTGTTTTTTTAATAAAAAATCTAAGAAAATTTCTGCAATTTTGTGAAGCCACTTGGCGCAAGCACGGCTTCTAAGCCCAATTTTTATTATATATAATATGATATGATATGGAACTGGGCTCTTCCGTTCCTTTTCAATATTCTTGCATGGTGATTGGCTGATTGCTGAATATATAGTTCAGGTCCTTCAGGTCCCCACTCTCCATGGTGGACTCTGTCCTCCTAATAAGTACAAGAAGTTTGTGGATTCATGATTCCACAGGCTAAAGAAAATTTAAGAATTGCTATAATAAGACTAAACGAATAGTACAGCTACAGATCGAGACCCCAATGGTGTAGGCTTCTGTTTTCCCTAGGAAAAAGAAATACTACGTATAAATGGCCTCAACAAATATACAACTGAGCCTTGAAGAATCTAAAAACATCTGCCTCAAGAACAATTGGTGCCCAAGAGCTAGCGAAGATAATGACCACCTCCAACTTGGAAGGAGGGACCGCAGCCAGAGAGATACGAAAGACTCCAAAGCTCTTGGCAACGAGATTAAAGAATGGGTATCCACAGTTACTTTATAGCAAGAATAAACCTGGATGATAAGGATTCTAGATATTACCCACTTTTACAATAGGTTCCTAGCAAAATTACATTT
Organism: Quercus glauca; assembly: GCA_023736055.1. Taxonomy (NCBI): domain Eukaryota; kingdom Viridiplantae; phylum Streptophyta; class Magnoliopsida; order Fagales; family Fagaceae; genus Quercus; species Quercus glauca. The sequence continues at coordinate 92,720,606 of CM043316.1, read as the reverse complement.
CATTTTCAATAAATGATTATTGCATGTCCATTAACACCCCCTCCCCCCCCGTCCCCTACCCCTCTTTTTTCTTGTTTTTCAACATTTTGGCAATGCAAAATTGATTTTGTGCATCATGTTCCGATCATCGTACAAAAGAGGTCTAAAACCAATTTCAAGACTCCTTTTGAGTGTTACATGGGTTTTAGTTATAGTTATAGTAAAGTTTATAGTTATAAAAATAAGGAATCTAAGTTTAAATTTCGTTTATACCAAAATGACGCCATAGATTCAAATAAAAAATAAATTTTAGTTAGTTCTACTGGTAAAATACTTATTGTCGAATAAGAAGTTGGGTTTGAATCCTATTTATATCAATAATCAATTAATGTCTTGGCATAAAAGAAAGAAAGAAAAAAATTCTTACTAAAATCTGTTTGCTTGAGATAATGGCCACACGAGAAGATAAGTCCCCACTCTCCATGATCTAAGTTATTGTTGTGGCCTAAAAAGCACCACATATGACATAGGAGTCCTATGATAGGACATACAATACAAGACATATGCCAATAAAGATAGGACATGATATATCTATGACAGGCGCACAACAACAATTAAGTATAGTAATTAATAAATGTTTGAGAAGTGACCAAGAACAAAGCTCCTAAGTTCCAAAGAGAGAGATTGAAAATTTTACAAACCTAAAAACTTGATCAATTGTTCAAATTGTGCTAGGTTGTTAAAAATCTTGTATTTTTCAAGTTGTTTTTCATGTGTGTCTCAACTCTGTCCCAACCAAATCTGAAAATAAGAAAAGAAAAGAAAATCTCTACACTTTGTAGGCATGTTGAGCATTTTGCTGTGTCTATGCTTCTTAGCTTTAAATTAAAAAAAAAGGGCTAGGGGGAGTTAGGCTTGGAGCTTACATTTATAAGTCTTCATCTACCATTTCTTTCTTCTTAATTACTTGGCCGAAAAAAAAAAGAGGTGGAAGTGCTTGTTATAATAATTATTCAATGGAAACAGTAGTCACACAAAAACATAAATTCCCTTCTTTTAACAGATCTGTTTCTCATTTTTGCAGTTGCTTCATGTGTTTGATATGATTCCCTCTAGCTAGCTATGGTATATGCTTGCTGACTGGTCTAAAATTAGTAACTTTTTCTCTTGATAAGATCATAAGAATCATGGGTTTCCCACTCGACAGTATTTGTAGTTGAACCTTATGATCGATCAGTATCTGGTCTTTGGCCTCAGAGGAATCTAAAAAATGACCACCAATGTGAGCCATAGGTCACTCAGCTCCAATTTGTAAAACTAGGAGCAAAGTGGGAGGAGGAAAAGAATTATGCTAGGAACATAACTTTTGGCACAACTTTGTACCACAACTCGCAATATGACGAGTTGTGATTGGTAAGAGTGTGTCTCCACATGACCCATAGACATACATTTACCAATCACAACTCGCTATGTGGTGAGTTGTGGCACACATGGCAAGTTGTAGCACAAAGTTGTGCTAAAAGTTACGTCCCTAATATAATTCATGAGGAAAAATGACCACAAAGCTTTTGAAATTGAAAGGACAGGTATCTAGAGTGAGGTAAATTCGATAATCGATATGTAACAGTACCCCTACGTGGATGATAAGGATTCTTATAATATCAGTAAGAGATCATGTACATTGAAGGATGAAAGGATCACTTTATGTAAAATTTTATACAAGTTGCACAGCGTGAGTTATCACGATATTGTGTTGTGCAAAAATGACGAACCCTTTTGATCACTTGTCAGTCTTAAAAAAATCACAATGCTGTAGTCCATGGACCACCACGTGGAAACAAGAACTTTCACACTTCAATAGGTTCCATGCTTGTACCAAGATCCTCTTTCTTTCATGAAGCACTTGACTGCGCGTGTGTGAATCCAAACATGATAATATCAAGGTCTAGTAAATTCATTCGGATATCATGCTTGGTTTTTTATATAACTTGCTTGCTGTGAACTTCTTTTTCCATTGAAAATTTTTGTTAAATAAGTTCTAAACGAATGTGATAATTAGACCAAGGCTTTTCTTTTTATCTTATTAATCAGCCTGTTGCCCCCAAAAACTTTAAATTAGAATTTATACCCAATACACTGGGACGAAGCCAGAACTTAGAGTTAGGGGGCCAACATTTTAAAGAGTAAACATTTTCGTATTAATTGTGAATATATATATATATATATATATATATATATATAAAATAATAGAGGTAAACGAGTATAGGAAGATATTTTTTCCTTCACAAAAGATATAGCTTGAGATATTTATAACTCCTTTTTAAAAAGGTCTCTGGTTTTCATTCTCTTTCCTTATAAGGTATAAAATAAAAGATTGGTTAGGAATAATATAAGGCCCCCCCAACAACGCAATCCCAAGGTTTTTTTTTGTCTGAGTTATCTTTTTTATTTTTGGTCAAGCAGATTTAATGGGAAAAAACTCAAAGGTTGGTGACTATTGAAAGAGACCTGAACTTTTTATTTATTTATTTATTTATTATTATTATTGAAGAGGAATAATTTGATAGAACTCTCATATGAACGGACTGCTCCCCTGTATCTACCAGACGGACCTATGATCCAATACTGAACGGACTCAATGAGGAGGGGTGCAAGGTCCAAGGGAGATCTGATCTTGATGTTTCCTTATCTCCAATAAACCCTAAATGGGAATACTTGCGGCCCACACCACATAATGGCATCCTAGTGCAAATAGAATTCTGTTGACCGCGTTTATTAATGAAGGATCTTCTCAATAAGGAAAAGATACTTGTCCATTACGTTTGGGACTCTTTAGGAGAATTTCTACAAGGAAAGACTTCAACTCCAAGTTAAAGAGGTCTACTGACTACAACTATAAAAGCTTCAATACCCTCACTAATTAAGGTACGCATAATTTACCCTCTCTAGCACTCTAGAGTTGTGAGAATATTTCTGACTTAACCTTCGGATGAGGAGGGGTGCAAGGTCCAAGGGAGATCTGATCTTGATGTTTCCTTATCTCCAATAAACCCTAAATGGGAATACTTGCGGCCCACACCACATAATGGCATCCTAGTGCAAATAGAATTCTGTTGACTGCGTTTATTAATGAAGGATCTTCTCAATAAGGAAAAGATACTTGTCCATTACGTTTGGGACTCTTTAGGAGAATTTCTACAAGGAAAGACTTCGACTCCAAGTTAAAGAGGTTTACTGACTACAACTATAAAAGCTTCAATACCCTCACTAATTAAGGTACGCATAATTTACTCTCTCTAGCACTCTAGAGTTGTGAGAATATTTCTGACTTAACCTTCGGAGGGTATTTGGCCGGCACCACACCGGTGCTCTTTGCAAGGTTTTCTCTTCTCTTTGTTGTGTAGGTTTATATTTGAGCGCGTAGGTATTGTGTGGCTCACTGGTGAAATTCTTGACTTCATCAGTTATTATTATTATTATTATTATTTTTTTTTTTGTGTCAGCAACTATAATCTTCAATTATACTACAGTAATGTTTCATAAGTTTAAGGTGGTTTTAGAACTTTTATGCCTAAACTTTTTTGATATAGGTACAACTTTTTAAAGTAGTTTTTGTTAGAGATTTAGATCCCGGTAGTGCCAAATTACCAATTTTAAAGCCAATTAGATTATTCATTATTAGTCCAATTATGCTTGAGTGTTAAATAGTCTGAACATACACCATATCAAACAAGATAGAGAACACAAGAACATACAAATGATACAATATGTTAACCTAAGAAAATCAATGGAACAATTGTCACAAAATAAAAACCATTGGAAGGGCTTAACCTATCAATAGAATCGAAGTTTATACAATAGATTTAACCCTAAATCTACTATTTTCTCATGTAGTACTTACTAGCGTAACCATGTACAGGTCCAAATCTAAGGACTCTTTTATTCTAGACTTTGCTGAACGTGAACCTACTCCCACTCACGACTTCAAGTCTTCAACCACTACTTGAAAATTTTCTCAAATAACTCTGTTATAAATGGACTGGGTTGAGTAAAGTAATTAAGCTCAATCGGTCGAGTAGAGATTGAATTGGAGTTGAGATTCTAGAAACTTGAGTCTTCTTGCTGCTTGAACCTGTTACTTGGCTTGATCTTGAAATAGACTTCAAACATACTCTAGACACATTAAGGTTCCTAGAATTTGGTTACATATGGTCACGGTTTGCCCATGGACTGAACATATTTTTCTAATTAAGTAATCTCTCAATTTAAAATATATCTAGTTTACGGTTTAGTTTAACACAACATGCCACTTTGTACACTTTTAATTAAAGATCTATTCTCTGAAAAGATCACATAATTAAAAGCAATTGATATTTTTTTTTATAATTTTTTTATTAATTCGTTTTATCTTCAAGTGATATGATTTGCTGAGAAATGTTACAAGAAGTCCATATGAAAATGAAACCAGAAAGGCGTGGGTATAGATTTCACTCTAAAACCAATATAGTCTGGGTTAAACTTGTTTCCCTTTCATGAAAGTCCTGAATGGCCCATAACCCCGGTAATTAACAGAACGCCCTGACAAGAAAGAAGACAAGAGAGCAAGAACAATGAGTACGTGTGAATAGACTGAGGAATAACTTTTCGTGGATAAAGAAAGTGAGGCATGGACTTATATCAATTTCTTGAGCTTTAAGCCAATCCAAGCCCATCAAATTACCTGGAAAAGTAGATGGGAAACCACATCTATATGTTTTTACGAATCCCATTGTTTTGCAAGGAAAGTAACAGCTCAGCAAAAAAACACAAACCCACCGTCCTACCTATTCTCCAACCCTCCTCTATAAAAGGGTGTACCAATGACATTCTCTTTACTCCTACAAGCTTAATATAGTTCATACCTTTCCATAGTTCTTTCCAGGTTTTTCTGTGTAGTAAAAGTTTCTTATATAGAAGTAAGAAATGGCTTCAGGTGGTAGCTCTAACTGGACAGCCAAACAAAACAAAAGGTTTGAGAATGCTTTGGTTATGTATCCCAAGGACACCCCAGATCGCTGGCACAATTTGGCCAGAGCAGTGGGTGGGAAAACTGTGGAGGAAGTGATTAAGCACTATGAGGAACTTGTGGAAGATCTCAGGCAGATTGAGACTGGCCATGTTCCCTTGCCCAATTACAGAGACACTGAAGAGAACAGCAAAGGTTACAATTACATGGATGAAGAACAAAGGTATTATATATATATATATATATATATAATTTTATATTAATTAATGTTATTAAGCTATTGAGTTTGTTGTGTCCATCAATATTAATTTAATAATTTTGTTATAAATTATGAGACTCAATCATTCAATCATCTAGTTATTCTTATTCACACGTGAATTACTAGTCTCAATCAGCTTGCTTGTAATGAGAAACTTAAGCATCCTTTTATCAAAAATAAAAATTAAACAGCCTATATAGAAGCCAAATATATATAAATATAACTGTGAGTGCTGATCCACTTTCAATACCTACCATCTAACTTTGATACTACTTGTTACAAATTACTTTTACTTTAAGTAATGTTGATATTTATATATATTTATTCTCGTTTGGTTAAGAGAGAAAATGAAAGCATTTTTTATTTGCTTATAGTTGTAATACCTACGTATTAAAAAAATTATGCATAAAGTTTACCATAATGGCTCCATGTATACATCTCTAACTCTTAGGCGTGGACTATCTTATCTCCTTTTATAATCTCTAAATCTCTAATATATTTAATGCCATATTATCTTGATACATGAGTTGCAGGGTTAGCATAAAATCAATCAAAATTATTAAAAATCACAGCTTTCTTTTTCAAGTAATGCCAATGTTAGGAACACATAAAATGGTATAATTTGTGCCACAACTCACCTATGTGATGAGTTGCCGCATGGGCGAGTTGTGACATAAGTTGTGTCATTTTATATGTCCCTAGCATTACTTTTATTGCATAGGAAGTTTTATCTCTAGTGCTAATCATATTTGTCAATATGCAGGCTGAGGAATCTGAGGCTGAAATGAAGCATGGATAGAAGCCTAGCCGAGTCCATTATGCAAATGCAGTACTACAATTCCAAAGAATAAGATGTTGATGTGTAATAGATATCTGCTTTTAATTTACTTACTTTCTGTACAACGTCGTATATTTCCTTCGTTTACATGTATCAAAGAAAAGTCATGCATCAACTGACTTGTTTCTACTTCGTTCAAATATTTAAAATATCAATCTTTGAATGCAAGTAACTAGTTGGTTTAAATGAATAATAAAAGCTTAGATTTCCTTGAGTAATGAACATTTAAATAAACATTAAATTAAAGGATTGCTAATGATAATTCATTATTATGTATATCAGTTGGATATCTATAATGCAATCCACTAAAAATGTTTGGTTTCACTAGTTAAAAGAGCAGTCAAACACAGGCATCAAAGTTCCAAGTAATCCAATAAAACGAACCAACAAAAAGAATCTCTCAACTACTTTGTGTACAATATTAATTATAAAGAGAGTTTTAATTTGAGAACGTGTTCAATAAGAGGCATCTACTTACCTTTATATACAATCTTCCTAATGCGAAGAAACAAATTAATCCGCATACGATAGTACACTATTCTTTGCTCAATATTGAAGGAATAGCTAGCACCCAATTGACTCATGAATAACGTTCCATGCATGCAACATTCAAGTACGCAGTACGACACCTAATAAGTAATAACCCATATTGCATCCTTGCATGCATACACTCAGAAAGAAGACTAAAACCCACCTCAAATAATCACAAATAAAAGTGAAAAATTAAAAGGGGATTGCCAGTGTTATATGTGTGTAGATTAATTAATAGCTAAGGTGGTTTTAGGGCTATGGATTTGGAACCAATAATATTATATCAACTTTTCACTTATATGGAATTAATATGGATTTCACACTATACATTGGCAGAATCAATATTTGACTTAATAGGGGCAAAGTTTATGACACACCCATAAGATACTTATAAAGACATACGGTATAACAAGGGTTCGTTTGGATACAACTGAAAACTGAAATTGAAAACTGAAAAACACTGTAGCAAAATAATTTTTAAATGTGTGAATAGTATTGTAGGACCCATTTTTAATGAAAAAGTTGCTGAAAAGTTAAATTTGTGGGTCCATAAACAGTAATTTTTGTGCTAAAAAGTTAAACTTTGCGACTACTGTTCATACTGCTACAGTAAAAATATGGCTGGAAACACGTGAAAAAAAAAAAAAAGGGGGTGAAAATGCAGACGCAAACGCAGACGCAAAAAAGTGCAAGCCAAATGTACACCAAGTTTATTTCTTATACCTATATATGCTTTTGAAACCTCACACCTTTTGACACCCTTCTTCTCTTCTTCTTCTAATTATTATTTTACTTTTTTTTTGTTTGTTTTCTATATTTTTTAAAGATTGTAACTCACTATTTTATTAGAATACAGTAATCCAACACTAAAAACACGTTGATTAAACTACATTTATAATTTTTAACAAAATATAATTTAATTACATTACATGTTTCTAAAAAAAAAAAACTATTTAGATTTTTGTCTTGATAAATATTTAATATGAATGATATATAAATAGCTTTTAATAAACTTTATTTTATGCATCCTACGAGTACGTGCTAATGACTAGAATATAATACTTCAAGAATAGAGTGAATCTACTACACATAGGCTGCTGTCTTCCTCAAATAGAAGTCTTCAACAAATATTTTAAAGTGCAAAAGCAACTGTTAGAATATTGTTAAAAATAATAATTTTTTTTTGTGGTTTGTTTTTGATTGGGAATTATAGATGGTGTTAAGGAATAGTTAAAAACACTAATATGTTAGTTAAGGTACAAGAATCTTAAGTTTATCAATAACGTTTTCATTTAAACATAATGATTATCAAACGACTTGAGATAGTAGTCTGTAAAATCCCCATAGCATATCACTGATAAGTTTAATTATAACTCTTAAATTTAAAGGTAATGATTATTAAACGACTTGAGATAATCTTTAAAATTCCCATAACATATCAATGATTTTAGGATGTGGGGTAACCATTAAATAAGGATGATAAATAACCGGTGAAGCTTGTGTCCAGTATCTTTTTAAGCTAAACATGTGTTTTTTTTTTTTTTTTTGGAGAAAGAAGCTAAACATGTGTTTAAGTCATAGTATACAATAAATAAAAATAACAAATGTACACAAAAGGCATGTACTTGGGCTTTGCCCAACCCACTCGCTCACAGCAGGTAAAACTAAACATTGTTATTGATTCCGTTCCGTTCCGGCCGGAACGGCCGGAATTTTTCATACCGGTATGCAAACCGGTACCGGAATACTCACGTTCCACCTCGGATCAAATTCCGGGTCATTCCGGTCCATTCCGGCCATTCCGGTCAATTCCGGCCAATTCCGGCCGAGATGCAAATTCCGGCCGGTACCGGATTTGGCCTATTATTAAAAAAAAAAAAAAAAAAAAAAAAGAAAAAAAACAAAGAGTAAAGGTCCAATGGGTGTTAGTAGTTCTTGGGAGTTCTTTTGATGATGAATTTGATTATTCTCTCATGGATGATGATGAGGAGGAGGAGTAAATCTTGTATTTTTTTTATATTTAGTTATTATCTTGTAAATCTTCTTATTGTGTGATGTTATATTGATGTTTAAGACTTAAGAGTTAAGACTAAATGATTTGTATTATTTGATATTTAGTTATTTATTTATTAGAATTGACAATTTTATGTTCAACAAGGATATATATAAATTATTTTTTAAGAACCCCGAAACACCCTGAAACGGTACGCCGAAATCGGCCGGTACCGAAATATTTCATTCCACTGGACAAACCGAAACGGGGTCCGAAACGGTATTAATAACAATGAAACTAAAAGCTAATTATCATTCCCTATTTATAGTTTATAGACAGCGTAGCAAACACGCCCGGTTCTGATCGCTGATCCCCTTCTTCTATTGTAATTTGTTTGCTGCACCCTTTATAGCGCTTGGGTATAGATTAAAAATTAAAATTATTTTTATTATTTATGGCTTTTGTTTTTTTCTTTTAATTTTTATCTACAGTAATTTTAGTAATAATTTTTCAGTTTCACAAGCGTTATCCAATCACATCCTCAGTTCGAGTCCTCAGTTCGAGCTCAAATGACACAGAAAAATATGGAAGCGAGTACTTGTACTTCTCAGTTCAAGGTACGAAATATCTTCCAAAGTTGCAACCTTGGAGCCTATTTCTTCGCTGAGGAGTAGTATGTTAGTATAAGTTAACTGACAGCTGTAAACTTTTAATATGTTGAGAATGAAAAACTGGGTATTCATAGATTTTTTTAATCAACTGAAACCCCATGAAGTTTAGACCATTGTTATTAATACCGTTTCGGACCCCGTTTCGGTTTGTCCAGTGGAATGAAATATTTCGGTACCGGCCGATTTCGGCGTACCGTTTCAGGGTGTTTCGGGGTTCTTAAAAAATAATTTATATATATCCTTGTTGAACATAAAATTGTCAATTCTAATAAATAAATAACTAAATATCAAATAATACAAATCATTTAGTCTTAACTCTTAAGTCTTAAACATCAATATAACATCACACAATAAGAAGATTTACAAGATAATAACTAAATATAAAAAAATACAAGATTTACTCCTCCTCCTCATCATCATCCATGAGAGAATAATCAAATTCATCATCAAAAGAACTCCCAAGAACTACTAACACCCATTGGACCTTTACTCTTTGTTTTTTTTCTTTTTTTTTTTTTTTAATAATAGGCCAAATCCGGTACCGGCCGGAATTTGCATCTCGGCCGGAATTGGCCGGAATTGACCGGAATGGCCGGAATGGACCGGAATGACCCGGAATTTGATCCGAGGTGGAACGTGAGTATTCCGGTACCGGTTTGCATACCGGTATGAAAAATTCCGGCCGTTCCGGCCGGAACGGAACGGAATCAATAACAATGGTTTAGACTTTTGGGACTATTGTACATTTGATTCTACTTTTTTTTTTTGTTAATAAGAGATGTTTGATCTTAAATTTTAGGACTATATAATAATGTTTGTGCATGAAGTCATGAAAAATTCAGAAATGTAACGTGCACAGTATTTTTACAACAAATTCTAGGTAACATGTTACTATTGGCTGTTACTGCTAAGGTAAAAATGTAATTTTAGTAGTATTAAAACCGATAACAATTTGCCGCTTTAGATTTATTGTAAAAGTAGCGTGAAAATATGATGAACATGTAAAATTTGATATGGACATGAAGTTATTACCTTTGAGATGAATAATTCACCCACCATTGTAGTGTTAGTGTGTGCATTTTGTGCAGATAATTTTGGGATCATCATCAATACCGAGTCGAAAAATATTAGCTGAGATGGGATATGAATTCACAATTATGGTATTTTTTTTTTCTCTCTCAGCTATCAACCAAATTTCATTTCCTATTGATTACCGGAAAGTTAACTCCTTTAATCACTTTAGTCTGCAGATATTGATGAAAAATGCATCCGAAAGGAAAAGCCAGAGGACTTGGTTATGGCTCTTGCTGAGGCTAAGATGTGGTTTTCTATCCTGCATTCAAAGTGCAAAAGTAAATGTTATAAATTCTAACTTGGGGTTTATGGTTTTTTATTGGTAAGTTACTTATGCGTCCAGTGGGTCTTGAAGGCGCAACCGTCCTCACCCTCCATCCTAATATTATGGTAGAAGGAATTGCCAATTGAGTTTTAGCTCATTGGCAACCTTGGGTTGATGTGTACACTATGGCTATAAAAAATTCTCATTCTTTTGCTATTTATCTTACAAAAGCAATATAGATATTAAAACTTACCCGCAATGCTAAATTAATACTTTCAAACTGTTTAAACACTGTAATGATCTAAATGCTTAATTTATAGACCATTCTTGTGATTATGTAGAAGGATATAGATCTATCTTGTTTTACCATTTACTTTTAGTAGCCATTCACTCTCATGCACTCTGTCTGTATGTGTTTATTGTCTTATTTTTTGTTCGTAACACAAATGAAGAGTGGGTTTGTTTTAATTTTCTTCCATTGATTGTGAATTGCATCGCAGGCTGATGCCATCTTATCAAACCTACAAACTATCAGTAATCAAGAGAAGGATGACGAACAAACAATTTTGACTGCGGCTGATACAGTATGTCTTGCTTTCCTTTTATTTTATTTGACTCGACTGCCTGTTTCTACAACAGGATGTATAAGGTCTGGTATAACCCAAAGCCATTTATGGACTGAGGATACTTTGCCTTTTGAGAGAAAAAGTATTATTCTTCATTTCACAGGATCTTGATAGTCAGACATGAGTGCTTCACTTCCATTGCTTTGTTAAGCACAGTGACAGTTGTCATGTAGTTCATGACTTCATGCTGTTAGTCAAGGGAGGGAGATGAGGCCATTCTGGTTAGGTTTTCTCTTGCTTTTGTAAAAAAAAATAAAAAAATCAAAGTTGTGTGTATCAATGGTAGATGAATGTCTTGATATCACAAATGTAAACCTGGATTTGGATTTCATTATCATGTTATTTTTCTGGGCATGGATATCAGGGCATATGTATTTAGTTAATCTTTCAAACAATTTGCAAATGTATATGCTTGTTGTGATTATTGATTTAAAATCAATATTATGGCTACTGGTTACTCTTTGTTTTAAAGGCTAGATTTATCTCAATTTGGGACATTGACTGCACACATTGTTTGTTAGGAAGAAAACCAATATACTGATTATGGTACTGCAATATTCAACTGTTGCATCAATGGAATTATATCTGGTTAATGCACTTCATGTTTGTTTCTGCTTTCTCTGCTAGTAAGATTCATATTTCCATATCTTTTTTTCATTGGTAAATGCATAGTTCCGTATAATCATTATTGCGATGGTTACTGTCTCAATACAGTCTACTGGTTTCTGGTTGTAGTGGAACTGTGTCTCTGTACTTTTTTTTTTTTGATAAGTAAAAGTGTGTCTCTGTACTGACAATAACTGATGGAACCTTCTTCTCAGGCAGAAGCCATCTTACAAAGGCTCCCCATTGGTGAATATGAAAAGGATGCTGAGCCAACATTGTTAATTACTTGTGACCAAGTATAAATCAAGTCCTTTGATATATTTATCTTCCTAATTTATGTACATGTCTTGCATTTTCATTTTTCAACCTAGGGAATAAATGTCCACAATATGTTAAGGATTTATAGGGCATTGACTGATCGAGGTTAGTTGGAAACTAACCTTCTTTCCCTGCCAATCTAGATGAGTCTAATCTATTCAGACTTAATCTTCTGATTAAGCAAGTGCTGCTAGCAATGATTTAATTCTTTTAGATCTGTATTCTTAAGTAACAATTAGGGTTTCAATTCCAGCATAAGCCCTCTTGCACTCTTGAACTTATGCCTTAACCCTTGTTTTCTCTATGGGTGGAAATTAAAAGGAGCAAAAGTAAAAGGAAACAGTGATATTAAGAAGAAAACCTCGACATCTATGTTCTACTTTTTTTTTTTTTTTTTTGGTAACATCTCCGCCATAGTTCTTATTCCTAGTTTTGCTTATTATGGATAATCTGAGGAGTAGCCAAAAGCTTCTATTAGCCTAGGGCAAATTAACAGAATATATATCTCTGTATGCTCTGGAATGTGGCATAATTTTTGCTAAAAGAAGGTATTTTTACACTCAAAGTGACATTTCCAAGTTTGCATGAGCTGTGTAGATTAGAGGCTAGAGTTTTCTTCACCACCTGTTGGTATCTTTAGTATTATGATCTAGCATATGCCCTCAAGACATCTGGAGAGAGTTTGTGGACACTGATGTTTCTTATGCCTTCTGGTGACAAGATATGTATGTAGATGTAGGAATGTTCATTTTTTACCTTGTTTAGAACTGTACTTTTTTTTTTGGGTGTTATTTCTTACTGTTATTATCAAATGATCTGGAGGTGGTGGTCTATGAAGGAGTGATCAGGGAAAAACCATCCAGTAAGGAAGAAGCACGGCAGTTTTGGAAAGGTTTGCTTAACTCTCCCCCCTCTCCCTTTTAGTCCCCTGTTGTTTTCCCATCTAAAAACTCTGGAAATTTTATCAACATGGATTGCAGACTATTCTGGGGGACATGCAGCAACGGTGGGATCAGTGCTTGTGACAAACCTTAAGACGGGATTCAGAAAAGGAGAATGGGACTGAGGGGAGGTACCATATGCTTTTATTGCTTTGTGAAACTCTTTATAATTATTGTTTAAGGTTTTTTTTATCTTGTCACACAAGACATTGGGGGTGTCCCCTACTAGCAATGCATTGCAATATATGTGGCCGACCTTGACTAATTTGTTGAGGATCCATAGCCGGCCCCAAAAAATTGGGGCCAAAGCTTGGTTGTTGTTATTGCCATACAAGGCATTAGTTTTTTATCATGCCGTGTAGTACTGGTGCTTTGATAAAATTTATTAGAAATTAAAAAGATGAAAAAGCGTGGTGTTATATGATGACATCCTCCCACAACGTGCTGAAGACCTTGCAAGGGTTTCCCAATGTAAGGCTAAAACCTACAGGGTACATGTAAGAAATGTGTGCCTGCTCTCTGGTTTTACCTCCTATAATTTCATTGCTAGAGCTAGGAGAAAGATTTTTCTGCCTGGCTGCCAGCATCCTAACTTGGAGACCAAAAGAAGTAAACACTTACTGATTTTTTGGGTCCATATAAAGGTCACTTGAAAGGGCTTGGGACAGCTACTAGATGATCTTGCTACAATAAACTTAAGAAGAAACTATTAGAATTCATAGTCTCTTTGTGCATGATTCTGTACTGTTATTAATTTGAACCTTTAGAAAATAACTGTATATTTTTATGCTTAGAGTTCTTTCAGTTGCATCTTAGGGGGCTGGGAGATCTCATTTGAAACTTTTGGACTTGTGCACATTTTGTTGTATACAAAATTTATTTTAGGATTCTTGTTAAAATGGTCATGGCATCAGACTTTATTGAAGTTAAAAATTCTTTGATTTTATTTTATTTTCTTTGTTCTGTTAATGATGTATTTGTTAAATTATGTCTCCTACTTAGTGTTCCATTGAAAAGGTATTCCATTTTTTCTTGAGTGTCAAGGCTCTTAATTACCGTCTTTAGTGACACACTTGCCAAATTGTACTTATGTGGTGCTGCATTGCATGTCTATTTCCATACAATACCAGATGAGATCATTGAGAAACTGGTAATATTTGTTTTCTTCACGGAAATTGGTGGTTGCTTCTGCATAATTTCGTGAAATAATGTTTTATGGTGCTCCACTGGCAGAGTCTCATGTCAAAAAACTGTGGTTCCCTCTGTTCCTACAATTTAGCTGAAGGAATGTTTTCACCAAAACCTCATATATAGACCTTCCAATACACTTGCATAAAATGATCGATATTTTTTTAATTGGTAAGTTACACACTCACCTAATGAGTCTTGAACCCCATGACATCACCCTTGACTTTATTTTTAAAAGGGAAGGAGGTGCCCATTTATGCTTCTCTGGGATATAATTGGTTACATGCCTATATTTGATTCTTTTATTGGGTGCTTGTTACTTAGAATATTGATTGAATGATTAAATTCACTCTTTTTCTATCAACTTAAGTTTTTGGGATAAGTAAAAATTTGTTTGGTCTTAAAACAATTGGTCCTAAATTCAAACAATGTCTTCAATTTGTAATTTATTCCGCATTTTGGCTTGCATTTGAGTATTCCATAAATTGGCTCTCCGATTTGAGAGGGACCTTGGCCCACATATGAGGAGCATCAAAATATTGACTAATAATTAAATTCACCATTTCATAAGATCTAAGTTGAGCTAGTTTTGTGTTGGCAACTTGGAAGGTCAAAGGCAAAACAAATACAATGTGTCTATAATTCATTTTGCTTCAAGTTTCTCGAAGAATTTACGAGGGAAAGTAGATTTGTCTTTCTATTAGTCAGGGTGATGGTCTTGGTCAAAACTTATCCACCATCAATGATTTTGAGATACTTTATCGTGTCTCTGAATATTATCTGTTAGAAAGTAATTCATTGCAAGGTTGCTGCCTCAATGTTGTTCATTTATGCTTCTCTGGCATATAATTGGTTACATGCCTATATTTGATTCTTTTATCGGGTGCCTGTTATTTAGAATATTGATTGAATGATTAAATTCACTCTTTTTCTATCAACTTGAGTTTTTGGGATAAGTAAAAATTTGTTTGGTCTTAAAACAATTGGTCCTAAATTCAAACAATGTCTTCAATTTGTAATTTATTCCGCATTTTGGCTTGCATTTGAGTATTCCATATATTGGCTCTCCGATTTGAGAGGGACCTTGGCCCACATATGAGGAGCATCAAAATATTGACTAATAATTAAATTCACCATTTCATAAGATCTAAGTTGAGCTAGTTTTGTGTTGGCAACTTGGAAGGTCAAAGGCAAAACAAATACAATGTGTCTATAATTCATTTTGCTTCAGGTTTCTTCAAGAATTTACAAGGGGAAGTAGATTTGTCTTTCTATTAGTCAGGGTGATGGTCTTGGTCAAAACTTATCCACCATCAATGATTCTGAGATACTTTATCGTGTCTCTGAATATTATCTGTTAGAAAGTAATTCATTGCAAGGTTGCTGCCTCAATGTTGTTCTAATGGCTTGTCTTTAGCTTTGGTCTGAGTTTGTGAAATCGTGAGTGATTTGATGCAGAGTCAACTGCAGTTATATAAGGCACTGAACAGCTTGTAATTGCTTTGCTAATCATAAGCTGTTGGATTACTAATTACTGACAAATATTTCTTCTGTGCTGTAGACTTATTAACTGGTATGTTCCAAAAAAAGGGCATGATAATTGGTGATACTCTGTGTAGGTTGGGACAATCGACAGTGTGATGGGACTCCCCAAAGCTCTCACTGAAAAGCTTATAAAGGAGGCCCTCTAGCTGCTGCAACCATTTCAATCTTCCAGTCCTATTCGGTATTTTGCCCAATTGACAGAGTCTAATTATCCTTTCCTGTTATTTGGCCTATTATCCTGTTTCGTCAAACTTCATAATTGATTGCTCCAGTTCATTTGGGATTAAGGCTTGTTGTTGATTCTCCACTTCATGTGCAGCTAATGTGCACTGCTTTGGTTTTTCAAAATGAGTTATCCAAATGCTGGGCCCTGTTAGTCTTCATTGTTATGCTTATTCCCCTTCATGTTGTTACAGTTACTGATTCTTTTTCTATAGAAGAAAACATGGGGGTATATGATTGTTGAGGCCATTTATCATTGTCCAACTTGTTAAGACTATAGAGGTTAGGATTTGGTAAACAAAATAATGTTGACATGTCAATGGTGGAGAAGAATTTGGACACCATGTGAGAACCGAAGAAGCAATCAAGGTTATTCATTTTACCTGTCAAAGGCTACGAAACACAGAAATGGTGGGCCTAAAGCCAGCCCAAAAGGAAAAAGAGTAGCAATACATCTTATTCTTCTCCTCCAAGTACAATTTACTCAAATTGCCAGTCCAAAATGATACATTGCTAAAATCATGTCAATTTCATACGTTGTTTACCAAAAAAAAAGGGGACATGTAAAACAAAACAATTGGAGCCTTTACAAGCCACGTCTCTATGTTCATTTTTATTTTTCATAAATTTTTTTTTTTTTTTTTGGTTATTTCCATCTTTACTAGCTGAATTGGAATGAAGGGCTATTGAATATTAACAAAGTAAATATTAGGTCTTAAACGAGATAGAAGGATGGAAGCTACAGCTAGGAGGCTTGAAATTGAGGTGTGTGAACCGGGAGGCATCTTCATCTTTTCTCAACATTTTAATATTCTTGTCACAGGAGAGGGGAGCGCTTCTCACTCCACTACTCAGTGAGTTAGGGTGCCAAAAGTTTTTTAGTTCAACTAGTTGGCACATCCCAGTGTGTCTATGACATTCAAGATTCAAATCCCCCCCTCACACCCCCCGGTTGTTGTAAGTTGTAACTATTGAATTATAAAAAATACTACCCAGCAAGTCAAGGTGTGGTTGTTTGGGTTTGCTGGGCAATTTGATCATTCTTCAAGTCCCAAAATCGTAAGCTCTCATTGTTGTATGATGTGATCCATTAATTATCCTTTGCATTCTTCTTTTTACTGTTTGTCGATTCTATAGTCACATGGGATCCATATGCTGTGAGAGAGAGGATGCATGAAATGGTATCTCATGCGCCTGACGCATACACTATTTTTCAGAGGATGCATATTTTATACGCATGAGATGTTTTCTTGACATGATCACTACACCTTTCTCACTAATAGTTACTGCATTACAAATCATTGGTTTCAGCTGAGAGAGCATGAGCAAGAGTTCGTCTTTATGCTGTTGGACAATGCAGAGTGAGTGATCATTGAGACTATTTTTCCATACCTACTGGCTCCAAAATGGTTGTGCCATGGGAGCTAGTAATAACTTTATATGTACATCCAATGAGAACTGAGCAAGCTGTCATAATGTCCTGCCAGTGTATGAATATGTGCCCTGCATGCTACCTATTTCCCAAACCCTACAAACATTAGCACTAACAGGTATACCACAGGTAAACTGTGTATAGTGGGATAAACAACCAAGCTGTAAACATCACATTGATGGTCGCCATAATAAGATTGAATAAGCTTGTACTTTTCAAGGTCTTGTCATTTTGCTAAGAACACTTCCAGTTTTCCTACTTATACTTGCATCAAAGGCACTGAATATTACTTATTAGTCATCTAACACATCTTTGGATGAGACACGTAAAATAACCAGTTGCTATAAATTTCCTTTCAGTAAAAAAAAGTTTCAACAAACAACACTGAATTAAAATTAGGAGAGAATATCTTCCCCTAAAATAATTTCTTAATGGCTTGGTTTATTTTGTTAAAAAAAAAATTGAGTAAAAGTACCGTTATACTTGATTTTTTTTTTTTTAATAAAAATGTAATTTCCTTTTTAAAAATTAAAACAAAACTAAAATCAAACCAGAAAAATAATGAACAATTGATGATAATCTAAGAATGTTGGATTAGCTTTCGAAGACGGAGGCTCATAAAATCCGAAAGTAAAACTGGCTTAAAATCGATGTTTATTGTGGTCAGATTCCATAAAAATCTGCCAGTTATTATTAAAAAAAGAAAAAAAAAAGAAGTGGGCCAAAATTCTTGAAAAAACCCAAAAAGGGCTTTCTTCTTTAGTTCGGCCCAAACCACAGCACAAATAAAAACCCCAAAAGTTTATTAGCATTTGCTACATCCTCTTCTTGCTGCACCTGTATACCATCACTCACATCTTCGTTGGAGCGCGAAACAGAGAAACATGGAAGCAACTCCTTCTCCATTCAAGGTATGTATCATGTATGATTCCTCAAAAAAAAAAAAAAAAAATCAAACATTTTGGTTACTCTTCTAAGGAACTATAGAAAATAAGAAAGAAATATCTTCCAAGTTCCAACCTTGGCAATTTCTTCGCTGACTGAGTATGTTATAGTATAAGTTAGAACTGAGAGCAGTGAACCTTTAATCTTTTGAGAATGTAGAACTGGGTATTCAAAGATTTTTCTATCAAATGAAACCCCATGAAGTCTAGACTTTTGGGACTATCAAACATTTTATTCTATTTTTATTTTTATTTTTATTTTTTTGTGGTAAGAGATGTTTTATCTTAAATTTTAGGACTATACAATAAAGTTTGTGCCTGAAGTCATGTAAAATTTGAAGTGGACATGAAGTTATGACCTTTGAGATGATTGATTTATGATTTATCCACCATTGTTGAGTGTTAGCGTGTGCATTTTTGTGCAGATAATTTTGGGATCATCGTCAATAGCACGTCAAAAAATATTAGCTGAGATGGGTTATGAATTCACGATTATGGTATTTTTACTCTATGCTAGCTACTAAATTTCATTTCATGTTGATAGCCAGAAAGTTGACTCCTTTAATTACTTAGACTGCAGATATTGATGAAAAATGCATCCGAAAGGAAAAGCCAGAGGACTTGGTTATGGCTCTTGCTGAGGCTAAGGTGGGGATTTCTATCTTGAATTTCAAATTCAAAGTGCATTAGTAAATGTTATAAATTCTAACTTGGGGTTTTAAGTTTTTTTTTTTTTTTTTTTTTTTTTTTTTTTTTTTTTTTTGGGTATAAGTTGCAATTGCATCTAGTGGGTCTTGAACCGATCGTCCTCACCCTCCATCCCATTATTATGGGAGAAGGAATTGCCAGTTGAGTTATAGCTCATTGGCAACTTTGGGTTGATATGTACACTACGGCTATAAAGAATTCTCATTCTTATGCTAGTTATCATACAGAAGCAATATGGATATTAAAACTCTCCTACAATTATTTATCAATACTTTCAAACTGTTGAAACACTGTAGTGATCTAAATGCTTAATTTATAGATCATTCTTGTGATTATGTAGAACGATGTAGATCGTTCTTGTTTTACATTTGATTTTAGTAGTCATTCACTGTCATGCTTTCTGTCTGTATGTGTTTATTGTCTTATTGTTCTGTTTGTAACACAAATGAAGAGTGGGAATGCTTACTTTTAATTTTCTTCCATTGATTGAGTGTGTATTGCGTCTCAGGCTGATGCCATCTTATCAAAACTACAAACTATCAGTAATCAAGAGAAGGATGACGAAAAAAAAATTTTGGTTGCGGCTGACACAGTATGTCTTGCTTTCTTTTTTATTTTTCTATCAACTCAACTCTCTGTTTCAACAACAGGGTGTATTAGGTCTGATATCACCTAGTGCCATTTATGGACTGAGGATACATTGCCTTTAGAGAGAGGAACTATTGTTCTTCAGTTCCTGCACCACAGATCCTGCATTTCACAGGATCTTCATAGTCAGACATGAGTGCTTCACTTCCATTGCTTTGTTAAGCACAGATGTAATGTAGTTCATGCTGTTAGTCAAGGGAGGGAGATGAGGCCATTCTGGTTAGGTTTTCTCTTCCTTTCGTAAAAACTCAAATCAAAGTTGTTTATTTATGGTAGATGAATATCTGGATATCACAAATGTAAACCTGGATTTGGATTTCATTACCATGTTATTTTCTGAGCATGGATATCAGAACATGTGTATTTAGTTAATCTTTCAAACAAATTGTAAATCTATATGCTTGTTGTGATCGTTGATTTGGAATCAGTATTGATTGGAATCAATATTATGGCTGTTGGTTACTCTTTGTTTTAAAGGCTAGATTTGTCTTAATTTGGGACATTGACTGCACACTCATTATTTGTTAAGAGGAAAACCAATATACTGATTATGGTGCTGCAATATTCAAATGTTGCATCTATGGAATTATATCTTTTTAATGCACTTTGTGTTTGTTTCTGCTCTCTCTGCCAGTAACATGCGTATTTCTGTATCATTTTTTGATTCGTAACATGCATAGTTCCGTACAATCATTATTGCCATGGTTATTTGTTCAATACAGTCTACTGGTTTCTGGTTGTGGTGGAACTGTGACTCTGTACTGACAATAGCTGATGGAACCTTACTCTCAGGCAGAAGCCATCTTACAAAGGCTCCCCATTGGTGACTATGTAAAGGATGCTGAGCCAACATTGTTAGTTACTTGTGACCAAGTATAAATCAAGTCCTTTGATATATTTATATTCCTGATTTATTGCACTTATCTTGCATTTTCATTTTTCAACCTAGGAAATAAATGTCCACAATATGTAAAGGATGTATAGGGAATTGGCTGGTAGATATTAAAACTTACCTGCAATGCTAAATTAATACTTTCAAACTGTTTAAACACTGTAATGATCTAAATGCTTAATTTATAGACCATTCTTGTGATTATGTAGAAGGATATAGATCTATCTTGTTTTACATTTACTTTTAGTAGCCATTCACTCTCATGCACTCTGTCTGTATGTGTTTATTGTCTTATTTTTTGTTCGTAACACAAATGAAGAGTGGGTTTGTTTTAATTTTCTTCCATTGATTGTGAATTGCATCGCAGGCTGATGCCATCTTATCAAACCTACAAACTATCAGTAATCAAGAGAAGGATGACGAACAAACAATTTTGACTGCGGCTGATACAGTATGTCTTGCTTTCCTTTTATTTTATTTGACTCGACTGCCTGTTTCTACAACAGGATGTATAAGGTCTGGTATAACCCAAAGCCATTTATGCACTGAGGATACTTTGCCTTTTGAGAGAAAAAGTATTATTCTTCATTTCACAGGATCTTGATAGTCAGACATGAGTGCTTCACTTCCATTGCTTTGTTAAGCACAGTGACAGTTGTCATGTAGTTCATGACTTCATGCTGTTAGTCAAGGGAGGGAGATGAGGCCATTCTGGTTAGGTTTTCTCTTGCTTTTGTAAAAAAAAATAAAAAAATCAAAGTTGTGTGTATCAATGGTAGATGAATGTCTTGATATCCCAAATGTAAACCTGGATTTGGATTTCATTATCATGTTATTTTTCTGGGCATGGATATCAGGGCATATGTATTTAGTTAATCTTTCAAACAATTTGCAAATGTATATGCTTGTTGTGATTATTGATTTAAAATCAATATTATGGCTACTGGTTACTCTTTGTTTTAAAGGCTAGATTTATCTCAATTTGGGACATTGACTGCACACATTGTTTGTTAGGAAGAAAACCAATATACTGATTATGGTACTGCAATATTCAACTGTTGCATCAATGGAATTATATATGGTTAATGCACTTCATGTTTGTTTCTGCTTTCTCTGCTAGTAAGATTCATATTTCCATATCTTTTTTTCATTGGTAAATGCATAGTTCCGTATAATCATTATTGCCATGGTTATTGTCTCAATACAGTCTACTGGTTTCTGGTTGTAGTGGAACTGTGTCTCTGTACTTTTTTTTTTTTTTTTGATAAGTAAAAGTGTGTCTCTGTACTGACAATAACTGATGGAACCTTCTTCTCAGGCAGAAGCCATCTTACAGAGGCTCCCCATTGGTGAATATGTAAAGGATGCTGAGCCAACATTGTTAATTACTTGTGACCAAGTATAAATCAAGTCCTGTGATATATTTATCTTCCTAATTTATGTACACGTCTTGCATTTTCATTTTTCAACCTAGGGAATAAATGTCCACAATATGTTAAGGATTTATAGGGCATTGACTGATCGAGGTTAGTTGGAAACTAACCTTCTTTCCCTGCCAATCTAGATGAGTCTAATCTATTCAGACTTAATCTTCTGATTAAGCAAGTGCTGCTAGCAATGATTTAATTCTTTTAGATCTGTATTCTTAAGTAACAGTTAGGGTTTCAATTCCAGCATAAGCCCTCTTGCACTCTTGAACTTATGCCTTAACCCTTGTTTTCTCTATGGGTGGAAATTAAAAGGAGCAAAAGTAAAAGGAAACAGTGATATTAAGAAGAAAACCTCGACATCTATGTTCTACTTTTTTTTTTTTTTTTTTTTTTTTGGTAACATCTCCGCCATAGTTCTTATTCCTAGTTTTGCTTATTATGGATAATCTGAGGAGTAGCCAAAAGCTTCTATTAGCCTAGGGCAAATTAACAGAATATATATC
The DNA here is from genome assembly GCA_023736055.1 of Quercus glauca. Classification (NCBI taxonomy): domain Eukaryota; kingdom Viridiplantae; phylum Streptophyta; class Magnoliopsida; order Fagales; family Fagaceae; genus Quercus; species Quercus glauca. The sequence goes on along the minus strand of CM043316.1, from coordinate 92,697,988 downwards.
TCTGTATGCTCTGGAATGGAATGTGGCATAATTTTAGGCTAAAAGAAGGTATTTTTACACTCAAAGTGACATTTCCAAGTTTGCATGAGCTGTGTAGATTAGAGGCTAGAGTTTTCTTCACCACCTGTTGGTATCTGTAGTATTATGATCTAGCATATGCCCTCAAGACATCTGGAGAGAGTTTGTGGACACTGATGTTTCTTATGCCTTCTGGTGACAAGATATGTTTGTAGATGTAGGAATGTTCATTTTTTACCTTGTTTATTAGAACTGTACTTTTTTTTTTGGGTGTTATTTCTTACTGTTATTATCAAATGATCTGGAGGTGGTGGTCTATGAAGGAGTGATCAGGGAAAAACCATCCAGTAAGGAAGAAGCACAGCAGTTTTGGAAAGGTTTGCTTAACTCTCCCCCCTCTCCCTTTTAGTCCCCTGTTGTTTTCCCATCTAAAAACTCTGGAAATTTTATCAACATGGATTGCAGACTATTCTGGGGGACATGCAGCAACGGTGGGATCAGTGCTTGTGACAAACCTTAAGACGGGATTCAGAAAAGGAGAATGGGACCGAGGGGAGGTACCATATGCTTTTATTGCTTTGTGAAACTCTTTATAATTATTGTTTAAGGTTTTTTTTATCTTGTCACACAAGACATTGGGGGTGTCCCCTACTAGCAATGCATTGCAATATATGTGGCCGACCTTGACTAATTTGTTGAGAATCCATAGCCGGCCCCAAAAAATTGGGGCCAAAGCTTGGTTGTTGTTATTGCCATACAAGGCATTAGTTTTTTATCATGCCGTGTAGTACTGGTGCTTTGATAAAATTTATTAGAAATTAAAAAGATGAAAAAGCGTGGTGTTATACGATGACGTCCTCCCACAACGTGCTGAAGACCTTGCAAGGGTTTCCCAATGTAAGGCTAAAACCTACGAGGTACATGTAAGAAATGTGTGCCTTCTCTCTGGTTTTACCTCCTATAATTTCATTGCTAGAGCTAGGAGAAAGATTTTTCTGCCTGGCTGCCAGCATCCCAACTTCGAGACCAAAAGAAGTAAACACTTACTGATTTTTTGGGTCCATATAAAGGTCACTTGACAGGGCTTGGGACAGCTACTAGATGATCTTGCTACAATAAACTTAAGAAGAAACTATTAGAATTCATAGTCTCTTTGTGCATGATTCTGTACAGTTATTAATTTGAACCATTAGAAAATAACTGTATATTTTTATGCTTAGAGTTCTTTCAGTTGCATCTTAGGGGGCTGGGAGATCTCATTTGAAACTTTTGGACTTGTGCACATTTTGTTGTATACAAAATTTATTTTAGGATTCTTGTTAAAATGGTCATGGCATCAGACTTTATTGAAGTTAAAAATTCTTTGATTTTATTTTATTTTCTTTGTTCTGTTAATGATGTATTTGTTAAATTATGTCTCCTACTTAGTGTTCCATTGAAAAGGTATTCCATTTTTTCTTGAGTGCCAAGGCTCTTAATTATCGTCTTTAGTGATACACTTGCCAAATTGTACTTATGTGGTGATGCATTGCAGGTCTATTTCCATACAATACCAGATGAGATCATTGAGAAACTGGTAATATTTGTTTTCTTCACGGAAATTGGTGGTTGCTTCTGCATAATTTCGTGAAATAATGTTTTATGGTGCTTCACTGATCTCTTCCCCCCCCCCCCCTTTTTTTTTTTTTTTCATTTTCAGATTGAGGAGGGGACTGTGCTTTATGTTGCTGGGGGACTGATCACAGAGCATCCTTTGATACTGCCCTTCATAAAACAAGTGGTTAGTTTGCTAATCTTTGAGTATCCATTAAAAGAAATCCAAAATTGTAAAATGTGAATAATGGACATAAGATGTATAATACATAGAGGCAGGAAAAGCAGAGTCTCATGTCAAAAAACTGCGGTTCCCCCTGTTCCTACAATTTAGCTGAAGGAATGTTTTCACCAAAACCTCATATATCGACCTTCCAATACACTTGCATAAAATGATCGATATTTTTTTAATTGGTAAGTTACACATTCACCTAATGAGTCTTGAACCCCATGACATCACCCTTGACTTTATTTTTAAAAGGGAAGGAGGTGCCCATTTATGCTTCTCTGGCATATAATTGGTTACATGCCTATATTTGATTCTTTTATTGGGTGCTTGTTACTTAGAATATTGATTGAATGATTAAATTCACTCTTTTTCTATCAACTTAAGTTTTTGGGATAAGTAAAAATTTGTTTGGTCTTAGAACAATTGGTCCTAAATTCAAACAATGTCTTCAATTTGTAATTTATTCCGCATTTTGGCTTGCATTTGAGTATTCCATATATTGGCTCTCCGATTTGAGAGGGACCTTGGCCCACATATGAGGAGCATCAAAATATTGACTAATAATTAAATTCACCATTTCATAAGATCTAAGTTGAGCTAGTTTTGTGTTGGCAACTTGGAAGGTCAAAGGCAAAACAAATACAATGTGTCTATAATTCATTTTGCTTCAGGTTTCTCGAAGAATTTACGAGGGGAAGTAGATTTGTCTTTCTATTAGTCAGGGTGATGGTCTTGGTCAAAACTTATCCACCATCAATGATTCTAAGATACTTTATCGTGTCTCTGAATATTATCTGTTAGAAAGTAATTCATTGCAAGGTTGCTGCCTCAATGTTGTTCTAATGGCTTGTCTTTAGCTTTGGTCTGAGTTTGTGAAATCGTGAGTGATTTGATGCAGAGTCAACTGCAGTTATATAAGGCACTGAACAGCTTGTAATTGCTTTGCTAATCATAAGCTGTTGGATTACTAATTACTGACAAATATTTCTTCTGTGCTGTAGACTTATTAACTGGAATGTTCCAAAAAAAAGGGCATGATAATTGGTGATACTCTGTGTAGGCTGGGACAATCGACAGTGTGATGGGACTCCCCAAAGCTCTCACTGAAAAGCTTATAAAGGAGGCCCTCTAGCTGCTGCAACCATTTCAATCTTCCAGTCCTATTCGGTATTTTGCCCAATTGACAGAGTCTAATTATCCTTTCCTGTTATTTGGCCTATGATCCTGTTTCGTCAAACTTCATAATTGATTGCTCCAGTTCATTTGGGATTAAGGCTTGTTGTTGATTCTCCACTTCATGTGCAGCTAATGTGCACTGCTTTGGTTTTTCAAAAAGAGTTATCCAAATGCTGGGCCCTGTTAGTTTTCATTGTTATGCTTATTCCCCTTCATGTTGTTACAGTTACTGATTCTTTTTCTATAGAAGAAAACATGGGGGTATATGATTGTTGAGGCCATTTATCATTGTCCAACTTGTTAAGACTATAGAGGTTAGGATTTGGTAAACAAAATAATGTTGGCATGTCAATGGTGGAGAAGAATTTGGACACCATGTGAGAACCGAAGAAGCAATCATGGTTATTCATTTTACCTGTCAAAGGCTACGAAACACAGAAATGGTGGGCCTAAAGCCAGCCCAAAAAGAAAAAGAGTAGCAATACATCTTATTCTTCTCCTCCAAGTACAATTTACTCAAATTGCCAGTCCAAAATGATACATTGCTAAAATCATGTCAATTTCATACGTTGTTTACCAAAAAAAAAAGGGGATATGTAAAACAAAACAATTGGAGCCTTTACAAGCCACGTCTCTATGTTCGTTTTTATTTTTCATAATTTTTATTTATTATTATTATTATTATTATTATTTTTTGGGTTATTTCCATTTTTACTAGCTGAATTGGAATGCAGGGCTATTGAATATTAACAAAGTAAATATTAGGTCTTAAACGAGATAGAAGGATGGAAGCTACAGCTAGGAGGCTTGAAATTGAGGTGTGTGAACGGGGAGGCATCTTCATCTTTTCTCAACATTTTAATATTCTTGTCACAGGAGAGGGGAGAGCTTCTCACTCCACTACTCAGTGAGTTAGGGTGCCAAAAGTGTTTTTTAGTTCAACTAGTCAGTACATCCCAGTGTGTCTATGACATTCAAGATTCAAATCTCCCCCTCACACCCCCCGGTTGTTGTAAGTTGTAACTATTGAATTGTAAAAAATACTACCCAGCAAGTCAAGGTGTGGTTGTTTGGGTTTGCTGGGCATTTTGATCATTCTTCAAGTCCCAAAACCGTAAGCTCTCATTGTTGTTTGATGTGAACCATTAATTATCTTTTGCATTCTCCTTCTTATTGTTTGTCAATTCTATAGTCACATGGGATTCATATGCTGTGAGAGAGAGGATGCATGAGATGGTATCTCATGCGCCTGACGCATACACTATTTTTTAGAGGATGCGTATTTTATACGCATGAGATGTTTTCTTGACATGATCACTACACCTTTCTCACTAATAGTTATTGCATTTCAAATCATTGGTTTCAGCTGAGAGAGCATGAGCAAGAGTTCGTCTTTATGCTGTTGGACAATGCAGAGTGAGTGATCATTGAGACTATTTTTCCATACCTACTGGCTCCAAAATGGTTGTGCCATGGGAGCTAGTAATAACTTGATATGTACATCCAGTGAGAACTGAGCAAGCTGTCATAATGTCCTGCCAGTGTATGAATATGTGCCCTGCATGCTACCTATTTCCCAAACCCTACAAACATTAGCACTAACAGGTATACCACAAGTAAACTTTGTATAGTGGGATAAACAACCAAGCTGTAAACATCACATTGATGGTCGCCATAATAAGATTGAATAAGCTTATACTTTTCAAGGTCTTGTCATTTTGCTAAGAACACTTCCAGTTTTCCTACTTATACTTGCATCAAAGGTACTGAATATTACTTATTAGTCATCTAACACATCTTTGGATGAGACACGTAAAATAACCAGTTGCTATAAATTTCCTTTCAGTAAAAAAAAGTTTCAACAAACAACAATGAATTAAAATTAGGGGAGAATATCTTCCCCTAAAATATTTTCTTAATGGCTTGGTTTATTTTGTTAAAAAAAATTGAGTATAAGTACCGTTATACTTGATTTTTTTTTTTTAATAAAAATGTAATTTCCTTTTTAAAAATTAAAACAAAACTAAAATCAAACCAGAAAAATAATGAACAATTGATGATAATCTAAGAATGTTGGATTAGATTTCGAAGACGGAGGCCCATAAAATCCGAAAGTAAAACTGGCTTAAAATCGATGTTTATTGTGGTCAGATTCCATAAAAATCTGCCAGTTATTATTAAAAAAAGAAAAAAAAAAAAAAAAGAAGTGGGCCAAAATACTTGAAAAAACCCAAAAAGGGCTTTCTTCTTTAGTTTGGCCCAAACCACAGCACAGATAAAAACCCCAAAAGTTTATTAGCATTTGCTACATCCTCTTCTTGCTGCACCTGTATACCATCACTCACATCTTCGTTGGAGCGCGAAACAGAGAAACATGGAAGCGACTCCTTCTCCATTCAAGGTATGTATCATGTATGATTCCTCAAAAAAAAAAAAAAAAAAAAAAAAAATCAAACATTTTGGTTACTCTTCTAAGGAATTATAGAAAATAAGAAAGAAATATCTTCCAAGTTCCAACCTTGGCAATTTCTTCGCTGACTGAGTATGTTATAGTATAAGTTAGAACTGAGAGCAGTGAACCTTTAATCTTTTGAGAATGTAGAACTGGGTATTCAAAGATTTTTCTATCAAATGAAACCCCATGAAGTCTAGACTTTTGGGACTATCGAACATTTTATTCTATTTTTATTTTTATTTTTATTTTTTTGTGGTAATAGATGTTTTATCTTAAATTTTAGGACTATACAATAAAGTTTGTGCCTGAAGTCATGTAAAATTTGAAGTGGACATGAAGTTATGACCTTTGAGATGATTGATTTATGATTTATCCACCATTGTTGAGTGTTAGCGTGTGCATTTTTGTGCAGATAATTTTGGGATCATCGTCAATAGCACGTCAAAAAATATTAGCTGAGATGGGTTATGAATTCACGATTATGGTATTTTTACTCTATGCTAGCTACTAAATTTCATTTCATGTTGATAGCCAGAAAGTTGACTCCTTTAATTACTTAGACTGCAGATATTGATGAAAAATGCATCCGAAAGGAAAAGCCAGAGGACTTGGTTATGGCTCTTGCTGAGGCTAAGGTGGGGATTTCTATCTTGAATTTCAAATTTAAAGTGCATTAGTAAATGTTATAAATTCTAACTTGGGGTTTTAAGTTTTTTTTTTTTTTGGGTATAAGTTGCAAATGCATCTAGTGGGTCTTGAACCGACCGTCCTCACCCTCCATCCCATTATTATGGGAGAAGGAATTGCCAGTTGAGTTATAGCTCATTGGCAACTTTGGGTTGATATGTACACTACGGCTATAAAGAATTCTCATTCTTATGCTAGTTATCATACAGAAGCAATATGGATATTAAAACTCTCCTACAATTATTTATCAATACTTTCAAACTGTTGAAACACTGTAGTGATCTAAATGCTTAATTTATAGATCATTCTTGTGATTATGTAGAAGGATGTACATCGTTCTTGTTTTACATTTGATTTTAGTAGTCATTCACTGTCATGCTTTCTGTTTGTATGTGTTTATTGTCTTATTGTTCTGTTTGTAACACGAATGAAGAGTGGGAATGCTTACTTTTAATTTTCTTCCATTGATTGAGTGTGTATTGCATCTCAGGCTGATGCCATCTTATCAAAACTACAAACTATCAGTAATCAAGAGAAGGATGACGAAAAAAAAATTTTGATTGCGGCTGACACAGTATGTCTTGCTTTCTTTTTTATTTTTCTATCAACTCAACTCTCTGTTTCAACAACAGGGTGTATTAGGTCTGATATCACCTAGTGCCATTTATGGACCGAGGATACATTGCCTTTAGAGAGAGGAACTATTGTTCTTCAGTTCCTGCACCACAGATCCTGCATTTCACAGGATCTTCATAGTCAGACATGAGTGCTTCACTTCCATTGCTTTGTTAAGCACAGATGTAATGTAGTTCATGCTGTTAGTCAAGGGAGGAAGATGAGGCCATTCTGGTTAGGTTTTCTCTTCCTTTCGTAAAAACCCAAATCAAAGTTGTTTATCTATGGTAGATGAATATCTGGATATCACAAATGTAAACCTGGATTTGGATTTCATTACCATGTTATTTTATGAGCATGGATATCAGAACATGTGTATTTAGTTAATCTTTCAAACAAATTGTAAATCTATATGCTTGTTGTGATCATTGATTTGGAATCAGTATTGATTGGAATCAATATTATGGCTGTTGGTTACTCTTTGTTTTAAAGGCTAGATTTGTCTTAATTTGGGACATTGACTGCACACTCATTATTTGTTAAGAGGAAAACCAATATACTGATTATGGTGCTGCAATATTCAAATGTTGCATCTATGGAATTATATCTTTTTAATGCACTTTGTGTTTGTTTCTGCTCTCTCTGCCAGTAACATGCGTATTTCTATATCATTTTTTGATTCGTAACATGCATAGTTCCGTACAATCATTATTGCCATGGTTATTGTCTCAATACAGTCTACTGGTTTCTGGTTGTGGTGGAACTGTGACTCTGTACTGACAATAGCTGATGGAACCTTACTCTCAGGCAGAAGCCATCTTACAAAGGCTCCCCATTGGTGACTATGTAAAGGATGCTGAGCCAACATTGTTAGTTACTTGTGACCAAGTATAAATCAAGTCTTTTGATATATTTATATTCCTGATTTATTGCACTTATCTTGCATTTTTATTTTTCAACCTAGGAAATAAATGTCCACAATATGTAAAGGATGTATAGGGAATTGGCTGGTAGAGTTTAGTTGGAAACTAACCTTCTTTCCATGCCAACCTAGATAAGTCTAATCTATTAAGACCTATGCTCCGTTAGTTTTGCTATAAAATATTTGCAGGTGCTTGGTGTGACATAAAATTCTCCAAGCACAAGCCACCAACACTGCTGCCTCTCAGCCACCATCGGAGGCTTCATCCACCTGACTGGCGGCCCAGCCACTAGATGGGGGGGAGAGCCACTATGTGTTTTTGTAAAACCTTTTACCAATTTATTTTGGTAAAATGTTTTACAAAATTTTGTAAAGGATTTTATGGTCAATGGAAAACAATTTCAGGTTTGACCAAATTTTACAGCGAAATAAACCGGGCATTAATCTTCTGATTAACCAAGTGCTGCCAGCAATGATTTAATTCTTTTAGATCAGAATTCATAAGTAACAGATAGGGTTTCAATTCCAGCACATATCTGGAACTTTGTGGGAGCCAAAAGAACTTATCTGATTGCTAGAAAACCTCCAGCTGTGGGCTTGGTACCAGGCCCAACCTTTTTTCCTTTATTTCTCTTAGGCTTTATTTAAAACTATCAGCTGTGGGCATACTTCTAGCCATCTAAAATTTGCCTGCCAACTGCAACATTGAAACGTTTTTAACATAAAGTGACGTGAATATGCTCTCCCCCCTCCCCCTGAAATCAACACACGCTCTCTCTAATGGAATTACTCTATTAATTAATTTATTTTCTTGAGTGCTAGAATATCATTAAGGCTAAATTTACATTGCCGGAAATTCAATAATTTCCAATGAAATTTGTGTCTTGCACTTATGCCTTAACCCGTTTTTTCTCTACGGGTGGGAAATTAACAAACAAAAGTATAAGGAAACAGTGATATTAAGAAAAAAAACCTTAACTTCTGTGCTCTGTTTTTGTTTCTTGGAACATCTCCGCCATAGATCTTATTCCTAGTTTGCTTATTATGGATAATCTGAGGAGTGGCAAAAATTTCTATTTAGCCTAGGGCAAATTAACAGAATATATATCTCTGTATGTCATGGGATGCGGTATACTTTTAGGCAAATAAAAGGTATTTGTACTCTCAAAGGAATATTTCCTAGTTTGCATGACATGTGTAGATTAGAGGCTAGAGTTTTCTTCACCACCTGTTGGTATCTATATCATTATGATCTTGCATATGCCCTCAATAATTCTGGAGAGATGTTATGGACACTGATGTTTCTTATGCCCATATGTGCCAATTGCACCTTGTATCCTCAAACATAAATGGCCTTCTGGTGACAAGAATTGTTTGTAGATGTAGGAATGTTCATTTTTTACCTTGTTAGGAACTGAACTTCATTTTGTGTTATTTCTTACTGTTATTATCAAATGATCTGGAGGTGGTGGTCTATGAAGGTGTGGTCAGGGAAAAACCATCCAGTAAGGAAGAAGCACGGCAGTTTTTGAAAGGTTTGCTTAACTCTCTGCTCCCCCTCACCCCCTTTTTTTCTAGTTCCCTATTGTTTTCCTATTTAGTAACTCAGGAAATTTTATCAACATGGATTGCAGACTATTCTGGGGGCCACGCAGCAACTGTGGGATCGGTGCTCGTGACAAATCTTAAGACAGGATTCAGAAAAGGAGAATGGGACCGAGTGGAGGTACCATATGCTTTTATTGCTTTGTGAAACTCAGTAATTATTGTTGAGGGTTTTTTTTTTTTTTAAATCTTGCCCTACTAGTGTTCCATTGAAAAGCTATTCCATTTTTCCTTGAGTATCAAGGCTCTCAATTATTGTCTTTAGAGATACATTTGCCAAATTTTACTTATGTGGTGATGCATTGCAGATCTATTTCCATACAATACCAGATGAAACCATTGAGAAACTGGTAATAGTTGTTTTCTTTCATTGAATTTGGGGGTTGCTTCTGCATCATTTGGTGAGATAATGATTTATAGGCTATAGAAACTGATTTTTTCCCCCTTTATTTTCAGATTGAGGAGGGGACTGTGCTTTATGTTGCTGGGGGACTGATCATAGAGCATCCTTTGATACTGCCCTTTGTAAAACAAGTGGTTAGTTTGCGAATCTTTGAGTACCCATTAATAGAAATCCAAAATTGTAAATAATAGAGATAAGAGGTATAAAGGAAAAGCAGAGTTTCATTTCAAAAACTGTGGTCCCCTCTATTGGTTCCTAAAATTTAGTTGATGGGATGTTTTCCCCAAAACCTCATGTATTGACCTTCCGATACACTTGCATAAACTGATTGATTTTTTATTTTTATCCTTATTATTTTTATTATTGGCAAGTTACATATTCACCTAATGAGTCTTGAACCCTATGACATCACCCTTCACTTTATTTTTACAAGGAAAGGAGGTGTCATTTATGCATGGCAGACAATTGGTTACATTTTAGACATGCCTTTATTCGATCCTTTTAATTTGTGCCTGTTACTTAGAATATTGATTGAATAATTAAATTCACTCTTTTTCTATAAAACTTAACCTTTTGGGATTAATGGAAATTTGTATAGTCTTAGAGCAAGTGGTCCTAAATTCAAACCACGTCTTCACTTTGTAATTTATTCTGCATGTTGGGTTACATTTAAATATTCCATGTATTGGGTCTCTGAATTGTGGGGAAGCTTGGGCCCACATATGAGGAGTGTTAGAATATTGACTAATAATTAAACTCACCTTTTTATAAGATCTAAGTTGAGCTAGTTCTGGGTTGGCAACTTGGAAGTTCAAAGGCAAAACAAATACAATGTGTCTATAATTCATTTTGCTTCAATTTCTTGAAGCATTTAGCCAAAGAAGTAAATTTGTCTTTCAATTAGGCAGGGTGATGGTCTTGAATCTCTTGATCAAAACTTTTCCACCATCAATAATACTGAGAAACTTTCTTGTGTCTCTGAATATTAGCTGTTAGAGATTAATTCATTGCAAGGTTGCTTTGATAAGTACTTATCAAAAAAAAGGTTGCTTCAATGTTTTCCAAATGGCTTATCTTTAGCTTTGGTCTGGGTTACTAATTACTGACAAATATTTCTTTCATGTTTTGGTAGACATTAATTAGTACGTACCCAAAAAAAAAAAAAAAAAAATTAAGGCATGATAATTGGTGATACTCTGTGCAGGTTGGGACAACTGACAGTGTGATGGGACTCCCCAAAGCTCTCACTGACAAGCTTATAAAGGAGGCCCTCTAGCTGCTGCAGCCATTTCAATCTTTCCAGTCCAATTCGGTATTTTACCCAATTGACACAGTTTATCCTCCTGTTATTTGACCTTTGATCTTGTTTCTTCAAATTTCGTAATTGATTGCTCCAGTTCATTCGGGATTAAGGCTTGTTGTTAGTGTTAATTGCCCCAGTTCACGTGCGCCTGTTGCGCACTGCTTTTATTTTTCAAAATGAGTTATCCGAATGCTGGGCCCTATTAGCTTTCATTGTTATGCCCTCTTCATATTGTTACAGTTAATGATTCTTTTCCATTAGAAGAACACATGGGGGTATATGATTGTTGAGGCCATTTATCATTGTCCAACTTGTAGAAGCTATAGAGTGTAAGATTTAGCAAGCAAAATAATGTTGACATGTCAATGGTTGAGAAGGATTTGGTCACCATGTGAGAACTGGAGCAGTCATGGTGATTCATTGTAACTGTCAAAAGGCTACAAAACACAGAAATGGTGGGCCGCAAGCCACCAAAAAAAGGAAAAAGAGCGTTGGCAATACAGCCTGTTCTTCTTCTATAAAAGCTATTTACTCAAATTTCCAGTCCAAAATAATACATAGCTAAATTCATGTCAATTTCATTCGTTGTTTACCCACCAAAAAAAAAAAAAAATGTAAAACAAAATAATTGGAGTCTTAACAAGCCACGTCACTGTTTTCATTTCTATGTTTTTTTTTTAGCTGAATTGGAATGAAGGGCTATTGAATATTAACAAGTAAATATGAAGTCTTAAACGAGATAGGAGGATCGAAGCTAAAGCCACATACTTATTGTAGGAGGCTTGAAATTGAGGTGTGTACGGGGAGGCATCATCATCTTTTTTCAACATTTTAATGGTCTTGTTATAGGAGAGGGCAGCTTCTCTCTCCTCCAAGTGAGTTAGGGTGCAGTTGTATAGGTTTGCTAGACATTCTGATCATTCTTCCAGTCCTAAAACAATAAGCTCTCGTGGTTGTAACCATAAGCTCCCATTGTTGTTTGATGTGACCCATTAGTTATCTTAGGCATCATATATCATATATGTATTTCGACACCTCCAGCGTGTTGATTCTACAGTCGCATGAGATCAATATATTACAAGAGGGAGAATGCATGTATCATATACATGAGATGCTTTCTCGATGTGATCGCTACACCTTTCTCATTGGTAGTTATTGCATTACATATCATTGCTTTCAGTCGAGAGAGCATGGTTCTTCTCGATGCAGAGAGCGTTGCCACTGTTTTTCCATACTTACAGGCTCCAAAATGGTTGTGCCATGTGAGCCAACAACAACCTGCTCTACACGTATAGTGAAAAACCAAGCAATCTGACATTATGTCCCGCTAGTCCATGTATATGCACCTTGCTAGCTATTTCCCAAACCATTCACACTGAATCACGTACACCACCACTAAAAGTAAGTATAGTGTGGATAGTGGAATGAGCAGCCAAGCGTAAAAACACCACTTTAGATGGTCACCATAAGATTTGATAAAGCGATATAGTACAAGGTCTTATCATGGGCTGTCAGAGAACAAAACAAGTATGCTTGTTGCTTACAGCAAGGTCTAGGATTTGTTAATGTTCACTGCTCACTACCATGTAAATGTGAGCTTTATTCAGTTGTTCTTCCACTTGCAATCTGCAAAGTCAGTATCACAGTACGGAAGCACACTTTTATTTTTGGATAATGAAAGCACACTTTTTTTTGATGAAAAAAAAAAAAAAAAGTGTGCTTTCATTATCCAAAAATAATGAAAGCACACTTTTTCTTTTGGCTAAGATCAAAACCATATTTTTCCAACTTTTACTTTTTTTTTTTTTGACTGATTAAGGGCAGTGGATATGAGCCATCAGACTCATCACACATCTTTGGATGAGATGCATGAAATGACGAGTTGCTAAAAAATTCCTCAGTAAAAAAAAAGTTTCAACTTTCAACGACCGGTTTATTTTGCCTAAAAATAAAGGGTAGATTACATATTTAGTTTTTAATCTTTACACTATATACATAGCTTACCTAAAAGCAAATGATTGAGTAATAAATAAATATCATAAAAATATTGTTATCTTAAAAAATTACAAAAAAAGAATTTGTGATTTCTAATTTTAAAAGTAGGGAAATATTAATAGACATGAGATATCTTAAAAATATTTGTTTAAAAAATATTTTTAAAAATTTTGAAAAAAAAAAAAAATAATTTTTTATGGTTAGAATTTAAACTTTCTTTAAATGGTCTTTAAAAAAATACCTTAATAATACCTGTAAATATGACCTCTAAAAAAGTAAAAGAAAAAATAAAAATCAAACTAGAAAACCAATAAATAAAGGTTTGATGATAAGAATATGAAATTAGGAATAACTTTCGAAGACGGCAAAAACCCCGAAAAATCCGAAAGTAAATCCGGCTTTGAAAACGATGTTTACCGAGGTCTCATCCCACGTAGTAGTTAGTTTTGGCGTTTAGTCTTCACGTCAAAAAACGAGATTCAAAAGCTTTGAATTTTTTATTAAACCAAAGAGTTTTTCGTTTCGTAATGAACTGAAACTTTTGTTTGTTATTATTATAGGAGTTATAACCTCCCTGCAAAATTACACACGCATAAAAAATACATTGTACACACACAGACTCACTTTGATTGGCTAAAAAACACAGTCAAAATCTCAAACCCACCGTAGATTCCTTTTCTTCTCCACGGGCCGTTATTTAAATTGTTTTTTCCTTTTTAATAACTGTCTAACAAACACTGTCCTCTCACTCTCACATACCTGCTATTACCACTAAATCTCTCTCTCTTTTATTACTTACCCCACAGAACAAAATCTCTCAGATCCTTTACTTTTATTCTTTTTCATTTAATTAAAAAAGAAAGAAAAAAAAAGAAAACAAACTGATAGGCCCACCGCCATGGACCAAGGCCGCGCAACCCACTTAACCGCCGCTAACGGTGGCTCCGGCGTCGTTGTTGGTGGTGGTGGTGGTGGTTCGGTTGGTGTTCAGATCCAACAGTCACGTAGGCTTCCGGATTTTCTACAGAGCGTGAATCTCAAGTACGTAAAATTAGGTTACCATTACCTGATTTCGAACCTTTTGACCCTATGTTTCGTTCCTCTAATCATCGTAACCCTAATCGAAACCTCGCAAATGGAACTCGACGACATTCGGCAGCTCTGGCTTCACCTCCAGTACAACCTTGTTAGCGTCGTCATTTGCTCGGCTTTCTTGGTTTTCGGTTTGACCGTTTACATCATGACCCGACCCAAACCCGTTTACCTCGTGGATTACTCGTGTTACAAACCGCCCGATCATCTCAAGGCTCCGTTTCATTCCTTCATGGAACACTCCCGCCTCACTGGCGACTTCGACGACTCGTCGTTGGAGTTTCAGCGCAAGATCCTCGAGCGCTCGGGCCTCGGCGACGACACGTACGTGCCGGAGGCGATGCATGCGATTCCGCCGGAGCCGACGATGGTGGCGGCGAGGGACGAAGCCGAAAAGGTTATGTTTGGTGCCTTGGATAAGCTATTCACGAATTGCAGTGTGAAAGCTAAGGATATTGGTATTCTTGTTGTGAATTGTAGTCTGTTTAATCCAACTCCTTCGCTTTCGGCTATGATTGTGAATAAGTATAAATTGAGGGGTAATATTAGGAGTTTTAATTTGGGGGGTATGGGTTGTAGTGCTGGGGTTATAGCTGTTGATTTAGCTAAGGATTTGTTACAAGTTCACAGGAATACTAATGCTGTTGTTGTGAGCACTGAGAATATCACTCAGAATTGGTATTTTGGGAACAAGAAGTCTATGCTGATACCCAATTGCTTGTTTCGTGTTGGGGGTGCCGCGGTTTTGCTCTCCAATAAGTCTGTGGATCGGAGACGAGCTAAGTATAAGCTCGTTCATGTTGTGAGGACACATCGTGGGGCCGATGATAAGGCCTTTAGGTGTGTTTATCAGGAACAGGATGACAATGGGAAGACGGGTGTTTCTTTGTCGAAGGATTTGATGGCTATTGCTGGAGGTGCTCTTAAGACTAATATCACCACATTGGGTCCTCTTGTGTTGCCAATTAGTGAGCAGCTTCTGTTCTTCGCGACCCTGCTTGTTAAGAAGTTGTTCAATGCGGATGTCAAGCCTTATATACCGGATTTCAAGTTGGCGTTCGATCATTTTTGTATTCATGCTGGGGGAAGGGCTGTGATTGATGAATTGGAGAGGAATCTTCAGTTGTTGCCAATTCATGTGGAGGCTTCTAGGATGACTCTTCACCGGTTTGGGAATACTTCCTCCAGCTCCATTTGGTATGAGTTGGCCTATATAGAGGCTAAGGGGAGGATGCGCAAGGGCAATCGTGTGTGGCAGATAGCATTTGGAAGTGGTTTCAAATGTAATAGTGCAGTTTGGCAGGCACTTCGGAATGTGAGGCCGTCTCATAACGGTCCTTGGGAAGACAGCATTCACAATTATCCTGTGAAAACACTCTCTGAATAGCATTTTGGTTTGACTCTCCATTCAGGGTATTTTTCTTCGGTAGCTTAACCATCCTTATTTCAACCTTTGTCAGTTCCTGAGATTGTATTTTGTTGGATTTTTTTTTTTTTTGTTTGATAACAGATGTCAAATTGTGGTCCTTTTTACTTCACAATTCTTGTATGTTTCAGTTATGTTTCCAGAGTACTATGATTTGGAGAAATGCTGATTTTGTAATTTAATAATGCTCCAAAATTTCAACTTGCATAATCTTGTTCATCTGTAATTTTCTGTTAATGATAAAGAGTTTTCATAAATTTATGGAATATCCTCAACTTGTATTTGAAGTCTCGTATTCCATTCTTTCGATAGAGAGAAGCATTGCATGAAACGTGAAATTATGTAAAAATAGAATTTAGTTTAGGTGAAGTCCTTGGTTGTCCACTGTTGAAAAGATAGCTAGATGCCAGGCCTATCTGCAACTAGCTTTCTTATGGATATGTGTTTGATTGTTGTTCCCTATTTGATGAACTCGTGCCTTCTTATGGAAATTCTTAATGAAAGGAAGACATCAATTATCCTGTTTGTCTAAGCAGCATAACTTAATTTTAGTGCTTAAGAGTTAAGACTGCATATATATAGAAGGAACAAGTAATGTAGAAGAATTCATCTACAAATGTATATGCACCCTGAATAGTTGAAACATGTAGACTTTCTTCCTAAAATTTTCTTGCATCTTCTCGATTATGTATATATTTTATGTTATTGTACACACCGCTATGTAGAAGTTTAAACTATATAATTCAAAATATAGGTGACTTCTCTGTCGCACAAGATTTGGATCAGTGGTTGCTTTTTTCCCCTTTCCTTTGCTAATGTCACACTGTTAGTTAGGTAATACTTCTGATTCTGCTGGCTTGCCGTTTGCCAAGGTTTATTTTTGCTGCTTATGGATAAGATCTGATGTGCAAGAAATTGGCTGGTTGGGATGATCGGTTAAGAATGCTTTACTCTTTTTGGTTCCAACTACTGCAGGAAAAATTACAATTATAGAAAGATCCCAATGTTATTTATCTTATGATTTTTTCAAGAAAAGGGGTGAAACTAGGATGTTCTCTCTCTCTCTCTCTCTCTCTCTCTCTCTCTCAATGTAATCTGTAGCAGTTTGTAGAGAGTATAGCATTAAATGCAGCCTTCTAAATCTCTTAAATTTGTGGGTTAGTTGCAGCTATCTACCCTAAACTTTAAGGCACCCTTTAGTACAAGGTTTTTACAACCAACACCCAAATTCTATATTATAATTAATTAGTCACTATCCAAGTTATTGTCTAAATTAGCAGATTAGTGGGCTTGAATCAGAGTGTTGATTGATGAATTTTTGTAGTTTAGGATACAAATTGCAAATGTCCCTATTGACCATGGGTTGCCCTTGCAAATTAATCTTGAATTAAGATACTGATTGCAGGACTTTGCAGTTTATGGTGTACATTACAAACATAAAGTTTTGGGTGGACTGTCGTAGTTAACCCTAAATTTGCTCTACATCCCAGAGATGAGGATGGAATTACAATGGTAGTTTTCCAAAGAAATTGGCAGAGCCATCTAAACATTGGTACCCCCTTTCCTTTGATCTTATTGTTGTTTTCCAATTTGACTTTTTGGGGACCCTGTATCCTGTTAAACTGTTGCAGATATTCAGTATGCATTGGAACTATAAGCTAAATCAATGGCAAAATAATAGTGGGGTTTGGTATCAATGAAAGAGAAATATGTATTGATGGTCCCCCTAAATCATTGAGATACATAAGGAACTGCAAAATTGATAGTGTGTTTGATGTCAATGTGGGAAATATGAGCCTAATGCACAAACTAATGTCATCTATATATATATATATATATATATGCTCTTATGCACATACTAATGTCATCTATATCAACTGAGAATCTACGAGCATATTCTCTTACTCCTTGGATGCTTTCCTAATACATGCAGGATTAGATTTTTTATTTTTTTGATCCTATCATTGGGTCACATTAATGTCGTTTTTATCAATGGAGAATCTGCAAGATCAAGTTTGGTCAGTCTCAGTAGAGAGTGACATTTTTTTTATAAAGTCAAAACAATAGTGAAGAATAACATTTAGTTGTCTCTAGCTATTTTGTTGCGTTAACATCATTATTTGGTTAGATAATATGAGCAATTATAGAACCTTTCTTAGATTTTACGGTGCTTAACTGGTTCAAAATTTTTGCTAACTATCATGTAATATTTGCTCCTACAGTACTTGGGAAAGATATTCTTTGTTTATAGATACTTTCTTGTAAAGACAAGATACACACTATTGTCAACTTTAAAGACGTGGACCAAAGATGTTTTTGGTTTAAAGAACTCTTTTCCAGATTATATATAATTGGAATTTGGAAGAGCTGGGCGTTTCCAGATCTATCTTTTGATCCCATCATTACAACGTCATACTAACATGGTTAAAAAAATCTGCCTCACCCAAATTATGTATTTTTTATGATGTGGACCTTGTGGTGAGTCTCAGTTAGGTGAGTTTGAGGGAGTATGTGAATTTTTTTTTTTTTTGAAAAATTCAGTGCCTGTAGTAGAATTCTTATAATACAATCTATTGTGTTGACAAAACATAGAGTGGAGTGGAGCATTAGGGAATATGACTGAAATTTATAGGGGTATATAGTGAGGCTGGTTTGAGAAGTTTGATAAGTTACAGAGGCTGGTAATGGTATGAGGTTTTGATAAATCATTTGGGCTCATAGTTTCCCTGGGATCTTTCACAAATTGGTAGAAAAAGTGTCTAATTTTTTTTAGGTTTAAATACTATTTTGGTTCTTGAAGTTTACTAAATGTTCGTTTTTCATCCCTAAATTATTAAAAATTCATTTTTCGTTTTTAAACTATTAAAATTTTATCAGAAGTTCATTTTACTTTATGTTCTTAAATTTTACCAAAAGTTTATTTTTCGTCCCTAGACTATTGAAAAAGTTTTTTTTTAATCTCTAAACTACTTTTTTTTTTTTTTGAACTCTTTACAAAGTTTAAAGATTAAAAAAAAAAAATCTTTTAAAAATTTAGTAACGATAAAAATTAGAGATTAAAATAGTATTTTATTCATTTTTTAATCTCACCTAAGCGGAGAACTTCTGAAAGTGAGACTAATTTGTGGCTCCGAAGAAACTTGTATTACCAGCTACCTGTGAAAAAACTGTAATTTTGTTGCCAAACTATTACTTGTATCTAGAAGTTAGTCCTGTTATTTTAGTGATTGTATGGCTATAAATTACCATTTTCATGCCTACCAATCAAATTGATGGTTTGACTTGCCGTTGGATCATGGATGGTTCTGGTTACCTAATTTTATGTTTGAATTTTTATTTTATTTTATTTTTTTGAGACACAGAAAGAGAGGTATGACGAAGTTAAAGTTGTATTGAATTGGCCAATCAATGGCTACCAGTCAGATGAGTAAACCATATCCATGGTTTCCTCTTATGGGTTTTATGAATCTTGTGTTTTTTACTGACCAAAGAAAACAAGCCATCTGTTTTTCAAATGTTTTGAATAAATAAGCCCCACCCCCAACAAGAGGCAAGGTCAGAGCACATTCAAAATATAGCTATAAGTTTATGACCAAATTTTGCTCTCTCCTTTTTCAAAGATTGGTATTAATAAAAATGGTGTAAAATTGAGAGTCCATGTAAATATGAGGTACTTTAATAAGTAATAAACTAATAATAATTCATTGTGTGTGTGTGTGTTTTTTTTTTGAGGTTAACTCATTGGGTTAATGATTAAGAAAATATATTATCTATAACATCCTGTGGCCCAGTGGGGCATCCAAGTGAGAATGAGTTCATGTTATGGGTCTTCCCACTAGATAACCAAGAAGTTGAGGGCCAAGCTCAGATTGGTTGTGGGTCAGGTTTTGCTTTTTGAAAATTTCCCAATCTTTTATAATGGAAATGGTATTATGAAATTGAAGCCAAGTACAAACTCATTTGCAGTTTAATGTATGGACGTCAAATCTCCTATCCAAATTCTCAACATAATGTACAAAAATAGTTCAATAAAAACTTAATTCCATCAATGCACATAATGATGATGATGACCATCAATGCACATAGTCATGCTTGTAAAGTATATTGAGGATGGGATCAGTCCAGCTATACATAAATCTCATAGACATTACTCATCAAAAGATGTGGACAAAAGCTCGCACAAGAGTAATTGACAATTTGATTATAACCCCTAGTTCAATCAATGCACATACTGATTATTATGCTTCTCAAAAAAAAAAAAAAAAACATACTGATTATTATGCCCATCAAATCAAAGCACATGATCATGCTTGTAAATTATATCAAGGATGGGGTCAGTCCAGCTATACAGAAACTTCTAGACATTACTCACCAAAATATGTGGACAGTAGCTCGTACAAGAGCAATTGACAATTTGATACTATAACGACCAAATTTATTTGAGGGAAGATTTATCTCTTCTCATATATGATACCTTTTGTCCCTCTTCATAGAGGATGGTAGATACGTTTTGTCTAGTAATGAGAGGTCAGTGTCTATACACTTGACCTAACTTCTCTAAGTTGCATATGATGTGACAACTTAATGATTTAGTCGTGTAGTGGGTTCCTGTAAACTCAAGTCATGGAATGAGAGAATGGTTTTTTTTTTTTTTTTTTTTTTTTTTTTGAAATGGGAATGAGAGAACGGTTCAACTCCCAACTATAACAACAAAAAATCAATTAATGTCTTGGCATAATAATAAAAATGAATTATCATGTAACAGACACCTTGAGTTTTAAATTGTATACTATCGTGTAAATGATTTACACATTCTCTAGGTTGCATTTGGATTTGGTCCCTTAATATCTAGCAATATATGCAAGTGAATGTTGTTTTCTTGAAAAATTGATATGAATGAATTAAACAAAAAAATGAGGAAACTGTTGAACACAGAATACAGCTATTTGTAGAAACACACAGCTCACTGAAAAAGCTGTCATTATGCATAGGCAAAAGATATACACGTTTACATCGCACAGGATCTGCAGAGTCATTGCAAAATTGCAGAAATTTGTTTCTTCTAATAAAAAAGGAGAAAACAAAAAGAAAGAGGAAAATTTTATCTGAAGGAAGACTGAATCTCTTCCAGAGCTCTCCCTTTAGTTTCAGGGACCCAAAGTGTAACAAATACCACAGTAAAGGCACATAATACCATATAAATGGTGAAGGTTCCTGTCAATAGTTGAGACAGCCTGAATTAGTTAAAGACCAACGAAACCAATGTAAAAAAGAAGCAACATGATTAAAGTGAAGAGAATTAAAATAAACAATTTTGTCTGTAGGTCAATGTACGTAATTGAGACTAAAGATCAAAAGCCATCTCCTGCATTTTTTTTCCCTAGAGTAACTGGCATGGTGTTAAGCACATGTAGTTGGAGGGAAAGGGAGAAAGGTGCAAACCTGCACTGCTCCATTCCAAGAGCAAGTTTGCAGTCATGGTCACCGCCCAGGCAATGAACCAGTTGGCAAGTGTTGCAATACTTCCGGCAAGGCCCTTAATATTGATTGGAAGAATCTGCATCACCAAATTCATGCAATACGTGAGCTGTAACATAACTGCAGCAAGTTACATAGATAAAATTGTTCTTTTGACTACATAGAGGTCATATGGTAACGAGTCGATGCTCCAATCCAAAGCGAACTTAGTGATGAACAACTATTTTTGAGCTGCTTCCAGTGGAATCCACACAATAACTTTTGAACTTACAAAACGTTATTTTACAGCTAAAATTAAGATTTGCAATGTAAAAGGTTTGACATTCAAGCAGATTCTTATGCTTCTCCCTTTCTATAGAGATTAAGTGGAAATAATAGAGGGTAAAGTTTCACTAATGAAGAGATGGTGGTGTTCAAAATAAAGAGGGACATTGTCAAAAGCATCTCATTTCAGCCTTTCAGACAAAAGAAAGAAATCCAATGAGAAAATGTAATGTAATGGTGGTACCTCTGACATTATAATCCATGGAATGGCTCCAATTCCTAGTGAAAAGGTCGCTACCATTGCCTAAATGAAATAATAGGTTAGACTGATAAAGGAAATTATAGCATTAAGTTTAATATATAATGAGTTGGAATTTAGGCATACCACAACTCCAACCACAGAAACAATGCCCAATATGTTATAAAAAGTAGAATCCTCCGATGCAAAATCCTGGGATCATAATCGTACAGTTTAAGTTGTAGAGAACATGGAAGAATAACAAACTTTTTTGCATGCATATCACAATCCCTGTGTCCACAGAATCCACTAAATTATTACCTTTAGATAGAATGATGCTGCAACAATTAGGAGGCTAACAGTCATTCCAGAGGAAGAAATCTGAAACAAAAAATTAAAAAATTCTTCATTTCTCCTCCAGGTAGATAATTACCTGGTAAATAAACATTGAGGAAAATGTTCCAACTCACAATAAGAAGAAGCCTACGCCCTGCTCTGTCCGCAAACCACAGAGTCACTCCAGTGGCAAGGACCTGGATGGCATACAAATTTATGTGTGATTATGACTTGAGAACATTGGACAATAAGGAAAAGAAATCGAGTATTTTATTTACATATACTGCATTTTATCTTTGAGCTGTACCTGAACAGCACCAAGTCCACACGTAGCCGCATTGCTTGATGTAACCCCTGTAGACAATTATGGCATCCAATAAGACACTTGAGCATTAAGCTTGATTTTCCAGTTCACTAGTTTGTATACAAGAATTGTGTGAAATTGGACAAGCAACCTTACAGGTAAAACCAACATGGGGACATTGACCAGCTTTGAGCTATTTCAGGATGTAAAAGTAAGGTTGTTCAATAATAGATTATAAAACAGTATAAGGATACTGAAAAGCAAACTATTTATTGCAAAAAGGATTTAAAATGAAAAACGTTGCTTGATACAACTAGTAGTTTCTTGAGGTTCTGTGTTAAACTTCTGAGTATGCAATCTTATGCTCTCAATTTTAAGACTACTGTGTTTATGGTACACTACCTCTATGAAACACTTCAATGTAAGATGACTGAGTTCATGCTTACCAGCAGTTTCAAAGATGGTACTGGAATAGAATAGGACACCATTGATTCCACTAAGCTGTTGCAGAACAAGTAATCCAATTCCAATCTGCAGGAAATAAATTAGCCAAAATCAACTAGGTAGAAGCCACAGGCCCACAACAAAGATTGACAAAATTAAACATGTTAGAAAAAGAATTAATACCGTCAGAGGAAACCAATATCTTCTTTGTTTGAGTTCCGCAAACCGGATAGTTGACCTTTTGCTTGTTGATGCTACAGATCTCTGCAAAATGCTTATTTGACCATCATTTAAATAGGTAATTTCCAAGATATGTGGAATAAATAATTATGTACTTCAAGAGTTCTATCCTGAAATTGTGAATGTCAAAGGGTTGACTTCTTTTAACGACAGGGAATAAAGTAAAATTATAAAACCAGTTTAATTTGCAGACTAGTGGCCTTTACCTTGATTTCATTTACTTCAATCGAAATATCAGTATCAAACCCCCGGAGAACTTGCAAAGAAGCTTCAAATTCTTCTGTCATACCCATTTTTGCCTGGATTCAGGAAGGAAAACACAAATCAAGAAACTATAATAAGCTATCCACCTAATTAAGAAAGCCAATTTTAAAAATCTTACCAGCCATCTAGGAGATTCAGGAATGAAAAACAGACCAGGTATTAATATTGTACATGGCAGCATACCTGCAACAGAAGAGGTCATAACTTTCTATCATTCCAAGATGCTTTTCAAATATATGAAGCCTTTTGTTCAATTATATCTAGCTCACATTTTCCTTACTCCTTTAGAACATGTAGGAGAATTAACTTCTTACTTATAAATTGATGACAAGGAGTTAAAGAGTGCGAAGTTGTTCATAGACTACAAAAGAATTCACTGAAGAAACCACAAAATCCAATGAGCACCCCAAACCCAAAGTCTCAAGTATTCATGTGAATAAGCCTCAAAAATTTAAAATTTTGGGGTTATTGTAGATTGATTGAACCTCTTTTGTTGTTGATATAGCCTTCTTAAGCAGGGCTTTAGCCCTTTTCTTTTCAAATACCAAAAAATAAATGAATATTATTCACATGATATGATTTTACTAAAAAGGAAACTGGATTATCACACTACATGAAAAGATAAACCCTAAAGCTTATGAACACGCCTTCATCAAGATAAATCTTATTAATCTCAAACAGTACAGACCAACTAGACATTGAGCCTTACCAAGTTAGAAATACATTTAAATTTAGGTTCTCAACGAAATTTGAGCTAAACAAGTTTCACCACTCCCATTGTATTACACAAAAAACCTCTGTCAAGAACCCCATCACCACAATTTTTTTTTTACCCTTCATAATTTTTTTTTTTTTTTTTTTTTTTTTTTTGTAGGCCTGAAACTTTATGACTATAATTAATGAAAGCAAGCTTTCTGCCTGCTAAGCATCTCTGCTCACCAGTGATTTGGTAGACAAATAAGGTATAGAAGAAACTTTATTTTTAATCAATATCATCTCTTACAAAGAAGATGAGGTTTCATCTGTATGAGAAAAAATATAAAGAAAATGAGAGTACATATATGACCACCAGATTGAATCTTTCAGAGGATTACCTAAAACTGCCAGTATTCTCCATTCAACAAAAAGTCCCAGCAGATAAGCCAGCATTATTCCAATGGTGACTGAAAGCTAGGAAAACACAAAAAGAAAAATAACTGAATTGGCCAGTGATGGGTCTCATATAGTATTATTGACACCATCTCATGCTAAGATAAACCACCAAACATAGCTAACCTGGTTCACTGAACCCAAACCACCTCTCATGTTCTGAGGTGCTATCTCAGATATGTACACAGGAACCTACAGATAATCAACAAAGTTAAACCTCCCAAGATATCATCTTTTGCACAGAATGCCAAACTAGAAGATCAAAATTGCAACTTAACATTACCGTATAAGATATTATTCCCACACCAAACCCTTCCAACAGTCTTCCCATGTAGAGAAATGAATAATCCTACACACATCAGTAAATTTTTTATATAAGACAATATGCTTTGGCCCCCACTTTCCAAAATCCATATGCCTAGTTGAATTAAATCTAAAAATGGAACAATCACTATATCTTACTCTGGCAAAGGATATGGCAAGCCATCCAATAATATTTGGAATGGCAGCAATCATTAAGGACTGCAATTCATCACAAGAAAGTTAATACTCAGTAATCAATCATAACCAAAACAATCAAAAACAAAATAAAACCAATGTGTAGTAACAATAAGAAAAGCAATGAATGAACCAAATCCTACCCCTTTTCGACCAATATATTCGGAAATCTGACCGCTTGCTATTGCCCCAACCATTGCACCCACATTGGATAAAGAACCAAATAAAGAATACTGGCCCAAGAATATTGTTAGAAACTTGTATAAGACAAAATCCAAATCACCAAAAAAAAAAAAAAAAAAAACAGCAGATATAGATTCACACCTCTGAAACCGAAAGTCCAAGATCCTTAGTGATTGCGGATTGAGTAGGTGATGAATACCCAGACTGCAAAAAGTACATGAAAACAAAAACAGAAACTAAGTTCTCTGTTTAGTTGCTAAGAAAACAAGTTTGAAGCTTTGTTGCTGTTACATATGTGACACCCAGAATAGCAAAAGGCTTAATTAATTTGTTGCTTAAGAATCAACAAGAAGAAGATTGCTTACAGTGAAACCAAACTGGATTGGTCCTAAAGCGACAATCAAAACACAAGCTACGACAGAGATAGAGCTGTCACGAATGACCTGAGACGAGCCCATCATACTGGACTGCCTTGACCCCATACGATACCAACTCCCAGTGTGCAAGAATGGCTTCCTGAGATCCCTCCCATCTTCGCTCTCATCCCTGAAACTCATTTCTCCCTTTCTCTCTCTCAGACCAAGCCTATGACACTGATAGTGAGAGAGAAATGGAGGGATTGAATTTATTTGGCCACGAATAAGAGAATTGAGTGACTATTGAGAGTTGAGACTGTGTTTTATAAAAAATATTGAGAGAGAGAGAAAATAAAAATGGATACTAATTGGCACAAGTAGATGAAAAATGTTAGAATCACAGGAGAGTAAACAATTTTTGTCGCAACTTGTTCCGTAACAAAGATTAAACTATAGGTACATGTCTTCGCTACTCATAACTCGCCGAACGTAAATAATTGTGATCTTGGCCTATATTGTAGTGTAGTGTAGTTGTGTCCCATTATCTGTTTATTTTTGTCTGTGCGCTGGCTGATGGGCTGTAATGTAATAACGCCACCCAGAGACCAAACTGTTAGTTGAAACTTTGGGAATCCAAACTGCCCTTTTACGCCGTTTCGCTCCGTCTCATGGAAAAACCATGAGACCAACTTGGCAACCTGCTCTTCCACGTTTCTAAGCTACAATTAGTATAGCAAAAAATCTAGGGAGTAGGGCCACACAGTCACAACCTACGTCTACTCACTTTACCGCGACTTTTGCATGTGGTCATTGGATTATTTTAAGAACCCCAACAAATTTTATATTTGTTTTCGTAATTATTTGATGTAATTGATTGCGAGCAGTAGATTGTAAATGTGACAGATAATTAATCGTAATAAAAAATATGTGTGAAATTAATTGTGATCCTAAAATAATTAGATTGACAAATTCACAAGCTGTAGCAAAGTGTATAATAATAAAATTTGTGGCACTTAAAATCTTTGCAGCTCAATAGGTATGTATCTTTTAATGTTTTTAAGGTTCTAATGAAGACTTATGGAATTCAAATTCTCTTATGTTTATTTATTTAAAAATAATAATTGTTAAAAAAAAATTTTGCAACTCAATATACATCATTGCATTGATCTAATAATATTATTAATTTTTAAAGATAATTAAATCTGATATTGTATCTAAATTTGACTTATAATTTTTTTTTTTTTTTTTTGTATGTGTAGAATTACTATTATAGATTCAAAGTGGTAAAAAGAAAAGGAAAAAAAGGAAGAAAAAAAAACGATAATCCTATTTACAGATAGTGTAGGGTAAAAATAATGGTTAACTAATTAGATTTATCAATTTCTAACAACTTAACATTTTGAAATAATTGGTAATTTATTATGATAAATATTAGAAAATTTTGAAATTGAATTATATAATTGGTGATTTGTTATTAGTAGTAAGATTATAGACCGTGACTGTACCTTCTTAAAAAAAAATGATGCTTGGTAGGTATGTATTGACCAAATCATGCATATGACCGAACCCGCATCTGCAGTACTTATAAAATATACACACTAATGTGCCTCTCCCAAATCATGGTTTAGATATTTGTCCAGTTGTATATCATTGCTCTTCCTTGCAAAATGGAAAAGCCTAGAGGCACAAAAACTCTCACTGAAATTCACATTCTCTCACCTCCCAGGTGAGGTGAAACTGTTATTTTCAGTGTATTTTTTCGATGCCTATAGCAAGACTCATAGAAAATAAAATAGAACTGTGCTTCTCCCTGGTGTTTTTCAGGAAGGGGGGTTTTGATATTGATGTGAATATGTTGAACAGGTCCAAAATTTCCTAAAGCAATGTGTCTTTAAGTGCAAGTATGAATCGTACTATGCAATAAATGCAAGCATGAATCGTACGATCAATGCTACTGAAATAGGACTCTTTTGATAAGAGAATGAATTTTTTTTTTTTTTTTTAAGTTTTGATTGAAATATCTTTCAATTATGTTGTTTTGATTGGAAACTAGTCTTATAAAAGTTGGTAGGTCATAGGTGGTGGTTACACTTGTAAGGAATTAAAGAACCATTCAATGATGAAAATAGAGGATCCTTGAAGGGTTGCTATTCCTTATTTCTCACATGTGATTATCCTTTGGATTGATAACTATTGAATTATTGAATAATTTGTTGTGGGATTATTTTTTGTCGTCCCAACTATAAGGTTATTGGATTGGATTAAACCCGTTGGCCATTTATGACACACTGACACAATAACTAGAGGATTATTCATTATTGAATAGGATTATAATCCACCGTATTGTTTATTTTTCTTTCTATTTGTGGATTCTACATAAGTCATTTACTTATTTTATTTAACTTTTTCTTATTTTTCTTATTATTTGTGGGTCTTACATAAGTCACCTTTTTATTTTATTTAACTTTTACTACTTTTTATTTATAATATTTTTAACAAAAATCTAGATAAACTGTTTTCAAATAGATACTAAATTTATTATAGCATGAATTAGGAAAGTTTGGAACATCTTAACAAGTATTTAAATTGTGTGTGAATTAGCGAGTGTCTCTAGACTTTTTGAAATATTTTAGTGTTGGTCTGAACCATTCTTATAGCGTAAAACTAAGGGTTCTCATCGTATTTTTATGGATTAATGGATCACCAATGACTCATTGCTTACTTTTGAGTAGTCCACGTGTGAGTTCATGTCCACTTCTACATGATCCATGGCTGCCTAATCTTGATAACATTGATTACTACTTTAATTTATCACTGCTTGCTTTATTTGTTTTTCTCCTATGAGAGCTTTGTAGTAATTACTATTTTATAAGAACTTTGAAGTACTAAACACAAGTACTTTATTAATTTTAACACACGTTCATTCAATGGAACAACGAGCTTTACTTTTGCCCGAAAAAAAAAAAAAAAAGCACGTGATTTTGCACGTCGTAATTTATGCACCATATAAACCTCAGTTAGAGAGTCACATCCATCATTCTTATTTTACAATCAATTAACACCCCACCAATAGAAAATTATGATAATTAAAATAAAACAAAACGTCGAAAAGATTAACCAAACATTCCAAGCTCCTATTAAAATAGAAAAATACATGTACCATTGTAGGTAATTGAAGAGATGGTATATGAATCAGAGAGAAACTCTACCTAACGGTCCTCATAATCTTTTACTTTTAGTAACTAGTATTTGTTTTAACCATACATAATTAATTCTTAAATGTGCAAAATTTTGGTGTATTGAATGAGAGCTCGCAAGTCACATCACAAGTTCACAACCTCCTAAGCAAAGAGATTCTTAAAAATGCCCATTTTAGAATTTAAATTTTAACCACAGGGAAAAGGAAAAAAAAAATAGTCACGTGGGAAATGCTCTAAATAAATGCGGATAATTACTGTTGACACCTGTAAGTTAAAGGTTAGCAAGGACAATGGTGCACGTGCATACCAAACACGGCACTGCTAAAAGTCAGCCGAACTAATTATTATAAAGGAAAAATTTTCTTTCCAAACTAATTTAAAAAAAAGTTTTAAAATTTGAGAATTTGACCGTTGGTTGTATGTTTTTATTTATATCTTTTATATTTATAAAATTTTAAGAAACATAAAAATTAATAGTTATGTTATCAAACACCGGGTACCTTTTATGTGGTCATCACTCTATAAGTATAAGTGCTTGTGAGGTGTGAAAGGAAAGGGATGGGGTTCAAGTCTCCAACAGAGAGTTTCATACACATATACACTTAAATTAAACTAAAGTATAATTTTTATCTTGTATAAAAAAAAAAAAGTTATGTTATCAACAAAATATTTACATTTCAAGTTTTTGTAATCTAAAATTATGCATAAAAAAATAAGCTTATTAAACGAATAATAAATAATATCTTGTTTGAACGAGATTTGACACATGTGTTAAGAATATTAAAAAAAAATGCGATCAAATAGTTAAATTTTCAAAATTCACATATAATAAAAAGACATATAAGAACTAAGAAGTTTGAAGGGTTTCTCATTTTTCTTAAAGAATTTATTTTTTCTTCATCCATAGACAGAAAAATTTATGAAAAAATAGAAGAAAAGAAATTATTAGATATTTTCAAAAAACACATTATTAAGATTTATCATCAATATAAAAGGAGAGAGTATCGTGTTACTGTATTAATAGAAAACTTAATAATTACTATCTTCAATGCGGGTGTGAGGAAGTTTCTCCACATCAATTTCGAAGTACACCCATTCAAAAGTAAATCTCCTAGTAAACAAGTAGCGTGAGTTGAACAAGGCTAGAGAGAAACAGCCAACTGAGAAGAGTCATGTCTGAACCTCTTGACGAAAACCCTTTGCCTCGGTCTTCACCGGAGAATCACTTCCTTCTTAATTTCACACGTAAAAAAGATAACTCTACTGCCTGCTTTCCCTTGCCCACCTCGAATGATGAAGAATTACATAGGATCCCTACACCTTCTTTCAAAGCTGCACTCTTGCATGACATGTCTGTAGATAGGGATATTGTGTCATCTCCGACTTATGAGGAGGATTTACTCATGGACAACACTAAGGATGGGAGGGCGAAGCTGCTGAAGCCCACTATTCCATTACCTTCCCATGTCCGCAAGAAGATTTATGCTCCTTGGAAAACTACTGTTATTGTTAAAGTGGTTGGTAAGTCTTTTGGTTACAAAGCTTTGCTCACACGGCCTAGAGGTATTTGGCATCCCAAAGGTACCTTTAATTGATTTAGGCTATGGTTTCTTCCTCATTAAATTTAGTTTAGATTTAGACTTTATGTCTGTGTTAGAGAAGGGTCTGTGGTTTGTGGGAGATCATTATCTTTCCGTACATAAATAGGAACCTCAGTTTCAAGTGGCCAAGGCTACGGTGTCATCTTTGGCTGCCTGGATTAGGTTACCGGATTTGCCCATTGAATTTTTTCATCCTGAGATCCTTCGTGCCGTTGGGAATAAGATTGGCCGGTTTATAAAGATTGAAACTATAACAAATATTGTTGCTAGGGATAGATTTGTAAGGTTGTGTGTCCAACTTGATTTAGATAACCCTCTACGACACCAAATTACTATAGGCAATTTCATACAACGTATCCAATATGAAAATATTCCCACATTATGCTATTCCTGTGGGAGAATCGAACACACAGTGGAGAAGTGCACTGACTTGGGACCGGAGAGGGCGGGTATTGCAGGTAGGGGATTACAACCTAACCCTAAGAATCCTGCCATGTCCTCACTGCTTCTTGCTTCAGACTTCGAACCTTGGTTGCTGGTGACACATAGGCATGTGAAACCCCGAGTTGATGCGAAGGGAAAGCAAGGGCGTCCAGCTAGACATTTTGAAAGCCAACTCACTCGGTCTTCAAAGGCCCGTATCATGACCCTGCCCCACTCGGCCAGTGATTTGTCTAGGGCCCCACACCAAACCACCCTTTCGAACCAATTCAAGAGTTTTATTACTGAGGGCAGTAGGTGTATTGAGGCACCCCTAAGTAATAGGTTCACAGACTTAGCTGACTTACTTGAGGATACTTTGGAAATGGAGTCTACTCATCGCACCGCTTTGATGGAGGTCAACCCTAAAAGTTCCACCTTAGAGGACATAGGTACATACGTGGCCTTTCCAAGTAGAGACGATGGACTACCTCATCCCACACATGTCCCTCATCCAACCGCCAAACTCACCCCAGCCCATTCCGATCCTTTAAGTGGCCCTTCATCCCTATACCTCGATCCAATGGCAAACCCGAACCATTCCTATGCGCATGAACATGGACAATCCTCTCTCTCCAGAATGGGGTAAGGTGCAGGTTCCTGCGGTGCCACCCACTTTACCTCCCTCTCCAGCAAGTTCACCACCTCGTCCTCTGCATGTTCGGCCTCGCCGTCGCTTCACAAGAAGAATGGCCGCTCCATCGCCAAGGTCGGTCATGCCAGCATAAGAAAACCTGGTTTTGGGAAACAAATTGCTTCCCTCACCAACTTTCAACTTTCTAACCGAAGAGGAGCTTATGTTCTTAATGGACATACAGCTTCACAAGTTAATTATCGCGCATTTCTCAGAGTCACTAAGAACCTTGGCCGCCAGTATCATCTCATGTCTAGGTCGTGTGGTCTTGCCTCCACAATACAAAATGTAATTGGATCCGCTGACGGCATTTCAGCCCACACCATCGCTATCTCAACAAGGGAGGCGATCTGGTCCCAATCATCAGACTCCAACTCAAATGATGCCTCGTCCTCTCCATGCGTCATATTGAGTAGTGAAATAATATGAAGGATTTTCCTTAAGTTGATGACTGAAATATCTTCCCAAGTTAGCAGCTTCTCCATGCTCTATGTCTCTCTGTTGCTTAGTGCGTAAATAGTTTTTATAATCTTGCTTGGTAAAATCAAGATTATCATATCCACCAACTTGCTTACTAAGAAGCTCATAAGATTGCTTTAATCTTAATCCCGATTCATGTGCCAAATCAATTTCAATAGCATGAGTTGTAGCCACTTTTCGTTGTGATGGCATCATGTGCATAGTTGATGGGAGGTGGAGATAGTGGCTATACTCAGCAATAAATT
Source organism: Quercus glauca (assembly GCA_023736055.1). NCBI lineage: Eukaryota > Viridiplantae > Streptophyta > Magnoliopsida > Fagales > Fagaceae > Quercus > Quercus glauca. Next base: position 92,666,075 of record CM043316.1, on the reverse strand, counting down.
CATTCACCACATATTTTTTACTATCTCGATTAAGTATTGTAGGGTCATAGAGCCCAGTGATATACATCCACGTTTTGTACTGGGCCTGAGGCCCATGTCAAGGCCCATAATCGCATGTGAAGAAGACAATGGTGATCATGGCAACCCAGGAAAAGACAATCTTCCAAAGCACTCCAAGGAAAAAGATAAGTACAGCAAGTAAGCACATTAGAGCATGGTCGTAGAGCAATTCCAGGGAAAACTGCTGCATCTACATTAAATGCTCCACAACTAACACTCTGGTAGCATTAATGTGGAAATGATACCTGAGCAGTGGCTTTTCAAACTCACAGCTACTACCTAAGAGTTTTGTGAGGAGGTTGATGTGACAAAGACCAACAACAACAGATCTGACCTGCACGTGTATAGTGGAGATGAAGGAGGAAAGTAGTATATAAGGAAGAAGGAGCTCTGAGAAAAGGGATTGGAGATTTTACCAAAGAAAACACCATAGCAATCTGAACTAACTTTGTAACCATTGTCACTGTCACTCAAGAAATAATAAGTTGAAGCTCCTCGGACTAGTGCCGAGAATTGAATTGCTTGCCCAAATCCATATTTGGTTTATTTATTCATTCTTTAAATCATCTTCAACTGTTGTTACACTCATTAAAGCCCAGTTCTTCTACCCACTCTCTACAAATTTATTGTATTGGGCTTGCTGGGCTTGAATTCATTTATCCTTTAGGCATAGTGCCCAAACCCAGCCCCTACAAGTATAATAACCAAACGTGCTTCACAACCACATCTTGTTTCTGCTCGTGGATTCTTTATGTTTTGATCTCTCTTGTCTTTGCCTCGAACTCCCTCCTTCGCGCACACAAATCTCCTTAAAGTAACCACTCCAATCTTTATTCATTATAAAAATCATATGCAATCTCATCTACTTCAAACTCCATCCCTTTAAATGAGGTAGATTCCATAGGCACATTAGAAGGAACATGTATTCCCATCATTATCCCTAGAAAAAATTGACCATAAATTTATTATAACTTTCACCTAACATTTGTTTTCAAAACAGAGATGATGTAAAAAAATGAGACAAAGTAAAAATGAAAGAGTAGCCAGAGTAAAAATGAAAAAGTCATTGGAAGCAGGGGAAAATTTGGCTGTTGAATGAGCAGTAGAGTTACGGCATCTACTAATCCAACTAAAATTGCAAGAAACAAAAGACATAGCCATGTCTTGAATGTCAGCAATCAAATGGGAAATAGACCAGGCATAACAGGGACCATTGATGTGGATAGACCAGACAATCAAATATGCCATATACTAATAAAGATTCAATCTTTATCTCAAAAAAAAAAAAGATTAAATCTTTATCTCAAAAAAATAAAAAAGATACTCCAAGAATAATCCAGCCATTATAAAGATTCAATTTTTATCTCAAAAAATTAAAACTAAAAATTCAAATAGACTCTAACTTGCATCCAGCCACCAAAACAACAATATAAACTCACCAAGACAACAATATAAATGCAGAAAAACGATCAAACATCAAATAAGATAAGCATAAACAAGTTTTACGGATATACCTCTGTTTTGGCAAGATAGAAACAAAGATGTGCTCCGAACTTGTTCTCTGAACCAGCTTTTTTTTTTGGTTAAAATTCGTGAAGCTTTGAACGTGCTTTGTTTTGGCAAGATAAAAACAAAGATGTGCTCTGAACTTGTTCTCTGAACCTTCTGTGAAGCTTTTTTTTTTTTTTTTTGAGGTTAAAATCTGTGAAGCTTTGAACGTGCACTAATATACCTTTGTTTCACTTTTCCCTCCTAAAAGGGTTTTTTTTTTTTTTTTTTTTTTTTTTCAGTAGAATGTCCGGTTGAGTTAAACAACCATATAGTTTAAGTGTTTAACCCCGGTTAAGTGTGTGTTTACATTTTAATTGACGTGCCACGTTTTTGAGCCTTGATAATTTTTCAAAATGATATTGTCCATGAACTGGGCACTCTCCATTTTAAAGGGAAATGGAGAGGATCCGAATCTGGATGTCTATTAGGTTTGTGTCGAACTTTGGGTTATGTTGTCGTGTCTGTGTCTAAGTTGTTTGGTGATGTAAGATATATGTCATGAAGTTGTGTGTGGTTGCTTTGTCAAGTCAGGTTGTTTGTTGTTTTTGTTAAATATAATAATAATCTGTCCACTTTATGCAAAAAAAAAAAAAAAAGTAAAAGTAAATCTCCTATTAAGGGGGAACCACATACAATTAATAGAGAAGATTGTACTTGAAAGAAATGATTTTACTTGATCATTTATGACATGTGTCAACAACAACCCAAAAAAGGAGAGAGAAAATGAAAAGGAGAAAGAAAAATAAAAAAAATGGGCTCAGTTTTTGCTTGCCCATAATAATAATAATAATAATAATAATAATAAAAACAGTGAGAATAACATTGGATCAGCATGTAGCATTTTCTTGATTTTTTTCCCTTTTTTGGGGGATTAAAAGATAGAAGAAAATTCCTGACTAGAAGGTGCCAATCTAACAGGCCTCGTTTAAATAGTTAGGCCATTTGGGCACATGAGGTTTTTTTTTTTTTTTTTTTTTTTTTTTTTTTTTCGAGAGAGAGAGAGAGAGAGAGAGAGAGAGAGAGAGAGAGATTCATCCTATGACATTCGCTCCTGATGATAGTTTTTTACCATCAGACCAAGACACTAATCAGTTTTTGATGTAGACGGAGATTGAACGCTCAGATTTCTTATACAACCATTAGAGATTTTACTAGTTGAGTTAACTGAAACCTACAAAGTTTTCAAAACAATAATGACAGTTTTAAGCCGGATCTTGCTAAAATCTTCAAAGACTCAATTAGCCCAAGTAGAATTGCTATGGCTGGTTGCCCCACTTTCAAAAAAATTTTTCTTCTTTTAAACCTATATTTTGACACTATTTTCATTTTGATCCGGGAGTTTTTGAACCAATTATCATTTTGATAATTGTCGTTCTCTTAATGGTGGAAAAAACTTACGTGGTTATTGGATTATGTAATTTGTAAAAATCTATATCTATATATTACTAAAAGCTGAAGCGTAGCGTTTAATGTTACTTTGCTCACGTTGAGCCACATCAGCATTCATGTCATTACCCTTTTTCTTTCCAATTTTCCTATAATTTTTTTAACATTTACTTTTTTTTTTTAATAATTGCACTTTCTCCAACCTTTCTCATACCTTTACCTTTTCTTCTCCCCATTACCCTCAACCTTAATATCACTTTTCATCTTTCTTTATTTTGTCTCTTTATCTTTCCCTCCCTTACCTTTTCATCTCCCCACTGCTTTCAACCTTAATGTCACTATTCATTTTTCCATTCATCTTCCTTTATTTTGTCTATTCATATTCACATCATCTTCTATAAATTTGTTATTCTTTCTTCCATTCTTTGCATAGTTTTCCATCACAGAAAGGTGCCTCTTCATCTTCCCTCCCTTACCTTTTCATCTTCCCACCACCCTCAACCTTAATGTCACTATTCATCTTTCCATTCATCTTCATTTATTTTGTCTCTTCCTTTATTTTGTCTCTTCATATTCACACCATCTTCTATAAATTTGTTATTCTCTCTTCCATTCTTTGCATAGTTTTCCATCAAAGAAATGTTGTTTCTCCCTCCCTCTCTCTCTCTCTCTCTCACACACACAATAATTTTTTGAGTACTTTTTTTTTTTTTTTAATTTTCCTGCATCTCTGCTTAAGTTGATAAATTTTTGTGTTTGTTATAACTCTACGTTGGGTTGGTACGATTTAGTTTTGTGTTTTAAGTTTTTTTTTGTTCTCTTTTATTGTTAAATATTATACTATTGCGTTATAAAAAAATTAAAAAAGATAATATATAAGAATATAATATATATTATTCTATTATATAACATGATTTAGGTAATTTGGTATTTATTGTTATATATATATATATATATATATATATGTAGGGACCTGGTTCGAGCACTATTCCTTATGAATGAGTGGACTCAAGCCCAGCTGGCCCAATACAATGAATTTGTAGAGAGCGGGTCAAAGAACTAGGTCCTAGTGAGGGTTGTACAATTAAGCATGGTAATACATGGACCGATTGACAAGAATACAGACTGAAAGTATGAAGTTAGGCTCCTCGGCCACTTTCTTTAATAGTCTCTTTCTTATATTTCTTTTGGTATTGGGTTACAAGGATTATACAAATACTATGACACCTCCCCTTTTCTCCCAAACGTCGTCCTCCTTTCTGGAGGACTTGTTACATTTTATACCCCCTTCTAGTTAATCTCGGCCTTCCATTTGTCGCTTATGCAGGTCATCATACCAGTGCTTGTCCCATCAGCCACCTTCCCATCTTTTCTGTGGGTGGTAACAGCTGAGGCGGTACTGTTCGGGAGTCACTTCTCCATTTAATGCGGCCAGGACGTTAGTTGTGGGCATTTAATATGGAGGTGACAGTTCCTCCTGGGATTGCTCCTCCACCATGCTCCTATGACCAACCCGCTGTACTTGCCTCTGTCTTGGATAGCTTCCGAAGGCACTTTGTTCTTCCGTACAATGATCAGTGCGGGCCGAGGACATGGTTGTCCTCGGCGGTATTATTAGCAAATAGACTCGTTCTCGAACACATCTTTCTCCTTGGCATGGGCCTTGGGCTTAGCGTAGAGTGGGCCGGGGTTGCCAAATTCTCTGACCCCACAATATATATATATGTGGGTAAGAAGGCCCAGTGTCATATGTTGGGACAGAGGCCCAATCCAGACAAGGCTCTCTGTCCGAAGAGGATAAAAACATCAATGTGTTGCCATCCTGGTAAGAATACAGCCCACGAGGGATAAATGGTCCGTCCGAAGACAACCTTTTGGGCCAAAGAGACCATCTCCAACGGGCCTGCCCAGAACTTGACCAAGGAGCTATGCTGAAGATCTTCCTGCGAAAGCCGAGCCCCGAGCTTGCTTAACTGCGGAGCTATCATGAAATATCCTGCCAATAAAGCTGCCACCGCCACATTTAATGCACTGCAGCAACTTTTCTGGCCGCATTTATGTGGAGAAGACACCTGAACAGTGAATCTTCACCTACCACCACTCACTGCAGGTTAAAGCAAACGGCTGATGTGACCAGTACTCAAGTAGGCACCTAGATGAGGGACAAGTGGGCGGTGAGGATGAGAAAAGGGGATCTATATAAGGATAGCAGGCCTCACAAAGAAAAGGGGGGATTTTTTGTATAAGTGAAAGCTTTCAAAGATAAAGCCTCTTCGGACCAAAGAGACCGTCTATAAAACACCGGTTTACCTTCGTTCTTATTGTTTCAGCCTGCATGAATCGTTGCTAAATCATAACCCAGCCCAGCTGTTTAACCCATTCTCTACAAATTTATTGTTGGGCATTTGTTGGGCTCACAACACAGAGTTGGTACCAGGCCCGACAAATTCTTACCCTACAATTGGCGCCGTCTGTGGGAAACAGCTCGAGCAAAGGTGGGAGCAACACCTCAAAAGATGGCTGAATCAAGACAACGACCAGCAGAATCCAGGTCATCTCAACACACCGACCCTTTTGTCCACCTGGAACGGAGACACGATCGCGAGGGGGACCCGCACGCCACCCGTGGCGACCAAAACCAATCGCATGGAGAGAGCCACATGTCCCATGCAGAGGAAAACCAGGCCATGCAGTTAGAGATTCAGAGGCTGAGAAAAGAGTTGCGCCATGCAAAAAGAAAGCGCGTTTCCTCGTACTCTGATGAGGGTTCTGAGGACGAACGGGACGATAATTACAGGCGGAGGTCTCGAACACCAGTCAGTGAGCCTCCCCTCTATGAGGAAGCGTACGACCGCGAGAGAAACCCTCAGAGCTCCTTTCCAAGGGGCACGGGGAACGATGCTATGAGCAAAGCTCTGGATCAGATCTCCAGGTCTCCTTTTACACGTAATATCGAGCAAGCCAAACTTCCCAGGCGTTTCCACCAGCCCACATTCACCATCTACAACGGCAGGACCGACCCAGTGGAGCACGTAAGTCATTTTAACCAGCGGATGGCAGTACACTCTAGGGACGAGGCCCTAATGTGCAAGGTTTTTCCATCCAGCCTAGGACCAATAGCCATGAGATGGTTCGACGGTTTAAAAGCGAACACCATTAGCTCCTTCCAAGGGCTGACTCAGGCTTTTGGATCCCGTTTCGTCACCTGCCGAAGAGTTCCCCAATCCGTGGCCTCCTTGTTGTCCATCAGTATGAAAGGGGGTGAGACTTTGAAGTCCCATTCAGACAGATTCTGGGAAACGTACAATGAGGTGGAGGAAGATTGCGAGTTGGTGGCCATAAGCTCTTTCAAGCTGGGCCTCCCCACCGAACATCCTTTGAGAACGTCCTTGACGCGCAACCCTGTCACCAGTATACGCCAGCTGATGGATAGGATCGATAAATATAAAAGAGTTGAAGAGGACCAACAGTAGAGTAGGGGAAAGGAGAAGGTTATCCCTCATGATGGAAGGGATTTCAGGTCGGACCGGCAGAATCACAACAGGCCAAGGAAGGACTGGGCCAGCCAAAGCGCAGCGAACTCCCAGACGGTCAATGCAGTTTTTCGCGAACCAGTGCACCAAGTCCTGGATAAGATAAAAAACGAACCATTCTTCAAAAGGCCGAACAAGATGGTGGGAAACCCTGAGAGGCGCAACCACAATCTTTACTGTCAGTATCACCTGGATCATGGGCATACCACTGAGGACTGCAGGAGCCTGTGGGATCACTTGGATCAGCTGGTCGGCGAAGGCAGGTTAAAACACCTCCTGCACCACTCGCACGGTCAAGGAAGTCAAACTAGCACGGGGCCCAGGAGGGATAATTTCGTGAAACCTCCCTTGGGAACAATCAATGTTATTTTTGCTACACCAGGGAGGACGGGATCTTGCCCATCCAGGATATTGTCAGTTGCTCGGGTGCCCTCTGATAGCGGCAACAGAGGGCCGAAGAAACCTAGGACAGACATCCCAGTTTTGGGATTTTCGGAAGAGGACAAAATAGGAACTGTACAGCCGCACGACGACGCCCTGGTGGTCACTCTGAGAATAGGCGGATATGACGTGAGAAGGGTGATGGTGGATCAGGGCAGCGCAGCAGAGATAATGTACCCAGACCTATATAAGGGGCTGAACTTGTCCCCCGAAGACTTAACTCCGTACAGTTCCCCTTTGGTCAGCTTTGATGGCAAGGTGATCATTCCGAAGGGCCAGATCAGACTGCCTGTGCAGACCGGCACGGAGATTGTGGAGGTGGACTTCATAGTGGTGGACGCTTACTCACCTTATACCGCTATCGTAGGCAGACCCTGGCTTCATACCCTTGGGGCTGTATCCTCCACTCTCCACCAGAAGATTAAGTATCCCTCGGAGGGAGCAGTTGAAGAAGTCCGGGGGGACCAGGCTATGTCCAGGCATTGTCTAGTGGCAGCCATTCAGCATGAGCAGCACGCCGAGCCCTCGAACTGTGATAAGGAGAGTTTATAGCAATTAAGACGTTCGGCGCTGGAAGCCGGGGCCTCGGCCGAAGAAGCAGAGTGCGAAAACTTAACGAGGGTTGTTGTTGGTGATGATCCAGAAAAGTTTTTTCAAGTTGGATCCATGCTTCCCCCACAGGAAAGGGAGGGGTTGATAGAGTTCCTCAGAGCCAACGTTGACATATTTGCCTGGGACCCCGCGGATGCCCCAGGAGTAAGTCCAGAATTCATCTGCCACCACCTAAACGTTAATCCCACCACCATCCCTAAAAAACAGCCACTCCGACGACCGTCGAGAGAACACGCTGACGCGGTCAGGGATGAAGTGATGAAACTCAAGCAGGCAGGAGCCATTAAAGAGATCTTCTACCCCGAATGGCTGGCTAACACGGTGGTAGTGAAAAAGAAAAGTGGGAAATGGCGGGTGTGTGTGGACTTCACCGACCTTAATAGAGCTTGTCCGAAGGATCCATTTCCAATGCCGAAGATAGATCAATTAGTTGACGCTACTGTCGGGCATCCTCGGATGAGTTTCTTAGATGCCTTTCAAGGTTACCATCAGATACCCCTGGCTCTCGCCGACCAAGAGAAAACATCCTTTGTAACTCCTGTAGGAAATTACCACTACAAGGTAATGCCATTCGGCTTGAAAAACGCAGGGGCTACCTATCAGAGGATGATGACGAGGATGTTTGAGCCACAGCTGGGCAAAAGTATGGAGGTTTATATTGACGACATGGTGGTTAAAAGCAAGATTGTTGCCGAACACATTGGGGATCTCAGTAATATATTCGAAATTCTGAGGGGACACAGATTGCGCTTGAATGCCTCTAAATGTTCCTTCGGTGTTGGATCAGGCAAATTCCTGGGGTATATGGTCACACACAGGGGAATCGAAGTTAACCCCGATCAGATAAGGGCCATCAACAACTTACGAGCTCCTCGGAATCCCAAGGAGATTCAGAAACTGACTGGGATGACCGCTGCCCTTAATCGGTTCATCTCCAGATCAGCAGACAGGTGCAGGCCTTTCTTCTCGTTAATCAATAAGTGGAAGGATTTTGAATGGACGCAGGAATGTGCTATTGCCTTCCAGCAACTTAAAGACTACCTGGCTAAGCCCCCCATCATGTCCAGTCCCCAGCCAGACGAAGTTTTGTTTGCTTACATTGTCGTGGCCCCTAATGCTGTAAGCTTGGTGCTGATCCGAACGGACTGTGGAGTGCAAAAGCCAGTTTACTACGTGAGCAAGTCACTACAAGAGGCTGAAATCCGCTATTTGCCATTGGAGAAAGCCATCCTGGCCGTTGTGCTGGGTACTAAGAAGTTGCCCCATTATTTTCAAGCTCACACCGTTATAGTCCTTACTCAGCTCCCACTCAGAGCCGTACTCCGAAGCGCCGACTACACTGGTAGAATTGCTAAATGGGGGACGATGCTAGGGGCTTTTGACATCAAGTACATGCCGCGCACATCAGTGAAGGGCCAGGTCCTTGCGGACCTGGTCGCCGAGTTCACAGAACCACATTTAGAGGAAGCAGCACAATCTCTAGGCACGGTAGGAAGGCAAGTCAGCACGATCGCGTCACAAAGCACATTGCCCTGGCAAGTGTATGTAGACGGCGCATCGAATCAGAGGGGCTCAGGCGTAGGGCTAGTGTTGATATCCCCCGATAGAATCATCATCGAAAAAGCCTTAAGGCTAGACTTTTCAGCAACGAATAACGAGGCAGAGTATGAGGCTCTACTGATGGGGATGAAGATGGTACGAAGGATGGGAGGAATATCCGTCGAGATATCCTCAGACTCAAGGTTGGTCGTCGGCCAGGTGCTGGGAGAGTTTGAAGCGAAAGATGAGAGGATGCAGGGATATCTAAACCTGGTCAAGTCCCTACAGTCGGAGTTTGAATGTTTTACCCTACGGCACATCCCTAGGAGTGGCAACACGCATGCTGATTCCTTAGCTACGCTCGCCACCTCTTCGGCGCAAGAATTACCAAGGGTTATTCTGATTGAGGACGTGCAGAGACCCACGGAATTAAGAAAAAAGCCACCCCAAGTCCACTGTATCGGAGCCAACCCATGCTGGATGGACCCCATCATCAAGTTTTTGAGGGATGATGTGTCGCCCGAAGAGACGGGGGAAGCGGACAAAATACGGAGAAAAGCTGCAAGGTTCTGGCTGTCCGAAGATCACAAACTGTACAAACGATCTTATTCTGGCCCGTATTTGATGTGCATGCGCCCCGAGGCGGCTGAATCACTGTTGGAAGAACTGCATGAAGGAATCTGTGGAAGCCATACTGGTGGAAGATCCTTAGCTCACCGAGCCATTACTCAAGGCTATTGGTGGCCAAATATGCAGAGAGAGGCACATGAGTACGTTAAAAAGTGTGACCAGTGCCAACGTTTTGCGCCGAGCATACATCAGCCTGGTGGTACCCTTAATCCGCTATCCAGCCCATGGCCTTTTGCTCAGTGGGGGTTGGATATCGTAGGTCCTTTCCCTAAGGCAGTAGGAAACAGGAAATTCTTATTGGTCGAAACGGACTATTTCACCAAGTGGGTGGAAGCTGAGCCTCTAGCAAATATCAGGGACGTAGACATGAAGAAGTTCGTTTGGAAAAACATCGTCACCAGATTTGGAGTTCCCCATACCCTCATCTCGGATAACGGGCTTCAATTCGATAGCAAAGCTTTCAGAAGCTATTGCAACGAGCTGGGAATCACAAATAGATACTCCACCCCCGCCTATCCCCAAGGGAATGGGCAGGCCGAAGCCACCAATAAAGTCATAGTTAACGGGCTGAAGAAGAGGCTAGACGATGCGAAGGGTAGGTGGGTAGAAGAACTACCCCACGTGTTGTGGGCATATAGAACCACGCCTCGTAGGTCCACCGGTGAAACCCCTTTTTCAATGACCTATGGAGCTGAAGCCGTTATACCTCTCGAGACTGCATTCCCAACCTACAGAACTAGCTCTTTTGACCCAACCAACAACGACAGGCAGCTAGAAAAGGGTTTGGATCTGATTAAAGAACGAAGGGAAAACGCAATGGTCCGATTGGCGCACTACCAGCAGAAGCTGAGACAGGGCTATGACATCAATGTGAGGTTGAGACCTCTTGAGCCTGGTGATCTGGTCCTAAGGAAGGTGGTAGGTAATGCAAAGAACCCGGCATGGGGAAAACTGGGGCCGAACTGGGAAGGTCCATATCGTATCACTTCGAGGGCCGGCGTGGGAGCGTACTTCCTGGAAGACCTGGATAATCATGTAGTGCCCCGGCCATGGAATGTAAATAACCTCAAAAGGTACTACTATTAAAAGAATTCATCTTTCAGTTATGAGTACATTTCTCCATTACTAATCTCTTTCAAGTGCTTAAACTTAAATTCAATCATGCCTGTAGTCCTCGGACCAGATGATTTGGGTTAGTTAACACTCCGTTACGATCTTTTTCAAGTGTTTAAACTTAAATTCAATCATGCCTGTAGTCCTCGGACCAGATGATTTGGGTTAGTTAACACTCCATTACTAATCTCTTTCAAGTGTTTAAACTTAAATTCAATCATGCCTGTAGTCCTCGGACCAGATGATTTGGGTTAGTTAACACTCCGTTACAATCTTTTTCAAGTGTTTAAACTTAAATTCAATCATGCCTGTAGTCCTCGGACCAGATGATTTGGGTTAGTTAACACTCCGTTACAATCTTTTTCAAGTGTTTAAACTTAAATTCAATCATGCCTGTAGTCCTCGGACCAGATGATTTGGGTTAGTTAACACTCCGTTACAATCTTTTTCAAGTGTTTAAACTTAAATTCAATCATGCCTGTAGTCCTCGGACCAGATGATTTGGGTTAGTTAACACTCCGTTACAATCTTTTTCAAGTGTTTAAACTTAAATTCAATCATGCCTGTAGTCCTCGGACCAGATGATTTGGGTTAGTTAACACTCCGTTACAATCTTTTTTCAAGTGTTTAAACTTAAATTCAATCATGCCTGTAGTCCTCGGACCAGATGATTTGGGTTAGTTAACACTTCGTTACAATCTTTTTCAAGTGTTTAAACTTAAATTCAATCATGCCTGTAGTCCTCGGACCAGATGATTTGGGTTAGTTAACACTCCATTACGGTCTCTTACAAATGTTTAAAACTTAAATTCAATCATGACTACGGTCCTCGGACCAGATGACTTGGGTTAGTTTACATTCCGTTCACAAGCGTTTAAACTTAAGCCGAATTACTTTAACTTTTATTACTTCGAGGCCTTGTTTAGCGGCGCTTAAATGGACGCTCTGGTCTTAGTTATTAGTCTATCATTGTTAGCCATGATGACAACTTAACAAACACCGCAAAATCAACAAGGAGCAAAAAAAAAAAAGAAAAAGGAGAGAATCTATTTCATTCCTTAAAAAGATAATCTAGTTACAAAATGGACGACAAAAGGTCCTAGCCGTTACATAAATTAAGCATCCTGAGTTTTGTCTTGAGGCACCAGATTATTCTTTGTCAAAACACCCACATCTACGGCCTGAAGAGGGGCCTGGCTCGTTTCGGCTGCTGCTGGAGGATTCTGATCCGCTGAGGGCGCCTCCGAGGTTTCAGGCGGATCACATAGGTCAGGATCATAATAAATGCTGCCAGGCTGCCTTAAGGCTGATTCCGCAGGGACTCCAGCTGCGTCGAGGCACTTGTTCCATGTTATGGCACAGTAGTCCCTGCAGACCTTGGCGAACTCCTCGGTCAGCCTTGCTTGGGTCTCCTCCACACCCAGCAGATGGGCAGCCTTCTTCTCGGCCTCAACTGCCTCCTTGGCCAATTGCGCATCTTCCTTGGCCAACTTAGCAGCGTCCCTGGCCATTTGCAGCTCAAGCCGAAGCTCTTTTACCAACGCCCTCTCCGTCTCCAAATTGATTTCAGTCGTATACAGCTTCTGACGTTGGTCTTCGGCTTGCTTCTCTGCGGTTTTAAGGCCCGCATCTGCATCTCTTCTTGCCTTTACCTCCTCCTTCAGTTGATTGGAGAGACGGGCGTTTTCATCCCTGGCCTTGCCCAGTGCTCTTTCAACGTCCTCCCTGGACCGGATCTCAGCTTGCACGTCAACCTCCTTCTTCTGAACCCACTCTTCAGCCACGTAGATTTGCTGGGCAATCTGCATGGCAACCAAAGAATGTTACGAAAAATATGAATACACAAGGGCTACGAAAGTGCTGCAGAAGGGCACCAGTTGTCTTACCATGCCTAAATCTCGTTTAAGGGACAGGAAGAGCTCTTTTTCACTAAAACGCCGATAGGACTCCATATCCTTCGGAAGAAGAAGGGGTTGCTCCAGCGCTTCTGCTATGTATCCGGCCTTCCCTCCGGCATAGTTTCTGAGGGAGGCGTCGAAAGGGATGGCTGCGCCATCCAGAGTAAGCTTCGGGGACCAGTCATGGGTCCCTCGCCGCACTTCGGCAGTCAAATTTTCCTCCCTACTCTCAGTAGAAGAAGCCCGTTTGTTCCTGGTATCATGGGTCTTCTTCTGCTGCTTAGGTCCCTTTGGAGGAACCACTTCCCCCTCCTCGATGTCAGCCACGTCTGTCACTGCCCTCTTTTTCTTCAAATCAGGCATCGCTTTGAAACCTGGATCTTTTGGGGCCGGAGGAGGGGGAGGCGGTGGTGGGAGATTGGCCGTGGGCTGGGACGTGCCAGTGCCCTTAGCCGCAGGCGTCGACCTTCTATTCTTCATCAGCTGACCAAGAGTCTGCATGTCCTCCTCGTCAGTGTCTTCTGGCAAAGCTATATTCAGGAGTGGGGCGGTCGAATGTCCGTCGAGGGCCTCTTCGGCGGACAAGATTTGAACCTCCTCCGAGTCTTCCTCTTCGAACTTGAACTGATCGATCTGTTCGTCAAGCGAAGGGGTAGAAGAGGCGACTCTTTCCTCGGCTACTGGTTGAAATGGCACTTGTTGAATGGGTTGAACTAATGGTGGAATGCCCTGCGGATGGGGATGGGGCACCGGGGCGAGATCAAAAGGGGCCAAAAAGGTTTTCCTTGCCACGTCAATACGGTTTAGGCGGCGATCACCAAGTGTTATGGCGTTGCCTCTCGGCTGGAGTTCAGTCTTTGGGGTATAGCCGAGGATAAGGGGAACGAACCTTAGCTGTCCGTCTTCGCTGGCAAAGATCTCCGACCGAAGAAGGTAGTTCAAGGCCGCAGTATTTATGAGGCTCAGCCGAGGATTTACGTACCTCCTATCTGCAAAGAGGGCGATGAGACTGTCAATAGATTGCAACATAACAAAAAGAAGTCCGAATAGCTAGAAACTAGAGAGTCAGAAAAGCTCAAGGGGGAGTGTCCCACCTGGCGTTCCTGGCGTGGTTGGGCAATGAACCCCATCATGCCAGGCACCCGAGACGATAAGAAAATCGTCCTTCATCCTTTTGTTGGACTTGGGAAGACCGGAGAGAAGTCTGACGACATCGGATCGGGACCTTAAATAGTATCCCGCCCCTTTTTTGGTACGACATTCGTACATATGTGCCACGTCGTGCCAGGTTAACCCCAAGCCTAAGTGACGGTTTAGGTCATCGACTGCACCTAAGATTCTAAAGGTATTGGGTGCGCACTGGTCAGGACTAAGCCTATGGGCTGTAAGGTAACTCCTGGTGACTGGACCCATGGGAATGGTCATTCCCCCCTCCAAGAAGGCGATAATGGGGATAATGACTTCGCCCTCTTCCCTGTTCAGTAGCAACCCCTCTGTGGAGCAATACCTTAAGCCCACTTCCTGAGGAATGCGATATGTCGCCCTAAACTCTTCTATCTGGGAGGGGCTGTTCACTAGATACTCAAATCTACCCATGGTTAGCAAAGTCAGAGGAAGGGAAACACGAAACGGCGACTGGGATAAGCTACCACGGGCCGAAGAGGCAATCTCAATGTAATACGAAAATCTCGGGGAGAGAACTTACGAAGAATGAAATCGGCGGATGAGCTTTGGTCTCGCAGGGAGATTGTGGCGGATTCTGGAACTGGTTGAAGCGGATTACAGGAAGGGCTTTGAGAGTCTGAGCGCTTGAGTTCGCCGGGAGTTCTGAAGTTTGCAAAGTGAGAAGACAATCCCATCTGGAACTTTATATAGTGGTAGGTGAAGTGGTGAAACTTCGCCCGCCCAAAAACTTCGAGGAGAATCTCGTCCGTTGATTTGAAATGGACCGATAGATTTCAGGGACAAGACGCCGCCTGGAGTAATTAATGACGCCTCGGAAACGGCGCGACAGCAGCGGTTATAAAGAAGGCGCCCAAACTCACGCGAGCACACGCGCGGAGTCAAAGTTGTGCCCACATCTGTCAAAAGGTCAAAACCCCACTTTTTTCTCTTCGGATGCGAGGTAAAAAGTGAAATTTTGAGGGGCTATTGTGGGTAAGAAGGCCCAGTGTCATATGTTGGGACAGAGGCCCAATCCAGACAAGGCTCTCTGTCCGAAGAGGATAAAAACATCAATGTGTTGCCATCCTGGTAAGAATACAGCCCACGAGGGATAAATGGTCCGTCCGAAGACAACCTTTTGGGCCAAAGAGACCATCTCCAACGGGCCTGCCCAGAACTTGACCAAGGAGCTATGCTGAAGATCTTCCTGCGAAAGCCGAGCCCCGAGCTTGCCTAACTGCGGAGCTATCATGAAATATCCTGCCAATAAAGCTGCCACCGCCACATTTAATGCACTGCAGCAACTTTTCTGGCCGCATTTATGTGGAGAAGACACCTGAACAGTGAATCTTCACCTACCACCACTCACTGCAGGTTAAAGCAAACGGCTGATGTGACCAGTACTCAAGTAGGCACCTAGATGAGGGACAAGTGGGCGGTGAGGATGAGAAAAGGGGATCTATATAAGGATAGCAGGCCTCACAAAGAAAAGGGGGGATTTTTTGTATAAGTGAAAGCTTTCAAAGATAAAGCCTCTTCGGACCAAAGAGACCGTCTATAAAACACCGGTTTACCTTCGTTCTTATTGTTTCAGCCTGCATGAATCGTTGCTAAATCATAACCCAGCCCAGCTGTTTAACCCATTCTCTACAAATTTATTGTTGGGCATTTGTTGGGCTCACAACACAGAGTTGGTACCAGGCCCGACAAATTCTTACCCTACAATATATATATATATATATATATATATATATATATATATATATATATATATATATATATATATTATATTTTTACTTTTTCAATCTTTTCATCTTATTTTATTCAATATTTAAACTCAGTCATATCTTCCATATAATTTAATTATTTATATTTTCTTTTTTGTTAATTAAACATATAATATTTTATTTAAATTTAAATAAATTAAATTGTACTCACTTTTTTTAACATTTACACTTTCTCCAACTTTTCTCTTTCCCTTTACATTTTCATCTCCCCACTACCCTTTCTCATAATATCACTTTTCATCTTTCCATTTATTTTATTTCTTCTTATTGTTATCCTATTAGTATAAATTTGGCATTCTCTTTTTCATTATATACATAATTTTTCTTCACAAAAAAACTTATTTCTCTCTCTTTCTCTCTCAATTTTTGGTGATATATATATATATATATATATATTTTTTTTTTTTGCATCTTTGCTTTAGGTTGAGAAATTTTTGTGTTTTTTAGAACTCTACTTTAGGTTGATGCGATTTAATTGAGTTTTAAGGGTTTTTTTTTTTTTTTTTTTTTTTTTTTCACTTTGGTTGTTAAATTTTATCATATTGCATTGTAAAGAATTAAAGATAGTATATAAGAATGTAATATTATAATATTAAATAATATGATTTAAATAATTTGGTATTTATTTAGAGATAATTAATTTGGTGTTTATTGTTATATCTTTTATTTTTACTTTTTTCCTTCTCATATTATTTTATTCAACATTATTATTATTATTGTTGTTGAATTAATATATTAGATTGTATATTTTTTTAAAGTCAATATATTAACTTGAAAGAAAATGAAAAACCAACTATTAACCAATAATAACTAAAACAATAATATTATCACGCGCAACGCACGGGTCTATGACTAGTAAATAAATAAAAGCTCGTGCATGCACAAAATACAAGTTCTTCAATTTAAAAGAAAGAAAAAAAATTAATTTAAAATATTAATCTTCAATTTCAATTCTCTCACTTTTTTGGCAACCAAACACATAAAAAAATCTCCTTTGAATAATGCCAATTACACTTTTCATGGGAGAAACTCACTTATCCTCACTTTCTTGACAACCAAATAAGTCATTCTGTAATCATTAGATGATTATCTCTTAGGAGAGTCTTATTAACATCCCTCTTTTATGTTTTTATCATCCATACCATTGATTTTAATTTTAAAAAAATAAAATAATGATATAAATAAAAATAGAAAGTATGCACCAAAAAAAAAAAAAGAATGCTAATGATTCTATCTACTCATTTATTTTTAACACCTATTCCACATATCAACTTTTAACTTTTAATTAATTAATTTTATTTTAAGGGTTGAAATTAAAAAGATGGGGCCAGTCAACGGCATAAGCCAAGGTTAATGTAGGGGGTGGGGGGGGGGGGGGGGGGGTGCAATCTTCTCCTAATCTTCTAAAACTATAACCCTTGAGCTTACTTAAACCCACATTAAAAGATAAACATTAATTTTATATTTTGACAATAATATATATAGAGTTATATACTCATACGTGATAGTATATTCTAACTGTGTAGTCTCTAAATTATTTAATAAAATATTTTTAAGAATATTAATTGTGAGCAATATAATTTAAAAGACAGTTCACAATTTACAAGCTGATTGGATTAAATAAACACTATTTTAACTTATGTAAATACGAACTTGATGTAACTATTGTCATACATGAGAAAATAATATATGTTAAATCTCTCTCTCTCTCTCTCTCTCTCTCATTACTCTTTGGAATTTTATTTTTTATTTTTTTTAGCCTATATATTTTGTTTCCCCCGGGGAAAAATTTTTCTTCCTCTTCTACTATTTATTAGGAACTAATTCTAGCACAATTTGACATACATATGCTCCTTTCATTCTAATTTAAGAAGAATAACACACCTATGGATAATTCAACTGGCTATTTTGGCATTCCGGCGGAGGAGGTTTGGACCCAACAGAACAACAGTCATAAACCAAGTATTTTTGTCTCACGTTTTCATAAGCAAGTTGTTGTTGAGAGTCTAAATTCCAATACTTCTCCCCATTCCATGAAAATGTGGGAGAATAGCATTCAGAAGAAGCAATGGTGTTGTTTTGAACTGAGCAACCATCAATGTCAAATCTTTGATAGTGGGCTTGGAAGGGTGCTTGACTCCAATTTGGCTCACCAGCCCATGATCCACTCCATATGGTCGCCTCTATTTGCATTGCTTGTACCTTGCAACCCACTCCAATATTTGCATTACTCTTGAACACTCTTATGGGAGTACCATCCACGAACCACCTATATATATAAACTTCAATGTTAGAAAATAGAGATTAAATTTAATAAGAATGTAGTGTAAATCTCAAGTTTTACTTTTCCAATCCCAACATGCCACATCATCATATTATATATTAAAGAATAGACACAACTACACTCAATCAATTCTAATACTCATTTTAAAATCTAACTTAATTGAGAGTTTATTGAGATATTATCATTTGTGATAGGATGTATTGAGTTTTGAGTAAAAATATGATTTGACAATCTCTTATTGGATGATGTAAAACATGAGTTTTACACCATCTCCTTACCAAATTCGAACTCAAGAAAATATTGTCATGAATAAAGAAGAAAAAAAAAAAAAAAACTCTTACACTCAGTTACAACCATTATTTTACATCAATTTTCACAATTAATACAATAATATTCGCATTGTAAATATATTCACCATTTTAAAAAATTAAAATGTAAATAAAAAGTAGATACTAAAAAATGAGTGTAAGAGTAAAATATGAGGGGAGAGATATTATTCATACACCACTTGATGTTGGTTCCAAAGCAACTGGTAATCATGAAAGTCTTCCGTTGGATCAAACCAAAGAGCGATTCTTTCCTCCCTATCACCTTGACCATTTGTAAACACATTTGTGTGCAACAAATACGGTTGTGTCTTATTAGTACCCAAAAACTCAAAATCGAGCTCGTCGTGGTTTTTTGTATGTGATCTTAGCTGCCATAAACCCACACCAGTATTAGCATCATATATTGCATGCATGCAAACAAAATTTGAAAAGCAATGGGATTAGCCAAGGGAGAGGGGTCCAAAAAATGAAATACTTATGTAGAAGGTTGTAATAATTCCAGTTGTATCTTTATTCGGGAGTTTCATTCTCATCCCAAAGAATCCAGAATTGTAAGTTTTTAAAGACCTAAAACCAGAACCTGTGTTGTGTATGCACACACATGGAAAAAAAATATTTAAGGTAAGCATGGGATTATCTCCTTTAGACGGGAGCATCGTACACACTTATAAAAGTCATAATGATGTAAATTACACAAACTCAAGTTAACATCACAGACACATATACAAGTGCATGCACAAATTAATTTGACGAACAATTATAAAATTGAAGGTCATCCTGAAATTTGGTCAATTGAAATTTGACACTCTTTCTCTTGGTTAAGAAGCTGGATATGTTCTTGTCCGTACAAGATGACATAGTTTTGTGACCAAGGAACATCCTCGGCAGCACTAGTATCCCCAGCAGAAGCAACAAGCAGAATTGCAAAAAGACAAAGCACTAATGAATCCATAAACAAAGTGCGAGTGTGTGTGTAATCAAGGGAAAGAAATCTAGGTTATGGTGTGGTTTGTGGTCTTTTACTATTGTGTTGTGTTTATATAGCAAACACCTTGCTTCCTGAAAGGGAAAGCTCCAAATATAGCGCAGGAAACAACTTAATCATGAATCAGTGTCACTTTTTTATGATTCATGAGCTAGCTAGTTATAGCTAGGTGAACACAAATCTTTTGTCCAACTTTTTGTATTACTTTGCATTCTATTAATCATAACTTACAATGTGTTTTTATTTATTTATTTTATTTTCCTTATAAAATAATTTAAAATAGAAAAAAAAAATCAGATACTTGACATACCATAATAATTAGCTGAGCACAAAATATAACACAAAAAATAAAACAATGGATATGTATTTATAAATTTTCTTTTCTTTTTTTAAGAAAGGGTATGTAGGATTGGATAAAAACATGCTAAAGAATTGGAAAGAGATCCTATGAAAGATCCTCCATCCATACAAATAAATTGTGATTTAATAAAGATCTCTGGGCTAAGATATGAGTTACAGCATTGTTTTACCTTTGTACATGTAAAAAACTGAAACAAAATAAATTATGTGCCTATTAATGTGTGTAACCCGACATCATATCACCAACCTTTTATCATATTTAGTTATTTACAACTCACAATTTACATTAAGATAAAAAAATTTTCTCACTATTGCAAATTTCTATAATTTTGAGGCCTCTCTATTGCCTTATTCTTTTCTTTTTTATTTAGTAACAATATTTTATTGATTAAATTAATTATTTAGTAACAATATAATCCAAATTAAGACAATTAGAAAACACATGACTAGTAGTCTAGTATCCAACTTCACTAAAGGAAAAATAAAAAAGAATAGCATCCAACGTCAAATTGCCTGACTGCAGATTAGTACGAAGGTGAAATGGTACTTGGGTAGCTTTGGTGATTGTAACTTGTAATCGTTCATATTTAACAACATGATAACCAAATACTTTCTGTAACTTTCTTTCTTTTTGTTTATTATTTAAATTTTTTTAGAATGTTTTTGGTTAACTTTTTTTTTTTTTTTTTTTTTTATACAAGATAAAAATCCTAATCTAATATAATCTAAGTGTATATGTGTCTGAAACTCTCTCTTGGAGACTTGAATCCCGGTTATTGCCCCCCTTACCTCACAAGCACTTATATTTATGAAGTAACTAGCACAGCAAAGGTATGTGATGGTAGTTTAAACTTTGACAATAGTTGAAAATACCACTAAATAGAACAAATCATAGATATGATATCTTGTGATTATAATTATATATAGTATATTATATAATCTATTTATCTATAATATATAAAATATTAAACTTTGGTTGATGGTTACATAAACTTTTGAGACCTCTATATATATATATATATAGACACATATATTATATAATCTATTTATCTATAATATATAAAATATTAAACTTTGGTTGATGGTTACATAAACTTTTGAGACCTCTATATATATATATATATATAGACACAATCTTAATAAATGTTTGATGTTAGAATATATAATTCTAGATAACAAATAATCATAATAAATATCTATTAATAAGTATAATAATAATCAAATTTTATATTAGACAAAAAAATATAAGAGAGAATCAAGTTATATTAAACATTTAATATAATTAAATTAAGGGTGCCTATTTATAGTAAGTTTTGTTTTTCTTACAAATAAAGGAAGAGTAATGCTAGAGTACAAACTTTTAAAAAAAAAAAAAAAACTTTACATACCGCTAATGTGGCGAGTGGTTATTGATAAATGAAAATGTGATGTTAATTGTGGACCTAGGTGAAAACTAATAAAAAGTTGGCCACATCAAATAATTTGTAAAAATATTATAAAATAATTTATAGATGTAGCATTACTCATAAAAGAACCCATCCTAACAACTCATATATTTACAAACTGTTGAAGATAAGGAACACACGAAAGATTGAAACGAGGCCCTGTTTGGTTTTTTTTTTCATCACTCATCACTCTTCATTCAATTTTCGTCACTCATCCCTCATAACTTAAAATACCCCAATGTCTATCACCCATCCGTTTGGCACACTTTACTCAACTTGTCATCACTCAAATTTTTCAACATTTTGTGAGCCCCATACCTGTAAATTGGTCAGAGCAAATCTATTAGCCTACCCGCGTAAGGTTTCATCCCATCTTCAACCACTGCTCCTCCTCCTTCTTCCCTCACAAACATGCCAAGCTATGTCACACTGCCAAGATAATCTTCCAAAAAGATAAGTGTAAAACCCAACTCCACCTCCTACCACCACGGCCTTGGCCAAAAATTCCACTCCGCCTCCTACCAACACCGATAACCACTGCAACCCAAAAAAAGCCACAAAGCCAACGATCCCAACCCTTAAAAACCCAACTCACAGCACCCAACCACAGCAAAAAAACACAACCCTCGTCCCATCGATCTCACCATCAGAACCCACAAACTCATGATGTTGAAACATCCACAACTGCACACGATGG
The DNA here is from genome assembly GCA_023736055.1 of Quercus glauca. Taxonomy (NCBI): domain Eukaryota; kingdom Viridiplantae; phylum Streptophyta; class Magnoliopsida; order Fagales; family Fagaceae; genus Quercus; species Quercus glauca. The sequence continues at coordinate 92,644,261 of CM043316.1, read as the reverse complement.
TTCACCTAGGTCAAGAGAGAGAGATTAGAGACCCAAAAATCCAACCACCATCTCTCCCTCCTCTGCATAAGCCCAAACAAAACCCACTGATACAAAAACAAATAAACCCATAAAAAGTACAGAAAAACCCACAAACAAAAATCCACAAAAGCATCAGTGTGAAGAGATGAAAAAAGAAGAGAAAGAAAGAAAGAAGAAGCAATAGATGTGAAGAAAGGAAGAAAAAAAAAAAAAAGCGCTGAACCTGCAACGGGTGGAAAGAAAGGAGGAGTGATGAGTGAACAAGGCTAATAAACAAGCATTCACAACCATTCCTCGAGGTCTCAGTAAACACAACACAAAAAATGGAGGAACATGGAAATGAAGGAACATGGAAAAAACAAAAAATATCAAAATAAAACCCAACAGATGGAGGGGCTGAATATAAGTCTCACCGGAAACAAAATCAGTTCACGGAGCTGTGCTGAAGGTGCTGATTGGCAAAGAGATGCACTTCAGTTGTTGCTGTGCTATGGGCTTGGGAGAAGGAAAATGGAAGTGATGAATGAAGTAGTGAAGTGCTGGGTAGTTGGGAAAGTAAACACAAAAGTACCATTGGGAGCTCAATGGGTCCATTGCGTCTACATTGATGTAACGTAACAGTGCTGTGAGACCCAAAACTGGATGAAAATTACGCCTATTGCCACTGAGTTAACATAACTCAAAACTTGAAAAAACTGAAAACATCCTCTGGCTGTTTCCGAAATTGGTATCTCATATCTCACTAAACTCAGTTTTGTTAACTGAGTTAACTGACCCAAAAACTTGCCAAACAAACATTATACATGTGGAGCCCACATTTTTTGGGTTATGAGTTTGGCAAAATCCAAACAACACCTTAGTCACTCATTAAAGACCAATACTGAAACGGCATCGTTTGACATAAGTGAAAGAGTTCATGAATTTTGTAAATACAACACTGTTTTGTTCTGACTTTACTGATGGTTTTATTGAAACGGTGTCGCATCAATTAAGTGGGTTTCTACCCCTTTTTTGTTAGTCATTAGCCATGTGTATAGTTTTCATTGGTTGTTAGTGTTAACTTATTTTCCCGCTTATCTCGAAATTCAGTTTAAGATATTTTCTTCTTTGATAGATTGTATATAAATAGCTAGATCATTGTATCCATGCTCAGTTGCTTGTAATCAATCTACAATAAAAGGTTGGGTTCTATTTAGAAAGTGTTTTCAGTTGTTACACAAATTCCCAAAATTATTTTTTAAGAACATTACGCATTCGGTTTCTATAAAATATCTCATTTTATCGTCTTAAAAGTTATTTTATCATACTATTTTACAACACACTTAACATTTCAATTTTTATATTCCTATATAACACATTAAAATAATATATCTTCATAATATATAACCCAAAACAATTAAAAAAAACAGTATTTTAATTTTGTGGTGAGTCAGGGAGAGAGAGAAAGAGAAAGAAAACTATATTTTAATTTTGCAAGTGGACTATAGTACCATTATAAATTTAGGATAGTATTGTAGCATAATTGTAATTTTTTTTTTATAATCACTAGACCGGGTAATGGTCTTTTTTTTGTGCTTTGATGCTAAAATATAGCATATTATGGCATATACAAGACCGGGTATAATTCTACTGGTTACTTGGGCATTCTGGAGGAGGTTTGGACCCAGCTAAACAATAGTCATAAACCAAGTATTTGTTTCTCACATCTTCGTATGCACTTTGTTGTTGACTGTCTAACTTCCAGTACTTCACCCCATTCCATGAAAATGTGGGAGAAGAGCACTCAGAAAAACCAATGGTGTGGTTTTGAGCTAAGCAACCATCAATGCCAAATCCTTGATAGTAGGCTTGGAAGGGTGCTTGACTCCAATTTGGCTCACCAGCCCATGATCCATTCCAAATGGTTGCCTCTATTTGCATTGATTGTGCTGGGTAACCCACTCCAATTTTGTTGTTATTCTTAAACACTCTTATGGGAGTGTCATCCACGAACCACCTATACATAAACTTTTATGTTAGAAAATATTGTCAAGAATAAGCAAATTAATAAAATGGATGAGGCCATGGGAGAGATATTATTCATACACCACTTGATGTTGGTTCCAAAGTATTTGGTAATTATGAAAGTCTGTAGTTGGATCAAACCAAAGAGAGATTCTTTGCTCCCTAAAACCTTGACCATTTGTAAACACATTTGTTTGCAACAAATATTGTTGTGTCTTACTACCCAAAAACTCAAAATCGAGCTCATCATGCTTGGGTGTATGTGATCTTAGCTGCCATTAACAAACACTAGTATTAATATCATTTATTATGCATGTATACCAAATTAGGCAATTGATGGGATTAGCCAAGGGAGATTAGGGGGTCCAAAATATGAAATACTTACATAGAAGCTTGTAATAATTCCGGTTGTATCTTTATTCGGGAGTTTCATTCTCATACCAAAGAATCCAGAACCGTAAGTTTTTAAGGACCTAAAACCTGAACCTGCATGCACATACAAATTAAAAATAATAAACACACAAAAGAAGACTAAAGCATCAGATTCTGTTATCTCTTTTAGCCATGAGCATCATTATTTCACAATTATAAAAGCCATAAAGATACAAATAAGACACACAAGTTAACATCACAAACACATGTATAAGTGCATGCAAGAACAAATTAATTAGAAGAACAATCATACTATAGAAGATCAACCTGATGATTGGTCCATTGAAATTTGAATCTCTTTCCCTTGGTTAAGAAGCTGGGTACGTTCTTGTCCATACAAGATGACATAGTTTTGTGACCAAGGAACATCCTCGGCAGCACTTGCATGCCCAACAGCAGCAAGCAGAGTCACAAAAAGGCATAGCACTAATGAATCCATGAAGAAAATGCGAGTGTGTACGTGTGTAATCAAGGGAAAGAAATCTAGTTATCTTGTGGTTTGTGGTCTCGTGTTGTGTTTATATAGGAAGCACTACGGTTCCTGTTAAGGTAAAAGCTCCAAAAATAGGATAGGAAACTACTAAATTATGATATAACTTGGTTATCTTGCTCTCTATTAATGTGTGTAATCCGACATCATATGATGAATCTTTGATCATCATTAGTATTTACACGTTACAATTTTAAATTTCTTTAATTTTGATACCTCACTATTGTTAAAAAAATATTAAGATGTATAATATATATATTAAGAAGCGGATAAGAAATTGACTTCTAATATAGTGATAGAGCCATAAAATTTCTACAAGGGTGCCAAGCTAAAGATATATATAAAAAATAAAAAATAAAAAATAAAAATCCAAAGAATAACCTGCACACACCCAAAATATGCTTATAACATGATTTAACAAATGCTATTTTTTTTACATATAACAAGGTGTACATTGTGTATAACATTTCTCTCTTTTTTTTTCTTTTTTTTTTTTAACTAAAAAAATTTTAACTCCTAACTATTAAATCAACATTTACTGTTTCTTCTAAAGGAAAAATAATAGCTTCCATATCTCTAATTTTATAAGTGAAAATTTTTTAAGAAGTGAATAATGCTTTTATTAAAAAGATTTAATTATACATTTCTAGGAAATGCTATACTGGTATAAGAGTAATTAGAAAAAAGAAACCGTGAATAAATAATCTATAAATTTTTCTATTCTTATGAAATAAATTAAATACACTTTGAATTAATGAGTTATTATGGTATAAGAGTAATTAGAGGCAACAAAAATGATGCATTAGTCATCTAAATAAATTTGTTACATGATTTTAGTAAAAATCTAGGGGGATATCATTTAAATTTTTATCTAAAGTTACATTTATTTACAAAAAAAATATAAGATGAATGAGGAATTTTTAAAAGGATTTAGCTTACCTCTAGTACTTTTTCAACTGGACATGTCCATTTGTTTTAAATATACAATAGCAAGTGGTAGTAAGTTTTAATCTCCATCTTTTATTTAGTTAGTGGGTGATGTGACAATTTCTCACAAAAAAAAAAAAAAAAACAGAGATTTCAATTAAAAAAGTATTAAAGGTAACCCCTTTTGAAAAGTCACAAGGCCATGCCCCTAGCCCCTCTTCCTTTGCCCCTATCCTAATGTGTCAGCTCTTTTTTTTTTTTTTTTGGTTGAGGAAAATCCTAATGCGTCCACTTAAACAATGTTTAAAGTGGTGAAGTTTTTTGAGTCCCACATAGTGAATGAAAGAAATATTTTATGAGTTTATATGTTCGTGAATTAGATATTGAATTGAGTTTATGCATGTGTGGGCTGGGCTCTCTTGTCCAAATAATATTTTTTATTTTTATTTTTTGTGTTGTTAAGTCTATGCACAATAGAAATTTTGAACATTGTGTCTATTCACCAACATATACATTTATCATCCCTCATTCATATAAATATTTTTACTGAGAAATTTCTCAAAGAATATATTTTTCTGCATACATCTGTATAGAGTCAAAAAGAGAAAAAGAAACATAGTTTAGTTTGTTGAGCACGAAGATTGCAATGCTTCTTATACATGTTGTTGTTCATTTTTAATTATTTTATAGATTTCTTCTATTTATTGTTTGGATTGCAAGTTATTTAATTATTTTACATATTTCTTCTATTTATTGTTCTTGCCGGTTGAATTTATTTGTGTTATTTTTTGTGATTAAAATTGTGAATATTGTACTTGTTTATATAATTACAAAAATAAATTAATTTTCTGAAATATATCCAACAACTATTGCCTCATTCTCTTCTGTTTTTAATTAATTTTTTTTAAAGTTTTTAATTTAGTAACAATATTTTAATTGATGTACTTATTTAGTAACGATATTTTTTTACTTAACTACAGGTTGTGTTGATGAGAAAGTACGATAATGGAATGGTACACAGTAGCTTTGGTGATTGTAAGATCGTTCTTATATAATCACTAGATTTTACACACTAGACTTCAATAAAAAAAATACCCAAAAAATACTTTTAACATGTAACAAATCTCATCCTCACAAATGAAATGTATATTGATAAAAGTTTGGGATTTAAAGTGTCCCATTTGAGTTTAATGTTAGCTAAGACTTTTGCTAAAATTTTATACAAGCAACCCACAAAACTAATTAACCTGTAATCTTTCAAACTTTGTGCCACAACTTTTATCGGTATGCAACTCGGAAAGAGTGGGTTGCGCTTCACTGAGAATTCCTGATGCTGATAGTATATCAAGCTCCATTTTACAAGCTTTAGCACCCTGAACCTGAAGCAACTCTATCATGCTTTAGGATATTGTATACCTCTTTTCACAACTACGGGTTGAATGTATTCTCTAGAGTTTTGCGTCTGTAACTGTAAGCGTACCACTAGGTCTTGGTGAGAATTTTGATTGCTGAAAAAACTGGTGATCAATATTCATACTTATTGAGTCTGAGGTGCTCAATAATTTAGTCTATTTTTCTGAACAATTGCTAGTGAATGAATGAAGACACTGGTAATCTAACTCGTCAAACATGTAAACTTCACAGTGCTGTGGTAACTGCTATAAATGAATATAATTTTCTGAAGGTAACATCGACAACATCAATGTACATTTTCCTTTTTTTTTTGATAAGTAAACAACATCAATGTACATTTTCTTCAACACTTATCTTGTAACCCTCAACATGTTACCATGCAAATCGGAGAAACAACCATTTTGAGGTAAAAACATAAAATGGCATAGTATAATCATTTTACATCGAATTTAACTACTGCATAATATTAAATGTACACACCAAAACATCTGACAGTGTGTGATCATAACATGTATGCAAAAAGGAACACTGTACAGTGTACATTAAGCTTACAAAGTTCATTTTTGTTTGGTAATCCATTCTCACTAATCACAGATTTAGAAGTTCTCATAGTTGCAAGACATTTTATACATTGTACCATCAAAAAAATCAGTTTATTGTTCATCAAAATTTTCAACTCGAGAAATAACCATCATGTAAAGGGAAAGACAAATTTCAACACCAGTGCTGCAACATATTTTCTCTCTTTCTTTTCCTCCTCTTCCGGGCAACATTGGACTCCATGTTGGGCATACCCCAAATCCCAAGCTCCTAAATTTTATGGGACCTAAATAACACTTCCTAGAAAGGCCGCTGGTATCCCCCAATTTTAAAAAGACTATGGATAAATGCACTATCACTGATCAAAGGGATTTTAACATACTTACCAGCAAGAGCACACCTTACACACTCCAACATGATGAAAATATATAAGAATCCCACAGCTGCCCAATAGTACAACCCACATGTACCTTGGAAGTGTATAAGTGGCATGAAATTGCTTGACAAAACTACCACTTGCAGGGCCTGTTCCAATAAAAAGCCCATTGCCACATGGAATCTTAGATAATGAGGCCATTTTTTATTCTGCACCACTCCAAAGTATGCTAAGTAGAAATGTAGTATATGGAACCACCAAGGCAACCTCCTAACTGCTCCTGGGATATAATACAACAAATCCTCAAGGAATCCATGTTGGTCAAGTAAGGGTTGGACATAAGATGCTGTCTCAGACATCTGCAAAGCTAAAAGATAGGGGATACATGCAATAATTCTCCACCACCATTCTGGCTTCTCAGTCATTTTTGGAATGCGATAACCGAATGGATTATCCTTGGATGCTTGCAGAGGCATTATAGATTTGCGTGGTCTGGGTAATAAAGGAATTCTATGCAACAGGCCACCTTGATTCCCACTTGAAAATGGAGATAATGTAGCGGAAAGGTGTGGGAATGAATTTCCTGCAGATTATACAATTGGGAATTAGAAAATATCAATGACCTTGGGGATGTCCCACATTCAATGATCCATTCAAGTATTCAACCATGAACAAACTTCTTAATAATATTTAGATATTCCATCTTAGTGCCCAGTTGATCTTGAATCCACAACCTCACCCTCCAACCAATTGTTATAGGAGAAGGAAGTGTTAGTTAAGCTATAGCTCATTGGTAGATATTCCATATTATTGACTACATAAGCAATATAAGACAAGTTAGGGAGGTAGAAACTCTCCCTTTCTGAATGATGTAGCACTTTTGCAGGTAGATAGTAAAAGGAAGAAACGGGGAAGGTTGTTCAAAGCCAGTTCCCTCCAAAAAATTATGCAATCAGTTCTCTTTACCAGGATTATTGTGCCACTAACAATAAATTGGTTATCTAAACCTGTATCATTTCACCAAAGGCTGCCTCAAAGATTTGAACTTTAAGAATCAAAATCTATCTAGTTAAAAGGGAAAGAGGAGAGAGAGAGAGAAAGTTGACAAGAAAATTAACATACCTTTAGAACCACATCCAACAACCGTGCGTCTAGCCAAGGATTTATGTGTTGGGAAGGTCTTGGTAAATTTTTGTAGAATTGCATCCTTATACCTGGTGTTAAAGGCAAACATCAGTATGAGAAGAACAATATGAAAACTCATTATCCAGGGGGAAACCCCCTACTTTTCGTATTAGACCCACCCCACTCCCGGAACAAGTTCAAGTTTTATTAAATGTTATTTGAAGTATGTACATCCTATAGTATCTCTTTCTGTCTTAAGACGGGAAGATTTCTGGAGACTCAAAAGCAATCATGTCCTATTTCTGCACAAACATGCAGACCTAGAAAAAGTTCAACCACTTTGCTTGAGCCTACATCTCTCCCCTTAGGAGTGATGATATATGGTATATTATCATGATGATCCATATAGGATTAGAGTTGCAGCCAAAACCCAAATTCTTGAAAATCCAAATTCTTGAAAATGCTTTGTATCCAGTGCCAAATAATAAACATTCAAAATGCTACTCATCAAACTACCTGAATAACCTTCTATATTTTATATTTTTTTCTCCCCAAAATATTTTTTTTTCCCCCCAAGATGCTACTGCATCTTAAAATTTTGTTCAAAACATTCTGCAATATGTTCAAGTTGATTGATTGAATATATTTCTCACTATATTAGTTCTCAGTTTTATATTACAAAACTCAAACCCAGGGGAAAAAATGATACCACACTAATTTACTTAAGAAAAATAAAAGGACCTCTAAAAGTCACAAAAGCACCATGTAGATCTACACTGATAAATTATTCTAAAATTCTCTTGCATTGCTAAAATTTCATAATACTATATCAATCAGACATTATTTGTAGGTCTCTCAAAACCCAATGAAACCAATTGTTTCAATCATTACAAAATAAAAATCAGAGTAATGAAAATAGCAGAACTAATGATTCAGCAGATAGTACAAAGTACAATGTTACAGAACAAATCTCAAGTACTTGCAAGTTTGGCATTGTTGTCCTCTTCCGATTCAAATTGAAGCTATGAATCTTCAGTCTTTTGCATATAAGGGAAATTATAATCAATGCAAGATTCAATTTGTTGCCTGTCAAGCACTTAGAAGTCTATCATTGTCTGAAACAGTATTTACAGAACAATGGTTGCAAGACCAAATTTCAAGACTTCCCCAGCTTAAGAATTTAAAGGCATGGTCTTGGGGTATACCAGAAAAGTTGTTCTACTAGTACTCCTAGTCGCTAACCCGGCATGGGAAAGCTATTGAATGTAATATTCAAAAAAAAATTCCATGCACTTGAGAAGTTTTCAAATTAAACAATGTTAAGGACACAATCTATTTCACAATTTGCTAAGGTAGAAAGTCAAATTCATGTAAACCTACCACTGACATTGCATCTAACACTGCTTCTCTTATGCACCAATCACAAGTTCAAAAGTTTTATATCCCTAAACTTATTGATTAATGGGTGTCTCCTGCAGCAACTATGCTCAAAAGGAAAAAAGATAAAAGACAACTCTCATCCTCATATTCTCCAAAACAGAAATCAAATATAGAACTTGTCATCTTAGCATAACATGCAAGCCTAATTTGTAGACTATAATATTAAACTTAGATTTGGCTTACATGACAAATAGTTAGCACTGGACATCATTGAAACCATAAGAAATCTAAACCAATCTACCAATCAATTAAATAGCTATACAAATTTAATCAAGGAAAAAAACCACATACAAAGCACAACCAAAACCTGTACAAATTTAAGAATACCAACATAGTTCTGCATTGCAAGATTCAGATAAGGGGAAAAGCAAGCGTACCAAGAAGAACCGACAATGGTGGAAACTGTGCCTGTTGAGTCAGGCACAATCAAAGTCATCATCTATACAGATGGGTGTGTTCAGGTTTTTGGGGTTGTTGGAGATTGAAATCAGAAGAATGAGAGAGAAGAGGAAGCAGACGAAGAGTTATGTTTTCTGCGTGTGGGTTTAAGGTTTTCAACTTTGGGTTTATCGGAGGAGAGTTTTAAGTTTTCAGTAACTTTTTTATTTTATTTTATTTAGTTTCACATAGTAGACCCATTGAGGTGGGCAACCTGGGTCTTGGCCGATGGATTGGGCTTGGTGCTTTTTTGTTTTTATAATTAGTTATAATAATGGGGAGGGTTGATTTGAATATATATATATATATATATATATATATGTATGTAGAGGTTGGAAACACTAGATAAAGAGTCAGTTAAATTACAATATTAGAAGGAAATTAAAATATTTTAGAGTTTTTAAGGTAATGCTAACTAATATTGAGTTGGTAAAATCTAGTTCATCCATTTTGAAATTGATAGACTAAATTTTCTCACGTAATCAATATTTAAACAAATATTAATTATCAATATTTTGATATTTATTTAAATTATGGGTCATGCTAACGAGTGCCTTAAGGGCACTCTTTAATAATCTACTTTAAGAAAGTTTTGATATCATTTTTATGGGAAATGAAAAAAACTGTCAAAATATTAATTACATTTTTTTCATTTCTTATAAAAACTTTCTTTAAATGGATTATTAATGAGTGCCCTTAAGACACTCATTAGTATTTCCCTTAAATTATTGATGATTTGACAAAATGCAATTCACTCATTTCAATGAATAAGAATTTAGAAACACCATAATAGAGTTACCATGAAAGCTCTAAAGATTCTAACTTTTTTTGTGTGTTTCTAAAGTAAGCAACTCTCGTCAACTAATACTATTATATGTCTACTCTTTAAACTTTAAACTAGTCCTGGTCAATCCTTATTATATCTATCTCCTTTCTCCTAATACTCCTCAATCAGTTTAGTTTCACACGACACAAACACAACCATCACAGACCCCAACCATTATGACTTTACTTCCACCATTTTCCTAAACCCCCCAATTACCACCACCCACGTCATTACATTTCCACCTCCCAATACAAACATCCATGGGCGAACAAACCTAACCCAAACTCAAATGGAGCCCCACCATGACTCCACCGTCACCATCACAACCATCAACCCAACCACCATAATCGTGGGAGCCACCACACCAACTCCAACCCTAATAGAAATAACTTATTCCCCAATTGAAATAACCAATGCTGCAGTAGCAGCAGCAACAGCCAAAACCCAAACCTCGTCTCCCCCTTTCAAAATCCCCTTCCATCCTTGAAAGATTCAAAAACCCCCCAAACCCAACATATTAAGGAGTTAATAAGAAATAGAAAAAACCTTAAGGAGTGAATAAGAAATTTACTTCTAATGTGTCTACTTAAACATTGATTAAAGTGGTTAAATTTTTTTAAGTCCCATATAGTAAAAGAAAAATATATTTTTTGAGTTTATATGCTAATGGGTTGATAATTAGATTGGTCTTAGGCATGTGTAGGGCTAGGTCTCTTGTCCTAATAATAACTTTTTCTTATCATATTTTATTTTTGTGTTGTTAAGTCTGTGCACATCAGTTTATTTTGAACATGGTATAGATTCATAATATTTAATTCATAAAAAAATGTTTACTAAGAAACTTTCCAGAGAAAATATTTGTGAGCATATATATGCATAGAATTAAAGAGAGAGAAAGAAACACAGTTCAGTTTGTTGAATACGAAGAATTTTAGTGCTTCTTCTACGTTATGTTGATCATTTTTAATTATTTTACCAATTTTTCTATTTATTGTTCGGTCAGTGAGTTATTTAATTATTTTACAAATTTCTTTTATTTATTGTTTTTGTATGTCGAATTTATTTGTATTATTGTTTGTGATTAGATATTTGTATACTGTTCTTGTTTATTTAATACCAAAAATAATTTATCTTTCTGAGTTATTTAATTATTTTACAGATTTCCTCTATTTATTGTTCTTGTCCAACAACTATTGCCTTGTTCTTTTCTGTCTTTTATTTTTGAATTTAGTTACGATTTAAAAAAAAAAAAAAAAACTTATTTAGTAACAATATAATCCAAAAGGACAATATATGAAAACACATGATTAGCATCGAACGTCAATAAAAAATGTAATGATGTGAATTCAGCAAAAAAAAAAAAAAAAATTATAATGATGATGAATTCAGAAAAAAAAAAAAAACAAAAACAAAAACATAAACGAAAAATGTATACTTTATTCTAGAAGAATAAGAGATTGAATTTGAAAGTAGACGGGCTGAGCTCAATGACTGCAGGTACCTCCTGGAGCAGTTCCAGCATGTCAAGGTCACCCATGTGTTTAGGGAGGCGAATAGATGCGCCGATAACCTTGCTAGAGCGAGCTGTTCTTTTTCTGAAAATTTTGTTGTACTTGATGCACCGCCCAATGATGGCTTATGTAATATTTTAAATGCGGATGTTGATGGTTTGTATACTCTAAGGCTCTCAGCTAGAACATCGCCTTTTATGGCTAGTTAATTTTAATGCAGTACCCTCTTAACCAAAAAAAGTAGGCGGGCTGAGCCTGAAAGTTCATACCTCTTGATTTTTCTTCACCGGACTGCAGGTTTATATATAAAATACTTTTCAACCTAACAGGCCCAGTTTGGTTCCACTTGTAGGCCCATTGAGGTGGGCAACCCCGCCCTACTATTTTGAACCTCTAACCTCGGTCTTGGACGATAAATTGAGCTTGGCGTATTTGTTATCTATACTAACCTATGTTTCACCTAGTTAGAAAAATCTAATTATTTAGAGAAATATCATTAACTACCTTATCTCTTTAAAAAAAGTTAAAAATTTCCTAAATTACCCTTAAAAAAATTTATCAAAAAATTATTTTAAAACATTTTTTACATAATTTGAATAAAGATGACATGTAGAGTGGATTTCAAAATTTAGGTTTTTAATTTTTTTTTAATTTAAAAAAATGCTCCCACAAATAAATTAAGGGTATAAAGGGAATGATAATAAATTAATGGTATTTGACTTTTCAAACAATACATATTTTTGGGACATCCCAAAATGGAATACAAGCTAAACAATTTGGGACAGAGGGATTCCCTGTTTGAGAATACAAGTAACTCTCATCAACTAGTACGATTTAAAGGGATTCCCTGTTTGAGATCCTCGTTTTTTTTTTTTTTTTCAAAAATGCTCATACACCATTATGTTTAAGTAAAGACAAAACTAAAAGACAATTCGGTAAAAATACAACTCTAACTTCCACTAAAACATTGTCTAAAAAATATAACCACTCTCCTGTTGATTTTCAAATTGCTTTTTCCACTTATAAATTAAATTATCAAAATAAAAATTATATATATAAAATAAAAATACAATTCTTTTTAATTAAAAATAAAAACCTCATCGCACGCGTAGACTGCTTAAGTGTGGGGCCAAGGGATTAGGCGACCCCGGCCCACTACGTACTAGGCCCAAGGCCCATGCCGAGGAGGAAGAAAACTTCCGAGGACAACGTGAAAAAGTCCAGATCACCCAGGATGACCGCTGAGGACAATTATGTCCTCGGCCAACCCCAAACCAGAGGAGGGAGAGTCAACATCCCATCAAAGGCAGCCTCCCAAAGCACCCCATGAGAAAGAACAGGTACCAATGTGCCAATCATGGGAGGACGGTGGAAGAGAAAATCCAAGACAAACTGTCATCTCCAAATTAAATGCCCGCCGCTGGCATTCGGGCCGTATTAATGAGGAAATGACCCTTGAACATTGTAGCCTTGGTAGCTGCAACTTACAGAAAGAGGGAGAAACGGCTGATAGGACAAACACTCGAGTAGTGACCTGCCTGATCGACAAATGTAGAGCTAGGATCAACTGAAAAGGGGTATATAATGTAAGAAGTCCTCCAGAAAGGAGGACGAGAGATAGGAGGCGGAAAATGTTGTAGCACTTATATCATCTCTGTAACCTAGCACTGAAAAAGCAATAAGAACTCCTAGCCCCTAAGAGGAAGGCTGAGGAGTAATATTTCATGCTTCAGCCTATATTCTTGTCGTTTAACCCATTCACTACCATGTTTAGTTGTTGCAATCCTTATTAGGGCCTAGTTCTTGAACCCACACTCTACAAATTCATTATATCGGGCTAGCTGGGCTTGAGTCCACTTCATCTAAGGAAAAGTATTCAAACTCGGACCCTACAATTGGCGCCGTCTATGGGAAGAGCTTGTGCGTTAGCAAGGGCAACGGTTAAACACGGCAGGATCAAACTCCCATCAACGGAGAAGGCCATCTTGGCGGCCATGACTACTACCACACATGCGAAGTAGAGCAAGTCCAAAAAACTGCTACCTCATGTTGTGGTAATGCACTCGGGGCTGAGCCTTTTAAGGCACTTGGGCCATGTGTTTAAATGTGAACCTTAGTCATGTCTGCAGTCCTCGGACCAGATGCTAAGGGGAAGTTAACACTCCATGACTACTACCACATATGCGAAGTAGAGCAAGTCCCAAAAACTGCTACCTCATGTTGTGGTAATGCACTCGGGGCTGAGCCTTTTAAGGCACCTAGACCATGTGTTTAAATGCAAACCTTAGTTGTGTCTGCAGTCCTCGGACTAGATGCTAAGGGGAAGTTAACACTCCATGACTACTACCACACATGCGAAGTAGAGCAAGTCCCAAAAACTGCTACCTCATGTTGTGGTAATATACTCGGGGCTGAGCCTTTTAAGGCACCTGGACCATGTGTTTAAATGCGAACCTTAGTCATGTCTGCAGTCCTTGGACTAGATGCTAAGGGGAAGTTAACACTCCATAACTACTACCACACATGGGAAGTAGAACAAGTCCCAAAAACTGCTACCTCATGTTGTGGTAATGTACTCGGGGCTGAGTCTTTTAAGGCACCTGAGCCATCTGTTTAAATACGAACCTTAGTCATGTCTGCAGTTCTCAGACCAGATGCTAAGGGGAAGTTAACACTCCATGACTACTACCACACATACGAAGTAGAGCAAGTCCCAAAAACTGTTAGCCCATGTTGTGGTAGTGCACTCGGGGCTAAGCCCTTTAAGGCGTCCGGAAAAAGTCCTAGACAGAACCAAGGTATTGCATGGTTCTCAGACTCAAACCTGTGGGGAAACTAGGCACTTCAAAAAAAATTAAGGCCTAGACAGAACCAAGGTATTGCATGGTCCTCGGACTCAAACCTGTGGGGAAACTAGGCACTTTAGAAAAAACTAAGTCCTATGGGAAAATGGTTCTCGGACTCAAACCTATGGAAAAACGATCCTCGGATCAGACATTTGGGGGAAAACGACGCCACAGCGTCACTATGAACACCGAAAGGAGCCTTGATGCACGGAGGTTTCCCCCCGGATCGCTTATTTAAATCCAGTGTGCTCGGCTAGTCACACAGTCCACAGGGCAGAGCACCCGATTATTTTTCTGGTAATTCCTATATCGATTAACTTAATTAAAAAAAGCGACTAAGGGCTATCGTCGGCTTTGTTGAAGTTAGGGCAACAATTCTTCGTTACTACTATCTACATCAATTCTAAGTCCCATTGGAGGCAAAAAATAACACACATTGAAATATTATCGCAGAGAAAATAAAAGATTTGTAAAATAAGAAGAACAACACTTTTTTTTATTAAATAAAAGAAAGATACATTATACAATAGGTGGCTTGTTTTAAAGCTAACTACAATAAGAGAGGTCGAGGCAGGCTCGTCCTAAAGCTAACTACAATAGGAGAGGCTGAGGCAGGCTCATCCTAAAGCTAACTGCAATAGAAGAGGTTGAGGCAGACTTGTTTAAAAACTAACTCTAAAAAGAGAAAGCTCATGGGAATGGAAGATCTGCAGTCTCGTCCCAGCATCAAAAGAGCCCGTGAGGATGGCACTGGCGATGAGAAAGAAGAATAGGCGGAAGTGCCTGAGGGCCCCATCCTAGGATGTTCCCTTGATTCTCTCCTAGTTTCATGATAATTAGGCATTGAGAGAGGGCAACATTCGGGCGTCAATTGTTCAGCAATCTCGCAAACCTCCATCGGGGTCCCACCATCAGCGCGAGACCCAAACTTTGTCACGCCGAAAGTCTGATGCGACCCACACTTGCTTCGATTCTTGGCTGAATGAGGAAGGCCTTCTTGCTTACTCAGTTGAAGGAAAGGAACATCTTTGTCCTTTGCTTCCTTAGCCTCAACTGCCCCGCCCTTATCCAGGGCCATCTCATTCCCTAAACCTTGATCACGACCTTGGCAAAGTCCTTGGAAATGCCTAAGGTGTTGAAAGCTTGAAGTTTCTACTGAGCGTGGGGATTTGTAAATGAGAAAGAGCAATTCCCCAGAGGGCCTTATATAGAAGGCGAAGTCTAGTAAAAATTAATCTCATGAGATTCGAAGGGAGAAATACGGCGAAGCAAATCCCGCCCAATTTCCAAAGAAATTCACAACCGTTGGATCCGCGCCACTTCAAAAGGACATTAATGAGGGCGCGCCTCGTGCATTGAAACGTCAGGAACGTGCCTTGGGCAAGTGAAAAGACTCTGGCACTGATGGATGACAAGACTTGATAAGCCATGGCAAAGGCCCGAGAACATCAAAATCCTCCTCTCCGCCCGAGGAGCCTGACAGCAGGATTTTGAGGGGTTATTGTGAGGCCAAGGGATTAGGCAACCTCGGCCCACTGCGTACCAGGCCCAAGGCCTATGCCGAGGAGGAAGAAAACTTCCGAGGACGACGTGAAAAAGTCCGGATCACCCAGGATGACCGTCGAGGACAATTATGTCCTCGACCAACCCCAAACCAGAGGAAGGAGAGTCAACACCTCATCAAAGGCAGCCTCCCAGAGCACCCTATGAGAAAGAACAGGTACCAATGTGCCAATCATGAGAGGACGGTGGAAGAGAAAATCCAAGACAAATTGTCAACTCCACATTAAATGCCTGCCGCTGGCATTCTGGCCGCATTAATGAGGAAATAACCCCTGAACACTGCAGCATTGGTAGCTGCAACTCACATAAGGAGGGAGAAATGGCTGATGAGACAAACACTCGAGTAGTGACTTGCCTGATCGACAAATGTAGAGATAGGATCAACTGAAAAGGGGTATATAATGTAAGAAGTCCTCCAGAAAGGGGGACAAGAGATGGGAGGCGGAAAATGTTGTAGCACTTGTATCATCTCTGTAACTTAGCACTGAAAAAGCAATAAGAACTCCCATCCCCTAAGAGGAAGGCTGAGGAGTAATATTTCATGCTTCAGCCTACATTCTTGTCGTTTAACCCATTCACTACCATGTTTAGTTGTTGCAATCCTTATTAGGGCTTAGTTCTTGAACTCACACTCTACAAATTCATTGTATCGGGCTAGCTAGGGTTGAGTCCACTTCATCTAAGGAAAAGTGTTCAAACTCGGACCCTACAGTATGATTAGGTTACTATTTATTTATTTAGTTACAAACTTAAAGGATTGATATTTCTATTGAAAATACTATAGAAAGTATCAGTCAAATACTTGAATTATAAGGTATTGTTTGGATTTTAGGAAACTCATATCTCAAAAAAACTGAGTTTTGTTAACTCATAATCCAAAAACCGGTGGGCCCCACGTGTAGATGTCTGTTTGGCTTATTTTTTCAGATGTTAACTCAGTTAACAAAATCCAAAATTTTGGGATATGAGTTAACAAAGTAGGAAACTCTCCGGGCTTGTTTTCATTTTTTTGAGTTTTGAGATTTGTTAACTCAATGGCAATATGTGTAATTTTAGAGTTGTCATTGGGTCCCACAGCAGTGTTCCATCAAATCACAGCAGACCCAGCAGACCCATGTGGTGTTCCAACAGCACTTTGTGAGTTTACTTTACCAACTGCCTTCAGCCTTCACTACTTCACTTCATTACTTTTCATCACTTCCATTTTCCTTCTCCCAAGCAAACAGCACAGCAACACCTGAAGTCTGAAGCGCACCGATCAGCACCTTCGCACAGCTCCGTGAAGAACAACATGGCAATCTTGTTGATTCCAAGAATGAAAGCTCAGTCCCTAATGGCAGAGCATATATAATTCTGATGATTACATGCTTCTTCCTTCTTAGTTAGAGATGCTTTTTAATACTTGGGTTTGTTAACTTGCACAGCAGTGATAGTCTTTCTTCAAATTCTTAAAAGAGTATTCAAAACATAATATTCTTGTTCTTCCCGAAATATGGGTTGAATTATTCTCGGTGCTCAAAATAGAATTTAAGCAAACCCTTTTGCATAGTTCAATCCATTGAAGCAAACCAGCAATGGGTAAGCACAATAATATGATATAAACAAAAAAAAAAAAAAAAAAAACCAAAAAAACGGAGGTTTTATTTATGTTCTCACCAACCAAACAACAGGGAAAAACAGAGGCAAACAGAGTTCAAGCTAAAAGCTAGAACATTTTTCTCAAAATCCAAATGTGAAACACACAAATTAGATAAATTAAACAAGGTAAGAGAGTACAGAAATGTCGAGGTAGCACCGTCTTGGGTCGAAGGAGACCGGTCGTGACAAAATCGGGAAATGGGTACCGCTTCTTATGCTCGTCGGCGCCGCTGGGTCACGACGGAGGAGATGGCGCTGCCGTACACGTCGGAGAGATGGGTAGTCTTCACTGGTGACGGTCCTGACGAGGCGAGGGAGGTTGGGCTCTTTTTCTGGGTTCGGTTTTTCTGCTTTGGGAGAGTGACAGGGCTGAAGGGGGAAGGGGAAATGGGAAATGAGAAAAGAGAAGTGATGGGGATGAGTACAAGGCGTGGGTAACAAAACAGAAGCATCTGAGCAAGTGACAGAGCTGGGCCCCCCAAACAGTGTCAAAAATTGTTGAGTTATGGCATTTTGGTGATAAGCCAAACAGGTATTAATTTTAAGTGATGGGTGATGAGTGATGAAAAATGAGTGATGAGTGATGAGTGATGAAAATTAAATGACCAAAAAAGAGTGGCCAAACAAGGCCTAAGACTTTTGACAATTGGATTTAGGTTGAGTTAGTAAAATTGGAAAAAAAAAAATAGTTGTGCACGGTTTAAAAAAGAAATTGTTGAAAGGGACTTAAAATCTTTTAGAGTTTTTAAAGTAACACTAACTAATTTTGAGTTTTTTTTTTTTTTTTTTGATAGGAGCTAATATTGAGTTTTTCTACCAACTAATATTGAGTTGGTAGAATGCTATTCGTCCATTTTGAAAATGATGGACTATATTTTCCCACGCAATCAATATTAAAAGTTTTAAACTAATATTAATTATCATTAATTTGATATTATATTATATTATATTATATTATATTATATATATTAAAAGTTGGGTTTAGACGCTGTGATTAAGTCAAGTAGCAGCACTGAATTGCAGAAATTTTTTTAGATTTTAGTTTTTAAAAAGAAAACATTTACATGAAAAAAGTCTAATGCATCTTAAATTGCAGAAACGTAGACGTAGTGTAATCTAATTCTTCTTATTTTTTAATTACTCTATTTAAAAATAAAGGTCTAATGCATCTTAAATTAGTAGTATCATGGCATTGTAAACCTATCCCAAAAAACTGTTTATATCACCCTCTCAAAAAAAAAAAAAAAAAAAACAAAACAAAACAAAACGTTGTTGCTGAAGATAAAAAGTTGACTGGCCGAGGAAAACTTCAATAAATATCATATGGTGATATATATCAGCATTTTTTTTTTTTTTGAAAGCGATATATATCAGCATTTAGATCTAGGCTTTGATGAATAAGTAATCCTAACAAACCATATATAATAAATCTATCCCAAAATCCATATATATCCCCCAAAGAAAAAGGCATTGTTGGTGTGGATAAGAAGGTTGACCGGAAGAGAAAAAGTTTGATAGATGTATATCTCAAAAACTAAATTAACGCATAATCAGGAAATTTTTAAATAAAAATAATTATATTTCGTATCAACTTCTTCATAGATCTATATTAACTAATATAGACTTCAAGGAGTTTAGGGTATTTGATTTTTATTTGGACTCTTTTTTAGGTGGAGTATGTATATATGTATATATGTACACGGTTGGTGTATTTTTTTCATTCTCCAACTTATTATACAGTTTTTTGGTTTAGGCTTCTATTTTCCTACCTACAATCATGTAGGTATATATTTGTTTACTAATCAAATTGAATACGTTTTATTTATTTGTTGCCTTTTGTTTAAGCTAATTTCCATATGTTTGATCTAATTTATATGTTAATGGTTTGATCCAATTTCATTATTTTGTTGTCCAATATTTAATTATATCCTAAATTTGTTCAATCTTCAGCGAATCAAATTTGGAGCATGAGGGTAAGAGTTTCATATCAAAAGTTTTTATTGAATTGGTCTTATTAACATGTTTTACTTTTACTTGCCCATGAGATCATTTATTCTAATCAATTTCTTTATTGAATTCTTCTTATCAGGTTTTTACTTACAAATTTTTTGTTTAATTCTTATAACATGTTTTATACACTCTCATTAATTCAAATAGATTCAAATAGAGATGGTTAAAAAAAAATCAAAATTTCTCCAAGTTGCCTTAAGCAAGGAAGTGACAGAAATGTTGCAAGAAATAAAAAATGACTTATGGCACTGGCAAGTTTTGAAGGTCAATAAGGTTGGTAATTTCATTAATCTTTTTTTTTTTTAAATTGCCAAATTTTGGAAATTTAATTCCCAAATTTTTTGAATCTTTACAATGTCATCATTCTTCCAATATCAATTTTTTTTTTTTTTTTTTTTTATGTATTGATAATTTTTACTCTTGAGCCGTCACTATAAAATAGGTTTTTTTTTCCTTCTTACAATTATGGAACTTATTTAGCTAAATTAGTAAAATCAAAGTTGAAATGATAGATTTATTTATTTATTTTAAAGCCCGATAATAAGTGGTCATAGACTCATATGTAAGTTGTCGTAGTAAATTCCAATCATAGACTATTAAATTTACATACAATTTTGCAATCTATATGGTTGTATATATATATATATATATATATTTTTAACTCGGTTTAATTTTCTTCTTGATTTTTTTTAGGTTTGTCAAGAAAGATTTCAAGCATCTTAAGAAAGGTTTGTAATCTATATGTAGAACTTTGCAAAATTTTTTTTTAATTACAGCAACGTAATGTAATCTAATTCTTCTTATTTTTTAATTACTCCATTAAAAAAAATGTCTAATGCATCTTAAATTGCAACCAGTTTACGACACTAAGAAAAAAAAAAGGTCTAATGCATCTTAAATTCCAACAACGTATACTACACTAAATCGAAAAGTCTAATGCATCTTAAATTACAGCAACCGTATACTACCAAAAAAAAAAAAAAAGGTGGTCTAATCTTAAATTGCAGCAATATTTATAGATTTTTTTTTTAAAAATAGATATTTTTTTTATTATCTTTTTCTCTTATAATTTCTAAGTTTTTAAAAATCTTAATTTGATTACAATCCAAATTCTTTTCTTCATTTATTTCTTCTTAAATTGATTACAATCCAAAATTTTCATCTTCACCTAATCTTTTTTTTTCATTTAAATTATATTACTACACCTATTAGCTACAAATTTTTTGGATTAAAAAAAAAAGAAACGTGATTATTTTTCACACTTCCACAAATTAAGTTTGAATCCAACAGAAATTGATTTGAACTAAAACTATTTAAGAATGCTAAAATCAATCAATAAAAAAAAATTACTACAAAAAAAAAAAAAAAGCAACTCAATATATGATTGAGTTAACGTTTCACACCTCCACAAATTAAGTTTGAGTTCAAGAGAAATTGAGTTGAACTAAAACTCTACCGAGTCTACTCTACTCTACTATTTAAGAATGCTAAAATCAATCAATAAAAAACCAAAATTAAGTGAAGAATTGTAAAAGGAAGGATTTGACTTTTTCAATGAGAATAGCAATCTTCTTTTTATTTTTTTGCATTTCTATTTTTCTATTAACGTAGTTCAATAATTACTTAAATTCTATGATTTTTTTTAAATATTTTACATAATGCAATTCATTTTAATTATTGATTTATTTTTTGATTTGGTGTTCTTAATTGATTGTGCATATTATTTCCTTAATTATGGCAATATTAAAATGGCTAGACATGAATGCCAATATCAAAATGGCTAGACATAGGTAATTTATATGTAAAATTTTACATTTAAATTGCAATACAATTTTTGTTTTCTTTTTATGTACTTTTATTTATCTATTTTTGGAATTATTTTGATTGTGTTACCCAAGAAGGTTTAGATACTACTAAGAGCTTTTAGAAATTTAAAACTTGCCATAATTTTTTAAATTATTTTATAATATCTTCTTCTGCAAACAAAAAAAAAAAAAAAAAAAAAAACTTACATAATATACATTTTCCATGTAACTTAATTTTTTAAATTTTTTTACTATTTTATTTGTTATTAGATTTGATTATATTATCAAAAAATATATATTTTAAAATTTATATATACTTTTTTTATTAAACCGTGCATCGCACGGACATAATACTAGTTTATTTAAATGATTGATGGTTTGGCAAAATACAATTCACACATTTCAATAAATACGATTTTAGAAACATCATAGAGTTTGTTAAATTACCGATTGTCCCAAAAGTTTAAACTATTGAGATATGGTAAATTTAATCATTTAACCACATATTTCTAACACTCTCTCACACGTGTGGGCCGAAATTATCTTTTAATAGGTGAGACCCAACATATGGGAATTTAAATGGGAGATAGAATAGAGGAGATATGGATCGAACTCAGGATCTCATGCTTTGATACCATGTTAAATAACCAATTGTTCCAAAATCTTAAGTTATTGGGATATGGTAAATTAATCATTTAATCACATATTTCTAACAGAGTTAACAACTTACCATAAAAGCTCTAAAGATTCTAACTTTTTTGTGTGTTTTTGAAGTTAGTAACTCTCATCAACTAGCACCATTATGATGTGAACTTTTCTTTTATGAGTAATTCATCAAATTGTTTAGATATAAAATAATAATATCTACTTTGTATGATTTTTTTTATAAATTTCTACATTCTAATTTTTTATTTGCCTCCCTATGCATCAAAAGAAATAAGAATAATTCATGATTCTCTCTTTAAAACAAGAGACGCTTATGGTTTTGTTGATATGTGAAACAATTTTGTCTTCTCCATGTTACTAAATCTCTAAGAGCATCTCCAGCAGTAAAGATATCCCCCAAATCCTCTCTATAATAGAGAATGTGAGCAAAAAAACCACCTCTAGCAGATTAGGCATACCCAAAATTTTTTTTGGCTTATGAACAGTAGCCCATCAAGTCTAATGGGCTACTGTTCATTAGCCATTGAATATCTTGAATAAAATATTATACCCACTCCTTTTTATATTAATTCTTTCTCTCTCCTCCAGATTTCTTTTTCTCTTTCATTCTCTCCGTTGCTTCTTCTTCTTTTTTTCCTCTCATTCTCTCATTCTCTCCGTTGCCATTGCTTCTTTTTTTTCTCATAAACAAAACGAAATTAGAAAAAAAAAAAAAGAGGAAACAGAGAGACCTGTTCATGAGCAAAAGAATTAATCCAAACACAAAATACAAAACAAAATCCAATTCTTAAAATAAAATTGAATCAAAACAAGCAAATATGAAAAAAAAAAAAAAAATAGCCGATCTGACCCAAGCCGATTGGTGGGGAGGACGACGAGCGGTGGTGGAGATGCCGTCGCGGCAGTGGAGATGCATGTGGTGGAGGCCCAAGCTCTCTCTCTCTCTCTCTCTCTCTCTCTCTCTCTCTCTCTCTCTCTCTCTCTCTCTCTCTCTCTCTCTCTCTCTCTGATGTGCTTCACTGGAATGTTCATGTGAGGTGAAAAATAAAAATAAAAAGAAAGGGTCTGTGTGTCTTGTGCGGAGGAGAAAAACAAGAAAAAGAAAAAAGGAAAAAAAACGTGGATGAAAATGAAAGGAAAGGTAGAAAAATAATATAAAAAAAAAATCCTAATTAAGATATTCTACTACAATATTTTCATAGTAAATTTTAAATAACAAATTGTTATTAGTTAATATTGGTGAGAAAAAAAAATTTCAGTGGTGAGTTCAAATTAGAACTAGTAACAAATTTTTACATAAATTTTGTTGTGAAAGTATTGCGAAAAATGTTGTAAATATAACACTTTTCATTAAAAAATATAATTGTTGGGAATAAATATAGGAAGAATAAATGATGATAAAGAATGAATAAAAAATGAATGAAAAAATAATATTTAAATGAGATAAAGAATCTGTTAGATAGTATATTTGAAAAAGTGGGTAGGCAAAAACTAAATGTCACTGTTCATTAGCCAAACAGTACAAAAATTTGGCTATTCTACCGGAGATGCTCTAAGGTCAATAACTTTAACTTTATATGGGGAATGACTAAAATCAATTACTTGCCGCTACTGTTACTTTTCATCTTTCAACTTTTGTTTAGAAAAATTATTCTTGCAAAAATATGGTTTGAAACCACCTTATTAAGGATATGTTTAGAATTCGCTTATTTTGTTGAAATTAAAAACTTTTTGCTGAAAATACTGTAGATAAAAATAAATATTAATTGAAATAGTACAGTGAGATTCATGAATAGTATCAAAAAGTGTGAATAGTAGCAAAAATAAGTTAAATAGTAAAATAAGTTGGCAAAAAATAAGCTAGTCAAACAGACACTAAACATAGTTATTTTAAGAAACATAATTATTTTAAGAGTACAATTTTTTGTGTTACAATTTTGATGCGACAAACAGCAAATGGCTGCCTATATTAATTTCATATAAATCAATTATTTTTTATTTTTTATTTATAATTTACCACATCATAGTTGTGGTATAAAAAGTTATAGTTTTAAATTATCTCTACTAGAAAAGGAAAATTTTTTCAAAAAATACTAATTTGATAATATTTTTACAAGCCAATTTTACTCACAAATAGAAAAAAGTATTTTTGGAGATAGGTCCACGTTTGAATACTCATGTCATGCTTATTCTAGTCTCGAGGAGGATGATAATTGATGATTCACGAGTAACACGCGCAATAGAAGAGAGCGTGAAGCAGCAGTTCTAATAGGATGAAACTTTTCCACCTGGGACGGAACCGGACACCACTAGACTCGTATACACTGAGAAGCGAGAGGGAAAAATCATAAAAAAAGTGACCGAGTTGTGCGTGTTTCCTCTTTAAACTTTAAACTTTAAACTTTAAACTTATAGTCCTAGTCAATCCTCAATATCTCTCTATCTAATTCTATTATCCCCTTCTCCAAAATACTCTTCAATCAGTTCAGTTTGGCACAACTATCACATCCACAACGCCATTATGCCTTCAATACTTCCACCATTTTCCTAAACCCCACCAATCCCCACCACCCACATCATCACATTTTCCACCTCCAAAGACCACCATCCATGGGTGAACAAACCCAAACGGAGCCCCACCTTGACTCCGCCACCACCACCACCACAACTGTCAGCACAACCACCGCAATCGTGGAAGCCACCGCACCAACTCCAACCGCAACAGAAATAACAAACTCCCCAACCGAAATAACCAATGCGGCAGCAGAAGCAGAAGCAGCCGCAGCCACAACCCAAACCTCATCTCCCCCTTCCAAAATCCCCTTCCGTCCTCGAAAGATCCGAAAACTCTCGCCCGACCCGAATTCCCCTCAAACCCTTGCAATCACCACCCAAGCCCAAACCCAAACCCAAACCCAAACTCCGAAACCGAAATCCACCAAATCGAAAACCGCTCAGCCCCGCGCAATCCAATCCATACCCCGAATCGCGGCGAGGTCTCTCTCTTGCGACGGCGAGGTCGAAACCGCTCTCCGCCATCTCCGAAGCTCGGATCCGATTCTCTCTCCCTTAATCGACATCCACCAACCACCAGTGTTCGACACTTTCCAAACCCCATTCTTAGCCCTAACCAGAAGCATTCTCTACCAGCAGCTCGCCTACAAAGCCGGAACTTCAATCTACACTCGCTTCATCTCCCTCTGCGGCGGCGAGCCCGGCGTTCTCCCCGACACCGTTCTCGCCTTGACCCCTCAGCAGCTCCGCCAAATCGGCGTCTCCGGCCGAAAAGCCAGTTACCTTCACGACCTAGCGAGAAAATACCAGAACGGAATTCTATCCGATTCGGCGATTGTAAATATGGACGACAAGTCGCTGTTCACTATGCTCACTATGGTCAATGGGATTGGGTCTTGGTCCGTACACATGTTCATGATTTTCTCGCTGCACAGACCAGACGTGCTTCCGATCAATGATCTCAATGTCCGTAAAGGCGTTCAGTTACTCTACAATCTCGAAGAATTGCCGCGCCCTTCGCAGATGGATCAATTGTGTGACAAGTGGAGGCCTTACCGCTCCGTCGCGTCGTGGTATATGTGGCGGCTCGCTGAAGCGAAAGGAGCTCCTTCAAGTGCGGCTGCTGTCGCGGCCGGAGCTAGTTTGCAGCATCAACAGCAACAGCAGCAGCAGCAGCAGCAACAGCAACAGCAACAGCAGCAGCAGCAGGAGGAACAGCAGCACCATCAGATGATTGATCCAATTAATAGCATTCTCAATCTTGGGTATGATTACCTTCGCTATGATTCTTGATTTTTCTTGCATAAGTAGTAGAAAAGGTCGAATTTTTGTAATTCTTGCAAGATCTGTTGTTACTGGATTGTGGAAATTTGAGCTCATAGGGCTGATTGCTACAAAATTTTCATTTCTTGTTCAAGTGTATCTGAACTTGATTGATGATCATGGATGGGTTTTTGGAACTGTTATGGAGTAAGTATGGCATTGTTTGTTTGGTGTCTTAGAAGTTTTTTTAAAAAAATTGTGTTTCTGATGCTCGTTATTCTGCTTATTGCGCATATTGGGAAATGGATTGTATTTTTGTTAGAATATCTGTTACATCCGAAGTATTGTTCCAATTGTTTCACAATTGTGCTTCCGATTCTTGGTGGGAGCATGCATTTTATTTTTTGGGGGGTTTGATTTCTGTATTTATTTCTTATGTCCTTTTAAGTATTTTGGTTGTTGGATAATCTTTTAGGCGTTTTGTGACATGGCTAACTAACATTTTGAATCTGCTTCTTGTAATGATTTTTTGATGCTTGTTGAATAGACACGTGTTGTCAAGTGTGAGTCGTCCTCTTTAATCTGTAACGAAAGAAGACCTGTGCATTGTGTTTTTTGCCTGCCAAATCGACACTGGAGTCATGGTTTAACATGTATTGGACACGTATTGTAAATGATCGGTTTTAACGAACTGAAGAAGAGAAAACCCTTATCCACTGTAGACTCTCCTTGCCATTTGGAGAATAGAACTACTTGGCCACACGTGTTGAAATCTGTTAAATATGATGTTAAATATACTGAGGAAAGAAATTAATCGGCATGTGATGTTAAAGAAAGAATAAGGAAATTTGTCTATTCTTTCCATATGAAGAAAAATAAAAAACTACATGTTGAGGCATCATATAAGTTTAAAATTATCTTCAATGCCTGTTTGTTTGGAAAATATAGAAGAAACACCTAGACCATTATCTTGTCACTTAGTCTATCTAAGGAGGGAATGCAAAAATTTGGAACACAATAAATGTACAATCATGAATGGTAGTCTAATGGGAAATTTTGGCGCTGAAATTCATGATTGTTTATAGCTCAAAATTTAAGAAAAGAAAAACATAGTTTCCACTTGAAGGAGGTTGTTTTGAGTTATAAATTATTTTTCATATAATTTAGTGCGGGTGTTTTGCCTTTTTCTTTTTGCATACATTTTTTGTACATTCTAGAATCTTTGAGAATCAGGTCCTCTCCCTCCCTCTCCGAATCATTCCTATGTTGCATCTCCCTCCCTTTGTCAAGCCTTTCCTTTAATGGTTGGGAGAAGCATTCACTTTTCGTAACTTGGCAAGCATTCTTTCCAATTTTATTCAAATAGGGGGTGGTTTGGTTTGAACATAGGCCCAAATATGATTGAAGGTCCTAGCTATGCCATGTGTTCAATACAATATCTGGAAAGCTGCGGGGATTACAAAAAGAGGGTGCTTTCCTGTGTTGCACAGAAAAAAGAAAAGGACTTAAGAGAAGACCCTTTTCTCTTATGGCCAGTTTGGATGGAGGGGGGTAGAATAGAGTTGGCCGGAAATTAGCTAACTGGCCATTAGGTTTTTTCCTCCTACACCCCCCTCTTCCGCCAAAATTGGTAGCGAGGGGATGATGAACAATGAAGCTATAGCTTACCTTTCCCGATATCTGCCTTTAAGTGATAGAGGAGTTTAATAGCCCACCCAAAAAAAAAGAAGAAAAAATCTAGAAGGGATTAAAGAAGTTAAATGATGAATGTTCCATTGAGAATTGGAGATACTCTAGATAACAGTAAATAGAATGCATGAAAAAGTTGTCACAAATCAAAGAAAAAGTTAATCCTCTCCTTTTAGTTCTTTTAGTTGTCGTGTGGCATCTCATGAGGAGCGGGCTTCTTACATCAAAAGATTTGTGAATTTAAGTTACCATTCCTTCGTGAAAAGCTCACCTGAAAGTGGAAGGTCCAATTTTGGGGTGGAACAACCATCCTCAAGTGCAAAGTTATCTGAAAATCGAAGGACTATAACATTTTCATTTGAGTTTGGCACTTGGAATATTTGTTGCAAGTGATATTGTGGAGAGTCAGATGCTTCGTCAACTGTTAGAGAAATTTGAATTATACATGACAGTGTTGTCATTCCCTTCTTTGGCTGGAGGTTTGTTGGGTTTTTCAGGTTTTCACTTGGGTCTGGAGGGGTGTGCAACAGCCGGAGGAGGAGGATCGTCTCTCTCTCTTTGGCCGGAATTTGTCAGATGGCAAGATGGAGGGAGGAGCCGCTACAGGAGGGGCTGGGTTATTGCTCAGTTGGGTGACTATCTCTCTTTATGGAGGGTTGGGTTACTGTTGAGATTGAATTGATTTGGTTTTGGATTGGGGTAGACCTGTTTCTAATGGGTTTGGGTTTGTCCAAATAAGATGTTTATCAATTGTTAAAGGTATTTAATCATTTCAAAAACTATCTATAATGGTAAAAAATTATAAATAAAAGGACAAATTATAATTTCTTTAGTTAACCAAATAAAAGGACAAATATATATATATATATATATATATAAATACAATGTTGTTTATAATATGGTGTTAAATTCAAATTCTGAGTAATTTTGAACAAAATAAATGTCAACTCTTGGAAATTTTAATTGTTGTAACTTTAACTCTTTAAGAATCTATTACTCTCAGGATTTGTAATTATCAGCAACCTAAAAATCCCTTATATTATATGACTTTGGTGATTGAGGGATTAAAACTCATGGCTCAGTACTTGTTGTAGAGTAGGTTGTTCTGGAGATCTTCATTCTTAACATATCCATTAGAATGTTTGTTACCTTTCACTTTAATAATTCATATTGAACTTCCCTTTGTGGATTTCGTTTGTTCTTGTTCCTGTGAATGAAGTTTAAACTAAAGGTACAGATGCAGTTTTGAACTATCACTAGTAATTTTTTTTTTTTTGGTAATTTAAAATATCAATTTCAAGACCTGCACAAAGAGGTATATATACTTGGTCAATAGATCTAAGTAGAGTTGAATACCAGAAGCTAGACTCCCTGCTTATACCTTATTAAGCTTCTGAGTAAGACTTCAAAAAGAGAACTGAAAAAAAAAGGAATCGTTGTGTGTGAATCCACCTATAAATGGGGAGGGAGCTGGATGCCACCAGGCCCCAAAGGAAACGTTTTGCTTCATTCTATAATCGAAGATTGGATATTTTTTTATTTAGTTCAAGAGGTCTTGTTGAACAAAACCTACACAGACATTTCTAATTTATTCAATCTGATTGGGTCTATTTTCTTTCCTGGAAGATTTTATTTTTCATGTGATATAGCAACATGATCGTGTCCTGTAAACATTTTAGGGGCAGCTATCCGTATTTTATTCAGTAGTGTTTATTATTAAACCTTGGTAGGCTTGAGCTTTCATCCAAATAGGTTCCATGGTAAAGTTGTATGCCACTTAGGGATTATTAAAGAGCTTGAAACAGTCAACTTCTCTGCTAGTTATTCTTCATCTCTTTGTGATGCTTATTACCCTTCATGCCATGTGATATAGGGCCTGTGCTTGGGGACAATGATTTAGATTGAAATGAGAAGTTCAGGTATCATTCATCTCTGTCCATCCATCAGTCTGGGCGCATGTACTTCAGAGAAATGCAAGAGCAAGAATGGTAGTCTAATGGGAAATTTTGGCGCTGAAAGTTCAGACATTCAAAGCCTTTGGAGATCAGTTTGTCGAACTGTATTTGGTAAATCTTCTGTGAGATTAAATAAAGACCGTCTCTGCTAGGATTCTGTAATATTAGTTGAAGGACAGCAATTTTAAGTTGTCTACATGTCTATTATAGGATTTAATAGAACAGTGCTACAAAAAACCTTTGAAGATGGTTTGGCACTCTTGATGGGTATTACTGGGATTTCCAAACTAGTTTATTTATTTATTTATTTAAGATTTAGTATTAGTACCGAAAAGAGTCTCTGAATCTGTGAATTTGTCCTGCATTGTTTATAAATTAGTCTTTGAAAATACCATCTTAAGGTTTTACTGCAGTCTTTTTGTTTCCTTCAAGTGAAATATCAATGAGCTTTTAGTAATGAGACTAGTGACTTTCGAGTGTGACATCTATACAGTGAGTAGCTGGTTGCACTCTCTGACCTGCTTCTCTCTTTCTCAAGTCAATGTGGCCTCATGTCTCCCGCAAAAGGATGTTATATTATTATGTTTATGGTGGGTCCCACGTGTTGTGAGCAAGTTGGGTATATATACCTCAAACATGATATATCCTCTTCATATCTCCCTCTCTGACCAAAAAGAAAAAAATGCTGGGTCTTGTCCACCTTCTGCAACACTGTTTTGCACTTAATCAGCATTCTACTAACCTTGGACAACCCTCCAGCCGGATAATACTTTTTTTTGGTATCCTATTATATTTGTTATTGTAACGAGTAACCTGGTATTTATATTTCTCATAAGAGCACATAAGCTATCCGAGGATTTCTCAATCCTCTATGTTATACGACTATGTTTTGGTCTCATAAAACATTTGTTAATTGGGTGGTAATTACTGTGACCTGACTCTGATTTACATGCTACAAAAACATGAGAGAAATGAGAATTGAGCAAGAGGATGGGCATTAATTGGATGGTAACTGGAGCAGATATCGAAGGAATGAAAGAAAGTTTAATGGAGATCAAAGAACACACAGGATGGTAATTGGAGCACGCTGATAATCATTAGACATGGTATGAGTGTAGGACAATTCTTTAGGTTTTACAGTTTGACTGAGCACATACCAATGCCTTTTTTTTTCTTTGAATTATGGTGAAGGTTGAGTTTTTATTCACGAATTTTTAGGTAAAATCTATTTGTATCTTGGGAATTACCTATATGGGCTTGGGAGTGGACTACCCCAGAAGCTTCTAAAATCTAGTCTTTTCTTCTTGTGTCTACAACACAATTGGCCTCCATGATGTTAAGGTCTAAGAACCTGTATTTAACGTTGGAAGAAAGAAAGAAAAACGACATGACATCCAATCATGTTGTTTTTTCTAAATGACATTTAAAAACGTGAACAAAGTAAATGTATACATTCTCTATTGGACAACGTTGTAGCATATATTATGGGTTGGGCATCGGTATGGTATAAGAGCACAAACAGTAAATGTGGGATATGTGCCAAATGCTAAATATTTGGCACATATCTCACACCAAACACAAAAAACAACTCCCCATCAGATATTGCATATGTTGTAAAATTATACTATTTGTGTCCGTACCGTTGCAAATTTGCAACGGTACGGACAGATGTGGTAAACCAAAAATTATTATTTTATTCGACTTTTCTCTCTCCTCTCATTTCTTTATATGATTTTCTCTCTCCCTTCTCAGAATTTGTCTCTCTCTCTCTCTCTCTCTCTCTCTCTCCCAAGTTCCCAACCCGTTCTTCCTCTTCTCATAATCGAACGCGAGCAAGAAGAAGGCGGCGGCGGTGACCAATCATTGTCATCCTCCATAACCACCACCTTAGCCAACCACAACCACAACCACCACCTCAGCAACAAAAACCAAAATCCAAAAAAACCCAACAAACCCACCACGACACCACCATATCTTAACCCACAACCATCGGAATCCACCACTCCATCGAAATCCACAACCAACCCATTGCAAATCAAACTTAGCCCACAGATCCATTACTTGAGACCACAACCACAAACCAAAACCATAAACCACTGTAGACCCATGCTCTGTGGAGACCATCGCCGACCATCGCCTTCAAGAACGTCGCTACAGCGTTAGGCTCGGTGGAGATGGGTTTAGCTGGTGATAGGTTTGGGTTTGGCAGGTGATCTCACCCCGAGGCCGCTGTCGATCTCACCCTCTTCCCTCTCCTCTCTGTCCGCCTTTCACTCTGCCTCTCTCTGGTTGTGGGTTTTTTTTTTTTTTTTTTTTTTTTGCTGCAATTTGGGTTGATTTGATATTGGTGAGTAATTGTGGTGGTTGGTTTGCAGTAGAGGTGTTGTTGCAGCAGTGGATATTGGTGGCTGGTGGTTGTGCCATTGATGGTGTGGCTATTGTTGATGATAATGGGAATTAGATAATATATTATTTTAATGTGTGGTAAATATTATTTTAATGTATAGAATTGAATGATAAAACATCTGATAAATAGGATGTTGTAAAATGATTAGGTAAAATAATAAATTAGGTCTTTGATGTGGTAAAATGACATAATTTTTGCAACATCTGCTAGGATGCTTAGCAGAATCTTTGGTTATTATTGGCCAATGTCTTTGTATTGTAGCCTAGCTAGATCACATAAAGCAACTATGGAAACACAGCGCACACTTTCTCACACACACACACAAAAAAGAGAGAGATAATATGTATTGTCATTTGTCAAACCATTCAATTGTACTAAGTTCCAAATTCTGATCTGTTTTCTATCTGGCAACATGTCTAAACCTTGCAAATCGGAAGTATTTGTGATGAGAGAGGTGCATTATGATATTAGGGAAACTGTTCGTATTTCCTAATAATCCAAAAATATAGTATTGGACTGCGGGGGATATACTGGAAATAGTCATAAAAAAGCATTGTGGTTAACGGTTCATCAATATGAACACGTTTTTTCTGCATATATGTCACAATTATAAGTAAGTATATTCTGGCGGAATATCTCTTTATACTTTATGCATTGTACTCTCTTCTAGTCTTTGTAATTTTCGCGACAGTAACAGGCATCTTAAACTCAACAGGCACGTAATTCTTGCAACTATAAAATGGCCCAAAAGAGAGCTTCATGTGTCAATAATACAGAGAGTAAAACAAACAACAATATGAACCAAGAGAATTATGACCCTTGTTTCCCTGACCAACCTGTGGTCGATCTGTACCTTCCACTTTGGGCTAATTTACCAGCCTTCCGGTCCAAGCCAGCCTTCATTTGGGCTGAGGATGGCTCGAACCATGCAACCAAAACACTCACCTATGCTCAACTCAATGATTCTGTGCAGTCCATTTCTTCTCACCAACTCATTCCTTTACAAAGAGGTGACACAGTTGTGATTTTATGCTCACCTGGGCTCGAACTCGTTGAAATCATCTTTGGGTGCCAAAGAGCTGGTCTCTTGAGCGTACCGATTTTCCCACCAGACCCTTCTTTTCCAAAACAAAACTATCTCCATCTTGTTAGAGCTCTCTCACAAACAAAGCCTAAAGCCGCTATAGCTCACCGGGATTACATCACAAAAGTTCAGCAATACATTTCATCACCTTTCAATGACAAGAAGCTTGCACAGATGTTGCAAAATCTCAAATGGGTTTCCATGGATGATATCAAAGATAACAAGGCGGGCTTTAAATTTTCCTCTTCATTGTACAATGGTCGCAAACCAGACGAGGTGTATTTGGTTCAGTACACTTCTGGTGCAACTGGGATCCCAAAGCCAGTGCTTGTGACCGCAGGATCAGCGGCTCACAATGTTAGAATGGCTAGAAAATCCTATGATCTTCATCCAAACAGTATAATAGTCTCTTGGCTGCCTCAGTACCATGACTGTGGTCTTATGTTTCTTTTGTTGACCATAGTATCTGGTGCAACATGTGTGCTAACATCACCAGGAGCATTTGTTAATCGTCCAAGGCTATGGCTTGATTTAATTTCAGAGTTCAGTACAACTTGCACTCCGGTTCCATCTTTCGCGTTGCCACTTGTGGTCAAGAGAGGTGGGATTGGCAAAGGAACACTACCTATTACTCTATGGAGTTTGAGAAACCTAATTATTATTAATGAGCCTATTTACAGGGAGTCAATTGAAGAATTTGTGGATGTGTTTAAGCCTTTTGGGTTGAACCCATCATGTATATCTCCATCTTATGGATTAGCAGAGAATTGCACCTTTGTTTCAACAGCGTGGAGAGGCAATGAAGATTCTGCTTCTTTTCCAAACATTCCAACTCACAACAAGCTCTTGTCTAGTGCAAGACTAGCTCCATGGTGCATGAATAATAAAGAAGAGGACATAGACATTATTGTAGTCAATGAAGAAACATGTGAGCCAGTTGAGGATGGGATTGAAGGAGAGATTTGAATTTCATCCCCTAGTAATGCCTCTGGTTATCTTGGCCACCCATCTTTAACTCGCGAGGTGTTTCAAGGGAGACTCAGCAACAAGGCGAGCCGGTGCATTGTCCGAACAGGCAATAGAGGAATTGTCATAGGAGAAGAGAGGTTTCTCTTTGTGACTGGTCGATGTTCAAACACCATCAAGCTCCATAACAACATAGAAATCCATCCTCATTACATAGAAACTACGGCTTACAATAGTTGTC
Source organism: Quercus glauca (assembly GCA_023736055.1). Classification (NCBI taxonomy): domain Eukaryota; kingdom Viridiplantae; phylum Streptophyta; class Magnoliopsida; order Fagales; family Fagaceae; genus Quercus; species Quercus glauca. Next base: position 92,610,071 of record CM043316.1, on the reverse strand, counting down.
CAAAGTTTCTTAGAGGAGGTTGCCTTGCCGTGTTTAAGGTCTCAAATGCAATTGTGCTTGTCGCAGAGATGCAGAGAAGTGAAAAAGATATGACGGTGTTGAGGAGCATATGTGAAGGAATCAAGAAAAAGGTTTCGGAGGAAGAGAAGATTGAACTTGGGCTAGTGGTTCTTGTTAAAAGTGGGAGTGTGCCAAAAACTACTTCAGGTAAAATACAAAGATGGGCAGCCAAGAATAAGCTCGTAGGTGGCAAAATGAGTGTTGTAATGGAGGTTCGATTTGGCCATTATAGTAACTTTTTATCAGAAAGAGTACTTCATGGAAATAACGGGAAAGACAAAGGGAGAGGAAGACGAGGACAAGAGGAGAGAAAAGTGGCAACAGAAGTGAGAGAAGAAAATTTTCTCACACTCTCAAGTACTCCAAGTCTTACTCCGTCGATCCTTTCTCTCCTATGACTTGTGAAAGCATGGGATGGGAGCCGACCCTTTTTTTTTTTTTTTAAAGAAAACCATCGGAGACACTTTAATTCTACTTTTTTTTCATTTTTTTTGGGTTGTTATTTTTAGAATATATAAGCCAATAAAGTCCCTTATAGGTCCATTGTATTTTTATTTTTTTTAATTTATAAATAAGAGGAAGCTATCCCCTTCTTCCTTTTCATATAATACAAACCGTCGAAGAGTGAAGAATGGAGATGTAGATAGATCCAATTAACCACAAAAGAAGAACGGGCCCACTTATGGGTAGTAATGATGCAAAAAAATCAATCGTTGAACTCTTCGTTAGTGGAGATGGATGATGGAAACGGGTTCGTCCAAAGTAGAACTTGTAGTGGAAAGTGAAACAGAAAGTAATACACCGGCGTGGTGATTGCCAAAAACTCTCCGATAATTAAATCAGATAAATATTCACTCGATGTGTATTGAGAGAGAATTCAATTTGGGAGTAGTTTTTGGGATGAGAATTGTGTGTACCTTTGTCTTGTATTTTATAGCTACCTTTGCAGTAATGGGCAACGGATCTCTGCATTTATTAGCAACGACTAAGGTGTTACAAGCTAGTGTTTTGATATGTACTACTTCTTTATTACCATTGTTTCATCTGTTACTCTTCCACTTTAATGCTCACCATAAATGCGTAACGTATGTTTGCTTCATCAATGACTATAGGACGGTGCTGATTTTCTTGACTCATCAGGTAGCAAACCAAAAGTACCTAGGTCAAGATTGGAAAGATTTTGATAATCACCAATACGGGGATTGTGTTGGGTTCAAAATGGCATGGATTACACCCAAAACTTCACCTTCAAGAATGACTTCCTTTAGATCCCTTCTTTTGTGTTAGATGACTTAGATCTGTAGTTGTTAAGTGTTGAAAAATTGTGAACAAAATGTACGTCTTGTAGAGAATATTCATGAAATTCTCAAATTTGTAATATGCAAAAATAGAAAAAAAAAATGTGTCAAAGCAAATAAACACATGAGACAATATTTACGTGATTCGGCAATTTGCCTATATCCACGAAGTTGCAATGATTTCACTATGAAAAAAAAATACAAGAAGCGGCAATACTTTTTTTTTTCTTCTCTCAAAATAATTCACTGAACCTTAATATGAAACAACGATATTTCACTCTTGCACAAAGAATTTACAATGGACTAAAAAACCGATTTCTATTAGCCCAAGCCTCTGCTTTATGGACTAAACCTAAAAAAATCTCCATTAAAAATCATAGCACTTTTATATCGGGTTAAGTCATAACCTAGATTAAACACAACTAGGTTTCACATAGCCCAACGAGTCTTTGTGTCCTAGAGTCATAATTCAAGTGCAAAACAAAAAATTAAGATCAACTTAAGCAAAAGGAAGTGTTTAAGAGCTCGACATTCATTCGGCCATGACTCAGGTTTTGTGCTCTACTTGCTAAAGTATTTAAGGGATTGAAAAAATTGATTCAAAACAAGAACAAAGAACCTTTCGCTTGTAATTCTCACTAACCAGAGGTTGAGAGACAAGTATGGCACCAAGACTTTTTCCATAGTGTAGAAAAAGTGGATTAGATGCCTCATTTGCCATGATCAAATCTTGTGAAGAAATAATTGACGTTGAAGCCATAGAAATATATATATATATATATATATATATATATATATGGGTTGGGTTCAAGTTACACCTGGTGTAACTCTAAGTAATGTTACACCACCCAATAACTTGTTATTAAATAAATACTTTGAAAATCCAATTGTTGAATTACATGTTCTATATGTTTTTTACATGCATGCCAATTTTCATATCAATCTGAAGTTATTTACCATTTGATCCATAAATTCATTTTTTATGTATTATTTTAAACTACAAAAACTTGAATTTTAACAATTGATGACATGACAATTAATCTTTGATCACCTCGAAATTTTGCAAGTATGAAGAATATACTAAGATAATGCAATCTTACGGTGAAATTGTCAATATTCACATCCAATTAAAAAATATTGAGTGGTGTAACATTACTTAGAGTTACACCAGGTGTAACTTGAACCCAATCCTATATATAGATGGGTTCAAGTTACACCTGGTGTAACTTTAAAGAGTTACACCTTTTTTAAACCATTGAATTTGAGTAAATCCAACGGTAAAAAAAAGACCCTCATTAATGCTAATATTCAAATTGATCTCATTTATTATTCCTTATTTAATACATTCTATACTTGTTTTTAAACCCAAAAAAATTTATACATTCTCTCTCTCTTTCTCTTTGCATGGCCACTACAGAAAAAAGGGGCTATCCTAGCATTTGCAAAAGCATTTGGATAGCCCCAAAAAGCATTGGACTAGGCCAAAAATGCCTATCTCAGTGCTTTTTTCTCGGCGCTTTAAACCACCGCATAGTAACAGTTGGTATAGGGTCGTCGGACTTGTACCAGCGCTTTTCAAACCCTATCCCAACACTTTTTAAACCGCTGCTATAGGGTTTTTTTTTTTTTTTTCCCCTTTCAATATAGGCTATAGCGGCAATTTAAAAGCACCGGGATAGGTCTTTTTTTAATATAGCCTATAGTGGCGGTTTTAAAAGCACTGCTATAGGTCTTTTTAAATACAAGCTAAAAAGGCCTATAGCAACAATTTTAAAAGCGTTGCTAAAGGCCTTTTTTGAATATGGGCTATAGCGACGGTTTCAAAAGTGCCATAATCGGTCTTTGTTTAGCCCCCGTTTGGATTGAGCTTATTCTCATGTTTTGCGTTTTGCCTGCATTTTGTTTTGTTTTGTTTTTTTTTTTTTTTTTTTTTTTTTTTTTTTTTTTTTTTTTTTTCAGGCGTGTGAGGGGCGTTATTTGCTACTGTGCGGCTACTGTTCACATGAACAGTAGCCGCAGTTGTTGACTTTTGGCTCTGAACAGTGCATTTGTGCACTGTTCACGGACCCACAAATTTTACTTTTTATCAACTTTTTCATTAAAAATGGGTCTCACGGCACTATTCACACATTTAAAAATTATTTTGCTACAGTGTTTTCAGTTTTCAGCTGTATCCAAATGGACCCTTAATATAGGCTAAAAATGCCTATAGCGGCAATTTCAAAAGCGCCGCTATAGGTCATTTAAAAAAAAATTGGCAAAAATATTTTCCTAGCATTTTGTTTTCCCAACCTATTTTATAGCTAAACAGAAATCAATATAAAATAAAGGATTAGATCTAGTTGACACACACCAATATAGACCCCACAATAATCAAACATATTCAAATTATCAAATTAATATTTTACAATAATACAATTTCTAGCTATAATAATTGTTATGCCTAATACAAGAGATTCCAAATGTCCAGAATGTTATATCACAGTTGCAAACTAAAAAAAAAAAAAAAAACCCACAAGCTTAATGATTGATTTTGCGCAGTAGGAGAACGGTCACCTGCATCATCACCATCCTAAATATAATAAAGACAATGTTATAAGTTCATTTAACGACAACATTGCTAAATAACACAATAGGAATGCAACTCATAACCTCATATAACAATTATAATATTATAATAGATGCAAGCTGTAAACCACAACAAACCAATAGAAAGTTGTAGAAGATCCAAGAGGCAAAAGCATAAGTTTGAGATTGTACCGTGGTAGCTGGATCTATGTCAGATTGGTGTAGTATGCCCATCGACAGCAACTTTTGTGCAAACTTCTCCTTAAGCTTCTCCACAACTTTTACAAGTTTGGAATCCATTTCCTCTCTAAGACGTGCCTCCAAATCTTCTTTTTCTTTTGTAAAATCTTCTTTGCAACGTTTGCTACAAGCTTTACCAGATGAAGTTAAGCCGTACACATCCTTAGCATTAATACCTATTCCCATGCCAAGAACACGACCATGACTTGGTTCACCAACCACTTCACGAAAGATCTGATAATCATTTGTCTTAGTACCTTCAGAAACAGCTTTAGCCTTTATGCCATGCATTTTTTGCTACACATAAATAAAAACCACATGGATAATCAAAACAACAAAAAAACTAAAGTTGGTAACAAAATTAAAATTTTGGTATAAGTTGCATACATATAATGTCTTAGCATGATCAGTTGCCCATTCTTTGCCATCCTTCTTTGTGTGAAATTTCTTAAAGCAATCAATGGGGCTAGGCACAAACCTCGTCTCAAGATACTACAACATTTAAAAGAATAAAAAAACATTGGTAAAGTTATTAAACTATGTAAATACACAATAAAATGTAAAACTATTTGATGATAATATAATATACCATTTCATATCTATACTTGGCCATTGGTACAAAACCTGTAGTGGAGAAAATTTTAGACTTATTTATGTTATCCTTATTTGTCGAACTTGTCTCTTGCATGCATAATTCACACACTAGAACATTAGTTTCTATGAAAATATTAACAAATAATGGTTAAAGAGAGAGTGAGAGAATTTATGACATGTATTTCATTTATACTCACCCCCCAATCTCCCTTCATCCATTTATCCACCATCTCTTTCCAAAAAGGTGTAGGAATGAAGGAAGGACCATTCTTGTAACGATCTTCTTTCACTTTGTACTTCTGAAAAATAGGATTTCTAATGCGAAACATCCAATCAGAATAGCGGTGTTTCACTGATTCTATAAATGCCTTCTTGACTTCCTCATCAAGTTGCTTATGCTTAAAGCGTTGAGCTCTGTATCGAGCATATAAAGTCTCTAGCTCAGAATTTGGGTATTCCGTAAAAGTTGTCCAAGCTCCATTAAGTTTTTGGTGAAAAAGAATGGTAATCTCTCGAGTGGCTTTTGGTGTAATAATTCTGAAAATAGAAATCAAACATGTTAACAATATCATATAGCTATGATACCATAATTAATTTCAATAAACCAACATAGCAATAAGTCACTCACTTGCCATCATAAATCTTAACCTCTATTTCACCATCTCCAGCATTGATGCCTTTAGCCTTTCCTCGACCCCTCTTTTTTCCAGCATTAGTGCCTATTAATAAAACAAATAATAATAAAAATTTGATAAAGAACGTGTACCTATTGACATAATTATCTAGAATTATGTCATTTCATCCTCTTTGATACATCATTTACCTTGGTCATTTTAATTCTTTGAATAAATCAACAATTTTTATCATCAATTGGATCACTATTATTAAATTCAAACTTCTAACAAAGAAACGTGTAAGATCATCACAATATTCTCAACCAGCCACTTGCGATGATGCTATAGAAATATGATGGATTTGGAACTGTTATGCATGATGCAGATCCTTAGTGGAAGTGCAATAATGAAGGTGCAACCAAATCACAACATAAATTATGAATATAAGTAAATGCGATAAAAAAAGGTATATAATGTAATACTACCTATTATAATGGAATTAGAGGCCTGATGTGCTCCATCATTAGTTTGAGGCTTAGATGATGGACGTAGAATTTGTGAGAGCTCCTGCTCAGAAACTTCATTATGATCAAAGGAAGGCCTAGTTGACTGAGTTTCTCGTAGTTAAGAGTCTTAAGACTCACTAATGCCTTTACCTTTCCTCTTACCTTTCCTTGCCATGCCTACCTACTATTAGAAAAACTAACATTTGTAAATAACACAATGAGAGTAGAATATAAATATGTTAATGCGGTCACAAAAAATAAAGAACACTAGCAGTTATGAATATTAATGTGAAATTACACAAGAAACACAGCTCTACCTAACTCACAAAGCTTTTACTTCAATGACATTACTGTGAAAAAAAAATATAACAAACAATTTTTTCAGAACTAAATACATGCTCATTATCCTATCACATTGATAAATTGAAACATAAATTTTTAATTGACAATTATAAAAGGTGCAACTGAGGAACAACCTCTAAACAAATGCCAAACCACCAAATCAACAAATACAGAAATAAATGGTGATATTGACATTAAATTTTAGATACAATTTGTATAAACTATTGAATAAGAGAACAAACTTAAACCATTGCATAGTTGCTGCACAAGGATAGCTTATTATATGAAGTCACCATGTTAAGAAATTCATTACAATACAAAAAGATATCACAGAATTCAAAAAATTATATACCTATAAAATAAACCAAACGTACTATTCTATCACATCAATTCTTAAGATTGATTTTGTAAAGCTAGTTATCCTTGTAACATTAGTTTATTCAAAGTTAAAGTAGGTCTTATTTATATAGATAGTCAAATATTATTTTAGATGTGTACCTTTGACTGATGGATCACCTAAAGCTGTAAAAGATTGAGCAAACCTGCTAATAGAAAACATAAATATGAAATTAGGAATAGAGAGAGAGAGAGAGATAAATTAGAGGCGCAAAGAATAAAACTGAAGGGCATAAATCAGTACCTGGCACCCTTGTCTTTGGTGAACTGGAGTTGTAGCAAAAAACAAGAAATATATAACAGGATTTGTGCGGGAAATTTTAGCAGAAAGTAGCAGCAAAGAGTGAAAAAATTATGTGAAGTAGCGGCAAAGAGAAAAATAAAAAATAAATAAAAATCAAAGTAGGAAATATTTTAGGAAATATCTGAAAGCTTATTCAAAGATCCTATAACCATATACAAAAACCATTAAAAATAAAATATAAACCATAAATTAGATATTGTAAAAAAAAAAAAAAATACTAAGAGCATATCCAGTACAAACAATTGAGTACAAAGTCATTTTTGGGAGAGCAAACCCAAAAAATCAGCTCCTTTCCTTTTTCTTCACTCTCTCCCTTCTCAACCAAACTCATTTCTCTCTCTCAAGTGTAACGATAACACAATCTAAAATTAGAAAAAATTTAATTAGAACAACAAATATAAAATCAAAACAACAACAGCAACAGATCAAGAATAGGGAAAAAGACAAATTTAATTAGAACAACAAATCTAAAACCAATCTAAGTTGGCTAATCTTCAAGAGGCAGCAGAAAAGAGGCGGTAGTGATCGAGCGGCGATGAAGAGGTGGCAGTGGACAGACTATTTCTCTACTCTTCTCCGTGTTTGACTATAATGAAACCAAGAAGGAAGGGGTTAGGGTTTCATATTATAAATCTTTGGGTTTACTTGATTTTAACTTTTGATTTCCATAACAAATGTAAGTATGAAACCAACGACACTAACAAAAAAGTAAGATCAGAGAAATAGAGTAGTACTGACACTGACAGTAACTACGGAGAGAGGAGTGGACAATGGCAGCGGCAGCAGCTAGGCATTGGAGGCGGAAAGGGGAGTGGGCTATGGCATTGGGGGCGGCTAGGGTTTGGATTTGGAGAATCGGTTTGAGGATTAAGACTGTGAGGGTTTGAGAGAGGCAAGTAGAGAACTGAGACTGAGTCCTATGACCACGGACAAGAGCATTCAATTTGAACTCTGAGACTGAGTCCGAAGTGAAAAGTGAAGAGAGTCAAGAGAGTGAAGAGAGCGATTAGAGATATGGAGAGATATTCTGATATGTAGAGTGTAATTGTCATCGTTAGATTGGGTCTTTTTGGATTATAAGTTTATAACTGTTGATTCAATTTTGGGTTATTGTATTTGTGCCACACGTGACACAGTCCACACTACCACTGAAATCAGTCTTCAGTGTTCAGTCATATCACTGAGTGGAGTGCTTAGTTTTTGCTCTTATATAAACTGTTGATTTGAATATTAAGTTGAGTTAACGGTTGATATGGGTATTGGGAATTTGTGTGAGAAAAAGTTAGCTGTTGTTTTGGTTTATGCGTGGGCTGGCTAGCACTGCTGGGCTGCTCCTGCTGGCTACTGGCATGTCAATCACTGTACATGACAGATTTGTATCCGAGAGCAAACAAGCACGATAAGCTCAAACTAGTTAGTTATGCCATTCTAAATAATTACAGCTGAAATGGGAAAAATTAAATCTAAATTCCTTCTTTTTTCTAGATTTCTCAATTCTTGGATATCTGATCTGAGTTCTTCTAATCAACAAATTTTAGTAGTGGTCTATCATAAACATAAAGCTGACCTTGAATCAATTTTAAATTTTAATCTTTTCTTTTTAATATTCTTGTTGTTGATGTCAGTCAGTCACTCACGGTTGTTTCTTTTCTTATATTAATATTAATATTAAAAAGCGGAATTGAAATTAAAAAATACCAACCAAAGATGCTCCCAGCAAGTTCTCTATATGTAATGTGCCTCTTTCCATTCCATTTCCATAATGACGCAATCAGAAGGCTAGAATACCAAGTTGGCAATGTTCCGCCACTAAACTAGTCACACCTGGGTAGAGGGAGTTGCAACTTAATTCTAACAACATATCCACAATACTGTCAATACAATAAAAGTTTTTTGTTTTGTTTTTTTTTGTTTTTTTGTATAGGTAAAAGCTAAAATAGATTTCATATTAAAAAAAAATCATAAAAAAAGGTAAAAGATAAAATAGAGATATTAAGTGTTAATATCTCTATTATAATTAGATAAAAGATAGATTTCATGTGTGTTAAGTGTTAATCTAGTTTTTTTTTTTTCTAATTTAAATAATTAATCCTTGGAAATTATGATGAAAAACCATTTTAATATCTTCAAATGTCTTATTATTATTATTATTATTATTATTATTATTATGCTATATGGTGATATGTTTGATATGATCAAGGATGCTTATCCACAAGTGGTGCGTGGCAGGGAATCAAGTGGAAATGAACCACAAGAGCCAAATGGAAATGCAAAGAAGTTTTATAGATTGTTAGAAGAGGTTAAACAGCCTTTGTATCCAGATTGTGAAAAGTATTCAAGCTTGTCCTTCATAGTCAAGTTATTGCACATAAAGTGCGTATCATCATGGAGCAATAAGTCCTTTAGTATGTTGATGGAGCTGTTAAAGGATGCATTTCCTATGTGTGAGAGACTACCTAGCTCAAACTATGAGGCAAAAAAGATTGTGAACGATCTAGACCTCCATTATGAGAAGATAGATGCATGCAAAGATGATTGTGCAATTTATTATAAGGAGTATTCAGAAGCGACTCAATGTCTAGTTTGTAAACTTTCAAGATGGCAGCCAAATAAGGGTGGTAAAGGGAAAAATAAAAAGGTACCATGGAAGGTTTTGCGGTATTTTCCACTTAAATCAAGGCTACAATGATTGTTTATGTCAACAAAGACTACTGTGGATATGAAATGGCACCATGAAAAACATGTTAATGATGGAGTGTTACAACATCCAGCAGATTGTGAAGCTTGGAAAAAATTTGACCAAATTCATGAGTCATTCACAATGGATCCCTGTAATGTTAGGCTTGGACTAGCTACAGATGGGTTTAACCCAGTTGGAAATATGAGTATTAAATACAATGTCTGGCCTATTATCTTATTTCCATAGAATCTTCCCCCTTGGATGTGCATGAAGGAGCCTTACTCATTGATGTCATTACTTATACCAAGCCCAAAGTGTCCTGGGAAGGACATTGATGTATTCTTGAGGCCGTTGATTGATGAGCTGAAAGAATTGTGGGAAGATGGGGTGTGTACATATGATGATTCAACAAAGGAGAACTTTCAGATGAGAACAGCAATGTTGTGGACTATCCATGACTTTCCTGCATATGCTGTTATTTCCGGTTGGAGTACAAAGGGAAATTTAGCGTGTCCTTGTTGTCATAGTGAGACTACTCATTGCAAGTTACAAAATGGATATAAGATATGCTATATGGGACATCGTCGTTTTTTGGCCTTAAACCACAAATGGCGTAATAAGAAGTCGCAATTTAATGGTAAAAAAGAAAGGAAGACAGCACCCAAACAGTTATTTGGTGATGATGTGTTAAAAAAAATTCGTCTATTAAAGCCAATTATATTTGGGAAAGGCCAGAAAAAGCAATTTCTAGAAGGGCATGGACAGTTTCATAATTGGAAGAAGCATAGCATTTTTTTTGAATTGCATATTGGAGAACACTTTTGTTACGTCACAATTTGGATGTGATGCATGTTGAAAAAATTATATTTGACAGTGTGATTGGGACAATTATGAATATTAAAGATAAAACGAAGGATTCTTTAAGCACTCGTCTTGATCTAAAAGAAATGGGCATACGACATACGCTCCATCCTATAGAGGTTAATGGGAAGATAGAGCTACCCCCAGCTTGCTATACACTGTCAAATGATGAGAAAAGGGCCATATGCTTATGGCTAAAAAATCTTAAATTTCCGGATGGCTACTCTGCAAATTTATCTTGATGTGTGAATATTGAGGAGAGAAAATTTTCTGGTATGAAGACTCATAATTGTCATGTTTTCCTAGAAAGATTACTCCCACTTGCAGTGCGTGACTTTTTACCTAAAAAAGTATCTGATGCTTTGACTGAGTTAAGTGACTTTTTCAAAGAATTGTGTTCCAAAGTGTTACGAGTGGATGATTTGGATCGTCTTGAAACCCAAATTGCAATAACCCTCTGTAAATTAGAACAAATTTTTCCACCTTCTTTCTTTGATGTAATGGTTCACTTGGCCATTCACCTATCTTGGGAAGCTAAAGTTGTAGGTTCAGTGCAATACAGATGGATGTATCCAGTTGAGAGGTAAAGTTTACAAAATTTCGTTATAATCTAAATTACAATTGCACACTAGTATTTTATTTTTGATAAAATTTCATATTATGCCTTCAAATATAGGTATTTGCACAAGCTTAAGAATTATGTCCGTAATAAGGCACATGCAGAAGGGTTTATTGCAAAAAAGTATTTAGCAGATGAATGTCTAACATTTTGTTCTCGCTATTTACATGGAATAGAAACCAAATTTAATCGGGTAGAGCAAAATTATGATGGAGGTACTTCCGCATGTGCAAATACCTCTCAATTATCTATATTCTCAACACCTGGACGACATTTAGGTAAAGCAATAAGGTGTGAGTTGAATGATGATCTTCAGAATGCAGCAACATTTTATGTCCTTCAAAATTGTGTCGACGCTGACCGATTTGTTGAGTAAGATGATCTTCACAAAAATTACTTCTTCGATATTCTCATGATATGATATTAAAACTGATTAGGATATTTAACTGTGTGCAGAGAACATAAGAACATCCTTATAAATGCAGGTGTTCTTGACATTGACAAGGTGCATAGACAAGAATTTATTGCGTGGTTTGAAAAAACAGTAAGATAGTAATTTATTTTGAAAATGTATGTTTGTTTATATTTTAACTACTACAACTTGAGTTTAACCTTATTTAGGTTTTATTGTAGATCACCAACTTATATAATACAAGGCAAGTTGATGGGCATATGCTTTCATTCGCTCGAGGCCCTGAGAAAAGGGCTATTTTTTATCGAGCTTACAATGTTAATAGGTTTAAATTTCATACAAATCAATGTGATGAAAGTAAAAGAACACAAAATAATGGAGTTATGGTGAGAAGGGAGGATCAAAGTTGCAATGTGCCTTATTATGGACAACTAACAAACATTGTTGAACTTCAATATACTGAAGGGAACAAAGTTATGTTGTTTAAATGTGATTGGTATGATGTATCTCATGAAGGAATTGGTTATAAGAGAGATCAGCACGAAACCACTATTGTTAATACATCACGAAAGTTGAAAACCGTAAAGCCATTTGTATTAGCATGTCAAGCAACTTAAGTTTACTATGTTAATGGAATAAAAGATCCCACGTGGAATGTTGTGATTGAAACCAAACCACGAAACCTTTATGAAATGCCATTAGATGAAGAAGAGCCATACCTAGAAGAAGAAAATTTACACTGTAATGCAAATGTGCTGCAAGAAGAAAATGAGGATGATGATATAGATTGGAGTAGGAGTGGTGTTGAGAATATGATAATCGAGTGACTTCAAAGGCTTACAACCGCCACTCCATCACCGTATTTGGCTTCATCCAGATTAGTCATTCGTGTGCATAATACTAAGGATGCTTATTGAAATAGAAATTTAGTTACAGACAAGGTACGGGCAGTTATCTCTCTTGCTCTCTTTCTTAATTCTCTAAAATTGTTACCTTAAAAGTATAGAATGCTCTCATTGACCCCATTGAGTTTAATATGTGATTATACTATCTATTTTGACTCTGTTTGAGCTTGAAGTTTTTTTTTTTTTTTTTTGAAAGAGATACTATTGCTGGCTTTATGAATGTGTCCCCTTCATGCTTATATATCTATTTTGTTTCAGACATGTACTTTAGACTAGGGAGGCAGGGATAATGGAGTCATGGACACAATTTAAACCGCATATTTGAGCTTGACCAAAATTCTTGGATACATGGAGGTTATTAGCAAGGGCATTGACCTTTAATATATCAACTGCAATCGACTAAAAAACTAGCATTAAAAATTTACCTCCTTACCTGATTTCTTTATCATTTAAGCCAATGTCTATTTGGAAGTAGAGTCAAATTTGTTTTGAGAATATCAAAATGTCTATAAGTTCATAATAAGAATGACTTAAAGCTTTTAGTGGCGAAACAACGATTAAATTTTAGTTTATTTTGTTAGACTCTCGTATGATCTTGTTACTTACATGTAACACAATGGTGGATTTAATGGTTTAAAAACATTTTTGCAATAAGTGTGAATTTTCATAAGTAAAAAAAAAATATATATATATATATATATATACATATATATATATATATATATATATTGTAATTAGGGTGTTAATGTTAGTGGTGGTTGATTTTCTGAATTTTAGATTGCAAGGGTAGCAAGAAAGCTGGGCATTCTGGTGGTTGGTGATGAAGTTTATCACCATCTCACTTTTGGAACTAATCCATTTGTGCCAATGGGAGTATTTGGATCAATAGTGTCTGTTCTCACACTAGGGTCCTTATCAAAGAGATGGATTGTACCAGGTTGGCGACTAGGATGGCTTGTGACTAGCGATCCTAATGGCATCCTTCAAAAAACCAAGGTCATCTCCCTCTTGTGTGTGTGTGTGTGCGCATGCGCACATTCATGTGTGTATTCTGAATTAAGCTTCCACATCCGTAGACTCAATAGAATTATAACAATGGTTCTGCATTATATTATATTTTGAATGAATAATAACATGACATGTAATAGTCTCAAATCCTTTTCCTTTCCTCTCAAGTTGTAGATTGCATTATCAGTCTTCTCAATCTGATATCTCATCCACCAACGTTCATTCAGGTTTATAAAATAGCTTCTTTTTTTTTTTTTTTTTGCTTTCTGTATTTGTTTTTTTTTTCCTTTAAAAAAAAAAAATCAAAGTGAAAGAATGTTATAGTTTTTCCTCTTTCAAGCAATTTCAGAAGTTAATGTGTATTTTTATCCTGAATTCTTGTTGGAGAAAATTCACCCGAAAGACAATAGAAGAGTTGCCTGATTCCTGTAAAAGAAGACTAGAGAAATAACAAGAAAAGGCAACATATAAATGTCAACTGAAAAAGAGAGTGAGAGGGCATCCCAAAACCATATAAATTTCAACTGAAAACTTTATCGAGACATCCACATACTAACTGTATATAATAAACTGGAATTTGTTCTTATGAAAATTGAACGTGCTTCTGTTTTGTGTGAGCTCATGCAGTTTTTAAAGGCATTTAGTTGATTAAATATGAGTATATGACAGACAATAACTAAGATTGGACGATGACTGCATTTTGCAGTTGACGATGAATACATTATCATTGGATCTGGCAACATCAATCAGAGGTCAATGGATGGTGCCCGGGATACAGAGATTGCCATGGGAGCCTATCAACCATTCCACCTATCCACTAGGCAGCCAGCCAGGGGACAAATCCACGGCTTTCGGATGGCATTGTGGTACAAGCACTTAGGCATGCCAGATAACTCCGTTCTCCATCCGGAAAGTGTGGAATGTGTCCAAAGAGTGAACCAAATTGCCAGAAAGTATTGGGACCTCTACTCTAGTGAGAAACTGGACCATAACTTGCCAGGCCATTTGCTCAGTTATCCCATTCATATCACTAAAAAAGGAGAGGTCAAAGAGCTACCTAGGATAGAATTCTTCCCAGACACAAAGGCTAAAGTTCTTGGATCCAAGTCTAAATTACTGCCTCCAATTCTCACCACTTAATTGCCTTGCACTGATTTTAAAACTGAGCTTTTTTTTTTTTTTTGTTCATCTTATTTTCCCAGTACTATGAGTGATTGGCAATCACTGATTGCTATGTGTTGTGGATATGTAAATAAAATTTTTACTATAGTCTAGTTCATGCAACTTTCCAAAGAAGTGATCATGTAGTTCTTGCAGTGGTTAATTACACAGATAGAAAATGATGGATAAATTAGAATTATGAAGTTCAAAGTCAAGTTGAGTCCGAAGGTTTCAAAGAATTTGAGCAAACCATCTATAAGCTGGTGGCCTAATTGAAAACCAGAGATGAAAAACAAGATATTATGAATTTTAATAGGCATAATTTTGAATACAAATTTCCTATCACTTTATGTTTCACCAATCATTATATTCTTTGAATTTTAGAATAACTTTTATCTCTAAAGAAATTTAATATTTTCATGATTATTTGCAAAGGCCAATTGTGGCCCTTTCAAATAATTTAGTATTAGTGAGGGTATATTTTTAACTCACACAAAAAATAAACTTTTTGCATGGAATTTTTATTGTCCCTCGGAAATAATTTGGTGGGAACATTTCCCTCCAAAATTTTTTACATTTTAATGATTATTTGTGAAGGTCAATCCTAGCCCTTGCAAATAATTTAGTATTAGTGATGACATTTTTTTAACCGTCACAAATAATACACTTTTTGCGAGAGATTTTTAATTGTCCCTCGCAAATAATATGGAGGGAAAATTTCCCTAAAAAATATTAGCATTTGTGACGGCTATAACACATAATTGTGACAGCTTTTTTTGTTGGTCACAAATATTTCACATTTTATCAAGTATTTGCAAGAGCTTTATTTTGCCATCACAAATAAGATTTTTTGAGAGGGCTTTTTGGGTCCGTCAAAAATTCTTGGTCGCTAATAGACATTTTTTTTTGTAGTGCTCACAGAGGTAATATACCAAACACTGGGCATGCAACATGCATTCAAGTGAAGCAAGATAAGAGAAAATACCTGACATTTTTCACTTTTTTGTCCCTTCTGAGTTCTTCAACTTCCTCAATACCATGCCTCAAATTCCTAGTAAAAAAGGACCAATGTACGCACATGTTAAAATGAATTTATGGAAAACTTCATCACCAAAATTCAAAAGAAATTTCAAGATGATTCTTCTGCTACAAGAACAAGACATAATCTAAGCTAAGAATCAAAAGTGAAAAGATCAAAACTACATTCATTAAGAATAAAAAATTACACAATCTCAAATTAAGTCTACACAAATTAGGTCTACAAATTGCACAATCCACACCCAATCTACATACAAGTCTAGAAAATTTAGGTTTACAAATTACCATATGGCTTAAACCACTTTGTTAAATCATGAGCATTAGTCAACCATGTACCAACAAATTACAATAGAATCATGCTCATGGTCTAACAAATTACCAACTATAAACTATGAAATTACATTTCAGCATAACAAGCATATAATGAATCATAAAGTTCACCTACAACTCCATTTCAGTAACGCACATACTAAGGTTAAATAATAAGTTAATAATGCCTAGGTATATACGAGCACCTCACATATAGTTTCAAATATAATAGTCACAAAACAATAATCACTCCCAATAATACAAAATAGACCACCTTATATCACCATGCAAGCCACCTGCTTGCTCCAAATCAACAACCCACCATAGCAATAATTTTGACATATAATTATAGACTAGTAGGGTATTATGAAGCAAATTTTACTTACCCTTTAGCAATTCACTAGTTTGCTCATGGAAAAAGGAACTCAAAAATATAACAAGCTACTAATCTTGCAAAATCTAAGTCTAAATTATAGACTACTAAGATAACTTAAAAGACGTAAATTTGGTGACTACTAAACTAAGTACATGAACAAACTATAAACTAAAATAGGGAGAGGTGTGCAAAGAGATACAAACCAAAAGATAACCTCCAATATTTTGCTAGTTTGCATTTGTTCCACAAGTAGACATGAGCTATTTAATAATGTAATCATACGTAGTCAGGGAATGAGAGATTAACTTTCTAGTTGCTACCTTACTTTGATCCAAGGGAGATGCCAAAGATGAAAAGAACTCCAAGACCCTTCAATACTATTGCAGCAGCCACTAAATGTGAAAGAGTTTTTCTTATTGAGTGACAAATTACAAGAAATAGGAAATAAATTGTGGCGAATTGCAAGTAAAGTTTCTAATTATAACCAAAGAAAGAGTTGCATGATTAAAGGTCTTGGATTTGATGAATTGACACTTATATGACTACTTTTACCTTTCAAAGCAATTAAGTTCTAAGAAATTTAAATAGCAGGATGGTTTTAGATAATAAAAAAAAATTAGAATATATAGTTTGTAAGACTTTGAATTTTGCATGAAGAGCAACATATACATATTAGTGATAGTAGGCTAAGAAATGAAAGTGATGTAACAATGACAATCATTTTGAGATGCTTTGTTATTTGAATATAAATATGTCGGCAAAATTGTAAGGGTCCACACACCGACAAATTCCCACACACATAGAAGCAAACAAACTTCCATGCATCTTGCCTCTCTTGTGAAGAACACATCTTCAAAAACTCAAAGTCCTTCCCTGAAATTTTCTTGCATATATATGTGCAAACCCAAAAAGCATATATAATTGATTCACGGGGTCTTGTAAGAAAACTAAAAGAATTTTTATGATTAACTGAGCTTGCTATACATTGTATCCTTATCATATAAAAGGTTTATAAATCTTATATCACACAATTAGAAAAGCTTGCATATCTGCACATTGCTAGAAGACTCAATATATATGCCTTGTAACCTAAAGTATGTGCATTGAAGAAACAAGTCCATTGATTAATGGTATGGAAATGGGGCCAGGTGCTAGATGAGGACAAAAAGAAAAAAGTAAGAATAAAAATAGGGACCAAATATGTAGTTTACCCTATTTGTATTCAACCTAATTTTTTAACATAATAAACTAATAAAAATAAGTTCTGCCAAACCAATGCTGCATCCAAACACATGAGTCTTAAAGAATTAGATTCAAGTTTATTATGTGAAAGGAAAATATGTTACCTAACTTGCTCATTCACATAACATCAATCATTAAATTCAAACTCAAAGACACGTGTGAACTCTTCATTCATTCTCCACCAATCGAATAATTATTCAAAATACGGAGATATAGTAGAATCCATTATGAATACAAGAAAATGAGCATCATGTCAATATATTTCAAGAAGACCTAATAATTTTCCTTATCAATTACATTCTCTTTTTTTAAACCTTTTGTTTTACGAAAAAAGAAAAGGTGCTTTTTTTTATTAAAAAAAGAAAAGAAAAAGAAAGAAAAGGTGATGACTTCCAAAGTCCTGATTGTGAAATGTGAGGCACACATAAGTCTTACCACATGCCAAGCAAGATAGCACAAACAAACCCAAACCATCCTCCCTCCCACGATTGCTAGAAGACATCTCTAAGGGAACAAAGAATCATAAAATCAAAAAAGAAACAGAAAAAAAAATATTTTCCTAATTAATATTATTAAAGAACAATCATAAAAAACAGATAACCCTCTTGTTCTTTCCTAATAATCCAATAAGACTGTCATTTTCTCACTCGAAATGATGAGAGTTCTTTTTTATTATATAATAATCCATAATTCAAACTACAACTACTCTAAAAACTTAAACAACATCCAAATTTCCATTTGAGTTCTCTTCATTTCTCTCAAATTTCTTCAAATATCACACAAAGATAGCATTTTTATTATATGGGGAAAAAAAGAGTTAAGTGAAAGCCCTCTTACTCTAAAGAAGCAAACCCTCCAACAGCTAAACCCTTGCCATTAGCTAGCTTCTTCAGACACCAATCATTTTTAATAAAACCTGTACAACAAATTTTAAGCCAAAAAAAAAAAAAACAAAACAAAAAAAAGGACACTTACAGATTTGAAGAGCGAGGAAGAGATGATCGAGGTGGTGTGGGTTCAGAATATCGGGGGGTTCTCATACTTTATTTCCGGTTTTGGCAGCGGCAGAAGCAACGGCGGTGGCAGCAACCAGTTTTGGCGGCGGCAGATGTGGCGATGGCGACGATTGGGAGGGAGAGGAAGAGGGAGAGGGAGAGAGTTTGGTGAGAGGGGTGGCTATGGGTTAAGAAGAACAATTAAAAATGAACTTAAGAAGAAAAATTGGTTAAGACCTATTGCAGCGACAATTTGGACTTATTACGGCGGATTAAAACCGTTGTAATAAGTTTTAAACCTATTATGGTGAATTTTGTACTTATTGCAGTGGTTTTAAACCGCCACAATAAGTCAAGCAATTTTCAAAAAATTTTGGAAGCCTGTGGTTTTACTTTAGGCCTATAAGGGCAGTTTTAAAACTGCCGTAATAAGTGTTCTATATGAAGAAGCCTATTCCGGTGCTTTAAAAACTGCTAGAATAGGTTATTTCAAAAACAAAAAAATATTAAAAATAATACCAAAAATAGATGATGACCTATTGCAGCGGTTCTGAAATCGCCGTAATAGCCTTCACAAAATTTTTTTTTTAACAAGCATAATACTAAGTATTATTGTCCTATTTAAATCAATTTATATGTCCTTAAATTAAGTGATCTAAAAGCTGGAATATTATTAAATATGAAATTATACGCGTTGCTAGCACTTTTGAAATTACAAGTACAATTTGGATATTTTTT
The DNA here is from genome assembly GCA_023736055.1 of Quercus glauca. Taxonomy (NCBI): domain Eukaryota; kingdom Viridiplantae; phylum Streptophyta; class Magnoliopsida; order Fagales; family Fagaceae; genus Quercus; species Quercus glauca. The sequence goes on along the minus strand of CM043316.1, from coordinate 92,590,805 downwards.
ATTGTGGCCCAAAGGTATATTGTATCAAGAAAAAAAAATATTGAGTATTGGCTCCAAGCATTTGGATTACTTCAAATAGAATGACTATTTTATATATTTAGTAAATTTTTTATTTTTAATCAAATTACAACCACATAAAACGCGACATTTTTTTAAAAAGAAATAACAACTAAGTGAAATTTTTTGCAATATATCATATATTGCCAACAATGTTCCCATGAAAAATATATTGCCTACAATATTCCAATGGGATCCTTGCCAACATAAAACTCAAAAGCCAACAAGTCCTCAACAACAACAATGGCAACAACGTAGCAGCTGCAGCAATGGAGGCAACATGATCGGTGGACCCGATCCTCCACCTTCTCCACATTAGACTATTCCAAAATTATACCCCCTAAACCTAAAATATGACCCCAAAAAAAACCCCCCTAAGCCTAAAATAATGACCATGACACTCCCAAAACCTAAAAATGACCAAAACACCCCCCAAAACTAAAACATTATCAAAATATGCCTAAAACTTGAAAATGACTAAAATACGCCCGAAACCTAAAACATGACCAAAAATACCACCTAAGCCTAAAATAATGACCATGACATCCCTGAAACCTAAAAAATGACCAAAATACCCCTCAAAAACTAAAAAATGACCAAAATACCCCTGCAACCTGAAAATGACCAAAATACCCCTGAAACCTAAAAAAATGACCAAAAATATCCCCTAAACCTTAAATAATGACCAAGACACCCCCGAAACTAAAAAATGAATGAAATGCCCAAAGCACAAGTAGAATTTTAAAATATAAAATAAATAAAGATTGATAGAGTTTAAACAATCAATTTGTAAAAGGAACTTATTGAACAAAATCATTTAGTAAAGAGATTTTTTCTAGTGATAGTCTAATTGGGAAAAAAAATCAAAGCCCAAAATCAAAACACACACAATACCCTTGAAGCATAATAAAAAACCAAAATTGGAGGAAATATAATTTAATATTCATTAAAAACGACTGAAATACCCCTAAGACTAAAAGAAGGCCAACCTACCCCACAAACTCAAAAAATGTCTGAAATACCTCCAAAGTAAGAAAAATAACTTAAATACCATTGAAGCCTAAAAAAAGACCACAATACCCTTGAATCATAAGAAAAAACCAAAATTGGAAGAAATATAATTTAATATTCATTTTAAAATGACTGAAATTCCCCTAAGACTAAAAGAAGGCCAACCTACCCCAAAAACTCAAAAAATGACTAAGACACCAAAATACCCTCAACAGCTGAAAATGAACCAAATACCCCATAGGCCTTAAAAATTTCCACTATACACCCTAGGCCAAAAGGTGACCAAAATACCATGGAAACTTTGAAAAGGACCAAAGAACCCCTAACCCAGAAATGACCAAAAATACACTCTAAGACTAAAAAAATGACCCAAATACCCTCGTAAACGCAAAAAAAATGACCAAATACCCCCTATGCAATAAATTTTTTTACACACATACATCCTAAGCCTAAAAAATGACATAAATGCCCTTAGAACTTAAAAAATTATTAAAATGTTTAAAGGGTATGAGATCATTTCTTATATTTTAGGGGTATTTCGGTCATGCTATAGCATTTCTCTAATTTTTTTGTCATTATAATGCTGCCTTCATAGGTTCTTCGATCATTTTTTACGCTTTAGAGGTGTATCGGTTATTTTTTAGGTTCCGAGTGTATTTCAGATAGGTCTAACAATTACGGGGGCATTGTGGTAATTTTTTGATTTATAGGGGTATATTGGTCTTATTTTAGTCATTGAGGGGTATTTTGGTCTTTTTCAAACCTAGGGGGATATTTATGGTCGGTTTCCACATTTCAGGGGGTATTTTGGTAATTTTATGCACTTTTGGTCATTTTTTTGATTTATAGGGCTATTTTGGTATTATTCAAGTAATCGAGGGGTTTTCTACCTTTTTTAGGCGTGGGGGGTGCTTTTGTCATTTTCTAGCTTTTAGGAGGTATTTCAGCCAGTTTGATGTTTTGGGGGTGTATTAGTCTTTTTCTGGGTGTCGGGTGTGTTTTGGACATTTTTTGTCTTTCTGGGGACCTTTTGGTTATTTATCAAACTTTTAGGGGTAGTATTTTGGTCTTATTTAAGTAATCAAGGGTATTTTCAATCTCTTGGGGGGTGCTTGGGTCATTTTTTATGTTTTAAGGGGTATTTTAGTCATTTATTAGGTTTTGGGGGCATATCGGTCTTTTTCTAGGTATCAGGGGTGTTTGGACATTTTTTTTTGTGTTTACGAGGGCATTTTGGTCACTTTTTCAATTTATGGGGTATTTTGTCTTAATCAAGTAATCAATGGTATTTTGCTCTTTTCGATGTTTTGAGGGGTACTTTTTTTTTATTTTTTTTTTTTTTGGGGTAGGTTTAGGGGAGTATTGGTCATTTGTTAATAAATCCCTATAGGTGACCTATCCTAACACTTCTAAAAGCGCTGAAATAGGTAAATCACATAAGAGAATGAGTAAACCCTATTCCAGCGCTTTTAAAAGCGTCGGGATAGGTCAATCACATAAGGGAAGGAGTAAACCCTATTGTAGCGCTTTTAGAAGCGCTGGGATAGGTAAATCACATAAGGGAATGAGTAAATCCTATTCTAGCACTTTTAAAAGCGCTAGGATTGGTCTCTCCCATAAGGGAAATGAGTAACTCTATTCTAGCGCTTTTAGAGCACTGGAATAGGACAACCATATTCCAGCGCTTTTGAAGCGCCAGGATAGGATACTTTCAAAAATTAAAGTAATAAAAAAAAATGATAAACCTAACCTATAGCGGTGGTTATAAAATGCTGCAATAGGGCTCCCTATACCAGCGTTGAAATCGCCGTTATAGGCCTCCTATTGCAGCGATTAGTAAAGCGTCGGTTTTGAGTTGCCGTAATAGAATTTCGTATACCAACGGTTTCAAAAAGCGCTGCTACAGGCTCCTCTATTGCGGTGGTTTTTAAAAGCTCCGATAAAAAAAACGCTACAATAGGATGATTTTTTTGTAAAAGCGCAGGCTAGAAAAAAAGAAAAAAGAAAAAAAAGCATAGCTTGCCGTGTTGTTGAATAACACAAATCAAGAGTTGAAGTGTTGTATTCTATCTCTATGTCTCTGGTCCTTGGTTATCAATAGGTTGTGTGCTTTTCTTTTTCTTTTTTCTTTCTTTTTTTATAATTTTTATGAACGAATTTGTGCTGTAAAAATAATGGCTAGGAGGAGGATTGAAAGCCATTATGGCGTTGCTTTTTAGGATTTAGAGTTTTGTTGTTTCTGTCAAGTTCAGACCTTCACTTCACTTGCTGCACATACTTCATAAATATATTGTTGCAACAGCATAAACAATGTCGCCAATCTACAAGTGATTGCCAGCTACTATATTAATAGAAGAGGATTGGAGCAATTCTTTCTTTATGGAGATTATTAGGATAATGTGTTTAATCTACTGCCTTATTTCAATGGAAATCAGGTTGTGAAAGAGAGCTAGTCAGTTGCAAAACTGTACTCGCTCCATGTACTTAGGTTGTGACCTTTATAGCACATTTTTGTTATATTACTCATCAAATAGAAGAAATTGTAGATTCTACAATATAATCATTTGATAGGATAAAATGGCAGGCTGTGCTTTTTCTTTTCTTTTCTTTTTTTCTAGCCGTGCAAAGAGAAAGAGAGAAAGACGTGTAGTGGAGAGAGAAAGTATAAATTTTTTTGGGTTTAAAAACAAGTATGGAATGTATTAAATAAGGGATAATAAATAAGATCAATTAGAATATTAGCATTAATAAGGGTCTTTTTTTGACTGTTGGATCTACTTAAATCCAATGGTTTAAAAAATGTGTAAGTATGTAACTCTTTAGAGTTACACCAAGTGTAACTCGAACCCATCTCATATATATATATATATATATATATATTCCAACGCTTCTTTGGTTTACATTCTTCAAAGCTTATTTGATATGGATTTCAATTACAAAGTGATCATCGAAACGGGAATTGGAAAAGAATTAGGGGAAAAGAATTAGGACGGCTGAATAAGAGGTCAAAGGATTAGAAATGGAGCAAAAATGTAATTTTCTTGACTTCTCAAGTAATCAAAAAGGGGACAGATTTCATAGATGAAGCCAGTGGGAGCAAAGGAAATATATTGATGCTGTAGAATAACCACAAGAAAAAAGCTTGTAGATATAAAGGAAAGACTTGGCAATCCTAACGAGTTAGGAGAAATTTATCTTGAGTTCTTTGAAAGTATATCGGGCATAGTGATATATCGGCAGTAAAAAATGCTTCCTTGGACTGATAATTTGAGATTATTGGAGAACCAAGTTGTGGACAAATGGATTTATATAATAGCGAGTTTATGCATCGTAAGGAAACTATTATCGATCTAATCACAAAGAAGATATATTGAGCTATAGCAGACGGACTCAACACATTTTGTGGTCTAAATTAATAATTTGAAGTGAGGCATTTTATGAAAAGTTATTAGTTTCTTCCAATATCTCAATGGTGATATTATCATTGAACTCTTATTTGCAAAAAGCCATTAATATATATCTATATATATATATATATATATATATTAAGTATAACTTTAGCCTCGATTAAGTTGATTTCTTTGTAGTACTAAACGTGGCCACATTTTTTGAAGATTTTTCATATGTGTAGATTATTTTTACTTATTCTCATTTAAACCCATTACTAATATCATTTTTTCACATATCAACTAGGAAGCACAGACTCTTTATTTGAGGTGACATATCCATGTCATACTAGTGTAATATCTACTGCATCATGTTATAATTTTTCGAAAATTACTTGTGTCACCATATCATACCCTGTACGGTGCACGGCTCCCAAAACCATATGGACCTCGGGCCCAGACTCTGCAGGACGGCCTGTGGTTACTAACTTCACTATCAGAAACTGGGCCTTAGGCCCGCTAGCAATGTGGATGCGCACCCCATAACCTCATGCTTGGCCCGAAACACCATGGGCCGATCGCTAGAGTATCTGATCGTTACTCCACAACGGATCAACATGACCGGCAAGTCTTCTTTAGCAAAGTACGATCGCTCGGCTAAATCACGTCTTGGATTCCCGGCAATGTCCCCGAGTGACACCTCCGCCGAGCATCTTCTCCTAACAGGAACTAATTCCAAAGCCACTCCCACCAAACATCCACCTAAGTGCAACAGCATTGGACCCTTTAAACCACTGACCATAGGAGTAATCATGATACCCCACTAACCTAATACTATAAACAAGAGAAGCAAGAAAGGAAGAGGGGTTGGTTTTTTCAGGGGGGGGGGGGGGGAGAGGAAAAGAGAGAGGGGCCTTGAGAGAAAGGTAAGAGTGTGAAGTAAGCCATACGAGGGAAAGGGAAATACTCCTGGGGTTGGGAGCGTTCAAGTGAGTCTTGTGATAAGAATCGTCCAAGGTAGGAAACACAAAACCCACATTACAAATACATTGTAGGCCCACGAACAAGCTAGCCCATTAAGCTCATCTTGGGTACGCACAATACCCATACCCATGCTCGATCGTATTTGTGCTACCTAACTTATCAATAACTATTCACTACATTCAAGTTATGTAAAAAAAAAATTTGAAGTTCTAGCATTTTTCACTAGTTATACATAGAGTAGATTAAACTTCACAATAGATAATAATAATAATAATAATAATAAAATCCTTAAAAAATAAATAGAAACAGTTATAAACCGCGCGCCAAAGCCCTCCCATTCCAATATATATATATATATATATATATAGAGAGAGAGAGAGAGAGAGAGAGAGAGAGAGAGAGAGAGAGAGAGAGAGAGAGAATTAAATGATAAGGAAATGTACTGTAGAAGATATATAAGGTCTGAGAATTGAGAAACCATAAGGTCAGGCATATCTCAACTACTAAGAGATTGGTAGCATGTGAACAGATTTTAGAGGATGGATTTGGGTGATTTCCTGAAAAGGTCAAGCGTAGATTTGTGGATGCTCATGGAAGCAACAATCACCGTGGCTTCTTGGGATGATAACCGTAGTGAATTAAAGCATCGAAAGGAAAGTATCGTGGAGCTGATCAATAAGGCAACAATGGGTCCTCTTTTGTCCCCAACAAAGAGCCACGCCGCTATGGTTGAGTTGGTTGAGCTCTACAACGACGACGATGGTGATGATCACGGGTACCACGATGTGTTGGTAAAATTGGATGAGTACAAGAACAAGATTCTTGACATAAAGAAGCGTCTTGGTAGTCTTGATCATCAGGAGTCCAAAGCTTCTTTGGTTGAGTTGCTCGAGAGTATAGTAGACATGATTGGAGAGCAAGTGAGACGATTAAACAAGCCTGAAAATGAAAGGTTATTGGCAACTCGCGTACTTGTGGGCAGGTGGGTTGGTATTGTAGATGAATGGTTAAAGTTGGATGAGACTAGAAATCAGGTTAATGTGGCTGATCACCAAGTTCTGAATGAGAGTAGTTCCGAACAACAACAACAACAACCACAACCGAAGCAGAAGTTGAAGTTGAAGTTGAGGCCCAAAAAAAACGAAGCTGAAGGAGCTGCTCCTCAAAATGGAGAAAGAAACGCGGCTCCTAATGAAGAAAAATCTGTCCATGAATCTTCTCCTCTTCCTCCAAAAAAGAGAAGAGGACCAGAGTAGATCAGTAATATTGTAAAGGTTTTGACTACTCTTGGCTTCATTTCATACTATAAATTTTCAAGATTTTTGTATTCTTTCTACTTTTTTTCCCTCCCTTTTTCTGAATATAGTTGCTTTTACATAAATGGCAAGAACCTAAGGTGGCTTACAGATTCTAAAGTTGCTCACCTAATGAATGAAATTGATGCTCTGTTGGATAGATTAGATGAATGAGCGCGCCCACTTGTGGCAAGAACCTAAGGTGGCTTACAGATTTTACAGATTCTAGAGTTGCTCACTTAGTGAATGAAATTGATGCTCTGTTGGATAGATTAGATGAATGAGCGCGCCCACTTGTGCATGTTAGAAGAATATGATTCCTGTAGTGTATGAATTTTCAAGATTGTTGTTTTCTTTGTACCTTTTCTTTGTTTTCTTTTTCTTTTTTCCATTCTTTTAAAGGGAAAGAGCCATGGAATGTATTTGATTTTATATACTGAACAGAGATGTTATTGTAGTGTATGAATTTTCAGAATTGTTGTTTGTGCCTGGTGACTTCTTTGTTTTTAGTTTATCGTGGTTTATTCTGTCCTTTAAGCCCCAAGGGAGATTCATTTTGATACTTAACCCATTTCATGAAACCAAAATAGCATATAATTTTGCAAATAAAGTTGATATTCTATGTCTCTTAGAACTATTTTATATGTAGCTTGAGTTTGAAATCTGTACCAGGCAGGGATGATGCAGAGTAAACGAGATCTTCTCTAAATGCTATAGCTCCACTTGTCTTGCTGCATCATGGTAAATCATTCATGAATTCAATGCTTCAATTGCAACTTAATTTTTCTATGAACCATACCTTGTATGTAGTGTTAGGGTGGACACTAAGAATTCCAAGTTTGTTCTGCTCATTTTCCTAATAGACTATCCTATATTTTAATTGAATCTTTACTCTATCAGACCTTTGTTTTCTGTATCAGTTGTGGAGACTCTTTATACAGCTCATTTGCAAGTGTTGTGTATAAGCGCAAGCTTGAAAGAGAGGTTCAGAAATATTTTGGAGAATGACTTGCACATCATGTTATTACACTTAGAAGCTCTATTATATACCTTTTGAGCTTTTTGTTTCTTAAGCAATATACCTTTGGAGCTTGATCAAATAAACATTTCTTAACTATTATAATAATCAAACGTTCATGTTGACATAAAATTCTCACTTATACAACAGTTGCTGCCTACAAGTCTTACTAAATTTGTTGCAATGAAACTGTTCAGTTTTTGTTGCGACAATAAAAAAGAACAACAAATCATTTTGTTATTTGGCTTACATGGAAAATCATTAATGATTCCTATGATTCCAAATATTTTTTATATACAAAAATTTTCATTCATTAAACATCACCCAAATTGGTATATATTTAAAATTTTTAAGGCCATTTGGGAGCCTCAAATAGAAAATTGATTTCCAAATTCATAATCTACTCTAACAATAAAGGAATAGACATACTTTTGAGTGAAAAAAAGTTTGACACAGAGTCAATTGTCAATCAATGCTAGTCATTAATCAAAATTTGGTCAATGACGATCAATGGTCAATTTGCATAGAGAAAAGGGGACAAAACAAGAGAAATTACAATTGAGGTGATGATTTGTAGTGATTTGCCGAATATGTAACATTATGAGAAACGTTCCCCACTCTTAAAAAGAAAAAAACATATTTCACTTTATTATAAAAAAAATTATCAAGAGTTTTGTAATTCAATTTGTACCTTTTAATATTATCTAATAGAAACATCTAATATTCAAATTCCTCATTTCCCAACCCCCCAAAAACAAAATCCTAACAAACACAATTTCAAAAGTTACACTATAAACAACCCCAACCCCCATGTACTTAATTACTTCCAAAATATAAAAAACAATGCATTACTTTTCCACTCTTAAGCCTTGTTTGATACGCGAGTTCAAAAAATATTTTCAGTTTTTAAACAATATTACACATATTTTCACACACTTTTTTATCTACACGTATTTTAAAAAAAACTAAAAACTGTTGTTTAAACATACAGACCAAACAGGCCCTAATTTCCCACCACCTCCCACCATAGATAAGTTCTTGAATTTCCGAAATTGAGTTTAAAAATCTGCAGTACGTCAAAACAAGAGTAAGTTCAGAATAGATTGACAAATACATTTGAATCAAATAAAAACGCAAAGCATCTTTTACTCTTGGCCTGTACATGTAAGAAGACCATCGTACAAACCGGTGCACTTGAAGAGCCTTGGATTCATAGTGGAAGTGCATGTTTTCATTGTAGAAAGATCTGACCACATTAACTTTTCTAATCTTCAAGTCTCTAGGCTATAAGAAAGGATGAATCCAGCAGTTTTAACATAAAGTATCTGCAGGTCGTCGTCTAAGGCAATAACCTTTAGATGTGGACGGATACACTCCGCTTCTTGCTCACAAGACTCACAACAAGGAAATAACAACTCACGAAGTCTCAATTTCAATTCATCTTCATCCACTCTCAGCTTAAGCAACCACTTGTTCGCAATTCTGTCTCCATGAAAAACATCATCATTGTTTAGGTCTTCATAGGTCCATATATGAAATCCATAAAATCCTGATCGACAAAATTGTAGTTGTCCATCGGACTCCCACAAACAGTTTTCGTCCAAATCACTTCGCAGCTTAGAACTCATCTTTGGTAATGGAACGAGATCAAAGAACCCCTTTTCAACATTATAAACCAGCATGACTTCACTCTTGTTTTTTCCCCATATGCTGTATAGTTTTCCCTTCCAATAGAGTGAAGTATGACAACATTCGTCAATAATATTTGTACGTGTGGAGTTGAAAATTCTAGCTTCACGTGTTGTCCATTCCCTGGTTTCAGATGAGAATATGCGGCATTCAATTACTTTAGAATGAACAGTGAATTTGTTCAGGGAATAGCATATCACCTTGAAGTGCTTTTGAGAAATTTCATAGGCAATTGCTGCAAACACGTAAGTTCCATAAGAGAAAAAGCTCTTTCCGGTAGGGATTTCTAGATTCTGGGTAAGAGCTGGAATTGAAACAACATACTTTCTCAAAAGCTCTTCATCCTTTGTAAAATGTTCTTCGTCTTTCATAGCATAAAGAAGCAAGCCGTTGCAGGAGTCGACCAACCTGGCTTCATGGAATGATTGACTGAGTGAGAGTGAGCTTTGTGCATAGATGACTCCTCTCTGATCTTCAAATGTTATGAAATTTGAGCTTTCGTGCTTCAAATTATGCCACATGTACACTAAGGCTGACGAAGATCTTAAAGAACCAGAGTGACGAAGATGGTTTATTACACCACACCAAATCTATGATACACACTTCATTCTGGTACGAGGTTTTAAGGGGATATAAGAGACGATTTTTTCTACAAGTTCTCGACATGGATCTTCAAATCCAATATGTGTGTCCAACTTTTGTTTCCTCTTTCCATGGTAATTTGAATCCGTCTCCATCAGTCGGACTATATCCCTGTTAATGACAAGGAGACTCGTTGAATTTCGGCTTATCATATTACATATACAAACTTAAACCCTATTTGGCAAAACTACAAAAATGAAATGAAATAAATACAAGGAATAGTGAAAATAAAAATCACTTAAATAAGTTCTATCTTCTTCCTTTAAAAAAAAAAATACCACTTAAATTAAGTAGTCAAGTATTTCATGCAGGAAACTCGATCTGATACAAAGAAAAGAACTGTGAATATGAATGATTATAATATTCATGTATAGACTAAAAGTCTTATAACTTAGTTAATTGGTAGATTATGAACTTTTTAAGAGATGCAGTTTTAATACTCTATCCCATTGCAGACATCAAATTATAATAGAAAAAATTGCGTATATACCATTTTAGTTCACAATGAATTAATAGCAAAAAACAAAAATCTCACCAAAAAAATTATACTCAATGAAAATTGAAAAAGCTCTTTATTTTTATTTATTTTTTGGTCCTAGTTGTCTCAGTCTCACCCCACACACACCAACCCATACCATAGGTGTTATTTATGTAGAAATCAAACAGCAACCGTACACGGACCCTATTTCTAGTAGTAAATAGAAATAGGTGACTTGATACGGCTTCACAACTAGTAAAGCTCAATCAATAAGCTATGATAAAGCGTGGCTAGATGTATGGTACAATAATACATTGTGCACCTATACAAATCATAGCCTTATCAACAAACAATACCTCTATTAAACCAATAATTTCTTATATTATAGTAAGAATTTCAAAAAACAAAGACCAAGTTAGAACCAAAGCCATACGTGATACAAAGTTACAAACACAAGGGGTAGATTAGATCTATAGCTAAATAATCAAAACACACACACACACAAAAGAGAAGAAATTCTTCTAAGGACAAAATATTATAAAATATAAATAATGTATGAGAATTTGGTTTAATTCTGAAACATTGCAGCCCCGTAAAATCATAAAATTCACAATGAATACTGATTTGAAAACTGATTATATATGAGCATATGTCCCAACAAATTACCATATACTGATCTATAAACCAAACTAATTAACAAATGTTTTTTTTTTTAATTTTTTATAATTCAATAATTAGAGTCGTGAGATTTGAACAATATTGAAAATATCAAAAAAATGTCAAATGAACTACGAGATTTTTGGCAAACTAATTTAATGTTTACCACTTACAAAAAGTAAACTTTATTAGTTCAGTGAAGATTGCAATTGTCTACAAACAAATTAGATCATTAAATATTCAAAATTAAAAAAAAAAAAAAAAAAAGCCCTTTTTCAGTGTTTGAGAAGTATCCCGCCCATAGGATCTAGATTACAGCACATTTAAGAGTTTGGAAGAATTGTGTTTGGATTTTCTGGCTTATAGGTTAGGTTTCTTTAACTAAAGTTTTTACAACACAATTACATAAAATAAATAATAAAAATTACTATAAAAAAAGAAAAGAAAAACTGTTTGGGGTTGGGGATGTGGACGATGAAACTGTACAGTACTTGAGACAAAAGACATGTTGAAAAAATGCACTGTGGATATCAAAATTAGTGAGATAGGTACCTTGATAATCACCGTTCTGTCGTTTGTGAATTGTCAATTGTGAAGGACACAATCAAAAGCATTGAACCTGGTAGAAGAATAGTAGAAAAGAATGCCGTGCGGCATGGAAGCAAAGATATCACTCGCAATTTGTGAACCCTAATTTTGTTTTATATGGGATAGATTGCTAATTATATCTTAAAATTTGGGAGTGTTTGAATTTTACACTTTAAAGTTGTAAAATTTAAATTTTACCCTTGATATTTGGGGTGTTTGAATTTTATATGCTAAAGTTTTAGAATTTGAATTTTATTCCTTAAAGTTTGGGGGTGTTTGGATTTTATACCCCAAATTCTAAAACTTTAGGATACAAAATCCAAATACTCCTAAATTTTAGAGAGTAAAATCCAAACACTCCTAAAATTTAAGAGGTAAAATTAAAATTCTGAAACGTTAGGATGTAAAATTTAAACACTCCAAAATGTTAGGGGCTAAAATCCAAATTCTAAAATTTCAAAGTATAAAATCCAAACATTCTCAAACTTTAAGGTGTAATTTACAATTTACTCTTTTTAATTTAAGATACTTGGAATTGAATTGCTAACTTCATATTAGTGCGGCTAACTTTGCCTTACCTCCAGTACTTTTTAGCTTTGCTAAATCAAACCCATGTTGAGATCCATCCCTAGTAATGAATGAGGGCTGAAAGTTGAAACTTTGTTCATTGTGTAAGATTGTAGAACTCGATTGAGTGAGATCAAGACTTTGTTGTGCGAGCTCAGGCAAACTTTCGTTAAAGTCTCGTTTGTGACCACCTCAAGTCCAAACTCTATTTTTTTTAGAGCAGTGCCTATTTCACACGTTCACCTACACGCATAGTACACACACAAACACACTCACTACTTTTGTACAAAACGATTTTGGTTCAAAAAATTGAGTCAGTTTGAAGTTCTTTTTTTTTTTTTTTTGTGAGTGTGTGTCAGCTGAGTATTTTGTCAGCCATGTAATAAGTAAGTTTCATCATTAAAATTATGGTAAGGATCAAAATGAAATGTTATTGAGATACTCGCAGAACCAAAACTAAAAATTTAAAAAGCACAAGGATCAAACAAAACATACCCTCAATTATTGGAAACAAAAGTAAATTTTTGCCTAGTTAAAATAAAGAAATGACTTTTGACTAAAATTTGGGGTGAGATTTTAAATAAATGTAACAGATGATTTCACATGACTAGAGTATGACTAAAAGAGTAATTTTAAAATACAAAACTCTGGTGCATAAGGCTAACTAGTAACTACCCTAAAAAACTAGGCTTACGCTCCTCCTTTCGTCACTTGGCAAATATTTAGCAACCAAGTACCAAAGCAAAGACGTGGAAAGAGAGACAAATAAAGCAATCGATAGCATCACAGAAAAGTAAAGACATTGCTTGGGGGCAAGCGTGGCGCTGCAGAGGGTGCAGAGGGTCGCATATTGGCATTTGATGCTTGAGAGTTGAGACACAAGCACAACACGACAACTCCATCACTGTGGACCATTCCCACTTTTCACTTTCCAAGTTTTTACCGATGTCAATATGATCCCACTACTATGTACTGTATTTCTGTTTCTTACTTAGTTTCTAATAAATAAGTACGTGTTTTAAATTCTTTTTTTTTTTTTAATTTTCTAAATAAAAAGAATCTCTAGTATAAATTCATCGATTTTACATTGTATGATGATTATGGGTAATACCATATTTATTACCAGATCTATAATGAAGCTATCATCTTAAATACAACTCATTTGTTAAAACGTCAAAGCTAAAATCGCTCGATCAACTTCTATTAAACATAATGTTTAATAATACGAGAACTCTTACTACTCCGTCACAATCTACTATGTTACTTAAGCGTTTTATTAAGGAAAGTATGGATTTGTTAAGAGAATGATAAAGCTAGCAAAAGCTACGTCGCATTATGGTAGTTATTAGGGGTATGGTACTGCAGTGTACATGATGTGCCTTTGTGTAATTTGGAGAGTCAATTGTGTTAGGATTAGGAAGAGAAAAGAAGCAATAATGAAGGGTGGGGTGTGGGACCCTGGTGGGACCCAAATGGCAGGGCGTGGGAGAAAGATGAACGTGACGTTGTCGGTTGTTTTATACAGAGGGGGTGAGCCCTTTGCTCTCATCAGTATCTCTCTTTGCACTTGACTCCTCATTATCTCTCCCTGGCTTCACCACAAGCAACCAAGCTGTCTCTTGTTGGATGTGTAGCTGGCTTGTTGGAAGCACTGAAACACAAACCCAAAACCAAAACCAAAACCAAAACTAAAACCAAAACACCATCTTTCTCTCTCTCTTCTAGCTCTAATTCTGTGGTTGTGCACAAGTGCAAGCCAAATAGATGGTAAAGCTGCTGCTCCTGCTGCTTTTCTCAGTAGCATAACTGTGAGTTTGGTCCAAGTTTTGATTTCTTGTATTTATTTTGAGTTATTGTTTCCAATTATTTTATATCATATGCTCTCTCTGTCTCTCTTCAAAGCACGCGTCTTGTAAGTGAGAACTGTTGAAATTAGCAGCATAGGTTGGTGGGTTTAGCAGTACCCTAATTCTAAATCAGGTGGAAGTGGGAGAAAAAAAAAACACGATAATTAGTTAAGCTACCTCTAATTATCTCTTTGAAAAATTGTCGGCCTTTTTGATTGGAAGAGAAGTTACAAGGTACAAAGGTCCAAGATCTAAGCTAGGATAGAAGATTGAGAGGTTCCATCAGTGCATAAATAATGGAAATGAAAGCGCAAGAAAAAGAACTAGGAACCCCAGGATCTTTAAGCTATGGTGGTCATCTCATTGGAGGATCACTAGAAGTTGAGAGAAGAAGAGATGGATTTCATGGTGGAAGTGGAACTACAAGCCGCAGTCGTACACAGTCCCTAGCTCCTCAACAACACCACCCTAGTCAAGCAAGAGTTACAGTCACAGTCCCAGATCCAGTTACTAGTGCAACAATTGCACCCATGTTAGGCAGATCCAACTCAAACCCACAATCAGCAGCAACAGTTAGATACCGAGAATGCTTAAGGAATCACGCAGCGAGCACTGGAGGCAATGTTTTCGATGGCTGTGGAGAGTTCATGCCAAGCGGTGAAGAAGGGTCCCTAGAAGCTTTGAAGTGTGCTGCTTGTGATTGCCACAGGAACTTTCACAGAAAAGAGGTTAATGGTGAGACTCAATTCAGTCCTGGTTCAAGAAGAAGTATAGTGCTTAGCCCTCTTCAAATCCCCCCACTTTCATCTCCAGCTGGAGTGCTACACCATCAAAAATTCTCAATGGGGTTTCATACAAACCCTACTGCTCCCATTGTTCAACCAATGAATGTAGCTTATGGTGGTGGTGGGGGAGGGACTGAGTCTTCAAGTGAAGACCTCAACGTGTTCCATTCAAATGCAGAGGCAATGCCACAGCCGCCATTTACTGTGTCAAAGAAGAGGTTCAGAACTAAGTTCACACCGGAACAGAAGGACAAGATGTTAGAGTTTGCTGAGAAGGTTGGGTGGAGGATTCAGAAACAAGATGAAGAGGAAGTGGTGAAGTTTTGTGCTGAGATTGGAGTGAAGAGACAGGTTCTTAAGGTTTGGATGCATAATAACAAGAATTCAACGAAGAAGCCGAATGACACTGAAAGGCAAACTTTTGAGATGGGTAATGCCAAACCAGTGGCAGTGGAGGGAGGCATAGAGGCTGAGATGTAGAAAAACTAGAAAGACTAGGATAAGGTTTGTATAGGATGGGGGGGTGGGTTATCAAGAATTTTATGTCAGAATCTTTGACGTGGGATTAGTGTAATTCTTTTTAAAATCCCTAGCTATTGTTGCCTTGTCTTAATGATTATTTTCCCAATTCACTTATTGTAGCCCTCTACTTTCTTCTTCTTCCTACTTTTTTTTTTATTATCCATTTTATGCAATATTGTTCTTCATTTTGTTTAATGCTTGGTTGAAATCAATCAGATGTGCACGGATATTTTCTTATGTCGGAAACAACATGAGTTTGGTCAGACTTTATGGTGCACAAAGGTTGGCATGAACCCAATTAAATATGCTGGCAGGTTTGCATAATTAGTTGGTCAGTATTGTGTACGAAAGTTTATTAGTGTCGACGATTATGTTAAAATTCTTAAAAGTTCTTAGTATATCTACTCTAGCATGGAGTTTTCCTATCCAAACACACCCTAACCCTAAGCTTGAAATGATAGTGGATTGAAATTTGTTATTTCAATAATTTAAATAAATACAAAAATGACGATAGTTAGAGTTAATTTAAAAATTGATAATGTGACAAAATATAACTTACTCATTTTGAAATCGATGAACAAGATTTTAGTGACTCAGAGGTAAACTTATCTTAAAAACTCTAAAAGAATCATAATAGGAACAACTACAATTACATTATTATTCTATTTTTTTCCCAACAAATAGAATATTAACAAATTTATTATTTTGCAAATAATAAGTCTAATGAAAAAGGGGGGGAAAATCTGATTATGCTTAAGTTTGGCTCAAAGAAATCTGGTCAACTTAGATTTGTATTTAAAATAGAAGAAGAGATGGGTTAAACATGGGTTGGTTGATTCATTCATGAACTGACCCCCTTTATGACCTTCTTTCTTCTTGTTCCCTCTCTCTTTCTCTTTCTCTTTAGAAGACCATGACCACCATATCTTGGAAGATTGGTCACCCAGGCAGAGTGGGTGCCTAATACATTTCCACCCAGTAACTCAATAATTCATGGACTAAATTTATTTATATAATTTTCTTTTTTTAGAATGTAACTAGGAGCAAAGCCATATAATTTTTAGACTATATCTAGGACTAAGGCTTTGTAAACTTATTTTCTATCAAATATAAATTCTCAATTTTATCAATGAAACAAAATATTCATTTATCATTGTGATTTTGTAATTTTTTCATTAAATTAAAATAAGTGGTGATTGAATGTAAAACTATGAAAGAATCATTATTATTATGAAAAACTATGACTTTGTTCCTAAAAGTATAAGTTAAAGTTCTGTTTTCTTCCTTGAATATGAGTTATGTCAATTTCATTGTTTTAAAACTTAAATTAGATTGGCCGGTGGAGTAGGTTAACTATGATTCAATGCATAAAGAGATGTGGTCCAAGCTAAAACCCAACGTACACAAAAATTAGTCAAAAACTTTTCAAAATCAGTGATGGATAATTTGAGAACTTGCTCTCCAAATTACATCTTCTAGTTCTCCAATTGGCTTTCTATGTGGGCTTAGATCTTATGAAAGAGATGTAAGAATAGTAGGTTTAGGATGATTTAGATTGTAATTTTGTAGTATTAGACCTCTTATTTTTGTTTGGACTGTTTTGTGTCGGGCTTGTTAGAAAAATGAACCCTAACAATTATGTAAAGAGTATATTTTCCTTTTTTTTTTTTCTTTTTTTTTTTTTTTGTGTGTGTGTGTGATAAAGAGTGTATTTTGAAATACAGGGAAGTATTGGATAAATCGCGAGGCTCTTGGTAAGAATGATGAGAGTTTAATAAAGCATTTATCGGACTTTATCAAAATTAGGAGGTGGAAGAAGAAAAAATCTAAAGAACTAAAGATCTGGGAACAAACCAATAGAGTCTCGCCACGTTTCCATATCATAGGATCTAGAACTCAATTTATGACAAACTTTTCAATTTGCCGTCAACTCTTTGCCAAATGGCAAATTTCCATTTGGCTCCTCTTGGATGTTTGTTAGGCCAACCATTGTCTCTCTTACATGGGTCTAAGGCACACATTAAGTTATCCACTTTTGGAAACATTTTCTCGGAAATTGAAAAAGCTGTCAATACTTTTTCAATTCTCGAAAAAAAAATTTTCAAAAAAGAAAAGTATTGTGTGCCCTTAGGGCACACATTAACAAAATCCTACCATAAAACACTCAAATTGTGTGTGAATTACGAGGAGACAACTCAATTTTTGACTTTAGACTCTTAGAGGATGTTTTTAGACATAAAAATTCTTGGACGACACTATTTTGTGTCATAATTTTGTTAGAACACATTATAAGTGGTAGATAAAAAATAATAAGCCTATGTGAAAATAACATACAATAATCAAAGTTTACCACATAAAATAATTGTGATTACTTATTAGTGTGGTAAAAAGTGTATTCCTAAAATTACTATTTTGGATTGACCCAACCACATTTTTACCAAAACACTAGTAACATAAAGTCATAAACCCCTTCTTATACCCTAAACCACATTTTAATATTTTATCAACACTTTCGTATCTCTCTCACACACACTATGTCTACCTCTATTAACAATCTTGCAACTACATTTGCCATTCTACAAATTATATCATCATCTTCAAATTCTTTTTCATTGCTGAAACTGAAAAATTATTACTGAAAATACTATAGATAAAAGTAAAAATTAGTTGAAATAGTACAAAAGACCCATAAATAATGTCAAAAAGTATAGTAAAACCTATAAATAGTAGCATAAATAAACTAAATAATAAAATAATTTTAATTTTTAACCCTAACCAAAGCACACTAAATTATACTCTCAAACCAAACCTACCCAATTCCCAAAAATCCACCTTCGTTAAACTCTATGGCCCACCAGGCCCACCTCTCTCCATTCAATCTCCACCGTCGATCACCATCACATCGCCAAACATCATCATCACAAACCAATCGCAATCCCCATTGTAAAGGAAAGAAGGTTGCTTTGGTCGGTGCTTCGGCCGCGTTTTTCTTCGATTTGCACTTGCTTCCTCAAAACGAGTTGAATCGGCGAAATCGAAAGGTTGGGATTGGATAGCGTACATCGCGGTCAATGACGTGTTCGTGATGAGGGAGTGGGGAGAGATCATGGCCGTTGGTGAGAAAGTCATGATGCTATCTGAAGGCTGTAGAGATTTGTCAAGAGCACTAGTGGTGTCTACGGATTTGAATTCCAAGTCTTGTTTGGGCTTAGGTGTTCGGTCCAAGAGGTTTTGCTTGTCTTCTTTCAACGGTGTGATTACGAGCATTGACTTCGACGACGAAGAATAAAATTAAGTAGAAGACCATTGGCTGGTGGTAGATATTTTTGCACAATTTTTGTTAACAAGTATTAAGATAGTTTACTGTGATTGTTACATAATACAACTATATACAGGTGGTGTATTCTTCTAATCCCAATTTATTTATTATCTTAAATAATTGTAAAAATAAATTGTGTTTCTAGATCATGTGCGTTAAATTAATCATTAGGGTAACAAAATTAATAGATTATAGACACGAAATTAATAGATTATATGTTGAAATTTAATGAATTTGTGTTATATTCAAGTTGATACTACTGACCTATTTAATGTTGAGTTTATGTTCAACCTATAAAACCTGTTTTGATCCATCTTATCTGTTTGACCGTATGACATTGGATTCACAAAGGCATGGCATGCAAGCTTTTTTTTTTACCCTAAAGCTCTGTGGAGTTTACTTTCGGTATTACTTTGTACTATTTGAGACCCTTTATTTGCTCTGTCATAACATTATTGTAAAGCTGGAATGAAGTTTTGATTTGGAATCAATTTTATATCGTAAAATTTTATGACTTACGATTATAGGAAAATTAATGGGATTTAGTCTAACTTTATGTTAAATAAAAGTGACACCGAACAGAGAGACATGTACAATGTATTGCTTCTCTTTTGTGCCTGGGTGGAGGAGGAGCCAGGCTTTCTGGTTACTCAACTCCAAGGATGTATAGTATCATGCTAATTGAAATGAATTTTTCTTTCCAAAAAAGCTTATATCTTTTCGGTTCTAAAATGTTCATATATGCTTGTTCTTTTTTCTTAAATTATAGATAAGTTTTGGTTCAGGGGACAGGGAGTGAGAGACTATTGCTAGACTCTTGTAGTCTTGTGAGGTTAAAAGCTTATATGGTATCCTTGTCTAGTCCCATCTATCTCTGTGGGCATGTCCTTTTCTTTGTTTCTTACTCATAATCTTCTATCATTTTACCATTTATATTCATGTGTTGCACGCCATGTGTGTGAGGTAAAACATTCCTTATTGGAAACAAAAGGGTTATGTGCAAGGCTGTTATATTTTTCTGGAATCAATTTCATATATTTGCAATGAGTATACGTACATAAGGTACATTGACATGCTGACTTTGCCCATAGCTGAACATATTTCCCAATCTTAGAGCCAGTTGGATATTATCTGAATTCTGAAGGACACAATTCGATCATGAAGAAAAAATAACTTGAAATAAGGATTATAATTGTGCAGGAGATGTGATTACACTATCCAAATTTTCTAATGCTTAGTATGCCCCTGCCTGTTCTTTCTAGGCCTCTGCATTTCCAACAATGCCAAGAGCCCTGCAAACGTATCAAATACCGGCAAACACACACAAAGAAAAGAAACCAAATTTGATCTTCTTATTAAAAAAAATTGTAACAGACGTAAAACTCTATGCTACGATTGAAATGTGTTGGTCAATAATATATTGATAGAATTTTTTTTTTCGTCGATCGGTTTTGAAATGTTCGAACTTCAAATATGCTTGTTAATGATATCCTAAGGTAAAACATCTTAATTGCGGTGGAAGATTAAAAAAAAAAAAATCAACTTTCAAAGTACTAAAAACCTTTCTTATGATATAAAATAGGATGGATGGCGTTGGATATGTCAGCTTTATATGGTGTTGCTTTGTCCATCTATATACGCCATGTCCATAATCAGTCCCACCAAGTACCATTTGTAGGATTTTTCTCATAAAAATCACCCAAACAATGTTGGTATTGGTAGGTCAGTCATCTACTTTGTGCTTCGCTCATAGTCTCCCGTCATTTATAATCATGTGTAGTATGTTATGTGTGTGAGGCGCACCAAACATAGAAAAAAAAAAATATATATATATATATATATATATATATATAACAAGGTTGAAGGTTCATATGCAAAGCCTATGATATTTTTTTGAAGTCATTACATATATAGTAGCAACGATTACATTGATATACTGACTTTGCCCATAGCTGAACATATTTCTCAATCTTAGAGCTATGAAAGAGAGCCTATTGAGTATTGTTTGAAGGACACAAGTTTAGAAGAGATATGACATGAAATAAGGACTATTGCACCATCCAGATTCCCATTGCTTAGGTTGCTCCTGCCAGTTCTTTCTAGTCATTTGACTTTACAATGCCAACAAACCTGTAAACATATCAAGCAACTGAGTGGTCAGTACCTTCAAAGGAAAAAGTACTCAAAATAGGAGAAAAACCAATTCGAACTTCAAGCTTATGAATCCTATATATGTTGGCATGAAAACATGCATTGCTAAAAAATGCTTCTGTATATTTTTCAACTTAATTTATGGTTAATGAGATAATTATGCTAACAGAGTACAAATATGTTGCAAATTGAATATCATTTTACTACAAATTAAAGTCATGTTTCTTCTAAAAGATGGTGTTTTATCATTTTAACACAAGTAATTAATAATTTAAAACAAAAACTATTAGGATGAACTAAAATTCTACAAACTTACTCTAGTATGTCTCGAAACCATTGAAACCATGATGAGGTGGTTTCCTTAGCATTATCCACCGCGGTATTCACAGAATTTGCAGTATTCGTTGCCGCTTCATGGACCGTGGTGGCCGCTTCATGGACCGTGGTGACGGCCTCATTTACATTATCAATAGCGCCTTGCACATGGTTTACATCATCATCAGCCAACACCGAGTGGATCGACAAAACAAGCACCAAAGAAAGCACAAAAACAAGAACAACACCTATCTTTGCCATATCTCTTCCTTCCTCCAAAACAAGACTACTTATAATAATAAATGAATATGAGCAACTCACGTAAAATTCTATATTATTGTTTAGTAATATTAATGAATAGGTGAGCTGAGAATGTGAATATATAGTGTGTAGGATAAGCAAAGTTGGGTATTGCTTAAACAACCATAGCCGTGTCTCTCGTTAACAAATATGTAATTTTTGGAATAAAAAATAATATGTTCACAACATTTTCATAATAAATCTGAAGTGGCAGGTTATTACTAGTTATTATTGTTGGTAATCTTAGTATTATGTTTAAATTTGAACTAATAACAACTAACTACCTATGATTTGTTGTAAAAATATTATAAAAATATTGTGGATATAGCGTCTCTCTTTTGGAATAGTCTATTTTCTTTGTCCTCGTTTAAGGGTTTCAATTGTAAACCTAGATTTGATTACCAGTGTTACATGGTTCGGTTTTAAATTGACTTGTCAAAGCTGGTTGAAATTTGAGGTACAAGTGGTTCATGTGATGTATTGGCTTTAGAGGTTACAGAAACGGTCACTCTGGGACTTACAGTCTGTTTTCTTTTTCCTTGTTTAGGGGTTTAGAGTTGGAAACCAATCCATGTTTTATCGCTGTTTGTTGATGTAGTTCTGGTTTGGTGAATCAATTTGTTCTGCCATAACAAAATGGAAACCATTGTGGCATGGTTTGGTTGAAATTTGAGGTGCAGGTGGTTACACACTGGCACATGGCTTTCGCTTAACAATGTCCTAGCCCAGACCCAAGTCTAAACTTAGACCAATTCTAAAAACCCATATTCTAGAACAGTTTTATAGTTCAATTGACATATTTTGACGTTTTTATTCATATCCCTTCACCCCCCAACTATTAAAAATCTTTATTTTAGAATAATTTTGTAATTCAATTGATATGTTTTGATGTTTTTATCTATATTTCCTCACTCCCAATGATTAAAAACTCCCTTATTTTAAAACAGTCTTGCAATTCAATTGATACATTTTGATGTTTTTATCCATATCTCCTCACCCTCAACTATTGAGTTATATATATATATATATATATATATATATATATATATATATATATATATATAAAATAAAAGTTGAGTTTTAAAAGTAACTATGGTTGTGCCAATTGCTTACCATTTTATTAAAATTCAAATTTTAGATGTTAACCTTTCGGCTCCTTTTATTTTCACAAATATGACATTCTCTCTTTATTTTTAAACAAGTTGCAAATTTATGTGATGCGTGAGAAAATGTAATATAATTATTTTATAAAAATAAAATGTAAAATTTGTAAGTTAGATAGTGCATGTGTAATTTAAAAGTTTTTTTTTTTTTTTTTTTAAGTTTTATGTAATAGAACATGTAGGGTCTAAATTTTGTGGTCCAAACCCAAAAGATCAGGATTATGAGCCCAACAAACTCAGAACAATGAATTTGTAGAGAGTGGGTGAAAAAGCTAAGCTAGATGTGAATCTAGTAACAATCAAATGACATAAGAACACGCTTGAAAGTAAAAACAAATTCAAGTTTGAAAAGGATTGTTCTTGATTGAAAGGTCAATACAATTCTTGAGAGCTTTCTCTCGATTTTTTCCCTTTTTTCATTTTTAGAGGCTTATTACATTTATATATCCTTCTTTTCCTTCATCTTCACCGTCCACTTGTTCTTTATCTAAGCCTTCACTTGAGTACATATCATATCAGATATTTACTTTACTTCTTCGTGAGTGGTGGTAGTTGAGATTGCACTGTTCAGAGGTCTTTTCTACATAAATGCGATCAGGAAAGTTGCTGCAGTGCATTAAATGTGGTGATAGCAGCTTTTTCCTTTAGATATTTCTTTGTTCTTATCATCCCTAGGCATGCCCCAAGCTTGTCCTTATCGTGGAAGTAGTTAGGAAAATCACTCATACCTTCAGCATATTTGTTTGATCGAGTCTCCTTGGAATCCGAGGAGAATGACCTCTTCGAACCAATAGGTTTCTCCTCGGACTGCCCCTCTCGTTCACTTCCAGGTTTATCTCTTCCACCAGGACTCCTTTCTAACCCCGCTCTTCTCTTCGAACACATAGTGATATTCGAATTGGGCCCTAGGCCCAACACATGACGTTGGGCTTTCACACCCACAGAACATATAATGTATTTTTCATTTAAAAAAAGTACACACACATATATATGAAAAACATAATTTAATAAAAATATTTAAATTACATAATTATAATATTGTTTAATATAAATGGAGAAGACATTATTAAAAAGATTTTTTTTTAATATATCATAATCGGTTGACTAATTTGAACATATCCAATAATATTGAAGAAAAAAATGTACACCCCCATTCCATGGAACACATTGTAATATGTTACATTAAGTTTTGATTATTATATAAGTTTAGAATTTAAGCATTTTTCCCCAAATATAATATTAATGTTGTGGGGGGTAAAAACCCATTATTGTATGCTGGGCCTTGGGCCTTATCTTGAGAATGATGTATCCAAGGAGGGGTGAGCAATTAGGAGAAACCCCAAGCCCAGAATTGTAAAAGATGGAGTGAATTAAGGTTGTCTGAGGAGAAACTCGCTCTTGGATATTGTCAAATACTGGTCGGCCTTGTGCTTCAGCAGTTCAGGTGATCCACCAGAAGATTTTTATGACAAGGAAGATCCTTACACGTGTAGAAGAGATAAAAGCCCAAAAATATCTAATAGAAAAGCTGCTGCCACCACAATAAATGCCCATCAACCACTTTCCTGGCCGCATTTATGTGGAGAAGGCCCCTGAACAGTGTTACATTGGCAACAGCAACTCACAGAAGGCCAAAGAAGCTGGCTGATGGGACAGGTACTCAAGTAGCAACCCAAATGGTTGACAAGTGTACGATGAGGATAATCTGTGAATGAATATATAATGTAAAAGGTCTCCCCTGTAAAAAGGGGAGGAGGAGAGAGATTGGATGATTCTGAATTCCATTTGTAGAATCACAATAATGATAAATAATGAACAATGATCTCCTCGGATCTAATATCAATCCGTTTGCACGTGTATTGTTTTTGCATGATCATCAGTTAAAGGCCACATTAGCCGTTGGCAATCTTGTCTAAACCTAATTCTTTAATCCACTATCTACAAATTTATTGGATCGGGCTCTTTGGACCTTGACCCAATTCTACGTTGGGCTTGGGCTCCAAATTGTAACCCTACAAATGTATATATTATTGAAACTTGAATTTTAAGGTAATCTTGTTAATATTTATTGTTTTTATTTCTTTTTTAGTGCTTATATCTATAATTTCTAATGTATATTTTGTTTGTATTTTTTAGCCAAAAACTAAAGAGTTTGGCTCAAATATTATAAAATTTCATACTTTTTTACCTAAAAATTAAGGGGGGAGGGGTAGTTGAGCCCAAAAATTAAAAGGCAACCTAAAAAAAATAAAAAATAAAAAGAAATCAATTTAAGTTCCTAATTAGTCCAAAATGGACCAAAGTAGATAAGTGAATTGAAATGGACCAAATTAGCCGAAATGGATAGAAAGACCGAAGTGGTCCGAGTTAGATTGAAATGGATCGAATGGGCTAAACTTGACCGAACATACCGAATTGGACTGAATGAATAGAAGACCGAAAGGGACCAAAATACCAAACTGGACCGACAGACTGAGTGGACCAAATTGGACCGACGTAGATCGAGTGGACCAAAATAAACCGACGTAGAGCTCATAGATTAAGGTAGACTGAATGGACAGAAGACCGAAATGGACCAAAGTAGGCTGAACTTGACCACAATAACCAAATTGGATCAAAATGCTATGCTAGGCACCCAGCCTAACTTTGCTTGGTATGTAAGGACAAGCAAACAGTTTAATATATTCATAATCCATTTTGTAAATGTTTTGGGAAAGACACTTTAATTTTTGCAATCAAATTAATGAATTATCTTATTGTGGCGTAGTATCGAATTATTGGATTCTAAATTGACACCTAGACAAGATCTTGAATTTTGAAGGGTGGGTAGAGTTGCCACTAGTCATAGGATTTTTCAGGTGTGATCAAAACTTTAACATGATGTCTCCTTGAGGCAATGGCGCAAGGAAGAGCAAGCTGAGAATGTTAAGAAGCACCACAATTGTACAATGACTGAGGAAGATTAGAGAAGACATTGTATGTTGTATACAATGTACAGTAGAGTATTTTATTTATTTATTTGCTATGGGTGTCTTTGGGAAATTCTGAGGTAATGCCTTTGTGAGAAAAAAATAAAATAAAATAAAAGCTTGGATACCTAGCCTTCAAATTCTATCTTTAATTCTTACCCATGCTTTAACCAAACAATTTTTTTTTTTTTTTTTGGTAATATACTACATCTATCCCCAAATTATTGGTTCTGTCTAGGGAATTCATATAATATATTGTTTGTCAGTTAAAACTGTATAAATTTTCAAAACTACTCTTATTATTTCAAAATCTAAAAAAAGAATGGTATTGACTTTTTAAATGATGGAGAAAATACGAATTCTATTTATTCATTTTTCAAAGACAACTAGATTTTAGGATATTCCAAAATAGAATAGAGAAGCAACAATTAGGAATGGAGAGAGTAATTCAAATTGCCATGATTCATAAACAATCTTTACCCAAATGCAAGAAACTTTTAAAACCATATCAATCTATGGAAATTTTGAGTTTGATTGGGTGGTTTAAATTTATACGATTTTAACAGTCAATGGTTCAAATTTGAAGCTAACAATAGTATAGGTTTTAATTAGTAACAGTTTTAAAATTTGAAATTGTAGATTTTAATTTAAAAGTTAAAGCCACTTTTAAAATATACAAATTAAAGTGTAATTAATAAACAAAAAAAAAATATACGAAACATTGCATTTACAAATTACACCATTGGAAAACTTTTTAAAAAGGATTTCATATGTGTAATTTGTAGGGATGTGTAGCCAATCCATTGATCCACCAAAACCAACTCGATTCAACCCAACTTGTCGAGTTGGGTCAATTTTTAGGGATTAGTGGGTTCAATTGGATTGTCAAAATTCTTTTTACGATGAGTAGAGTGGAGCGTGGGTTATCAAATTCATAACTCCACTTAACACGACTTGATCTAACTATATTTAATATATGAGAGATGCTACGTCTACAACAATTTTACAATATTTTTACAACAAATCACAGGTGGTTAGTTATTATTGGTTCAAATTTGAAACTAACACTAAGATTACTTTTTTGCTCTAATAATAACAACCTGCTACTTAGGATTTGTTGTAAAAATGTTATAGACATATCATTTCTCTTAATATATATTTAAAAAATATATTATATAATTTTATTATTTACTCTTTTATTTATCAATTGAATTGGGATAGAACTACATGATATTCACTAATTTACTCTTTTGTTTACTCTTTTGCCCTTATTTTGTGTTGGTATTATTATCATTCTAATTCTCAATTAAAATTATATATACATAAAAATAAATAAATAAATTGTCCAACCCCACCACGCAACATTAGCTGCTTCTTCTCGTGAGGACATTATGCATGCAGTAACTGGGAAAGAAGCATGGCATATATTGTGTCAAGTTTCAAGAACTAGACATGGACTAAGCAAAAAATAAAATAAAATACTAGACAAGGGTTGTAAAATCAACGATTAAATAATTAAAAGTTCATATCATAAAGTAAATCAGGGGATGTAGCTCAGATGGTAGAGCGCTCGCTTAGCATGCGAGAGGTACCGGGATCGATACCCCGCATCTCCAACTTCGTTTTTACAATTTCCTCATTCAATTACTTTTCCCTCATCAACCGTTAAAATCCCCACGCATCAACCACAACTCAACGGCCCTGATCTTCCACAAGATCAGATCGTTAAATCTCGGGCCCACCCAACCAGTCCGACTTCCCCAAATATTACAATTTTCCCGCCTTTGCCTCTTCTTTCAAAATAAAAGGTCACTTCAGCTTCTCTACCCAAATTTACTACTCAAAATCTCTTGCTCTCTCTCTCTCTCTCTCTCTCTCTCTCTCTCATTGTTCCTGTATCTACAAGCTGTTGCCGATCGCACTGGTTCTTGGCCTTCAGCTTTAGAATTTGTAAGGTTAGTGAACAATCTAAAACACTTTCTGGTTTTGAATTGTGATTCATGCATGCACTTGACAGCACATAATGGCATCTAATCTGATTCTTATTCAATAATCCAATCCGTAGAAACTGTTCGATGAATAATATGACCTATTCCACTTGATCTGACTATATGAATTGCTTTATTGATTGAGATTTGGAATTTTGGATATAGAATCAGAATCATATTAGATGAATTTTGGTTAGCGAACGATCTAAACACTTTCTGGTTGAATTGTGATTATTGTATGCACTTGATGATAGCACAGAATATCATCTAATTCGATTCTTATTCTATAATGTAATCCATAGAAACTGCTCTATGAATAATCTGCCCTATTCCATTTGATCTGATTATATGAACTGCTTTATTGTTGCTTGAGATTTGGAATTTTGGATATAGAATAAGAATCCGTAAGGTCTAATAATACACCACACATTAAACAACGCAAAAAATATTTCTTCAAATTAGACAGTCCATAATGATAATCGGTACAAGTTTATTGAGCTCATAAACATAGCCTTTTATTTTTTAACGATACATTTGGACTAGTTCAATACTCAAATTTACGGCTAAAGGCAGCAGAACCACAGTTAGAGCGATATAGCTCTTTCTTCTTAATCTTTTTTTTTGGTTTTGTACTTGTGCACATACTTTATATAGATCTTATGACCGCATGCCTGATGCTTTTTGACTTCATTAGAGTTTAGAGCCTTAGATTCTTCATCAGCCTGCAGAAGGAAAAGTAAAAATAAAATAAAACAATGCCATTAGATTATTCAAGAAAAAAGGATAATTTTGTAGCTCTTAATATGAGACATTTATTCATCTTCAATCAATATAATATTTTGAAAGCATGAAGAGTATAAGGAGGTAATGCATCCAACCGTTAATTTATCAAAATATTATATTAAGAGGTATAGAGACTATATATATGTTTATTATTAGAAGTATTATGTAATTTTAAATGTCCAAGTTTGGCTATTTTCTTGTTTGGGCAAAGTTTTCTTTTTCTTTTTGAACTAGCTCCTAAATGGTGCCAGAAAGTTTTAGCTAGATACAAGAATCATTGTCGTGAACAAGTTTGGAGATGAATGAAGGGTTACCGAGGAATGTGAAATCTGATAGAAAACAATGTGATTGCGTCATAGAATGATGCTCATTATTTTAAGCACCGGTTAATAAAAAATACTTTATATATGTTGGGTTGGCCTCAGCTCCAAACAATAGGAACCATGTGCTCCAAAACCATTACGATTAGATTTCATGTGGGCTTTTCTTAGGAAGTCACAATTGAGTATGAAATGGATAGGCCATATAATATAAAATAGCGATCGAAAATAGCAAAAAAATATTAAACTATTTCTCAATTTGAGTGCAGCAGGGTCGGTGTTTGATTTGAACTTGTGAGTTACCTACCAGGAAAGGAAAGGTATGTGCATAACATGTTTAAGGGAATGTGTCTAGTTTACAAGCTCTTTGCATCTTGTCATGAACGTGTCCGAATATGATATAATCACGTATTTGTCTAGTGCATAACAACACCGGACAGAAGCCATGCCCATTTGTTAAATTTGGATTGTTTCCAATATTCTTGTGCATTGAAGGCAACACGGACACACCCTTATCCTAAAATGACCATGTATTGGCTTAGTATCCCATCCAATGCTCCAATACACTGGAGAGACTGATGTTTATTGAGGAAAGGGACGGTTGGATCAGAAAACTTTTTCACGCATTTAGATTTATGACATATGCTTGCATGATCCATGCAGATATAACATATATAGTCAATACTTTATTCTGGTCATCATGTGTAGCATATGTTTTTTTTTTTCTTTAATGAAAGTGTAGCATATGTTAGAGACTGATGGTTATTCTAGTCTAATAAGATGCTCAAGATTGTGGAGAAAAGTTGTCTAGAAAATGTCCTGGACTGCCCCATAAAGGTATTTGTTGATAAGCACAATTCATATGTCCTGAATGTTTATTAATTGCCCTGCTATTGAATTGACATCTAGCATAGTAGATGACATTGTGGTAGTGATCAATCCCTGAACACATTCTCTACTAGGAACTCCACAAGGAAGAGCCATTTATATATATGGCATATCTTATTAAACTTAGGCAAAAAAAAATTAGATATGGGAACATAAAGCCGTGGATATTATATGGTTGATGTAATGGGAAAAGAGTTCAGTACATTACCTCTCATTGTTCCCAGAGTTCTTGTAATTGGGCAGTGGGATTTGACCAGCTTCTATATTTATCAGGTCCTGTATAAGGATCTCGTAGTGCCTCCTTACTTCCTCTGCAGATTTCCCACCAACAGCGTTGGCCACATTTTGCCAGCGCTCTGGGGTGTCCTTGTCATACAAAGCCAGAGCCCTCTCGAATTGCTTGTTTTGCTTTGGTGTCCAAGAGTTAGAACCGCGTGAAGAATTGAGAGAGCTTGATGCCATTCCTCTTTAGGCAGTAGAAGGTGACAGACAATAAGATAGCTTAATTAGGGGAGTTGGGTTGGGTGTAAAGATAAGATAAGCAATGTGTATTCAGCTAGGAATTGAGTATTGGGTAAATAAAGCTAAAGACCACGAAAGTGAAAGAAACTTAAGAGAGAAAGAGGAGGCTTAAATCAAGGAATGGTTTTGAGTAAGAGATCCATGCATGCTTGCTCCTTATAAACTGGAGGAGAGGGTGGTGAGGTTATGCAAGTTGGGAATTCTTTTATTTTTTAGGGGTACGACAAGATGTGATTCGCCTAGAAAGGGGTAATAAAGGGAATCAGTTTCGAAGGACTGCAGCCTCTCTTTATTACATTTTCAAAGTCTTTTACTTGTCTTTTATAATATCATCAGCAAGTGGAATTTCTTGATAATTTACAGCCTGGTAGGGATTAGATCCAAATTCTTAGCCTTCCAATTTAACATTAATGCGCTTATCATCACAATCCCCTTGTTTTTTTCCCCTCCCAAGATAAACTCACCTAGACCTTTAAGACCCACTAAAGACACAAATAGGATTGGACAAAGTTTTAGTTCCAAACCAGAGCTATATCCTCAAGTCTACCACTTAACAATTTACAAGACAAATTATTTATACAAGTGACGTGACTCTTTCAAAATTCAAAGAGATCGACAAAAACTATATATGAATGGTTTTTTTAATCATCACATAATGAGTTGGAAGAAGATAGTTTTAAACTTTTTCTGATAGATTATCTTCCTTCTCTTTTTAGTAGATCAGTGGAATTTTCTGCCTTGCTTATATGGGCAACTTGTGATATAATATACTCTCCAAAAAAAAAAAAAAAAAATTAGTGATAATATACCTCTTTAATGAGCATAAGATTCATTCTTTATTAAATATATATATATATATATATATATAACAACAAACAACAACAATAATGCCTTATAGATATTGTGAAATGTCGACATGAGCGCTGTTTTTTCATCATTTACATATCATATGATATGACTGGTTTCTTAGACAGCCTCTGTATAATATTTGATCACAGAATGTGTATTCCATCACCGCGGAGTTGTGTTTAATACTAGACTTAGTTATATAGATCATTGGATAAATGGGCCATGTCATCACTATTAATATTACTGGTTGCGATGTCTTTGCATGGTTTGTTAATATTGATAAATTACCAGCTATCCAAAAAATGAAATGGTTAGGAAATTGTGTATTTAATTATTTTACTATGATTTTAACATTCTTATTTACTCCAAATTCTCCCTTAATTAGTGAGATTTATGGAGGATTTTTAGCTTCTTAATTAGAAGGTAGAGCAAAAACAATTCAAACTTAAGACCAAATCGTCTAATACCATGATAAATTATCACTCGGACAAGTGCCATCAATTACTATACTGAATTGGCGTAGGAATGGACATTTAGTATGCGATTGGGTACAGATTTTTTTTTACGTGTTTGCGTTTTGCATTTCCAAATGGTGGGACCCATGCTATAGTAGCAACGTGTTCAGTGGAATGGCAAAAACTTTTTCATTAAACGCAGCAACTTTTTCGTTAATGCAACAACTTTTTTTGTTGGAATGACACTGTTTAGTGGGTCTCGTGCACTGTTTATGAGGCCTACAAACATCTTTTTTCAATAACTTTTTCATTAAAAATGGGTTCTACGGCACTATTTACACATTTAAAAATTATTTTGCTATAGTATTTTCAGTTTTTAATAAAATAAGCTGTATCTAAACGGACCTTTAAATTAAAAGCCAAGAAAGCTAGTGAAATTTTTGGTAGAGTTGGGCATCGAAAAATAAAGTAAGATGATTTATTATCTGATCTTGTAAGACTATCTTATTACAAAAAGGGATCCAGGTTGTTGATGTTCTTTTGAGGACGGGACACAAATCAAACTCATAAATGACCTGCTCACTTTCATGATAATGTAGACTGATTTGTTTTTTGAGTTGAGAGAACTTGGAAGTTGGAACTAGTGTTTTATTGACTTTTCCTAGGCAACATTCCACGACTACTTTCGGGTGATCATTGGTCTTCTGAGTCCGTGTGGTCAAACTCTTGACTTTTTGTGGTTGATTCAGCAGTCAACATTTTTTTTTTTTGAGAAACCTCCCTACTCAGGAAGGGAATTCAGCAGTCAACATAGTGTTGCTCTTTTAGAAGATTTTGCCTAGAATGAGCTTCTTGACTTTATTGCCCTTGCTAAACAAACCAGGGTTCAATCAATGGGATGATCTATCTGTTGAGATGTAAAGCTAAAAAAGTCATCTTTTTTTCTTGGTCCTTGGATCAGAAAATTTTTTAACTTTTTTTTTCTTCCGAATAGTTAGTCCTTGGATGGTATTGTACTAAATCTCACTCCCTTAACAAGTCTTAGAATTCTATTCGAAATGAATCAATTTTATAGTTCAAATTAAATATTTTAGACCTAAAAGTGTATCTAATATATATATCATTTCAAATTTTAAATTATATGACACTTTATACAATCAAATTTAAAAAATAAAATTTTAACAGTAAAATAAATTATCTTAATTACAAGAGAAATTGAGATGATTATTTTCCGTTGAACCAAGCTAACGTGAGGTAATGACAAAATAGGTTAACATGGGATTGGCTTTACCATTTCAAGGCTCGGAGCTATTACTATTTATTTTCTAAACATTTGTAAGGGATAATTATATAATAAATCACTTTAATTACAAATTAAATCGTTAAATTTTAATTTGTAATGATTTATGCCTTGTGCTGTTAAATTTTGCAATTTGAACTTTTTAATATAAATATCTTGTTATGTGTGAGCTAAGTTTGTGACAATTCTTCACTGTTAATTGTTTTAGCCAAGAGTTTTGTAACTTAATTGGTTGACATTTTTTGTATTTTTAACGAAGATATCTAGAATTCAATTTCTTCCAGTTCCAACTATTAAATTATAAAAAAATTGCTCTAAAATAAATGGGTAAATATAATTACACTTAGAAATACCAATTGAGAAATTTCAATGTTTAAAACATAGAATTAAAATAGTCATACCTAATGTGTTTACATCCATAGGTATAATAATAATCATACCTGGGACAAAATGGGCTTTTGCCCTTTTCAACCAAATTAATTAGTCTTATGCCCTCCTTCCCAAACTAATTAGGGAAATGCCCTTCTTTTAAAACTCGATTTTCTCAAAATTGAGTTAGGTCCTATAGCAGCGTTTTTAAGGACCTATAGTGACGTTTTCAAGACCTATAGTAGCGTTTTGTAACTCAATTTATATAAAATCGAGTTATAGGTAAAAAAAATTTAAAAAAAAATTGCCTATAACTCGATTTAATGAAAGTCGAGTTAAAAAACGTCACTATAGGTCTTGAAAACGTCACTATAGGTCTTTAAAAACGCCTCTATAGGTCTTTAAAAACGCCGCTATAGGGCTCCAGATTTTTTTTTTTTATATAACTCGATTTTGAGAAAATCAAGTTTTAAAAGAGGGACATTTCCCTATTTAGTTTGAGAATGAGGGCATAAGGCTAATTATTTTGGTTGAAAAGGACAAAAGCCCATTTTGTCCCTCATACCTGTTGTGTTTACGGTTATACGTACTGCTATATTTTTTATATTATTGTGTTGTCAATAAATAGTAAGTTAATTGGCTTATATATAGCCATATAGGATATTTTTGTACAGATATTTCCGTGTGATTCAAAGTGTAATCCTAGTTTGAAGTTTGAACACCATGTACTAGCGTTCTACACATTTTCTAAAAGCTAAAAACAATGCCAAGGCTCATACCTTCCACAGCTAGCGTGTGGTCCCCCAGAACTGACGTGAAATTTACTATAATTATAGACATTATGTGGTTCTTATATCATGAGAAATAAGTCTACCAATGATGCCAAATGCTAGTTTCCTGGACATTTTCCTGAAGCCTCCTTCAGACCTTCACATCGGAATTTGACCCTGGTGGACCTAAATGTTTCTCATAGGCTTTATATTATTTTTTTTGGTGCGTGTGCGCGCAATGGGTCAGCCTATTGACTAGTTTTAGCTGACGTGATTTCTATATATATATATATATATATATGTATGTATGTATGTATGTATGTATATGCAAAGGTGTTTTAGAAAATGTGATTAGGGTTGAGACGGTTAAAACTTGTCCTTGCCCTGTCGCACGGGTCGGGGCAAAAATTTCATCTTGTATT
Organism: Quercus glauca; assembly: GCA_023736055.1. NCBI lineage: Eukaryota > Viridiplantae > Streptophyta > Magnoliopsida > Fagales > Fagaceae > Quercus > Quercus glauca. The sequence goes on along the minus strand of CM043316.1, from coordinate 92,556,396 downwards.
TATCGTATTATCTGTTTTAATGGTTCTCATAATTGAAGTTGAGACTTGTTTTTTTATAAACTGCAACTGCTACGTGTTCCAACTTTTTAAATGGGAGTTAAGGTCTATCATCTATGATAATTTACAATATTTTAACAGCTTTCATTCTACTATTGATGTTCATAACGAAGTTTGGCATTAGAATACAAGTCAATTAGAACCATTGATCCCTTTGAATTGATGCAAGGAGGTTGCACTCGCATGACATGCATGGTCTCTGAAACCTTTCTCTTCCCTTACCGGTTGTAGTATATTGCTTGAATTGGCTCGCTCGACTACCTAAAGAACGAAGAAGTTGCTTAGCTTCATTTTCATGGATCTGTATTCTGCAAATGCTGTGTTTTTGTTGCAAACAGAGTGTGTAATAAACACTGATCTTGTCCTTAATATAAAATTATTATACATTTTCCTTATTATTCATTTCACTATGATTGATCTTTTTCCTTTATTTTATAGCAATTTTAACCTTAAAATAGACTATTAATTGCGTTTGAAATGAAAAGGATCTTGGTGTCATCTTTACAAGTTGTTTAGGTCCTTCGATTGAGATACTCAAATGTTGGAGCATCTCATAAATTAGAACAAATATCTGATATTTCGAATCCTTATCATCAGAACTTCACCTTACCAAAAGTTGTCTCAATGGGTTCCTTTCAATTTCTTTAAAAAAACCAACCGTATTTCCTTTGTTTAGTAGTCCTTTGAACTTTTATGGGCCAAAATGGGTTTTTATCCATTTTTCACAAACTTTTCAGCAAAATATTCCATGTTTGAAACTAATTAAGGAAATGCCCCTATTTTGAAACTTAATTTTTTAAAAATTGAATTTCAAATGTAAAACTTGATTTTTGGAACATCAAATTATAACGAACGTGGACTTAGAAAAAAAAAATTTTCTGGAACTCGAGTTCCACTTGAATTTTTTCAAGGAACTCCAATTCCATGAACTCAAGTACTGCACATGGAACTCGAGTTCATGAAACTTGAGTTTTAGAATTTTTTTTTATTATTATTTTTAATTTTCAGTTCCCTATAACTCAATTTTCCAAAAATCGAATTTCAAAATAGGAGCATTTCCCTAAATAGTTTCAAATATGGGGCGTTTTGCTAAAAAGTTTTGGCAAAATTGACAAATGCCCATTTTCTCCAACTTTTATGTGGTTGGAATTAAATTCACGTGGGATATAAGTTTAAACGTAAAACTTCCTTAGAATCTTTATCAAGATTAAAAGTAAACAAACTGTTTTTAAGAAGAAAAGTAAACAAACTAATTTAGCAAAATGAAGGCTTTGATTTGATTCACAGCAAACCAGCTTCCTAAGGCTTGTGGGATCATCTAACAAACTGTTTAGGAATTGATTATTTTCGATAGCTTATTTGTTAGTGTTTATCAAAAGATATAGTTCTTAATACATAACTTTTATGTTAAATGTGTTATAAAAAAATAAAAGCTAGATAATTTGGCCAAAGTGGGGTTTTACCCCTTTCTCACAAGCTTTTCAGCAAAATGCCCTCTATCTGAAATTATTTAGGAATATGTCCCTGTTTTGAAACTTAATTTTTAGAAAATCGAGTTTCAATGTAAAACTCAATTTTTGGCCAATCGAGTCATAGCGAAATGAAACTTGAAAAAAAAAAAAATTTTGTGAAACTCGAGTTCACGGAATTCGAGTTCCTTTCAAAGAACTCAAGTTCATGGAACTCGAGTTCCACTTAAATATTTTCAAGGAACTCGAATTCTCACTGAGAATTCGAGTTCCATGAACTCAAGTTCCACAATTTTTTTTTTTTTTTAGAGTTTCATTTCGCTATAACTTGATTGTCCAAAAATCGAGTTTTATATTTGAAACTCGATTTTTAGAAAATCGAATTTCAAAACAGGGGCATATCCCTAAATAGTTTCAAACAAAGGGCATGCATTTTGCTGGAAAATTTGTGAGAAATGGGTATTTTGCCATTTTGGCCTAGATAATTTGTAAACAAAGTGAGACGAGAATATGTTTTGCAAAATGATCTTTATAAATGAATCTTCTTGGACGGAGAAAGTAGTGAAAGGATGCTTCAGTAATGAATATTCGAAAAGATAAGGATTAAGGAGTGGGATGCCTTACATTTCATTTACCCACCAATGAGAAATTGCATAATCTTGTGCTCGATGAGGGATGGAATATGCTTCTCAACATGTTGGGCATAAAATTCAGTAATTTTTGTCTGATTAAGCCCTCAATCAACGACTTATGGTTTTATTCGGATAGAGGATATATATATTACACCTTTTTCCCCATTAATAGGAAAGGAGGGAAAGGACAACTTGAGATTGTGGGAGATAAATTGGAGCATAATATACGTGATAGATTCTAAAGTTAATTTTATGTTTCAATATCTTATTGGCATCCAAATTCTCTGTTTGATCGAGGAATTCCTAAGTACTTCCAGAATAAGGAGAATGATGCTCTCTATTCATTAAATTCATGGTAGAGTCCATCATGAATGTGAGAGGAGAAAGTACCATTTTTCCTTGTTTCAGGAGTACCTAAGGATTTTCCTATTCTTGCTTCTTTTTTAGAGTACTTATATGGAAGGTTTTGTCCTCCAAGCCGGAGAACATTAGATTTGCAACAGAAACTACAGATTCTACAGCTGAATTATGCGAAGAGTGCTGATAGCGTTTTTATAAATTTTACAAACCGACATATCAATTCTTAAATACAAAACAAAAAAGTAATATTGTATATATGTCATATGACAGTCATTACGTTTAGTATCATGTTAATTTGTAAATAACAAATTAATAGTAGTTATAACAATTTTTCTATCTAAAATTGAACAAGAAAATTGTAGAAAGTATTCCTTTTCTACGAGTAGTGTTGTTTGAACCTAGAAGGTCTAAACTCTTTCTAAAATTGAAAATCACCTTCTAATTCTGCTCTTTATCATCTCTTTTCATTTTAATCTGTAACCTTTCTTTGCTTGGAAAAAAGTTTTTACCATTATTGTAAAAGAGAAATATTATTGACATATTTTTTACAGATATGTAAAGTTTACAAACAGTACTATTCTAAAATTTCTTGTGCACATTGTGTACATATATATATATATATAATTGAAATAGAATTCTTTAATCTTGACTTTTCTTCACTTTTAAAAATAATCTCATTATTTAATTGAAAATGATTTTACAATAAAATAAAATAAGTCTGTAAACTTTTTAAATTTTTAAAAAGTAATAAACTGAAAATTTTTAAATTTGAATTTCATAAAATTAGGATACGCATTTTAAAACATAAACTATAATTAATTATTCTAACAACAAAAATGCTACACATTTTTTTTAATATAAAAAGAGTCCCTGAATTCCCCAATATATTAATACGTTGTGAAGAGTCCCTGAATGCTACACATGCTGTGAAGAGACTTGTATACAAAAGATGTGCAAATGCATTCTACAAAGTCTACTGAGTCTAGAGAGGGATATCAACCTTATTGCATACTAGCCTCTAAGTGCTCAGAGGCTCTTCTATTTTTTGCATAAGTAAAAATTTAGAGCATTTATTATAATTTGGGATTACTACATTTTTCAATCACAAAAAAAAAAAAACACTAGGAGTGTGATGAGTATTATGTGTGGTGAAATAATTTTTCATCATACCCCTAGGTTTTTTTTTTTTATGATTGGAAAATGTAGTCATCCAAAATTATAATAAATGCTCTAAATTAACTCTTATCCAAAAAATAAAAGAATCTCTAGGTATGCGCATGAGCGTGTGCTCAGAGGTTAGTTAGAGATAACCCATTCAATTATTTATGAAATAAAACCCTCCAAAACAATTGTAAGCATAAGACCCATGTGTTTATAAGTATTCGATATCAAAAACCAACAATTAATACATAATCCATATGATCATATAAAATTAATATGTGACAGATTAAGGACCAAGGTTCTCTAAAAAAAAAAGATTAATAAACTTTGGAAATAATTTGGAGTACAAGTTTCATGCTTTCAGCTACTTGGTGAATATTTTGTATGAGGCTAGCACTATTATGTGATTGTATGTATGGCAGATTGGCCGTATAGTAGTGAAGCTGCAATCACACTTATAATTAACTTGCACAGTTGCACCTATTAGCTGCTACATTTTTTTTTTTTTTGGTGTGGGGGGTGGGGGGTTATAAGATTATAATTAGTAAGTAGTACTTACACCTATAGCTAGAATAAGTTTCCAAACCAAGAAACTCAACACAATGGGTAAAGGATACTTAGGGTCGTTAGAAGTCTAAAAATAGTTTCTTTCCTAGTGTATGGTGTCCAAAAAACACAAATTATCTTGATCACATCACTGCAACATTTAATAGCATTTAATTAGAGCTATAACATTTTACTATCCAAAAAAAATAAAAATACCGTTACAAAATTTTTTTTTTTTTTTAAAGGATAAAGTTTTGCTTTTCTAGTTATCTAAATTTGAGATGAAGAATAGAATTCAAATATTGGTAGAACCTTAAATAGAGACAATTCCAAATCAATTCCTAACCGAACACTTTGTTTATCAAGCAATGAGTAACCTTCTCTACCGGATAGCCAACAGCCATTTTGAGTGCTAGATTCTCAATTTCATGTGAAACACCCACATATTTCTTAAAAAAAAGGCAAAAGTGGAAGGAAAATGAAGAAGGTTTAAAATTTTAAGAGAGGGAAATTTTAGATTTGTTGATCTTGTTTTTAAAAAAGCGGGGAAAAGTATATATGTGATTAAAATTATACATGTAAAAGAATCATAAAAGAGATGAGTAACAAATTGCAAACATAGTTCATCAAACAAAAAATATCAATGGGTAAGAAATTTCTTCTGTCTTATCCAATGGACTCTCTCTCTCAATGCTCCTCATAGCCTTGTGAATCCTAGTAATGCCTTTGGAATGAAAGGATTTGATGTCCAAGAGTATTCATCAATCTGAAGAAAACAAAATTATATTTGAATCAACATCATAAAACTTCATTGATTCAATGACATTGAACTCCACAATTGCTTCCTTTACATAAGCCCGGATGATGCTGCAAAATATTAAAATAATTAGACAAAAATTTATTTGACATGAGAGAGAAAAAAAAATCCTTAAAAAGAGTGTATAAAAAAATGGAATTGAAAATTTTACTACTTATTATAAAAAAAATAAATAAAAGTTCATTGTATTTGTGCTAGTCCTTCACCACAAACACTGTGCTACCTTTGCCCCCAAAATTTACAACCATATTATCAAAAACTAGCCTTTGAACACGCGCTTGCTCAGAGGCTCTTCTATTTTTTGGGTAAAGGTTAATAATTTGCACCTGTTATAATTTGGGTAAATGTTAATACTTAGGGGTGTGATGAAAAAATTATTTCACTCACAAAAGCATAATACTCACAAACTACTTATCAGTTATCATGTTCGCGTTATTCTCACAATTTCCCATTATCATTTGTTATAAAAATTACAACCAAAAAAATATTAATAATTTTTAATATTAACCATCACAAACTTCTGCCAAGGGTAAAGTGTACTCTATGAGAAGAAAGTTGTAGATTATGTCAAACAAAGGGAAAAAAAACAATAGAATTTAACAATTTTTGTGGGCATCTGCCTTAAATTTTATGATTATATTATTGTGTAAGGTTCAAGACTTTTGAAAATTTTTTTTTTTGTTGATATCTTTTTGTTTTTTGTTGAGTTTGCTTCTTCTTTCTATTTTACAATATTGATATAATAAAAATTCATCTTGATTACTACATTTTCCAACTACAAAACATTTTCTAACTACAAAAATACCTAGAGGTGTGATGAGTGTTTTGCTTCGGTAAAATAAGTTTTTCATATATGAGTGTTTTGCATGTGATGTACCTCTAATATACCAAACAAAATGTTAATAATTATTCAAAAATATGCTTAAAAAATACCTTTAAATTATATGCTCCACGCAGCACAAAAGTTTCAACATAAAAAGCTATCACAAAGTTTTAAGTTTTAACTAACACTTTCTTAAACCATTCCTTATCCACCAATCACTAAATACACATTCCTAATTATCACAATATGGTATTTTGTCACTAGAATTCTATAAAGTTGTTATTTTATTGACCATTCGTTCCACGATTTCCATCTACAGTTAAATATATTTCATGCCACCGCAGTTCATAATTGTGGCACATAAATCTACCGTGAAATGTAATATATATATTGTTAACGTGTATAGTTGTGGGCTTTAGGGCCAAATAGATTACTTATATAGCACACTCTTGTACTACACTCTTACTTGTACTGCACTCATATGCTTCCTATATAAAGGCACTCGTGTATATTCTTTGATTGAGAAATACAATACAAATCATTCAGTATTTCTAACATGGTATCAGAGCGAGTCTTAATCTTGTAGATCCACTTACAACCAACCACAGATTTCCCAGGGGGAGAGTCACCAAGTCCCAAGTATGGTTTTTAGATAATGCAGCAAGTTCCTCTTTCATTGCAATCTACCATAAAGGGTCAGTAGAAGCCTCACGATAGGTGTGAGGCTCGTGCGGTGTAGCAAGGGCAGTGTAACAATGATAGTCAAGTAAATGTGCAGGAATAGATCTTACCCGAGTTGAATGATGAGGTGGAGATGGAATGTCTTGTGCATGATCTTCAGGCGGAGCAGGAGCAGGGGACCCAAGCTTAGGGTTGGGTAGTTCGTCTTCGAGTTGTTCATCTTCCACCTGTTCATTAAATAGTGAACTAGGAAAGGGATCAAGGATATCTGGTGGTTGGACAGAGAAGTCTATAGGAGAATCAGGAGCAACTACAGAAGGAATATGTGTCTTATATGGAAAAATATCTAAGACAGAGGAGGAAGATAGGGAGGCACGGAAGTGAGAGAGCTCGACAAAGAGGCGATGTTCCCAAAAGACAACATTGCGGGAGATACGAAGACGATGAGAAATAGGATCATAACATCGATACTCCTTTTGAGTTTCGTCATAGCCAAGAAAATAACAAAGCCTTGACCGAGGCTCAAGTTTGTTATGCTCATGTGGCTGAAGAAGAACAAAACAAGCAGAACCAAAGGAACGAAGGTGGTGATAATCTGGAGGTAACCCAAAAAGGCGCTCATATGGAGTTTGATTTTGGATGACAGAACTTGGAATGCGATTAATAGCATGAAGAGCAATTTCGCCACAAAAAGGAGCAGGAACTTTGGCAGAAAAAAGGAGAGCACGAACAGTGTCAAGGATATGACAAAGTTTTCATTCGGCTCTACCATTTTGCTAAGAGGTACCTAGACAAGTTAATTGATGAACGGTGCCATAGGAATGCAAAACAGCTTGGAAAGCATATTGAGTGTACTCAAGAGTATTATTAGATCGAAAAATTTTGATGCGTTTGGAAAATTAAGTTTCGACCATTTTTGCAAAATTAGAATATACTTCCAATAATTTAGAACGATATTTCATATTAAAAATCCAGGTATAACGAGAGTAATCATCAACAAAGACAACAAAATATCGAGATCCACTAATACTAGAGACAGAGAAAGACCCCTAAATATCAGAATTAATAAGGTCAAAAATATCAATGGATATTGTTTCACTAGTATTGAAAGGTAAAGCTGGTTGTTTTCCTAACTGACATGAAACACAATCAAAATTTTTTGTAGACACTGAACCTAACAAACCTCTAGAAGCCAATTGTTGTACCCAAGAGGAAGATGCATGACCAAGTCGAGCATGCCAAAGTGCAAAGACGATGAGAAATAGGATCATAACATCGATACTCCTTTTGAGTTTCGTCATAGCCAAGAAAATAACAAAGCCTTGACCGAGGCTCAAGTTTGTTATGCTCATGTGGCTGAAGAAGAACAAAACAAGCAGAACCAAAGGAACGAAGGTGGTGATAATCTGGAGGTAACCCAAAAAGGCGCTCATATGGAGTTTGATTTTGGATGACAGAACTTGGAATGCGATTAATAGCATGAAGAGCAATTTCGCCACAAAAAGGAGCAGGAACTTTGGCAGAAAAAAGGAGAGCACGAACAGTGTCAAGGATATGACAAAGTTTTCATTCGGCTCTACCATTTTGCTAAGAGGTACCTAGACAAGTTAATTGATGAACGGTGCCATAGGAATGCAAAACAGCTTGGAAAGCATATTGAGTGTACTCAAGAGTATTATTAGATCGAAAAATTTTGATGCGTTTGGAAAATTAAGTTTCGACCATTTTTGCAAAATTAGAATATACTTCCAATAATTTAGAACGATATTTCATATTAAAAATCCAGGTATAACGAGAGTAATCATCAACAAAGACAACAAAATATCGAGATCCACTAATACTAGAGACAGAGAAAGACCCCTAAATATCAGAATTAATAAGGTCAAAAATATCAATGGATATTGTTTCACTAGTATTGAAAGGTAAAGCTGGTTGTTTTCCTAACTGACATGAAACACAATCAAAATTTTTTGTAGACACTGAACCTAACAAACCTCTAGAAGCCAATTGTTGTACCCAAGAGGAAGATGCATGACCAAGTCGAGCATGCCAAAGTGCAAGGGAAGGAATTGAAGCAACTGTAGTAGCGGCAACAATAAAAACAGGAGCAACAAGTGGAAGACGAATGTTGTCCATGGGAAACATACGCCCAACTCTGGGACTAGTCCCAAGCTCCTATCCCGTCCTCGGATCCTGCACAATGCACCCAGAATAATCGAAGATAATGCGATAACCCAACTCGGCTAATTATCCCACAGAAAACAAATTATAAGAAATGTCAGGAACATTAAAGACTCTAGGAAGCGAGAGGTTGGAGGTCGAAACTGAACATATATTATGACCAGACATTGTGAAACCATTTTCTCTGCGAATATTAAGAGGATGCGGTGCAGGTTTAAGGTCAGAAAATAAGCACGAGTGAGGTGTCATGTGATTGCAATAAGCAGAATCCATAAGCCAAGAGGTAGGAGACATATCAGATAAAGCTGAGAAAGAAGAGGAATAAGATGCATTACCAACCATACGAATGACATTGGCGATGATATTTATAAGGTCATCTCTAGAAATGGAGAAAGTGGATCCAGAAGACTGAGACTGTGCAGAGACAGAAGCCATGGGTTAGACACTCTCAGTGTTAGCAACTGTAGCAACAGAAGTGGAAATAACTAATTTGTTGCGTTGATAGCAAGTCTCAATATTATGGCCAAAACGTTTGTAAAAATTGCAAAAACGTTTGTTGGATTGTCGGCAACGATTGTTGCAAAAGGAAGCAAACTTGTCCTTATTCTTCATTTAGAAGCAAAATATGCAAAAATGGACTATAAAAATGAAATCTACGCGAATAACTAGGTAAGAAGCACCTGAACTGCAAAAAGTCAACTCTGGCAAAAAGTCAACGGTCAACCCAAGTCAAAGTCAACGAATGACATCAGCAGGCTGACTAGGCGATAACGTCGGCAGAAGAGAAGATGAAGAGACATTTACTCCGGTTGCTCGTATCTCATCTGTTCATGCCCTCTTAGCTGTTACTGCTGCTAGTAAATGGGACATTTTTCAGATGGATGTAAAAAATGCATTCCTTAATGGAGATTTAAGTGAAGAAGTTTATATGCAACCTCCTCTTGGTCTCTCTGTTGAATCAAATAAGGTTTGTCACCTTCGACGAGCACTTTATGGCCTTAAACAAGTTCCACGAGCTTGGTTTACCAAATTCAGCTCTACCATCTCTCGCTTGGGTTACATGGCTGGTCATTATAATTCTGCCTTATTTCTTCGTTGCACTGATAAAGGTACTATTTTACTTCTCTTATATGTGGATGATATGATCATAACTAGTGATAACCTTAGTGGCATTTAAGAACTCAAGGATTTTCTCAGTCAGCAGTTTGAGATGAAAGATCTTGGACATCTCAATTACTTCTTGGGTCTTGAAATCACTCATTCTACAGATGGACTTTATATTACTCAAGCCAAGTATGAACTCTTGTCTCGAGCTGGACTGAATGATAGCAAGACTGTTGACACTCTAGTTGAACTTAATGCACATTTGACTCCCTCAGGGGGGGAATCATTGCCTAATCCCTCTCTTTACAGACGCTTGGTTGGCAGCCTAGTCTATCTCAATGATACTCGTCCAGACATTTCCTATGTTGTTCATCAGGTGAGTCAGTATCTGTTTACTCCACGATTAACTCATTATGCTACTGTTCTGTGCATTCTTCGATACCTGAAGGGCACTCTCTTCCATAGTCTTTTCTACTCTGCTCAGTCTCTTTTTATTCTCCGTGCATTTTCTGATGCTGATTGGGCAGGAGATCCCACTGATCGTAGGTCCACCACTGGTTATTGCTTTCTTCTTAGTTCTTCTTTGATTTCTTGGCGAAACAAGAAACAAACTCATGTGGCCCGCTTCAGTACTGAAGCGGAATATCGTGCCCTTACTAATACCACATCTGAGCTCATTTGGCTACGATGGCTTCTCAAAGACTTAGGTGTGTCTACATCCTCTACTACTGCTCTTTATTGTGACAACCAGAGTGCCATTCATATTGTTCACAATGATGTCTTCCATGAACGGACTAAACACATCGAGATCGATTGTCATTTTATTCGTTATCATCTTATCCATGGTGCTCTCAAGCTGATCTCAGTCTCCTCTAAAGATCAACTTGCAGATATCTTCACCAAGTCACATCCTAAGGGACGCCTTCGTACTTTGGTTAACAACCTCAAGTTGGTTTCACATCCACCTTGAGTTTGGGAAGGGCTGTTAACGTGTATAGTTGTGGGCTTTAGGCCCAAATAGATTATTTGTATAGCACACTCTTATACTACATTCTTACTTGTACTGCACTCATATGCCTCCTATATAAAGGCACTCGTGTATATTCTTTGATTGAGAAATACAATACAAATCATTCAATATTTCAAACATATATATATATATATACCTTCTTCTTGTTTGACACACCTTTCTCTTTTTGTGGGTTATCCTGATCTTCCTCTTCTAAGTCTGAGTCCGCCTTCTTGGTTAAGGCTGCATTTTCGACAGACTTATCCTTGTTTTCATTATCCTGAATGGGTAGAATAATTAATGCATCATGTCATGCGCATACTTCTCCCAGCAGAAAAATAGAATAACATAAAGTCAATATTACATAAAAAGAAGGGATGGGAGGATTCCTTTAACCTGAGTAGCAGTAGTTTCACGGAAATTGGAATTTGCTAAAAATCTTTCTAAATTCTTTATCCATTCCATCATCAAGCTTAGCAGGCTATGGGACATACTTCACTTCAACTTGCGGAAATGTCTACAAATTTCCAACATATAAGCACAAGAGAAATAAACATGTTTAGAACCATGTAACAGAACTTCTGGATTTATAATTCATTAAACAACATGAATATGGGTATTATATTCAAATTCTGCTTCTGTTTCTCTTCAGAGACAAAATGCCAACATAGATCCACCAACGTAGATTTAAACCACCACTTCACTCTCTCTCAATTGTTTATAAGTGGATAAAGTAATTTGAAAACAAACTGGAGAGTGATCCTGTTTCATAAGCAATACATTTTTATTAGATTGTCCCTAAGTTTTGCCCCTACTTAAATGTATGTGGTAGGGGTATTTTGGAGCAAAAAAAAAAAAAATTCAATCCAAACAGGAGAAGGCTGAGAAGCCCTTTAAATAGTAGTATAGATAAGATTCATGTGTTCAAAAAAAAAAAAAAAGATTCTTAAAAGGGGTAAAAAAACATAACCCATTATCTACCAAAGTTTAATAGAGAAAAAAAATAAAAATAAAAACTCGCATGGATTGAAATTGAAGTTGGAGAATGCATATGAGGGTGCGAAAACAAATGGGTATGGAATAAGCAGAAAATGGAGAGAGATATAAGAGTGATGGATGTGGGAGTTTTCATTTAGAAAAATGATCCAACCAAATTGTGGTGATATGGTTAGCAATTTGAAGACTAACAGGAGAGTAGTAGTGTCTAAATTTAAGGGATATGGATGAAAAGTTATAGTGATAGTTTTATAGTATGAGTGTTTTTCTTTTTCCTCTCTTCAATTTCAAAACAAGAAGAATTGTTATAAAAAAAAATAAAAAATAAAAAAGAAGAACAAGAAGAAGAATTGTTATCAAAAAATTAAATAAATAAAGTAAAATTGATTTGGAAAAAAAAAAAAAAAACGTGAGATCTCATATTAGGGAGTAGGAGTAAAGGAAATGTAAATTCAAAAAAAAAAAAAAAGAACCTAATATAGTAATATCAAAAAGGAATAATAAAAAAAACCAAAGAGGTAAGTATAAAAAAAAAAAAAATTGAGTGAAAAAAAGAAAAAAGAAAACAACCAACTTAGGGAAAGTTAGACGTGGGTTAAAAAAAAAAAAAAAGATAACCAAAAAAAAAAATTTGCGGACAATCAAAAAAGAAAAAGATCACATCAAAAAAAAAAAAAAAAAAAAAAAAAAGAGAAAAGTGTAAATGTGGAGTTATGGAGGAAATTCAAATCTCTTAATACTTTCTTCTAAAAAAAAAACTTTTAAATTTATTCTAGTTTATAGGCAATGTTGTAAATATAGTATTTCTTAAAAAAAAAAAAGGGGGGGTGGATGGCAAGGGAATGAATGTAGGGTTTTAACTTTTTAACGTGGGTTTCTAAAATTTATAAATAAATAAATAAACTTTTTAACATGGGTTTATATATATATATATATATATATTTGGCCAATTAATTAAAAAATAAAGAAAGAGAAAAGTTTAAAAAGTAAAGTTTGCTTCTAAAAAGATGGATTAATAGAAGAGTGATTATATTTTATAGGCACTGTTTCAGTAGAAGTTAAAGATGTATTTTTTACCTTGTTATTCTTTAATTTTATCTCTACTTAAACTTAAGAAAATAAAAGTATTTTGAAAAAAAAATTAATTCAAACAAAAAAAAACCCTTTAAATAATAGTAAAAATATATTATCACGTTTTCATAACAAGCTTTGCTTCTAGCCTTCTAGTTTGGTTTATATAGAATAAGTCTATAATTCATATACAGAGTCCCTTTCAATTGACCATCTAGATGAAATAAATACATGGAATTTAGTTATTCTTATTATTCAATAATTAATGAATAATAAGACTATTTATCTCCTTATCGTGATGTCACGATGATAACAGTACTTGTGGTCACTGGGAAAAACGAAATGCTCATGCCCACCAGAGAAAAATCATGAGAAAGATATTTCAATAATTAATGAATAATGAGAATATTTATCTCCTTATCGTGATGTCACGATAATAACAGTACTTGTGGTCACTGGGCAAAAACGAAAAATAAAAAATCATTCTAGCCTAGGGCAAGGCAATAGCCTTGATAGGATGCACCAGCTTCACATGAAATTGCCTGGCCTCATTTATTAGGATCCCAACCTTTCTTTTCTTATCCTCCTATTTGGGAGTTGGCACTAAGTTACCGACACATAAGGCCTGTTTGCTAGGGAAATTTTAGTAATGTTATTTGTAATTTTTTGAAATATACGTAGATAAAAAAATATGTAAAAATATATATAATATTGTTTAAAAACTAAAAGTATATTGTTAACTAGTCTACCAAACAAGGCCATATTTTTCTTTCTAATTTTTCACAGATATTATCAAAGTAACATTACTTTTATATGAAACTATCATTAATACCATTTTTACTATGTACTAATTACAACAAACCACATCAATTGTTATGAAAAATGACGCGTTTGTAAACTTATTAACAAAAAAATAGGTCTTAAGATACGCAAATAATCCATTACCAAGAAGGTAAAAAGGACTACCTTTCAAAGGAATTTTCCTTGCTTTGCCTTATGGGACTCCTTTTGACCCATTTTCACTAAGGATTTGACTACCTTTTTTGAATGAGAAGTATCTTGCGTATTATAATGCTAACTTCCCAACAACATGACTATCCAACACGCTAATATTTTATTCTCAAAAAACGTGCTAAATCTAGTTGGCTTTATCTATAGCATGTTTAAACTTTGGCAGTCTGATGCTCAACTTGTATAAAATCTTTATTACCCTCTACCAACCTAGAATTGCCATGACAGCCACTGCTTTTTTCTTTTTTCAAATTATGCTCAATTTGGCCTACGCAATAAATTGGATATGATTGTGATGGGCTATATTTCATGCAAGTTGCATATTCATAAAATTTACAGGTACATTCTTTATTTACTAGTGTATCCTCAACAATCTCTCTCGTATGTTTAAATCTAGTTGGCTTTATCTATAGCATGTTTTTAAACTTTGGCAGTCTGATGCTCAACTTGTATAAATCTTTATTACACTCTACCTACCCAGAATTACCATGGCCGCCACTGCTTTTTTCTTTTTTCAAATTATGCTCAATTTGGCCTATGCAATAAATTGGATATGATCATGATGGGCTATATTTCATGCAAGTTGCATATTCATAAAATTTACAGGTACACTCTTTACTCATTAGTGTATTCTCAACAATCTCTCCCTTATGTGCGAATCATTGCCTCTTTGTCGGCTTCCGAGCCTCCATTTGGGCTATGAACAAGTCCTATCAAGTAGAGCTTCAATATTTAAATTGAACATCAATTTACAATTTCAGCTTTTCTTTTTTCATTTTCACTGAGAAGTTGTCTTGAAACTCTCTAAGTTCTATCAAATTTCTGACCAAATAATTTGTACTTTATTATATTTACTTCCTTTTGTCTTTTGCTAAGAGGATTTCTGTTAGATTTACTGGAACATTATGCAAGTTACAAATGAATAAATGCCTAACGTAACAACAATAAAATGCCGGGCACTACAGGAAATCTTCACACAGTTCTGCAATATCCTGACTGAGACTACCATTTTTTTTGTTTTTCCTGGGTCCGGTCCACTACGTAAGTCGTTTAGCCTTTTGTAGTCTTCTTGTTCTTGGTTGAACATCCTGATTGGCTTTTTAGCTGGTCCTGGATTCCCATTAGATGAGTACAAAGCGGCAAGGACGACTAAGCAATTCTCTTGACTTGCACTTTACTGGTTGTGTTATTATACGCTTTCTTTTCAGTATCCATTAAAAAAAAAAAATTTACAATTTTTTTTAAAATTATTTATGAATTGTCATATGTTCCAGAAGTTAGGGACTAGAACCACTGGTTTGTCATGTTTTGCCAAAATAAATGGTTGGTCATAAATTATCAATGATTTTAGTTCACGAAGTTAAAATCATTGTTTCTATACCTTTAATTTTCTAATAAATTTAAAGTGATTTTTTTTTTTTTTTTTTTTTGATGAACTTAAAGTGATTGTTTTTAGTTCTTAATAAGATAATGCATCTAATGAGTAATGACATTATACAAGAGATTCAAAGTGATCACATAGTCTAAAATTGCATATGAGATAAAGTTTTGGGACCAATAATATGTTGTCTATTTTTTTAAGGTTGTGATTTAAACATGAACTTAAGTGATTTAATCTCCATAATTGGTTCATAAATATAAATACAAGATTGAGATCAAAACACAGTGATATCATTGACGACTGTGTACCATTCAAATTCAAGTTTTTTTTTTTTTTTTTTAATTTAATGTTGAAAATTCAAGTTTATAAGTCGAATAATTGTCAATCGCATGGACTGGGTCTGAGTTTAGTCTGAGTTTTATTATTTTGTAATCTTCTGTAGTTTTTTTTTTTTTTTTTTGAAAAGTAATCTTCTGTAGTTTTATCTTATGTCACTGTCATTGGAAAATTATGTCTTTATGACGACACAACACAAGACCATAACCGGTGACTGTTACGTACGATGTAAAGAAAAATAATAATTAATGTGCTCTTTTGCTCCTAATGCCAAAACACAAAAGTAATCACAGAGAGTTCCATTGTACTAGCTACTATTAATAGTCGCTTCTCAAAAAAAAAGGCTACTATTAATAGTCTATTTCTTTTGGGTAAAGAAAAATCTTCTGAGACAATTCCTGGGAAGGAACCTCTTTGTTTCCAGAAATAGCAACCAACTCTATCATTCATATATGAGTATTATCTTCAGCTATTTTTCTTTTCATAACCTTTGCTTTCTTTACTACTATGTGAGTATGAATTCTCCAAATGAAGGATTTTGGTGTTGTCGTACTTCCTTTGGGTTTCTTTAAGCTGCTTGGCCATGCTTGAAGTTGTTCTTGGCTGCCTCTAGTACTACACAACAGCTGCTTGTTACTTATTGCTATAAACCAACTTTGTAGCTCATGGAAGTCCTGCGTTGGTAGTATGCCACTAGAACTGCTGGGTATTTTTCTCTATTACTCCTTTGCATAGAAAAAGACTTGCTCTCTTAGTCCTAGCTTGTTTGACTGTGAAGTTTATAATATGACCTTGTGAATACATATTGATATTGGTATAACTTTGAATTATCTATCATAATTTTATTGCTTTGTTTTATGGTTGTCATAGAGATCCTTGGTCTTTCTATGCTAGTTTTGTGACAAGAAAGGAGCCTCTGTGTGATTGAATAATGTGAATCAAAGTCTTGTTGCAACTTCTGCTATGGAAAAATGGATCCCTTTTTAGTCTATATGCAGTTAAATTATGCAAATAATTTTACATGTAACTTTAAAAATAATTCATACTGTATACAAAACATAAATGAAGAGGGTGAGCCAAGTTTAGTTGTGTCAATATTCTCTCCACAGAGCGTTTGTAATCACCAAGTACAATAGACCCCTCCTCTATCAAAAACAAATTTTTTTGGGTCTGCAAGCTGGGCAGTTGGTTTTGTGTTTTTATGTTTTCTTGTTTGATTTACCATCTTGCTATTTATTTAATGTTGATATATAAAGATCCTATTTTGGATTTGTTAATTTCTATAACAATTCCTCAGTTTAAGTTGTTTATACCAGTTTGCAGATTGAGGATATACATATGATGGGGAAGAATGGTGCTGAAATCATGGATCCATATGGTTGTAACATTAAGGTAAAAAATCATTTCTTGACACTGAGGGTGTGGTTGGGGTAGATTAAAATTCAACTGTTACCAATCAAGGAATCAAGATAGTTATTTTATTTTATTTTTGATAAATGAGATATTTATTTAATTATGCATTTCAATGTTTCATTTACCAACTTTGCTAAACTTAACATTTTTCACAATTTTCTGAGATGATAAGGTGTGAGAGGTGAACAATTACTTTCATATAAGCCCACCAGTAACACTACTTTAATTGTCCGCTACTCACATCTTAGCAAGTTGTATTAAAAAGTTGTGTCACTAGACTTGTTCTTCATTTGCTTTTTTTTACCAAACAATAGAACTCCTATTTGGTTTCATTATAGGACTCAAACTTGATTATGGAACAAGAGTTCAATGTTGAGCAGACGTTTACAGTAATAGAGTCTTTTAGTTGAAGATTTATCATTTCTAGATAGGTGCGTGGTGTTTGAACACATTGAAAGCCAACTATGAAGTAAGAATTAAGCAAAAGTAGTCACTCCTAGGCTGGGTGACTCTGTATATAGCTGTTGTATTGTGAGTTAAATTTATAAAACAGAGAGCATAACTATAAGTCTCTCCGAATTGCGGTACTATACTATGGAAAATCTGGAAATATACGACATTCAAATGTTCATTTTTATTTTTAGGACCTTTTCCAACAAATGTGGAGGGCTCTGGGCTAGAGTTCACAGCATGCCCCCGCCCTCCCTTATCAGCAACTGTTCTGGAATTTTCTATCAGTTCATAAAGGATTGATCCCAAGCTAGCACCCATTCATGGGATTGATCACATTTTTGAACCATGAAGTGACCCCAGGAAGGGGATAAGTCTTGACGGTTCTGTTTTTGTTTTTTTTTTTTAACTTTGTCTATTTCAGAATTTTCCTTTTATTGCAAAACTTTATGACTATATCTCATTTTTTGCAGGTTCATTGTTTAATGTGTTTAGAGCTTAAAAAATTCGTTGATAGAATTTCAAAAATACTTCCAGACATTGAGTCTGCCCGACCGCGATGTACATCAGGTATAAAGGCACTGTGCTCATTACATGCTGCCATGGATAAAGCAAAATTATTTATCCAACACTGCTCAGAATCTAGTAGACTGTACCTGGTACGCATTTCACTCATATAATTTGCAAATAACTTGCATTTTGGAAAGAAAAATATCTCACACAATATTTACTCTCCAAATCTTGCATTTGTAATGAGTAGGAGCAAATGTTGCTCTTAAAATTTATATAGTCACGCAACTACGTATGTCCTCATAGCTTTTATTTCCATCACTCTTCACTACCTAAGTATCTAATGACTTGGCTATAATATTTTCAGGCATTGACAGCGGGTAAGATCATCCAGAGATGTGAGAAAATACAGCGCTCTTTGGAGTTATTTTTGAGTCAAATCCAAAATATGGTCCCAACTTTGTTGGCTGCAAAGGTTTGCAATACTTCATGTCCTTAATTTATAATTATTTTAGGTAATGGCATGTAATTTAAAGGTTTCAAAATTAATATGAGTATATTTCCATTACTTGTAGATTCTTGGAATGCAAACAAGTCATCATTAGTGAAATATAAGTTCCCATTGTGAAAATATTTACTGCGTTTGCATTCATGATGGCCATACTACATCAATTAGTCATAAGTAGTGAAATACAAGTTCCCATTAAAAATTCTTGGAATGCAATAAGTCATCATTAGTGAAATACAAGCTCCCATTGTAAAGACAGGTTTTGAATGTGTCGATGCAATGGGGAGACTATAGATGACCTTTTAATACATTGCAGTGCGGCTTTTGACTTATGGTGTTATATTTTCTGTGTGTTTGGGATTAAATGGGTATTACTGAGAAAATCCTTGATTTATTATGCGGATAGCGGATTGGGGGTTCAAATCCTTTATCAGTTGTTTAGAACCTTGTACCTTATGTGTGCTATGGACTATCTAGAGGGAAACAAATCAACGTACTTTTGAAGATGTGGAGTGCATGTCAATTGAATTGCTAGCATGAGTAGCATCTTTCATTAGTGCTCTTTATGAATGGTCCTGTTCATAAAGACTTCTCTTCATAATTTCATAAAGTCAATTCATATGTAAATATTTTTCTATTGTAATTCTTAGGCTACTTCATTTTTTTCTTTATGATGTAGTCTCTTTTCAATAAAATTAGTCTTACCTATCAAAAAAAAAATTTTGATGGCCATGGCACTTCTAATTAAAATGCTGTAGGTTGTGTTTTGGGCAAACTAATTTTGATATTGCAGATTCTGCCTTCAGCAGTCATAGTAACTTTATTATTTATTTGGGTACTATTCTTTTTGATTCCTTTACATTACTAAATGTCGAAATTGAAAATTCTCTGCAGATATCTGGAATTGTTCATGATCTTAGGGATGCAAAGTTTCCCATTGACTCTGCTGCAGAAGAGGCGGGGGAGGTTGTACGAGAACTGCTTCGGAAGGAAATTCCTACGTCAGATTGTATAAATGATTTAGAACTTGAACCTATTCAACTTGCAGCTTTGAAGCTGAATATTACAACCCCTTCGGCTCTTTCAAAAGAGAAAATGTCTATTCACAGATTACTTGATAAGGTCCCTGACAACATTGTCCAAAAGAGGATCATATTGAGGTATTTCTTGCATCTTTTGAAGAAGTATGGGAAAATAATTGGACAAAACCTGAATGATAGTACCCTTGTGCAGCATAATGAGTCATCCGATCAGTCCATTGACTCTGGGACACCTGAACCTCCAGAGGAATTCAAATGCCCCATCTCTATGAGACTGATGTATGAACCAATAATTATTGCATCTGGGAAAACATTTGAACGGTTTTGGATAGAGAAGTGGTTTAATGAAGGCAATGAGACATGCCCAATAACTCATATGAAGCTGGACCATTTGTCCCTCACTCCAAACTTTGCAATGAAGGCCCTCATATCAAAGTGGTCTTCTGTGTATGGAATTACTATTCCTGACCCGTCTTTAGAACCACACCTAGATTCTTTTGAATCCGTGAAATCTTCACATTCCAGTTCCATTGTCAGCATAGGTAGTTCTTTGAAAGACTTGCGCCTTCAAGTTAGCAGTGTGTCACTACACTCATTAGGGTCCAGTCATGGTTCAGAAATTGTCGAAGAGAAAAGTGATGACTGCTTTAGTTATAGGCCCACTCAAATGAATGCAGAGCCTCAAAGACCTCACCAATCTGTAGATTGTTATGGCAAGATTTTAGACTTTCTTTCCGCACTTGCTGAAGTTTCTTGGGGGTCACAGTGCAGGACAGTGGAAAATGTGAAAAACCAACTGCAAGACAAAAACGGTACATGCCACTCTACAAATTGCAATGGGTGCATCAAACCGTTGATTAAATTTTTGAAGGATGCACTTAAATTAAGAGATATAAAAGCTCAGAGAGATGCTGCAGAGTTGCTGTTGGCGATTTTGAGTGAAAACAGGTGATAATTCTTTTGTGGGCATTGTTTTTTCTCATATCCCATGTGGCTCTATTTTAATATTTTTTGAGCAATAAGTCTAGGGACCCAACAATTTTCATAACCGTTAAGGTGGTTGGTGCTAATAAAAATAATGTCAATGGTAGGCTTATGTAAAAGTGATATTACTCTAATTACAAGTCGACACATCAGCAATTTTGACAAAGATTGTGAAAATTATTGTCCCTAACATTTGAGTGTAAAACTATAGAAGATTTTGAGTGAAAATTAATGGCAATATTATTTTTGTGACGGGAGAAATCACTAGATCCAATGCTAACCAACTATCTGCTGTTTCATGCAGAAGTAAAATGCCACCCTTCGATGAAGATGAGATTTACGTGTTGGCATCATATCTTGAATCTGAAATCACTGGAGAAGCCCTTGCTATCATTGAAATTTTGTCTTGCCAATCCAATTACCAGTCTATGATGGTGGCATCTGGTGTTCTTCCTTCCATTCTAAAACTCCTTGATACACAGTACAGGGAATTTCACAGTATTGTTATGAAGATACTGTATAAGTTGTCCTGCAATGCTGATGTTGGATACCATATTGTATATTTAGACTTCATTCCAAAACTGGTTCCTTTTTTGGGTGATCACAATCAAGCACGGTTTTGCATCAAGATTATAAGAAACTTATGCGATATTGAGGAGGTAAGAATTGCACTTGCTGAAACCATTTCATGTATCAGTGCCTTTGCCAAAGTATTGGAAACTGGAACAGAAGAGGAACAAGAACATGCAGTTGACGTTCTTCTTTCACTATGTCATGAGCGTGTTGAGTTTGGTCAATTGGTCATGAAAGATAACATAATGCAACTTTTATCCAATTTATCTGTAAATAAGAATTCAAGGGGGAAGGGGATTGCTATCAAATTGCTTCAGTTCTTGGAACATATCAGAACTGATGTTTCAGAATGTTCAACATGTCCTAAAGCTGGCTTGGGCCTGGAAACCTCACGCGACTCTGGCAAGAACTGTAAAGAAAAGAAATTGCGTTTCAAGGCATTTCGGTACTTTGGAAATAAGATGTCTGTATAGCCAGCTATCTTTGATAGCTTAAAATAGCTCAGATGTTCAGTCAAAACGTAGGATAGGATATTAGTGGTTTTGTAGAGTTTGAGACCATTAATCATGCTAGCAGATGAGTTTCAGAATTAGATAAACCTCTCTTATATAGGAATGTAGAGTCCTGCTGCACTTGTAGTAAGCAGCAATTGTAAAATCCAGTAATGCAAATTTTGTTTTGTAGAAATGGGAGTTTAGGTGGTGTTTGGATTGCTCATAACCCGTATCTCAAAACTCATATCTCCAACCCCCACAATAACTCAAATCTCTCTACAATTTGTGTTTGGTTCCAAAACTGAGTTATATCTCTCACTCTTTAACTCTAATTTTTGGCAAAATGGTGGAGCCCACCCACTGGTACTGCACAGAACGGTAACATGGCTACCCATCACAAAACCCAGAAAGAGACCGAAACCCATTAGTCAAAAATCCCATCCCACGCTGCCAACAACACCATCATCGTCCAAACCCAGCAAGCAATTCACCAAAGACAGGTCTGAAAACCCTTTGATAAGCAAACCCGACCCATTCAACGCGATAAAAAAAACCAGTCCTCAGCCATGGTTGTGGGTTTGTGCTTGTAGGTTTGATCGGTGAACATGGTCGAGTGGGTCTGAAGAAGAAAGAAAGAAGAAACCAGCAAGAAGAAGAGAAAAAAAAAAAAAAAAAACATTGGCGGTGGAGTGGGTCTGAAGAAGAAAGAAAGAAGAAGAAAAAAAAGGGCCGTTGGTGTTGGTGGTGGTGGTGGTGGTGGAGTTGTCTGAAGAAGAAAGAAAGATGCAAAGTGGTATGAATGATTTGATAATAACAATGACTAGTCAGAAAAAAGGGTCTCACAAATTTGATTTTTTTACACTATTGTAACTCACATTTTATAACTTGAAAACACACAAAATTTGTTTTTAGTTTTTATTGTTTAAACTTAATTTTTTGAGTTGTGAGGGATGAAAATAATATTAAAAAAAATTTCAAATAAACTTTTTTTTTTTGGATGGTTCTCACATTTTTTGGATTATGGGTAATGATCTAGGTACAACTTTTTTTTTTTTTTTTATTAAATGCAATTTTGGTATTGCAGTGTTGTTTAGCTGCAACAATGTAATTGCTCAATTTCATTGTCCAGGTTACCTTTATTCTATGAATTTTACTGTTATTAATTTCTCAACTTTCTCTCTTTTGTTTACTTGTTAATTTCTCAATTGTCACTCTTTTGTTTACTACTCTTATAGTCGAAAGTCCCGACAATGTAATAGTCAACTTTCTCTCTGTTGTTTACTTGTTTGTATGGAAGAGTCCCATTGTTCCTCGTTTATTTATCAGCAATAGATTGAAGCTTATCAAAAAATAATAATAATAAATCAATGTCCATAATACCCTCAAACAGACAAACACAAGTCATAAAAATTTCTTTCAAATTTTAATCTGTAAGCTGGAGTAGCTCAGTTGGTTAGAGCGTGTGGAATCCATAAAAATTTCTTTCAACAATAATTTTTCAGTTTCAGCAAAATAAGCAGTAACTAAACACATTTTTGCTACTATTGGGCTCCACTGCACTTTTTTGTACTATTCATAGGTTTCACTATACAGTCTGTACTATTTCAACTAACTTTTACCTTTATCTACAATACTTTCAACAAAAAGTTTTTAGTTTAGCAAAATAAGCGAATCCCAAACAGATATTTGTTTGGCTAGCTTATTTTTTGCCTACTTATTTTACTATTTATCTTGTTGTTTCTACAATTCATGTGTCCCACTGCACTTTTTGGTATTATTCATAGGTCTCACTATACTATTTCAACTAACATTTACTTTTATTTATAGTACTTTCAGTAAAAAAATTTCAGTTTCAGCAAAATAAACGGATTCCAAATAGACCCTAAGGGTGTATTTAGATACCACTTATTTTGCTAAAACTGAAAAATTATTGTTGAAAGTATTGTAAATAAAGGGAAAAGTTAATTGAAATAGTACAATGGAGCTCATGAATAGTAGCAAAAATAAGCTGAATAGTAAAATAATTTTAATTTTTAATCATAACCCAAACGCACACTAAGGGTCTGTTTGGATACCGCTTATTTGCTGAAAATTGAAAATTTATTGTTGAAAACACTGTTACAAAATAATTTTTAAACGTGTGAATAGTGCTGTGAAACCCAAAAATGCATGGGTATGTGCATTTTACTGAGTTTGGTGGTCTCATAAACAATGTTGTGGGACTCCAAAAAAAGCCAAACACAGCTGAAACGCGCATTCAGTGCTATCCAAACTCACATTAAGTTTTTATAGTTTTAGATGGGAAACTGGCCTGGTATCTATTATCTAATTGCAAGATCTATACGTGAATGTGATGATGGATTAGCTAAATTGAAATGTTTGCAAGACCAATCCAATCTAATTCAAAAATATTAATAGCACTAACTTTTTATAGTTTTTCTTTCTCAAAAAAAAAACTTTTTATAGTTTTTATAGGTTTTTTCTTTTCAAGAAGGAATAAAGAGATTATCTGATTGCAAGATCTATATGTGAATGTGATTATGGATTAGCTAAATTGAAATGTTTGCAAGAGTCAAGTCAAATTTTGTAATATTTGATAATCTACCATATGTGGTGGTTACGTGAGATTTTTTATAAAATCGAGCTTTATTATACAAATTTGCCCATTTTATTACCCAAAAAAAAAAAAAATTATTGTGCCTGAGCCTGAGCCTATTTGTGCATTTTTTTTTTTTTTTTTTGAAAAGCATAGTATAATTCTTTCCTTTGAAAGTGAAACTTCACTATTTTTCCAATCCAATCTAATCCAAAAATATTAATAGCACTAACTTTTTATTGTTTTTCCTTTTCAAAAAGGAACAAAGAAATTATATGATGAGAAATTGGGCTAAGTCTATTATATGATTGCAAAATCTATGTGAATTTGATGATGGATTAGCTTAATTGAAATGTTTACAAGGATCAAGTTGAATTTTGTAATATTTGATAATCCACCACACGTCATAGTTAACATGCAATTTTTTTTAATATAAAATTAGGCTTTATTATACTAATTTACCCCTTTTATTACCCAAAAAAAAAAAAAAAAAAAACTATTGTGCCTAAGCCTATTTGTGCATACTTTTTTTATTTTTTAAAAAGCATAGTAATTATTTCCTCTTAAAGTGATTGCACCCTACAATTTTTCTTTAAGATAGTTGTTACTAATTTTAATTTGAATTCACAAATAAAATTACATTTTTACTTACCAATAATAACATGCTATCTAGAATTTGTAGGGTACATTTCTCCTTTTTTTTTCTATTCAAAAAAAAAAAAAAAAAAAAACGTTTTTCTATCAAATTTAGAACTCACATATACTAAGGGCCTGTTTGGTAGGCTATTTCAAACACACTTTTGAGCATTTTAAACACACTTAAAGCATTCTCATTAAGGATGCTAAAAGTGCCATATGCTAAATTTTAACACCAATACACCAAAAAACCAACTCCATTAAACATTTCAAATCTAAAAAATTTTGAATACTGCTACAGTGAGATTGTATAAATACAACCTCACTGTAGCACAAATCTTAAACCAAAAATTATTTTTTTTTTATTCCAACGGTAACTATGCATGTATTTGTTTTTTATTTTTCCCTTCTTTCTTCTCTCTCCTCTATCACTTTCCTCTTCTTTCTTTACCATAGCTTCTTTGTGGGTCTAATGGTTCTCGATGATTGCAAGTAGGTTTGGGTCCGACGATGGTTGGGGTTGGTCGAGACCATGGGTTGAGTTGGTTGAGACCGTGGGTTGAACATCTGGGTTGAGGATCAAGGTTGCTGGGATGGTGGGTTTTGTGGTGTGTTTTCGCTGCGGTTTGAGCCGTGGGGTTTTTTTTTTTTTTTGGTGGTTGGGGGTTGAGGTTGTGGTTGGTGGTGGTGGCTATGGCTGTGGCCATGGTTAAAGGTGATGAGCTTGAAAAGCTCAGGCCATGGAGGTTTTGAGAGCAAATATTAGAGAGAGGGAGAAGCTTCTTGATTTGTGCCCTGGGTTTTTTTTTTTTTTTTTTTTTTGTGGTTGGGAGTTGAGGTTGTGGTTGGTGGTGGTGGTTGTGGCTGTGGTTTATCGGTGATGAGCTTGAAAAGCTCAAGCCATGGAGGTTTTGAGAGCAAATATTAGAGGGAGGGAGAAGCTTCACCGGGTTGAGAAAGATGGAAAGGCAATGGGAGAGAGAGAGAGAGAGTGTGTGTGAGAAATAATAATAAAAATGAATAAAAAATAATAAAGAAAGAATATTTAAATAAAGTGTTAAAAAAATAAAAGTTTTGATATAAGAGATATTATAAAGTAGTGTGTTATATGTTATAAATATAAGTTTTGAGATGGTAAATGCTAAATTTTTTAAAAAGCTTGATGGGAATGCTTTTATACACATTTTTATACACTTTTTCACCTACATATATATCAAAAACACCCAAACAACATTACTCAAATTACCTCTAAAATCAAGGTGCTCTAATCTCTATTTCTGGTTACAACTATAATCACCAGGGGTTTTGAAAGTTTAAAAAAAAAAAACATTTTTGACATTGCTTCTCGTAAAATTTTCCGTAATGCTTGGTCAGCTAAAATCCTAAGAATAAACCCTAGTTCTCACTCTCCCTACGGTTTACACCCTCCACACTCATTTCTCAAATCTTGCCCGTCCGTTCAGTGCTCGGCCATCCACGGTCGTCAATTCAGGTAAAGCTCTGATCTTGGCTTCTTCCTCATCTCTAAACTACAAGCGTAATAACACTACGGCTGTGTTTGGTTCTCGGGAAAGTAAAAGGAAAATGCTAGAAAATGGTTTTTTCTTCTTCTTCTTCTGTGTTTCGCATCTTGATAGAAACCTGTAAATCTTTATACAACATTAGTCCACAGAGCTGTTTTATGGGATTACATATTTATTGATATTGGTTATTGGTTAATTGATTTTACATGTCAATTTTATATATATTGGGAAATGCAATTTTACATGTTAAGACATTGGTGATTGGTTTCAATTTCTGAATTTGTTTATAATTTTCTTGTTCCCCAGGTTTTTGCTAAGTCTTTGAGGGTGTAGTATATTTTTGTTGGGGTTGAAACTGAGCAAGGGTTTTGGGTTTTGAAAATTTATATTACTTTCTTTGAGAGACATGAGCTTGAGGCACTTAGTTTCTCGGAAAACAATCAATAATCTATCAAGAACCAATGGGAAATCACCATCAATGTACCTGTATATTTACAGGAATTTCACCACAATTGCTGCCCCAATATCTTCTCGGTTTCATTTTCCAAATAGTGATGGAAGCTCTAAACCCCTCCAAAACCCTAATTGCCTTAAATCCATTTCGTCTTTCAGTACGCACATTCACTCTGCTGATGGAACTAAACTGAGCCACTTGGGTGGATACCCGAAACTCAATTCAGAGGAATTTGAGGAGGAGGAGGAGGAGGAGGATGGGACCATGAATGAGTTCTTGTCCCGATTTGTTTGGATAATGCGTGGAAAGCTCTATGAAGTTTACACTGACTGTGATAAGGAGACAATTGAGGCAATGCTTTTGGTCGTTGTTGGGAAAGTTGTGTCGGAGATGGAAAAGGGTGGTCTTGAGCAGATGCTTGGTGCCGCAGTGGCCACTCCTTCACAGGATTTTAGTGAGGATTTATGGAGAACAGTTTGGGAAGTGAGTAATATGGTTTTGGATGATATGAGAAAGGAGAAAATGAAGGAAAAGATGAAGGGGTTTCTGCAATCTGAAGAAGTTAAGGAAATGTGCAGGTTTGCCGGTGAAGTTGGTATTCGTGGGGATATGCTGAGAGAGCTTAGATTCAAATGGGCTCGCGAGAAAATGGAGGAAAGTGAGTTTTATGAGAGTTTGGAGCGAATGAGAGAAGAAGCTCGAGCCCAAGATGAAGGGGAGAAATCAGAGGGCAAGCAAGCTGAAACAATGGGTGATGAGGCTGTTATGGCTGAGGAGAAGACTAAAGTTGTTAGTCTTCCTAAGAGACGAGGGAAGATTAGGTACAAGATTTATGGTCTTGATCTCTCTGACCCAAAATGGACTGAGGTGGCTGATAAAATTCATGAGAGAGGGGAGCTCATTTGGCCTGAGGAACCAAAGCCAATATCTGGGAAATGCAAACTGGTGACTGAGAGTATTCTTTCGTTGAATGAGGAGGAGGATCCATCTCCAGTTTTGGCTGAATGGGTAGAGCTTCTTCAACCTAGCCGGATTGACTGGATCACTTTGCTTGACAGATTGAAAGAGCAAAATAATAGTGTATATTTTAAGGTACGCCAATTTATTTTCCTGTTGTGCATATTGTTTTCAATTTAACAATATCAGCGTTTAACTTAAATTAAATATAAGAAAACCAAATAAGATTTGTGTGTAATATCTTTCAAAAGCTTATAAAATGCGCATCTCCATTGATCATTCAAATAATTCTCCAGAGTTAGATGTTAAGTATATACTCTGTCTTAACTTGATTTCAACCTTTTACTAAAGGTTGCATATCATCATCCAACATTAGGAGCTTTGAGTAGTCTGGCATCACAAAATCACAGTCAGCAACAATTTCATTGTGCTTGTTGGAGGGATTAACTCCAGTATGTTGATTGCAATTTGGAGGAAGGCACTTGGTTGCAATATGCAATGATGTAGTATCCTATCAGGTTTTATGCATATCTGTGAACAGGAAGTTTTTCTAGGATACATATATGATTCTCTTTTTCTTTGTTTTAGTTGTGGACTGTATTATATTTGAACTTCTTCCAGATGAATATATTTGAATGTATTGTGTCTTCTGAAGGGATCACATTAAGTGCTTTTGTTTAGATTTTGTTATATATGGTATGTTTCTGGTTGCTCTTGGTTATGTTAAAATGCCTTTAAAGCCCAGCAAGTATTTTGTCTATGCTTCACTAAAGCAAATATATTTTTCATTGTTGCTGGACACATTGGCTCTTGTAATAATTAGGGGTATGTACAAAAATAAATAGAGTGGAGAATTGTGTACTTGGAGCAATGGATCCATAGAAGCATGGAAACCCATTGCCTTGGGAACAAGATTCAAATGGAAACTGGACATCAATGTACATTCATGTTCTTTTCTCTTAGTTGATAGCAGAATTGCTATCCTAGTGTGCTTTTCATGCATCTATATGCGACTCTTGTCCAGGTTTCTGTACAATGTTGGTTCAGTAGAGAAACGTCATTTGAATTTGGATGTATGCTTGTACATGTCAAGTGTGAAAGTGTCGGAACATGCATGTGCACCGGATAACTTTCTAATTTGTGAGTCAGAGTTATGAAAGCTGCTTTTTGAATTTGCCATGTTCATTTGGTTGATTTCAAATTATTTGTTTTGTAGGTAGCAGAACTTGTACTGCGTGAAGAGTCGTTTCAAACAAACATCCGTGACTACTCAAAGCTTATTGATGCCCATGCCAAAGACAACCGCTTAGAAGATGCTGAGAGAATTCTTAAGAAGATGAATGAAAATGGTATAGTGCCTGATATTTTAACAGCCACAGTTTTGGTTCACATGTACAGCAAAGCAGGCAATATTGAACGTGCCAAAGAAGCATTTGAAAGTTTGAGGAGCCAGGGATTCCAACCAGACATGAAGGTCTACAACTCGATGATCATGGCATATGTAAATGCTGGCCAACCCAAGTTGGGTGAGTCACTGATGAGAGAGATGGAGGCAAGAGACATGAAACCCACACAGGAAATTTACATGGCATTACTTCGGTCATTTGCTCATCGTGGTGATGTTGGTGGAGCAGGACGAATTGCAAACACTATGCAGTTTGCAGGTTTTCAACCAAGTTTGGAGTCTGGTACTTTGCTCGTCGAGGCATATGGGCAATCTGGCGACCCTGATCTGGCAAGGAGCAACTTTGACTATATGATAAAAGTTGGGCATAGACCTGATGACAGGTGCACTGCTAGCATGATTGCAGCATATGAGAAGAAGAATTTATTGGATAAGGCCCTAAATCTTTTGTTGCAACTTGAGAAGGATGGATTTCAGCCCGGAGTTGCTACTTACACTGTTCTTGTGGATTGGTTGGGTAAATTGCAGCTAGTTAACGAGGCTGAGCAGCTATTGGACAAGATTGTTGAGCTGGGTGAGGCCCCTCCTTTTAAGGTGCATATAAGCCTTTGCGAGATGTACTCAAGGGCTGGAGTGGAGAAAAAAGCCCTTCAAGCACTAGGGGCTCTGGAGGCTAAGAAAGAGCAACTGGGGCCTGATGACTTTGAGAGGATTATAAATGGGCTTTTGGCTGGTGGCTTTGCGCAGGACGCTAAAAGGATACATGGGCTGATGGAGGCCCGGGGTTTTGCTCCATCAGAACGACTTAAGATGGCCTTGATGGCATCTCAAGCTTTTAGCCGCAAGAGACCTACAATGAGATAGTTTGTTGGTATTTTGTGGCTATTTCTCAAGTCTTCTGCTGCTAGAAACAAACAATGAGATTGTTCTATAGTCCAACAGGAAGCCATAGAACACAGCAAGCAGCAGGTTGTTATCCATAAAAGGGGTGAGTTTAGGCTCTTCACTGACATCATCTTAGCTTATTATATGAGTTTTGAGATGGTTCCCATGCCCATATTTTTTGGTGCCTTCTTCCATAATAGACATACATTGTGTCAATAGACACAGGCAAGCATTTTATTATGTACTTCAATTTTCTGTTTTTAGCATGCCCTGTATCATTATGTGCTCATAGGATGACTGACCTTTAGCTCTCCTATGGTGAATACATTCCCGCAAGGGCAGTTCACAAAACCCCAGCATATGGGACTGTCAATCACTCCTGTTAAGACTCAGTTTTACATTTTTGTTTGTTTATTTATTTTTTCCTTTGACTGATCCTGCTGGAGATATCAATTCATTCCTGTGATTTGCAACAAGCTCATCATGATATGAATCTTGAATATATTTCTCTTTTCTTTTTTATTACATGTCTGCTATACATTTTAAAATGTTTCCGCGTCAAATTATAATTATTCATTACCAGCAACATGCTCTCAAATGTAAAATTGTTTGATTCTAATAGTAGTCTCCTTTAATGAACTCATTCAGTTGCTTCAGTTCTCCACTTTGCTCATTCACTACTGCTCTTACAACATCTACGATAGAGATCATGCCAACTATCTTCCCATCAATGACTGGAATATGCCGTATCCGATTTTCTGCAAATGTCAAGAATTTTCATTAATT
The DNA here is from genome assembly GCA_023736055.1 of Quercus glauca. Classification (NCBI taxonomy): domain Eukaryota; kingdom Viridiplantae; phylum Streptophyta; class Magnoliopsida; order Fagales; family Fagaceae; genus Quercus; species Quercus glauca. The sequence continues at coordinate 92,525,547 of CM043316.1, read as the reverse complement.
CCTCTTCAACATTGTTTTACATAACAATGACCAAAGAAAATTACTCGATTTTTTCTTTGGTAATTACTATATATGAATTCTTAACATGACTATCACCTGTCATTAGCTGCATTGCTTGGACAATATTGGTATCAGATGTCACTGTTATTAATTTGTCCTGCTGAAGGTAAATATATAAAGCGGGTTAAAACACTTGCTGGTTGTACTCGTTATTTTCCAAGGGGATTATAAGTTACAAGGAAAGCATGAAATAGAACCTTATCAGTCATAATTTCCCCAACTGTTGTATATATGGGTGATCTTCCCTGCGCGACTATCTTCCTCGTGTAGTCTGCTTGCCCATTCATTCCATAACCAACAATAATCAGAATAAAATAAGTTGTTGAGTGAGGACATTTCCCAACTGTTTAATGTAATTGGACTTATATGGCTTGTTGAAATTATCCACACACAAAAAAACAGCATTTTGGTAAATTCTGACTCCGTTGAGCCTACTTTTCTGGTATGAAATGGGTGTTTAGGAATGCCATGAATATTAATCAATTACCTCTTTCAGTGATGATTCCTGCAAGATGTTCCTCTCCTGGCTTTAGTACCACTAACGACCCAATGTTATTTTTAGCCATCTGTAATATCAAGGTGATCATTGTGCAATGCATGTAATTTCAATTAAGGAAGGAAGTTTTCGGACTACTGAAATGTTATTAAGATTACATTTTTGACTGCGTCGATGACGGCATCATCAGTCCGGCACCACAGCCAGGAACCAGTTTTTTCTTCTCCCTTAGTCATTAGCACCTCTGCCACTGTTACATTCTCCAAGCCTTTTAGCTGTTCGGGTGAAGAGGAGGTAGTGCCTCCAAAAGTGAATATTTTCCCTCTCCCATGTGAATGTTGCAAAATTGCAGCCTTGAGTGTTTCCTGGCAAGATCGTACTGCTCTGAAAATTCCTTGCATTTTTTTTTCTCTGTTCATACAAAATCATTTTAATATTTCCAAGTGTATATAACCTCCCTCTTACTTTGGCCTTAGTATTTGATGTTTTATTCTATATCTATCCATTTAACTTCAAATTCAGATTCTTCATTACCCTACCAAGACATTGTTTTTGCCTAGCTGATAGATATAGATGACATAATATATAGGTGGAGGGTCAAGAAGAACATCGCACACTATTACAATAACTTCTTTTTTTTTTTTAATAATTCCAAAGTTACAATGAGGGAGGTGGATATCTCTATTGAAAACATCAAGATGTATTATTTAAACTACAAAGCTCTTAACACAATATTGTTGACTTAAAGGTTGGATTGGATTGGCTGGGGTTGTGTTGGCAAAGATTAACAATGTCCACCTGGGTTAGGTGTTTAGAATCTCACGAGACGGGTTTGGATTTGGATTTTTCAATTTTTTACAGGCTTTGATATTTGTTCTCCACCTTTCATAGTTCTATTATAACAAAATCTCTTCAAAATTGAAAAAGCATGAAAGGTGTCCAAACTATCAGAAAGTAGAGCATGAATTGCATTGCAATAGTTTCATAAATGTTAGAAATAAATAAATAGAGGGGAAACAATTACATGAACTTTTACTAGATTGCTCTAATTTATGTTAAAGAATTGTCAGGTTATATTCAAAGAGAATGAGATTAGTAAATAGGAAGTGACATGGTAACATACCTTGGCTGCAGAGAAGAAAGCTTGAAATTAATTGGATGCTCTCCTAATGATGGCAAATGCGTAAGGTATATGTAATGTAAACTAATACATGCTCGGCAATATCAAAAGAACGGCATAAGAATATCTTGCCGTAATCTCTTGTAAACGTACTTTCTTTGAATTCCTTTCTTGAATGAGTGTGTGAAGGGAGGGGAAATCTTTTTTAGATGTTTTACTTCTTTGTCACGTTGCTTTTACGATGGTGCATGATGTGGAAAGCTCTCTCTTCATCACTGAAAGTCACGTACTTTGCCCCATAACCCATTGTGTATGGAAAAGAAATGAGCTTCTTCTACACACAAATTCACAACCAGTTTTCAGAACTTGCTAAAGGAATTTTGCCATTAATGTCAATTTTACATGTACCCAACACTGTTATCACTTTCCCATGAGCCTATAGTGGCAAGACATCTCAACAAGTTGTAAAAAAATGTCATTTGTATGTGTCTCTAACTTATTGAGTGAATTATTGGCAAGACATCTCAACCAAGGTTATTGATCTAACCCAGAAAAACAACGAGCCATGGCCAAATGATGTCTTTATTTTGTTGAGCAAGAGTATCATGAAAGATATTGCAAACCATATGTGGGAAATATAGCAATTGGTTATTCTGGATCAGCTTATGAAGGACAATCCTACACTGAAGAACTAGACATGAACATGTTGTCGTGACTAGGCATCAGAGCTCGTGGATTGAATGAAGAATTCCAGACCATGTACGTTCTGTTGGAGCAAAAAAATTCCTGTATATAGCTTTGAGACGAAGAGGCTCTCAGTGATTTGGTCCTAGAATTTGGATGAGCATACACTGGTCAGAAAGGATGTTTCCATGCAAATAGACTTGAATATGTAGTTGATGCTAGACTCTTTTAACTGTTTCAATAAATCTGAGATGAAAAGACACTAAAGTTTCGGTCTGTTTTTCAGGTAGGAAGATTCATGATGTAAAATTCACATAAATTGCAGCTATTGAAACTATTTGTTATGATCAACAATTCTACTGGATTTCAGGGTCATGTGAAGGCTGATTGTCATGAACCTGATGCCCTGGGAATGAGTCATGGTCAACATTTGCTGTTGAAGACTTGTGTATGCAAATAGGAACACAATCCCACAAAGATAGGATGCCAGTTGTACATGTAAATGATTGCCTTGGCTTCCAATGCATTCTGCTTGCTCAAGTGGAATCATATTTGACCAGGGAACTTAAAAATCTTTAATTGTTTCCTTCTGATCTTTCTATCTGTCAACAATTAGACATATCTCTGTCCAGAGCTGTAAATTAGTGAAAATATAAGTAATAATGTTTTTTGAAAAAAGCAGAGAAAATTAAGAAAAGGGCAAGTAAAGAAAGAGACATTAGAGGCTCAACCCCCGAGTCAACTAAACCCTTAGAAGGGTAAACCTCAAGGCAAACATATACGAAATGCTGAACCTAGACCTCAGAAGAGAAAAATAAAAGAGGAATCAAGAGCCTCCAAAACACGCAAGGCTGAAGTCGACACCACCCTGGCCAATGAGCTTAAAAATGAGTATGACCAAGTAATCCATTCAAAGCCAGATAATTATACAAAGTCTCTAACGTTTATGACCAAGTAAGTACTATCAATGCACAAGAAACTTTTTTATGACCAGGTACTATAAATTTCAAAAAATAACATTCTCTAGAAGTGTTGACGTTACATATTTGGGGATAGTCATACAACTGCCTTTCTGTAAAATATTTTTGCAGTCATTGCCAATACATAGAAGTAAAACCTGCAAGATGAAGGGTAAAGCCCCTACAACTCTTCCATTAAAAAAAATATTTACAATTAACTTTCAGGGAAGACTAGCTTGATAATGACTCATTGTGAAAGGCAGTAACTCATTCACAAGCTGGTTTAGTGTCGAAGCTGCTCAAGCAGAGTGCAAACGCTTGGAAAGCGGAAAGAGGATAGCGGTAATCCATGGTGAAAATGTCTTTCCCAATTTTACCAAATTGTAGTATTACTTTTTCTTGTTCTGCCATCGAAACATTTTGGTGAGGCTCTGCAGCTGCAACCAGCTGAAAATTCTTAACAGAGGCAACTGTAACACGTCCTTTGAAATTTAGGCACCAACATTGCAGCTGCTCATGCCATCTAGGAGCTTTGTTTTTCAAAACCAGAGAATCCCTTGTGTTGGGGGTTGATTCCAGTGGCTCGGCAAGGCTCGTGGAGCTGAACTCAACAAGTGGCTTCTTTCCTTTTGAAATTGAAAACAATGAGCATTGCTCATCATGGTGATTTTTGAATTCCATTGGAGTAGGGGCAGTGCCCCCTTCTTGTATCGCAGATATGGGGATTGAATGCATTGTGCACTGCATTCTCCTTGGACCTCTGGTGCGGAGGACATTGAGCTCATAAGATATAGTAGCCACGTTGTAATTACCCGCAGCAGGTACCTTAGGAGATACCTGCTTTGGATGGATTCTTCGATGTGACCTAGAATTCGATTGGATTGACAAGTCATGTGGAGGCTGACTATCACAGACGGAAAACTTGGTCCCCAGGAAATTAGACCTGTTCAAAATATGCTGATCAGACACATTGCAGAAGAATGCCTTAAAGTAAAGATCCAATTTAAGTAGAGCAAACCTCAGCTTTCCAACATAAGAATTGCTTGCTCGAGAGTAATCATCTTGAACTAACGATATTACAAATTCTGTACTTGTTGCCCTTCTGATCTTTTTTGCTGCCAACAACAATTTACTCGTATCCGCAGACAGAGCTGTAGATGGTTTTTTTTCAAAGCAAAGCATATATCAGGGGTTGAAGCATATAGTTAGCAGTACTTTCTAAAAACAAAATGTTTTGGGCGACTAGGAAGATTAAAACTAAAACAGTCTAAAAAGAAACCTAGTTTCTCACTGCTACATCAGCCAAATTTAAGAATCCATAACACTAAAAATCACACAACACTAAGCAACTGAATTCCAGAGCATATATAGCAACCGTAGTCATGCACTTATTTTTCCTAGAGACCCATTTTCTAAACAATTGGAAGAGGAAAAGTAAAATAATATAACAATCATTATGCTAGACAATGCATTTCCTTTACCATCCAATCTAAAATAAACCAAACGAATCAAGATCCAAGATTACAATCCTAGCGATTGCATAACTCAAAATCTGTACTTCAAAGTTCAAAAAATAAATCCAATCAGGACTCCTACGCCTAATTAAATTTCAGATTTCATGTTTGAGCTTGATATTTTTCCCTCTTTCAATTCCTCTCTCAAACTCCAATTGAATTGATACATAAACGCCTATTTTCAATTCATCAAAAGAGTAAAACAAACATTATAGCACAGAAACATTTACCGGGGCTCAAACCAAGATAGAGGTGATAAGTCGAGGTCGCCCTTTCCCTCTTTATAAAGCATTGGATCGGAGCATCCCTTGGGCCAGGCTATTTACACATATTAGCAGAAACAACATGTCAATACACACAAAGCTCAAACCCCAACACACACAAAATATAAATAAAATAAAATAAAAAAATTTTTTTTTTTAAAATACCTGTTTGAGTGAGATGGGGAAGGTGAGTGAGCCACATTGTTCAGGAGTTTTAACAATCTCTTTAGTGATATCTCTCCAAGACCTGCAAACCGAGGCGCAAGCCACGACGTCTTTGCGAGCAGGCCAAGCGGGCTCGCTGGCTTCGACGCGATGAATTATATCTAGAAGCAATTCAGGAGGCAAATTCGCCCACCGGCTCTGCTGCTCTTGAATCGTAACGAATGCAGTCAACGAAGACGACGTCGACGATGAACAATCCGGCGCGATGTGAGACTTTCCGCGCCGATAACAACGCCCACTACTTTTCCCATCTTCTCCTCCTCTTCTCCTCGATATGCTCCCTATTCCATCTCGAATCTCCTTCGTCAGCTCCCGAACTCTCGCTTTGAACGACATCGTCTCAAACTAAAAACTCTCTGTTTCTCCAAAATTCAAAAACACATATATAATTAGCAGATCTAGATGTACAAAAAAAAAAAAAAAAAAAAAATCTTAGGTGCAAAATATTGTGAAAACGAAAATATCTTTTTTTTTTGGTTGCAAAAGTCAAGATCTAAAACATTCGAAAATGTTCTTTCGAGGAAGCTCAGGAAGTGGTAGTACCGGTGTGGTGACGTGGCATATGACGAAACTATCCAGGCAAGTTCGAAGAAATTGCGGATCGGGACCAAGCGAAGGGTGGAGAGAATATTTTATTTTATTTTTTTTATATTTTCATAGTTTTCGTGTAGAGGTTAGAGCAATGTGTGTCTCTCTCGGACAAACCAAAAAGAAGAAGAAGAGGAGAGAAAAGGCGGTGTGGGACCAAAGATAATTTAGAAAATGCCGACTGTATCCTCTTCTTCCTCTTTCTCCGAAATTTCCCTCTCTATCTGTGTTTGTTTTGTTTACTCTCCCACCTTTGCACTGAGCCTTTTTTGGGGTTTTGCACCAACCGCCACTCTCTCAGCCTCCTGAGCCAACACAACCCAGCTTGCTTTTTCTGGGATCCCCCAAAATTCTCTTATCTTTTTAAAAACGTATTTTTAACCACCACCCTCCCCACTTTTGCTTTTGTCCGTTGAATTCATAGGTCTACTCTCCTGTGCTTTCGCTCACACCCGAGTTTTGATCACATGAAATACCATTACTTTGACCGTAATTGTATTCGTGATAAAATGTGAGCGATAGACAAAAAATTATGAATTTATATAAAAATGACGTCCAACCAAGGCCATCTAATATTGTACAGTTGCGGTAAAAGTCGTAAAATTTCACGTGGTATTAATTATTTTTTTTTTTTTAGTCTGGTGGGGCCACGCGCTTTTTCTGTGTTTTTCTTTTTTAATAGATAAGTTTAGAATTTTTCTTTGGAAATTGGACAGCAGTACGTTTATGATGAGATGCCAACGTTTGAGATCCACTAATTTGGTTGGGATCGAAAATTTTTTACTAAAAGTATTCTAGATAAAAATAAAAATTAATTGAAATAGTACAATAAGACTCATGAATAGTATTAAAAAGTATAATAAAATCTATAAATAGTAATAAAAATAAATTAAATTGTAAAATAAAGCGGCAAAATTAAGTCATGCCAAACGCACAAGATATGTCAATCTGACCGTCTGCATTTTCTAGCCTATCTAGTATTTCATTTTTCTGCTAAACTTAGGTCGCTTCACCTACCACCAGCAGGTGTGGTACGACTAGTAGGTGACTGCTGAGGTTTCACCACATCTCAGGTTCGAGTTCTCACGAGGACTGTAATTGCAATTTCTAAAAGTCCCAGAAATCAATAGAGCCTGGTGTGTGTGTGGGTTCGGAGTTTCCGAGCTCTAGTTCGAGCTGGTGGTACCTATGGGCTTACCCAACTGTACCGTGGGACGTGAGACAATGACTACCACACGTGAATCCCTTTTTTGTAGGGCTCAAAAAAAAAAAAGGTCGCTTCACCTTTTTAATTTTAGTTTAAAGTTAATTTTATTTTTTATTTTTAAATAAAAAAAGTTATAAAAATTTTATAAGGTACTAAATCACGGAAAGACGATAATTCCTTTAAATAAAATAGAAATCATATTGAGAGAGAGGCTCCTCAATTTCGACACCCAAGATGGCCTCCTCGTTTTTTAAGGATTTAGACCCAAAAAAAAGGGTTGGATTTCTTTTAATAAAATGATCAAATTAACAAGTATTTTTAGAATAATTGTTAATAAATTATTTTATGAAATTTTTAGCACAACTTTCATGAGAATTATAAAAAAAATTGTAAAAAATGAATTGCTTATTTCTTTTTCCATCAAAAAATTCTAAAAATATTTCATAAACCAATACTCTTAGGACATTCATTAATTTTTCTGTTAATAAAATTGATGATTAAATTAATAAAATAATAAATGGAATAGTTTGACAATTGAATGGACACAGCAGAATTTCAACCTTAATCTTTAAAAAGTAAATAAAAAAAATAAAAAATAAAAAATAAAAATAAAAACCCATAGAGGGACCCTTTTTTATTTGCTACTATTTGCTACCATTCGTTCATAATAGCTTAGTTTGGTCTGTATTATTTCCCTTATCTGTAAAGTTTGTCATTGTTTATTGGAAAGAATCATGATTCTCTCTAGCCGACTACCAAACACACACCAATAGCTAAAATCCAAGCCCCGTGTACTGTGTACAAGCTCCCCTATAGCTTAACATGTCGTACATTATAACACTCATCTTTTTAGCAACCTCATGTGGCTGAAATGGACACCATGTGCCATGCCATCCCTGAGTTTGAATTTTGATCTTTTTACATGATTATTGAGTACTGATTGTCTGTCTATCATAGATACTATGTTTTTTATTATTATTTAAATGAGACTGTTATAAGACAAGAAGTTCGTGGACATGTAGTTTAAAAAAAAAAAAGTTCATGGACATGTACGTGTGTGTGATTGGGAAATGTCACCCACGAGAATGTAGAAGCAGCATCTTGAAATTAAGGCCACGTTTGGCTCTATGTAAATCGAATTCTAAGTGTAAAATGAATGCAGGAAAAAGTGAATATTATAAGGAAAATGAAATCCAAGTGTTTGGTTCTGCAATGGAAAATAGTCCAGAAAATGATTTTCGGTGTTTGGTAACATTCTAAAAATGCTGTTTTCTTACAAATTTTTCACATTTTCTCAGCCACTTTCTCAGTTCCCAAACAAATTTTATAATAGAAAATTTCAAAATATACACTTAATACAACCAAAAATCAAAATAAAAATATTTTTTATTCACAAATTCGGTGAGAGGAGGAAGAAAGAGTGAGAGATTGAGGGAAAGAGAGATAGATCGGGAAAGAGAGGATCGGAGTGGATGGAGGTAGTGGTGACCAAATTGGGTGGGTTTGGGGATGAAGTAGAGTGGGCTGATGGTCGGTGGCGGCCAGATCGGCGACGTTGAGCAAGAGAGAGAAGAAGAGTTGAGAAAGAAGAGAGAAAAAACCAGAAGCTTGGCCAATACGTGATCTGGGCGGAGGGGCGGTGTGATCTAGGCAATGGGGGCGGCACGATTTGGGCTGGCCGGAGCTTGGCTGGGCTGGCCAGAGCTTGGCTGAGGTGAGCTTGGAGATGGGTTTTAGATTGTGTGAAGAGTGTGCTTGAGCTCTCTCTCTTCAGGTGTGGCGTCTGGAAATGATTTGAAGGTAAAATCAAAGCGTAAATGATTTTACGCTTTTAGTGGGTTATTTTATGGTCAACGAGTTGCTGAATTTCCGTTTGACTGTATTTTCTGTGGGTACCAAACATACACAAGGGTGTAAACAGTTTCCTAAAAACGTTTTCACGGGAAATAAACGTAGCCTAAGGTCTTAGCATTTTCAGAACCCCTTTTTGTTTGTATAGGTGTGGTGATAAACAAGAGGCCTTGAATTTTTTTTTTTTTTTGTCAAATAAATCAATCGTTATCTTAACTTGATGGTAAAATTTAATCATCATAAAAATAACACTATCAATTTAAATTTTATCATATTTACAACCTCGGGCTGTCAAGTAGGAGGATCCAAGAGGCTGATTCATTTCCAATTTTGATACCTCCACTCTTCACCTCCCCCTTGCGCACGTATCTAGCCCAATATCTGAGTCAATACATTTTAGCCCATTAATCACCACAATTAAAAAGAATAAAAAAGTCTCTCTCCTTTTCAATGTGGGATTAAACATTTTCACTAACTCCTCATCTCCCATATTTACTCCCACATCTTTACATTTATGTTATTACATTTATTCATTTTTATTTATTTAAAATTAAAATGCTCCAACAATCCCCCACTCATTTTAATATTAAATTTTTAGTTAAAGAGAGATTACCATGCAAAGATGGGTCATTATGCATCATGAAGGTGTGCTCTGCATTGAACCTTCACTTAGTAAAACAGCGATCTCAACTCCAGAGTCGTAGTGGTCTCCGACTTGAACTAGAACTGCTTTAGGGAAATTAAGTGTCACTGCTTACACATAACAACCCAGGTGTTGACATGAGCTTTTATAGCTAGCACTTTACGGCCATGTGCTGTTCCCGGTTTCATGAGTGTATTTGAGATTAAGTCCAAATCTCATAGGGAGCGGCCCCACTCCCACACTCACATAGGTGAAATTTGTCAAGGGTGCTCCTGTAATTCTAACACCCCACTCATACGAGCTACAAATTTCATTAAGAGTTTTTTACTCAACCTCTCCACATTACAGGATAAATGCACTTACATCATAGGAATGAACAATTAAAAAATTATTTACAAAATAAATAATTAAAAATAAATAATTTTGCATTTCTTACGACCATCATATGATTCGTTTTTCCCATTGAACCCAATTCTCAGGATCTCTGATCCTTGGGTTGGGTATCCTCATACATGGCTCATGATTCTATGGACTTTAGTCCCATCCCCCTCGATGTATTCCAGACTCTATCTTTTGCCAAGGCCTTGGTAAATGGATCTGCAAGATTATCATTAGATTTAATATAATCCACAGTTATGATGCCACTACTCAAATAAGATCGCACGGTACTGTGCTTTCTTCTTATAGGTCTGGATTTACCGTTGTAGTAACGGTTTTTAACTCTACCAATTGCAGCAGTGCTATCACAATGAATTAATATAGGTGGAATTGGCTTTTCCCAAAGTGGAATTTCATATAATAAATCTCTAAGCCAATTTGCCTCTTCACTAGCTGAAGCTAATGCTATTAATTCAGCTTCCATTGTAGAATTAGCAATTATTGTTTGCTTTTTAGATTTCCAACTAATGGCACCACTACCTAGGGTAAAAATATAACCAGTGGTAGAGAGAGAATCACCTGACAAAGTATTCCAATCGGCATCACTAAAATCTTCAATCACAGCAAGGTACTTTTTATAAAATAAGCCATAGCTTTTGGTACCAATTAAATATCTCATGACTCGCTCAATAGCTAGCCAATGATCTTTACTAGGCTTGCTAGTAAATCTGCTAAGCACTCCTACTGCATATGCAATGTCAGGTCTAGTACAATCAGTAGCATAACGCAAACTACCAATGATACTAGCATAATCCTTTTGATTAAAAATCTCATCATCATTATTCACAAGAAATAAATGAACACTAGAATCAAAAGGAGTAGCTACACTTTTGTGATCATGAAAATTATATTTTTTCAATATTTTCTCAACATAATGTGATTGATCAAGATATATTCCATCACATACTTTTGTAATTTTCATGCCCAAAATAAAATTAGCCTCACTAAGATCTTTCATTTCAAAATGGCTTTTAAGCATATTTTTTGTCTCATTTATAACATGCATATTTGAGCCAAAAATTAACATATCATCCACATAGAGGCTAATAATAACATGTAAATTATTCCATGATTTAGAATAAATACATTTATCACATTCATTTGATTTATAGCCATTCTCAATCATGCATGAATCAAACTTTTCATGCCACTGTTTTGGTGCTTGTTTTAAGCCATAGAGGGATTTAGTTAGCTTACATACCTTACTTTCTTGTCCAGGCTCTACAAAGCCTTTAGGTTGATCCATGTAAATCTCTTCCTCTAGGTCCCCATTTAGAAAAGCAGTTTTTACATCCATTTGATGAATTTTCAAATCAAAAATTGCAGCAATAGCAATTAACAATCTAATAGATGTAGTTCTTGTTACCGGATAAAAAGTATAAAAAAAATCAAGATCAGCTTTTTGTTTAAAGCCTTTTGCAACAAGTCTAGCTTTAAACTTATCTATTGATCCATCCGGTTTCAACTTTTTTCTAAGGACCCATTTACAACCTATGGTTTTACAACCCGGTGGAAAATCTACTAATTTCCAAGTTCTATTAGAAATTAGAGATTCCATCTCATCATTTACAGCCTCTTTCCAAAATATAGAATCAGGTGATGTTAAAGCCTCTTTTAAATTTTGGGGATTTTCCTCAATGTTAAAAACATAATAATCAAGACCAAAATCCTTTTCAACTCTAGCTCTTTTACTCCTTCTAGGTTCCATTTCAAAATTTTCTTGATTTTGTAAATGTGAAGTAGAAGAACTAGGTTGTGACAAAATAATTTCTTCACCCCCACTATTTTTCAATTTAAAAGGAAGTTTTTCTTCATGAAAAATTGCATCACTAGATTCAAAACTTATTTTGTTTTCAAGATCAAAACATCTATAGGCTGAACTATTAATTGCATAACCAAGAAAAGCACAGGTAGTAGCTCTAATACCCAATTTAGGCATTTTAGGGTCAGTTAGCCTTACATAAGCAAGACAACTCCATACTCTCAAATATCCCAAATTTGGCTTATGTCCTTTCCACATCTCAAAAGGTGTGGTGTGTGATTTTTTATGTGGCACCCTATTCAAAACATGACATGCAGTTAAAATTGCTTCACCCCAAAAATGTAAAGGTGCACCAGATTCAATTAACATGGCATTTGTTAACTCAATTAAAGTTCTATTTTTTTTTTCAACCACACCATTAGAAGCAGGTGAATATGGTGCAGTAGTTTCATGGATAATTCCCAAAGGCTGAACAAATGAGTTGAATGCACTTGATTCATACTCACGGCCTCTATCACTTCTTATTCTTTTTATTTTTCTACCGAATTGATTTTCAACTTCTTTTAAAAAATCTTGAAATTTTTCAAAAGCATCACTTTTATTTTTTCAACAAATAAATAGTTGTATATTTTGAGAAATCATCAATAAAAGTAATAATATATCTATTTCCTCCACGAGTTAAAATTCCCTCAAATTCACATAAATCGGAGTGAATTAACTCAAGCAATTCGGTATTTCTTACAACACTTTTATGAGGCCTTTTTGTAATCTTAGCTTGACTACAAGTTTCACATTTTTCAAAATCTTTTGACAGTCTTGGAATTAATCATAAACTACTCATGATTCCCATATATCTACTATTTATATGACACAAACGAGCATGCCAAAAATTAATAGAAGAAAGCATATAAACTGAACTGGTAGATGCTTTATTATTCTCAACATTCAATTTAAACATTCCATCACAAGCATAACCCTTGCCCACAAATAATCCCTTTTTAGTGATTACATAATTATCAGATTCCATGGTTTGCTTGAAGCCAGCCTTGTTAAGCAAAAAACTTGACATCAAATTCTTCCTCATGGACGGAGTGTAAAGAACATCTTTCAATGTTAGCACACGTCCAGAAGTGAATTTCAATTCAACCTCACCACTCCCAAGAACCTTGGTTTTGCTAGAGTCACCAAGCATAACAGTTTTTTCTTCTTCAAAAGGAGTGTACAACTTGAACCAATTTTTATCATAGCAGACGTGCCTATTAGCACTAGAATCTGCCCACCACCCTTCAACATATTGCACCATATTGATGTCTGTAATCATAGCCACTAAAAGTTCTTCGGTTACGTTAGCCTGCAGGACAGATTCACGTTTCCGAAATTTGCAAAATCGAGCAATATACCCACTCTTGTCACAGACAAAACAGGATCTATTAAATTGATCTTATGAAGGGGGTCCTTGGTTCTTATTGTAATTTTTATTCGGGTTTCCCCTTCCTTGAGGTCTATTATTATTTTTAAAGGCTCTCTTTTTAGGCTTCAATTGACCATTTCTAGGAAAATGATTTTTGGGCATATTATTATTGGCTGAAATAAGGTTTACCTTTGTGGTGGAATTACCATTGCTCTCTTGTGTCATGAGTGCATCTTGTCCTCTAGCCTCCTCCTCCACACGGATGCGTGTGATCAAAGTCTCCAAGGATGTCTCCTTTTGTTTGTGCCGCAAAGTCTTTTGGAACTCCCTCCAAGATTGTGGTAGTTTGTCAATTATGCCAGCTACCACCAAATTGTCTCCAATCTTTATGCTTTCGGATCTCAATTCTGCCACAATCATTTGGAAGTCTTGTACTTGATCCACCACCGATTTTCCATCCACCATTTGGTAACGGAAAAATTTGCTAGCAGCATACTTCTTTGCACCTGCCTCCTCGGTATCATACTTACTTTGTAAAGCTTTCCAAATTTTCTTAACAGAATTGTAAGTTGTATCATAATAATCATAGAAATTATCGGCAAGACAATTCAATAGATAAGAGCGACAATTATATTCATCTTTTGTATACTTATCTATTTTTTCTTGATGGAGAACATATTCTTCGTCACTTATCTCATCGGTAGGAACTTTTGATGGATTCTTTTCAGTAAGGATGTAGGAGACTTTGAGAAGACTTAAGTAGAAAAGGACCTTTCCTTTCCACCTCTTGAAGTGGGCTCCCTTAAAGCGAAAGGGCTTGTTAAGATCTCCAACAGGCTCATTTGGTTTCTCTTGTGTAGGCTCCATGTGAATGAATCTCCTTAAAATTGTTGGTGCAAATACAATGATAATGGAAATAATACAAAGAGAAACTGAATAATACTACTGAATTTTATTACTTTAAAGAGAGAAATTACATAACACTATTTGGACTGAGGCGCGGCACTCGCTCTCTTTAAGGAGATTCAAGCCCTTGGTTGGCTAAACTTTGTAACCGGTGCAGACCTTCTCTGACTTGTCTCCCCCAGGATACAACAGCCCAACAAGTGTCGTATGGCTAGAACAACCTTTGCACAAAGTATTCAAGTCCAAAACTCCACTAGAAAGAACACCCTTCCTTGCCAAGAACCTCTCTATTTTTTAGTGTATTTTTTTTGTGAGTATTGTAGTAGCTTGAATTGAATCTGAATGAGTCCATTTCCAATTTTGATACCTCCACTCTTCACCTCCCCCTTGCGCACGTATCTAGCCCAATATCTGAGTCAATACATTTTAGCCCATTAATCACCACAATTAAAAAGAATAAAAAAGTCTCTCTCCTTTTCAATGTGGGATTAAACATTTTCACTAACTCCTCATCTCTCATATTTACTTCCACATCTTTACATTTATGTTATTACATTTATTTATTTTTATTTATTTAAAATTAAAATGCTCCAACACTCAATAAAATAAATATTACTACATATTTTGAAAATTTAACAGTCGAATTGCAGGTTCTTTATGCTCTTAATACACTTGTCTATAAGTTTATATTTTATGTATAATTTTAAACTACAAAAAATTGCAAGTTAAACAATGTATTAATGACGTAGCTATTGATCTTCAATTTTTTAAAAATTTTGCAAGTATGGAGAATATAAGAAGAAAATTTAATCCAACGGTGAAGTTGTCAAAATTCACCTCTAATAAAAAGACATTAAATAAAGTTGTAGTCTAAGGTTACAACAAATTTTGTAACTAAACTTTTTCTATAAATATATCCAAGATTTCATTACATGGTGTTTTACTGTATCAAATTATCAATTGCAAATGAAATAATACACATTCTTCATATCATTATTACAAAACATATAAAATATCAGTAAGGTAAATGAAATCACATATGTACATTTTTTTTTAATTGAATAGAATTAGGTTTTAAAAAAAATTAACTTTTATTCTTCTGTTATACTTTGAGTATAAAAACTAAAAATATATAGGGTTTGATTAATATCTGTTCATCATAAAAAAGTTGAAAAAAATTATCAAAAAATTATTTAATTTTTCTATAAAATGTTTTTTAAAATTGTTTATTAATGTATGCTTGCATATATTAGTAAAATGGTAAACTAAAACCTAGAGAGAGAGAGAGAGAGAGAGAGAGAGAGAGAGAGAGAGAGAGAGAGAGAGAGAGAGAGAGAGAGAGAGGATAAACTACATATTTTGTCTTCATCTTTTACACTATTTAATTTGGTCTTTAACTTTTCAATTGTGTCAATATGGTCTATAACCTTTCGATGTCGTATCAATTTAGTCCATGCCATTATCTATTATATGAGAATTGCTGATGTAGGGTCATGATTTTCAGCCTAAGTTTAAAGTGTACAAGACTTTGGCCCAATAAGCCTAATACAATAGAATTTGTAGAGAGTGGGTTGAAGACCTAGGCTTTTATGAAATTAACAACGGCTAGTATGGATTTTGAATATGATCAAATGATAACAAAATCAATAATCTTGCATGAAGGTGATGTATGAGGAGGCAGCCTGTTTTATAAAATATAGTAAAGATGATTACAAATTATATTTGTATTGCTACAATGTTCCTTTTCCTTCTCCCATCTCTTTCTTGTGGAGGGATTCTTACATTATATAGTTCCCTTGGATCATCTTCACCCTACACTTGTCAACTATTTGGATTGCTACTTGAGTACTTGTTCCATCAGCCATCTCCTTTGGTCTTCTGTGAGCTGTAGTTGCTAATGTAACATTGTTCAGGGGTCTTCTCCACATAAATGGGCCAGGGAAGTAAGTGCTGGGCATTAAATGCGGTGACAGCAGCTTTCCCCTTAGATATTTCTGGATTCTTATCCCTTCTGTACGTATATAAGGATCATCCTTGTTGTGAAAATCTCTTGGAGGGTCACCTAAATTGTCGAAGTAAAAAGTCGATCAATATTTAACTTTATCCGATAAGGAACATCTCCTCGGACCATTTTCCTTCAATCCATCTTTTATAATTCTGAACTTTGTGTTTCTTTTAATTGCTCACCCTTCCTTAGATAGACATATCCCTAGATAAAACCCAAGGCCGAATATACGATCCTGGGCCTTTACCCCCACAGCTAACATGGCAAACATCTAAAATAAAAAATAAATAAAAAAGTTTATTGTCACATTAACAGAAACTAATTTTTTTATTTATTTCAGTCATTAGTTATGTTAATAATTTTCATTTAAAAGATAATGACAGTAATTAAATTGATACAATATTAAAAAATTAAATACTCAATTGACACAATTGAAAAGATATTGACTAAATTAAAATATGAACTAAAAGATAGGAAAAAAAAAAGTTTATCCATATATATTATCTTATATTTAGCAAAGATCAGAAGAAGAGTTTGTTGTTTTGTTGGCAAACAGTCCTCAAATTGATAACCTCTGTCTTAATTTGAATTTAGGGAGATTTATTTCAAGTAAATGGTGGATCTTTGACACAAGTGGTGAAGTGTAGGGACCGCCGAAGACCCACGTGTGTAGTCAAAGATGGACATGTGAAGCAACGTGAAACGATAATATGGAAAAATTTTAATGGTGAGTGCTTGGCGGCACTAGATTTGATCTAACCTATACTGTGAAACTAGTTGGTGTAGAGAACCTAGGCTAGAAGTAGTTTCTTGACAACCGAGTCCGTGTCAGAGACGTTACCAGCCACTTGCACGTGCCACTACCTAGATTTTAACTATTCTATTGTCCTCGGTCAAACCCCACTGCCCTCTCAGTGTCAGTGTCTTATCAGTGCTTGCCAATTGCGTGGATGTTTTTTTAATTTTTATTAAGGATTTGAGAATAAAATCATAGATTTTTTTTTTTTTTTTTAAAAAGACAAGTGTATGTTTGAATAGATAATAAGCAAGTTTTTTATGTAATATTTTAAAGTTTTAATTTTTTTAAAATTTTTTTTCAGTTATATTTTGGCACATCTTTATCAAAAAATTAAATATGCTATTTTCAAATGTGCACTAATATAATAGATTTTTAATTTATGAGATTTCGTTATTTTTTATTATTAGATCAAGGTATTAAACTTTTTTTTTATATATAAAATTTTAACCTAAAACATTTGTTCTTGATAATTTCTTTTTATTATCAAATTAAAATACCAATCGATTTTTAATGTTGGCGAAATTTATTCTCAAATCTCTTATTAAATCAAATAAGACTTTATCAGATGAATTAACCGAAACCTCCATCAAAATACCAATATTTGGTGAAAAATAGAGTTTGAAATTTATGGTCCGTTTGAATTGGGAGGGAGGGAGAGGGAGTAGAGTAGATTTAGCATAAAATGAATTTATTTTTAACCAACTCTAGTCTACTCTCTCTCCTTCCTCCTTCCATCCAAATAGGTCATTAAGTATTTTATTCGACAATAAAATTTTTTATCAATTTAATTAATTATTAAAAATTTTACCAATTAAATTAACTTAAACTCGGAATAGAATCATAGGCTTATCCGAATGAATGCGAGGTGAATGAATAAATTTGCAAGGCTGGCTGGTGCGAGATAATAGGCCCAGCGCTTTGTTGGTGGAACCCATGGGCCACTCACACCAACCAGCGCACCTATCTATTCGATCGATGCGTCGATTACATCTGTCCAAATTAGGAGATTAGCAATGAATGCTGTATAGATTTTGAGGTTCTGTTGTTAATATTCTTCCATCCCAATTTTAGTTTCTTTTTGTTTGTCCTCAAACCCCGAGTGGGATGATTGTGATTTGTGAGTCTTAAATCCACATAATATCTAACAAAATTTTGCTTCCGAACCATTATTTATTTATTTACAATCATTATCATTGAATTGTGTTACATATTTATTATTATTATTATTTTATCAGTTATTAGTGCTTTTTTTCTTTTTTGATGGGAAGTTATTAGTGCTTATTTAGTTGGTCTTTACTCTCTTTTTTTAAGGTACAGTTATATTTTTAAGAGACTTCTTCTTTAAGTCAATTAAAACAAATAAATTGTTTATAAAAGAAAACCGAAAACCAAAAAAAGAAAAAAAGGGACATTTGTGTTTTTTTTTTAAATAAACTGAACTTGAAAAACAGTGGATTTAAATTGGCATCTCAAATGGCTACAAAACCAATGTTAGAGTTCATACCTCCTGTGAGAGGAGGAAAGACTCTTCTTATAAGACTGAATAATTTTACCATTTTTAAAGCTCATTCACTCCAACTAACAAGAAATTAGTGCAAGGCACTCTTTATACATAGAAACTTTCACTTGCACGTGGCTATAGCAAGAAATATTAGATTCAACAATGGGAGTTATTTTACTTTATTAAAAAAAATATTTACTTGCCTTAAAAAACTGGATATATAGAAGAAAAAAAAAATACTGCTATCATCTCAAATTGTTAATCCTTTATTTCATTTTGGAATGTCCTAAAATGAAGTATTCTTATATTCTTTATTTTATTTAATAAATCAAAACCCTATTTTCACTTACTTTTAAATCAAATACGATAGTTATAGAAACTTGTACATTTTATGTAAAATACAATGTATTAAACAATAATGATTCCTTTAAAAAAGTAAACTTTCTAACAAATCCCGACAATATAGGACTAACAATAAAAGAGGATTTGGAAAATTATTAGAAATTTTGGCCATTTCAACCCATCATGTTTAGTTGATTTGATCAAAAAATTTCAGAGTGTCGAATGTCCGAGTAAATATTCCACTTCCGACATGAAATGATTTACTTTATCAATCATGTTATATAGTCAGTCATAATCACTTACCTAAGCTGGTGGGTCACTATTGTTGGTACAGTATCATTAAAATTGTGCACTTAAAGGCAAGTTTTGCTTGCCGAATGAAACACATGATCTTCATTTTCAATATCAACCTGTATAAGCCACAATGATCTCTCTCTGCACCATATTATCGACCACTTGATTACAAAAATCCTTATAAAGAAGAAAGCTCTTAGGTCACAGCTCAGTTTCATGTCATTATAACAACGACATTGACAATGCTAAGCATCCTAGCTTAACCTACTACCCCAAAGCCATGTAACTAAAAATTAGTTCAAATAAATGCATAGATATACAGATAGGTGCATGTCCTACTTTTAAAGCATAAAAGAACTAGTAAGATGTATTTGTTTGCTTTGGTTTTCACAAACCCACATTATTATATCAAACAAACTAATGCCTCCAATCTAGGGATAGGCTCTAATAGATAAACAACAACATAGTTTTTATTGGTACGTTAAAAGGCATAACTTTCTTTGTCTAAATTTCAGATCCCAGGAGGGGATGCGATATGTGTGGAGCCCTTTTCTCATTGATACTTCAAGCTATTATGGTTGGCATTATTATTATGCCATTACTGTTCAAAGTTTTTGCAGACTAAAATATGACATCGGGGACAGACGGAGTTGGAGCCTCAAACATATTGAAGAATTGATTAGCATCTTTGATTTGGATATTCATATATATTGTTGGGGTACCCATACTTCCCTAAGGACTTTTTCCACAATTGTTGAATATTTATGTGCCACATATAGAGGCAGTGCCAGCTATAATTTTGCCAAAGCTGGTGACTTCCTACTTTTTCTACGTGTATGAATTATGACAGCATAGATTACAAGGTCATGACCTAAAATGGAAGCCCACCTTGGGTTTTTTTTTAATGTCAAATAAGTAATTGAAAGTCTGAATTTTCATGGCCAGAGAATTTGATAGCCTCTTGGGACGCACTATGATACCACGCGTGATTTTTTTTGTGTGAAATCAATCATGAACATTTATATATATATATATATATATATATATTTCCACAAGGTAAACCAAAATGGTTGCTGGGTTCTCACTTCTCAGAGTTTTTGGCTTATAAATTATAATGAATATTGAAACAGAAAAACAGGTTCTCTTTTTCTATGTTGGCAATGTAGGTGACGAAAGAAAACTCTTTTGTGGGTTCAAACATGCATAAAATTCAGGTGCCAATGCCACCTAGTTAAATTCTATATTAGCCACGCATGTACAGAGTAATGAGAAAAGTGGGTGTTTTTTCGGTTCGATTTGAACTTGCTCATTTTTTAGTGATAGAAACAAAGAGAAAGTAGACTACCTTTTATTCTCTTGATGAGCTTTTTTGTCTGTTATGGTACTTTTGCTCACATGGGCGTTTTGCCTTTTCTATTTTACCTTTCTTGTTCTTTAAGACACATCAAGTTTTCTTTTTATTTTGTTTTTCACAGTATCATGTGATAGAGCCGCACAAAGTATAACTCTCAAACTTGAAATATCCAAAACCTCATATCCGTAAGAAAAAGAAAGCAAAAAGCATTATCTAGATTCTACGTAAAAAGAAAAATAAAGGCGAAAAATCAAAAGCCTTACATTATTTATCTCTTTTTATTTGGATCAGAAAAGCCTTACATGTGTGGTAGATAGATATACTCATATAAAGCGAAAAATAAAAAAACCTTTTCCCAACATCTTAATGTTAATAAAGTTGGACTGTTGGGCCGTACATTAATTTAAGACCGACATGCATCAAAGCATTCAAGTTCCCAGCCCAAACTTGACTTCTAAAGTAGCTCGTCCAACCTGATCAACTTCTGGAATCTGGGCTCCACTTCACAAAAATAATGACGAAGTCAAGTCAAGTCAGGTATATTGTACATTCATCTGCCCATTGCATAAAAGTAAACTTTGCTCACAGCCCTGAAATTGAAAATCAACATTGACTCCCCCCATTAGTTTGGTGAGTGTTTTAATGCCTTTAAAATGATGTACACCTTATTTGATTCAAGTGTTTTAGCCCATCTGTTAAATAGACTATTTTAGAAAAAATTTAATATATATTATTTTTAAAAAATATATAAAAAATTGTCACAAAAAAAAAAGTTAATTTTTAATTTTTGGAATATGGGCTAGTCCAACCTGATCAACTTCTGGAATCTGGGCTACACTTCACAAAACTAATGAGGAAGTCAAGTCAAGTCATATTGTACATTCATCTGCCCATTGCATAAAACTAAAATTTGCTCATAGACTCATAGCCCTGAAATTGAAAATCTACATTGACTTCCCCACTAGTTTGGTGAGTGTTTAAATGCCTTTAAAATTATGTACAATATAAGGCTTATAAGCACCTTGTTCCATTTGGAGACGGCTTGTGTCTAGTATTTTTTTGCATAAACATGCTACGATGCGAATATGTGTCCAAATCATAGCATGTCTAATGCAAAAAGGCACTGAACACAAGTTTTACCAGTTTAATTTAATAGTATCTAGGACACATTATTCAAGCTTTGAATATTAATAATTGAGTTAATTGGCTTAAGCCGAATACAACAATTTTTACAAACAAAATGAATCGTCATATACAAAGTTACAAAAAATTTAAGTGAACCGACTGAATGCTATAAGTTAAAACTTTTTCTAAAAAAATTTGAAAGAATTTTCTATTGAGCTTGAAACAAGATTGGACAAACTTTACTTTAAACCAGCTGAACATAGTTGTCAGAATTTGGGCCTAAATTAATGGCAACAAAGAGTTAAGACAGGCCGAATAGAAACAATAGGGAAATTTGGCCCATAATTTAATGGTCCTATTTTTATATCTTATTTTTGAACCACCCATTATATTATTCACAAAGTTCTCAAGTAGGAAATTCCGGGTCCAACCGGATTTGAGGTTGCGTGCCTTGGTTCAAGGAGGGGTCCAGCCCACTTGGTTGAAGTCGCAATGGCGGTGGAGTCGTCGTCAACTCCAATCCAATGAACTGCGTTCACGCTGGCAGGCGTAATGGGCCAGTAACCTAAATTAAATACTCCTATCATATATGTTTATCTCAAGTTATTCCAAGCACAAAGCACAACACTGCACATTCTTGGTGTGGTGATTACTTTACAAGTATAAATGTTTGTGAAGTATTGGGAGTAAAGGCCGAGGTTCAAGTTTTCATAAGAATGTTTCACACATATATACACTTAGATTGAGTTAGAATAGCAATTCTATCTTGTAAAAATAAAAATAAAAAAATAAAAAAAAGAGAGGTTATTCCAAACACTTTTTTAACCTAAAAAACATTCTATCTAGGGCTTTTGCCCAGATCAATGCTTGTCATAATATTTTTTTCCCAATTTATTAAAAAATTGTAATTTGTGCAATAACAGTTTCATATATTTTATTGCTATTATTGCTTTTATTTTACATCAATTACAATATATTAAATTTAAAGTAATGCTACAGACACAAATTATTTTATAACATTTTTACAAACTGCTGATGTGGCCAACCTTTTATTAGTTTTCATTAGGACTTACCATTAATATCACTTTTTCATTTACCAATAATCATTGGTCACATCAACTGTAAAATTTTTTGTAAAATAGTTTGTATTTTTAGCATTATTCTTAAATTTATAAGTTTAAATATACAACAGTTTTCCTTTCAAAATTAAAGAAAAAGTACGTAACAATTTTCACATCTTTTACTTAAGTATTGATATGGACCTTTGTGACTGGTGAATGATAAAACTAATATCTACAATGAACTTATGTGAAAATGACGTTACTCTAATCACAATAAATTAATTATATCAACATTGTGGATAGTTTTGTCTCTAGCATACCTCGTGCATTTTGCTTTGAAAGTCTAATTGTTTCTTACACAATATTCTAAGCTGAAATTCACACATTTTTCCAACATTTGTTTCGTCTGTCTCAAGCACAAATCTGAAATCTCTCTTTGCCGCCTGCTTCGAACTAGGGCAACAACCTGATATCCCTCTCCCTCAAATGGCGTCCACACACACGCTTACTTCAACCTGGATATCATTCTTATTGCATCACAAGAAAACGGCCCTATCTTGGTTGACATTCACCTCAGCTTGCCATATAAAAGAACACGCACACCTTCATTCCTTTTTCATATCCTTGTCATACAAAAAGTTCATTATCTATCTCAATCTTTTAGTACAATACATAGCAAACTATACGTGATAATATATACCATTTTCTCAATATGATGACTCGTGGTTATTTTGCCAACTTCTTTGTCCTAGCTTTATGTACTCTCATGGCTATTTCTAGAGCAAACCAGGACCCAACTCAAATGACTACAGCCATTCTGATACGTGTTGACCAGTCTGGAAAGGGAGACTACGAAAAAATACAAGACGCCATTAACGCTGTGCCATCCAATAACTCGGAGCTTGTATTTATATGGGTCAAGCCAGGAATTTACAAAGAACAGATTGTTGTGCCCGTGGACAAGCCCTTCATAACACTAAGTGGCACAAACACAAATGGGACTATAATAACATGGAACGACAGTGGGGACATATTTCAGTCTCCGACATTTACTGTCTTGGCCTCTGATTTTGTTGGGCGATACCTCACAATCCAGGTATAATATTATTTCCACAAAAGTTATTGATTTTCTATGTAAAAATACAGGATCACTGATGAACTATTAATACCATGATCTATATAGAATTCATTTGGGGCAGGAAATAAAGCAGTTGCACTGAGAGTTTCGGGAGATAGGGCAGCATTCTATAATTGCAGAATACTGTCCCATCAAGATACCCTACTTGATGATACCGGAAGGCACTACTACAAAAATTGTTACATAGAAGGAGATACTGATTTTATTTGTGGAGATGCTGCTTCAATCTTCGAGGTAACACACCCAATTTACCTAGGTAGCTTGTTTTAGACTTGAATTTATAGGTCTAATGCATGCTATCAAATATTTTTGACGAAAATGTTTGATTCTCCAAAAAAAAAAAAAAAAAAATCTAAAAGTTATGGTTTAGTTAATCAAATCAGTTTGATTTTGTTCTCTTAAATATAAGATTGGTTCAATTTTTGTCCATCGAATATAAGGTTTGCGGTTCAATTTTGATATCTCAAAAATGGGTGCCTCAGCATCTTAATTATTAGTTACAATTAGAAAAATAGATGAATGGACAGAATTATTTCCTATTAAAATTTTGGGACCAAAATTCAAGCTTTTTAAATTAAAAAAAAAATCAAAATCAAACCTATACCAAACTTCAGGACTAAGAGCATGATTGACCATATTATAATATGAATCTGCACATTAGAGATAATTAATATTTAAAGTGGTCTTCTTATATCATATATACATTAGAGATAACATTTGGCTTAGTACCCATTTAGGCCTCTCTTTTTTTCATTGCTTGTGGCTGAGATTTTCAAATCTGTTTTTGGTCACCATCTGTTGCATGCTTGATACTTGCATGTAAGACCTGATTTAATGGTCAAATGAATGAAAATAGTGTTGAAATTGAAATACGGGTGTGACTGGATTTATGCAGAAATGCCATTTGCACTCACTCTCAGAAGGAGCTGGAGCTATCACAGCCCAGCGTAGAGAGTCACCTGCGGAGGACACTGGGTTCACCTTCTTCGGTTGCAAGATCACTGGAGTGAAAACTGCCCTTCTTGGAAGGCCATGGGGTGCCTATTCTAGGGTAGTCTTTGCTTTTACTTACATGTCAAATGTCATACTGCCCCAAGGTTGGGATGACTGGGGTGACTCATCCAAACAAAGGTAATCTTTTAATCAGTAAAATTTAAATTCAATTCTTTACATGTTCTACCTTAGATTATCCCATTAAATTTACATTCAACACACCCCCCCCCCCCCCCCAAAAAAAAAAAAAAAAAAAAAAAAAAAACTACTTTTTTTTTAATATTATTTGGTGCTGGGGGCAATGAACTGATTTATGTTACATTTTTGGTTTTACAGTACATCTTACTATGGGCAATACAAATGTTCTGGACCTGGAGCCATTACATCAAGAAGGGTCCAATGGTCACACAACCTCACAATTCAAGAAGCAGCACCTTTCTTGACTATGGACTTGATTGGTGGCAAAAGTTGGATTAGGCCAACGCCAACCAGTTTCAAGAAAGCACCTGCTTCCATTTCTAAGAATAGTGATACTGGAAATTAATATCCAACACTAATTTGTAATTTTTTGATTACTAGTACTTAATTTGATGAACAGCTTTGCTCATCATGTTCTTTTGTAAACATAATAAACTACCATTGCTTTGTGATTTATTAGAGGATTCTGCTGTGGTTTTTTTTTTTTTTTCAATAAGTGAATTAGTGAAGTGGCGGGCTCACTCGAATATGATGAAAATGGGCTGGACTTTTGTGGTAAGGGAAAACCCAAACCTGAAACGAATGAAATAGACATTCAGACCCACATGTGATCTTAAAACAAAAACATATTCGGGTCCATTCAATCGCGCTCTGTCTACACTTTTTCGGACTTCGGATTCTTTTGCCCCAATTTTGGGCTGGATAAGTGGATATCTACGTAGACAGTGGACACTAGATATTGTCTGCCACCTGATGCCACAATTGACAATCCAATGATGACGTGCGGCTTGCGGTAAAACAGGACCGTTTTCCTATTTCTTTGTTATAAGTGCTCCGTGATAGACTGCCGTGCACTTTACGTTATTATTAGGAGAAAATATATCATGATTTGATAATAGCAATACAGTAGTTGTTTTGATATTTTTTATCCAACAAATAAGTGATATTTGTTTAAAAAACCATACCAGATTACTCTAATAAATGATAATAACACTGACAAAATTATCGAGAAGATAAATTAATCATTTATTAGAGTAGTCTGATGTGGTTTTTTGAAATAGGTGTCACTCATTTATTAAGTAGGAAATACTAAAACATATGCTGAGTTGATATTACCAAAACATGGTATACTTTCTCCATTAGGAGGTGTAAGAGCTAGAATTCAAATCTCTAGAAAGAAACCTCATATACACATAAGACTAAGAACAATTATACTCAATTAATTCTAAAATTCATATATAAATTTGATCAAATAAGAAATTTATTGAGATATTATTAGATGTGATAGGATGTATTGAATTTTAAGTAAAATACTAATGTGACAATCTCTTATTAGATGGTGTAAAACATAAGTTTTATAACCCCTCTTTACCAAATTCAAATTCAAAGTAAATTTCTATTCCAAATTAAAAAAAAAAATGGTCTGTGTCATACAAAATAAACAGGATATTTTGAGCAATGAATATTATATGGCGTAACTTTTTTTTTTTTTTTTGTTGAGAAACTATGGCCCTGTTTGGTAGAGTATCTTAAACATATATTTTCAGTTTTTAAATAATATTATACAAATTTTCACACATTTTTTCACCCAAACATTTTTCAAAAAAATACAAACATTACTCAAACTCCTCTACTAAATAGGCCCTATATGGCGTAACTTACAAGATGAATGTTTTGTATCTTTGGTCTTTAACTAATACATTAATGAGATGATTGTTTTGAATATCTAATCTTTAATTAATACATTAATGAGTTTCATTTTTTATTATTATAAATATTTGACTCCAAGTCTTGATTATAAGAGTTTCTACTAATTAAATTAAGGATAAAACTTAAGTTCAATATCTTAGTTGTTGTTTCTTAGGTTTCTTTTTTAAAATTCAATCATGTGACTACTTAACTAAAAATATAATTCTATCGCATGAGGAAAAAAAAAAAAAAAAAAAAAGCCACATGCCTGAATTTTTAGGAGACAAATCTAAGAAACATCATATAAATACTGTACCTAAATTTTGCCTTTAAATTAATTAGAACCCAAGAAAATGTTATTAATTTTAAGAATAGATTATTTTTTCTAAATCACTGTCAGCTAAAATCCATAATTAAACCTTGCCCTCTCGAATTTCTCCACAAAAAAAAATAAAATAAAAGCCATTGCCATCGTGATTACACTAACTTTGAATTCCACCTACTAGTGGGTCCTTTCTTGGAAAGGAAAACAAGTTGACAACAAATTAGGAGTACATTCAATGGATCAATGAATTATTAATTTGTACATACAACCCAAAAAAAAAAAAAAATTTATTACAAATTTTAATGCACAAAACTAAAAAATTGGAGGGTTTGAGCCATCGTGGTTGTACTTTCCAAAATTCTTAGGATAAGTTTCTCAAATCTTTGTATTCCTCAAATCACAAAATGAGTATATTAAATTTATTAGGTCAACAACATTTGGAGAAAGATCGACTGGCACCAATTTATTATCTAAATTTAGTAAACGAATTGATGATAATGCAAGTATTTCGCATGTAAGCAATAATGCTACAAGCACGACAAAATCACACAATTTGAGGTAAAAATTTGTCGTGCTTTTAGCCTTTGTCGGCATGTAAATCTGTGGGCTGGTGGATCGATCGGAACGAGTAAAATCTTTGACACGACTGTGTCCGCGTTAAGCTGACTCCTGATACATCAGTACCATCGCATCATGCCACCTTGCATCTAAATCTAATCAGTGGGCTAACTAATCATTCATGTACCAAAGGTCATTGTAGCCTGTGATTGTTACACACTATTATCCCTAGCCCAAACTTTAGGATAAAGTCAAAAATTGGGCCATAGTTTTATCCTCTTTCCTAAAAAAAAAAGTGATTGGGGATGAGAACAAACCGGTAAAAGATTAGACCTCGCCAGTCGCCACTGGCACTAACAGCAGCTTATATATAAAGATATCTCCCAACTATTCTAGAAAGACACATGCTAGCTATATATAAATACATCTCTCTGATTCAAGCAATTTTAGTTGAGTGATCTTTGAGCAAATGGGTTCTTTAATGGCAGGGTGGGGCTCACCCTACCAAGATCCAAAGTCAGGTAATCTCACTAACCTTGTCCAAATTATTCTTCTTCTTTTTTTGGATAAAAACCTTGTCCAAATTAATCTTATTTGACAAAATTTCCGTATTGTTTTTTTTTTTTTTTTAGATAAATAATTTTAAATAAGTACATGAAGATAACATGTTTCACAACCTTTTTACCTTGTTTCTTGATTTTTTCTAACGCAAAAATATTACAAATTTTATTACATCCTCTTTATTCATTATTTTTTAAATTTGTAATATTTATTGGTATATTTTACCGTGTCGGTAGTGTTATGCCGCTCAAATTACAAAAAAAAATGTCAGTTAGAATTTTATTTTTCAAGAGTCTTTTGAAAAACTTGTCGTTTATGATAAGTGAATTTTTCAGTGGCATACAAAAGGAATTTGTCATTAACTAAAGAAGAGATTTCTTCTTACTGGAAATCAAAGAAGAAAGAAGAGGAAGAACATCGTAGTGACATGCTGTCTAGTCCATCGGGTAGTAGTACTCAGGTGTGTAGTGTGTTATCTCTCTTATAAATAAACGCATGAGAAAAGCCTTTTCCTATGTTTGCTTTCTTTCTTTTTCATGCTTTATAATTTGTAGTTGATGATACACAAATTCTCAAAATGAACATGACAGGAAAGCACATTTGGAGACTCTGGGAAAAAGTTCGAGAGGTCGAACTCGGCGCCTTTGGCCAATAGAAGGGAGGGCTTCGTGCACATGGAAACTGAAACAAGCTTGGAGAAAATTATCAAGAAAAATGACTGGTAAGTAAAATTA
This sequence comes from Quercus glauca, assembly GCA_023736055.1. NCBI lineage: Eukaryota > Viridiplantae > Streptophyta > Magnoliopsida > Fagales > Fagaceae > Quercus > Quercus glauca. Next base: position 92,496,743 of record CM043316.1, on the reverse strand, counting down.
AACCTTGTTTAACCCTTAAGCATGGTTGTCAAAATTTTGATCTGGATCTTACGATTTTACGATCTCACCTGTCCCAAATCGATATAAATTTTTCAAGAATCTTAGCTATCGTTCAGGATCGTAGGATTCTGACGATTTTAAACAATTTTAGTTTCTTGTAATATTCTTTAACTTAACAGAAGATCAGTTGGATCCAAATAAAAAATAATATTTCGATAGATTAAGTTTTGTTATTCTAATGTAACGAGATAAAGTGTTAGTTGAAAAAAAAAATAAAAAATAACATCTCAATAGAGTGTTACGTTTTGAGATTTTTGACATCTTAAATGATGCTTACAAATGGATGTAATGATGCATGGTAATTACATCAAATGAATACAAAATTTTTATTTTTTGTGAATGTATAATTTATGTGATTATTTAACATACCAATTTGTTTTTTTTTTTCCTCAAATAATGTAGGATCTTATGATTCACGATCTAATCCTACGATTCACGATCTCACTTACCTTCAACGATCTTACGTAAGATCTCGATTTTAACAACCATGCCCTTAAGTAACAGCAATATATAATAGCTCTGAGCTTAAGTAGCTGCACTCTTTGATATGGGGAAATTGCCATTTGCTGTAGTTTAAGTTGAGTATGAATGATTGAATTCTACCTAAATGATATTGAATTAAAAAGCTACACTTTATCTGCTTGAGGTCTGTTTGTATGGGTTGGTGTGAAACTATGTTTTGAGTTTAAAATGACTGTTTGGAAAAAGAAAAAAAAAAAAATCTATAAAGAGTTGCTGTTGCGAAATGATGTTTTGATGTTTTGAGTTTTAAAAACTTTCTTTTAGGCTCCCAGAATGCCTAACCATATAATCAAATATCATCTACTTGAAGTCTATTGTATTTCCTTATAGTGTATCAATTTATGGCATGTTTGGAGGGGGAGGGGGAGGGGGAGGGGGAGGGGAGTGAAGTGGAGGGGAATAGACTAGAGTTAATTAAAAATAAGCTAATTTTGTATTAAATCTATTTTACTTTACTCTCTTTTCCCTCAATCCAAACGGCTTAGAGTGTTCAGAATGGAATCCCTCAATCCAAACGGCTTAGAGTGTTCAGAATGGAATGAGATTGTTATAATTTTTTAGATTTTTTATTTGAATAATTGTATATAATTTTTAGTTTTTTTCTTAATAAAAGGTGAAGGGTAGACAAGATTCGAAGATCACTTGCTTGGATAGTGTTATAAATTACCATTTTATACCAAAATTTTAATGAAATAATAAATTTAATCATTTAACTGTTGTGCATTACTAATTGTTTCCAAAATTTTTAATTAAATTTATTTATTTTAATCATTAATGTAACATTTTAATGATGTGTTAATCCAGACTTTCTCTTACTAATTGGACTATTTACTCCCAAAAGTTTTAATTAAATTTAATTATTTTAATCATTAATCTAACATTTTTAATTGGGTTTCAATATGTGGAGTTTTTATTTTAAAATGGAAGCTAGAGTTTTTGTTTTTGTTTTTTTTATTATTATAACGAAATAAAAAATTGTGATGAAGCATGTTTCAAATTTGAAAGATAAATCATAAGGTTGAAATCTTTTAAAGGCATCTTAAGAAATTTTAGAGGATATTGATATTAGGTTTGTATAATTACAATTATATAGATTACAGATTAAATTTGATTCAAACCCCAATAAATTAAAGAATATAATTAGCACTTTTTATCTTCTTGCATGTCCTCCTCCTCATGCGTATAAACATTCTTATTTTTGCTGTGATTGCAGGTGGACAAGGAGTAATTGGGCATTTCTGAATGAGCCACCTCTTTCTGAAGGTGCATCCAACACTTACACATCTCAGTTCCATGTAGCTAGCCTGAACACCTCGAAATCAAGCACTGGTGAAGGAATTAGCACCTGATCTTTTTATTAAGTCAATCAAATCGAATGTAGAATATTGTGCATATATTATATGTATATCCGGGTATCCCTAATTATCAGTTGTAGTGGTAGTACAATCTTGTGCTTCGAAAGCCCTAAACCGGCTGATAAATAGGTTTTGAGCTGTTACTTTGGTGTAAATAGGTTATGTATATGGCATTGCAGTTTTGTTTTCCAGCCCTATAAAAAGAGACTGTTCTTAAATGATTATCGATTGAGTGTGATTCAGGGTGTGTTATGTAACATTTTTTTATTCTTAAATTTAATAATGAAGATATATTATGTTGATTTGGATTTTAATTGTAACTAGTTCAGTCTTTTTGGGGTAGAGTGCAAATGTGACTAACATTTTTTCTTGACTTGGTAATCCTATATGGCCTCAAAGACACCATCCCATGCTGGCCCCAGTGAAAAAAAAAATTAGAGATTTAAGTGAGGGAATTTGTAATGATTCAGATGGTAAGAGTATAGACTAATCACACACAAATATAATGGTGGTGGGGAATCTTACTCTATTGTTGGGGAAATTAAATTTGACTCTATATCATAATAAAGTTTTGCAAAATACTAAAAAAAATGTGTGTATATATATATATATATATATATCAACAAGCTCTAGCCTGAATTTATCTAGGATTAGATGAAACCACTTTATCCAAAACAATCATGGGAAATTTTTAGAAACTTTCTCCTTGATGTTGATAAGATGAAAAAAAAAAAGTTCATATTCTCAAACACTGAGAAGTGAGTTTAAAGCTTCACACATGAAAGAATTAATCCAAGTTAGATTTGGACTATTTTTTCAAGGATGTTGGTTGTTGCGAATCAAGTAAAAAGATATTGTTAAAACTTCGATGATACTCGTGGTGGACAAAATCCTCCAGTCATAAGCTTCCACATTTGACCATATTGTTTTGGCGATTATGGAATCAAAAGACTCGAAAACTATTAGGCAAACAGAGAAAAGAAGATTCTGGACTTGGGAGAATTTGTGTATATTGCATTAATTGAAGATTACAAAGGCTAAGTATATATATATACATATATATATATACAAGAAAAGGAAAACAGGGGAAACGGATTAACTAAATAATCTACCAGAATTTCCTTCCAAACCTGACTAATAGAACTAACCACCACACACGTGCTATCCACGTGCTAATTACTAAGACTTGTACACACTGATGCAAAGCTACATGTCATAGTATAAAATAAAACAAATAAAGTGCATTGTCGTTTAAGCAGACTTGAGAGTCTTCTTCTTCCCTTGATCTTTGCTTCTGTCATGATCATTTCTATCATTCTTTGTAGAATCTTGACAAAAACACTTATTATTGATTAGCTCATGAAAATTTTATAAGCCTATGAAGTAGGGCTTAACAATAAGTAAGTGCTTCTGGAGCAAGTACTACAGTTTAAGCACATCTTGAATAAGAAAAGATGACATGAGAAAAGCCAAAGAGGTTGAGGGCATGGACATGGTCAAGGAAGATGATCCAAAGGAATGACAACCAATAAACCATAACAAAGCGATGAAAAGAAAGCTTCTCAAGGTCATACAATAGAGGGCTTAACAAACAATAAACAGTAATTAACCCATTTTTATATACAACTAATACATGAAAAAAGAAAAGAAAAGGAAAAAGGTTAGTATTCATTATACAATCCCGCAAAAAATTGAAACAACATAAATGATGAAAAGAAAACCTAATCGTTACAAGAATTTCAATTAGATTTAGACTTTTAATTGAAGAGATATATATTTAAAAGTTCCTTAAACTTTAGTAATAAATTTCCATCCAAAGTAAGCTATTTTAATCAATTTTAGGATAAGTTACATATTTAGCCCCTATTTTTTACACCATATTTCATTTGAAAAATCAAATTTAATTTCTCCAACAATGGAGTAGGGTTCTTCCTTTGATAAATAATAGGGACCAAATACGTAATTTATCTTAAATTTTATTTATTTATATTGAACCACATTGCAAAAGCCTATCATAGGACACGTAAAGACAGTGGCGGAGTCAGGATTTCAGTTTAGGGGGGCAAGATTGAAAAATGATATTAAAAACAAAATTAATCTAAAAATATTAATCGATAATAATAACAAAATAAATAGACAATTGTAACTACAAGTATATATTTCATATTATTAAAACAAAGAAACAAAAATAATCAATCATAGTTACTGTAGGGACTGGGTTCGAGCACGATGGGTGGACTTTGGCCCAACTAGCCTAATATAATAAATTTGTAAATAATGGGTTTAAGAACTAGGCCTTAGTAAGGACTACAACAACTAAACGTGGTTATGAATGGATTAAATAATAAGGGAATAGATTCAAAGTGTGAAATTCTGTCATCAGCACTCTCTTGATGAGCTTTCAGTTTTTATTATTTTCTCAACACTTGGTTAGAAAGGTTTCTCAAATCATATGAATTGCTACAGTGTTTTCTGCTTCTAATTGCCTCACCCTCTCCTGAGAGATTTCTTACATTATATACCCCCTTTCAGCTGATCTTGGCCCTCCATTTGTTACTCATGCAGGCTACTACTTGAGTGCTTGTCCCATCAGCCACCTTCCTCAGCTTTCTGTGGACTGCAGCAACTTAGCTAACACTGTTCAGGGGTCTTTTCCCCATTAATGCGGCCAGAATGTTAGCTGTGGGCATTTAATGCAGAGATGACAGCTTCTCCTTGAATTGCTCATTCACCATGCTCTTGTGACTGTCCCATTGTACTTGTACTTGTCCTTTTCCTTAGGATGCTCTCGGAGGCTGCCCCTGATGGTGTACTGCTCTTCCCTTCTATAATCTCGGCTGGCCGAGGACAAGATCGTCCTTAGCGACGTCTCTTGGCAATTTGGACCTTCTTTGTTCGTTCTCGGATATTTCTTCCTCCACGGTGCGGGCTTTGGGCCTAGTGTAAAATGGGTTGGGGTTGCCAAATTCTCAGGCCCCACAGTTACTAACAATCAAAGTGAGAAATTAATTTAAATACATAAAATGTAGACATAATTTGATTGCTTAAAGTAAATTAAAAAAAATAAATCAATAATCTACAAAAGTTAACTATGGAACCTACTAATTGAATTGTCATACAAACACAATTTTTTCACAATAAATTTTACAATTGTTAAAATATTGGACTGTGAGTTATGAAGGAAATAAATTAGTGGGTTCATTGACGTAAGTTGTTCACCCTTCATAGTTAACAATTTTCACAATTATGAAATTTATTGTAAAAAAAGTTATGTTTATAGCAATATAATTATAATAAGAAAAGAAAAATTAGAATAGGGAAGAAAAGTATTGTAAATAGTACAATGTATGGGACAAGATCAAAACTACTTTAAATAAATACTATTTAAGAATAGTAAAATAGGTGATAGTGTGATCATGTGAGGGAATTGAGAAGCCTTTTTTTTTTTTTCTTTTCATTCTTACTTTTCAGTGCTAGGGCTGTTTCATAATAATGAGAGTGCTTTTTCTATTTTTTCCACCAACAGGGGGCAAATTACTTAAATACACATCACTCCCCGCGGCAGGGCTCTGCCCCTGTGTAATGATTATGAGTAATGTTAAGAATATTAAAGAATTTTATTATATAAATTGTCTAAACTAATGTGTCACAAATTACACACAAAAAAAAAGTATCTCAAATCTTTATTTTATTTGTAAATTTTTTGTATTAAATGTAATAGATTTAGCATTTTCCAATAGTTATATCAAACCACTCAGCTTACTTCTAAAAAATGAAAAATCATAATGAGCTTAATTTTAAATAAATAAAAACTTTTAGTAAATTTCTTGAATATTTAAATAATAGAAATTTAATTTAAATAATATTTTTAATTTTTTGAAATTTGTGCAATTGAATTTCCAATAAAAAAAAACATCTTAATAATTTAATTTGTTTATATTAAATTACACGACAAAGCAATGGTTCATTATATTTTTTAAATGTTACATTTTCTTCACCAAAAAAAAAAATATTGTTACATTTTTGTTCCTAGTAATGCCAAGGTTCTAGGCTTCTAGCCCACGAACTTGATTATTGGGCTGACCCTTATAATTCATGGGTCCATCCTCATATCGTTAATGGACCATGAACGAGATTAGATCGCTGGTTCATTGGGTTTCTTCGTGCAATATAAATTCTTGAATGTACAATTTGATATTTTGGAGGTGTCTGGTACTGTTGTTTAAACAACAGTTTTCAGTATTTAAATATTGAAACACGTATTTTTACAATACTTAAACAATGATATTAAAAATCTCTAACCAAACGGGCCTTCTTTCTTGACCATCCGATATATATATATTAGAAACAAATACACGCAAGAGATAAGAAAATGGATTCTAACACAAATGCACACTAAAATTTTTTTAACATCTGAATTGATGTTACTTATAGCCTGCTCTTATTATTTATTTTTATTATTTAATTCTTTTTCTCTTTCCAGGGAATGGAATGTTCTTTTCTTAATTATTATTATTTTGAATATGAAAGATTTTTTTTTTCCCTAGAACTCGATTGCCCAAGATAAAACATAATCACGATTTCTTGAGCTGTACTCTATATTCTAAACTCATCATGAAAAAAATAGTCACCCGACTCACCCCACAGTTTTTGAAAAAGTGTGTTTATTTGATTATTTCCCACAAATTATACACACTCGACAGAATCACTGGTGTCATTTTCGGCCACCTGCCCATGGAGCCAATCCAAGTATCCAATAGGTTCATGAATTTGCGGTGAATGTATGTATATTTACTTATTCTTATTTCTTAGAGCATCGACAGCAGCGAAACTATTTTTTTAGCTATTTAACATCACAAAAAGCTATTTTATATATTTTACCTACTCATTTTACAAAACATCTAGTAGCAGTTAATTTATTTTAGTTTTCAACACAATAAAATAATATAAACATCACAATAAAATAATATATCTACTACAATAAAATAATACATCCCACTATAAAAAAAAAAAACACCACAAACCGATCAATGGCACAATCCACAACCACTGCCAACCAAGAACAACCACCCAACAACAACTAGCAAGCCAATAACAACCATCCACAACCACTGCCAAAAATCCAAATTAGCCAAAAACCACCACACAAATCACCACCAACACAGCCACACCACCACTAACCCACGAAACCTAGCAACCATGAAACCTAGCCAAACCGCCACCAGGAAACCCAAAGAAACCCAGAGCTTGGATTGATGATGGAGCTTGGATGGGCAGTGAGATGGAGGACTAGGCTTGTCAGTGTTGGGTGAGCGGTGAGATGGAGGATTGGGCAGAGGCATGGGTCGGAGGCGTGGATTGGCGGCTTAGGGCTTGGGTCGACTTGGGACTTCGACGGAGTGGGTCAGCGATGCGTCGGTGACGTTGAGACCAGCGACAGTGAGACAGAGAGGTGAGAGTTTAGAGGGAGTTGAGACACGGGTTGGAGAGTTCAAAGGGAGTTAAGAGTGAGTCACGATTGGATAAAAAGAACAGAAAAAAAAAAAAAAATCAACAAACAAATAGTATTTTAAACGGATTGAGAATAAAAAAGTTTTTTTTTTTTTTTTTTTTAGCTCCCAGCTATAGTGCACAGCCATATATAGTTGTGCATTGAGTAAGGTAAGTAAAAAATATATCTATACCTTCAATTCTGTAGTACTCTTTTTATATATAGTGGCGATAAAATTGCTTTTTAGCTTTTTAGCATTACTATTGTGGATGCTCTTAGCGCTCTATTTTGTCTTTTTTGGGCTGACATCTACCTATGATGCATTTATATAGCAATTATTAATCAGGTCCGGGGTGGAAGAGACTATTGGTGTTTGTTTGTTTGATTGTTTTCGTTTTTTCGTTTGTTTTTATGTTTTTTTTTTCCTTTAAGTTAAAGCAACCATTTTATTAAATAAAAAAATGGTTGCTTTAACTTAAAGGATTTACATAATAAATCCTTTAAATGTAGGGCTTTACTTGTTGGAGAGAGTTGTTGCATCAAATCAAACACCAACGACATGAAGATAGAACCATCCTGAGGTACCTTGCAGTAACTCCAATAGGAAACACCTTCTCTCTCTCTCTCTCTCTCTCTCTCTCTCTCTCTATATATATATATATGTGTGTGTGTGTGTGTGTAAATTGCAGATGTTTTTGTTAAAAATATTAGGAAATGCCAACCAATTGAACCACAACACTCTTGGCAACTTCAATAGAAAACACAATACCTCAACTCACAACATCCACTGCTCCCAAACCTAACATTAAAAATATATATATATATATATATGGTATAAATTAGTCATTAAATAGTGCTATCTATTTATATTTTATTTTTTACTTTTTCGTATATAATGGGTACACTCTATGTTGATTGCTCTTATAATCAAGTTAAGATAACAATTAATTTTTCGTGTAAGCATGGTTTGAACCCTATATCTCTTACTCAATGACATATAACATAATTTTACATTGTATGTGTCAAATGGAACACTTAGATAGCACTATTGAAATAAACTAATTTTTTGTTTTTGTAAAATATTTAACATAAAAATTACCAAAAAGTATATATTTTGATGAACATTATGTAAATAAACTACAAAAAATAAGCAATACTCATATAGACACTTTAATATGTTTCATTGCAATGACTGTTTCACTCTTCTTTTGGTCACTTAGTACAAGACACTCTATCTTGTGCTAGCTTTCAAAGCTTCTCTTTCTCTCATACTTTTAGACAAAGTAATGCAGTAGCACATGCTTTAATCCGGAGAGCAATGTTTTCTTTTCTTTATTAGTTTAGATGAAGTTTGTTTCTCTGAACATTAATAATGAATTTCTTGCTACTTACCAACAATTCAATAATATTTATAATGATTTTTTTATGGGAATATTTATAATGATTTGTTTCTCCAAAAAAAAAAAAAGGTTTTCATTACAACTCTAAATATTTAATCTATTCGGTTACTAGCATTAAAAATTGCCAATGGCCTCCAAAGTCCAAACACCACCTTACTGACTCCCAAAAAAAAAAAGAAAAAAAAGAATGCACCTCTCCATGATAATGGCTGGATTCATCTGGGTTTTTAGAGAATGCAACCATTACTAAAATTGCCAATGGCCTCCAAAGTCCAAATGCCACCGTTTTTTTTTTTTTTTTCCTACATTTTAATTTTATCACTTTTACTCTCTAACCCAATTAACGCGTGTTATTTTCATCCTTTCCGTCAGTCAACCGACGGAAATATCTAACGTGGCTGACGGAGGAATTAAAATATTATTAAAAATGCTACATCAACATCTAATTTTTTAAAAAAATAATTTATCAATTTTAACTATATAAAAAAAGAAAAACTGAATTAAAAATCAATAATATTTATAATGATTTTTTTATGAGAATATTTATAATGATTTGTTTCTCAAAAAAAAAAAAAAAAGGTTTTCATTGCAACTCTAAATATTTAATCTATTCGGTTACTAGCATTAAAAATTGCCAATGGCCTCCGAAGTCCAAACACCACCTTACTGACACCCCACAAAAAAAAAAAAAAAGAAAAAAAAAGAAAAAAAAGAAAAAAGAAAAAAAGAAATGCACCTCTTCATGGTAATGGCTGGATTCATCTGGGTTTCTAGAGAATGCAACCATTACTAAAATCGGCAATGGCCTCCAAAGTCCAAACGCCACCGGTTTTTTTTTTTTTTTTTTTTTTTTTTTTTTTTTTTTTTTTCAATTTTGGTCCCTACATTTTAATTTTACCACTTTTAATTCATAAACTAATTAACGCGTGTTATTTTCATTATTTCCGTCAGTCAACCGATGGAAATATCTGACGTGACTGACGGAGAAATTAAAATATTATTAAAAATGCCATATCAACATCTAAATTTTTTTTTTATAAATAATTTATCAATTTTAACTAAATAAAAAAAGAAAAACTTGAATTAAAAACAATAAAATACATAAGTTTAGATCTAATTCATTTTGAACAAGAATTTACAAGAACATGATCACAGATTTAAATATCAACACAAGAACATAAGAGCACAAACCCAGAACCAAATACAAACTCAAATTTAAAAACATAAAGAACACAATAACAAATATAAACTATTTACTCTCAAAAAAATTAAATCACAAAAAAAATTAAATTAAATTAAATTAAAAACCCTCACACAACACAAGACAGTCCAACTCCAAACTCCAAACTCCAAACCCCTCATTGCATTTGTAGAAGTAGAAGAAGAAATGGCGAGGTGGTGGCGCTCCGCTACCAACAACCTGAGAACTGCCGTGTCAAGCCACAATTTATCGCAGCCATCATCAACTGGGTACCACACGATCCAGGCAATCCCTAGGGAGTGCGTAGGGAACGGAGTGTCGTCTAGGGACAGAGCTTAGGGTCGAATCCTAGCCATCGTTATTTCCCAACAACTCCTCCAGAAAGACTCTACAACCCCACGATCCATGTCCAGGAAGCACCTGGTCACCACTGAGTGGAAGTAGATTCAAGCCATTCTCAAGTTTGTTGAGCTCCTATTTTTCTGCTCCACCACTTTCCTTATGCAGATCCGAGCTGGTTCCGGATCCTCTCACCTACTTGAATCTAGCAGATTTAAGCAATTTTTTTTTAGAGTAAATAGTTTATGTTTGTTATTGTGTTCTTTGTGTTTTTAAATTTGAGTTTGTGTTTGGTTCTAGATTTGTGCTCTTATGTTCTTGTGTTGATGTTTAAATCTGTGATCATGTTCTTGTGTGTTTTTGTTCAAAATAAATTAGATCTAAATTTATGTATTTTATTGTTTTTAATTCAGTTTTTTCTTTTTTTATTTAGTTAAAATTGATAAATTATTTAAAAAAAAATTAGATGCTGATGTGACTTTTTTAATAATATTTTAATTCCTCCGTCAGCCATGTTAGATATTTCCGTCGGTTGACTGATAGAAAGGACGAAAATAACACGCGTTAATTGATTTAGAGATTAAAAATGGTAAAATTAAAATGTAGAAATAAAAAAAAAATCAAAATATAAGGATTAAAAATACATTTACAAATATATATATATATATATATATATTTTTTTTTTTGAGTTGGTGGCGTTTGGAAGTTTCAAAAAAAATAAAGTCCAAACGCCACCTTCTCAAAAAAAGAAAAATGAAAAAGAATGCACCTCTCCATGATAATGGCTGGATTCATCTGGGTTTCTAGAGAATGCAACCACTACTGAGGCTAAGAATTTAGTGACTCCCCAAATTACCTTTTTGGGCCTCATCTCAAATAGATATACATTTTTTTTTTAGGGGATGGGAAACTAGATGTACTTTTCGATTTGAGGACAGTCCTATGAATAGTAATAATTGCCTTCTTTCTTTTGGGCAAGTAAAAGAAAAAGTCTCGTGTCCTATAAAGTGGCGCAAAAAAAAAAAAGTCGCTTATGTAATTAGTTGTGATTGATGAAAAGGTATCTTATCACTATTCTTTTACTAACCATAATTCTCCACATGAGTGAATTGTGGCTTTTTCTATTCCACTTTACGTGGCATTGTAAAAACTTAAGTAAAAAGAGGAAAGAGTCTCCCGTCCCTCTATTTACCTAACTCTCCGTTGATTAGCAACAACACCAGGTGGGACTGATTCTCCAATTTTTCAATTTTAACTAGGACTAAAATTATACTTTAAAGGTATTAGTTTATAAAATATTTTTAAAAGGAAAAAAATATTATTATTTTGATTATTTTTTATATTTTTAATAAAAGTGGTGTTAAATTTTTTTTAAAAATAATTATTAATAATTGCACTATAAACATTCGTTAACAGTATATTTTTAATAATATCAGTTTGTATATTTAAAAAAGAATAAAGAAACATGATCAATTTTGAAAATCAACCTTATAAAATTGAATTCAAATATATATATTTTTTAATTTTTATAATATTCATTTGAAAAAATTGTGATACATCCCACCAATGAAAATAAGCACAACAAAAGGACTGCTTAACAAAGACATTGCTGCCAAATGAAGATTTCAATATTCATTATCAGTTCGCATGGAACGCTTGTTTTGACAAAATAAAGTAGTGGACAGTTTATCATGAGAGAGAGAGAGAGAGAGAGAGAGAGAGAAAGCCACAAATTTTGCATGATTCCCACTCTATATCATGAATCTGTACCATAAGAGTGGATTGATGCAGACGCTTGGCTTATAAACGTTTTGCATAGTTAATTAATACTAGTCCTCTTCCAATAATGGTTAGTGTATAGAATTAGGTGTTCTCTTGTACCCTATTTTTCGAATTAAATTCAGCTGTATATCTATTTACGTTTATGTCATGAACCTGTACCATAAAAGTGGGTTTGTACATCAAGAACAATCGATTTCAATTATGCATTTGTGTCCTGTTATGAATCTGTATCATAAAAGTGATTTATACTATACTCAATATAGTTAATATTAGTATAATACTCTTTCAAGTTTCAACAATGGGTTGCTTTTTGGTATCGTGATTTAAGTTTTTTGATTAAATTCAAATATATGGTTATATTGAGCAATAAAATAGTCAAGTGCATACCAAATAAAATGTTTTCAAATTTTAACATTATATTAAATGATATTTTTTTTTATGAATTTTATTAATGAGTATCTTAACAACACAAATATATGTGTTTTTTTTTTGTCTACTCACCGAATACAACCTTTTTTTCATCTCACCGAATGACCGAATACAACCTTTTTTGTCTACTCACCAAATGTACATGTATCTTAAAATGTGTTTGTTTCTTAAAAAAAAAAAAAGAGTCATTACGTTCACAATATTTTTACAATATTTTTATAACAGATCATAGGTGGTTAGTTGTTATTGATTTAAATTTGAACTTAACACTAAGATTACTTTTTTGCCCCAACAATAACAACCAATAACAAACTGCCACTTAGAATTTGTTATAAAAATATTGTGAACATATCATTTTTAAAAGAAAAAAACTCCAAACTCTTTGTCCGAATCTAATTAATTAAAATCTAGAAGAAAAAAAAAGTCATAGTTTTTAGAAAAAATTACACTTTACCACCTCAAACTATACTTTAAATTATACTTTACACCATAAACTATTCAATTACACGCTTTACACCGTAAACTATAATTTTTGTTACACTTTTCCCCCCAAAGTTTGTTTTACTGTTAAATTAGAGCGGTAAATGCGTAATTTTCCCCCGTTTTTAGCAAGCAAATGTGTACCAACAACGGGCCCATTCTTGTAACTTCACACCGCTATACTCATCCATAAATAGCTTGATATTTTACAACAACTGTTATCCACTCCACCGTCTTCTCTGCTCTCTCCCTTTCTGTGCTGCTCCCTGTTCTTGTAAATCCCTCTCTTTTTTTAGCACAAAAAGAAACGCTGAAATGGCTCACAAAAGCAAGGTTTTGATAATCGGAGGCACAGGCTACATCGGAAAATTCATCGTGGAAGCAAGCGCAAAGTCTGGTCATCCCACTTTTGCTCTGGTCAGAGAGAGCACAGTCTCTGATCCCGTTAAGGGAAAACTCGTTGAGAATTTCAAGAACTTGGGTGTCACTTTGGTCCACGTACGTATATTGATCTCTCTCTCTGTTTGTATGTGTTTTGTTTTTGTGAGTTTTTTGCCAGATGGGTTTGGTTTTGTTTGTGGGAAAAAGTTTGATGATGGTGTTCATATAAAAAAAAAAAATAATGGAAATGCAGGGAGATCTTTACGACCATGGGAGTTTGGTGAAAGCAATTAAGCAAGTGGATGTGGTGATATCCACTGTGGGTCACTTGCAAATAGTAGATCAGGTCAAGATCATTGCTGCCATTAAAGAAGCTGGTAACGTTAAGGTTCGTGTTTCTAAATTTTACTCAAAACTTTATTAGTTTGAAACCCTTTTATCTAAAATTTAATTCCTTCAAATTTTTTTTCCCTAAATAATTTGTAACTTTTAATTTTTAATTGGGTCAGCAACTTGGCTTAAAAATAGATTTCAAAGGCTAGTAAAGTTGTTCTTTAGGATCAAGATGAAGAAAACCCTTTTGTGAATTCTGAATTCTGATGATGCTACCGACCAATTAATAAGAGTTTTAATATTTTTATTTTAAAATTGTTGAAAGTGATCTATTGATTCTGCTTGATCTATAATAAAAGTTGTGTTAATAATTAATTAATTAATAAAAAAATAAAAAATTAATTGATATCTTGATTGGCTAATAAAAAGTAATTATCCGGAATGAACGTATAAGATAAACGCTATCTCAAGAAAAAAAAAAATTTAATGAAAACAAGTATAAGATAATTAGATAAAAATGTCTTTTTCTTTGTTTGTTCTCTTATGAAGGTAATGTTTAATGAAAACAAGTATAAGATAAAAATGCATCTTTTTGTTTGTCCTCTTATGTAGCGAAGGTAGTGTAAAAAGTGAATATAGTGTATTGTTGTAGGTTCTCAAAAAAGAAAAAACAAGAAGAAAAATAAGATTAGTGTATATTATGGATTTTTTTTTTAAAGGGTGTATATCATGGATCCGGAATGTGTTAAATAATAAATTAATCTTCCTGCTATTTATGTGTAGAAATATAAAATGAGTATATTGACCAATAGGAAGAAAAATGTCCACGTAGGGGACCCCTCTGCCAGACCCCTCTGCCATGACTTTAAAAATAGAGAAAACTAGGCGCTAACTAGTGCAAATTTATAATGCTGGTTAGCACATCAAATGCATTTATGTCAATTTTGCAAGAAAAATAATTTGAGTGCTAATGGTGCTTTCAAAAAAATTTATTATCTCACAAAGACATATACATAATTCTTAATTTGGGTAGGCCGACAAAGGTTGAAAGTAAAATATATATACATAGTGTGATTGTCATGTAAATATAATTGATATAAAATATAGTTATTACTCTAATGTCACCAACCACAATAATACAAGAAAAAGTATATAGCTTGCAAATTCAAGAATACTATCTTTTCCTATAAAAAATAGAAATAGAAATAGAAATAGAAATAGCTATCAGCTGAAGCTTAGATAACAAATTACCAAGATCCCTACAATATGTTATATATGTAAAGCTTATATATATATATATATATATATATAACAATATAAAATGAGTGTACTGACCAATAGGAAGAAAAATGTCCACGTAGGGGCCCCTCTACCATGACTTTAAAAATAGAGAAAATTCGGTTTGGCGTGAACAATCCGTCTAATTTATTTACATGGGCCCACGTCGCTTGTCATAGCTCACAACAACCGCACCAATTTGGTGGAAGCTCTGAAATGACTAAAATAATGACTTAATCAGAACACGCCAAATTGGGCATTTATTATTATTATTATTTAATGGGCCTTTTCCTATTAGATTTCTGGGACTGTGAATCTTACCCAAAAAAACCTATAATAAACATATTTTCCGGTGGCATAAATGATAAACTTGTTTGTATTTATATAAAATATAACTAAAGTAACACAAATCGTATTTATTATCATGTCAAATCGTATTTATTATCATGTCAGTTTGAGTTGTAGTAGAAAAAGGTAATGATATTACTACTGCGCACCGTCGCGTGACGAGTATAAAGTACTTGTGGAGTGTGGGGGGTAAATGTCGGGATTCAAGTTTTTAGGAGAGAGTTTCATACCCATATACATTTAGATTAGGTTGAAGTAGAATTTTTATCATGTATTAAAAAAAAAAAAAGGTTATGGTATCAGAAAATTTCTAATTGTATAATAATTTTTTGGAAATTAGTGAACAAATTTCAATAAAAAAGTCTACAATTATTTAGAGATTTTATTGGTTGAGTTGTTTTTCAGAGATTCTACCCATCTGAATTCGGGAACGATGTGGACCGTGTCCATGCTGTGGAGCCAGCGAAGACTGCATTTGCTTCCAAGGCCCAAATCCGACGTGCTGTTGAGGCCGAAGGCATTCCCTTCACTTATGTGTCATCCAACTACTTCGCTGGCTATTTTCTTCCTACCTTGGCGCAGCCAGGAGTCACTGCTCCTCCTAGAGACAAAGTCGTTATCCACGGAGATGGAAATCCCAAGGGTAACTAACAATTTCTTTAAGCTCTTGATCAACATTTTGCATTATCAAAAAAAAAGTGTAAATGTGTATCCATGCTTGCCAAACACGACATTTAAGCCTTTTCATTACAAGTATGTCTTTTTGGTGAATAGAATGTCACGTTATTCTAAATCATTTGTCATTCCTTTATTGGGTGGAATTAAACTTTAAATGATGTGACAACATGAATAAAATGGACTATCTTAATTTTGAAGCAAATGGAGAAGAGTGTCAACTGAAACTGAATGAACTTAATTGTATAGCTATGATACGTATATAACTATTTGACCATGTGTTGCTTTGAACTCTCCTTGCAGCAATTTTTAATAAGGAAGTTGACATTGGAACCTATACCATTAAATCTGTGGATGACCCAAGAGCATTGAACAAGGTACTCTACATCAGGCCTCCAGGAAACATTTACTCCTTCAATGAGCTTGTTGCCCTCTGGGAGAAGAAGATTGGCAAAACCATTGAGAAAATCTATGTTCCAGAGGAAAAGCTTTTGAAGGACATCCAAGGTCAGTGAGAAAACCTATCCAAAATTCCAAGGATGCTATGCTTAATTTATGTTCTGTCATGTTCTTTAACATTAGTATTTTTAACATTGGCAAGGAGCAAAACATTGGTTAATTAAATATGTTTTTGATCTTGGTAAATTTGCAGAGGCCCCAATTCCAATTAATGTGGGATTGTCAATCAACCACTCAGTCTTTGTGAAGGGTGATCACACTAACTTTGAAATTGAACCATCATTTGGTGTGGAGGCTTCCCAGCTGTATCCAGATGTCAAATACACCTCTGTGGAAGAATACCTGGACCAATTTGTTTGAGAAATTAAGCCCCAGCTCTTGATATTATTAAGATAAATAATAATACTTGCTGTGGGTGACTTCAAGCAAAGAGTGTATGTACTAGTGAGTATCCTGTTCTCTGTAACCATATCGTGAAGAACCATAATATTTCTTGTAACTGAATGTCTTTCATATTTCTTGAGCTCTATTTTCTCTTACATATCTTCTGTCTATTGTTGAAGAGTAATAATATCAGAGAAAAATGAGAAGAGGTTGGTTTCAGTGGTTAAAACCTATTGTACGAATGGTTTTGTTGTGCCAGTTAAATTATCACCTCTTAGAGCATCCACATCAGCTCTTTTATAAATGTGTAAAATATATATTTTGACAACTTTTACACATTTTGAACAAAAAAACACTTCACATCAGTCCTTTTAAAATCATATAAACTTGTGAAAAATTATCAAGGAGCTACAGTACCCGTGTAAATTTACACGGGCACTGTAGCTCGTGTATTTAATTTTTTAATAGTTTTTTCTCTTTTCTCTCTATCTGACTCTCATCTCCTACCTCTCTTCCCCAACTATTACAACATCCAGCGCGCCAAATTAATTGAAAATTAACCCAAACAAACCCACACACAAACACACCCACACACAAACAAACCCAAACGGACAGAGAGATCGGTGCTTATCGGAACGATCTGGGTCGTCGGAGCTCGTGGGTCGACTGGTGAGGCGTGGAGCGAAGATCAGTGCTTGTGGAGTGTGGATTGGCCGGTGAAGAAAGGATTTGGGTCGCCGGAGCTCGTGGGTAGGGCCAGTAGGCCGGTGAAGCGTGGAGCGTGGATCGGTGCTTGTGGAGCGTGGATCGGTCGGTGAAGAAAGGTTCTAAGTTGCCGGAGCTCGTGGGTCTCGCTTGATCGGAGCTCGTGGGTAGGCCGGTGAAGCGTGGAACGATCTGGATCGGCCGGTGAGAGAAGGAAGAAAAGAGAGAAGGAATGAGAGAAGGAAGAAGAGAGAGAGAGAGAGAGAGAGAGACAGAGGTAGAGGTGATCTGTTCAGAAGAGAGAGAGAAAGGGCGCATATATAGGTAGAATCAGTTTAGGGAAATAATAAAAAAATTGTGTAGAATGAATATTTTATTGAAATATCTTGTAAAATAGATAAACTGATGTAGGTATTTTGTAAAAGTGACAGTGTAAAATAGAAAGATGAGGTTTTTTCGTATAAAATAGACAGAAAATTTAGAAGAGTTGATGTGAATGCTCTTAGATTTTTAATAGATATGTCTAGGCCCTCCAGGGTTCCGATTTCTCCTTTCCCATTATAACAATCTAATCATAAGAAAAAAGGGTTCAATTGTTGCCCGGAAAAGCTGTAATAACTTATAATGGAATGGCCAAGGTGGGTTTGGCCTGGTTGCAACATCATAGTTAAACTCAAATATGTGTGGTTGTTTTTCCACTGGATTATTGTTCTCTCACACTTATTAATTTGATTAAGTATACACAATGATTATAATTTCATGCATAATGTTCACATTTTATTTATTTATTTATTTATGTGTATATTTAAAACGTGAAATTAGTAATATGTACAAACAATGTACAATATAGAGCCTGTGAGAATCAATAGAACATATAAATCATCTTTGTGATGGAATGTAGGTCACAAAACTGTAAGATTTACATGGCAGTGATAACGACAATGCAAATATTGGATATATATAAGACAGTTAGGTGGTGTTTGGTGAGTGTTTTTAAACAATAATTTTCAGTTTTTAAATAATATTTTACGTATTTTTACACACTTTTTCATCCACTCGTATTTTCACAAAAATTTTTAAATAATAATTTTTAATTTTTAAACACATGTACCAAACGGGCACTTAATGTTGCTTCTTGTAAATGTCAAAATGGCCACACCATTATTACTTTCACCTGCTTGATATCAACATGAAATTGACTTCTCCTTGGTTTCTTAGCTATTACGATCGATCATCACCAGATTCCAGATGCATGCTTCATTAATTAGGAGCACCAACCGGTCCAACGAAAGATGAACATGCATATCATTAGCACAGGCACGTAGAGAGAGGGAGAGAGAGAGTGTAAAGGTATATTGTCATTGTCTAACATGACTTTATAGATAAAGTAATGGTACTCGGATTGAGACCCGTGCAATGCACGGTGTGCAATTCCTCAAGTCTAAACATTTGTTGTGGTTGTGGGTATAAATTTCTCTTTGTTAGGGTGTGGGTGATGATTTTGGGGCTTCTTGGTTGTAGAGGTTATAGCATTAATTAATATAACTAGCTTGAAGTAGCTTGTAACTGGAAAATTATTAGGTACTCCCGGAGTACCATAAATGCGTGCTCCCTCCTCTCACATGAATGGTGGGTCCCACCATGAATTTAATTAGTGGGACCCACCATTCATGTGAGAGGAGGGAGCACGCATTTATGGTACTCCGGGAGTACACAATAATTTCCCCTTGTAACTCTATGTATATGCATGCATATACTTAAAAAATATACATTAAAATGTCTAGTATAATTCTTACATATATAATTTAAATATTATTAATAGTCATTTTTATATATTTTTTTAACTTTTTAAAAAGTCATATAAGAATATTATTAGATAGAAAATGTTAATTGTTCATTTTTTTTAAAATTTTTTATGTTCGTTAATTTTAGATTATTTGGTTTTTGTATGCAATAACTCACTTGGATGGATCCACATTTGACTCCAAAATTAAGAAATAAAACTCTCTTTAAAAATAGATAATTTAGGACACATAGCGCAAAATTAGACTTCAATTGTAAAATCTAATTGAATTTTCTCTAAGTTTTACCTATTAATAAATAATATATATATATATATATATAGATATGTTCTGTTTAATTTTGTAATAGTATATGTTTATGGGAAATGTTAACAAATGCATTGATTTAGGAACTATTTAAATTTAAATTTAAATATATAATTCTATTGATCAATATAATACATTGTCGTGGTTATCAAAAATAATTAAATTCATTTTTCAAAAAAAAGAACAATTAAATTCAACCATATATGCATTATGTCATGAATCCGTACCATAAAAGTGGATTTGTACATCAAGAACAATTGAATTCAACTGTGTGTGTTCTGGTATATATGAATTTGTATCAAAGAAGTGAATTTCTATGTATGTTAAGAAAATGAGCAACCTAGTTAATAATAGTATAATACTCTTTCAACTGTGCCTTAAATTCTTTGATTAAATTCAAATATATGGTTATATTGAGCAATAAAATAGTCTATTATTAAGGCTTTTGTTAACAAGTGCATACATATTTAAATGTTTTCAAATTTTAATATGTATTGTGGGGCCCCACAATATTAACCACTCCGGCCCATTCTATACCTGGCCCAAGGCCCACGCCGAGGATAATATAAACGCCGAAGATAATGGGAAATAGCCCAAGCCCTCAAGGGGCCTCGCCGAGGATGCTCACCTCCTCGGCAGACTGACGTTGATGAAGGGAAAATATCTCCCACCCATTAAATGTACTCCACCAACATTCTGGCTGCTTTGATGGTGAAGTGACCAGCGAACCCAGGTGCCTTGGTCACGCCAACTAATAGAAGTCTGCAAAGGCGGTTGAGAAATAACATAAAGCCTGCAAAAGCAGGTGATGGGACAACCCCTTATACACAGAGTTCAGATAGTCGACAAATGGACGGTTAAGATTAACAAGAACAATAATATATAAAAAAGAGGATTCCCAACATAAAAAGGGGGATCGGGAGAAGCGCCAAGGGGGAGAGGAGATGATTAAGATCCGCTCTAAGAAAAAGAGATCCTCGGCCTGAGCCGAGGACAAGTATGCTCCGCAAACACTTAACCAAAGTGATGATCCTTCTTTACAAAAACACTCAGCCAAATTTCTTTGATAAGATTCCTACGAAGTTCATGTCATCTATCATTTATTATAAACTTCATATCAACCGTCGTTTACTTCGATGGTGCCAACCCCTTTTACCCACACTCTACAAATTTTTATTGTTAAGGGTCCATTACAAATTGAGTCCCTACAATTGGCGCCGTCTGTGGGAAGGGATTTGTGCGCTAGCAAGTGCGTTGGTCGATGTGAAGAAATTAAGAGCAACACTTTCAAAACTAAAACACCAAAACAGTACAATCTACGACAACAGCGTTCATTCAGAAGTCAGCAATCACAAGAACAAGAATATGCGAAAAGTAAATAGAGATAAAACAAGTCTACTTCTTTATTAATATATGAAGAAAAAATTACATCTTTTACAAGTGATGCCCGTGGGACTTGTTCTAAAGCTAACTACAAAGGCAGACGCTTAACAAAACTGGCAGAGGAACAAAAGATAGAAAAGAAGTGAAGGAAGAGAGGAGGAAAGAAAAGAAACAAAGCTGGTAGAGGAACAAAAGATAGAAAAGAAGTGAAGGAAGAGAGGAGGAAAGAAAAGAAAGAAAGCTGGCAGAGGAACAAAAGATAGAAAAGAAGGCTGGATGAGAAGTAAGAGAAGAGGAAATGAAGAGAGGGAGACTGGTTGAGGAATGGAAATAGAAGAGATAAAAGGGAAAGGGGAGAAGAAAGGCAACATGGGAGGCGGAAGAGGCCGAGGCACAGGATGGCTCCACTTCTGGGTTCCGCCTGGGTTCCCTCCCACCCCCATCGCTGCCGGCATGGGGGGTCACATACCCATACCCAAGGGAAGGAGGTTACGTTCTTCCTGAATCCTCCTCTAGACGGTAAGGAAGGTTCCTCCTCTGGTTAGGTTGAAAAGAATGAGAATCTTTGGATTTCTCCTACCCCAACCCCAATGTGACATCTAGGGTCGGAATGCCATCCTCGACCCCTGATAGGGGCTGTGCATCCTCGGGAGAGCCCCTTCCAAGGGCCAACTCATCTGAAGGGGCTCAAGCTACTATTTCTTGCAGAACCTTTGGACAATATTTTTGGGAGAAACTTAAGGCCAATGTTTATCAAAGGTGAAGGAAAAGGTTACCCCATAAACGCCTTTTATAGAGGGCGAAAAGTGGGTGAGAGCCAATTTGCATTAAATCCTAGGGAGAGATTTCCAGAGGCAATAAATCCGCCCAAATTCCTAGGGGGCTTATTCGCCGTTAGATCCTCGTAAATCCGCGACTGAAATTAATGAGGAGACGCCTCATTAACGATGAGGCACCGAAGCGTCAGAACGCGTTACACAATCAACCCAAGAGACGCCTCGTAATCAGAAGGGTCACGTCAAACGAAGAGGCAGAACAGAGTAATGTCTTATCCTACACCAACTCCAGCTTGCGTGTGTCATCATGTTGCGTGAAAAGTGTATTCATTTAATGTTTATTATAGATTGTAGTAATGTAAAATTAAATGGCAACGGATAGGTAGATAAAATAATAAGTAAAATGAGAAAACTAGGTACTGGACAGAACCAAGGCATTGCATGGTCCTCGGACCCAAGCCTCTGGGGAAACCAGATACTTCAGATGAAAATGAGAAAACTAGGTACTGAACAAAACCAAGGCATTGCATGGTCCTCGGACCCAAGCCTCTAGGCAAACCAGATACTTCAGATGAAAATGAGAAAACTAGGTACTGGACAGAACCAAGGCATTGCATGGTCCTCGGACCTAAGCCTCTGGGGAAACCAGATACTTTAGATGAAAATGAGAAAACTAGGTACTGGACAAAACCAAGGCATTGCATGGTCCTCGGACCCAAACCTCTGGGGAAACCAGATACTTCAGATTAAAATGAGAAAACTAGGTACTGGACAGAACCAAGGCATTGCATGGTCCTCGGACCCAAGCCTCTGGGGAAACCAGATACTTCAGATGAAAATGAGAAAACTAGGTACTGGACAGAACCAAGGCATTGCATGGTCCTCGGTCCCAAGCCTCTGGGGAAACCAGATACTTCAGATGAAAAAACAAAGTACTGGACAGAACCAAGGCATTGCATGGTCCTCGGACCCAAGCCTCTGGGGAAACCAGATACTTCAGATGAAAATGAGAAAACTAGGTACTGGACAGAACCAAGACATTGCATGGTCCTCGGACCCAAGCCTCTGGGGAAACCAGATACTTCAGAATAAAAGCCAAGCGTTAGACAAAACTTAAACATTGCATGGTCTTCGAACCCAAACCAATGCAGAAACCAGTCACTATAGGGCAATATAAGCACCGAACGGAACCAGGGTCTTTGTATTAGCCACGGGCCTAAATCTTCGGCAAAACCCAACCCTTAGGTATTAAGCGATGAACCTTACTAGGGACGAAAACCAAGCAAAGGACGAGCACTAAAAGCATAATAGAACTTAAGCCTACCTCTCTTGAAGGAACTAACCAGGAAATACCTCTCAAACGGGCCCCTTGCACCAAGGGAAAGTTGCAAAAACAGCTGAAATAACGATAACACTGACAAAGAGGTCAGATTTAACAGGGCGAGAAAACACGCCGAGGAAGTCAAAATCCTCCTCCCCGCCCGAGGGGACGTGCAGCAGAATTTTGAGGGGCTATTATGGGGCCCCACAATATTAACCATTCCGGCCCACTCTATACTTGGCCCAAGGCCCACGACGAGGATACTATAAACGCAGAGAATAATGGGAAATAGCCCAAGCCCTCAAGGGGCTTCGTCGAGGATGTTCACCTCCTCGGCAGATCGACGTTGATGAAGGGAAAATATCTCCCACCCATTAAATGTACTCCACCAACATTCTGGCTGTTTTGATGGTGAAGTGACCAGCGAACCCAGGTGCCTTGGTCACGCCAACTAATAGAAGTCTGCAAAGGCGGTTGAGAAATAACATAAAGCCTGCAAAAGCAGGTGATGGGACAACCCCTTATACGCAGAGTTCAGATAGCCGACAAATGGACGGTTAAGATTAACAAGAACAATAATATATAAAAAAGAGGATTCCTAACATAAAAAGGGGGATCGGGAGAAGCGCCAAGGGGGAGAGGAGATGATTAAGATCCGCTCTAAGAAAAAGAGATCCTCGGCCTAAGCCGAGGACAAGTATGCTCCGCAAACACTTAACCAAAGTGACGATCATTCTTTACAAAAACACTAAGCCAAATTTCTTTGATAAGATTCCTACGAAGTTCATGTCATCTATCATTTATTATAAACTTCATATCAACTGTCGTTTACTTCAATGGTGCCAACCCCTTTTACCCACACTCTACAAATTTTTATTGTTAAGGGTCCATTACAAATTGAGTCCCTACATGTATATTAAATGATATTTTTATGGATTTTATTAACGAGTGTCATAACCACACAAATTAAGAAATAATTAAGGAAACATTATGGATTTATTAAAGAGTGTCATAAAGACACAAATTAAGGAATAATAAAGGGTTTTTTTTTTATTATTATTCTTTAATTTTTGTATTTATGAGACTAATTAAGGGTTCAAATTTAATTATTAGTGTAGAGACCGGATTCAAGCACTATTCATTGGGAATGAGTGGACTCAAGTCCAGCTGGCCCTATACAATGAATTTGTAGAGTGCGGGTCAAAGAACTAGGCCCTAGTGAAGATTGCAACAATTAAACATGGTAATGCATGGATTGGGTGGCAAGAACACAAACTAAAACATGAAACTAGGCTCCTCGGCGATCTTCTTGGGTCGTATATTTCTTATTCCTTCTTTTGTACTAGGTTACAAAGATCATATAAGTACCACGGTCCTTTTTCTCTTCTAAAACTGCCGTCCTCTTTTCTGAAGGACTTGTTACATTTTATATCCTCTTTTGGTTAATCCTGGCCCTTCATTTGTTGATCATGCAGGTCACCACTTGAGTGCCTGTCCCATCAGCCACCTTCCCATCCTTCCTGTAGGTGGTAGCAGCTAAGGCGGCACTGTTCAGGGGTCATTTCTCCATTAATGCGGCCAGAACGTTAGTTGTGGACATTTAATGTGGAGGTGACAGTTTTTCCTGGGATTGCTCCTCCACCATGCTTCCATGGCTAACCCGTTGTACTTGCCTCTGTCTTGGATCGCTCTGGAGGGTTACCTCTGAAGGCACTTTGCTCTTCCTTTCAATGGTCTGTGCGGGCCATGTCTTCGGCGGTATTCCTGGCGAATGGAGCTTCCTTGACTTGTCCTCGGACATATCTTTCTCCTCAGTGTGGGCCTTGGGCTTAGCATAGAGTGGGCCGGGGTTGTCAAATTCTCTGGCCCCACAATAGCCCCTCAAAATCCTGTTGTCAAGCTTCTCAGACGGAGAGGAGGATTTTGACGTCCTTGGGCCTCTACCGCGGCTTGTCAAGTCTTGTCCTCCATCAGTACCAGTGCCTTTTCGCCTGTCCAAGGCACGTTTCTGACGCCTTGGTATGCGGAGTGCACTTGCATTAAATTCAGGCGGCTCTGTGCTCCCCACGTTCAACGGTGTGATGATAATCTAACAATGGTGATCCTCTTGACTATATGGGCGGGAAAACTTGCACGGTTATTATTTTTTTATTGGGGGTATAAATACCCATTTGAATTGATCCGCCTCTTTACTTTCGCATTCAAGAGACCTTGCGCACATACTTCGAATTCGGTCACATCTCCAACTGAACTTGCGACTTCCTTCAGCACAAAAAGCCTGCCCGAGGAGCTTTTTCTCATTTCTGTAAGTCTTCTTCTCTCTCTCCAAATTGCGCTCTCCCCTCTCCTAGACTTCTTTCTTCGCGTCTTTTATTTGTCTCTAGGGATGGGTAGGTTCAAGAAATTGGTTGAGTCTGAAGAGGCGATGGAGAAGTTCATCGCTGATTATAGGATACCCAGTACCGTAGGTCTAAGGTACTGTGAAGAGGGGGAGTGAAGACTTAGTAGGCAAGAGGGCGAGGTGGTGATTCCCATAATCGCCTTCTTAGAGGGTGGTATGCAGATCCCCATGGGTCAGGTGATGACGAGTTACCTTAGGCATTTCCGGCTCGCCCCCACCTAATGCGACGTTAATATGTTTAGGATTCTAGGCTGTGTAGATGCCCTAAATGAGAGGATGGGGCTGAGGCTAACTCATCATGACGTGAACTGGTGCTACAACCTCCAGCTTCTAAAGGGCAAGTCCTACTACATGAAGGCGAGGGAGGATAGGGTACGGCTTATCTAGTGCCTTCCCTCGTCCAGCAAGGGGCTGGATAAGGACTTTCTCATCGTGTCCGGGGAGTGGCACAATGGCCTTCATTTTCCTACAGTGGAAGGCAGGCCATGTGGGGCACTCGGAGTAGGAGAGGGTATTTTTTTTTTGAATTTTCGCTGCCTACTTTGTTTGGTTGCTAATAGTAGTATGTTTTCGTCTCTGCAGATCCGCACGCTTTCGAGCGTCATTTTGGTTTGGTCAACAAGGAGGACTTGGAGACCGTGCTAAGGGCGGAGATCTTCGTGAACGAGGCTGACAACCAAGTTAGAGCTGCTTACAGGATCCTGGGGTACGACCCTATTCAGAAGTTGTTCGCGGCGCCAAAGTGCGTGATCAGGGTAAAGGATCCTCGACTCCGGAGAATTACCGTAATCGAGGACGGTTTCTTGATCCCGGAGGGGTCCCCTACTCCAAAGGGTACTCCGTTGGCGGGCTCCTCTACATCTCGCCGAGCTGCGAAGGCTGAGGGGGGAGGTGAACAAATAGAGGAAGAAGGTACCGGTTCGGGTCCGGCCGAGGACGACTTTGGCATGTTCAAACAAGTTCACCTGCCCGAGGATCCCTCTGGTGACTTGGGTGACCAGAGCCTGACCGAAGTAGACTTTCTGTCGGCAGGGAACTCTCCTCGGGCCGAGATGGGCTTTAAGAGGAAAACCCAATCCAATTTACTTGACCTGCTTGAAGGCCAGTCGGGGAAGTCTCAGCTTAAGTTTCCTTCTTTTCCACCTAAGTCTCAGCCTGTCCAGACCAGGTTAATTTCCACTCAGCCCAGGCTTCTTTTTCCTCTATCTCGGCCGAGTCCGCCATCTAGGCCCGAGCCTTCTGATCTTGAGCAGAGGAAGGACAATGGTAAAAGGCCTATGGGAGGGGACAAGTCCCATTCCTCCCAAGAGGAGGGCGACATTCAGCGATCCTTCAAGCAACTGAAGATAGGGTCTCAAGGTCAGGACAAGCAGGTCACCGCCCAGCCCGAGGCTCATGCCTGGCTCCCAGCCCTAATGCTCCATGGGGGGCCTCTGATGGACGATGCCTCTTTCAGGGACTTCCAAGGGGGCGAAGGCACACTTGTAGCCGATGTGCTGGAGAGGTCCCTGCTACTCCCTGCAGACATGGCTGAGCTGAAGGTTTTGAGGAGTAAGAAGGTCTTCCTCAGCCTCAAGCGATACTTGGGAATGGTAAGACTTTTATTGGTTCAGTCTAACACTTATTATTTTCTTGAAATAGTTAGTTTCCCCATAGGCTTGAGTCCGAGGACCATGCAAGGCCTTAGTTCTTTCTAGCATTTGGATGGTTGTCAGGGTAAGAAGCATGCAATCACAATAGACTTAGAATTTGAATTGACAAAGATGCTTTCATTAATAATAATACATTTGCAGGTTATTTACATTCCATGGACAAGGTACAGGTTTTTCATCTAAATCTTCTAAGTAGTATGCACCTATTCCCGCCACTGAGGTGATTCGGTATGGTCCCTCCCAGTTGGGTTCTAGCTACCCATAAGATGGGTTCTTGGCAGCGCCCACAATTTTCCTCAACACTAAGTCCCTGGTACTAGTGGTCTTAGCTTCACATTGGCATCATATCCCTGCTTGAGCTTTTGGTGGTAGTAGGCCAGCTGGATCATTGCCTTCTCCCTTCGTTCATCAATCAGATCTAGGCTCTTCCTCAGTAGCTCATTATTACCGTCCGAGGAGAAGGTGCTCGTCCTCAGTGTTGGGAAGTTCGCTTCTAGAGGGATAACGGTCTCAGCCCCATAGGTCATGGCAAAAGATGTCTCCCCTGTTGACCACCGTGGAGTAGTCCGATAGGTCCATAGGACGTGCGGTATCTCTTCTACCCATCTTCCCTTGGCGTCATCCAGCTTCTTCTTGAACCCATTGACTATGACCTTGTTGACAGCCTTGGCCTGCCCATTCCTTTGAGGATAAACTGTAGTTGAGTACCGGTTCGTGATCCCCAGCTCACAACAGTATCTTCTGAAGGCTTTGCTGTCAAATTGAAGCCCGTTATCTGAAATGAGGGTACGGGGGACCCCGAATTGCGTAACAATGTTCCTCCAGATGAACTTCTTAGCATCCACATCTCTAATGTTGGCTAAGGGCTCAGTTTCGACCCACTTGGTAAAATAATCTGTGCCGACCAATAGATACCTTTTGTTTCCCGGTGCCTTAGGAAAAGGACCTACAATATCCAGGCCTCACTAGGTAAACGGCTATGGGCTGGACAAAGGATTTAGGACGCATCCTGACTGATGAATATTTGGGGCAAATTTTTGGCATTGGTCGCACTTCTTAACATACTCTAGGGCTTCCTTCTGCATCTTCGGCCACCAATATCCCTGGGTGATGGCTCGGTGCGACAGGGACCTTCCTCCTGTGTGACTTCCACAGATTCCTTCATGCAACTCCTCGAGCAGTAGGTCTGACGCCTTGGGGTGGATACACAGTAAGTAGGGTCTAGAGTAGGAGCACTTATATAGTTTATGGTCCTCGGAAAACCAGAACCGAGGAGCGTTCCTCCGTATTTTATCAGCCTCTGACTTCTCCTCAAGTAGGATATCATCCTTGAGGAACTTCACTATAGGATCCATCCAGCTGGGGCTCACTCTAGCCTGGTGGACATGGGTCATGCCCTTTGCCACCTCACTCGCCCTCTCTAGATGCTCAACAAGGATAACTCAAGGCAGATCTCCTATCAAGAATGTAGCAAGTGTGGCCAATGAGTCTGCATGGGTGTTTCACTTCTGGAGACATGTGACAAGTTGAAAAGGTCGAAGTCTGACTACAAGCGCTTGACCTGGCTTAAGTACTCTTGCATCCTCACGTCTCTGGCTTCCAGTTCTCCGTTTACCTGGCCCACCACCAACTTCGAATCCGAGAACATATCCACTACTTTTTCGCCCATTTTTTGCACCATGACCATATCTTGCAGTAAGGCTTCATACTTGGCTTCATTATTTGTGGTAGGGAACCCAAGTCTCAGGGACTTCTCTACAACAGACTTCTCTGGGGACACTAGGACTAGCCCCACCCCAGACCCCCTTTGATTCGTGGCTCCATCAACGTACACTTTCCAGCGTGGGGGCCCTGGAACAGAGCCTGCCCCAACTGATTTTTCCTCCATGTCTCCCTTCTCGGCCACTGCTTCTACCAGTGGTTCGACAAATTCGGCCGCCAAGTTAGCCAGGACCTGACCCTTTATAGAGGTCTGAGGCATGTACTTAATGTCAAAAACCCCCAAAATTGTGTTCCACTTGGCGATCCTTCCAGTGTAATCAGTGGACCGAAATACACAACCCAAGGGCCTCCTAGCCCTTTCACCCCTCCGGAAGTTCAACCTCCGATCTCTTGAGATGAAGAACCTTCTACCTCCAAGAGACCGTCATCAAGGGTAATTCTCAATCATCCATCAAGTAATATCATTGGTGATGTAAATGAGGGACTTCGGCTGAGAAAAGGACCAAAATACAGTGCGAATCATGTGACATACAATTGTTATCTTACTCAATTTGAACCTAAGAAGGTAGAGAAGGCTCTTAGAGACGAGAACTGGATAGAGTCTATGCATCAAGAGCTACATCAGTTTGTTAGAAATGATGTATGGGAGTTGGTTCCAAGGCCTAAAGACACCCATGTAATCGGCACCAAGTGGATCTTCAAGAACAAAACTGATGAAGATGGTGAGGTTGTCCGAAACAAGTCTAGGCTGGTAGCACAGGGATATACTTAAGTCGAAGGCATAGACATTGATGATTCGTTTGCACCAGTAGCAAAACTAGAGTCGATTTGAATTCTATTGTCCATAGCATGTGTTATGGATTTCAAATTGTACCAAATGGATGTGAAAAGTGCCTTTCTGAATGGTTTTCTAAATGAAGAAGTATTCGTTGAGCAACCAAAGGGATTTCAACATCCTCACTTTCCGGATCATGTGCTAAGGTTGAAGAAAGCACTGTATGGGTTGAAGCAAGCACCAAGAGCATGGTATGATCGTCTTACAACATACTTGTTGGATCGTGGATTCAAAAGAGGCCAAGTTGATCGAACTTTGTTTGTCAAAAGAGATGAAAAATCTCTCCTTGTCGCTCAAGTGTAAGTGGATGACATTGTTTTTGGATCTACAATTGATCAACTAGCTCATGAATTCTCGGAAGAAATGAAACGGGAATTTGAAATGAGCATGGTAGGAGAGTTGAACTACTTCTTAGGGATTCAAGTGAAACAACGAGGAGATGGAATATTTATCTCTCAAGAGAAATATGCCAAAAATCTTGTCAAAAGATTTGGCCTGGATTCGAAGAAACACACTTCTACTCCAATGAGTTTATCATCAAAACTGAGCATAAATGCAAATGGTGTTGACGTTGATCCAACACTATATCGAAGCATGATTGGCAGTCTTCTCTATCTCACAGCTAGTAGGCCGGATATTGCATTCAGTGTCGGGGTTTGTGCTCGATTTCAAGTTGCTCCTAAAGAGTCCCACTTAACAGTAGTCATGCGAATCATTCGCTATGTGAATGGCACGTCTGAATATGGGATTTAGTATTCTAAAGATTCGAATGAATGTTTGGCGGAATATTCAGATGCAGACTGGGCTGGATGCATTGATGATAGAAAAAGCACTTCTGGTGGTTGTTTTTATCTTGGAAATAACTTGGTCTCATGGATGTACAAAAAGCAAAATTCAGTCTCCCTTTCAACTGCTAAAGCTGAATATATCGCAGCAGGAAGTTGTTGTGCCCAACTGTTGTGGATGAGAAAACTACTACATGACTATGGAATTTCTCAAGACACCATGTGTGTGTTCTGTGATAACACCAGTGCAATAAATCTGTCAAAGAATCCAGTTCAGCACTCCAAATCAAAGCATATTGAGATCCGGTATCATTTCATTCGAGACTTGGTAGAGGACAAGATAGTATGTCTGGAATTCATCAATATAGAAAATCAGAAGGCTGACATATTCACTAAACCTCTTGATGGCCCTAGGTTTGAATCCCTGCGTAAAACCATTGGTGTCGATATCATTCCCTAAACTCTATCTTCCATATGTGCTTTGGATTTTTTGTTGACTTTGTTTTGATCAATCAATATTTGTCTTGTGTCAAAAATTCAAAAACACATAAAAAATAAAAAATCCAAAAAGTTTAATCAACTTTGTTGAGTTTTGTCTCAAATCATATTTTGCCTTGTACCTTTGTACTAATGGTTTTGTGCATCTACAAGCTTAGCTTGTCTTTTATGCACTTGTATCATTGTGGGAGAAATTCTGAAATCTATGTGATTGTTGTAAATAGATCTTCAACATTGTCATGAATGATTAGTGAATGGTTTTGTTGATCTTGAGACATGCATAGACTCATGCCTATATATCTTCCCACTCTTTATTTTTGTTTTTTGCTTAAAAGAACTCTCTAAATGTAAATCTCCAAATGAAAAGAGATATAGAGCTGCAAAAACCTGTCGCACATACTAGTATTTGACTAGGAAAAAGGGAAAGCGATCAAAATAAAATGTTTGATGCCCAAAAAGCCAAAGGCTAACTCATAAATTGAAATATCAAAAATTTCAGGCATCTATCTCACAATGAGATTTTCTTCGCTCAAAAAGTGCAAATGATATGTTGAATATGGAGCCAAATGAAAAGCTTCAAAGTATGTAATCAAGTTCTTGTGGGAGGTCATATATGCATGTTTCTATAATTGAGATATGTCACATTATCTAGTGCTAATTATGTATGCCTTGATTGAATTGATCATTGAAGCTTCATATTGGACTAAGGACTATCTTATTTTTTATATCCACACACAACACATAAGTCTATATTCAATGAATGCCATATTCATTTGTGTGATTGTACTTGATTAAATGTGTTTTCACATGTTCAATCTTTGTTTGATCAAACACAAAATGATTTTTGAGTGTTTTTAGTTGTTTTTGGAAAGTATTTTGTTTTACAAAAATATCAAAAATTTCAAAACTGTTTCCCCTGTTTTGGAGACTAAGTCGCGGGTTAGCCCAGTCGCAAGCCCCAGTCGCGAGCTCACTCAGAGATTTTTCGCGGTTTACTGGCGAGTCAGTACCCAAGTCGCGAAAAAAACTTAGAAAATTTTTCAAAATTTGAGTTTTGCATTTTTCGTGGCTCAGTTTGGCGACTTGTTCACGGGTGGAAGGTCCAATCGCAAGGGTTACTCAGAGATTTTCGTGGCTCAACTCGCGACTCCTTCGCGGGTAGACCTTCCAGTCGCGAAAAACACTTGGAGAAATTTTCAAATTTCTTACCTTCACAGTATTTCGCGGCTTACCTTGGCGACTAACTGGAGACTTAATCTAGTCGCGAAAAACGCGTGTTTTGTGTTTTAGAATCTGATTTCAAAAACTCTTCAGTTTTTCCCTCGAAATCATGTGACTGTTCATTGTCTTCCCCATTTCTCTCTCTGAAACTCACCAAGAAACTCTTTGAAAACCTTCATTTCTGCATCAATCTCACTTCACTGTTCAAGAGAAAGGTATGGGTTTTCCTGTTTTCACCTACTTATTCATGATTTTAACTTTATTTTCTTGAATCTGTGCGTGTGGTCCTCGGTTGGGTTTTTAAATGGATCTGTGTTTTTGGTATA
Source organism: Quercus glauca (assembly GCA_023736055.1). Lineage (NCBI taxonomy): Eukaryota > Viridiplantae > Streptophyta > Magnoliopsida > Fagales > Fagaceae > Quercus > Quercus glauca. Next base: position 92,464,093 of record CM043316.1, on the reverse strand, counting down.
ATTGTTTTAAATATGGGTGTCTGATTCTGTGATGATACTGTTCGGCTTCTTTGGGTGTGTTTTTTTTTTTTTTTTTTTATCTGTTATGTGAGTTCCTTTGATTATTGTTCACACACACACCCATTATCATGTTTGGACCCTAAATCCCAAATTTTTAGGGTTCTTCTCCTAAATGCTCATAAATTGATTTTAACTCTATGCTAATATTGGGTGGCATTGTTTCTGTTGGGTGTTGTTTTGTTCATAATCCCTAATGCAGAGTGGATATGTCACCATTCAAGACTTCAGCTGTGAAAGGTGGCAGAAACAAAGGGAAAGAGCCAATCATTGATGTTGATGAAGATTCCCCTATACCAAAGAGAGCTCGTTTTTCAACAAGAATGTTTGATCCTAACTTGTTTAGGTCTTATGCTGCTTTTGAGTCTTTTCAGAACCATTTTCAAGATGCTACCTTGTTGGCAGAAAGAGCCGTTGATCAGTCATCTCTGTTAGATACCAAAATTCCTACATGGTTTGCCACAATAGACTGGAATTTTATTCTCTCCGATCTTGAAGATGCCTATGAGAACATGGTGAAAGAGTTATATGCCAATGCTATTGTAGAAGGAGAAGTAATCAAGTGCTGGGTTAAAGGAAAGTGGTTCTCGGTAACTCCGGTTTATCTCTCTGAAATTCTTCACATCAACAGGCCCATACTTCCTATCCCACCTGTCTATGATGATTTGGTCCCAAATAAGGGCACACTTCGGAGAGCATTAGGAGCTGATTTGGAATTCTCTTCCAGTGGATCGTCAATCAATATGGCATCACTTTCTCCAGAATTAAGGCTTATGTTAACAATCATGTGTAACAATCTCTATCCATTGTCAAGCACAGGTTACATCAACCTTGGACGAGCACTATTTCTTCATGATCTGGTATCTGATGTGGAAATTGATGTATGCTCCCACATCGTTCACATTTTGGCTAAGACAGTTAACCGAACTACTTCAAGGAATTGTATTATGTTTCCTCGTCTCATATCTCGGATTCTGAAGCTCAAAGGTGTGCGTCCCTCTGCTAATGAGTGCCCTCACTCTAGGCCAAGTCCAATTAATGGTCGCACTCTTCAAGCAAGTATGAGTCACACCAAAAAGACTGTCAAGCAAGAACATCATCCTCCTCAAGGAAGCTCAAGTTCTACCTCTCATTCCTATGATGAAAAGTTTAACATCATCATGGCTGCACTTCAAGATCTTAGTACCAAGATTTCAGAACTTACTCAGATCATGTACTGCTAACACTCCCGTCTTGATAAACAGTTAACATCACTTGAAACTCAGATGGATGAAATTCATCGGAAGCTAGAAGAGAATGACAACTAGCTATTCCATGACAAAAAGGGGGAGATGATGTCATTGGCAGGGGAAGTGCAGTGATAGGGGGAAAAGTAGCAAGAAGTCTATGTTTTAGTTTTATAACTGCTTATTTATGTTTACTACTTTTGGTTTAAAGTTTTGATACTCTGAGATTATATTCACTTATTTTAGCATATGTTTTATCTGGTTTGTGCCCATGTTGCTTTTGTAAGCTTTAAGGGTTTGTTTCCTTGCACTTATGCATTTTATAGGCTTTTATGGTTTGTACCATGTATTTGCAATACTTTACTTATGCAGCCTTTATGCATTGTGCTTTAGTACTTGTTAATGCTTTGCATTATCTTAAGTAAAACACTCTTGTGCCCGTGTAGGATTTTTCCTAAATGCACATACTTCATGTACTGTGCATTGGTTGAGTGTTGGTCATTCAAGTGATTTGACTTGGGTTTGTCATCTTGAATGTCCGGATGTTCATTCCAAGTGTGAATGAGCATTGTGATCACTTGGTTATAGTGATTGCTTGGGTGATCAAGCCATGATTTACTGCTTTATTGCTTAAGTCCTTTTTGCTTGATCATGCTTCTATTGCTCCATATGCATTTCAAGTTTTCTGCATACAATGATATTATTGTGTTGTTGTGTTTCAGGAATTACTTGTTCATATGTTCAAAAGCGTTTTAGAATCTAAAGTTAGGTGTGAGTGAGTTTTGTTCAACTGTTCCCAACTCACGCTTTAAGTTTAGAGTCTATTGTAGGGTTTTGTCACGGAATAGCCAAAGGGGGAGATTGTAAGGTTGAATGTAATCAACCATCTTGTTGGCTTTATTCCGTGCCAATTTGCTTGTAATTCAGTACTTAGTAACCCTGTATTTAGGTGGGGAACTTGTAAGGGTAGTGAGTGAGAGAGTGTGAAGAAATGCTCAAGAGTGTGCAAGAAAAACAGAATCTCGCGATTGGATCTCGCGGGTGAGTCGCGGCTTGCAAGTCGCCAAAAGTTTGCACACGTGCCAAGCATGCCAGAAGCTGAAGAGTCGCGCCAGCTGTCACACTATAGGACAAAAGTCCCAGGCTGGCCAGGCCGTTAGCTCGCGGCTTGAACTCGCGACTTAACCCAGTCGCGAGGTCAAGTCGCCAAAATGCCCTGTTTGGCAAAAACTGATGTTTTGCATTCCTTTCTCACCCTACTATATATATGCCCTTATACCCACCATATTGAGAGCGCTTCCAGAGAGAATTTTGTGAGAGAAACCCTAGAGAAATACAAGATTTATTCATCCACAATCTTAACCTTAGAGACTCTACAAATTCCTCTACTCTCCTCCTCTCCATTGTTGTACCCTTGAGAGGCCTTTAGCCAAATCCTTAACTCACCACACTTACGTCTGTGAGAAGGTTTATTTGGTACTGTTGGGAAGCAGTTAGGAAGGAACCAATCTACATTGGTTGATGCTATGGTCTAGTAGCGGAATTCGGTAAGCTAGAAAAGAAAAAGGTTCGGCGCCACCTCGTTGGAGCAAGAAGCTTGGAAGGCTTAGGTACCTGGGTAGATTAGGCTTAGAGGGTCTATTGCTGTTCATGTATCCCAACTACATTTTCTAATGGATTATTGACTGCTTGGAGGACGGCGGTGAGGTTTTACGCCGAGGGCTTCGGTTTCCTCTTCAATAACACATCGTGTGTTGTCCGAGTGTTTGCATCTTCCTTCCTTTATCTTTGCCTTATATTTACTACTGTGGATGTGTTTATATTTGACTTAGATTGTTATCAATTCTGTTATAAGTTTGTTATAATATTCCACACATTAATTGTTTGATATAAAGCTTGAATTGGTAATTTTGTATTTGGGGTCTAAACGTTCAAGGGTGTTTCATACCTATTTTGAACTTTCAGAATGATTTTATTGTGGCAAGGGCAGTTATCTAAATTCACTCCAGATCATTCGCATCAACTCGTGCAAAAATTTCTGTTTATTTTAGCATAAAAGCCTACTTTTTTTTATTTTACATTTTTCAATAACATATTATTTTTATTACACTAAACTTCATTAAAATATTATTTATTTATCTTTTTTTATTACTCTCTCTCTCTCTCTCTCATATATATATATATATATATATGAGTAAAGAAGTACTCAAAAATAGATTTGCATGTGAATAATAATTGTATATATTTACCTGATTATTGTAGTTATAATTTAAAATGGATTTGGCTTACCTCCAGTACTTTTTTTCACTTGATATGTCCTTTTATTTTAAATACACAATGGCAAGTGGTAGTGGGTTTCAATCCCCACATTTTATTTAATTAGTGGGTGATGTGGCAGTCTCTCATTAAAATAAGTAAAGATTCTTTTTAAAAAAGTACTGAAGGTAAGCCAAACTCATCTAAAATTTACACAAGTTTACATGAACTGATGTGGGTGATTATTGGAGTTAATTAATGTGCAAAATTTAACCCTTATACTATTATACATGGACTAATCTGATTGCTCTAAATTTTTCAATAGAGATGTGTAGGATTCTAATTCCCATTTCCTAGGGTGGCCAAAGGGATTGTGGGACCTAAGGTGATGTTTAAATTGAGGTATTTTATGTATTTAATTTAATTAAATAACATATATATATGTAGGGGCATAATTTGTAATGGACCCTTAACAATAATACTTGTAGAGATGTGGGTATAAGGGCTAGGCGCTAGCAATACAAACAACGGATGACGTGGAATCAACATGGTGATAACGAAATCATTTTACTAAGTGGGTTCTATAGGGATAAAGACCATGAATCTGGTTAGGTGTTGGTAAGAGACTTTATAATGACTTTGGATAAGTATTTGTGAGGATTCTGATAATTTTGGTTAAGTGTTTGTGAAATATCTTCATCCTCGGCTTCGTCCGAGGATCTATTTTTCTTATAATTGATATCTGCTCTGTCCTATTTTCTTAGGACTCATTCATCTCCGGATCCCCTTTTGATTGGGAATCCTCTTCGTTATATATCATTGCTTTAGTTAATCTTCACAATCCACTTGTCAATCATTTGAACTTCTATGTACAGGGGTCTGTCCCATCATCTGTATTTGCAGGCTTTATGTTATTTCCCAGCCGCCTTTGCAGGCTTTGTAATAGTTGAAGTGACTGATGCTTTAGGGTTTTCGGGTCACCTCACCATTAAGGCGGCCAGGATGTTGGTAGCATCCATTTATTGTATGAAGGATATTTTCCTTTTATCCGAGTTGGTTTGCTGAGGAGGCTATCGTCCTCGGCGAGGCCTTTGGATGACCTGGGCCTTTTCCTATTATCCTCGGTTTTTACATTATCCTCGGCGCGGGCCTTGGGCCGCATGTAGTGGGCCAGCGTGGTTAATACGACAGGGTCCCACAATATATATATATATATATATATTTCAACTTAAAATTTATTATTCTAATTTGTTTAGATGCAAAAAATTTTAGTTTTTTTAATGAATTTCTTGTTCATATGTAAGTTGTCCATCAAATTTTTTTGTTGTAACTTAAAAAAAAGATTTTCATTTTTGAGATTTCCATCTTTTTATTATTATTATATTGTGTTCATTACTAGTAATAAATTATCTAGAGAACCCTTTTGAAACTTAAAATTTTCATGAAATATTTGTTTTTGTTTTTGTTTTTTATTTTTATTTTTGTTTGGTTAACAACTAGTATATATATATATATATATATATAAAGCTACAATTTTTTTAAGGGTTTTTGTGCTTCCTAAGGGGCTGATGAATGTTTTGCTTCTTTCCCTGAATAGAAGGAAAAAAAAGAAGGTATTTAAATGGGTTCTCCTAGGATTTTGAGAATGTGAATAAGAATGAATTTTGGAAAGGAATTGGTGACACACACCATATGACTAATGTCACCCTATTAGTATATGGTCATGAGAATTTTTCAGTAATTGAGACAAACCTTAATTCACCTTGCAATGGATTAAACGTGGACTGTAATGCACTTAAGGAACTGTAACATAGATTTTAAATCAACAGTTAATAATTCACAATAAAATTAGGCATTCTCATTAATTAAAAAAAAATTGATTTTTTTTTTTTTTGGAGAATCCACCTCGTAAGAACTTTTATTCAAATAAGGCTATGTGAATCAGCCTGAAGTACATCTGCAATTTCTGGTGATACATCTTCCATCCAGACTTGTAATGAAGAAAAAGAAAGTGCCCACCTCGCTATCAAGTGGGCTACAGTATTACAATGCCTCTTCACATGAGAAAAAGAAATAATGGAGAACTGAGAGGCTAAGAATTGTATATCTTTTATAATATGACCAAACTGTGCAAGGCTGTGAGAGTTTGTCTTCAGAGCATTCATAAGGATCAGCGAATCACCTTCTAGCACCCCTTTGTGGAGACCTATTTCCAGCGCCAACTCCATTGCTCGCCGAGCTGCCAAAGTTTCAACCTCAATTGCTGTACTAGGCAGTGGTATTCGTTGCGCCAAAGAGGCCATCACCTGCCCCATGCTATCTTGAATCACCACTCCAATTCCGGCCTGGTTTTCAGCCGTAAAAAGTGCCCCATCAAAATTTATCTTGTATTGTTGGTGTGCTGGGGGCTGCCATTGTGATTGAGTTCGTCCCATAGGTGCCATAGCTGCTGAATTATGCAGCAAAAAATCTTGCAATCTGGTCCGAGCTTGCTGCACCAGATTAATGAGATATTCGCCGCCTTTCCCGACCCGCAACTCATTTCTTCTCTTCCACACTGCCCAAACAACCATAGCAAACAAATCCGGTTCCCTGTTTTTCGCCAAAATGCATCACACAAGATCAACAAAGCTCGTCATCTGCCGCAAACTTTGCTGGTTCCAGACCTATACTGAGCGCCAAACTCCTTCCAATTTCGGGCAAAGAAAAAGAGCGTGGAGTGTGTCCTCAGGCAGCAGCTTACACTGATCACAACAGGCATCATTTAGCACCTTTCTTGTAACCAAATTTCACTTGGTGGGAAGTGAATTTTTTGCAGTGCGCCAGACCACATTTTTCACCTTACTTGGCACGTTGAGTCCCCATATTCCTTTCCATAGTGGCTTAAGAATCAATGGATCGGATTGACTTGATTGTTGATTCTGAAACTCCAATTGCAGAAACTTATACCCGGACTTGACTGTGTATGCTCCATTCGCACTATGAGGCCAAATTAGTTCATCGGGTTGTTCAGTAAGGCAGAGGGGAATGCCTTTCACCATCACTGCCTCAAACTCCATCAAAGTTTCATCAATTAATTCATCCTTCCAGCATCTTCGCTCTTCATCAATTAAGCTCTGAACCTTTGCTTCAGCCTAACCATCCAACCATGGAGATAAAACAAGTGCTGAATTTTTCTGTGGCAGCCACCTATCCCCCCAAATATGAACTGACCTCCCATCTCCAATTCTCCAAATAGCTCCCCATTTAATCATATCTCTCCCCTTTATTATACTCTTCCAAGCGTAGGATGCCGAGTTAGGACAAGTGGCCTCCATAATTGAGCAAGTTGGAAAAAATCTCACTTTAAAAACCCGGTAAAAAAATTGACTTGATCTTCAAATAAATCATATAGATAACCTCATAAAAAATAAATGACCAAATATGTCAAAGTAAATGGACCCGAATAAATGGCATGCTTGATTAAAAAGTTACAAAATGGTACCAATTTCCCATGAAAACTATACTTAAAATTTAGAATGCATTAAATAGAAAATTGTATACTTTTTTTAACCGTTAAAATGCAAAGTAGGTAATTTCCTTCAATTTGTGATATCTCATTTAAACGGCCAGTTCTGAATTTTGCCCATGACCAATCAAATTAAATGGATTTTCACGATCTTAAACATAGCTCCAAAATTAATCCAATCACATGGTTAGATTTCAATTAGAGCTCAATTAAATTTAGTCAACCACATAAAATTGATGAAAATCAACAAACAATCCAGTCTAGTTATTAAAACCATGAAATCCATCATTTTTAGGCTAAAACTTCTATCGAAATTTAGAGTAAAATAAAATACGGTATCAACAACACTAAATAATAATAATAATAATAATAATAATAATAATAATAATAATAATAATAATAATAATAACGCATGGCTTAGTTAATACTTTTTTTTTTTTTGAGAAATTGCTTAGTTAATACTTAACTAGCCTCTGAGCACGCATGTCTCTTCTATTTTTTGGATAAAAATTAATAATTTGCATTTATTATAATTTGAAATTTCTAATTTTTCCAATCACCCAAAAAAAAAAAAAAAACAAAGAATATGTGGGGTGAGTTTTGTAGATTGGAGGAGTTTTAAAACTAACAAAAGAGTGATCCTATTTTGTAGAGAATTAGTGAGTAGAAGTAGGAATTTAAATCAATGTAAAAGTAGAAGTTTATTAGAAGCATGAAGGCATTGCAACGTAGAAGTAAGAATTTATTATTTTTATCAATTTACTATTTTAACCTCATTTTTAAATTTTAGTTAGGAGTATTTTTTTACAGTAAAAAATAACAATAACTAACTTTCTTTTGTCAATTTACTATTTTAACCCCATGTTTAAGTTGTTGGTTAATTAATTTAGTGTATTTTTCACAGAGAAAAAAACAATAACTAACTTTCTGAATCCTCTTAATATATACAGATAATAGTATAATATTCTTTCAACAATGGGTAGCTTTTAGGTATTATGCCTTAAGTTCTTTGGCTAAATTCAGATATACGGTTATGTTAAGCAATAAAATAGCCTATTATTATGGCCTTTTGAGATCACCACAAGTTTGCATGATTCCCACTCTATGTCATGAATCTGTACCATAACATAAGAGTGGATTTATACAGACGCCTTGCGAATAAAAGTTATTGCATAGTTAATCAATACTAGTCCTCTTTCGATAATGGTTAGTTTTTAGGTGTTCTTTCTTATTGCCTAATTTTTTCAATTAAATTCAAATATATGATTTTATTGATTAATATCTATGTATACTATATATAAGAAGATTCTTCTTATTCAATTGGACTTTTATATAGTTCAAAAATATCCTCATTAATGAAAGGTAATTTCATTTAGAAATAGGGTCATAAATATCAAATAACAAATTTAATTTTGAATTCAAAAAAAGAACTCCTAAAATTTAGGATTTTTTTTTTTCACGTTCAAAAAATAAATTACAGTTACTGCTTATCTTTAAAGTTTATCATTTTTATTTGTTTGCAAAAAAAAAAAAAATATTTCTAAATTATAATAGATGCAAATTATTAACCTTTACCCAAAAATAGTTATATTCTACCATGTATCTCTGTTATGCCATGAATCCGTAATATAAAAGTGGATTTGTACATTAAGAACAATTGAATTCAGCTATATATGTATCTGTGTTTTGTTAAGAATCTATATCATAAAAGTGAATTTATACATGCACTAAGAAAAGGAGCACTCAACATAGTCAATATCAGTATAATACTCTTTCAACAATGGGTAGTTTTTAGGTATAGGGCCTTAAGTTTTTTGATTAAATTCAAATATATGGTTATATTGAGCAAAAAAATAGTTTATTATTAAGTCTTTTGTTAACAAGAGTGCATACATATTAAAATGTTTTCAAATTTTAATATTATATTAAATGATATTTTTATGAATTTTATTAACAAAGAATCATAAGCACACAAACTAAGGAAATATTATGGAATTATTAACGAGTGTCATAAAGATACAAATTAAGGAATAATAATGGGTTCCTTAATTATTCCATAATTTGTGTATTTGTGACACTAATTAAGGGTTCAAAAAGAAATTTTGATGCATTAGGGGTTCAAATTTAGTTATTAGCTATAATGTACATTTTTCACAAAAAAATATTTTTTAATATTTTTATATTTTTTAAGTAAGGGTTTTTTTTTTTTTTTTTTTTTTAGAGAATTTCAACTTATGGCATCCACTCCTGATGATAGCTCTTTATCATCAGACCAGATACCAATCAGTTTTTGGTGTAGGCGGAGATTAAACCCTAGATCTCTTATTCAACTATCAGAGACTTTATCAATTGAGCTAACTAGAACCTACTAGTAAGAATTAAATAGAGGAAAAAATTTTATTTTGAGAGAAAAATAGAGGATATTTAAACACGAGAATTAAGAAGTTTGGGATAAAAATGAGTATTTCTATGGACACATAAAAATGCACAAATTTGCGCATTTTTATGTGTCTTTAGCATTACTCAATACAAATATCAAGAAAAGCAGGTCAATTACAAACTCTTTGTTCCAATCTAATTATTTAAATATAGAAAAAAAAATTGTGTACTAACAACATGCTCACAACTCAATTGCTGAGTCGTGGTACAAAATTATTCATTTTTACGTGTCCTTAGCATTACTCGATATAAATATAGGAAGATTAGGTCAACTTCAAATTCTTTGTTCCAATCTAATTATTTAAATATAGAAAAAAAATGTACCAACAATAGGCCCACGGCGCAACTCAACTCATCCACAAATAAATTAGCTTGATACTTCCATTTAACAGCACTTCCATACGCTCCACTTTCTTCTTTGCCCTCTCTCTGCTACTACTAGTTCTTGTAAACTTCCCTTCTTTAGCACAGAAGAAACATTCAAATGGCTCAGAGCAAGATTTTGTTAATCGGAGGCACAGGCTACATCGGAAAATTCCTCGTGGAAGCAAGCGCAAAGGCTGGCCATCCCACCTTTGTTCTGGTCAGAAAGAGCACACTCTCTGATCCCGTTAAGGGAAAACTCATTGAGAAATTCAAGAACTTGGGTGTCACTTTGCTCCAAGTACGTATATTATTTTCTCTCTGAATGTATGTGTTTGTTTGTGTGTGTGTGTGTGTGTTTTTTTGGCTAGATGGGTTGGTTTTGTTTGTAGGAAAAGTTTGATGATGGTGTTAAACAAAAAAAATGGGAATGCAGGGAGACCTTCACGACCATGGCAGTTTGGTGAGTGCAATTAAGCAAGCGGACGTGGTGATATCAACTGTGGGTCCAATGCAATTCGAAGATCAGCTCAAGATCATTGCTGCCATTAAGGAAGCTGGTAACGTTAAGGTTTGTATTTTTAAACTACTCAAAACTTTGTAGTATGAAACCCTTTTATCTAAAATTTCATTCCTTCATTTTTTTTTTCCTAAATAATTTTTAAAGTTTCAGTTTGAATTGGCTCAGCAACTTGGCTTAAAAATTGATTCTAAAGACTAAAGTTGTTCTTAGGATTAAGATAAAGAAAACCCTTTTGTGAATTCTATGTTGTTGCTATAACTCATTAGCCATTTTCGTCACCAATTAATCAGAGTTTTAAAATTTTTGTTTTAAAATTTTTTAACATGATCCAATCTCAATTTATCACCTTATATACTTAAGGAAAAAGAGAGAGGTTAAAGTGGCATTTCTCAAAAAAAGAAATTAAAAAAAAAATCTAGGAGAATTATACGGATTTGAAATTTGTTAATTTTTCTGCTATTTGTCTAGAGAAATATAATGAGTTTTGACCAATAGGAAGAAAAATGTCCAAGTAGGGAACCCTCCACCATGAATTTAAAAATAAGAAAATATTACTTTTGTCAATATTTTTTTATTGTATGTGAATTTTGAAAATCAAATTATTGGATTACATATTTTTATTATATCTCTTACAAAATTTCAAAAATATCTAATATCAATAGTTATGTTATCAATTGAATGTTTAAATTTCAAGTTTTTATGATTTAAGATTAAGCACAAAAAAATAAGTTTATTGATTAAATAGTAAATAATATCTTATTTGAATGAATATTGACACATGTGTTAAGAACATAAAAAATACGTAATTTAATAATTAAAATTTTAAAATTTCCATTTCATAAAAAAACATAGACAAAATTTGAAAGTTTTTGGAGTTTGGCGAGAAACTTTTTTTTTTTTTTTTGGATAAGTTTGGCGAGAAACTGTCCCTAGAGAAACAACCCTTCAAATATCGGCCCTCATACCTGGCTCACGTCGCACGTCATAACTCACAAAAACCGCACCACAATAGGAAATGGGCCACGATTAAAAAATAAAAAGGGCCAATTCGGTGGGTTCTGAATCTTCTAATCAGCACATTAGTGTGTGTGTATATATTTAAAAATTACAGGTAGGGCCCTCCGCTATGACTTTATAATTATAACTTTGTGTTTGTATATATATAAAAATTAATTCTGACATGTATATTATGTATATATTTTTTAGAGAGATTCTATGTTTACAATATTTTTATAATATTTTTATAAAAAATTATAGTTGGTTAGTTGTTATTAGTTCAAATTTGAACCTAACACTTAGATTACTTTTTTGTCTCAATAATAACAACTAGTAACAACTTAACGCTTAAGATTTGTTGTGAAAATGTTGTGAATATATCATTTATATATATATATATATATATTCATGGTTGGCGTTGAAATTTTAAATCCTAAATATTTTTATTGGAAATACTTATTAAGTTGCAAGACTTTTAATTATCTCTTCTCTTCTTCTCTATATATTAAGAGGGTTCAAGAAGTTAGTTATTGTCTTTTTTAATTTAAAAAATATCCTTAATTCAATTAACTTATCCTTATTCTTAAAACGTAAAAATAAGATTAAAATCATAAATTGATAAAGAAATTAGAATAAAAAACTTACCCATGTTTATAAAACTACCCCATGTTCTATAAAACTTCCCATTACCCCATGTACACAACCAAAACCACCCCATGTTCCTATATAAAAAAAAAAAAAAAAAAAAAAAAATACCCCATAATCTAAATAAATAAAAACTACCCCAAGTTGTTATTAAAAAAAAACCTACAAAAAAGAAAAAAGAAAAAAAGAGCCTCATTGCATTTTATTTAAAATTTTAAGAACTCACTTAAAGGAATTCTTATATATGTTAATACGGCTGGGTTTGAATAAGGGCCGACGCGCCTACGTTTTTTGTGTGGGTCCTGTGTATTATTTACAGGACTCGTAAGTATGAATTTCAGCAAATTTTTCTTTAAAAGTGGGTCTCATGGCACTATTTATCTATTTAAAAATTATTTTACTATAATGTTTTGAGTTTTTAATTTTTAGTAATAAACGGTATCCAAACAAGCCCAGGATTAAGTTTTTCACTTTTAAACCCACCCGACCTTTCTCAAAAAAAAAAAAAAAAAAAAAAACCCACCCGTGCAAGCCCATCCTTTAAAACAAAGTCGAACACCTGATGTGCTTGCTTATTAATCACCTCAACAATATATCTATCTCTTGCAAGTCGCAACCAAACTCCAGTTCTCACGCATCACTATCACTGCCTGCCTCTTTCTCTCTCTGTTTCTTTTTGCATGTGAATCTCATCCATCTGACTATCTTTTTCTCTAAACTAATTTGATGATGATGTTTGTGATTGTGACTGTGATTGTGCACGTCATAGAACAAGAATATATATGGAGCATCTCAGTAGGTTAAATTTCCAATTCCACACGGTGGGGAAGTATAAAATAAAAATAAAAATAAAAATTTCTGATTGTATAATTATTTTTTGGAATTTCATGAACAAATTTCATTGAAAAAGTTTACAATTATTAAGAGGTTTTATTGGTTGAGCTATTTTTTAGAGATTCTACCCATCTGAATTCGGAGTTGATGCGGACCGTAACAATGCTGTGGAGCCAGCGAAGAGTGCATTTGTTGCCAGGGCCAAAATCCGACGTGCCATTGAGGCTGAAGGCATTCCCTACACTTACGTCCCAAGCCACTTCTTTGCTGCCTATTTTCTCCCTAACTTGGTACAGCCAGGAGCCACTGCTCCTCCAAGAGACAAAGTCATTATCCCTGGCGATGGGAATCCCAAGGGTAACTAGCAATTTCTTTAAGCTCTTGATCGGCATTTTGCATTATCAAGATGTGTAAATGTGTATCCATGCTTGTCAAATGCAACATTTAAGCTTTTTCATTCCGAGTATTTTTTTTTTTTGGTGAATAGAATGTCACGTCATTTTATGTCAGTTATCATTTTTTTATTTGGTGGAATTAAACACTAATTTATGTGACAACATGCATGAAGTGGACTATCTTTTAATTTTGAAGCAAATGAAGAAGCTAGAGCGTGAGCTGAAACTGAATGATCTTAATTGTTATTGTATAGCTATGATAAGATATGTATACAATACTATATAACTATGTGTTGCTTTGAACTCTCCTGGCAGCAATTTTTAACAAGGAAGATGATATTGCAACCTATACCATTAGATCTGTGGATGACCCAAGAGCATTGAACAAGGTACTCTACATTAGGCCTCCCAAAAACATTTACTCATTCAATGAGCTTGTTGCCCTTTGGGAGAAGAAGATTGGCAAAACTCTTGAGAAAGTCTATGTTCCGGAGGAAAAGGTTTTGAAGGACATCCAAGGTCAGTGAGAAAATATGTCCAAAAGTCCAAAGATGCTATATATGCTGTTTTTATGTTCTTTCATGTTATCTAACGTTAGTATTTTTAACATTGGCAAGGAGCAAAAAGTGGGTTAATCAATATGTTTTTGATGTTGGTCCATTTTTGCAGAGGCCCCTGTTCCACTCAATACGTTGTTGTCACTCAACCACTCAGCCTTTGTGAAGGGTGATCACACCAGCTTTGAAATTGAGCCATCATTTGGTGTTGAGGCTTCCCAGTTGTACCCAGATGTCAAATACACCACTGTGGAAGAATATCTCGACCAATTTGTTTGAGAAATCTAGTCCCAGCTCTTGTTATTATTAAGATAAATAATTATAACCAATGTGTGAACATTGCGTGTGAAATTAAGAGTGCTTGTACTTACTAGTATGTTGTTCTCTTTAACCTTTTTTTTTTGAGAAAAGGTTGTTCTCTTTAACCTTATCGTGAAGAACCATAATATACTAATGACTGATGCATTTTTCTCTTCACAGTATATCCTTGTAACTGAATGTCTTTTATATTTCTTGTGGTCTATTCTCTCTCACACGTCTTCTCTTTATTGTTGAAGAGTAATAATAATATGGGAGAATCAATAAAGAAAAAGGAGGGTTTGGTTTGAATGGTTAAAAGCTATTGTACGAATGATTTTATTGTGCCAAGCGCCTTTAGTTAAATTAACACCTCTAAGTTTTCCAATAGAGATTTTCAAGGTTTCTAAACTCCTCTCTTCCATTCTAACAGTCGAATTATAAAAAAAAAATGGTTCTATTATAGTAACTTATAATGGAATGGCCAAGATAGATTTGGGTTACAACATCATAGTTAAACTTAAACATGCGGGGATGATTTTCCACATAAGTTATTGTTCTCTTATACTTGTTAATATACATTAAGCACACATTGTTTATAGTTTCACACACAATATTCACACATTGGTTGCAACTTATAAGTTCTTCCAAAAAAGAACATACATATCATTAGCACAGGCACGGCCGCATGAGAGAGAGAGAGAGAGGGGGGGTATATTGTCATTGTTTATCACCTGACATGATTGTTAATTTTAATCATAGATAAAGTAATGGTACTCACGTTATGGAAAGCGTTTTGAAAAAAAAATTATAAACACAGAATTCGAAGTGGGATGTGGCTTATTGTATTTATAAATGGTTTATTTGGATGGAATATATCAAAAGAGAAATTGAATTTCAATTTTTAGTTTAAGGAAACGAAAATTGTAATTTTTTTTTCTATTTATAAAATTCATAGATAATTCAAATCTTATCAACATATAGATTAAATGGATTACATAAATTTTTTTTTTTTTTTGATAAACGATACTTAAGATTTTTTTTTTTAATAGAAGTGATTTTGTTGGAATAATAATTAGAGCTCATATCCACCATGTGTTATTAAAACTAATGTGTTGTCCACATCAAAAAAAAAAAAAAAACTAATGTGTTGTCCTGTGTATATGGATAGGTATAATTAAAAACAACCACAATTATACATTTTTTAAAAGAGATTCAAATTATACGTAATATTAGCTTACACTTTTTTTAAACTATACGTTTCTAAAATATGTAATAGTTTCTCATTATATATACATATACTATCTAAACTTTTCAAATGCACGTTTTACATCATAAACTATGATTATTGTTACATTTTTCACCCTAACATCAAGTTTACTATTAATTTGGATGGAAAAATATGGTATTGCGTGAAAAAACCTAATTGCCTTTCTTTTCAATCATTTAAAAATAAAAGATAAATTACACTTTACCACTCTAAACTATACTTCCAATTATATTTTGTACCGTAAACTTTGAATTTCCGTCCAAGTTAACTGCAAACTTAACGTTGGAGTACAAAGTACAACAAGAGTCATAGTTTATGGTATAAAACATACATTCAAAAAATTTAGGGTGCAATGTGTAATATGGGGTAGTTTAGGGTGATAAAGTATAATTTTTCCCCAAAAATTAATTCAAATATTACTTGTTAATACCAAACAATGTTAGTACGTACTCAGTACAATAAAATTGAAGCGGCCTCTTCTTAAAAATAATAATAATAATAAATTGAAAACAATTTTTTTTAAAGTATTTCAACCTAAGGTGTATCAACATTTTCTTGTGATACAATTGACTTTAAGTAAGATTTTATCAATTTTAATTTGAAAATTCTTTTCTGCAGAAACAATTATAACAAGTATTTTCAATAACCTGCAAGCAATGCATGAATTTGGAAAAGTGATACATGTATTTAGAAAATAATTTATTCTTTTTATATTCTCAAGAATTCTTATACTACATTTTTAAATGACACTATGAATATTTTATTTGTTATCTTTTTGTTGTATTATTTATTTTTCTTATGACTCTTTTTGATGAACTTCTTCTTCATTTGTGAGATATTCATCTAAATGTTTTTTTTTTTCATACGGTTAGTAACAATCAAAAGATCCTATTTGAGATTTAGTTAGAAAAATTCTTTTGTTTTTCTCACTCTCTTTGAAGTTTATTTATTTATTTATTATTTTATATTTCTAGTAGACATTTATAAGTAAAAAAAGATTAGTTACAATATACAATTATAATAATATGACAAGAATAAAATAAAATTTTAAATCATACAACAATAGAGTCTAATTTAATCTTTCACATGAATTCTTTCAAACATAGTTATTAAATCCGGCCTGGACATTGATATGGCATATGAGTCAAGTCACTAGGTCACTGGTTCAACTAATGGATTACCGGTCAAAATGTATGGTGAAATAAAAAAAATTTAAAACAGAAATATATATAAAAATCATAAAATAAATATATAAATTTTTTTTAAAAAAAGGCATATTCCTAATTAAAGTGAAAATTATAATTCAAAATTAAGGTTTCACAATAACATAGTAGTCTTTTGAATCTTTGATAGGATGAGAATCTTGGAGGTAAGTAGATAGACAAAAGAACTACATTTATAAAAAAAAAAAAAAATCATTAGGTTTTATCCTCTTTAAATTACAATATTATAACACATTAAATAGTAAAAAAGTCAATACAGTAGACCTGATGTAATTTTTCAAATTTCACAAACCCAACCGAGTTATATAATGAAATTTATCTGAGTTAAACGGGTTACTGCAACTTTACAAGCCTGTCGAGTTTGATTGGGTTTGACTAGGTCTTATGTAGAAATTGTCCATTAAAATACCCAAACTAGTCTAGGTGCTAGGTTTCCAAGTTCCCAATTTGACCAACTAAGTTAGCCTGGGTTTAATAACTATGTTTTCTAATAATTTTTTTCTTGCTCATGAAGTAAATCATCGCACTTACAGTCCAACCAATTGAGAGAGAATCTATTAATTTTTTTTTCAAGGCACTATTATTGCAACTTCACTTTACAATAGAATAATCCAGTGCCCAATTAAAAACAAATTCGACAGATAACTTAATGTATTAATCCTAACTAAACCAAGATTAATTTAATATATAGAACCAAATATCATTACGAGAGCGTGGCCCATGATTTAAGTTGCCTAATCCTAAAATCAAACCCTGTTATAGTTATAGCACAACCACCAGAGTGCTTGACAAAAGGGTTAGTCTGTCTATAACAAATTAATAATTGATGGTGTGTCAGTAAACCGAATAGTCTATAATTAATGATTCCTTAAAAAAGCTAATCAAAACGAATTGAACCGTGGGTATGGTTGCACCAGCCTTCTTTTTGTAAATTCAAAGAATTACATGGGGACAAAACCAGTTTGCATATGACTGTATATGCAATTAAGACAAGGAAAATCATAAAAGTATTCTTACTTTTTGGCTAAATTTTAGGGGAGAAAGAAGAAGAAAGGGAATAAAAAAAAAATGTGCATACTTGTTGGTTAACAACAAAAGCTTCCAGTTTTTCATATTTCTTATTTGTTCGTTCGCTCTTTCCCATATTTGTAATAAAAGTGACATTATTATTATTATTATTTTTTCTGACTAAAAGAATGACAAAAACCGTTTTCCTCTGAAATCAATGTAGCAGTTTTCTATAAGCACAGAGAACATATTTACAACCCAAAGAACTAAGTGACTATGTCATTGAAGGTAGCGTACACTTGGTTTGGGAATGTTCTTATAGGCTTACCTTGGTTAAACTCAGTCTTATGATCACCAATTCACGTACACTTTGTAATAGAAGTGACATTATTATTATTATTATTATTATTATTTTCTGACTAAAAGAATGACAAAAACCGTTTTCCTCTGAAATCAATGTAGCAGTTTTCTATAAGCAGAGAGAACATATTTACAACCCAAAGAACTAAGTGACTATGTCATTGAAGGTAGCGTACACTTGGTTTGGGCATGTTCTTATAGGCTTACCTTGGTTAAACTCAGTCTTATGATCACCAATTCACGTACCAGTGTCATTGCTCCTTTGAGAAAATCATCAACATGGCTTTTCTAGCCTCCCCAAAGCTGGATTTTAAGCTGGTTTTAGTCCAGTACGGGACTGCTGATATTGGTGTTGGTGCCGGTGCCGGAGCTGGTGCTGGTGCTTCCTTTGGTGCCAGAGCTATTGGTATTTTTGTTGAATATTTCTCTATATATAGCATCATTTTTCTAACCTTTATTACTTCATCGTTATGACCTGTAAAATATGAAGCAAAAGATGTCAACAACTTTCACAATAAACAAGGCAAAGCAAAGGAACCAACCCATCAGAAAAAATACAGTAGTGTTTAAGATATCCATCTCTTTGTATCTCTTACCATTTAAATCCAATTTGGGTTTTGAATTCTCTGACAGGATAATCAGTGTGGGCGTGATGATTGTAAGGACAGCCCAGAAGAAGAATATCAACACGAATGTTCTTTCCATCTTTTGTTGGAGAAAAAAACTATTGTTCTGTAATGGGGTGTTTGAGAAATTGAGAATTTAATACAAGAACACAAGGTGAGAGATAGAGACATGGAACACATTAGCTGGCCATGTTTAAGAGCAGTCATTATAAATTCTAAAACTAAAACTCTTTTTAAATTTTTTTTTTAATAATTTTCTATAAGCAAAGTCAGGTTCATCACAAATAAAGTTGTGATTTGGTTGTTCAGTTGTTGGATGGTTGTTATATAGTTTGATTGTATGATTGGACATCCATCTGGCATCTCATGCCCAAGTCATTACTCACTGAATCATTCTTTGCAATGATTAAATATTATAGAGTACCACTTTTATTTATAATTTGATCAATAATTTGCTTATAATTTCAAACTAACAAACGAAATTTGGGGTTAATAAACTTAATATCGCAAAAGATTCTTCTTCTAGGTAATGCCTACTTGCTGTCATAGACCAGGTCTATACCTAATTTGTATTGTTAAGTCTCATAACTAACCGACTCTATAGCTGCAACAATCTTTGACATTTAGGAATCACAAGTAGCACAACAAATGTGCTTTTGTGCAATTGTGCATATACATCAAAAATATTTTGCATCTGATATATATATCCTCCTTCTCATAGTCATGTTGTGAGACCCATACACTGAGGGAGAATGAATGTCATATACTCGTATGCATAAAATAATAACTGATATGCATAATGCCTTCCAGAAATTGGGAAAATCAACCCAAGCATTAATTCTTGTTTAATGTAATCAACACATTGTAAGAGGACGGGTTTAGTATACACATTCTAATGGCTCAAAAGGACTAGTTAGAAAAAAGGCTGAAGATATGGAGCCTCGTCATTTTTCAGATTTGATTCCTTGGAAAATACAGCATGTCAAGAAAATAAAACAAATAATGATAATTCAAGAAATGTGAGAAACCCAAATCATGCAAGGAACAATTGCTCATAAACAAAATGGAATTTTCAACATTTGTGTTAACTTTGGAGGTAGCTTTAGCCTAAAACATGTGCTCCACCTAAAAAATCCAAGGGCAGCAAAATTGCAGGGCTGCACTTCTCCCACGCTCTTCCTAAAAGTGGACGTTTCAAAGCTTCAGTCCACTATGCGACCTTTACTTGCAGCGGACTTCTTCCCGGTATACCTCTGTCAAAAGTCAAAAGCAACAGAGAAGTTACAAAATGTCACTGCAAGGCCTAAGAGGAACCAACTGCCACCACATATTTCAAAATAAAATGCTATATAACAGGGATGGAAGAAGGCACAGCTCTCACCTGCTTTCCAATGCTGAACGGGACATATCTATACTTAATCATGTGCATAATTTGGCGCTTCATTGTGAGGACAAACAGCACAACCCAATAACAAAGCAGTATAGGCCAGAAAACAGGGACATCAAACACAGAAAAGAAGGTCATCAGAAATGCCACACAGAAAGCTTTAGTGATGGAATACCTGAAACCACAAAACCAAGAGAAATAAGTCATTTTTTAAGCCTCCATTAAAAGACACAGAAATTCTCTGACAGTAAGATTTGTTAAACAGATTGGGGAAGCACACAATACCAACTCTAAAAAAAAAAAACCTTATCTCAACTACTGGAGTCAGTTATGTTAATTATTGTTCGCTACTGACCTCACTTTATAATTACATATTCACATCATGATCTATCATGTCTCTTCTCACAGCTTCTATTTGGTCTTTTCCTTGGGTAGACCATGTAAGAACAACGAAAGAGATCTATAGCTTATATAACAGGCTCCCTCATATTGATAGTTTTGTACCTTGTTCCAGCAAGTATGAGGTTAAAAACAGTTTCTAACAAGTAACAAGTGAAACTAATCCAATGTCCAAATGTCTCAAATTTGCGACTATAAAGGATTAGTTATGGATGCCAGAAGTACCAGCAAAAGGATTAAGAATGAACCAACAATTTGTAAAAACAATAACTATAGCTTTTTGGTAAGTAACAACAAAAACTGATATGAAGAAAGCATGTTACGAACTTCTACCAACCAAATAAAATGAGATGCATATCTTTGCACCCATGCACTTGAATTGGTCTAAAAAACTATTAAACATAATCAAGTACTTGTTTGATGACAAATTATATTCATAGAGTCCACTTCCACACAGCAGCAGAGTTCAAAAAGAATTGGACTACACGAAACTTCTCTCAAAAGCTCTGTTCTCTCTTGATCACGCTTGCCAAAATACAGGATGTGAAAAGCAGCAGAGTTCAACTTTTGCAACAATCAATCACTCTAGTCAATGAACACTGTACAATTTCTGAACTTTCTTCCACAAAACAAGTCATGTACTAATATACACAGGTGATTTATGAAGGAAAAAATATAGACAAGGCAACATCCAACTGTAACTAAGACTTGCTTTTCTCTTTGATCCAAACTAACTATTTGTACAGTAGTTGTTCAAATGAAGGGGGACTTGATTCAGATGTCCCTTTTACTTTTAGCTTTCTCAGAATTGAATTGTAATCAATTCTGAGACATAAGGACAAGATGACACGACGCTCCTCAATAAATTAATGAATTAAATGGCCAATCAACTGACTTATATTACATGACAATGCTAGTTGAGTCGATTCCTCTAGCCTGGTTCTAGACTTCCAGTGTTACATGTTGCATGATATCCAGACTAATAACAGAAAACAGAAAGATAAACATCAAGAAATAATAGTTCAGCATATAATGATCATGCATACCTCTCACAATTGAGATCAGAAAATTAGAGTGAAATGACTACTGAATTACTAATAAACTTGCAATGCCTTCTTTTTTCTTCTGATAAGTGATAAACTCACAATGTCAAAAAGTTGAACACTCGGTGATTTTTTTTTTTTTTTGATGAGATTTTAAGGTTCAAATGGCACCTTCCTCCTAAAATAAAATAAAAGCAACAAAACATGTACTTCTCAAGGAATCAACTTCTAGTCTCTAATGTATTAGATTTTTAAACTTCATAAAAATTTTGGGACCAAGGCCTTGTTTTTGTTGTTATTGTAAACTCCATAAAAATGGTGTAGTTTAATCAAATACAAGTTCTATTAATAGAAAGAAGCGGCACTCCTCCTTTCTATACCAGATCCTAATATGGTGTAATTTGACAAGGAGAGGCTTTTGCTTGATTTTGGCCTTCAGTCATAAACCAATTGAGAATCACCACTTTAAGATCATACTCTCAAGATAATTAACGCAACAAAAGAAGTGAAATCATTCACAAAACTAGTCCTCACAAGGGATCCTTAGATTACCAGAACTTAAACTCAGGAAGGCGGCGCACAAATGGCCTGAACTCATCTGAGCCTTTTGTTGGCAAAGAAGCCCCATCCAAGACTTCAAGCTCTGGATCAATCTTAGGTGACAGAAACCCAATCAATAGATTCAAGATGTAAATCCCAAGGCCATATGATACAATGTAAAATCCCTGAACATAGTAAACCCGCAACATGTAAATCGCCATAACAGCAAGAGTTCCCAGCCATCGCTGGACCATGTGAGGAGTGGACCGATCCAAATAGTACTGAAACATCCTGGTGAAATCATTTCTCAACTTGGCAAGAGGCGCCACCGCAGAGGCAGCATCACCCCCAACTCCTTCCATTAGATATTACTCTTTAAATAATCCCCTGCAGATCCAAAGCACCAAAAGCAATAAATTGATTAAATTTTAGGCTTTCTAGCACCAAAAGATGCCCAACAAAAATCACACTCCATTCAAAAACCCGAGACAATGAACCAAATGTAAAAAGTCTTAAGACCCCATTTCAGATCTCATTCTTGCCATTGCTTTGGCAGTCAAATAATATGAATTCAAACTATAGTTTTAGTTTTCTGGGTCACATCACATGTTAATTCACATTTTATAATAATTTCATGTCCAATCCTATTTTCTCAGTAACCAATAAGCATATTGGCCTTCTTCACATTCAAAATCAAAGAATAACTAAAAACTCAAAACATCATTGGTTTCACTTTCCAAAACGATGAAACATTCTATTATCATCATTCCTAAGATATTGTTAGTTTCTTACCATAAATATAACTAACCCTAACAAAACTTTTCCTTAAAAAATAAAAAATAAAATCAAAATATCCTAAAAACAATCTTTCCATATAACATTAATTAAAATATGGTAACAAAGACAAAAAGCAATATAATAAATAATAAATAAGGTTTTTGTAAGAAACATAAACATAAGACATCAAAGATGGCCAAAAAAGGAAAGAAAAAGTGAATGAAAAGAGAGAAAGGAACAAAGTAGAAACTCACCTTCAAAAAACAAGAGCAGTTTATAGATCAGATGAGATTGTTTTTTTATAAATGGTGAAGAGATCTATTGCCTAAGTATCGTCCATGGGTTTTCCAAGAGCTCAGCTGTTTTTGTTTTTGATTTCAACTTTTCAAACAGAACAGAGAACATTCGCCTCGACATGTCACACGGTTATCATGCGTATAGCTTCAAAACGCACCGTTCTGTTCCGTATATTTTAAAACCGCCCCAAGTTATTGCTGTTTTTTTTTTTTTTTTTTGGTAAATTAAATTTTTAAAATTAAATATTGTGAATGGTAACAAATTAATTAGACCCTATAATTTTAAAATTTTAGATTAAACCACATATTTTAAAATTTTACGTATTAATCATCTAGAGTCCTGTGACACAATTAAAATATCATCGTATTTTTAATGAAGGTGTTTAAAATTCAACTCTTACATCATTTCACAAAATTAACAAAAAAAGTTTTGAAAATCTCATTTGAGCCATATTTTTTTTAAAAAAAATACCATATTCCCTTAGGATTAGCATGCCATGAAAATAATATAAAAATTGACTAATAACTTAGTAATTTAGCAAACACAAACAAATGCACAACTTTTGCCATAACTCTCGTGGTCGCAAATTATGTTATGAAAGTAACTAACAACCAGTCACTTATAACAAAAGTTGTTAATTTGTTGGTTGCCTCATATGGCTCCATTGAGTATTTGAGTGCCACGATTTTCCTTTTTTTTTTTGTTTTAGTCAAGGGAGTTAATACCGTACCGAAGATTGTATCGGTTTGGCCAGCGGTACGATATATTTCGGATACCGGTCAACACCGGTATACCGTTTCGAGTTTACTGCTATTTTTTATATTTATAAATAAATAAATATATATGATGATGCGATAAATCAGTTGGTTGAACACTTCGGATTCGGTGGGCTACGGCGATAGCGAAGGCCTGAAAAGAAGAAAGAAATTAAGGGAGTGACCGGGGTGGACCGGTCAAGTACTCTCCGATGACAAAGTTAGTTTTCTCAACGAAGAAATGTAGTTCCAAGTTTTTGGGAGTAAAATCTCAGAATTTCATACCTTTGCCTATTTCAGACCGGTCCTTTATATAGGGGATCTTGGGACGGTTTACTTGGTTTAGTAACCTCCCCAAGATTTATGGAATAACTGGTGTTACGGAGAGAACTTCCCCAACGGCTATAGAAGCAATAACCGCTGATGGAAGTTACATACTTAGAAGAAATTGCTGGCGATGAACACAAGTTGGTTACCTGCTCCAGAATTTGTTAAGTGTTGTATGGTCGCCCATGTGCAATGTCTATGGACGACCATATGGACGACCCTATGGATGATCCCTTGTCATGCCGTTGTTTGGTCGTCCATCTGCTTCACATATGGACGACTCTTTCGCCTTGATTATGAGGTTTATTCAATTTGGTCAACCCCCAAAGACGAGATGTCTGGACGAATAAGAAATGGTCTGGTCGTTTGGCTAACAGTTCGTGATGGACGACCAGTCTGGACGAGCCATAGATGTAATTTTTTGTTATCCCATCAGTTGCCCCCTTGTCCAGGATGTCGTCCAAGGACATTATAGGGATTTTATCCCCTTTATACAGCCACGTGTCATGGTTTAATACGCTGAGTAGTTAAATCGATTTGCATTTTCCTATGCAATTGCCACGTGTCATTTTCTTAGTGGAGGATGTCGCTTCGCTGACCCTACTCCTGGGCCCTATAAATAAGCACATTCTCTTTCTTGCCCTTCACCTCATCATAAACTTCCTTCTGCTATCTCATCCAAGATTCTCGTCTAGCACTCGTCCTAGTTCTCAGGTACTTCCTCTTCTCTTTAGGTTTTCGTTTTGATCTTCCTTTAGTTATGTCTTCGTCTAGTAATATAGAGAGAGAAATAGACGAGTATCAGGACGTCTCATCTGGGAGTTATGAGAGTGATGAGGGCAGTACTAGTTTTAGTAGTAGTTCTTCGGACGAGCAGTACTTATCCGGAGTGCCTGGCATTTCTTTAGAAGAATTTCAAGAAATGCAACGTAGGATGGCCTCTGGAACTGGGGCTAGTTCGTCTAGAGCGCCACCAAGCCCTTCTCAGGACGAGGAGGAGGAAGAAGAAAATATTATATATAGCTGTGCGCCTGAGGTAGTGTCCACCTTAGACGCTCCTAAGTTAAAAACCTTAGTAGATAGATACCAAATTCCTGCTGAGCTTGAACCTCGTCTACCCAGGGAAGGAGAGTGGTGTTGTTCGCCTTCCTCTGGTTTAGGAGTATACTCATCTTACCTCTTAGCTGGCCTTAGGTTTCCCTTAAATTCCTTTTGTAGAGGTCTTCTTCATAGGTTAGGTATTGGTCCTAACCAACTTAATCCCAATGGTTGGAGGACGATAGTTGCCATGTAAGTTTTATGGCGTGAGGCATTGGAAGGGAACTGTCCTTTAACGGTGGACGAGTTCCTTTACTGTTATAAGTCCTCAGAGATAAAAAAATCTGCTGGTTTTTACCAGTTCTCGTCCAGAGGCCCACATTATAGTTTAATAAGGGGCCGTAGCTCGTCTGATAGGCTCTGGAAGCAAGAGTTTTTTATTATTTCTGGAAACTGGGCTGGGGACCCAACAGACGTTAGTAATGCCCCCTTCCCTCCTTTTACCAGCCCCATAGGTCGCCTTCGTCCTGAGGGTATGTTCTCCTTCCATGTTATTCATTTTGTTCCTTACAATTTTTCTAACTTTCCATCGTCTAACCATCTTTCTTTTATTGGTGCAGCTGTTGTTCGTCCACGTTTGGACAGATTTTATTTAGATCAAATAGATAAAGTTCGTGCCTTCCCTAGAAGGTCTTTTCACGAACTAGTGACCTTCAGTAGTTTGGCTACTTGGGGACTTGGTCCAGAACCTACTGCTGAGAATCTAAGTCACGAGGAAACAACTCGACGAAGTAAGTGTCGTCCACCCCTCTACTTCTTTCTGTTCTTTCTTTTTTCTTTCTTTTTTTTTTTAACTGATTTTCCTCGTCTATAGGAATAATTACAATAAGGGAGAATAAAGGCAAAACAGTGCTTAGTGGGGACGAGGGAGCTTCTGTGCCCCCTGTCGTCCAGAAAGGAGCCGTCCAGGCTAGGAAGAGGAAGTCCAAGAAAATTTCAAGTGCTATGGACCTGGACGACCTTCCTAGTCGTCGAGGTCCTAAGAAACCAAAAACCACTCAAACCTCCCTTCCCAAGGTCCCGAAGTTCACTCCGACGGTAAACTTGGACGAGTCTCCTGCCATCGTGGAGCCCGTCCAAATAATCCATCCTGTTCAGACTGATCCTACTCCCCCTCCAACAAAGACTCCAAGGAAGTCTCATTCGTCAGAGCCGTCCGATCGTCCTTCCAACCTGGTGTTGGACGAAGGTTATGCATGGAGGACGTTTAAAGGGCTCGTCACTGATAATGAAGTTAATGAATGCTACAACATGTCAGTGAAAGAATTTGAACGCTCTGGCATCCATGATCTCTTCAAGGTACAAGTTTCATTCGTCCTTGAAATTTTTTTTTTTTTTTTTTTTTTTTAAGAGAGCAGAATTTTCTAACTTTCCTTCGTCCATGTACAGGCTATGTCAAAGTTTTACACAGCGACATGCCAGGCGAAGGAACTTGCTGAGGAGGCCAAGACGGCGAAGGAGAAGATTGAGGAGCTGAACAAGGAAATTCTGCTGAAAAAGGGGGAAGTGATCAGGCTGAAGGACGAGGTTAACCGTTTGCTGGGGATTGAGACGAAGCTGAAGGACGAAGTTGAGGAACTTAAGGCGGACGCTATTGAAAAAGATACCCGCATCACCTATTTGGAGGGACAAGTTTAAGGGCATGCTTCGTCTTTGGAGAAGGCACGTGAAGAAGCCATATTAGCCTTCAAGAAGTCTGACGAGTACAAGAATCGTCTAGACAGTCATTATGCTGCTGGATATGAGGACTTCCGTGCTGATGCCAAAGATGCCTTCCCTGACCTCAACTTCGATTCTTTCAAGCTACCTCTTGCAACAGAGAGCTCAGTGCTAGGGACGAGTTCTGAGGACGTCAATGTGGTGGACGACGCCACTAACGAAGTGACACAAGACGATCCAAAGAATGCTCCCAGTGGTCAATCAAAATGATAACATCTCTCTTCTATGAAGCTTTGTATTTTATTTAGTAGTGCCCAATGTTTTGGGTTTTCACTTTTTTTTTAAAAAAAAATTTATTCAAGTACAATTTTCTCGTCCAAGTTTATGGACGAGTTATATGAACAAGCAATATACTAAGGGTTTTTGGATGGTGGTCGTCTACCCTTTAAATTTTATAAATGTATGAATGCTTTTCCTTTTCACTATTCATTGTGTTTGAATATTCTTTGTGAACAAGCTTCCTTCATATCGTCCATACCATTTTTATGGTTATGGTATTTCCCCTTAAGTTTTTGCCTCGTCTTGATCATATGGATGAATTCCTTCTTGAATCATTATAGGATTTTTTTTTTAAGTTCGTCCATGATTTTAGCAGTTTGTATTGCTCAAATTTAGGACGATTATTTTCTTAATGAAGTTTTTCCAACGAATGCTCGTCCATGGACTGGATTGTTAAGTTGGTTAAACTCGTCTATGGGTGGTGTTTTTTACACGCACATTAATCGTCCATGGCGTGGACGATTATAATTCAGGTTTGTCTCGTCTTGAGCTCAGACGGACATACCTTGATTTTTCTTGCTTTATCCTTATTTTAAGGAAAGCTTTTGGACGATACTTCCTTGCGTCCGAGGATTTTACTCGTCCTTGGCTTTTATTTTTCTTGCTTTATCCTTATTTTAAGGAAAGCTTTCTTGGACGATACTTCCTTGGCTTTTTCGCCTTCCGTGGATCATTTTGAATCATAGAAAATGCAGGATTTCCATACAATCATACATATTCAAAACACACCATATGTATATTTAGAAATCCATACTATGTAATCATTCGTCCACAATCATGGCACATGCTTAAGAGCTTGTGCTTTTAAGGAATTAAAAACACATAATACAACATAACTTCGTCCACGAGTAGCATAACATACACACTTAAAACACAATAGTAATAAGCCAATACTGGAAGATAATATTAAGCATTACTTCAAACGTCCGAGGTTCTCGTCCATGTCAGGGCTCGTCCATGACCACTCTTCATTGATAGTATCTCCTTAGGTGTTCAACATTCCATGGGTGCTCTAACATTCGTCCATCCAGGGCTTCCAAATAGTAGGATCCTTGTCTCTTGGAGTTGATAACTCTATAATGTCCTTCCCAGTTAGGTCCCAGCTTCCCATGGGCCGGGTTTTTGGTTGCCAAAGAGACCCTTTTAAGGACGAGATCTCCAATGCTGAAGCGCCTGGGTTTCACCGTGGCATCGTGTTGTCTTGCCATGAGATTTATGTACCTTGCAGTTCTTTGCTCCGCGTCCATCCTTACCTCGTCTATAAGATCAAGGTTAAGACGAAGCTGCTCGTTGTTTTCCTCATCCTGGTACTTCATCACCCTATGGCTGGCCATATGTACCTCTGCGGATATGACCGCTTCACTCCCATAAGCCAGTTTGAAAGGAGTCTCTCCTGTGGGAGTCCTTGCTGTTGTTCTGTAGGCCCACAAAACACCTGGTAATTCATCTGGCCATACTCCCTTTGCCCCTTTAAGCCGAGTCTTGATGATTTTCAACAAGGATCGGTTTGCTACTTCTGCCTGTCCGTTAGCTTGTGGGTGGGAGGGTGAGGAATAGTGATTCTTGATTCCAAGCTGATCACAAAATTCTTTGAAGGGGTTGTTGTCAAACTGCCGTCCATTGTCAGATACTAGTACTCTTGGTACCCCAAATCTGCATATAACGTCCTTCCAGACGAAATTTTTGACATTTTGTTGTGTAATTTTCACTAAGGGTTCAGCTTCCACCCATTTAGTGAAATAGTCTATGCCAACTACCAAGAACTTCATCTGTCTGGTTCCAGTTGGAAAGGGGCCTAAAATATCCAAACCCCACTGTGCAAAAGGCCAAGGGGCCATCATTGGGGTGAGGTATTCTGAAGGCTGTCTAGGAATGTTACTGAAACGTTGACATTTGTCACATACCTTAACATATGCCTTAGCATCAGCTTGGACGGTCGGCCAGTAGTACCCTGCACGAATGACCTTGTGGACGAGTGACCTAGCTCCTGAGTGGTTTCCACACGCTCCTTCATGAACTTCTCTTAGCATGTAATTCGCCTCGTTTGGAGCTAAACATCTCAGGTATGGCTGTGAAAAACCTCTTTTGTACAACACTTCGCCCACAAGGACGTACTTGGCTGATTTAACTCTAAGCTTCCTGGCTTCGTCCTTCCTTTCT
Organism: Quercus glauca; assembly: GCA_023736055.1. Taxonomy (NCBI): domain Eukaryota; kingdom Viridiplantae; phylum Streptophyta; class Magnoliopsida; order Fagales; family Fagaceae; genus Quercus; species Quercus glauca. The sequence goes on along the minus strand of CM043316.1, from coordinate 92,434,729 downwards.
GGAAGCCTTCCGTCCTTCAGGTATGATATTATTGGGGTCATCAAATTTCCCTCGCCTTCTATCTGCAACATTTCTGGAAGGTCTATGCTGGGCATGTATCGTATTTCATCTAACTCGTTGATGGCTTCATTGGCGGAGGCTTCCTTCACTAGAGTGTCTGCTTCCGTGTTCTCTTCCCTCGGGATTTGAACGAAACTGGCTTCCCTGAATTTCTTCACAAGACGTAACACTTTTCTCAAATATTTCTTCATTCTGTCTTCCTTGGCTTCACATGTTCTATTTACTTGGCCTATGACCAACTGTGAATCTCCCAGGACGAGTACTGAGCTTGCTTCTACGGATCTAGCCAACTCCAACCCTTTAAGAAGGGCTTCGTACTCCGCCTCATTGTTAGTTGTCTGGTACTGCAAGCGAGCTTTGTACTTCAGTTTATCTCCTTCTGGTGACTGCAAAACAACTCCTATACCTCCTGTATTCAGTGTAGATGATCCGTCTACATGGATAACCCATTTCTTACTGTCTTCTTTCTCAATCAAGTCCTCATAACTTGGAGTGAATTCTGCAATGAAATCTGTCAAGGCTTGTGCTTTTATTGCATTCCTCGGTTGATACCGAATATCGAATTCACTGAGCTCAACTGCCCATTGGATCAATCGTCCTGCAGCTTCAAGTTTGTTCATTGCCTTCTTGAGCGGGTGATCAGTCATGACTATGACGACATGACCTTGGAAGTAGTGTCTTAACTTCCTGGAAGCTGTTATTAGCGCAAAGGCTAACTTCTCTATCAATGGGTACCTTCCTTCCGCCCCTCTCAATGCTCGGCTAGTATAATACACAGGCTTTTGCACATTTTCTTCCTCCCTGATCAACGCTGAGCTTACGGCATGTGGGGACACTGCTAAGTACAGATATAATTCTTCTCCTAGCACGGACGGACTTAGCAATGGAGCTGTAGTGAGATAGTGCTTCAGGTCCTGGAAGGCACTTTGGCACTCGTCCGTCCACTCAAATGCCTTCCTGAGAATCTTAAAAAATGGTAAACACTTATCAGTGGCTTTTGAGACAAACCTGTTCAAAGCTGCAACTCGTCCAGTTAAGGATTGGACTTCCTTGATGTTCTTCGGTGGTTCCATGTTCAATATGGCTTGGATCTTGTCTGGATTTGCCTCAATTCCTCTCTCTGAAACCATGAATCCTAGAAACTTTCCTGACGATACTCCGAATGCGCATTTTCTTGGGTTCAGCTTCATCTTATACCGCCTAAGTGTTTCAAAAGTTTCCTGAAGATCATCTAAGTGGCTTCCCTCATCTAAGCTCTTCACAAGCATGTCATCCACATATACCTCTACATTCCGTCCTATCTGTGGACGAAACATATGATTCACCAACCTTTGGTAAGTTGCCCCTGCATTCTTCAGACCGAAGGGCATCACCTTGTAACAAAACAAACCTTGACTTGTAATGAAAGATGTCTTTTCCTGATCTGTCTCGTCCATCTTTATCTGATTATATCCTGAGAAGGCGTCCATGAAGCTCAACAGTTGATGGCCAGCCGTAGAATCAACCAGTTGGTCAATACGAGGCAAAGGATAACTATCCTTAGGACAAGCTTTGTTCAAGTCAGTGAAGTCAACACACATCCTCCACTTGCCATTTGCTTTTTTTACCATCACTACATTTGCCAACCAATCCGGGTAATAGACTTCCTGGATGAACTGTGCTGTGGTTAGTTTTTGAACCTCTTCCTTGATAGCCTTCTTTCGCTCAGGGGCGAACACCCTCTTCTTTTGACGAATAGGCTTTGATAAGGGGGACACATTCAGTCGATGAGTAATTACACTTGGATCAATGCCAGGCATGTCGTCATGACTCCAAGCAAAAACATCGGCATTCTTTTTTAGAAACTGAACGAGGTCTTCTTTCGCTTTCTCCTTCATACTTGCTCCAATTCTAGTGAATTTTTCTGGATCATTTTCTTGTAACAAAACATCTTCCAATACTTCAGTCGGTTCCGCAACAACTTTTCTTTCTTCTATACTCATGGTCTGCATCTGCTCGTCCATAGCCAACATGGCTAAATAACACTCCCTGGCCGCCAACTGATCTCCTTGTGCTTGTCCAATTCCGCACTCTGTAGGGAATTTGACCGATAGATGGTAGGTAGATGTTACCGCCTTCTAACTATTCAGGGTTGGTCTTCCAATGATAGCATTATATGAGGATGAACAATCCACCACAAGGAAACTTACTTCCTTAGTTATCTGCTGCGGGTATGACCCTACCACTACAGGCAAGATAATGGTACCTACGGGCTGCACCTTCATTCCTCCAAATCCTATCAGTGGCGAGCATGCTGGACGAAGCTGATCTCGTCCAATCCTCATCTGCTGGAAGGCAGGATAATACAATATATCTGCTGAACTTCCATTATCCACCAACACCCTCCTGGTTTTGTAATCAGCTATACGTAGGGTAATGACTATTGCATCGTCATGCGGATGATGGATCCTCTCAGCTTCTTCGTCTGTGAAAGAGATGGTTGGCTCGTCCATCCCCCTCGTCCCTGGGGGTCGTCCAGAGAGTTGGACATTTTGCACTGCTTTGAGGTACGTCTTCTTTGCTTTGGAAGATTGTCCTGTCAATGTCCCACCGATGATAACTCTTATTTCTCCAAGTGGGGGCCGTGATGACTCTTCCATTTTTGCTTTCAATTTTTCATTTTTATGATCCCTTCCAACGAAATGCCTCAACTTTCCTTGTCTGATGAGGTTCTCGATCTGTTGCTTTAAGTCGTAACATTCGTCCGTGTCATGGCCATGATCCCTATGGAAGCGACAATATTTATTCTTATTGCGCTTGTTAGGATCTCCCTTCATCTTTTTTGGCCACTTCATGGAAGGATCATCTTTGATCTGCATGAGCACTTGGTCGAGTGGAGCATTCAAGGGTGTGTAACTCTGACTCCTTGCTGATAGGCCTGCCTTCCTGCTATCCCTGTCTCGATCCTTCTTGTCTTCATTTCGTCCCTTCTTTGGACGAGGCCCTTGATCAGAGTGACGCGGGAGGTTGACTTCCATTCTTTCAGCTCTCTTCCTCTTTTTAGCTATGATGGCGTCTTCCGCGTTTATAAAGTTTTGGGCTGAATGGACGAGTTCAGCCATGGATTGGGGCTCTTTCTCATACAACTTGTGAATGAATAAGTCCGAGTTAACTCCATTGTGGAAGGCTGCCAATAGTAGTTTGTCATCCACCTCGTCTACTGTCAGGGCTTCCCTGTTGAAGCGTGTGATGAAGGAACGCAGGCTTTCATTCTCTCCTTGCTCTATGGTCAGCAAACTGGACGAAGAACGTTTGTGTCTCTGTCCTCCAATGAAATTATTGACAAATAATTTGCTTAACTCCTCGAAAGAACTTACGGAATTCGGGGGTATTTTGCTGAACCATACTCGCGCTGGTCCCTTGAGGGTGGTAGGGAAGGCTCTGCACATAATCTCGTCTGGAACTCCTTGGAGATGCATTGTTGTCTTGAAAGTAGCAATATGATCAAAAGGATCACGTGCTCCATCATATGAATCCAGGGAAGGCATTTTGAACTTCGGAGGCAAGGGATGCCCATTGATGGAAGCCGTGAAAGGGGAATCTGTTCGGTGAACCAAATCCTCAACGGGATTTGCCCTTCTCATGTTTTCCTTCATCTCGTCCATAACCTTCCTCATCTGATCCATTTCCTTCTCCAAATGTGGCACCCTTCGCGAAGTGGTGCCTCTTGACTGAGCATCGGGCTCAGCATTTCCTCCTCTGTCTTCCTGACTTTGGGATTGTCTCTCAGCATGTCCTTCACAGCATTGCCTCTCCATCTCCCTAGTCAATTCTTGATTCTGGCGAGTTAACTCCGCCATTGCGGCCGCCATGGATTGTATATGTTGGATGGAAGGCGACTGCATAACAAGCGCTGATTGGCGATCGCGATGGGGGTTGCTTGAAGCGTCTCTGCTTCCCTGATGGCCTGGGCTTGTAGCCCTCGACCTAGTCCGAACCATTCAACCTTTTGTTGCAGAAAGTCAAATCGTAAAACAACTTACGCTTCCCACAGACGGTGCCAACTGATGATGCGATAAATCAGTTGGTTGAACACTTCGGATTCGGTGGGCTACGGCGGTAGCGAAGGCCTGAAAAGAAGAAAGAAATTAAGGGAGTGACCGGGGTGGACCGGTCAAGTACTCTCCGATGACAAAGTTAGTTTTCTCAACGAAGAAATGTAGTTCCAAGTTTTTGGGAGTAAAATCTCAGAATTTCATACCTTTGCCTGTTTCAGACCGGTCCTTTATATAGGGGATCTTGGGACGGTTTACTTGGTTTAGTAACCTCCCCAAGATTTATGGAATAACTGGTGTTACGGAGATAACTTCCCCAACGGCTATAGAAGCAATAACCGCTGATGGAAGTTACATACTTAGAAGAAATTGCTGGCGATGAACACAAGTTGGTTACCTGCTCCAGAATTTGTTAAGTGTTGTATGGTCGTCCATGTGCAATGTCTATGGACGACCCTATGGATGATCCCTTGTCATGCCGTTGTTTGGTCGTCCATCTACTTCACATATGGACGACTCTTTCGCCTTGATTATGAGGTTTATTCAATTTGGTCAACCCCCAAAGACGAGATGTCTGGACGAATAAGAAATGGTCTGGTCGTTTGGCTAACAGTTCGTGATGGACGACCAGTCTGGACGAGCCATAGATGTAATTTTTTGTTATCCCATCAATATATATATATATATACATGTATGTGTGTGTGTATATATATCATAATAAATATAAAAGTTTATCATAAAACATTTCATCAATTTAGAACTAATTATTCATGGTTTTAGATTTTAATATCAATTAAAAGAAAAAAAAAACACAATATAAAAAATAGAAAGCTTAAAAGTTACTATTGCATACTAAGAAAACAAATAATACTAATAAGTTACTATTCTTCCCTAACAAAAATTCAAAAATTACAAAACTTTAAAAAAAAGTTAAAAAAAAAAAAAAAAAATTTCTTGTACCGGTCGGTACGCCCGGTACCAGTCGATATTGCCCGAAATTGGCCGGTACATGGCCGGTACGGCCGGTATTTAAACCGGTACGAAACATTAATATTTCGATACCGGTATGCAACTGGTACGGTATTGACCACCTTGGTTTTAGTTGCTTAGCTGGCCCTTTCCTCTCTTCCTTTGCCTCATGAAAGTCTTTGAATAACATATAACACCAAAAGAGTGTGAAGACTTTAATTGCATACTACGCAGCCAAATTTGTTGAATACTTTCATGTTTATCTTGTTTTGATAAAGGACTTCTATAAGCTTGGACTGGTTTGTGTTCTGTTCAATTTGTTCATACTCATTTAATTGCAATTTGCAAGGATATTTATTGCATAATGCTAATATATAACAGCAAATTACATGACCAATAACTTGACCATACTCCCAAAAAACAAACAAATATGGCTCAGGAACTTGGTCATCAACTATCTTATGCTCTCCTCTTCCTCTTCTTTTTCCTTCTTGTCTCCACCGGTATGCATCATCAATATATTCCTACTTTCCTCATTGATTCTTCCGAATGCAACTGTTAATGACTCCTCTTATGGCAAAAAGGAAGATAACTATTTTGCCTCAATAATCAAGTACAGGGACATAATGTTTTTCACAAATTTGACATGATATGCTATGTTTAGTTTAATGCATAATAAAAGTGGTGTCAATGGTGAAGTAATGTTATTCCAATCACAACAAATCATGTTAACTAGTCGTGAAAATATTGTGTCTTGAACATTAAATGATTTGTCTTTGGGGATGCAGAGATGCCTATGCTATAATTTATTTGTCTTTTGGTATGCAGAGATGCTCATGGTGGAAGGAAACGTCGGCTAGGGGCAAAGCGAAACATGGACAGGGTTTTGTGGAAACTCTGGACACTGTAACAGCCAGTGCAAGATCTGGGAGGGTGCACAACATTGAGCTTGTCACGCCCAATTTCCAGGATTTGCTTGCTTCTGTTACTTCACATGTTGATCAAGCATCAACTACTAAAGTGACACCCTCAGCTTTAAGTTTCATATATCAAGCACTTTATATAGTTATATCATGTAGAAGAAAACTACTGGTACCACAATACCACTGCGTGCCTAGTGTCCACTATAAGTCATCCATGACACAAGTTAAAATATAGTATAATCTTATACTATATTACTACTACTGTCACTGCTGTTTTATTCTTCCCTGCTATTACCCATTTCACTCATTTTATCTAAAAGGAAATCCATTTATCTAGCAAAAAGTATAAGGAAATTCGTTTCCAAGAAAAACTGAAATACTAATTCCTAAAAAGATCACATATAGGACCTACAGGTGCAAGGGAACAGACAGAAATATAGCTTCAAGGTCCAAAGCGCAAACAGGAGACAATCAACCAAAGCAAGACATTGGCTTACATAAACAGCTGAGAGGTTGATAACCACCCTTGTAGCAGCTCTCATCCAGTATTATCCATATCCACCTTATCCAATATCTCCCTTCCCATTACCCTGATAAACAGTCCATACGGCTATATATATACATTTTAAAACATCTTTCAGATGAAGTTCAAGTTTTTAGCTTTAACAATCATAATCCCAAATTTATAAACTTGTTTCAATTCAAAGCCTGTATAAATCTCCGTAACTCATTTCTATTATCCTGGGTAATAACAGAGTAGAGAAAAACTGAAAACCATTTACCAAACTCTACACTTCACCTAGAGTTTGTTCATAAATCAATTTGGTCGCCATTAAACAAAGATGGTAGCCGGACAAAGTTCCACTTAGAATAAGAAAGTGATTATCACAAAACGAAAACCACTTTTTTTTTTTTACCTTTTATCATTAGTTTTCTCTACTTCAGAAATGAATAACATAGATATAAAGGTAACGAGTGTTTCAAATTGAAATAATTTCTTAAGTTTGAGAAAATTAGAAACCTGTCACTCTATATATTAAAGCAGACATATCCACAAACACATAACACGCAATTTCATTCAGAACAAGGTCTACAACATAGAATTCACAAAAACAAAAACCCAAAACTCAATCTGGTAATTTTACTACTTCTTTTTCCCTCCTTTGGGGGAAATGGATTTGCGCTTACTGGGTAGCACAATCTCTCCTTTAAGCACAGGAATCTCCATGATTCCCGCAATCTCACCGTACTTCCTACGGAACTTCTCGACCTGGTCATCATCGAGGAGCAGCGCCGACCGGTTGCCGAGGTAAAAGGGGTGGTTTCCCGACCACACTTCCACCGCGTACTCCTTCTGGGTCCCACCCGTTGTCATCACCAGCTCACCATTGCAGTACACCTTTGCTTCCTCGTGGAATTGCGGGTGTATGTCTTTCTTCCTGCACGTCACCACATTTGGGTAATTCCCACTTGTTGCTGTTCCAACTTTTCCTCTAGTTACCTGAAAATTGAAACAAAATAGAGATTTGTGAAATAAAAGGTAGTAAAAATTTTGGTAGTGGAAAGGTAGAGAGTGTTGAGGATTTTGCCTTGTTGATAGGAAGAAAGGGTTTTCCTTGGAGGAACGTGTTGGGTAGGCTTAGAGCCATTTCTTTCTCTCTGTGTCTGTTTGTGTGAAATGGGTGATGAAGCTTTCGTTTTGCGATGGATTTGAGAAGACGAAATTACTTTTAAGCCACTTCTTTTTCTCTTGTTTTTTCTTCTTTTGGGTTAAAATTTGTTTGGGTCAAATGGGTTCAAATTTCACATTGAAAACAAATCAGTATTTTGGACCAACAGATATTAAAGAAAAAACAATGGGCCTAAATGTTGAGTTGGGTAGAGACAGATCTAATCCAAGCCCGACCAAGTTTGCTTCTATTTGTGGGCCTTATTAAAACCTGGCCACCACTGTTTCAAATACATTTAGGGTTGATTTTGGGCTATAAAAAGAAGAAGAAGAAGATAAAGACTTATTGCTCCTATATACAGTGTTGGGCTAAGAGTCCGGTTCTATTACATAGGCCTAAAAACGTCACCTTGGGTTTTAAATATTTAAGTCTACGGGCCTGGTATTGCTTGTAAATGTAAGTTGTAACCCAACCTTCTTGCGATAAAAAATCCAACCTTCTTGCAGATGAACTACTGAAAAAAAAAAAAAAAAAAATTCCTATCGCAGATTATTTAATGATCGTTCTAAACCCTAATAACACAGAAGTCCCATGTGTAATTTGTCTTCTAATAGACTAATAGTTATTGGTTGAGTTTGGTTGAGTGATGAGTTTGAGAGACTGTCACTCGAAACAAAGTCAAACTCTCTATCATTGATCAGCTGTCACACATTCATTTGTGACAGCTCAATTGACACGTACCAAGTACTTGGTATATCTCACCCCCAATATAATGAACCCCTATACATTAATAAACTTCCTTGAATTTTTAACGTGTGAGAAATAAATTCTATGAATTTGAAAAGAGACTTATTGAAAGTGAAACTATCCATTTACTAGTCATCTTATGATCTATTGATAGAACATGTGGAATGCACAGAAATTTTTGACCATTAGACTTGGAAATTCTTATTAGGAAATAAATAGATATTGAAAAGGTTGAAACTTGAAACTCTAAAAATATTTAAAAAAAAAATAAAACAACATAAACGAAAAAGAAAAACCACGTGTATGCATTTAAAGTAAAAAATTTATACACCCACTTAGAAGCTTTTCTCTTCTTTAGCTTTAGCTCCAACTTCACAATATAAAAGTTAGTAAATATATACACTCACCGTTCCCTTCTGTTTTCTCTCTCTACTCGCTGGAGCCATTACTACAATTCAAATTTCCCCATTCACTCATCTCAGCCACCACTCTAAACCTCACATAAATTTATTCCTTTACTTTTTCTTTTCTAGCTTATATTACATGTGGGAGGGAGCAATGACCATTTTGAACTGTGCAGGCCGTGGGCTCTACAAAAATGTGATAAAGTTGAGTTATGAGAATGAGAAACATAGTTTTGAGTTATAAATCAAACAAGAAGTTTTCAATTTTGGGTTTTCGATGAGATAAAATTTTGAAATATGAGTGATGAGTTTTGAATTATGAATTTTGAGTTTTGAGATAGTTTCAAACCAAACATTTACTCACAAAGTACACACACTCACCCATCACCATTTTAATTCGAAAACCTGGCCACCACTGTTTCAAATTCATTTAGGATTGATTTTGGGCTGTAAAAACAAGACTTATTGCTCCTATGTACAGTGTTGGGCTAAGAGTCCGGTTCTATTACATAGGCCTAAAAACGTCACTTTGGGTTTTAAAATTTTAAATCTACGGGCATGGTATTGCTTTTAATTGTAAGTTGTAAGTTGTAACCCAACCTTCTTGCGATAAAAAATCCAACCTCCTTGCAGATGAACTACTGAAAAAAAAAAAAAAAAAAAAAAAAAAAAAAAAAAGCAATCCCATCGCAGTTTATTTAATGATTGTTCTAAATCCTAATAACACAGAAGTCCCATGTGTAATTTGTCTTCTAATAGACTAATAGTTATTGGTTGAGTGATGAGTTTGAAAAACTGTTACTCGATACAAAGTCAAACTCTCTATCATTGATCAGCTGTCATACATTCATTTGTGACAGCTCAATTGACACGTACCAAGTACTTAGTACATCTCACTCCCAATATAATGAACCCCTATACATTAATTAACTTCCTTGAATTTTTAACGTGTGAGAAATGAATTCTATGAATTTGAAAAGAGACTTGTTGAAAGCGAAACTATCCATATACTAGTCATCTTATGATCTATTGATAGAACATGTGGAATGCACAGAAATTTTTGACCATGAGACAGAAATTCTTATCAGGAAATAAATAGATACTGAAAAGGTTAAAACTTGAAACTCTAAATATATATATATATATATATATATTAAAATAAAACAGCATAAACGAAAAAGAAAAACCACATGTATGCATTTAAAGTAAAAGATTTATACACCCATCGTTGGAAGCGTTTCTCTTCTTTAGCTTTAGCTCCAGCTTCACAATAAAGGTTAGTAAATATATACACTCACCGTTCCCTTCTGTTTTTTCTCTCTACTCTTTGGAGCCATTACTACAATTCAAACTTCCCCATTCACTCATCTCACCCACCACTCTGAACCTCACATAAATTTATTCCTTTACTTTTTCTTTTCTAGCTTATATTAGATGTGGGAGGGAGCAGTGACCATTTTGAACTGTGTGGACTGTGGGCTCTACAAAAATGTGATAAAGTTGAGTTATGAGAATGAGAACATAGTTTTGAGTTATGAATCAAACAAGAAGTTTTCGGTTTTGAGTTTTTGATGAGATAGAGTTTTGAGATATGAGTGATGAGTTTTGAGTTATGAATTTTGAGTTTTGAGATAGCTTCAAACCAAACATTTACTCACAAATTACACACACTCACCCATCACCATTTTAATTCGAAAACCTGGCCACCACTGTTTCAAATACATTTAGGATTGATTTTGGGCTCAGTCAAAAAAAAAGGATTGATTTTGGGCAATAAAAATAAGACTTATTGCTCCTATATACAGTGTTGGGCTAAGAGTCCGGTTCTATTACATAGGCCTAAAAACGTCACTTTGGGTTTAAAATTTTTAAGTCTACGGGCCTGGTATTGCTTGTAATTGTAAGTTGTAACCCAACCTTCTTGCGATAAAAAATCCAACCTTCTTGCAGATGAACTACTGAAAAAAAAAAAAAAAAAAAAAAAAAAAAAAAATCCCATCGCAGTTTATTTAATGATCGTTCTAAATCCTAATAACACAGAAGTCCCATGTGTAATTTGTCTTCTAATAGACTAATAGTTATTGGTCCCATGTTCCTTGATTTTTTTACTTTGGTTTTATTCTCCTACTGCCAACTTTTTCTGTTTTTATTTTTTATTTTTTTAATACCATGATAAAAATTTGTAAAAAAAAAAAAAAGTACACAATACTAGAAGTATCAGATATCGAACTGGTTACAAAAGATGCCAACCAAAGGTGCTCAACAAAATCAGGAACACAATCTCAAATTCTCAACATCCATCCTAAGATCTACAGGAAATGTAGAATAAAAAACTGCATTGGGTTATTACTTTTTTTGTAGCATATTTTTAGCTTTGTCCTGGATATATAAATGCTTCTCAAAATGATTATTGGGACCTGCTTTGATGCATAATAGTCTCAATCCTCGATTCCTTGTTGCCTTAAACTCCAAGAATATCTTGGGTTTGCCATTAATTTGCTCCGCCTACTTCTCACTCTCTGCCATGATTGCTGAACTTAAATCTTTTTCTTTTTTTGTCTTTTAAAGGGTGCTGATGGTGATAGGTAATAGCACTGAATTGCATTCCATGTGGCTCTCTGTTATCAAACACTTTCGTCCATGCGTTTGGGAAACAACGTTTTACCAGCTACGCTTCAACTCACTGTACATAGATTGACAGGACCTGCAAATTCTTAACCGTGTCCCCTATAGCTTAGACCAGGGACGGAGGCATTAATTGACCAGTGGGGCCAATCAAGCACCCACCCCTCCCCAAATTAAAAAAAAATATATATATTGTTTACCGAAAAAAAAATATATATATATATATATATTAGTGTATATATATATATGCATTAAATTTAATAATTTTATTCTATAAAATTATATTTTGCCCCTTTAATAAACTTTTTATTCTTTTTAGAGTAATGTTACAATTACAAACTTATCTACAACATTTTTATATACTGTTGAGGTACAAATTCTTATTAGTTCGCATTTGAACTTATCACTTACATCACTTTTTTACTTACTAATAATTACTCACAATATCAACAATATTCTTCTAGCACTTTCCTCATTTTAAAGCCCATTAAAAAATTTATAGATCTAAAATTTTAGACAACATATACTAGCCCAAAAACATTTGTGCAACAACAAAAATCACCAATAGCAAAGTTAAAAAAAATTAAGTTCAATTAACCAATTTTACTTAAACAAACAACTGACTCTTTAAAAAGTTTTAAATAAAATAACTTTGTCTTTACCAAGCACGCGCACAAATCAAAAAACTCATTAAAAAAAAAAAAAAAAAAACTCAGCGGCTAAAAAGCCGTTGAGTTAGAGGTTAGAGTTGCCCCCTTAACTCAAATCCTGGCTTAGACCAGAATAGTGTTTTCAGAGAGAGAGAGAGAGAGAGAGAGAGTTCCTAGTTTTTCTGTTGCGTACTAGTGAGTGACTAAAATAAGCCATAAAGATTCGGAGTTTTGCTTGGTCGACGACATTTCCTTTCGTTTTCTACCATGGGCATGTTGTTTTCAAAGCTACGCCATTGACCTTTTTGGTGTTAAACATAGGGCCGAAAATGAATCTAGGTGATTATGAATAGTTTAAGCTTAATATAGGAAAATGTTTATTAATATTTGTTTGTTTAGAAAATAAGTTAAAATCAAGCTCAAGTTTAAGTTTGACTATTAAATAAATTAAGCTCAAATATAATAATGTGCTTATGAATAAATTCATAAACATATAACTTGATTCAACTATATATACTATTATATTTTTGTATATATAATTTCTAAAGATATATTTATACAAGCTTCAAATCAGATTGTATGAGTTTATAAAGAGGTTATATTATATTAAATTATTATTTTTAGTTTAATAATAAAATAAATAGTCTATTTGTAATTTAAAAAAAATTTATAGATTTGTGTATGGGTAAAAATTTTTAGTTATAGTATTACTATATATGGGAAAAAAATAACTTAATCAAGTAATTCGTTAAAATGCTCGAGCTTGTTTGATAAAAAAATAAACTAAGTTTAAACATGTAATTTTATTTTGGCAATAAGCTTGAGACCAACTTGCATTCAAAATAAAATTAAATAGACAAATTAGAATTTTTTATTCTCGGTTGGCTAGGCTTGTTTATAGTTGTACATCTAAACCCTGTCTTCTTCTAAACAGCATCTCTTATATAACCAATCCAATGATGCACTAACAGACACATCACAACCATTTGCAACCTATGGCTTGCTGATTCGGGATGCACAAGTTTTGGCAAATCGGTTTGGTGGGGTTAGGTTCCAATATGCTAGTAGAGAAAGTAACAAAGTAGCTCACAACCTTGCTAGATATGCACGCCATATCACAGGTTATTATGTATGGATGGAGGATATTCCAATCCAGTGTTTGAATGTTTATCAGGTAGACATATCTTAGTGAAATAAAATTCAAGTCTTCTTTTTATAAAAAAAAAAAAAAAATGATGCTTTGCATCATGCTCAACAAAATACCCAAAAAATGTAGCAAATGAACAGAACATCACCCAAGTTTTCAAGTACTGTTCATTGTCAATCCTAAGAAAAAAAAATTATTATTTCATTTCTCTGTGTGTCTATGTATTGCCATGACCATCAAAGAGGAGGCGAAATGAAAACAGTGGTGGGTCGATTTGGTGGTTGTGCATAGCGTCAATCTCGTGTGTCGATTTGTGCTCCAGTGAGAAAGGAGCATTGGACCTTCGCTTGGATCCAGTGGCATGATTAAAATTTTTTTTCCCCCTTTGAAATAAAAAAAGGTAATTTGTGTTCTTGAAAAGACTCTAAGAAGTGAAAAGCTAACTCCTTGAGTTTTAAGAAGACTCCAATTGAGTAGTTAATGCAACATATTGAAACACAACTTGATCTAAAAGCTTAAACTTATAAATTTGGGCATGTTCAACTATATTATATTAGCTACTCTCTCTTCTCATTACTAGACTTCACTCACATATGTATATCAAAAATTTCCCTTTCAAGTGTAACTTTTTGTAATGTAAGAAATGTGTGTAGACTGAACTATTTTGGGTTTGTTTACCAATGAGAGTTGCTTAGAACATTTAATAGGTGGTTATAGGACTGAGCACAGACCCGGCCAACCCAACCCACCCGACCGACCCGACCCGAAGGGTCTTGGACGGGTTGAATGGATGCTTGGGTCGGGTTCGGATCCAATATTCGGGTCAGCCTTGGGTTCGGGTCGGTTTTGGGTCCAACCCGACCCGACCGATCTTAAAAAAAAAAAAAAAAAAAAAAAAAAAAAAAAAAAAAAAACCACACACACACAACTAATGTATCAGACAAGCATGAAACTATGGTTCAAAATCTTGTACCATTTTTAGTAAAAATATGATACAAACCCAAGAGAGAAAATCCCCTCAAAAAGAGAGAGAGAGAGAGAGAGATATGTAGTGTTTTTTTTTGTTTTTGGTTATGCTAGAGAAAATAGGATTGTATTTATGATGATAGAAACAAATAAGAAAATGATAAAGAAAATAATACCGATTCCACTATTCCATACTCGTTAGTTAGACTAAACACCTAATTGGATGATGGAATTTAATATTCTTAATTTATTGTTTAAAGGGCGTTTTCAATAGTCTTTAATGAGTTTCCATATATTAACTCTACTATTTAATATTTTTAATAGATCTTTCCGTAATTTTCAATGTCAAGTGTTGATTTTATATATTGTTTTTATTTAAATAGAAATGCTCTTTTCTTGCAATATTTCCAAATATAATTTTTAACATAATTACAAAGCTCTATCTTATAATTTTTTAACATAATTACAGAGTTAATATATGATTTATGGTTATCACACGTTGCCAATTCACAATAGTTATCACAGCCTAAATTAATGGAATATGATTCATGTAAGAAACCTACGTTTTATAGATTGATTGGATGCAGCCATTTAAAAAAAAAAAAAAATTGTTGCTATCAATTATAATAAATACATGAATTAATGTTGCTAGAACAACCTTATATTTGCTTTCAAAAAAAAATTTCAGAATTTATTTTGGTAATAATGACCTAAATAAATTAAATTTATTTAAATCTCCAATTATGTTGGTGAGAGAACACATGATGATATGGGTTTTAAAACTCACTGTCTTGGCACCATCCATATAGCAATAGCACACTTGGTGGGACAAACGCCTTTCAATTTTGCCTAATCAAGAAATTGTAAAAGTTATATTTAAATACAAACTAACCTATTTGACATTTTCCCGAAACTTTCAAATGTTGTTTTTATATATTGCTTTTATTTAAATAGTAATGGTCTTTTCTTGCAACATTTCCAAATATAATTTTTAGCATAATTTAGTTTATTGTAGCATAATATTCTAATGACAATACTTTCCATCCAAATGAAGGGTTAAAATGATAATAAAATAATTGGAATTTGCAAAAAAGGAATAACTCTAACAATAATATTTTCCATAGTGAAAGTCAAATTGTTGTTTAAAAAATATTTTATTTTAGTCCTAATTATATCAAGGATCTTGTTTCTTATTGGAAAGTATATTTCCAAACTAAGCCTAGTGCTGATGCAAACAAAAATGGTAAATTTTATTTTCTCATTCAATGAGGAGCGGGTCAAGATATACACAAGGAAAAAAATTGTAAAAGTTTGTTGCCTAATCAAGAAATCACGACCATTAAGCCTATACGAAAATAAATAAATTATTGAATTTAATTTTTCACATTAATGTAAATCACTAAATTAGTAAAATAATTTCAATAAAATATTGCCTAAACAACTACTAAATTTGCAAGTTGAATTTCTCTCTGTTAAAAAGGTACATGTTTTGAATTGATTTTGAGAGTCCTATCAATGTAACGAAAGAAAAATAAGAGCTATTAATGGGGAATTAAAATTTATTATCATAAAAAATGGAGATCCTTCAAACATGGAAGTTTAAAAATAAAAATAAAACTATGACAACTTTTAAATGGCAAGTTTGAGTAATAAGGTAAGTAATTTTTTCTCCATTAATAACTCATTAAAGTGGTGGCTATTTCAATATTTCTTCAGGCCTTTCACAGTTTCACCTTCACACAATTTGAAGGAAAAAAAAAAAAAAAAAAAGAGACCCGACCCAGTACTCGACCACCCGACCCGACCTGAGACCCGTAATTTTCGGGTCGGGTTGGGTTTCTCCCTGATAAACCCGATTGTTATCGGGTCGGGTTGCGGGTGGCAGTAAAACCGACCCGACCCGACCCGATATCAGTCCTAGGTGGTTAGACACCTCTACCAGAACACTAAGTTCCAAATAAAAGCACACAAAGGATTAAAATCACTAATTCTAAAAATACTGGTTTCAAAATGATAGTACAAAAGTACTTTTACAATTTGTTCTACAACTAACAACCATTAGTATCTTGCCAAGTGTCAAACTAACACCGGTTACTTCTAATACAAGTAACTAACTAATTAAGATAAGAATGATTGCCATATAAGCTAATTGCCTTAATGCTCTTGTTTGGACGCAGGGATAGTTGTAACTAACGGTTCTAAAGTCTAAACAACTAAGGCAACTAGCTAGAACTCAGACAAAGACATCTTAAAACAGCCTAAAAGATGCTCTTGTATCATTTTGCATCTCTATGGGCCATAAACAAATCTCACTACCTCCCCACTCATCCATGAGAACCCGCCCCTATATATGTCATGTCCATAGGAATATTTAGTGATATGTGTACTACAAATTCATATTGTGGATTATCAAAAACAAATTCATATTGTGTCACTTCAATATACGTTTCACAATCAAATATGAAAATTAAACCATGCATCATGCTCAATCCAAACAATATACATCCAAGTTCCAACCATGCAATACCGACAATAGTTTTCACAATATACTATCATGTCATTTTGTTGCTATAGACAAAGAGAGAGATCAACTAATTACGATAATTTTTGCAAATTGTGCCCAAAGTTACGTCCTAATCAATGGCTATTTCCTGGTAAGAAATCAAGATCCCCCCAATCTTTTCTTCATAGTATAACACAATATTTTCTCCAATATTTTTTATAATTTGTCTACGTGACAAGAAATAAGTGATGAAAATAAAACGGTGAGTCTCTGTGAGTTCATGATTCTATCACTCATGAGTTATCACGTTGCAAAATTGTGATATAATTATGATATTAAAAGAAAAAATACAAGATGTGTATACATCCTCCCACTCGCATAAAGTTAAACCCCATATGAGTACATGCATCAAAAACACCTAATACCTCCTCGATATTCAAGCTGCCGTTGAAATTTCTAAGGTGGTGGAGCCTACGCACCACATGGGGATGGGGTAGACAGTACGAGTATAATGTAACACAGCCACGTATCCAGTAAAAAAGAGATACGCAGCCACGTAGGGTTATGCCACTGTAGTTTAGTCCAAAATATCAGAGAAGGAAAGGACAAGGTCGCTTTCGGTTGTAAACGAATAACGACAACCATGCATAGAGAGTCATGTCGACCTCGGATCAATAACAGTCGTTAATCCTAGGCCAATGGGCCACACGTCTCCATTATTGTGAATCGGTGTGGATTATAATTTTTTTTAATAGAAAACCATTAGCAATGGTGTCGTTTATATTGGTACAACAAATTTACAATCGGTGTGAGAGATTGAATAACATTATATTTAATAATCCGTTAGGGTTGAAGAAGAAGAAAGAAAAATAGAGTAAATATAGTTTAAAATTAATTTATTTTTAGTTAATTTTATTTTACTCTCTTTTACTCCTCTTCCATCTAAACAAACCCAAAAGGTAGTTTTATAACTAGTATTATGATTATTTCCATTTCAATACAATTTTCAAACTATAAATTGTCAATGTTGTGTCAGTTGTTATATAGAGTGTATATTTTTTTTTACCTCTAATATTACTTATATTTAAATTGAAGCTTATTGTGATTAATCATAATGGCAACATGATTTTGTTTTGTTTTGTTTTTCTAAGTTATTATTTATCATTTTTTTATCAAGAAGTTATTATTTATCATTGATTGAACTATTTCTCATTTATTTTGTAGTTTGTACACCTCTCTCTCTCTCTCTCATATGTGAAATTTAAGACTTGTCCTCAGCTTCTTTTGGTCATTTGCTTAAAGTGACATCTTCAAACTTTATTAAAACTTTAATTGATAAAAGTATTTTTTTTAAAGAATTAAACGACTTGATTTTTTTAAGGGAAAATTTATTATTCATTGAATGGGATATTAAGGTTCATAAATTTTGCTTGGGGAGCAATAAGTTTCAGTTTTATTTAATTTAGGCATAACATCATATTGGGTAATGGACATGGCACATTTGTAGGAGCCTAGCGAACTTGGAATATGACACTGCATCCGTGACTTAAACTTAGATCAATAAAATAAAAATAATGTACTGTAGTGTAATGAAGTTAAAGAGCTACTCAAAATAAATACTAAATAAATAAAAGGGCTAAAAAGCTACTATCATCATGGCCAAAAAGAGCAACTTTTTAGTGTGTGTATATATATATATATTATTAAATTTGAAAATATGACATGGGTAAACTTTAGTTTAAGTAAAAATTTCACATGAAGATTGTTATTTCCTCATTCCATATTATTTCTCAACTAGTTGCTAATCCGAGTATTAATGTAAGGAAAAATTTAACAAAATATGATTTTTTTGGGTTCAAATATGAAATTTGATGATTATAATAGTTATTTACTATACTTATATTTGTATATAAAACTAAATATTCTAATATTATAAATTTATTACGACTGTTTTTGTATGAGAAACAAATTTGGAAGATTGTTATTCCCTCCTTCTATATTGTTTGTCAATTCTTCCATTTTGGAATGTTTAAAATATGATTCACTTTGAAAATTTAATAAACATAATTATATGATTCAACTGGTAATTCTTAGTGTTTCCAGCAAAAAAAATCCAAAGTTTAAATTCTCAACTCCCAACTAATTTTTTTTTTTTTTTTTAGTTAGTTTACACTATCTAATTTGAGAAGTCAATAACTATTTCGGTTTACTTTAATTGGGTCAATTAAGAAGGATAATTTTCAAAATTGATAACTTTTATTTTCAAAAACAATGTATTAAATAATGCTCTTTCAAAAAGTTTGATCTGTTATTTTAAGAATAGCAAGTGCAACATGCGATGCTCAACTTCTCAAACTTTTGTTTAGAGTTTCGATTAGAAGAATATTCTTCTTGAATCAACAAAAATTATTAAATTAGGTGTGTGTTTGGCTCCAAATTGAAAAATTAACTTATTTTACTATTCAACTTATTTTTACTACTATTTATGGATCATACTGTACTTTTTGGTGAGTTCAAATTTTCTGTCTCATATTTTCTGCTCCACTTTGTACTCCACCAATAAAAATTTACCACATGTTCACTTGATTAATTAAATACTACCATTATTGACTTATTAATACTACAATTATTAATTAATGGTAGTATTTAATTTATTAAGTGAATATGTGACAAATTTTTATTGGTGGAGTATAAAGTGGAGCAGGAAAAGTGAGACTGAAGATTTGGACTCCTTTTTGGTACTATTTATGGGTACCACTTTATTATTTCAGCAGATTTTTACCTTTATTTACAGTACCTTTAGCAAAAAATTTTTAGTTTCAGTAAAATAAGCAGATTCCAAATACACTATAGATAAGAAAATTATTATCACCATCCCCAACGACCCCCTGAAAAAACAAAGCTTCCCAACACAAATTAGATTAGATATAGAGTGTGAACTTTGCACATGGATTTGAAGTTCAATTTCATGGAAAAATGAAAAAAAAAAAAAAATCACAAATGTGTACTTTAAAAATTGTTACAATTCCGTTGACAAAGAAATTCATTGAGTACGTTTTCTAAACTCGATTTTCAAAATTAAATCCCGTTTTATATGGCACGTGGCCTGATATTTACCTCAGAAATGAGCCACCGTGAGAGTGAAGAGCTGGTAACAACTCTGGCAACACGATGAAATCGTACTCAAAGTTCAAACTAAATTTTCCAAACAAAAGCGTACATGATTCTAGAATCTAGTGTCTACACTTCTAGGTAATTTAAATAATATTAAAATATAGTATATTCTGTAAAAAAAAATAGGAATAATAAAACATTTATCATGGAATACAAAAAGTATAATAGTACTTTTATAATAAAATTTATGTAAAATATTATTATTCTCTTCTTGAGAAATATAACTGTTATGTATTTTAATTTAAACTTATCATTAAAATTATTATTTTTCTTATTAATAATAATTAATAATAATTTGTTATTTTGAATTTATCGTGAAATTGTTATGAATGTAACATTTTCCGCTGCCAAATATTATTTACAACTTATAATAAAAATTCTTCCCAACAAAAATTCAAACAGAGAAAGTAGTGTGAAAAAATGATAAAGACGAATCTTTTAGTGTGGACGAGTGTTTTTTTTTTTTTAGAGAAGAAGTGTGGAAAAGTGTTGATTGTAAAAGAAAGAAAAAAGAGTGAAAGCCAAGTCAAAGGATTTACACTCACTTTGTAGTTTGTAACTTTGTAGGGATTGGGCTGTATCAAATGTGAAAGAGTAAGCAGAAAGCCTAAATTCAAGAATACAAAACTACAAGTCCGTATTAAGTGCAAAGCTGTACAACTAGAATCTGAAGAGTTTCAGAGTCACAGAGTGAGAGATCCGCACAAATTTACAGACCACGTATAGCCGACTCAATATTAAAACAAACACACGCAACAAGATACCAACTTTGCGGGGTTTCTCGTGACGACTCACAATCCAACCAATAAGACCATACCATCCTCAGTTCCTTTCTCCATTTTCATCATCACTCACTCACTCAGAGCCTCAGTCAAGAACTTAACACATCCTCACTCTGATCACTTCAACAACCTTAGACTAGGCTTTAATTAAAATTTCAATCTTTTTTCGCATCTGGGTGTTTCTGATTCTTCCTTTTCGGATCGTTTTCTGATCCGAGTATTTTTTTTTTGGGGTGTGAATTTTGTTACTTTTCTGAATAAAATCTATAAGAAAAAAGTGATCTTTGAATTTGATTCATTGGTGGGTCAACCATGGATTCTTGCTGTGCCACACTGAAGGCCAATGCTCGTCCAGTTAAACTTGGCGGAGGATTGAACAATGGAGGTACAAGGTTTTGGGGTGAGAGTATCAGAGGGAGCCCGAAAAGCAGGGATTTGAGTACCCAATTGTTGAAAAGTTCAAAAAAAGAAACCAGCAGGATCACTAAGCTTAAGCCCGGTGTTGCCTATTCTGTTCTCACTTCAGATATCAACAAACAGAACCTGGTGAGTGATTTCATTTGAGTTTTTATTTATTTATTTAGGATGTGTTTATTCACTCTCACTGTTACATCAACATTTTTATTTCAGTCATTTCATGAACCACTTTTTGAGACTCCAAAGGCAGACCCGAAAAATGTAGCTTCGATCATATTAGGTGGAGGTGCTGGAACTCGCTTATTTCCTCTTACTAGTAGAAGAGCCAAGCCAGCGGTATGATATCAACTATTTCTTTTGAAATTAGATTCTATGGCATTGGTAATTAATAATAGAATGACATTTGTTCAATATTGAGACACCAATTATTAGTGATAAAGCTAATAATTTTGGTTTTTGAAAGCTTGTTATGAAGTTGAATTTAATTTGGGGTGGATTTTTGTAATACTTTGGTGTGATCTGCAGGTTCCAATTGGAGGGTGTTACAGGCTGATTGATATCCCAATGAGTAATTGCATCAATAGTGGCATAAAGAAGATTTTTATTATGACACAGTTTAACTCTTTTTCCCTCAATCGTCACCTTGCTCGCACCTATAATCTCGGAAATGGTGTAAATTTTGGAGATGGATTTGTGGAGGTAAGAAAATTGAGGCAAACAGAAACCTTCATAGATACTTTAGGCATATGGAAGTGTGTTGGAATTGCATCAATGATACTGCATGGCAATACTAGCTGAGATTAATGATTTTTCATGTCCTGTGGAAATGAATGTTACTTGATGATTTACAACTTTGTTTTAGTCATTTAGGAATTGGAGTCTTCATCAAAATTTTTTTTTCTTGTTAATAATTTCAGTGAAAGTTCCTGATGAATTAAAGCCTAATAAAATGGAAAAACAGGTTTTGGCTGCCACTCAAACACCAGGAGAAAAAGGGAATAGATGGTTCCAAGGAACAGCAGATGCTGTAAGGCAATTTATATGGGTCTTTGAGGTGAGTGATTATGATTGCATTTTTACTAAATATTGCATCCTCGTAATAAGCATAATCGGATTTTGTTTGATTCATGAAGGATGCCAAGAACAAGAGTATTGAGCATATATTGATACTGTCAGGTGATCATCTCTACCGGATGGACTATATGGATTTTCTGCAGGTAATTATTTTCAGCCACTAACTGGTGCAATAGTTCATCTAGTACCAATTTGCATTTTTGGAAAATCCTGCTTATTGATGGGATCTGTGTTTGCAGAAGCATATTGACACAGATGCTGATATTACAGTTTCATGTGTGCCTATGGATGACAGGTATGTCTAGCGCTATATGTCACAGTTTCAACTATATACAAACGTCCACTGTACATTATTTCTTAAGCTGGTGATAGGTTTACAGGAATAAAACAGCCAATGGTTGTAATTTTCATTTTGATTCTTCACGTGAGATATGCATCCCAACCAAAAGGAAGAAAATGGCATTTAAGTTTCATAGAAGTTCTATGATCTCAGTTGCTGGTTTCTTGATATATATATATTTTTAGCTGAGTTAGAAACCCTAATCTACCCTACATATACTACTACCTCCAGAGCTTGAACCTGTGATCCCCCACCCCACAAGCACTTAGTACATGTGAGGTGACCACCACGCCACAAGTCATGGACCTTGTGGTTGTGGTTTCTTGATATTAATAGTTTAATATATGTATTTGTCTTGCAGCCGTGCATCTGATTACGGACTGATGAAAATTGACAACAAAGGACGTATTATTCAATTTTCTGAGAAACCAAAAGGCCCAGACTTGAAAGCAATGGTAGGCAAATTTACCTCATCACTGTTGTTTGAACTTTTCAGTTTTTTCTAAGGTATCTATGCCCAATTGGTTATTTTCTCACTCATTTGCACTGCAGCAAGTTGACACAACTCTTCTAGGACTTTCTGAGAAAGATGCTCGGAATAACCCTTACATTGCATCAATGGGTGTTTATGTATTTAGAACTGATGTCCTACTAAAGTTATTGAGATGGAGTTACCCTTCATGCAATGACTTTGGCTCTGAAATTATTCCGTCAGCTGTGAGGGAACATAATGTCCAAGTAAGACAGAAATACCTACATGATTTGTTGTGTGTGTTATTATTTAATGTTTTTGATCTTTCTATAGCTATTTGAATATTGCGAACAAGATTTTTATATGTTTATTGAATTACATATAGTTTCTTAGTGGCTAGTGTATTTCATTGTCAGGCTTATTTATTCAATGACTACTGGGAGGACATTGGAACTATAAAGTCCTTTTTTGATGCCAACTTGGCCCTTACAGAACAGGTTGGTATGACCGTAGCCCAAGTTACATTTTCTCAATTATGATTTGAAAAAATCCTATTGCAACTGATATTTGAGTAAATGACTGTCTGGCAACTTGGAGTAATCGGGAAAGTATTCTGTATAAACTTCAGGAAGCCAGTGGTAGCTATAAAGTTGGGTGAGAAATTCAGTGATAATCCGTTAAAACCAAGAATAAATCTGAGTAGGAAAATGCTTCATGTGTTTGCAAATGAACTTAGAAAGCTTTAGAATAGAAAAAAAGAAAATCACGCATATTTGAAAAACCTATGTTAGAAATTTGGAGATTGAAATTGTCTTTCATCCTTGTAAATGAGAAAATGACTCTATGAACTGATAATATGGTTCCTTTCATGCAGCCTCCAAAGTTTGAATTCAATGATCCAAAGACACCTTTTTACACCTCACCTAGATTCTTGCCGCCTACTAAAGTTGAAAAATGCAGGGTATGATCATGAGCTTAAATCAGTATGTACAATAGCTCTGCTCCTTGTATCTCATAACTCAGCTGGTTCTTGCAGATTGTGGATGCAATTATTTCTCATGGTTGCTTCTTGCGGGAATGTAGTGTTCAACACTCTATAGTGGGTGTGCGCTCACGTTTAGAGAATGGTGTAGAACTCGAGGTGAGCTAATATCTTATGCTTAAGTAGCTCTCCTTGACTATATAGAGTAATTGGCCATTTGATGTGCAATTCACAACAACATGTGGGTGCTGATTGTCAAGTTATATTGACTTGTAATGGCTCCTTCGGACGTCCGGTAGTCTATACCTCTTTCAAAATAGTGTTATGGTTTTTGATTTCAGTAATTCTACAGGATAACCATGTAATTGAATATTGCTAGCCAAAAGTAAATGTATTGCACTTTAAAAAAAAAAAAAAAAATTGCCTCCCAAGATTTGGCTAATTCGTGCTTTCCACTCCAAGGTGTGCAGGATATATCTCTCTGCAAAGTGCAGAGTAAACCTCTCAAGCACTTTGTGATAGCAATAATAGTTATTATTTCCAATAATTGAGTTTTAAGAACTTAACTTCCAATATAAGTTATTAATCTTGAGAGTAGCTTCAATATGAGCAAATGAAGTTTTTGTATGTGAGTTCCTGTTTGAATCTGTTCAAATTTTGATTGGTGACTATGGAATGATGTAGGAGCTTTCACTGTTTTGCTCTTCATTTTACAGAGTGAAAATTAATTATGTTTGGTTATGGAATTTACTTTCCAGGATACTATGATGATGGGTGCAGACTACTACCAAACAGAATCTGAAATTGCATCTCTGCTAGCAGAGGGAAAGGTTCCAGTAGGCGTAGGACAGAATACCAAAATTAGGTAGGATTTAATTGTGTTACTAATCCCAGTGCACGTATGTGTGCACATGCGTGATAGGGAATAATGAGAAATGATTAATGTTTCACAACTGAGTGCTGTCTTAGAAGTTCATAATGAAATGCCTTAGTCTATTAACTAATTTCTAATGTCAACTATCTTGAAGGAATTGCATAATTGATAAGAATGCCAGGATTGGAAGAGATGCGGTCATCACAAATGGTGATGTAAGAATGGCTTTCTGAGCTCGTTAAATTTTGAATTGCTTTGCACTTCAAGCTTATCCAAGTTATTGAAGAATGTTGTATTACTGTTCATTTACACACTGCTTAAGGAAATTTTTTCGACTTCTCAGGGTGTTGAGGAAGCGGAAAGGCCAAACGAAGGGTTTTACATTCGGTCAGGGATTGCGGTCATACTGAAGAATGCAACAATTAAAGATGGAACGGTCATTTAGATCTTTCACACTTGCAAAGACTTCATGTCCAGATTGAGCCAATGTTGCAAGCATTAGCCAGCTAGTTTTTGGTTTTAAATTGCATGCAGTCATGCTACCAGGAATGCCCCTATATATGTAAATCACTAGTTCCTTAGATATCTGTAGGAAGGCCTCCTAGTTCCTGAATAAAAAGAACTGTTGCTTGATTCAATTTAGTAGTTCAAACTGCATTCTTAGTCTCTCTGTACAATATTAGTCACACTTTCAATTTTGCCTAAATAATTTTAGTCTCTGCACGTTTGTCATAGTTTTTTTTTTTTTTTTTAGTGTATCCTCAAAGTTTTCAATTAGAGATTAATCATTGTTCACGACGGGTGAGCCCTAGAGGGGTAAATTGCTGACCCAAGGAGTTTTTTCAAAGTACAAGTACCCAAACTCGAACTAGGAAGCACACCCAGTCGAACCTGAGACAAGCACTTTGAGATCAAGTGCCCAACCACTTGGCCAACCCACTTAGGTTACGTTTGTCATAGTTTCAACTTTGTCTGACTTTTAATTGTATTAAGTTCGTCCTTCAACTTTCAACATGAGACCCCTCAGACAATTAAATGTGTTAATTTCATTCTTTAATTTTCAAAATGAAGTCAATGTCACCCATCAAATTTTCAAAATTATGTCAATTTTATTCTTATAAGTGAAAAATAAAATCGACTTGATTTTGGAAATTAAATGACATAATTAAAAGTTGAGAGATGAAATTGACACAATTAAATGTATAGGGACCAAGTTGAAATTACCCCATTGTTGGAGGGCTAAAAAGTATAATTTGCCTTCTATTTATTTTTACTAGAAGCCCATGACTGATGCTAAAGCTAAAAATATTAGACACTTAGCTTAATACATAGGTGTAAATCTCAAAACTCTTTTCCAATGCTACTCTCTTGGATAAACAAATATCATCTGTAACAGATAATTCACCTCTTAGAAGTCATACATTTCCGGTACACAGCTTACAATGCTGGTAATCTGTAACTACTCTTAATATTGTTGGGATTCTCTTTGCTCAATTTTCATTATTATTGTCCTTGCTTTTAATCTCTCTTGCTTTCTTCCACTTCTCAATGTTTCTCAGCCTAGCATACAACTATCAAATCCTACTTAGCCTTTGAGACTCTTGAGCAATCAAATAGCTGTTGAGGAATTCTCACTGAGGATTACTTCATACCCATCTCGTCAAGAGTCCATTCCTGCAGCTAGAACTAGAAGTTGCCAGAACAAGCCGCCAACAGCTGCACCTCCACCTCTAGCATTTAAATAGATTGTTGAGTAAACTGTGTTGAAAAACTGGTCCCTTTGTGCAATACCAGATAACTTCAAAATTTTTCCAAACTCAGCAATGAGAACTGGCTTGTGAAGGATATTCTGTGCATCTTGTATATGATCATTAAGCCAACTGTTCAAAAATGAGAGTTGGCTTTCATCACTTGAGCCAGGCAACCTGCTCATCAAACAAAAAAAAACCCTCTTTAAGGAAATGGTTGCAAGTTAATTGTCAGTTTTAAGCAGAGACTTTCTTTTATTGAGTCCATACCATTGTTCAGGGTATGCGTGAACTGTGGCAAAGTTGATGCCAGGGATTTGATTATTTGTGATGAAATCTGTCCCTACTTGAGTATTAGGATTTGATCGCTGCTTTGATACTCCATAAAACCCTTCTAGACCAACTTCTAGCAAGTGTTTTCCATCTATGGATTTTAGGTAGGGTGCCATCTCTGCAATCCAGGCCTTTCAGAGAAACGCATTATAGTAAAACATTAAAACCACACACACGTATATAAATGCCTTCTTTTGCCCATTGAAATTTGATATCTTTTTCTTGTTTGACTCTATTGGCTAGTGTGTGACTGGTGTTATATGCATGACAAAATAATAGCCATGTTTCACATTTCCTTATGCTGAAGGCATTAGCGAAGACTAGAGAGGTCAGCTCATCAGGCCTTTGTGCTATGACAAATGCCTTCCATCAAAAGTGATAAGTCATGGTTCAAGTACAAGAATAAATCTCTCAAAAAAAAAAGAAGCTTATTTACTAATCAGTTATTCACTTCTCTTAGACCCTGCAAAAATTGGAGTTAAATATATTGGATACGACCTTTTTTTTTTTTTTTTTAATGCATTGATGAAACTTACTGTTTCTTAACTGATGCTAATGAAAGTACAAAGTCATTGTCACTGTCACTGGTTTTTTTTTTTTTTTTTTTTTTTTTTTTTTTTTTTTTTTTTTTTTCTGATTCTAAAATTTATATAATCAACCTATCCAGATTCTAGTTAATAGGTTTGGTTCGATTACGACTACTGCCCCTTCCTGCTTCAAGCAGCTAACCAAAGAAAATCTATTCATTTAGTTTCTCTTGGGGGCAGTTTGAAGTGTTGGACATTTACGTAATAAGTTCAAGATTAAGGTGGGCTAAGCACAAGATGATTTTTTTTTTTTTTTGGTGATACAAAGCACCAGTTGAATTCAACAAAACACTAACTCTACTTTAAAAACATGAGGATGAGGTCTCTCTAGGGAAAAAACACAAAATATAGTTTTCAAAAGCGACCTTGGCCACAGTAAAATGGTATACAAGAAAAACACATTTTATCGATCGCTGAAGTGCCAATAAGGGAAAGAGATATGATCCAGTAAAAAAAAAAGTACAACACAGAAATCTTGTGCATAAATGGAAAGGAAAAATGCTCCATTAAAAAAAACAAAGTACCCCTTAGATTTTAAGTAGCATAAATGCAAAAGAGTCCAGTGTGGGAGGTTTTGCTAACCTGAATGGTCTTTCCTGATATATCCGAAGGGCACCTGGGCTCATTCATAAGCTCCCATGCCATTATGGTTGGATCATCTTTGTAAGCAATTCCAGTCAGGCTATTACGTCTTGTAAGAACAGTCTGTTACATATGCAAGACAATAAAATAGTTAAATTGCATGATAGGGAATAATGAGAAGTGATTAATGTTTCACTTCACAACTGTCTCAGCCAAAAAAAAAAAAAAAAAATGTTTCACAACTGAATGCTGTCTTAGAAGTTCATAATGAAATGCCTTAAGTCTATTAACTACTTTCCAATGTCAACTATCTTGAAGGAATTGCATAATTGATAGGAATGCCAGGATTGGAAGAGATGTGGTCATCGCAAATGGTGATGTAAGAATGGCTTTCCGCACCCTTCAAATTTTGAATTGCTTTGCACTTCAAGCTTATCCAAGTTATTAAAGAATGGAGTATTACTGTTCATTTACACCCTGCTTAAGGAAATTTTTTGACTTCTCAGGGTGTTGAGGAAGCAGAAAGGCCAAACGAAGGGTTTTTCATTCGTTCAGGGATTGCGGTACTGAAGAATGCAACAATTAAAGATGGAACGGTCATTTAGATCTTTCACACTTGCAAAGACTTCGTGTCCAGATTGAGCCAGTGTTGCAAGCATTAGCCAGCTAGTTTTTGGTTTTAGATTGCATGCTGTAATAAACACTAGCAGGAATGCCCCTATATATGTAAATCACTAGTTCCTCAGATATCTGTAGGAAGGCCTCCTAGTTCCTGAATAAAAAGAACTGTTGCTTGATTCAATTTAGTAGTTCAAACCGCATTCTTAGTCTCTCTGTACATTAGTCACACTTCAATTTTGCCTAAATAATTTTAGTCTCTGCACATTTGTCATAGTTTCAAATTTCTCTTTATACATTTAATTGTATTTAGTTCATCCTTCAACTTTCAATATGAGATCCCTCAAAATTAAATATGTTAATTTCATCCTTTAATTTTCAAAATGAAGCCGATGTCACCCATCAATTTTCAAAATTGTGTTTCTCTCAAAAAAAAAAAAAAAATTCAAAATTATGTCAATTTTATTCTTATAAGTGGATTTTATTAAAAATAAAATCGGCTTGATTTTGAAAATTAAATTACATAATTAAAAGTTGAGAGATAAAATTGACACAATTAAATGAATAGGGAAGAGTTTGAAATTACCCCACTGTTGAAGGACTAAAAGTATAATTTTTCTTCTATTTATTTTTACTAGAAGCCCATGACTCCACGGAAAGCAAAAAATAATAGTCAACCTAACAGATAATTCACCACTTAAAAGTCACACATTTCCAGAACACAGCTTATAATGCTGGTAATCTGTAACTACTCTTATAATTGTTGTTGCTCAATTTTCATTCTTATTGTCCTTGCTTTCTTCCACTTCTCAATGTTTCTCAGCCTAGCATACAACTATCAAATCCTACTAAGCTTTTGAGACTCTTGAGCAATCAAAATAGCTGTTGAGGTATTCTCACTGAGGATTACTTCATACCCATCTCGGGTAGCGTCCATTCCTGCAGCTAGAAGTTGCCAGAACAAGCTGCCAACGGCTGCACCTCCACAACTAGCAGATAAATAGATTGTTGAGTAAACTGTTTTGAAAAGCTGGTCCCTTTGTGCAATACCAGATGACTTCAAAGATTTTCCAAACTCAGCAAAGAGAACTGGCTTGTGAATGATATTCTGTGCATCTTGAATGTGATCATTAAGCCAACTGGTCAAAAATGAGAGTTGGCTTTCATCACTTGAGCCAGGCAACCTGTTCACCAAACAAAAAAAACCCTCTTTAAGGAAATGGTTGCTAGTTAATTGTTAGTTTTAAGCAGAAACTTGAATCCATACCATTGATCAGGGTATGCGTGAACTGTGGCAAAGTCAATGCCAGGGATTTGATTATTTGTGATGAAATCTGTCCCTACTTGAATATTATTAGGATTCGATCGTTGCTTTGATGCTCCATAAAACCCTTCCAGACCAACTTCTAGCAAGTGTTTTCCATCTATGGATTTCAGGTAGGGTGCCATCTCCGTAATCCAGGCCTGTCAGAGAAACGCATTATAGTAAAACATTAAAGCCCCCCACACACGCGCGCACACACACACATATATGTATGCTTTCTTTTGCCCATTGCAATTTGATATCTTTTTCTTGTTCGACTCTATTGGCTAGTGTGTGACTGGTGTTATATGCATGACATAATAATAGCATGTTTCACATTTCCTTATGCTTAAGGCATTAGTGAAGACTGAAGAGGTCAGCTCAGCAGGCCTTTGTGCCATGACAAATGCCTTCCATTCAAAATGATAACTCATGGTTCAAGTCCAAGAATCAATCTCTCCAAAAGAAAAAGAAAAAAGTTATTTACTAATCACTTATTCACTTCTCTTGGAACCTGCAAAAATTGGAGTTAAATATATTGGATACGACCTTTATTTTTTAAAAAATACATTGATGAAACTAACTGTTTCTTAACTGATGCTAAAAGTTATATAATCAACTTGTCCAAATTCTAGTAAAAAAAATGTACGACACAAAAATCTTGTGCATAAATGGAAAAGAAAAATGTTCCCTTAAAAAAAAAAGTACTCCTTAGATTTGAAGTAGCAAAAATGCAAGAGTCTTGTGTGCTAACCTGAATGGTCTTTCCTGATATATCCGAAGGGCACTTGGGCTCATTGATAAGCTCCCAGGCCAGTATGGTTGGATCATCTTTGTAAGCAATTCCAGTCAGACTATTACGCCTTGTAAGAACAGTCTGTTACACAAAACAATAAAATGGTTAAATTACATAGAACAAGGAAAATACTATGTCATAAAATGTGTAAAGCCTGCCTTTCCCAAAATAAAATTACCAAATTCTTGAATTTACAAAGAAGCAATTTTCAGGGCAACTTTTATTTCCTTTGGTCCAAAGTTGTTAAAAGTGGTCTACCACAATTTGCCAAACTACTAGCAAATTTATGCAAACTCTTATCAGATTACCAAAAAAAACGGTAGAGGAAATAATACAGCCAATGTTTCACGATTCATCATTCATATTCCACTAATTTCAACTTCCTATTTATGGTCGACCCAACCATCCAATTACTTAGCCAAAAAAAAAAAAAAAAAAAAAAATCGAAGAGCAAGTTTATAATATGAAACATTTAATATACAGCTAGCTCAAAAGAGAGAGTTTACAGTGTAATCTACCTTGATATTATTCTTGTAGTATCCCTTCACAACAGAATTGGTGAAGAAATCATCATCAGATGTTACAGATTGGCCCTGACCCCTTGCCCAGTCCACATACTGTTTCTTTCCTCCAAAGTCCGCATAGTTATTAACCAAACTCAACACTAGCTTAATCCCATATTTTTTAGCTTCAGATATGACAAAATCCAACCCCTACAAAACAAAACCAAAACAAGAAAAAGAAGTGTCTAAAAAAAAACATTAAAGGGATAATTACATGTTACTGTCCTAAACTATACCCTTAGTTGCACTTATCACGTTAAACTTCCAAAATGTAACTTATATTTCTCTTTATATATACTCTACCATCAATGGGGCTTTTAACTTGAATAGAAAAATAAATAAATAAATAAATAAAAGAAAATGTCACCTGTGACTCATGTGACAACTACATACATGGCACCACATGAAAAGATGAAATTGCCCTTTTTCAATCCCTTGAAACAAAGTTACGTAGCATCACAAGGATTAAATTTGTTAAATGGTTTTCTTTTTAGGAATTGAAGAGGGGTAAATTGGTCTTTTCATGTGATACCACCTATTCAGAGATCATTTAAGTCACATGTGACATGTTTTTTGTCCAAGTTAACCGTCCAATTGATGATAGGGTACAAAGTGAAACACGAGTTATAGTTTGGGTGGTAACTATGTATTCTGAAAGTTTAGGGGTGGTAACTAGTAAGTGTAAAATGTGGGGTGTAATTTTCAATAATAAAAAAAGTTCAAAAGAAAATAATAATAATAATAATAATAAAATAATAAAAACAATTTTGCTTATTAATACACTACACCAGAATAAATCTATTGCATTAAGTACTAATACAACAAAATTAGTATAATAGTATTAAATACAATATCACATCTACAAATAAAAAATTGTTGCAATAGTAACTTAAAAATGGTAATCTATTACATCAACAATAATTAGTTACAATAACTTCTAATTTTCAATTACAATATATATTTTAATACCTTATTGCATTGGAAAAATTTGTTGAAATAACTTAAAATGAAGAAATCGTTGCAAAAATTTGATACAAATTATTTTTCTATTGCAATAAAAAAAAAAAATGACAACGAAGTTATCATTCTAATAACTTTATATAAATTATTTTATAATCTATTGTAATGATAAACATGAAATTAGAACGAAGACATCATTGCAATAACCTGATATCAATTATTTTACAATCTATTACAATAAAAAATATAAAATATTTATTTATTACAACAAATATGTTGTAGTAATAATTTGATTTGAATTCTTTTTGTCAATTATTTGCAATTTATTGTAAATTTGTAATAAAATTCAGGAAGTAATAGTCTATTGTTACAAGATATTTGAAGTTGTAAATTATAGTATCGAAGTAGTCATTAAAATATTTGAAATTTATTGTAACAAAATTTGTTATTGCACAAATCAATTATCTCAGATTTTATTGTAACACATCGCATCAACTATTACAATAAACTTTGATATTATTGTAACAATTTTTTTCATTGTAAACATTTTTTCTTATAGTGATAATTAGTTTTTGGATTAAATGAACCAAAAGAAAAATAAAAACTAATTAACCTGGAACATTTGCTCATTGTAGGCGCCGGGAGAGGACTGCAGAGGTCTAACTCCTCCATCACTAAAAGCCCAAGTTCTTGCAATTGTAAGGCCATTCTTTTTAGCATCTTGGAAGGAAGTTGAAACTTTGTCTCTCTGAGATGGGTCAAAGGCCACGTACATCATCCAGTAGGCATTAAACCCATTTGCATGGTAGGGTCTCCCATTCAACATAAGCTGCATTCCTTTGGTTGTCACAAACCCATCATTTGGGTCTGCATGTAGCAAAATCCCATAGTTTTGAATCAAAAGAAGAACAAAGAAAGCTACACTTAGTTGCTTCATCTTCTTTGTCCCTTCCTCTTCTTCTTCCACTCTATAAGGATTTCGTGGTCGTGTTCATGGAAGTATTTATAGATGGATTTGCTAAAAATGTACATAGGGTTGGGCCCTTCAATGTGCAAAATTAATTTCACTTAGGTACGTTGGGTAAACTGTAATGGGTACTTAATATAATAGTTATTCCTATGGTTTAACAATTTAGTAGTTTGGTTATGTTTTTATTACAAGGAATAGTCATTTCTTATGAATAGTTATTCTTTATGAATAGTTAATCTTTAAAATAAGAAATAAATATTCATCTCTAAAAGAGTTGTAATAATTATTCCTTAGTAAATGTATTAATTTCTAAAATTAATATAATTCCAAATAATAATAAAAACTTTCCATATGCATATAACAACTATGAAAATAAAAAATTATAAAAAATTAACTAATCTCTCTTTCAAATTAAAAATATATATATATATATATATATATATACTGTAAGTTCTAGTTAGCACAGCTAGTAAAGTCTCTGATGGTTGGACATCTTAACATGATGTATGGTTAGACATCTTAACATGATGTACAAAGCCTAAGATAAGGTTCTACCATGTATTATTGCCGGAGCTACCATGGCCTGACATGGGGTTAAATTTTGTATATATTTATTGATAATGATTTAGACAATTGATTCCAATTGGCACAATTTTTGAGAAAGCCAATTGGCACAATTTGATTTGTCCATCTCAACCTTTTTGCTTACTATATGGTTTCTATGTATTATTAACAAATGTTATCCATAAATTCCTTAAAAAATATCATTAAATGTACATTATTAGTCTCATTAAATATTCCTTTTTTTTTTTTCTTTTTTGGCTAAAAAAAAACTTTTCTATTTTTGGTTAAACTTTCTTACAATAGGAATAATAATCTTTATTACTAGGAATAAAATGTGTTGTAATGAAATAACTAAACATATTCATTAGCTTGGTTATAAGCTGTAACATTAAAATAAAACTTAAGATCTATTTTAAGAAATATCTCACTCATACAATTATATTTCTTAGGAAATAATATATTTTAAATTTGAGAGAGATGAGTTATTTTTTATGATTTTTTATTTCCATAATTGTTTCATGGATATGGAAAGTTTTTTATTTGGAAATATATTAGAACAT
The DNA here is from genome assembly GCA_023736055.1 of Quercus glauca. Taxonomy (NCBI): domain Eukaryota; kingdom Viridiplantae; phylum Streptophyta; class Magnoliopsida; order Fagales; family Fagaceae; genus Quercus; species Quercus glauca. The sequence continues at coordinate 92,400,332 of CM043316.1, read as the reverse complement.
GTTTGGTAAACTGTAATAGACAAATGTTATCCATAAATTCCTAATAAAATATCATTAAATGTACACTATTAATTAGTCTCATCAAATATTCCATTAATTTATTCATTTTTGGCTAAAAAAAACTTTTTTATTTTTTGTAATAAATATTACTATTCCTGTTGTAATCTACATTTAGTGTACCAAATGTGTCTTTAAGGCATGTTTAGTAGACTGTAATGGTAATCATAAAAGAATAGGAATAGATATTATAAAGAATACAGAATGCTGTAATGTAATGCTTATTATTATTCATTTGCTTGGTGACAACACAATAATAGAACCCTGAAGACAATAGAATGAAAGCATTTTAAATTAAACTTAAGATATATTTTAGGAATATCTTACTCATATAATTATATTTCCTAAAATATAATATTTTTAAAATTTGAAAGAGAAATTAGTTATTTTTTATGATTTTTTATTTTCATAATTGTTGTGTATATGTAAAGTTTGTTTATTCAGAAATATATTAATTGTAGAAATTAATACACTTACTAAGGAATAGTTATTACATCCCTTCTAGAGATAAATAATTACTTCTCATTTCAAATAATAACTATTCATAAGAAATGACTATTCCCTGTGATAAAAACTTAATCAAACTACTGAATAGCTAAACTATAAGAATAATTATTACATTACAGTATCTATTACAGTCTACCAAACATTCTCTTAATGTTAGAATTATTACACCTATTAAGGAATAACTATTACAACATTTTTAGAGATGAATAATTATTCTTCATTTTAGAAAATAACTGTGGGGTCTAAATTTCGTGGTCCAAATTCAAAAGATCAGGATTATGAGCCCAACGAACCCAGAACAATGAATTTATAGAGAATGGGTGAAAAAACTAGGCTAGTCGTGAATTTAACAACAGTTAACTGACATAAGAACACACTTAAAAGTTAAAATCAACCCAAGTCCGAAGATGATTGTTTTTTATTCAAAGATGAATATAATTCTTAGAATTCTTTTACAGATTTTTTCTCCTTCCACCTTTTTTAGAGGCTTATTACATTTATATATTCTTCTTTTCCTTCATCTTCACCGTCCACCTGTTTCTTCATCTAAGTCTTCACTTGAGTACATATCATATCAGATATTTACTTTACTTCTCCGTGAGCGGTGGTAGCTCAGATTGCACTGTTCAGGGGTCTTCTCCACATAAATGCGATCAGGAAAGTTGCTGCAGTGCATTAAATGTGATGGTAGCAGCTTTTCCTTTTAGATATTTCTCTGTTCTTATCATCCCTAGGCATGCCCCAAGCTTGTCCTTGTCGTCGAAGTAGTTGGGAAAATCACTCATACCTTTAGCATATTTGTTTAATCGAGTCCCCTTGGAATCCGAGGAGAATGACCTCTTTGGATCAATAGGGTTCTCCTCGGACTGCCTCTCTCGTTCACTTCCAGGTACATCTCTTCCACCAGGACTCCTTCCTAACCCCGCTCTTCTTTTCGAACACATAGTGATATTCGAATTGGGCCCTAGGCCCAACACATGATGTTGGGCTTTTACACCCACAATAACTATTCATAATTTCATAAGGAATGACTATTCGCTGTAATAAAAACATAACCAAACTATTGAATAGCTAAATCATATGAATAACTATTAAATTACAGTCTATCAAACATGACCTAAGTCTTTTCATTAGTGTTTGTTTGGTTGTGGGGTGAAAAAGTAGGAGAATAGAAAATGAGAAAGAGATGGAAAAATGGGGGGATAGAAAAGATTTATTTTTCTCTTATGGTGTTTGGTTGGGGGTGGAAAAGTGAAGGAATGAAAAACTTTTTTGTTTGTAAGGAAAAAAAAAAAGATGAAAAATATAATTGGTATAAATTTACTCTCATGTTCTTGTTAGATTTTTTTTTTTTTTTTTTTTTTTTTTTTTTTAAGTAACAAATTGTGGGGGGGGGGGGGGGGGGGGGGGGGGAACAATTGAATGAGAAGTACCAGAAAAAGACAGAAATTAAAGGGAGAAAAAACTCGAAACAAATGAGTGACAAAAAATCACAAAATTGAGAGGAAAAAAAAAAAAAAAAAAAACACGCAAAACTCGTTTGAATGTTCAACAAGGGAATTTTGGTCAAACACACCCAGAAATTTTATTCCATTTTTCTCTTTAGTCTTCTTCCCAATTTAGGAAGATTACATTTTGGTAGGTCTGTGGAGAAAATACTCGTGGTTCCACCAATTTTCCATCCAAAAATCACCCCAACGACACCCAAAAGAATATTTTCGGCAAAACCATGTCATTGGTCTCTAATGTTTATCCTATAAACGCAATTTAAGTTTTAAGTGAATACTATTAGTCTCTTAAGTTTTAAAAATAAACATAATTAATTATTTTGTTAACTGTCATTAGTAGTATTACATTACATACATGACTAACCGAATGGTGTCATGACTTTTTTTCAATGATGTAACAACTAATTAATGAAAAAATTATTTTTAACATTACTTTTTAAAATTATTCTTCCTTAACCGGTTGTCAAAATTTGTTGAGTCAAAAGCCTTTGAACTCGAAATCGGATGATGGGGCGATTATTCTCGCTAGAAGCTAGCCGAGCTTCCTTCACGAGAAATGAGAGGAACCTGGTTGAACTTGAGACTTGACAGCCTCTGGAGTCTTTGGGACTATGGGCCTTTGGAGTCTTTGGTTTTTCGTTACTCCAGGCTGATGATGGTTGAAACGATTTGGATTGTTTGGGGTTTGGCCCGTTAGGGATAAGTATAATTTGATAAAACTTGAAAGTGTTTGACAAGTGAGATTGTGAGTTGGCTTTGATGTGTAATTTTTTAATAATAAAAAGTTGTCATATTACTTAAAAAGTTGACACATCAATTTTTCATTAGACATATAGGCAAAAAAAACCTATCAGAAGTTAACAAAGGAATCAATAAAGTTCATTTTTCAAGCTTCAAGGACTAATAACAGTGCTCACTTAAAACTTTAAGAATTAATTGCACTCATAAAGTAAATTTTAAGGACTAATAGTATAATTTTGCCTAAGACAAAATTTAGCTACAAGATTAGTTGTAACCTAAGGCTATAATCTTACTCAATAAAATAAACATTATTATATATTTTGAAAATCTAACTGTTAAATTGCATATTTTTTACGTTCGTAATACACATGTTAAATTTTGTATCAATTGAATATTATTTACTATATAATCTGTAAGCTTATATTTTATGCAGAATTTGAAAATATAACTGTTAAATTGCATATTCTTTACGCTCTTAATACTAATATCAAATTTTGTGTCAATCAGATGTTATTTACTATATGATCTATAAGCTTATATTTTATGCATAATTTTAAACTACAAAAACTTGCAATTTAAACAATTTATTGATGACATAGCTATTGATCTTTAATTTTCTAGAAATTTTGCAAGCATGAAAGATATAAGAAAAAGATTTAATCCAATGGTGAATTTGTCAAAATTCACCTCCAATAAAAAGATATTGAGTAAAGTTGTAGGCTTGTAAGCTTAGATTACAACCAATTTTATAGCTAAACTTTATTCTTTTGTCTATATTTTTCTCTCCACTTTCTCTCCTCGCTTGTTGTGCACAATTAATTCCACTTAATATCTCCCTAAAATTCGGCTTCATCATTGTGTATTTGGGGGGGAGTACAAGGTCAACCTGCTGACCTTGTACTCGGAGACTACATAATAATTTTTCGTGTATTTGTGTGTATAATTGAATATATTAGTATGACTATGACCCTTTATTTGCCCAAGAACCGCAAAATTTAATGTGACAATTAATTTGGTCATTTCACTCTAAGTATTTAGAGTAATTCTTGTGCCACATAAAGTGGCACAACATTGGCCACAACTCGCCCATGTGGCGAGTTGTGGTTGGTGGAGGGGTGTCCCAACATAGACTCATAGACACCCTTCCACTTTATGTGGCCAATGTTGTGCCACTTTATGTGGCACAAGAATTTTTGAAGTATTTATAATGCTTACTCAGCCATGAAACAAATAAAAACTAATAAAGATAAAGATAAAAACCTTCCAAACACGAATTACTAGGATCATTAAGCAGCATTTGTAATATGTTAGTAATTGGTGAATCGAATTCCAAAAGAGAAACCAATCAATGTGCTCATCGGCTTGCCAAATCCAGAACCAAGTTAGAACAAGATTTTGTTGTTTATGGTTCTCCTCCTTTGGACATCAGTTTGTTGTTGTTTTACGATTTGTCTGGCATATACTTTGAGAGGCTTATGCCTTACTCTGTTCCTTTTGTTTCGTTTATATTAATTCCTGATTTACCCCAAAAAATTTTGGTAAATCAAAAAAGAAATGTTAGTAATTGGAAACAATTTTCTATAATTAAGTTTCTTGCCTTCCATAAACAAATTCAGCATTATTTACTACTATTTCCTACCAAAAAAATATCCCAAAACTGCGTAGTGTAATTTGTGTTTCAAACAGACAAGAACAGAAGTTTCCCTATCAACGTTAATTCTAATCTGAGAATACTAAAAGGTCACATGGCATCTCACAGGAGTAACTTCACGGCTCTTCAGTTAGTACTTAGTATATATATGATGTGCATTACTTTACATTTTTTTTTTCTTCGAGAAAACAATAATACTTATTAGAACACACAAACATGAAAGTAGTATATAGAGTTTTTTAAATTTTTTTATAAGAATTGAAACGCTAACTCACAACCACTGTGGGATAAAATTTTTTTTTTTTTTTTTAAGAAACAGTAATACTTATTAGAACACACAAACACGAAAGTAGTATATAGAGTTTTTTAAACAGACTTATAATATATTACATAACTAGAGTACCACTACAAAATGGCCTAACCTTTATAATAATAGTATGAGGTTATAAGGACTGAAACTCTAATACACACAACTAATGTGAAATAAATATCTTTATTTTGTTTTTGAGAAAACAGTAATATTTATTAGAATACACAAATATGAAAGTAATATATAAAGTTTTTTCCACGAAAGTAATACTTTACATTGATTGTTAAAATCATTGCTTCGTTGGTTTGTTCTTCAACGCTCTCCCTAGATTTGCTAGTCTGTTTTATTATCTATTTTATTAATGCTTTTCGATTTGTCATTTTGTTCATGTAGTTGTGACCACTAGATGTTTAATGTTTCGTAGGAAAATCAGGGAAGTCGAACCTTGCAAAAAACTATAAACTACATAATATATATTTGTTGTGTACTATGCTTGTTTCGTTGGAAAATTGAGAGAATAAAAATAGAAGATTGACTTTTTTTTTTTGGTTTGACAATTAGTAACCACATGGATTGGGGCTTTAGGTCCCTTCCCGTATGACCATATCTGTAAGATTTGTCTGTGTGAAAATATAGCGAGAAGGGTTGAAATTTGAATGCCTTTTTTGGTTACGGAATTCTACAGATCTTGGAAAATTGTTGTGATTGAGAAGGTACGTAGCCAATAGGTTTGGACCCATCTTTTTGCAGTTGTTATGGTTGTGATTATTTATATCTTCTTTTAAATCAACCCCTCTCCTGTTTCCTAAAATAGAAATACTTTGTAGACTAATGCTTTTATTTATTTATATTAGTCTAGTCAGGGATTGCGGCTGCTGAAGAGTGAAGAATGCAACGATTATGGCTTGTTTGGATTAAAGGGCGAGGGAGGGGGAGCAAGAGGGAGCAGAGTAGAGTTGGCCGGAATACTCCCCCTTAATCCAAATGGACCATTAAAGATGGAATGGTCATTTAGATGATTGGATCTTTGATACTTGCAAAGACTTCTTGTCAAGATTGAGCCAGTGCTGAAAGCATTTTTGCAGCTAGTTTTTGGTTTTAAATTGCAAGCAGTAATGAACACTAGCAGGAATGCCCCTATATATGTAAATCACTAATTCCTTAGATATCTGTAAGAAGGCCTCCTAGTTCCTAAATAAAAAGAACTGTTGTTTGTTTCCATTTAGGCCAAACTACAATCTTGATCTCTGTACATTAGTCACACTTCCAATTTTGCCTAAATAATTTTAGTCTCTGTACATTTGTCATAGTTTCAATTTAGTCTTTATACATTTAGTTGTATTAAGTTCATCCTTCAAATTTCAATATGAAGACCCATCAACAATTAAATGTGTTAATTTCATCCTTTAATTTTCAAAATGAATTCAATGTCACCCATATATTTTAAAATTTATGATAATTTTATTCTCATAAGTTGATTTTATTGAAATTAAAATTGACTTGATTTTGAAAATAAAATGACATAATTGACATAATTAATAGTTGAGAGATGAAATTGACACAATTAAATATATAGGGATGAAGTTGAAACTACCCCATTGTTGGATGACTCAGACTAAAAGTATAATTTGCCTTTTATTTATTTTTACTGGAAGTCCACAACTCCAGTCCTGGGTGATGTTAAAACTAAAAATATTAGACACTCAGCTTAATACATTGGTGTAAATCTCTTTACTCTTTTTTCAATCCTACTCTCCTGGATGAAAAAATATCATCTGTAACATATAATTCACCTCCTAAAAGTCATACATTTCCAGTACACAGCTTATGATGTGGGTAATCTGTAACTACTCTTAATATTGTTGGGATTCTCTTCGCTCAATTTCCATTATTATTGCCCCTGCTTTTAATCTCTCTTGCTCTCTTCCACTTCTCAATGTTTCTCAGCCTAGCATACATCTTTCTAATCCTACCAAGTTTTTGAGACTCCTGAGCAATCACACTAGCTATTGGGGGGTTCTCACTGAGGATTATTTCATACCCATCTCGGAAAGAGTCCAGTCCGGCAGCAAGAAGTTGCCAGAACAAGCCGCCAACGGCTGCACCTCCACCACTTGCAGATGAATAGATTGTTGAGTAAACTGTGTTGAAAAGCTCCTCCCTTTGTTTATTACCAGATAACTTCAAAGACTTTCCAAACTCTGCAAATAGAACTGGTTTGTGAAGGATTTTCTGTGCATCTTGTATATGATCATTAAGCCAACTTTTCAAAAATGAGAGTTGGCTTTCATCACTAGAGCCGGGCAACCTGCTCATCAAACAAAATAAACCTCTTAAGGAAATGATTGTTAGTTAAATGTTAGCAGAAACTTTATTTGATTTAATCCATACCATTGATCAGGGTATGCGTGAACTGTGGCAAAGTCGATGCCAGGGATTTGATTATTTGTGATGAAATCTGTTCCTACTTGAAAATTAGGATTTGATGGCTGCTTTGATGCTCCATAAAACCCTTCCAGACCAACTTCTAGCAAGTGATTTCCATCTACGGATTTCAGGTAGGATGCCATCTCTGTAATCCAGGCCTGTCAGAGAAACTTATTATAGTAAAACCACATATATACCTTCTTCTTTTTTTAACTAACTTGCAATTTGATATATTTTTCTTGTTCAGAGTGTGTGACTGGTATTATATGCATGATATAATAATAGCCATGTTTCACATTTTCTTATGCTTAAGGCATTAGTGAAGAGGTTAGCTCATCAGGCCTTTGTGCAGTTACCAATGCCTTCTATCCAAATTCAAATCCAAGAATTGTCTCTCCAAGAAAAAATAAGAATAAGGTTATTTAATAATCACTTGTCTCAGTCTCTCAACCCCGCAAAAGTCGAAGTTAAATACGCTGAGTATGACCTTTTTTTTTTCCAAGGCAATGGTGAAATTGGTGAAACTAACTGTTTCTTAACTGATGCTAATGCAAGAACAAAGTCGTGGACAATTTTTTTCTTTTTCTTTTTCTAAAATTTATATAATCAACCTGTCCAAAGCCTAGCTAATAGGTTAGGTTCAATTCCTGCCCCTTCCTGCTTCAAGCAGGTAACCAAAAAAAATCTATTCCATCAATTTCTCTTGGGCAGTTGAAGTGTTGGACTCTTATGACTTAAGTGCATGATAAGGACCGCTAAGGCGCTAAGCACCAGGTGAATTTAATTTTTATATATAAAGCACTGGTTGAATTTAACATAACACCAACTCCAATTTAAAAACATGAGGATGAGGTCTCTCTCTCTCTATGGAAAAAACACACTATTGCTGCAAAATACTGTTTTCAAAAGTGACTTTGGTCGAAGTAAAAAGTATACATGGGAAACGCATTTTTAGATTTTAAGAGTCTGATTTGGGAGGTTTTTGCTAACCTGAATGGTCTTTCCTGATTTATCTGAAGGGCACCTGGGTTCATTCATAAGCTCCCATGCCATTATGGTTGGATCATCTTTGTAAGCAATTCCAGTAAGGCTATTACGCCTTGTAAGAACAGTCTGTTACACAATACAAAAAAAAAAAAAAATGTTAAATTACATAGAACAAGGAAAATACTAATTTTACCTGTGTCATAACTTCTCAAAATTAAAATTTTCAGGAACAATGGTAATATTACTAATATATTTGTGCGTCTCTAATGTGTAAAGCACTAAATCCAGCCTTTCCCAAAATGAAATAAACCAAATCTTGAATTTACAAAGAAGCATTTAATCTTAGGGAGACTTTTATTTCCTTGTGGGCCAAAGTTGTTAAAAGTAGTCTACCACCATTTTCCAAACTGCTGGCAAATTAATGCAAACTCTTACCACATTACCAAAAACACGGCAGAGGAGGAGAATAACACAGCTAATGTTGGACGATTCATCATTCATTTACCACTAATTTCAACTTCCTATTTTTGTTCGACCCAACCACCCAATTACTTGGCCAAAAAAAAAAAAAAAAAAAAATCATACAGAAACAGTTTATAATATGAAAAACTTGGTAAATTAATATACAGCTAGCTCAAAAGAGAGAGAGAGAAGGAGAGAGTTACAGTGTAATATACCTTGATATGGTTCTTGTAGTACCCCTTCACTACAGAGTTGGTGAAGAAATCATCCTCAGATGTTACAGATTGGCCCTGACCTTTTGCCCAGTCCACATACTGTTTCTTTCCTCCAAAGTCCTTATAGTTATTCACCAAACTCAACACTACCTTAATATCATATTTTTTAGCTTCAGATATTACAAAATCCAACCCCTACAAACCAAACCAAAACAATAAAAAAGAATGTCAAAAAAAAAAAGTGCAAAAGAAAAGCAATAACAATTCTAATCAAAACTAACCTGGAACATTTGTTCATTGTAGGAGCCAGGAGAGTACTGCAGAGGTCTATATCCTCCATCACTGAAAGCCCAAGTTCTTGCAATTCTAAGACCATGTTTTGTAGCGTCTTGAAAGGCAGATGAAACTTTGTCTCTCTGAGATGAGTCGGAGGCCACATACATCATCCAGTAGGCATTAAATCCATTTGCATAGTAGGGGCTCCCATTCAATATAAGCTGCACTCCTTTGGTTTTCACAAACCCATTATCTGCTTCAACATGTAGGAAAATCCCATAGTTTTGAATCAAAAGAAGAACAAAGAAAGCTACACCCAAATGCTTCATACTCTTTCTCTCTCCCTCTCTTCTTCCTCTTTCTCTGTCTCTCTCTTTCTCAATGCAGTTTTGAAAGGAAACGGTTAAATAAAGTCATAAATCCAAAAAAGGTTTCGTGGTCGTGTATATGAAAGTATTTATGGATGGATTTGCTAAAAATGTACACGTTCTTTTGCTGCAGTAAAATTTTTTCTTTTAATTTTTTAGGTATATTTTGATAAATACAATGTCGAGAGGGTTTATTCGTTTATTTGCTTATTTTGAGAAGATGAAGGCTAGGGGGGTTTAAATAAAGAAAATATAAGAGGTACTAATGGAATGATAAAGAAGCTAGGAAAATTATTAGGTACTCCCGGAGTACCATAAATGCGTACTTCCCCCTCTCACATTAATGGTGGGTCCCATCATGAATTTAATTAGTGGGACCCATCATTCATGTGAGAGGAGAGAGTACGCATTTATGGTAGTCCGGGAGTACACAATAATTTCCCAAGAAAGCTTGACTAAGTTAACCTTTAATTTATGAGCAATGTTATGAGCCTTGCATTTATCATTTTAATCGGTTACATAATATGACCAAATTTAGAAAAGACGCGTTATTACTTAAAATTTGTTAGGGATTCAATACCATCATTTAAGTTGTTAAGAATTTTTTTTTTCCTTTTTAAATAAATAAATTTATTTAAACAACACAGAAGGCACTCGAAGGGCCTGGCTCATTGAGAAGATATCATGTCAACGGGTATCAAATCACTACTCCACTAATAAATGAAAGACATGTGTTAATAGATAGTTATTTTTATATATATGTTTCTCATTTATTGGGTTTTGATATGAATAATGTGGTATCATTTAATACAAAATACTTTTTCAGGCTCATTTCTCCCTAAGTTGAAAAGTTTTTTTTTTAGAAACAAACACACGCACACAAGAAAGAGAGAAATGAGTTCTAATACAAAAACACACTACAAACTCCACCCAAAAGTCATGGTAACTTTTAAGGGAGGGTGGGGCAAGTTATACTACACATAAGAGAGAGGAAAATAGGTTCTCTTAGTTGAAAAGATTTAACGAGGAAGAAGGGAGATGAAAATAGGTCCAAAGGAATTACAATATGAAGTTGTTAAGGAATAAAAACATCACTTTAAATTTCAAGAATTAATCAATTCATGGTTAAAGTTTAAGGTCTAAGTCAAGAGCCTTGAAGTTTAATTGTTTGGTATCTTATGATATTTAAAATGCAGACATCCATAATTCAAATCCTCCAACATATTGTGAAAGTTTAAGATCAAAGTCTTTCTTCTATTTGAGCGTAATAACATATTTTTTCTATTTTACATAAGTACTTTTTAAAAAGACAGACATCATATTATTTATTTTACACTAAATTTCATTAAAATATCTTAAAATCCAAGCATTTCTTCTATTTTATCTTAAAAGAACTTATTTTTTATATTTTACATAATCATTTTTAAAAAACACAGACATCAAATTATCTATTCTACACTATATTTTATTAAAATATTATTTTTTTAATCAATTTAAATGATTTTTTTTTAATATAATTTGATAATTGAGAGTATAGATTTCAACTTGGATATTTCTGTTAGAAATGCCAAAGCAGTACAATTTGTTTTGTTACATTTCTTATTTTTTGAAGAATCTGTTACATAGCTCTTGACACCTGAGAGTTTTGATAGACAAAAAGTCAATCTAGCACAAGCATACCGTGTTATAAACACTAGGTAAACGAAGTCGTTTATGCAATTTGACATGACTTCAATATATTGTAGGCTATGTATCTGTCCTGAAAACAATTCTCTTTCCGCGTTTAAAATCTTCATTTGATTGGATGCAGCTGCCTTTGCTTTCGGTTGTGTCTGTTCATGAGGAAGAAACAACTTTCCAGAACATTAAAAGACGAACCTTACATTACATGTGTCATGTAGGCATGGCACATATTAGATCCTTTTTATCTGCTTGGATGTACTTCCAAGTTCTAAGTTTCTCCAGAGTATTCCCATAGGGTGTCCTATGCCAAATGCCAATTTATCACATCAAAACCTAGTTTAACTATTTTAGCACGTCATTTTACAATATGCTATATATCAAATATTTTATTTTAACATTACACTACATTAAAATAATAGTTAAAAAAACCCGCTATTGTACTGTAGCAATAAAAAATTGTACCCTAGCAATTTGACAGTACAATTCTACTAGTACAAATTGTTATTTGTTATTTAATTTGAACACCTCATGCTACAGTAGAATTGTTATTTGATAGATAATTAAAAAATTGTTATTTAATTATACAACATGCTACAGTACAATTCTATCAATACAATTGTAGGGTAGCAAGTTTGCTAAAAATGCTAAAACTTTTAGCATATGAAACATCTCATGAATCTTGTTTTTTAGTATTTGGTGTGCCAAATGCCAAATATTTGACATTTGGCACACTTGATGGGCTAATAATTGTTAGTAAACCAAAATATAAAATTCGTTCTTTATTTTTCCAAAGACTAAAATAATTGATAGTAGTCAGACAATATCTCATATATATAAAATCAATTAGAATATTGTAGGTATTTTAATTTCTTACTTTTGCAAATGCTAGATGGGTTTTTTTATACAACATTTTTTATAATTTTTTTTTTTTATCATTGTTAAGATGATCTTGGCATATGTGATGAGTAAAAATAATAATAGTCTAATCATAGGCTAAGTAAAAATTTCTTGAAATTCAGTTATCTTAATTAATAAAAGTCTATTGAAATTCAATTTTCTTAATCTTAAATATTTGCTTTGTTGCTAATATGCTTTTTTTATTTTAGTGATGCTCTGTTCTGTTTCGATGGAAAACATTGTGTAGAGATAGTTTTTCATATTTTTCAGTGTTTGATAGCATCAGAAAAAATGAGTAAAAAGAAAACTATATTTAGTCAACATAAAAATTAAGTATGAATTATTTTTAAAAATCGTTTTTCACAGCAAACTAAATAAAGAAATTTAGAAGATTATTTTTCAACCCATTTAAGGTTACTACCAAACATAGGAAAATGAAATAGTTTTATAGAAAATATTTTTTTGGAAAATGAATCATTTTTTTAGAAAGGACAAAATTTATAGACAATACCTTAGGTGCTGTTCTTTAGGTTCATTTTTTAAGATTCTGTCATGTAGCTGCTTGATTAAAAGAATACATTTTCATCTCATGAGAAAAAAATCACATGGCAGAATTTTAAAAGGAAAATCTAAGATACAATACTTAAATCTTGCTTTTCTAGAAAACATCATCGCTAAAATAAACAGAGCTGATAAATTTACTAATTTTTGGGATATTGTCTACGGTCCCTTTCAGACGCCGGGCAATATGGTTAACAGTAATTACAAATTTGAGCGCACATCACGGCGATGTTTTTATTTAGTAGTTAGTTCATTTATTCAGCTACGAGGCCATCGCTTTTAAACAATGCCCCGTAGCTGAGGAAAAGTAGAACTATGAAGTACAAGACGGTTTATTTTTGACTTTGTAAGTTTGTGACCACACTAGTGGTCTACGATCGATGGTCCTACCCTACGGATAGTGTAAATCCCACAAAGAGCTCTTTGGTTTAGGCACGTAAATGGAAACAAGCCGAAGATTCAAAAGCACAAACAATTGAATGGAGAACCACGCAAAGTAAAGAATAAGTGGAAACAAAGTTATCATCATTCACGGAAGAAATTTGTTTCGCTATTGCTTTTTTATTTATTTAATTGGTGCTGGTTATTTGGTGGGTCGATGTCACTTTTTCCTTTCCATTCATGGATTAATTTATATTTTTTAAAGTATGTTGTTTTCCAATAATTAATTATCAAATTGAACATTTTTGGCGACATCCTCACATCAACTTTGTTCGACAACCTTAATCTCATCACTGCCCACTTAAAGACGAATTTTGTGACTTTTTTTGAACGTTGGACTACATCATCTTAAATTCTAATGGTGGAGTTTCCTTCAACAGTGACTTTTTATAAATTAAAATAAAATTTGTGGACAATATCAAATTGTTGCAATGATCAGAGTCTTAATTTTTCATCAAAAAAAAAAAAAGAGAGAGTTGATTTTATGTCTTTTTCTATTAGGGGTAGAAAATTCAATATTTATTCAATGAATAATAATTTTTTCAGCATTGCAAAAATCATGAGTGAAACTATGTCATTTCACAGGGAATATTGGTCTTTTTGCATGACCCATGGCATGAGACCACAACCCCTGTGAGAGGATTAGAGGAATGGGGACTACTCCAGTGAATAATATCTTGTACTTGTCCCATGCTTGAGATGACATTGCCGTGTGATTTAGGTACAATTAAGAGAATATATTAGATTATAAAAAAACAGTTTAATAGAATATATTAATATTATTGTGTTTTGGTGAGTCTGAAATGTGCCTTAAGAAAACTTTGTAAGTGTTTCCTTTACAATATTTTAACAACAATTTCGCAACAAATTTTAGTGATAAATTGTTATTAGTTATTATTGGTTGATAAAAGTGTAATTTCAGTAATGGGTCTAGATTAAAACTAATAACAACATATCAATTATAAATTGTTATAAAAATATTGTGGATGTAAATCATGGGTGAAATCAGCCCTTCTGACTTCCTTTTACAGGGGTTTTGTTTGGGTCTTTTGTAAGAGCTATGGTGTGGGCCCGTAATTCTTGTAAGAGGATTAGAGGAATGAGGACTCCTTGGTGAATAATATCTCGTCCTTGTACTATAGTTGAGAATCTTGAGATGACATTGCGGTGTGATTTAGGTAATATATTAATAGTCTTGTGTTTTAGTGACTATGAAATGTGTGCTACAAAAAGTTAGGTTCAAAAGTTCTAAGGTCCAAAATATGAAAGAAAGAGGTGTTTCTACGGCTCTACCACTCAGTCAATTCTGTTCTGCTTAATCCCTATTTCATAGCCACATATCTTTCCAACTAAGGAATAGTAAAATTTTCTGTTGCTACATGAATCCAATTTTTGTTTCATTTAGGCAAAACCATCTCTTTTTAACAATGTTTTTGTGATATGATCCAAGCGTTCCGTTAGATGATAGGAATAGACTTGATAAATATTGATAACTCTTGGATGGAATATTAGAGAGATATTTGAACCATGATTTTAATATCCAAGTAATCTCATCAATTTTGTATAAATGAATGATGTTCCTATAGAAATTATTGATGAGGTAGCATCCATGATAATATATCGTTAAGTATAAGTGCTTGTGGGATGTTGGAAGTAAGGGTTGGAGTTCAAGCACAACTCAAAAAAAGTAAAAGAGAAATAGACATTTACTCAGATTAAATCATAATGCCCATTCCATTTGCAATCATAAATTCAAGATTCAATTTAATGATTATTAATCAAATTAAAAATCAGGAACTTAAACACAATGTCATTGGCTAATCTAAATTTCATTTCAGAAGATGATTTTTTTGTTGGTACAATAAATTCACAATATGGTTATACAGCAAAATTGATTAGGGATATCAATATAATTTCTATACAAAAATTAACCCAACCCATAGGGATTTCAGCAATAAAACTCTATTGCAGGTCGCTTGCATAGAGCTCAGTCACTCACCTGATCATGCCCAGAAAGTTTCCTATCCAATCCATGTGAGAAGCTGTCCCCACTCCCCACTTACATCAGTTACATGTTTGCCATAAATATTTTGTTAGCAATGCATGTGAACCTAAATCTACCAATGTGATCTGAAGCCTCTGTCCTCTTTAACTTTTATGATAATCTGAAAATGACTTTTTTTTTTCCTTTTAAGGGAAAAAGTAAATTTCTTTCTCACACGATAAGTAATATATGTCTTGTTGAAAATAGCTAGCAACCTACTCAGTGAGTCACGACGCACTTAATAAATGGTTCGAAAATGGAGGCATTGTCTGCTCACCCGTGAAGCCATTTATATAGCCAAAGAGTTTAGGATCTCGTAGAATCTTCATACGCTTTTTGTGTTTTCCAAATACTCTTGTCTGTTTGGATTGAAGGGGAGGGAGAGTAGAGTAGATTTGACTCAAAATAAGTCTATTTTTCGCAAATTTTACTTTACTCTACTCCTCTCCACTCTCCACTCTCCCCCCCTCTCCCCTCAATTGAAACAGCTCATGCTAACACTAGGTCTCATCACATGTGCGTGCAATGAGTTTTTTTTTTTTTTTTTTTTTTTTGTCTAGTGTCATAATTTTCCCATTAAAAAAAAAAAATTGGATAAGTTTGTTTTGAAAATATGGATAAGTAAAAGGGTGTCTTATTTTGTAGGCATTTTAAGTAGAGTAGGAGATATACTTTTACGAAGTTGTCATCAAGTTTTTTCCCTGTTAAACGTAAGGTTTAGGAGTATTTCTAAACCACATGAAAGTCCAGTTCAAAGAGATGAATCATCTTATAAATAGTATAGATAAACAATAACCAGAAGCCCTGGAAGATTAGCAACTGTTAGGGCGAGCAAATCTGAATAATGACCGGCATGGTTTTAAGTTCCATGCGTAAAATCCCAAAATATACATACATCTAAAAGATGGGCTGGCTTGGGAGGTATTTTTCAACCCAAGTCGACCACTTTGAATTGAAAAATCTTTAGCTCGACCTGATCCTAAAGGATTTGGCCATTTGTCAAGCTTAATTACAAAAATTAATTTCATTCAACTATTTATGACTTTTAAGTTGGCGAAAATGGCCAAGTACCACTTTTTTATGAAATTTTTTGCAAAAAAACACTGTTTCGAAAATAAATAGCTATCTACCACTTTTTCTAATACTCGAGTTTACTAAACTCGAGTACCCTATTTTCTAATTCCGCTGTGGCATGGCTGATATGGCATTTGGGGATTTAAAAATTCCACTTCGTACTCGAGTTTATTGGACTCGAGTACTGTTTAGTAGTGTACCCGAGTCCAATAAACTCGGGTATCAATCTGTATTGGCCCCCATTCCTTGATTTGAAAATGCCCAATGATACTCGAGTCCATGACACTCGAGTACTGTGTCTGCAGTACCCGAGTCCATGAACCTTGGGTATCAATCTGTATTGAGCTGAGGAGAAATCTTTGTTGATACTCGAGTTCATGACACTCGAGTACTGTGTTAGCAGTACCCGAGTCCATGAAACTCAGGTATCAATCTGTATTGGCCCCAGGAAAAATCTGTATTGTTTGTTGATACTCGAGTCCATGACACTCGAGTATCAATTTGTATATGGCCCCAATTTCTGGAGTGAAATCATGCACTTAAAATCTTTACGTCCATTTTGCATGAAGTTCTCGCTTATTGCTATACTCTTAAAAATCTTTACCTCCATTTGATTTTTTTAATGAATTTTTTTTTTTGTTTGAAAAGTTGATTTTGGTGAATGAAGCCAGAACTTCATGCAAATGGGTTGAATCTGCTCGATGGACAAGAGTCACAAGACACTGCCAAAACCCATGAAACAATGCACAAGGTTTCCTCAAGAAACAATCAAAGCGACCGCCATTTTAACGATTGCAGATTTGCAACAAACAATTTCAAAGTCGGTATAACTAACTTCAAATTAATACTAAAAGATATAAAAGTCATTTGTAGCAAAATTCTTTAATCCATTGATTGAACTTGGCATGATACAATTATTTGTGAACAACATTATCAATTTGCAGTCAATTTTAGGTGGATACCACTTAGCTTTAATATATATCCAGTTTACCAACAAAAAAAAAATTGCACTCAATTTTAGGGCCTTCTTAGCACCTGTGCTAAACTCTTAATTCTCAGTCACTACTCACTAGTGTTGTGTCTTGAAATATTTAGTAGCCACTATCCTGAATCCAGCATCCATTTTTCCTTATTTTACAAAACTCAACTAGTATTTGATAAGTATACAACCTACCAAAATAACCTACGAAAATAATTGATACTATCCACAGTAATATATTATGTTTTCATTTAATTTTCTGAAGAAGCAAATTAAATTCAAAGAGAAGAAAATGGCACATAGCTAGTATATATGATAAGTATACAAGAGAAACCAAAAAAAAAATTCAGCTATATGCCATTTTCTTATAGCCTATTACCGTAATGCAGAATGAACAGATTTAACATAAAATTGAGAAATACGTGGTTAGGAATAAGTAAGGCAGAAGTATAAGGAAATACGTCTAGTCATAAAATTTTTAGTGTCTCCTATTTGCAAAATTGGGTGGTTAAATTAACACATGAACTTTGATAATGACTAATAGTGATTAGAAATGCAAGTCTCAGATAATAAAATAAGAGCCCAAACAAAGCTTTTAAGCTTATTGTTTATCAGTAGCTGATGCTTCACTCAACTAGAGCAATAACTTGAGCTGCATCCTGCCTTTTCCAGTACTCCTCTGTACTACATATATCAACCACAAGAAATGAATAAAACATAAAATATGAGTTTGAAACATGAACTCAAAAAAAAAAAAAAAAAAAAACAAATTATATGTATTATAGGATTGGCAAAATCATAAAAATGTGCAGTACCATCTGACAACTAGCACTGATTAAAGATACAAATTTTCTCTTCTAGGCCAATGAAACTATAACATCCCACTTCAAACATCCATACCATGTTATCGGATTTTTCTTAGATCATCAATATTCACTTTCAGAAAAAGGTCATTTGACAATAAAGTTTTAACAGAAGAAGCAAAAGAAAGGCCAAGTACTAGGAATGTAGTTTCCTTAAAACCAGTGAAAGGAACAAGAGACAGCAAGAAATATACACCTAGGAGTCACCAAGTCTAATCATCTAGTCATTCATGAGAGATGAAAATTGAAGAGGATGCTAAACTAGACCTATTGTAGGTTGGTTGAGATAAAAGAGGTGTGCTTTGGAAGGACAAGTACATGCTGCCGATGGATATCTATCAAGTACATGGATATTATAAATAGTGGGATATAAGGTCAGTGATACATTATGAACCAAAAGATTATCTGATGAAGAAAAGGCAAAAAAGAAAAAGAAAAGAGCAATGATGTTTTGAAACACACATGGAAGAAAAGATAAAGCTCAAAAAAAATAATAATAATAATAATAATAATAATAAGGAAAAGAAAAGGGATAATGAATGTAATTGTGAAGAACTACTCAAAAATTAATTGAGGGCAAGAATAGGGAATGTTGGACTAAGAATAGCGTTGACCAAGTACAATGGAGACCAATGGACTATGCATGTAGGAGTTTTCAAATTCACCTAAGAAGAAGAAGTTTGCCTCTTAAGCTTATTAAGTACTTTTAGCTTATAACCATAACCAGGCTTTGCATTAGAGCAAAACCCAGGAAAACAATTTTAACTGATCTATTACTTTGCAAAAAAATCGTAAACATGAAAATAACTAAAGAAAAGACACAATAGGAACAACAATGAATTGAAATATACTGAGTTGTACAATAAAGCAAACATTTCTACTAGAAGTAGAAAAAAACCGAGAGAGAGAGAGAGAGACAGAGAGGAGACAAACCAATCTCAATGAACATAGTAGGCTTATTAGTGAGAGGTCCATGGTGAGTACCCTCCAAAGTAATCTACATTTCAGTACCCTCCAAAACACTATTCAAGAAAATAATAAGGAATATAGTAATTGTTTTTGGTGCAAGTCAGATTACACCCCAGGGTTTTGTAGGTGCAATTATAAACAGGGGATCCCAATTTTGCTCCATCAATAACTCATACATTAATGATTAGACTTGTAACAAAAAGAGATTATTATATTTACTCCACAAACCTGTCCATTCATTGCTTCTAGTGAAATCAATTCCAAAGAGGAGTTTGGATGCTTTTAGACCTTCTTTACTCAATGCTGCACTGACCTGTTTAAAAAGAGAGCCCGTTCAAAACTTCATAATTTCAAATTCATTGAAGAAAAAAAAAATGAATCAGATGATGATGCAATGTTATTCTGCCGCATACGCATTTTTGCCATAAATTGCCATAGTTTCGGACTCCAAAAATTCCAAAATGAAATGATTTGTTGAATAGGAAACATACAAAATGTCATCCTTGGTTACTTAAATTTTAACACTCTGCTACAAGCCATAGTTTTGAGCATATTTGGGTTATAACTGGACTGTTTCCTATGAGTGATGATCCATAAAAATCAACAAAAGCAAGAACTCCGGCCACTGTGATTTAGTCAACCGTCTGTAAGATGTTTAATGTCAATACAATAAAGACCTTGTATTACATGTGGTATGACAGGTTTTGTATGAGAAATATAGGAGATGAGTTTGCTCAAGATCATAATCTGCATCTCAAAACTACACTAATGAGTGGACACCGAAAAAAATTATCCTTAATTGATTTGTGCCAAAGGTGAATTCTGTTTTGGCTTCTGCATACATAAGCATGAAATATACTAAACGTGAACAAATCTTGCCTTCTTGTGAAATATACATAGGTATGAAATATACTAAACGTGAACAAACGTGAACAAATCTTGCTTTCTTGTATGCATCCTATAGGGAAAGTAGGTTATAGTATGGTATAAATGCCATATTTGGTTCTCAAAATTTTATCCAATTTTTCTTAAGTTTTAAAAATACATAATTGAATGGCATATAGCATGCATTTTGATCTAATGGCATATATCATGCATTTTGTTTCAAGTTGCATTTAGAAGGATGCCACGGTTCAAACTTAGCGTACCTAGTCCACGAGACCACCACTCATCGGTACCTCGTTCCACTTAGGGCATGTTCTTCGGTTATGCCCCTCTTGGTCACACAACCTGCATTGCATCTTCCTCCCCCCCTCCTTCCATGGTGTGGTTCTCTGCCGTTTCCCGCCCTCGTCCATCTCACTCCTAATTCGTGTTGAGACAGGGCGACCTTTTTCTCGGATCATTCGGGGGTTTGGGAGGACCCTTCGAGTTTCTTTAGGATCCGGCTATGATAATCTATCTTCCAAATGAAGTGCAAGAAGACAAAAAGATCCTACTATATTTTCTTTTCTCTAGTAATTAATCCCTCAAAACCAGCAAAGCCAATGTAAGCAAAGCTAACCTCCCCTGATCAATCCCAATTTGCAATATATATATATATATATAAGAGATATTCAAAGCAATCAAGTTCAACAAGTCTACCACACAACTACCAATTTAACAAATAAAGAAACATAATTGAACACCCCCTTCACAACCCCACCACCACCATTAAAACCAACCCTACCAGTTTGGTTCAACAAGGATCCCATCAACCACAAGAACAACTAAACTCACTTCAGCATCAATAAAGTTTAGAATTTTTAATGTTAGTGGATGTATCAATCACTATGTATTCTATGCAATTTATTTTCAAAAGAAAATAATAGGAGAGAGAGAAAGAGAGAGAGTTTCACTGATGAATTTCAAAACAATGTGTAATTCTTATCTGATATAGAAGAAAAAAAAATGGGGAGTTGTAATTTTTTTTTGGAGAAACAGTTGTAATTGCTTTTAAGAAACAAACAAAGTTTCTATGATAGCCTCAAATTAGCATTTTAGGACATTTTTCATTGCAATAAAAAACACTTATTATAGTAATTTCTACACGGTGAGCAAATAATATGTTATTGTTGCGCATGCCATAATGTTTGTTATCATCAGCAATAGCGTACACAAACTTATCAGCATGATTCAGCAATAGCCTAATTACATTTTCCACCCAAAAATAAAATAAAAGGCAAAATCCAAATCAAATTCAGCTATCCCAAAAAATATAAATCAAAACAGATAATTTAAACTCCAAGCAACCATATCAATTCCAACTCTATTTGTAGGAAAAGTACTTTTGAGTCTTACATTTATCTTTCTTCCAAATTTGAAATAACCCAACTATATTAAGCTAAAATATATAAGAATCTTGTTTCTCAGGCCCTAAAATAATTAAAAATAAGAAAAAAGGAAAAGTATTTTTGAGTCTTACTTCTTTGCACTATAGAAACACAATATCAGCTCTGTGCTTTTTTTTTTTTTTTTCAATATTTCTAATTTTGAATCCATTAAAATTTCAAATGAAAGACGTAACCCTAAAACTAAAAAACTGACCTTAGTGCGAGAAAGTGAAAGAGCTGAGTGAGAGGTCGCCAACGAGAGTCTTCTGCCTTCGACGGGTTTTCTGCCGGCGATGGTGTGAGGGTTTGGGGTTTGTATGTTTAGGTGTGAAGGAGAGTGAGAGTGTGTTCTGGTAAGTGAGAGTGAGAAGTGAAAGTGAAAGTGAGAAGTGAGAGTGAGAAGTGAAAGTGACAAATAAAGTTAAATCTTGTGTGTTTTTAGGACCGTGTAACCCGAGCCATGCTCAAGTTATATAAACTCGGGTACACTACTAAACAGTGCTCGAGTCCAAGAAACTCGAGTATGAAGTGGAGTTTTTAAATTCCCAAATGCTATGTCAGCCATGCCATGGTGGAATTAGAAAATAGGGTACTCGAGTTTAGTGAACTCGCACGAGTACTAGAAAAAGTGGTAGATCGCCATTTATTTCCGAAACAGTGTTTTTTTGCTAAAAATTTCATAAAAAAGTAGTAGTTGGCCATCTTCGCCCTTTTAAGTTCATTATTCAATAAATTATTACAATTTACACAATTGGACATGGCATTTCAATTTCAATCAAAATACTAAAATAAATCATACTGATCGAATACTTCGTCACCTTTGTAACTTTAGACCCAAACTCAACCCTAACACAATTTGATATGTTTTGAGTCTTTTGACACTAGAAAGTGTGAACACATCTTTGACCCCGAACACTATACAATGGGTATAAGTAACACACTAAAACATTTAATTGTGAGACCTATACATGTGGGTATGTATGAAAGTGAGAATAATATTGTATATACCTATTATATAAGAAATAACCTCTGTCACAAAACAATAATCCAATTACTCAATTAGTTTTACACAATTATCAGTCTAAAAAAATTTTGTCAGACAACAAAATAAAAAGTGTCTATAAGCTATAAAGCCTTTTTTTTTTTTTTTTTTTTTTTTCTTTAAGGACATTTTCGGCGGATATTATGCAGAGGCCCATTATTGGACCCCTCTACTCAGATGGAAAAGAGGACCCATTTGTTTCATTTCTGGATCTCTGGCTACTTAGATGTCCAAATTAACAGATTATATTGCAAGATCATGTACCCTAGCGACCCAAATTATACAAGAGAAATTAAATGAGAGGGCCTTAGGGACAATGTACACTGCTTACAAATAGGGTCTCCAGCCTCAACTTTGAACAGAGTTTTTTTATAATAGAGAAGAAACTCCCAACTCTTGAGGGCCAATCAAGTGACACACTTTCTTCCTATGACCCCCAGCTAGTACCACCCCTACTTGTTAGTGACCTTGTAACTTGTGACAACAATGGTTTCTGATAATTATTTTTTTATTTTTAAATACAAAGATAGAAATATCTTAGATTTCTTATGGGAAAAAGGAAGAGAAGAAGTAACCATTAAACTATAAGAGCATTGATGGTTTTTTTTTTTTTTTTTTGAGAGCATTGATGGTTTTAATAATTGAATAACCAAATATTCTATCACAAAGTTTTATTGAAGAACCTTTAATATCAGAAGAATTATTTGGTCATCCTATAGAAAGATAGCACAAGGCTGTGATTTTGATTAGATTTTAAGGAATTTTTAGGAGAAAATTGAGTGGAAATTAGCATTTCCTTATTGCCCTTACACTCCTTTCTACTAAACTCCAAAAAGGAAATGAATTAAACATTTAAAAAAAAAAAATCGTTTCAATCTATCACATTCCTTTCCTTGCCCTTCCCAAATGGACTTAGGCTAATGAATTTGACAGAAGAATCATTATTTAAATAGAATCTTTGATTCTTTTTCATCATTTTTGCTTTGATTTTTTTAATCTTCATTTTGGTGAATTTCATGCAGTTTGAATTCTCCCTTTTTCTTTTTCTTTTTTTCTTTTCCTTTTTGGGAGGGGGTGTTAGGGGAGAATTTTAAACACACAAAAATGAAAAATAGAAGACCAAGAACGTCCAAAAAACATTGACAAAGTGGGTTCTAGTTTTTTATGGTTGAATAAAAAATTTAAGATTTAATCTCAATTTACATTAAAAACCAACTGGTGTCATGGTCTAATAATAAAGGTGAGGCAGAAAACTTGAGACCTTGTGTGTGTGTGTGTGTGTGTGTGGAAACGAAGACATACCATAATTAGTCCGATGGGCTAAATTTGAGCTTAGCCCAATTTTCTAAAAAGTGGAATGTGTCTCTGAAAGTTAAGCCGGACAAGAATTATGGGCCCCGAAGTGGTTCGGTACTGCAATTGGGCCACGCTTGTACTGGAAAAAATAAATAATTAGAGAGTTGTCACGTCGTTTGGCATTTAGCACAAAGCTTGTGTCTCTGAAAATTGTAATTATAAAAAAAATACTCTCATTAATACTAATATTCTTATTAGGATCTCATTAATTATCTCTCATTTATTATATTTTATATCTATCTCTAAACAAAAAAAAAGATGTCATATTTGACTCTCTTTTTATGTTTCTCTCTCTATCTCTTACTTGGGCTGATTTAATGGGTAGTTCATGGCCAGAGAGCTGCTTGAAGTACTCTTTCAACAATCTCTTGGAATCATACTATTTGATCTCCTTGCGTCCATTTCCTTCTGATTTCTCTCTAACCTGTGAAGAATGAAATCTCGGCCGTCAGTTTATATAAAAAAAAAAAAAAAAAAAAATCCAATGCCCCAGATCTAGATCATGATTCATGCAGATCTGGCAAAAAAATCAAATTTATTCGGAACACAAAAATAGGGGAAATGAAAAATAATGAAGAATAGAAAGAGAAACCAAAATTTTAAAAAAAAATTTTAAATTACCGTTTGTGGGGCCCTATTGCATTAACCACGCTATCCCACTACATGCGGCCCAAGGCCCGCGCCGAGAATGATGTAAAGGCCGAGGACAATGGGAAAGAGCCTAGGTCATCCAAAGGCCTCGCTGAGGATGACACGTCCTCGGCACACCGACTTCCTTGAAGGGAAAATATCCCTCATTCGTTGAATATATCTCACCAACATTCTGACCGCTTTAATGGTGAGGTGACCTGAAAACCCTAAAGCATCAGTCACTTCAACTATTATAAAGCCTGCAAAGGCGGCTGGGAAATAACATAAAGCCTGCAAATATAGATGATGGGACAATCCCCTGTACATAGAGGCTCCGATAATTAACAAGTGGACGGTAAAGACTAAAAAAAGTAAAAATGCTATATAACCAAGAGATTGCCCAACATAAAGGGGGGATCATTCGAAGAGAAAGAAGAAAGAATAATAGATCCTCGGCCTGGGCCGAGGACAAATATGCTTCACAAACACTTGGCCAAATTCTCACATTTAGAATCCAATGGATTTATTGCCATCAATTATTTATTATAAACTTTATACCAGCCATTATTTACTTCGGTGATACCAAATCCTTAAACCCACTTCTCTACAAATTTTATTGTTAAGGGTCCGTTACAAATGGAGTTCCTACAATTGGCGCCCACCGTGGGGCGAAATTTGTGCGCTGGCAAGTACGGTGATCGGTGTAAAGAAATTAAGGGCAACCTTTTCAGAAACAATATACCAAAACAATACAATCTACTACAACAACAATCATTCAGAAGTCAACAATCACAAGAACAAAAATATGCAAAAAATAGAAAGAGGCAAAACAAGTCTACTTCTTTTATTCATATATGAAGAAAAATTACATCTTTTACAAGTGAAGCCCGTGGGGCTTGTTCTAAAGCTAACTACAAAGGCAGACGCTTGACAAAGCCAACAGAGGAACAAAAGGTAGAAAGCAAAGCTGACTGAAGAACAAAAGATAGAAAAGAAGCGAAAGAAGAGATGAAGAACAAAAGGTAGAAAGCAAAGCTGGCTGAAGAACAAAAGGTGGAAAAGAAGTGAAGGAAGAGAGGAGGAAAGAAGGGAAAGAAAACTGGCAGAGGAACAGAAGATAGAAAAGAAGGCTGGATGAGAAGCAAGAGAAGATGAAAAGAAAAGAGGAAGGCTCGTTGAGGAGCAAAAGAAAAAGAGGAAAAAGAGAAAAGAGGGAAGAAGAGCTACATAGGAGGTGGAAGAGGTCGCGGCACAGGACGGCTCCACTTCTGGGTTCCGCCTGATTTCCCTCCCACCCCCAATGCAGCCGGCTTGGAGGGTCAATGACCCATACCCAAGGGAGGGTGGTTACGTTCTTCCTGGATCCTCCTCCAGACGGCGAGGAGGGTTCCTCCTCTGGTTAGGTTGAAAAGAAGGAGAACCTTCGGGCTTCCCCTACTCCAACCCCAATGTGACGTCCGAGGTTGGAGTGCCATCCTCGGCTCCTGATGGGGGCTGTGCATCCCCGAGATCGCCCTTTCCAATGGCCAACTCATTCGAAGGGGCTCAAACGGCTATGTTTGGTGGAACCTTTTTTTGGGTGATATTTTTGGAGAAGTTTAAGGTGGATGTTTGTCAAAGTGTGAAGGAGAAGGTTGCCCTAGAAACGCCTTATATAGAAGGCGGAATATTGATGAGGGCCAATCCACAATAAATCCCAGGGAGAGATTTCCGGAGGCAATAATTCCGCCCCAAGTTCAATGAACATAGTCTCAACTCATAGTTGGCTTATTAGTGAGAGGTCCATGGTGAGTACCCTCCAAAGTAATCTACATTTCAGTACCCTCCAAAACACTATTCGAGAAAATAATAAGGAACATAGTAATTGTTTTTGGTACAAGTCAGATTACACCCCAGGGTTTTGTAGGTGCAATTATAAACAGGGGATCCCAATTTTGCTCCATCAATAACTCATACATTAATGATTAGACTTGTAACAAAAAGTGATTATTATATTTACTCCACAAACCTATCCATTCATTGCTTCTAGTGAAATCAATTCCAAAGAGGAGTTTGGATGCTTTTAGACCTTCTTTACTAAATGCTGCACTGACCTGTTTAAAAAGAGAGCCCATTCAAAACTTCATAATTTCAAATTCATTGAAGAAAAAAAAAATGAATCAGATGATGATGCAATGTTATTCTGCCGCATACGCATTTTTGCCATAAATTGCCATAGTTTCGGACTCCAAAAATTCCAAAATGAAATGATTTGTTGAATAGGAAACATACAGAATGTCATCCTTGGTTACTTAAATTTTAGCACTCTGCTACAAGCCATAGTTTTGAGCATATTTGGGTTATAACTGGACTGTTTCCTATGAGTGATGATCCATAAAAATCAACAAAAGCAAGAACTCCGACCACTGTGATTCAGTCAACCGTCTGTAAGATGTTTAATGTCAATACAGTAAAGACCTTGTATTACATGTGGTATGACAGGTTTTGTATGAGAAATATAGGAGATGAGTTCGCTCAAGATCATAATCTGCATCTCAAAACTACACTAATGAGTGGACACTGAAAAAAATTAGCCTTAATTGATTTGTACCAAAGGTGAATTCTGTTTTGGCTTCTGCATACATAAGCATGAAATTTACTAAATGTGAACAAATCTTGCCTTCTTGTGAAATATACATAAGTATGAAATATACTAAACGTGAACAAACGTGAACAAATCTTGCTTTCTTGTATGCATCCTATAGGGAAAGTAGGTTATAGTATAGTATAAATGCCATATTTGGTTCTCAAAATTTTATCCAATTTTTCCTAAGTTTTAAAAATACATAATTGAATAGCATATAGCATGCATTTTGATCTAATGGCATATATCATGCATTTTGTTTCAAGTTGCATTTAAAAGGATGCCACGGTTCAAACTTAGTGTACCTAGTCTGCAAGACCACCACTCGTTGGTACCTCGTTCCGCTTAGGGCATGTTCTTCGATTATGCCCCTCTTGGTCACACAACCCGCATTGCACCCTCCTCCCCCCCCCCCTCCTTCCATGGTGTGGTTCTCTGCCGTTTCCCGCCCTCGTCCATCTCATTCCTAATTCGTGTTAAGACAGGGCGACCTTTTTCTCGGATCAATCGGGGGTTTGGAAGGACCCTTCGAGTTTCTTTAGGATCCGGCTATGATAATCTATCTTCCAAATGAAGTGCAAGAAGACAAAAAGATCCTACTATATTTTCTTTTCTCAAGTAATTAATCCCTCAAAACTAGCAAAGCCAATGTAAGTGGTGTGC